>JAGTTD010000007.1:5773319-8270819 GCA_018398585.1 Simmondsia chinensis
GAGGTTACTAGGTGTCAGCGCTGTGCGACTAGAGACTAAATCATGCTATGGAAATAAATGCTCAACAAAATGGACATGACGACTGACATGGACTCGACCCATAGTGGGGTCCAAACATCGATATCCCTTATATCGTCCCGCAGAGTCAAGAAAGACACAGGGTATGGAGTAAGGAGCTAATTTATAAGTAGTACAGGGTGTGATGTCAGGATAGCATGTACACCCAAAGACCCAGAAAACAGTGTAATCAAGTGCCACTTTAAAAAGTTTTTCAAAAGGAGACATATTTTGTAAATTTGGAGTTGGCAATTGTTTTATGATGAAGCATGTTGTGCAGGTAGTATCAGCCCAAAACATGGTTGGAAGACTTGCCTAACAGAGTAGGGTATGTACTAATTCACTTATATATATATGCTTGCGTTCCACCACTCCATTTTGTTGTGGAGTATCAAGACAAGAAAGACGAAAGTGGATGCCATGAAGACAAAGAGCGGACATTTATCAAACTCACGGCCTCCATCACTTTGAAAATATTTGATTGTTGTATTAAATTGGTTTTCGACAAAGGCCTTAAAATAAAAAAAAATGGAGTAAACTTCGTCTTTTCTTTACATCGGATAGAGCCAGGTAATCGCGAGTAACCATCAATAAACGACACATAATAGCGAAAAGCAAAATCAGACTTAACAGGGGATTGCCAAACATCCAAATGTATTAATTGCAAAGGTGCAATAGTAGTATGTAAAACATGAGAAAATGGTAAATGATGCAGTTTTCCTAAGCAACATGCATAGCAATGTCTTATTGAACTAGAACTAGCAACAGAAGTAAGCAAACACCGAGTCCTCAAAGTATCTAAAACTGAATTTCCTAAATGACTTAAGCGCTTGTGCCATAGTTCAGCTGGAACTGTTTGTGCTACGAGTACAGTGAGGTGCGAAAAGAATCCATAGAGGGGTCCATTATTGTGTATATGGAGGAGGGGCATCCCCATAGCCTTGTGCTTGACACAAGAGGAAGACGAGTCAAATTCGACTACATAGTTATTTTCACGACACAACTGTTTAATAGACAATAAGTTGTAAGTGAGACCAGGAACCAACAATACATTAGAAAGTAATAAATCATGTGAAGTAGTATGAATTTTAGATGAACTGACATGTGTCACAGGTAAGAGAGAACCATTTCCAACTTGAATAGATTTTGGACCAGTATAAGTAGTAAGGTTTTTTAAAATACCTGAGTTGGAAGTCATGTGGTTAGACGCCCCCAAGTCAAGGTACCAAGTAAGAACAACAAAGTCAATAACAGACATGGCCGAGAGGGAATGAGATAGATCAATGTTGACATATCAGTGTGGGCAAAGAGAGACAACATGACCTATTTGATAACAAATCTGACAAATACGGGGCCCGGCTCTGAGTGTAACATCATGAGACTGACGAGGAGCAATACCTGCATTTCTTACCCAAGTCTGATGGTATGGAGGAAGCCCGCCAACCGACAGACTTGGGTGTTTGAGAAGGAGGGCAGGGAAGAGAGCCATCAACAAACCCCATAAGACGATGGGCACATAGGAGCATGGAAACTTGTTCCTGCCAAGTGAAGTAAGTGGTTGAAGCGTCTAGTTTAACGGTGACAAGACTAGTAATAGACGAGGTGGGGAGGGGAGCCAAGGGAAAGGAGGGTGCCGGGTAGTAATGGAGACCCAAGAAAGGTTGTGAGATTGGGGTTTGGATAACTAATTTGAAGGCCAGGGAGAGAGGAGACATTCTCAATACCGGGGAACCATGGACGAGGAACCACGGTATCCACTAGTAAAGTTTAAGGTAGGAAACAAGGTACCATATGTATGGCCGGAGAAATAGGGTGTCGAGACTGGTGGGGGCAGAGAACCAAGATGAGGAGGTGTTGGCAGGTGGTTGGCCGGGGAAGATTGGCAGCTGGCGAAGAGGCTAGGGGAATAGGCGAGGGTGCCGAGGGAGAGGGGGGTTGTGAGTCGTAGCCATGGAGTCACCAATCAATAACTGAAAACTAAGGCACTATGCCAGAAGGGTGAAGATCATCGGAGAAGGAAGAGAAGGAGGGCGGTGCTAGGGTTTCGGTGTTGGAGGCCAAAGTCGAGAGAAGGGGGAGCGGCGCGGGGAGGGAGAAGAAAATTGTTTAGGGTTTGGTATAGTCTGATACTATGTGAGAGAAAAATTATAAGAGCATGACCTAATAGAGTTACTGAGGCATATATATATATATAGAAGTACCAAAGTATATGAAATTATATAAAAGCCCTTGGGCTATATAAACGCACATACATACTAATCTAGGGTACTATACTAATATATTCTCTTCATATTGTTTAATCCGTATGATTTTTCTAGTGACTATTCTTGATATTGATTCGTTACGAATTTATTGTTTGGGCACCTTCAATTTAATTATCACCTGTGCATTTGACATTTCAATACTTACTATCAGAGACTTTGAGGTTTAATTTTTTTTTTTTTAAAAAAAAAATGGTTTTGGTACATGAGCTTAAAATATTTTCGAAATATATTAATTTTTTTCAATATATTAAATATTTCAAAAATATATGAATATTTTTAAATATTTTAAAATTTTCTAGATATTTTATTAATATTTAAAGTATTTTTAAGGATTTAAATATTTTTGAAGTTTTGAAAATATTATACAATGAAAATCTTACGAATTTCGACAAGAAGGTATTTGATTGATAAAATTTTAAAACTTCAGGGTATCTAAGTGCTAAAATTTTAAAACTCTAAGTATCCCATTATATATATCGAAATGTTAGGGTACCTCAGGAGGCCTCAATGATAATTATCAAAAAATAATAATAATAAATGATAATTTCTCATTTTTCATGTTCATGTCTGCATAAAATAAATGAATCCTAAAATTATACATAGTCTAGTTAAAAAAAATTTACAAAGTTAAAGATAACTTAAAAACATTTCAAAATCCCAAGGTATTGAAAAATGTGTTATCAGATAAAAAAAAAAAAAGGAAAAATATGTTAGTAGATCTTAAGGTACCTGATCCATATTTCCCAAAAAGTTAATCGTATTCAGGTACCTCGAAATTTAAATATTTTATTAATTAGGTATTTTAAAAGATAAGTATTCTATTCAGTTTATGTTTTTTGCATATACTAAACAATAAGTATTCAATGAACTACGGTGACTAGTGGCGGATCCATAAAAATTTTTCACTAGGGGCACTTATAGGTGGTCATGGTGAGTGGTAATCAACAAAATATGAGATTTAGGCTATCATTCATAAATTAGGACAAAATTGAGAGGTAATTTGAAAACATATCCAAAAAATCACAAAAAAAAAAAAAAAATCAGGTAACTATGTCAACACAAAAGTGTTGTGCATATTTATATATGTATGTATGTATGTGCATATTACTCAATTAAGAAACAATTATATTTTTGGATAACATCCACTAATAAGAAATGTTCAATTTTGCTTGATGTTGTTAGAAAAATCAACTATTCATCGTGAAATACAGTGAAAAGAACTGCGATAAATAGTAAAATACAGCAGTGAAAAATACTAAAATATTGTAGCTAAAATTATTGAAAATTTTGCAGTGAAAAACACCAGTAAAAGTTCAGTAAATATTTTAGAAAACTTGTAGTAAAATCACACTAAAAATAGTAAAATTGCAGCGAATTACAGCAAACAAATTCAGCGAAAACTATCTAAAAACAGCAATCAAAATAATATTGAAATAGAAGAGTAAAGAACATCCAAAGAAGGAGAGAGTTATTGGGAAGATCTTACAGAAAACGATGATATCGCACTGTGGTAAAGGCCACTGTCCCAAAAGACGATTTCGCCGCTGCTCTGGTGCACACAGTATAACCGGCGGCCATCCTCCAGGATTAATGCGATCCGACTCTTAACCTGCACTCGTTAATTGCTGGGTACGAGTGCCTTGAACTTTGCCCAAATTTTAGAAGAGAAAAAATGAGAGAGAGAGTGAGAGAGAGAGAGAGAGAGAGAGAGAGAGACTGAGAGTGTGTATTTTTGGTTGTTATAGCTAGCGGCATATATATAGCGTAGAAAACGGTAACAAGCATAAAAGAAACGGGTGCAATAAACTCCAACGGCTATAAACGGTAACAAGCATTAAGTCATCGGCTATAATGAATTCCAACGGCTATAAATAGACGTAATAAAGTTCAACGGCTATATTGTCATTTAATTCCCAACGGTCATAATTTTAATGACCCTAAACGACTAATAACGGTAAATGGCCAGTAAATAGGCACAGTTAGAATATTTTCCCATAACACTTAAGTTTAGCTTGTATCATTTTTCCAATAATCCCCGCAAAGGATACAAGCGGAAGAGAACAAAGAAGAATAGATTGGGCAAAGGGAGTTTAGTTTTTTAGTGCCGATGTCTCGCAACTTGAATCGTCACCTAGTTTAACCTAAGTTTAGGATCAACATCTTGCAAGGTGACTTTCGTTTTGAACCTCACAAGGGGTTGTATAGTCTTCCACTTGGACACATACCAAACTCCAGATCTTGGCAACTCTTGCGGTTTGGTGCATTTTATCGGCCATGTGCTCGTCCTGGATATTCATAGGCGTTCTAGAATGCAAGTCTTAAGCCTTCATAGGGAGCGGCCACACTCCCACACCTATATAGGTAGATCCCATCAAGTGTGTGTTACCACACACCGCCAAACATATGGCTATGGGTTCGTTAAGAGCTAGAGCACAACCTTACTCCTTGGTAACATAATGGCAACTCATGCAGTTTGGCGCGTTTTATCGGCCATGCGCTTGTCCTGTATATTCATAGGCGCTCTAGAAGGCAAGTCTTGAACCTTCATAGGGAGCGGCCAGACTCCCACACCTACATAGGTGGATTCCATCAAGTGTGTGTTACCACACACCACCAAACATATGGATATGTGCTAAAGCAACCTCACCCCCGGTAACATATAGACAGTGTCCATCAAGTGCAAGCCTCGCTTACACCACCAAACATATGGTTATGGACCCGTTTTCGCACTGTCACACAATAGGGAGGGACAATATATAACACAGTGCATTTTCTTGAATGAAACTATGACTTTTCACATTGAACCTGTTAAAACCAGGTTGGATACATCACAATTTATTCGTGTATAGACTTTAGTCCCATCCCCCTCGATGTTTTTTCAATCAATGGATCTACAAGGTTCTTTTCAGACCTTACACAATCTAGTGATATTACTTTCTTTTGAGTAAGTCGTTTATAATCTTATGTCTGAGACGAATAGGTCTCCTCTTGTCACACCCATCAAGTGTGCAGTGTCCACACCACCTGTCATGGACTATAGGTTAGGTTAAAGCATCATGCTCAACCATCATACATGGCATTTCACACTGTATTGTAACAAAGCAGTACTTGAGAGTTGACCATTGCCAACGTCAATCACGGGCTGTTCTTACCCCCACATTGAGGTATCTGCAACGAGCTATTAAACAACTAACTCCATTGTCTTCCGACTTCAACAAAAATCGGTATAACACAACAGTGGAGGAAATATCATATCAAAAAAATCATATCTCCACTCCAAGTACTCAAATAGTACACATCGTACATATATCGTATACACAGTTGGCACAAAAAACATATACCGCAAACTTGTCAATCCACATATCATCACAATTATGAAACATTATCATCTCAAATCAATTGGATCACTACCAGGTTAGGTCACAAAAGACCATATACCCATTTTTATCGTACTTTGAGTACTTGCATTATTATAATTAAGGGTAGTCCATGTACTATCACTGTTGTATCAAATATTTGGTGATCTCAAGAAAAAGAGGTACAAGAAACCATAATTTACAAGGTGCCTTTTACAATTCAACTTAAGGCAACCCAAGCCTCTTCAAGGCTCTCGAGCCCAAGTGCTAGCATCGTCAAGCTATTTACACTGACTTTGGACAGTCACCAAAATAATATTTTCATTATAATCAATTTCTATGAGCTAGCTATAACTAGCAAACATTGGCAAAAACACAATAATAAAAAAGATTATGATCAAACAACATATCTTATATGCTCTCAAGTGCTCTTCCAACTCCCACAATGGAATGTCCGTTCAATTTTTCTACTTGCGAACTCAATCTTTACAGACAACTAAACAATGCAGTCTTTAGAGAGGTGTCACAACATATAGCTCACCAATGAGCCTAAATACATTGTCATTAGTAGAATATCTCTCATTGATATCAGAAATCCAACACAACAAGGAGTCTATTACAATGTAAACCCCATTCATAGTACTTCACTAGTATCTCAACAATTTAACTAGAGCACTTCAACATTCATCATTTGGATCATTGTATGTAGACTAGGTCTACCACTGACATATGAAATAATAGGATGAATGTTGTGTTTTTCATCAAACCATATGCTATCAATCACTTTAGCGTATTTAGCTTATGACGTGATGCCACGTTTTTCTTCTCATCAAGTGAACATTAGGGTCATATATCCAAATGACCAACATGAGCATACAACATATGACAATAATCCAAACAAGGTATCTAGACACAAGCTAAATACCAAGCCTATGATTTATCAGGGTTCTCATATGACCTGCACCTTACCTTTTTTGCAAAAACTAGAAAAGAAGACACGAAACAATGATCCTAAGGGCATAATAAGTCTCTAATGATAACACAAGTCCACATATAACTCATACATATCATCTTTTCCCGAACAAAAGCTGAAATTTAGCAAAACAGTCCAAAACCCAGCAAAATACCAGTATGGACAGCAACATTTAGAAACTAAATGTCATAATCTGTAGTATGTACACAACATACAGTAGTTGCACATCATAAACAAGTATTACTCCAGTACTTGTAAAATCTAGCATGTAAAAGTCCATAACAGCATGTACATAAGCATCTTACAGCCTGCAATCTATATATGACAATATGGACAGCAACATATAGCCAAAACAATATGTAGCAGCACATTCTGCTTGAAAAGGACATGTTTCAACACTTAAAACAACATGATTTTCATCATTTCAAGTAACATGTAACAACATGTTCACAATACTTCAAACATAGCCATGGGAAACATACGAGACACATTAACATGGAAATTAATACACAAAATCACACGTAGATCACCAAGAACTCACAAGTTCTGTTAGCCCTTTACAATGATCAACTATTTCAATAGGTCACTCAAATATATGCAAGAAAATAACTCTCACATACAAGGCTAATTTGATGGTTAAAACTCAAACATACCATGCTCTACTAACACAAGGGATTCAAGATGTGTAGCTAGACATGCTTAACCTAAGAGTTGCCAATTCTAGGTTCAAGACTCCATTCTTAAATTTAGCATCGATTTACTTTTTCCTTTCTCATTTTTTAGATAATATCCAAGTTCTCTTGATATCTTGCTTCAGGGGGCCAAGATTCGAAATTTGTAGTTTGCAAATTGTAAGGCTGCTTCATGCAGAGTGAATTAATTTACAATTTCACTTAACAACCTTCCCCAATTGAAATCTCCTAAATCTCTTTTTTGGGAATAAAACATTTCAACTTCTTTTTTCATGTGTAAAAGGTACATATGTGCACTTGATTCTGCAAGTTCTTTCAAATGCTTCTATATTTTTGGGGATGGCGATAAGGCATACCCCGCGGGCACCCGCCACCGCCTCCTACCTATTATATCGAGCTTATATCCTTTTTCGGATCTAGTACTTGGACATTCTAAAAATCAATTTTGTGTTTTTTGGTCTATCCTTCGATCACTAGTTTTGACTTTTATTTAGCCGTTAACCTTCAATTTTGTTTTTGAATACCCACACTATCGCCAATTGGTTTACACCATTTAAGAGTATATTTTATATATTTCTATCAGGGTGGGGTATCATTTCTTCAACCGAACTAAATAAAAACCAATATAATTTACATTTTTCTTCATAAGTCCAAAATATAATGCAATCCAAACAAGTTCTTGCAAAATGATCATTATTATTTTACTAGGTTATACCCACCACATTTCGCTAGCTTGAGGAATAAGGCATATAAGTGTGAGTTTATCTAAACAACATAAGTTTAATATGTGCATCACATAAGATCACAAAACTTAATCAAATATAATAATTTTGTTCTACATATGCGGGGATGAAACTTTATATGAACATGCGAAAACTTATCCAAATGAATTAGACAAAACTGTCCTAATCATAATGTAAATAACAAGTATCTCTCATGGATAAATATCAAAATTCATATTATCAAAAATATATTTTTATAATTTTCGTTTGGGCAGCCATTTTAAGCCGCAATTAGATCATTTTCATTATGGCCCAAAATATGTCTGATTTGTCGATAGCACAAGCAAAATGGACCTCTTTTAGGTGGCCAAAATAAATTGAATTTTTATAATTATTGGTTTTAATTATGTGGCCATTTATTTGGTCAATGCTTATTATCACAATGATGGGTTACCAGTGAATTAAAGACGCAAATAACTACTATTGATAAATGCTATAGTCCAGTGTAGCAAAATTTTAATTTTTGTACTAGAGCTAATAGTGTGGGAAAGAAATAAAAAAAATTTTGGTCTTTCATGCATAAAAATCGGTCACCATAGGACAAAAATAGTTTTAAATTATATTTTGGTTCCAACATATTTATTTAAGCATCTTCAAGAAAGAAGAGTATTTTTATACTCATTGGTTTTAGATACTTAATGATAGGTTTGAAGATTCAACAATTTATGCGTACTCCAATATTAAATGGAGGGCAAGGACAACCCACCAGCCCTCATCGGATCTTCCCCGTTTTGGTTTAGGTGCACTTAAATATCTAAGAAAGCCTCGGACCAATTGCGCCTTACTTTTTGTCTCTCTTCACTATGCACTGTTGTCGCGTAGTTAAACAGCACTACCCGTGGCTTGAGGAGGTAACAATTAAGCCTTAAGCAAAATAAACAGCATAATATTTTCCTTGAATGTCTTCTTTAATCTAATCACATAATTATGCTCTAATCACTCACACTAAGCATTTTTAGATATGTTAATTAGAGTAAGCTCGTAGCTATAGTAGATTACACAAATCGTCTTTTAGATTGTTAGAAAAATTAACTATTCACAATGAAATACAGTGAAAATAACTGCAATAAATAGTAAAATACAGCAGTGAAAAATACTGAAATACTGTAGGTAAAATTACCAAAAATTTTGCAGCGAAAAACACCAGTAAAAGTTTAGTAAATATTTTAGTAAAATTGTAGTAAAATCACACTGAAAAATAGTAAAATTGTAGCAAATTGCAGCAAACAAATTCAGTGAAAACTATCTAAAAACAACAATCAAAATAATAATGAAACAGAAGAGCAATTAGAACATTCAACGAAGGAGAGAGTAATTGGAAAGATCTTACAAAAAATGATGATATCGCGCTGTGGTAAAGGCCACTGTCCTAAAAGATGATTTCGTCGCTGCTCTGGTGCACACAGTATAACCGGTGGCTGTCCTCCAGGATTAAAGCGATCCGACTCTTAACGTGCACTCGTTAATTACCGGGTAGGAGTGCCTTGAACTTTGCCCAAATTTTAGGAGAGAAAAACCGAGAGAGAGAGTGAGAGAGAGAGAGAGAGAGACCAAGAGTGTGTATTTTTGGTTGTTATAGCTAATGGCATATATATAGCATAGAAAACAGTAACAAGCTTAAAAAAAACGAGTGCAATGAATTCCAACGGCTATAAACGGTAACAAGCATTAAGGAATTGGCTATAATGAATTCCAACGGCTATAAAGAGATGTAATAAAGTTCAACGGCTATATTGTAATTTAATTCCCAACGGTCACAATTTTAATGACCCTAAAATACTAATAATGGTAAATGGCCGGTAAATAGGTACAGTTAGAATATTTTTCCATAACACTTAAGTTTAGCTTGTATCATTTTTCCAACAGATATATGCTCACTTGCGACATAATGACTAATAGTTTCATCGTTAGTCATCTTTCAATCAATGGAGGCCAGAGAGTAGGATGAAGAAGGACGAGGAAAAGGCATTGGTTGGAGGCATTATTATGTTCTATCACAAATATAGTAGTTATTATATAATATTCATAGATTATTATGAAATAAGTAATTAACTAAAATTAAATATATAATTATTAAAATAAAATTATAGTAAAATATAAATTAAAAATTAGAGATATTAGCATATAAAAAATAATATTTATTTATAAGTTAATAAATTTGTTCAAAGTAAAATAAAATATTATATGAAAGAAGAGTAGATGACCTAGATAAAACTTGAATAAAAGTTTTACCACAAGTGTGGAAAAAAAAAACCTTGAATAAAATCAATGAAAAAGTAGATATAAGGCATTGTACCTGCAACCTGTAGGATCATGTAAGGACATCCTTACTACTAGACTACAACAACAACAATGATAATATACCCAGTGTCTCAAAGGCTCCTGCATAAGCAGGGTTTGGGGGAGTGAGATGTACGCAACCTTACCCCTTCAGGGTGATACCCTAACCAGAGACTGTTTCTGAGGACCTCCAACCTAAGACAACTAGACTACTAGTCCCACTATAAATTCCTAAGCACATACAGTTATATATATTAAGTGCCCCTAGTGCTTAAAGGCTGAATCCACCATTGATGGTGACCAATAAAGTGAAGCCTGTTGATTAAACATGAACCTGAGATAAGTTTATTATATATAGGGGGGCCATGATTTGGGCCTACGTTCATTTTTTTCCAAGAGGAAAGTTGTTTTCCTCTCCATTTCAAATGGAAAGTTATTTTCCTCAAATCATATTATAAACTTTTAAGATTTTCAATTTGATACTTTTTTCCTTTATATTTTTTGTGTAATCCAAACACAAGAAAAACACTTTCCTCCAAATTTTTTTTCTGGTTTGACAATTTCTGCATTCTAAACAAACTCTAAGAATCCAATGATTTGTTGTCAAAAAATGCGGAACAAAAAGTCATATTTTGGGAATATGTGCAATGCCAATGTTAATATTTACTAACAAAAAAAATCCCGAATTTTGACAACAATCCCTTCAATTTTCATTAAAATATACCAATATATTTTTGGAATATGCGCAATATCAACATTTTACAAAATTTCACCAAACTCCGACAAAATGTCCCTCAAATTCCACCATAGAGTATTTATATATTGCACGAATCATGTCGAATCAACACTTTACCACAAAAATCATACTTGAGGGTATCGAAATAAGTAAATTATTAAATCTAATAGTATTTTAGTCTATATATTGGATTGTCAAGATAATTTATGATGAAAACCAAAAATTATGTATATAAAGGACAGTTCCAAGATTTTAAAATTGTGAGTTAACGTGGAAAGCTCAATCAACTCATAATTTTCAATTTTGATAAATTACCTTTAGTTCTGAGATTTAGTTATTAATTTTTTAGTCTATAAACTTTATATTTAAGTTTTTTTAGTACAACAACAGTGAAATAATTTTTTTTGTCCAACTGTTGGTCTACCTTGGCCAAATTTTGAAGACTTAAATATCCTTATAAAAATAATATATTATTCTACATTGTAGAAAAATTATATAAAAACCAACCATTTAAAATATGACAATCCATTATTCCTCCCCTGACAGACGCCAACCATTGCTGGTGGCTACACTTAGTGACCTTGCCCCGCCATGCAATGTAGCACCCCCTTTGCCCACCACTAGCCATCCCCTCCAGTTTCTCTTTCTGCTCATATTGATAACCGCGCCTATCTCTTCCCCAACACTTACAGCTCTCCACAGGCTTCTCATTGTACCCCTTTCTCAAGGATAGTAATGGGGTGGGGCATGCATTGCCTTCTACAACCCATAACCACTATCCGTATTTTTGCCCACCATTCACTCTATTACCCACACATGAATATGAATAGAGGTGGCCAACAGGTCAGATCAACTTATGAAAATACCCACCCCAACCTGCCCCTCCAAGTTGGTCGGTCAACGTGGGTCGACCTATCTATTATAGTGGGCTGGGTCACGAGTCGGAAAGAAAAATCTTGGACTCGACCCAACGCGATTCACCCTAGGACCCTTGAAAATCAAGACACACTAAACCATGTCTGACATTAGTCAACACTGGCCAACCATGAACTCAACCTATTAAAGACCCATCACGAGTTTGTAATGAGTATGAACTAAAGTATGAAACACAAAGTGACTTTAGATTTTTAGGTTCAACTTCGTGGGTTTCAAGACCGAGGGAAGTGGAACGCATAAACTCTAACGTCATCAAAGGCTGGAAGCACAAAAACAAAATATACATTATGATTGATAAAGACAGTTTCCTTTTTTTTTTTTTTTTTTTTTATAACTGAATTAATTACCTAGCATAAAGTGGTGCTCTGCACCAAGGCTGCATAGACAAGAGAAAAAAAATAATAAATAAAAGCTCCTAGTACATGTTACTAAAGATAAATGTAAAGTAATCAAAACATTCCAAAATCATCTTTAAAGAATCAACAAATCAGCAGTTGGACCAACTCAAGAAATATTCAACATTTTTCACTACTTCCACCTCAAGAGTTTCATTGAAATCTCTTAATGAAATTATGGGCTCACCAATAGATGTTTTTATATTACACAGTTCATACCATATTATCAATCTTTGCAATCTACCATGCTGCTCACAGATCAAAAAACTAACATAGTTAAAAACATCAACGTCAATATACCAGATACAACAAACGAGCATCTTACGGTTCTACAATCCCACGATGGTCAATCGATCCGGATCCTAAGTAGAATTTTAATTTAGTAGAATCTTACGATCCAATGATATTAAACAAAACCAACGGATAGGATCATAATATGATTTATGATTCTACGAATACGACCTCAATACTACCATGCATGCATAAAAGGTTAAAAAATAAAAAATTTCAAGCATATATTGTAAATGAACGTAGTTTCTTACCCTGGAGTAAAAGAAAGTTAAATTAAATATTTAGATATTCTTATTAAACTTAAATTAAGCTTAGTTTTAAGTTATAACCTTATAAAGTTTTGATTAGCCACATTTAGCATATTGTCATATTGTTGGGAATGTATTTCAAAAATTTTCCCCTAAACGACTAGAGCGAGAGCAATGAAGAACCAATTTAAAATTCTTAATTTTAAAACTAATGCTCTAATCTAATAAAACTATTTAATTAGACCTAGATTTTACCCTAATAAGTTTATAATATGATAAACAACAAACATGCATATAAACGTAGTAGAGGTGGCCATGGGCTGGGTTGGGCCCAGGCCCGGTTTTTGCCCGGCGAGGCCTATATATATATATAAAGTACAGTACAATCATAATAATTCCTTATAAAATTATAAAAATATATAATCACTTTGACCAAAAAATAATGATAATTTATTGATGAATAATATAAGATACAAATACAATATAATGCAATCATATTTATAAAGATATTTAATAAAATAAAATGTATCATAAATTGTTAAAAATACAACTACAATAATACGATACCGCTATTTAAAATTATAAATATATTTTATAAAAAAATATATTATAAAAAATAGAATTATAACAATATAAATAATTTAGTCTAAACTTTCTGCAGTTGGTGCGAGACTTGCTATACTGGTGCTACGGTCATCTTCTTCATCGCTTGATGGACCCAAGTTCAGTCGGTCTTGGTCTCTATCCGCTACAGCCATCCAGGTCTTCAAGCACACCGACATTTCTAAGGTGGATGATGCTAGCTTCGCTCTTTTTTGATCCAAGCAATCTACCACATGTGCTAAAAGCACACTCCGATGCTACTGAAGACACTGAACACGTTAGTATATCGTGTGCCATGGTGGAAAAACATGGGATATTAGGTTTCATTGGAGCACCCCCATTGCAAAATATCAAAATATGGATTTGTCTCTGTCAGGTTGAAGTCAAACATAGGCGAACACATGTACAAATTTAGCTCATCATATGACGTGAGACTTTGTTTGGGCTGTAATAGGTTCAACGTATCCCATGCATATGATTTTTCTTTAGAAAAGGATGAAAAAGATGATGTTGAAGAATTTGGATTATCAGGTAATAATCTTTGAGCAAACATGGAAAATAAATTACGTAGATTTTCACCAATTTTAGCAATAAAAGATGCTACATCATATGTTTGTTCATTTTTTTGTATTATTTGTACAAATAATTGTAAACCTGTAAGTTTATAACATGGATAAGAAACGGTGGCAATATAATATGCCAATGGCAATTCAAAATAATAATTAAAAAATTTTTACCTCATGGCAGAGATAGAGCTCTACAACATGGGATTGGAGGAGTTCTCTACCATCCATTCAGCTATATCTACCAGTCTAGATATTGTTTATGTAATGGTTGGATAATAACATGCAGAAGAAAATGTCATACCATCTTTAAAATAACAAAAAAATTACTGACTTCGTTAATTACATTCCAATCTATAAATTCGAAATTAAAAGAACTTAGTTCTAAAGGATTTTGCTGTACAAATTCAATTAAGACATCTTTGTATGGCATTATTCGTTTTAACATATCAACCGTGGATGACCACCTATTTTGTGTATCTAATTTAAAATTTTTTATAAGGAATGCCATGTGTGTCATAAAGAGCTTTAAATTTTTTTTGCCTAATTTCAGATATCTTAATTACTTTAACTACTTCTCTTAATGATGTAAGAGAAGCATGTACAAGTTGCAAACCATCCATTAATATTAAATACATGATATGGCAGATGCAACGTAAATGAAAACATTTTCCTTCTAACATGGGCCTCATATACTTAATTAATTATTTAACAGATGCATCGTTGTTAGTAGCATTATCAAAAGTAATGCCAAAAATTTTGCGCTCTATCCCCTACTCATGGCATGCCTCCATAATAGACCCATGATTATATGAGCACTGTGGAGATATTCAAGTAGGCAAAAATAAATTATTCGTTTTTGCATAATATAGGAAGAATCAACAAAATGTGCCGTTATGCACAAGAAAGGTACACTAGATTCCGACTTCCATGTATCCGTCGTCAATGAGAGCATGCTCGTGTTCGCCTTTAAAATATCTTGAAGGTCATTTTTCATATTCATAAATTTTTTAAATGTGTCCCGCTTCAAAGTGTTCCGAGGAACCCTTATAGCAGCGAGGTTTAATGCGGTTTGACAGTACCGGACGAATCTAGGGTCTTCACCGGTGGTAAACGGCCTTTCAGCCCCAATGACGTATCTCATTAATTCACATATATTAGTTTCTTGTGTAAACCTAAAGTTAGCAAGCACACCGGTCACTTGTTGTATGAGAGTTTGTTAGGTTTTTTCCTCATTTAATTCGGGATGGCTTTTTATTATTTTAAAGTGCAAGTCCCACTATTAGGATGATGATTGAAAATACTTGGGGGATCACATAATGTACAATATGCTTTACTATGTTCATAATCTAGTGTAAAGTGTTTTCATATGTCGCTAGTATTACGTCTACTACTACCTGTAGAGGTGCAGGTTTGAGTTTCATCAGTGGTGGGTGTGGGTTCGGTTTGAGAACATGCTGCACCACCCGATTTAGGACAATCCTGCTCGTAGTAGTGCTCTTGTTCTTAATTTAAGGTGTCTGTGTAGGGAGGCGACGAACCAGGTTCTAATAAAGTCCGTTCCTGGGTATTAAGCTCAACTCGTCTACCCGTTTTAGGAATTTTAGGCGGTCGAGAAGAACTAGATTGACCAACTCCAGATGAAGATGATTATGTGCCATGATATTGTTAATTTATTATTATAAAATGCAAGTAAGAATATAAGTTAGGTAAATAAAAATAACAAATAAATAAAATTTTGATACTAATTTTACCAAAGTGAAAACTGAAATTTAAATTTCTATAAGCTTCTACGAGCATAATATAGTTGAAACTTCGAACTTGAGAAATTTAGAGCAAATAATTGTATGTAAGTAGAGAAGAGATAATTGAAGAGATTGTTATGTGCTGAAATGAGAAAATTTGATTAATATTAGGGATATATATATATATATATATATATATATATATATATATATATATAAATTAAGCCCCAACGGCTTCAGGTTGGGGGGCAGAAGCCCCCCAACTAAAACAAGCATCCTCAGAATTGAGGAGACCCTAGGCCCGGCCTGGCCCAAATGGGTCAAACCGGGTTGGGCCCATTAGCCACTTCTAAAACATAGTAAGTAGAATAAACAAAATAAAGGAGAACAAATTAGATATCAAATACTTAATTTAGACATACATGATGTGCTAATCCAAACTCTGACTTGAAGATCTGAAATCAGAAGAAGAATATCTTGAAACCTCAAGTTCTTCTTCGCAATGACCTCTTTTAGCACCGGAGTGTGGGCTTCCAAAATATTTATTTTAGAAAAAATTTTGGAACAAAATTTTTCCTTTTAGTCTTTCCAAAAAAACAATTTTTAAAAAAAAATTGTGCAAAATATTAACTTAGAAAACCCCTAAAATAATTTTAGGGTTTTTCATTGTGGGAAAAAACTAGGGTCCAAAACCCAAATTACATTGTGACACCATGCCTTAGAATAACATCTATATAGAAAATAAAAGGGCTAGTTGATGTCACAAAGACTATAGCATACGCGTATAACATGCCTGTTAACAGGGACAGAGGCGGGTGCTTGTATGCCCAAGTGCATCACGATGCACGGAGCTGTACAATGGCGATTCTCCTTTCTCTTTTTAGGTTAATTCGCACATGTATAAAGTCATCTCATTAACATTTAATTAGCGTGATAATTTATTTATCTCATAAATAAAATGAATTCATTTTAAATATTTTCAAACAATGCTTTAAATGAGGCTTGCAAAGGGACCTTGGGAACAATTTAACTTTCCCTTGAAATGGGTCAAATCTAATTATAATTTCATGATAACAATTGATTATTATTTAGTAAAACTTAATTCCACTAAATAGATTTTGCTGCACTTTAAATTAAATATATTCATTCAAAAATTTCTCAAATAATTGCGACAATTAACCCATCTATTAGATATCCCTGAGCAAAAACAACTACTATTGTTATTTTTCTCACATCAATTTTCGTAGTTTTTGATTCGCCTTTCTCGAACAATTCATAATACAAAAATAATTTCTGTATTAATTTCAAATATCAAACGTATGGAATACTCTAGCCAAAGATTCTAAAATACGTTTGTATATTTATGAATCAACTAAGAGGACATTTTACATTGTAGATTCCTAGTAAAATATCCGTTCCCGCTACAAGTCATACAATTGCCCAATGTATATAAGATCCTGGTTAAAACTTAATAACCTCATCATTTAAGTGCATCAAAGCAATTAATATTCCATGCATGGGACCATATTATTTTCTGGATTTAGAGTTATCGTCTTACATAATTAATTATTTTCAATAGCAGTTAAAGAAACAACTAATTCAGGTGGTTCTGCTCAATGTTTCAATCTTATTAAAACATCAACATTTACTCTTCGATCTCTATCCATATGATCAAGAGAAGTTATCAAAAGTATCATATTGCAATCTTATCAGACAAGTTGTCTAAATTTATCACTGGCTATAAATATACTTTGACAACATGTCACTAGTTTGATCTAAGTCTTTTCGTGGCTCAATCTCATTGACCACTTAAACCAAACCTGACATGTTATCTTGGACAACGTCCATCCCCTGGAATATTTTAGAAAAACAATCACATACATGTTTGACTCGTAAAATACAATGAGACAATAAATAAATAAAACAATTTCGTTTATGTAATATACAAAATCTTACTAATTCGGTCTTTCCAGACACCAATTCCAACACATATTTGATTATATTTCTTATACATACCATTGTAAGTTGATGTCTTATAAAATACTTTCTGAATTATGCAAATAATTTTAATATCAAAAATAATATACCATACATATAGTAAATGTCAAAGAACAAACTTTCCCAAACGCTTAAGCCAATGAACGAAGTCTCAATATTGACTTTATGCTCTAATATGCCTCTCACACAAATGCTCATTAGGCCTGGGCATGACTATTGCATAGGCTCACCTGATACCTTTGGTTTAAGTCATGTTAATATTGAAAGTGGGATGTAATTGGGATTTGAACTAGTGACATCTTGGTCAACAAGGCTTTGATATCATGTAAAAGAATCAACTTTTCAACAATGGTTAAGCTGATGGGTGAAGGCCTGAGATTGATTTTATACCCCAAAAGTAGAATATTATGATTTTTGATTTGATCTTACAATTCGGATTCTATAAACCCCTAACAATCCTAAGCAGAATCCGGATTCTAACAAGCTTGTTCGTATCTTCTAAACATGTGCTTCATGAGCTTTGACCTTCATTGTAGATGCCTTCACCTTACCACTGTTCCTACCTTCAGCTTCAATTATCTTCAAGTGTTTTATAACCAAAGAATCTGTTAAATTTCACTGGGCCTCTATATCTGACCCACGGAGTTGGCATACATGAGATCCACATATAAGTCTAAGTGGGGTTCCATCCTAAAACCAATTGGCAATTGGTGGAGTAACCCACTAAGCTTATAAATTAATCTCTTCACTTTCACAAACTCCAATGTAGGATTCTATAAGAATCATAGAATCAGGGTTATCAAACGTTAGGCTAGGCTTTTTTCCAATCAACCATGCAATAAGTGTAACTGATGATCTACTCTCTGAAGAAGAAGTAGACATCGACAATGAGGGGAATTTCTTCTAGGGGACATAACTTGATATTCTTCTCACTAAGATTTTGTACAATCTGGATTTTTGATGATTAGACTCTGTAACATTTATCTTTTTTTTTTTTTTGGGGGGGGGGGGGGGGGGGGGGGGGGGGGGGTGGGTGTGAGGTCAAACTTGGGGTGCATTGACACCTTCTATGCTAAGACCAAATCACAAGGGATGTCCTCATCACTATCTCCATAGGATGGGCCACTTTATTTTTTGTTTAGTAGCCTTTGGAACTTGCCATTAACATCCGTCCTCATTACTCAACAACCAATTGAGAATAGGCATATTAACATCCTCATTTAATGAAGTGGGGAATATTTGGGCAAGTATCTACACGCCTCTTTAAGACTTTCACTTCTTAATCCTCCAATATTATCGCTGCCATCTACAACCACATTGGCATCTCAAGTGTTGTTATTCTCAAATTGTCAATTGTTGCTAGAGTTCATGTCATCGTCTTCCCCAACCATCGCACTTGTATCGTGGCTATGTGTTACTGCTGACAATGATGTGAAAGCCGATAGTAGAAATCCTTCATCGTCACTAGCTGGCTTATCCAAGACAATACTTCAAAAGGTTTCACTAACATGGAATGGAAAATGATTGATGGAGATAGTGAAGACCAAGGGGAACTGACCATGCAATCTCTAATTTCATATATGTACGTTTCATGATGATCATTATATTTTATATTTTGTATGTTATTAATAAAATCAAGATATTATTTTCTTTTTTGTACTTGTTTATTTAATATTTTCTTTAGAAGGTCTTAAAAATTAAGGTTAAGCTTGGGTTTGACCTACTCAACAGACTGTCAGGCCTTTGATGACCAGATTCAACCCAACATGCGTTGGCCTTTATCCTTTTTTTTTTTTTTTCGGTTCATTAGGATTCTTATTGGTTGGGACTTCTAGCTATCTTGGTAGGAATTCTCAAGGAGTTCTTCGATTTCTTCCGGAAGCAGATGAATAAAAATTTGCGGATTTGTGTCACGGGTCAAGTTGGATCGAAAAAAATTTTCTTACAAATCTGACCCAATGTACTGATGGGTGTGACTTGTCCGTACACCATTGACTTAAGGGCTGGGTCTACAGGCGCACATCGGTGTATAAGATCAGGCTGAATCAGATCAGACAGGACCAAACTAAGGATCGAACTATCTCAAATTATGAGATTGGGGACAATACTAACTAAACCTAGGTTGATCTGATCCAAGATGGACTAGAAACCGAACTACATCGGGCCGACATTTCATGTAGTAAGCACATTTATAAGGAGAAAAGTTTCCATATAGAAGTTAGAAACCAAGAAAAATGCTAATGATATAACATGCACAATTTATATAATTTAAGGATAATTATACACGAAGAACATATAATAGTTAAATAACAAAAATAAATATTTAATTTTTTAAATTTAATAATTCTGTGATATGTATCTCATATATTTAAGTATATATTAAAAATATATTCCTAAAATATTTAATATGAAATTAGTGTTGTTCAATTCTCGATCTGGTCTTTAGGTTTTCTGGCCATGGACTATATTGGACTAAAGACCAATTAGACCCATATACTACCAAAATAGGGCCGATATATAGTCATATCGGTCTGGTCCTTGACCAAAATGTGCGGTCCATTCCAGTTATTTGTTCACCCCTTGTGGGTCATGGGTTGACCCACGCCTGCCTTCGTCGTACAACCTCATACTAGTACCCACTCAATTACCCGCAAAGATCAACATGTTCGAATGTTATGAATTCGGGCCCAAAAATTCAACTCGAACCAAACTCAAAAAATGGATCTTGTCCAAGCATTGAGCACCTAAAAAACCACAATCGAAGCAATGCAAAAATTAGACTAGAAAAATACGAAAAATGAAGAACACAGACTATATTCATGTTTTGGCACCTCAAAACAAGGTCCTAATCCACGGGCCTCCATTTTTAGAAGAGTTAGTCCATTATTAGTAATTGTTAGAAAATATCGTATAGGATCATTAACATTGTATATGGGCCCAATGGGCCAACCCTTGTAAACCATTATTGTAATGTATTCTCATCTATAAATATATGAGAGGGCAACCTCATAAGATGTGTTCCTAATCATTCTTTCATACTATTAACATTGTATATGGGCCTAATGCTCTAACCCTTGTAACCCATTATTGTAATATACTCTCATCTATAAATACAAGAGAGGCCAACCTCATAAGATGTGTTCTCGATCATTCTTACATGGTATCGGAGCCATCTAAACCCTAAATTAAAATTGCCCTCTCCCTCGTTGGCTAACCCTAGCCGTGCCCTCCTCTCCTCCAACCAAACCCTAGCCGCTCCATCCTCTCCCTCCATTACAACATCACACCGCACCTCCCTCCAACTCCACTAATATCATGCCGTGTCTTTCCCATGGTTGACACCGAGTCATCTACCAACAACACTACTTCTCCAATGTCGACTGATACCAGTGGTGGGTCTCTGATTTTATCCACCTTGTTTAATGTCTCCAACATTCGCAATCAGATCTCTTCAAGCCTAGATCTCAACTATCCGTCTTCATATCTTGTATGGCGCCGATCTTTTCTCTCTGCTTGTCGAGGTCACACTGCTGATGACCATCACGATGGTATCTCCACTGCGCTCACACGAATTGGCCCTTACTATGGCTATTGGCAACAAGTTGATAATCTCTTTGTTTCTTGGATACTTGGCACTATATCTTCTAATCTTGCTAGTGCTGTGTGAGGTAATGATGATGATTTAACTGCCACCTCTCTTTGGAATGCTATTTTTCATCTTTTTACTGATTTTACTTTCGTTAATTACAATTTAAAAGAGAACTAGTCAATATGAAGAAAGGGAACTTGACAATGGTGGCTTGTCTCACTAAAATAAAGTCCCTCGCCGATAGTCTTTGATCTGCTAATGCATTTGTCTCTGACGTTGATATGGTCCTTGCAGCTGTGGATGGTCTTTCAAAGCATAAGGAATTTAGTGTTGTTTGTGTATCTATTATGACTCATGTTCCTTTTCCTTCATTCAATGAGGCCCGAATTTTTTTTTTTTTTTTTTTTGTTAAATAGAGAATCTTATCTTAATAATGATAATGCCAATGCTTCCACTGTGTTAGTTGCTATACGGTCTTCTAATAACATCATACTCAAAACATGGTAATGGTTGGGGTAATGGTCAGGGACGTGGTGGTTGTAGCAATGGTCGTGGACATGGCTGTAATGGTCGTGGTTATGGTAATTGGTGGAACCAAAACCTATGGGGCTCGAACTAAAGAGGGGGACCGTGGCCGATGCCTCCTTTTTATCTAGCATATCGTCCTTTTCAGTTTGGCATGCCTCCTCAGGTCAGTGAAATATCTCCTCATCAATAGTTTCATCCTGCTAATGATGCTTTTACCACTGGTTGTGGCTTTCATCCAGGGTTTGATGCTAGAAAGTTTCCGCCTCAGTCCTACTCTACTCCTGTTCTGGACTCTTCACGAGTCATGGATAGCGGGGCTTCCTCACACGTGACCAATGATCAAGGTATCCTTATGTCTTTATCCCTTTATCATGGTCTTGACAAAATTCTTGTGGGGAACGATGCGTCTTTATCTATTTCAGGGATTGGATCATGTTCTATTTCCACTTCCACGGGTCGTTTTTTATTATGCAATGTCTTATTTGTCCCCGGTCTTTCCAAAATTTATTATATGTTCGTCAATGTTGCCTTGATTATAATTATCTTCTGGAATTTGACTTGTGTGGTTTTTCTGTCAAGGATTCTAAATCAAAGTCAGCAATCATCAGAAGTGTTTGCTCGGGGCCTCTCTTCACTGTGCCTTCTAGTCTAGTCTCGCTTGTCACATCATGTGTCGCCTCCACATTGTGGCATCACTGTCTAGGTCATCCAGGAGATTCAGTTTTGTCTTTATTAGTCAAACATTATTTCTAGTCCTACTAGTTCATCCGAGTCAAGTCCGTGTCATGCTTGTCAATTACGCAAGCACAATTGTTTACCTTTTTAAAAGTCTGTTACTCACACAACTCGTTCTTTTGACATAGTTTGTTTTGATGTATGGACATTTCCTATTTTAAATTTCAATGGTTTTAAGTATTATTTGCTCTTTTTGGATGATTACTCTCATTTTCTATGGATTTATACTATATGTACCAAATTTGAGGTGTTCGATTCGTTTGTTCAATTTCGCAATCTCATACTAAATCAGTTTGAAGTTGAGATTAAACAGTTTCAGTGTGATAATGGGACTGAATACATCAATCAATAAAATGGAAAAGCTGAATGAATGCATAAGATGATTGGTAATATGATGAGTGCCTTGTTATTTCAAGCTTGTGCCACTGGAATATTGGGTAGAGGTCATTCTTGTAGCCACTCACATCACTAACCTTTTGCCTTCCACTTCCATAAAGAAGAAAATACCTTTTCAATGTCTTTATAAAAAGAAGGCAAGCTATGATCATCTTTGAGTTTTTGGAAGTGCTTGCTATCCAAACTTAAGTGCTACTGCGTGACATAAACTTACCCCTCGGTCTTCACAGTATGTATTCTCGGGCTATCCATCTCATCATAAGGGTTATAAGTGCTTAGATCTCTCCACCAACAAGATTATTATCTCGAGACATGTTATGTTTGATGAAATAGATTTTCCCTTTGCTTGGATAGGTGATTTCTCACAGCATATTATTCACCGATTTCATGAAGTCTTCAAGCAGCCACTTGATTCATCTCCATTTTTTAGGTTATTACCCAACGTGGTACCTACATATCTGATGCTAGTCCTACTATGCTACCGCTGGCGCACCTGGTCTCCCCGTCGATACCACCACCCATCAACAACCGCATGCACTCGGCATTGCCTCCAGTGGTGCCTCCAACACCAACCACAGTTGTGGCTTTCCCACCGGCTTCCTTTTCCTCTGTTCTTCTCATGATCACACGTTCGAAACCGGATATTGTTAAACCCCTATTTAAGCCCTCTTTGCTTGCATTTTCTGCATTACCAGACACTATCTGTTCTTATAAACAGGCTCTTAGTGATGAAAACTAGAAAAGTGTCACGCTACATGAATATAATGCCCTGTTATGCAATAATACTTGGAATCGTATTCCAAAACAACAAGATGCTAATGTTGTTGGCTCTAAGTGGGCTTTTGGGCTAAAACAGACTTTCACTGGACAAATTGAATGCTGTAAAGCTCGTTTAGTTGCTCAAGGCTACACACAGTGATATGGTATTGATTACGATGAAACCTTTAGTCCCTTTATTAAACATGCTACAGTTCGCACAGTGTTATCTATAGCCATTTCACGAAAGTGGCCCATTCATTAGCTTGATGTTAAAAATGCTTTTCTTAATGGCACTTTAAATGAGGAGGTCTATATGAAGCAACCACCAGGGTTTATGAATTCTGAATTCCCAGATTATGTGTGTAAGTTAAACAAATCTCTAATGGGCTCAAACAAGCGCCACGAGGTTGGTATAATCAGTTTGCTTCCTTTCTTCACCCTCTTGGTTTTCTCAGTTGCAAGTCTGATTCTTCAGTGTTTATACTTCAACGTGGGGTTGATATGGTTATTTTACTGGTATATGTGGATGACATCGTTCTTACTCTATCTTCCACTACCTTCCTTCAAGCCTTGTTACATTCTTTATGAAGTGAATTTGATATAACAAATTTGGGCTGTCTTAATTACTTTCTTGGGATATCAATCTAAATATGCTCATGACTTGCTTGATAAAACTTACATGCTTTCCTATAAGCCTGTTTCTATGCCTATAGATTCCAAATCCAAGCTCTCCTTAACTGAAGGGGAGCTCATTCTTGATCTTTCCAGTTTTTGATTAGTTGTTGGTGCTTTGCAATATCTTACTTTCACGCATCCTGACATCTCTTATGCAGTGCAACACATGTGCCTGTTTATGCACGGCCCTTGTTCCTCTCAATGGGTTGTAGTAAAATGTATTCTTCACTACCTTAAGGGCACCATCGACCATGGTTTAACTATCTCCCTTAGTACCGTGGATCAGCTTATGGCCTATTCTGATGCTGATTGGGCTAGATGTCTTGATACTCGTACATCTATGTCAGGTTTTTGTATTTTTTTAGGGGGTAACATTGTTTCTTGGTCTTTCAAATGGCAGCTTATCTTGTCTCATTCTAGTGCTGAAGCTGAATATCGTTGCGTCGCAAATGCTGTTTCAGATTGTTGCTGGTTACGCTCCTTACTTGGTGAACTTGATGTTCATATTTACAAGGCTACCTTGGTTTATTATGATAATATTCTCACCATTTATCTTTCCTCAAATCCTATCCAGCATATTCGTACCAAGTATGTTGAAATTGATGTTCATTTTGTTCGTGAACGTGTTCAGATGGGTCTTGTTCGAGTTTTTCATGTTCCTTCCTCACAACAACTTGTGGACATCTTCACCAAGAATCTTCCTCAGCGCTTGTTTCTATTTTGAAGCATAATCTTCGCATTCGGTTACCGCCCACTTTGATAGAGATGGGATGTCAGAATATGTTGTATAGGATCATTAGCATTGTATATGGGCCAATGGGCCAAACCTTGTAACCCATTATTGTAATGTATTATTATCTATAAATACAAGAGTGGGCAACCTCATAAGGTGTATTCCCAATCATTCTTTCCGTAATTTTAGTTTTGCAATGAACGATGAGCATCAAGACTAAAATTGAAAACACTACAAGGATTTAAAGCAAGAAATCGAGAAAGAACAAGAGAAAGCCATAACCAAATCAGGAGAGCGAAGAACAGTCTAGAGATCCAAACCCTATCTGGATTCTTGAAGAAGATCATCATCAGGGACTACAACATCGAGTCTCCACCTTTGAATCGAGCATAGTAAGCTCCACAGGTTCATCACCATTTACTTCTTCTTCTTTATCAGCTCTCTCTCTCTCTCTCTACAAGCTCTCTCCCTCTCTGCCTCATCTTTCTCTCTCAGTGTGGAGTTTTTCTCTAAAGTCCAACAGCGGCTCTTTCATAGTTTTGCTCTACCAAGACCAATTGAAAACCTAAAAGTAGGGAATATAAAGCTACAGGTATAGCTCATCTAGCAGCAGCAATTAGGACACGCAGCACAAATCTAAATCACCCACGAAATAGTTGGCACAAGAATCCGAGAACAACTGGCTCAATTATCCGGGTTGGTTAATAACCAGTGGGTATTTAAAACGAGCCAAGTATTATTTATTACCAAAAAACAATACTAGATATTTTCCACAATATTATTAGCCATATTAAGCAAATATCTAGTTTAAAATAGATTACAAGATCAATAAAATAGTCTACAATTTCTATTCCCCAAATTAGGATATAATCCCCAGGTAAGGCGGGTGGCTAATTTCTGCAAGCATCATCCTAATTTCCGAAATACAAATTCTAGGACAATTTTATCTTTAGATTAGTCATAATGCTCCAGTCTATTATTTCTTTGATGAACTTACGAATCTAATTTACATTAGATAGTGGATATGCGAATTTCATGGGACCATAATATAACAAATATCAACTGCATAATCGTAATGCGGGTACCAATGATAATCTCTACTGATCCATGTACACTTATTTAGTATTATTTTTTTAAAAAATAAACTATATTTTGTCGTAATATTTGATAGGTAAATTGAATATATATATTTTTAATTTTAAATTGTAAATACAAATTGTGGGTATGATGACTGGATGTGCAGCGACGCATGGGTACAATAATAATAAATGCAAAATACTTTTTAATTTATTTTTAAATAGTTTTGCATATTTCTTGTAACTTTTATATGTATTCGCAATTTTTTTTTTTTGGCAGTACAAGCACCTTTTTAAAGGCAGGGGAAAGGGGATGCCGGGCCTCAAACACTGGATCCCGTGGGTGGCAAATGCCTACCCAACTATTTGGGCCAGGAGGGCTTTGGCTATTTTTTATATGTATTCTTATATGTACTCGGTAAGTTTCTTGACTAACAAAGTTTTGTCTAAAATGCCGTGTCCTCATGATGTGGTTGGGGTAAGCTGCACCAAAAATGGAGTTATTGGTTTGGATGATTCTCCTTAGAAGATTGAGCACAAAGGACTATCTTTGTCAATTGGAATCTTAGGAAAAGATGAAACCTTTTGTCCATTTTATGAAATGGGTCTTCAATATATGGGCCACTACTTGTCCTTACTTTGCTAGAACTCGTGGTTGCCATGGACAAAATGCCTCAATTGGTGGGGAATTGTGTTGGTGGATTTGTCAACAATTAAAGACTTCTACCACCAATAGGTTGCTTGCAATGTTGAGGGTAAATTTCGGAAAAAGATTTGGTGCATATTTTTTTATATGATAATTTGGGTTTTTGGTGCAGAAAAAACGACACGGTGTTTCATGGGGAAGAATGGAAATTAAAGCAACTATTTTGGAGTATATCAATGCAATTAGGATTATGAGTGAACGCCTAGTTCTCTCGGGTGTGGGGTGTCCTGCTTTTGTATTACATGTTCACTCGTTGATTATCAAAAGAAAAAAAAAAGAATGAATCTGTGGTGCAAAGACTTCCTGTATAAGTTGGAGGAGGAGGTTAGATGCATTGGTGTATTAAGATTTGGTCCAATCTGAGTAGAATGTGCGAAGCTGTGGTCATTACTAGAGATGGCCAACGGGTTGGGCCGGGTCACCCATTTGGGCCCTGGCCCAGCCCGGCCTGGTCCCTCCAGCTTGTTAGGCCATGGGCCTCCTTTGAGTAGGCCTGGGCAGTCCTTTGCCCAGCACAGTTGGGAGGAAAAGCCCCCCAAGGGCTCTTTGAGCCCTTGGGCATGTTTTTTTTTTTTGAAAAAAGGAATCTTTTTTTTCTAAATACTAATCAAATTTTTTTATTTCACCACACAACAATCATCAATTTTATCTTCTCTTGAATTCTCTCTTCTCCACAATCAATTCTTTGCTCTTAATTTTCAAGTTCGAAGTTTCAATTGTGTTATACTCGTAGAAGCTTGTAGAAGTTCAAATTTTACTTTTTGCTTCGATAAAATTAGTAACGAAATTTTATTAATTTATCATTTTTATTTACCTTGCATTCTTACTTGTATGTTATAATAATACATTAACAATATAATGGCACATAATTCATCTTCATCTGGAGCTGGTCGATCTAGCTCTATCTCTTTTCGACCTCCTAAAGCCCTTAGAATGGACAACAGTAGTAGCCAATCTAGAGGATCAATCTAGAGGAGTTGAGCTTAATACCCAATAACACACTTTTTTAGAAATCGTCAGGTCACCTCCTTACACACACCTGTGATTGGCAACATGAACATCTCTACGAGCAGGGTTATCCTGAATTGGATGGTGCGAGATCTTCTGAACCCGAACCCACATCCACCAACAATGAAACTCAAATCCACACTTCTACAAGCCGTAGTACACATAGTACTGGTGATGTATAGAAACGTTTTACACTAGATTGTGAACATGCTAAAACATATTGTACTCTATGTGATTCTCCAAAAGCCTTCAGGCGCCCACTTAATAGTGAGACTGGCACTTTAAAAAGACACCTAGAAAAAAGCCACATCGAAATTAATGTGGATAGAACCCAACAAATTCTCGTACATCAAGCTACTGGTGCGCTTGCAAACTTTAAGTTTACACAAGAAACTAATAGACACGAATTAATGAGATACCCCTTTAGCTGAAAAGTCGTTTATCAACGGCGAAGACCTTAGATTTGCTCGGTACTGTAAAACCTAGTTAAATTCTGCCGCTCAAAGGGTCCTTCGGAACACTTTGAAGCAGGACGCATTTAAAGAATTTGTAAATATGAAAACCGAACTTCGAGAAATTTTAAAGATGAACACAAGCATGATCTCGTTGACATATGACACGTGGAAGATGAAATCCGACATACCTTACATGTGCATACTGCACATTGGATTGAATCTTCCTACAATATGCAAACAATAATAATTCATTTTCGCCTATTTGAATATCCATACAGTGCTCATGTAATCACTAGCATCAATATGAACGTATGCGGTGAGCGGGGGATAGACAACAAAATGTTCAGCATTACTTTTGATAATGCTACTAATAACGTTTCATCTCTTAAACAATTAATTAGGTATATGAGACCCATGTTAGATGGCAAATGTTTTGATTTATGTTACATCTGTCCTATATTGTATTTAATGGTAATGGATGGTATGCAACTTATAGATTTTTATCTGATGGTTTTAAGACAAGTAATTAAAGCAATTAATAGGGTTCATTTACCAGGCATTGAGGCATCGAATCCCAATAGAACTTGAAGTTAAGTGCGCTTGGGCGAGAGTAGTGCCAGAATGGGTGACCTCCTAGGAAGTCCTCATGTTGCCAACCCAATAAGAATAGAGGTCCTCGGAAATAGCCTCTCGGCAGGGTTATACCATGAAGGGGTAAAGCTGCATACAGCCACCCCTCCCAGACCCTACTTATGTGAGAGCCCTTAAGATACTGGGTCTGTTGTTGTTGTAATTAAAGCAATTAATACCTCCGAAATTAAGCAAAAAAATTTAAAAAACTGTGTGACACACGGCATTCCTTGGAAACAATTTAAATTAGATACACGTAATAGGTGGTCATCTACGGTTTTAATGTTAGAAAGATGCATACAATACAAAAATGTCTTAGTTGAATTTGTACAGCAAAATCATGCAGATCTAAGTTCTTTTAATCTATAAAATATAGATTGGATATAATCAATGAAATCTATAAATTTTTTTGTTATTTTTAAAGAGACTACCATATTTTTTTTGGATGTTATTATCCAACCATTCCATACGCAACATCTAGACTGGTAGATATAACTGCATGGATGATGTAGAACCTCTCCAACCCTATATTGTAGGACTCCATTACTGCCATGATAGAAAAATCTTTAAAATGTTATACTGAATTGCCAATGGCATATTGTATTGCCACCGCTTTTATCCACGTTGTAAACTTGTGGGTTTTCAATTATTTGCCAAAATATTTTACAAAAAAATGATACCAACTTTTGATGTAAATTCTTTTGTTGCTATAGTTGATGAAAATCTGCGTCATTTATTTTCCGTGTATTCTAAAAAATTATCATCTAATACAAACATTTCTTCTACATCATCTTCGTCCTTTTCTCAAGAAAAATCATATGCATGGGATATGTTTAACCGATTAAAGCCCAAACAATATCCCACATCATATGGTGAGCTTTCTTTGTACATGCATTCACCTATGATCGAATTCTACTAGATAGAGGCTAATCCACATTTTGGTATTTGGTAATGGTTGAATTTAAATAAACCCAATATCCTGTACTTTCTTCCATGGCATATGATATACTAACATGTTCAGTGTCTACAGTAGCATTAGAGTCTGCTTTTAATACAGGTGGTAGATTGCTTGAATCAAAGTGCGCAAAGTTATCACTGACTACCTTAGAAATATTGGTGCTCTTGAAGAACTGGTTGGCTGCAGCAGATAGAGACCAAGGCCGTCTGAAATTGGAATCATCGAGCGATGAAGACGACAACGTTAGCTCTAGTACAAGTACTGTACCAACCATAGCAAGTTTAGATTAATTTATTTATATTGTTATAATTCCTTCTTTTTATAATATATTTTCTTTTATAAAATATTTTTGTAATTTTATATGGCACTATTGTATTACTATAGTTGTATTTTTAACAAGTTATAATATATTTTATTCTATAAAATATATCTGTAATTATGATTATACTGTATTATATGTTATATTATTTATCAATAAATTATAATTGTTTTTTAGTCAAAATGATAATAAAAAAAGTCTAAAAAAAGGCTGGGTTGGTCCCCCTGAGCCAAGGTTAGGCCCATGCCTAACCCTGTTCGGAAGCCCAATGGGGCGTGCCCGCGGGTCGGCCGTGGCCACCTCTAGTCATTACTATGTACGTCCATAAACTTTTTATGTATTTCATTTTCCTGACTTTTGTAGCTTTGTGTAGCCATTTGTTTTTTTCAATAATTAGCAAAAAGGTCGCGATACAGAATAGGCCACTCGACCAAAGCGAGGCCTAGGACACTCATAAGGAAACGGGGACTAGAATGGACAAGCACAAACAATAGACCAAAACCGAGAAAACAGAAATGAAAAACGAAATGAAAACATGGCCAACAGATGCTAGAAAACTAAAGATACTAAAAATAAAACAGTGAGTGCTAGGGATCAGACTGGGAGATGAGAGCATAGCATCAAAGTCAGGAAGGATGGTAGGTACTCAAGTCAAAAATTACCCTATTCCATCATTGCAAATCGCTTAATCATAATAGTGTCATCACCATTGAAGCTCAACCCAAGCTTCTTCCCAGTCTTCGATGTATGCTCCCCCGCAAGAAGTGTAACCATTATAACCTTTTAAACCATTTTTCCTGCCTTCCTCTTCCTTCTTTCATTACTCGAGGCTCAGGTAACCTCTTCGCACTACTTTCAGGTGACATATCTTTAAGAAATTCTTATAGGTTTTGCTTAGCTTGCTCCTTTTTCTTGTGCTTTAGAGTTCTGCGGCCCCTTTTAGACAAGCCAACATTGAGGTCATGATGACCCGACCCCCTTTTCTGCCTTCTCTTCCCTGCCTTGTTAGATTCCTCCTTGAACTGCACCGAAGTAACTCTCAAGGAGTTTCCGTCAACATACCATTGTCTTACTAAAGCATGGGGCTCAAAACCCAGTGGGAATTTAGGTCCCGACGACACTGACTCAATGTCACTTACAACGTCTGGGGCTTGATTACCTTGAGGAGGTGACTTGTGTTGAGGTCCAGGTGATTTGGCTCCATTGTCGTCTACCCATTGCAAGAGAAGTGGAGGGTTCCGGTTGACTCAAGTTTCCTGGATGAATGTTGCTGATGGTTGGATTACAAATTGAGTAGAGGGACGAAAAATAGTGGAGCATGGGATCTCGAAATCCTAGGGCCATCTACCAATAAAGTGACCATCAACATGTAATGCCATATGACCCGCACTTTGCTCATCGATCCTCGGATCAACATTTCCAAACCTAAATCAAGTCTGTGGAAAACCCTCTTGCAATGGATGAATAGTAGGAGGAAGAGATCCCGAAGTGATGCATACTCTAGCACTTTGACCTTGTCGAGGAGTCAAAGCTCGTTTCCTGTTTAATCTGGCAGAGGTGGCGAAAGCGTACTTCGAGAGAGTAGTTGGGGATCAATTCAGAGTTTCCTTCTTTCACAAAAACCATTCAAGATCCCCCATTGTAATCTACTTGGACCACCTGTTGTGTAACTGATAGGGAGCATGTGTAGCCATTTGATTGGCAACTGATATTGCTTTGTTTGTGTTTTGGTTTTATTGTTTTGTTCGATCATTTTATACTTGGACACCCCTCTTTTAGCTTTCGCCTTTTCCATCAATCATCAAAAAAAAAAAAAAAAGATTCAAACTTTAAGATTACAGTTTTTTGAATACTTACAATTTCATGCGAAATTAGATGGTCCAGTAATAGCGTGAAATAATAGATGTACATATCAATTGTCTCAATTTTGTGATCATTTAATAAAATTTTAAATTTGACCCTCATTTAAGTTATATTTTAAAAAATATTGATAAACATAAAAATGGTTCATTCCAGGGGATGGTAGAGTTAGTATGAAAGCAGCATCGCCCAAAAAAATTTACACATTAGCACAAAGCGAAGGCCCCTTCACCAATACGGTCCCCCCTTCACCAATACCGCCCCTTTACCAGTACCATCTCCTTGACCAATACCGCCCCCTTTACCAATACCGCCCCTTTACCAGTACCGCCCCTCTTATCCAATATCGCCCATCCTCTCAAGTACCGACCACTCCTCCCACCCCCTATAAATATGGGGGAAACCATAGAGCAAAGAACAAGGAACTTGAGCCTAATTCCCCATCTTTGAACCCACCAAAAAACCCTGAAACAATTGACGTTGTCTATGGAAAGGGCATCAAAGTTTTTTTCATGTCAAACACTAGTCAATCCACCAACCCCAATAGAGGGAACCATAACCTAGATTATGTAACCCAAGATCAATTCAATCAACTTCAATGACAGATACGCCAACTTTTTGCGCAAACACCTAAAAACGATATAGAATACATCCTAGAGCCAAGTCGGTTTACAGCTACAAGGGGGATATCGCAACATACCCAATCTCAGAGTCCTAATGGGTCCACTGCGTCTACAGCAAGTACTTATCAGAATCATGCAAGAAGGAATAATAGGAAAACTTCTAGATCAGTTGCGGCGTACTCTGTGCCCGAAACTCATTCACCATTCACATCTCGGATCCTTTCAGCTCCGGCGGGAAAGGCAAAGATCCCAAATATTGACCTGTTCGATAGTATCTAGGATCCAGAGATCCATTTAGCTCGGTTTATGGCACGAATGTATTTACAAGATGTGGTAGAGGACATATGGTGTAAGGGTTTTCCGGCCACCTTGAAAAGAGTGGCACAGAATTAGTTCGCATCTCTTCCAAACTCATCCGTGGATAGCTTCTCTGAACTCTCAGAATAGTTTGCATGTCATTTTGTTAGTAAAAAAGGAGAAGAAAGATGGCTGCACATCATATCAAGTTACAGCAGCATGAATTCGAACCCCTCAAGAGCTATGTATGAAGCTTTACGCATGCTAAGATTGATGTTGCAAGCCTATCTAATGAAATGACCATTACTGCCTTTATCAATGGATTGTAAAAATCCGACTTCAAATTCGCACGTACAAAAGGGCCACCTTCAACAATTGATGAACTGTGGAAAAAAGCTAATAAATATATTTCGGCTGAGGACGTTATGCAAGTAACTTTGAGACTTGAAGGGGTCCAAGTGAAGGCACTCCTAGAACCAAAATACGATTCTAGGCCACCGCAAGGAAATGCCCGTCCGGCCAAGAAGCCTGCGCCTGCGTTTAGACCTCAAAATTCGCAATAAATTCCTCGGTCACTTTTGGAAGTAAAGATAACGGAACCACTTATAGGCTCCAATGCTTTACCACGACAAAGCAAAATGGTGCTCCTACCGTCAGACATCCACCCATAATACAACGGAATTCTGCACTTTGGAATACCATTTAAAAAAGGCCAAGCGCAGAGTTCAATGGGAAGAATATGCGAGCCTGAAAAGAATAAAAATAGGGAAGGCTCGGAATACCTAGAACAGTAGCAAAAATCCTGAAAGTTCGGCACCAAAGGTAATTGCCACCATTACAGGAGAACATTCCCTCTTCCCGTGCAAGAGGAAAATAGAAAGAGAGAAAGAAGGATCGAACACTACACATAAAAAGCCGGGGTGCATAAGCTTCACCGAAGAAGACGCTCAAGGGGTGGACGCGTGTCAAGAAGATCTTCTTGTTATTATCGCTGTCATCTACCAGCATACTATGCACAGAATACTGATTGATCAAGGCAGATATACTCTTCTTGGAATGTTACACTAGGATGGGGATGCCAATCACTGCTCGTACCCCGGCACCGTGTCCTGTTGTTGGGTTCACAGGGGCTCCCGCCACCCCGTAGGGTAAGATAACATTGGCCACGGTTTTTTGAAGCAATAAAGAACATCATGTGATGAAGATCGAGTTCTTAGTTATAAGTGCTCCCTTTGCCTATAACATGACTCTAGGAAGACCTTCCTTGAACCGCCTAAAAGCTGTGGTCTCCACCTATCATTTCGCTATGAAATTCGAGGCGGATACCGGGAACATAATGATGATTCGGGGAAGCCAAGCTTTAATCTTTGAATACTATCATACCTTTCCCCACTCAGCAATAATGGCCGCTAAATTAGTTAAACTCGAATTATCATCAAACCTACATCCTGTCCCACCACTTTTGAAAAAATATGAATTAGAGCCGGGACACTACACTAACTTGAGTACTCATTTCCTGAACACCTAAGAGAAGAGATTGGTGAGCTTTTAAGACAGTACCGCGACGTTTTTGCATTCGTCACAGAAGAGATGCCAGGAATACGACCCAAAATAATTACCCATCAACTCAACATACAAGCCAACAAAACACTTGTTAAACAACAGAGGCGCGGCTTTTGTACGGAATGTAATGAAGCTATCAAGACCGAGGTAAATAAGTTAACCCGGGCAGGATTCATACGGGAGGTACTATACCCTGAGTAGCTTGCTAACGTGGTGTTAGTAAAAAAGCCAAAACGGAAGTTGGAGAATGTGCGTGGACCTTACAGACCTTAATAAAGCTTGTCCAAAACATTCATACCCATTACCCAAAATAGACAGACTGGTGCACTCAGCAGTAGGATGCGAGTTATTCAGCTTCATGGGTGCATTTTTAGGGATACCATTAGATTCATATGCATCCACTTGAGGAAGAAAAAACGGCTTTCATAACAGCGGGAGGCACGTACTGTTATAAGGTAACGCTGTTCGGACTTAGGAATGCTAGGGCCACTTTTCAATGGTTGGTCAACAAAGTCTTTGCTCCTCAGATTGGGTGCAACATGGAAGCATATGTGGATGATATGATCGTTAAGTCAAGACAAAAACTGGAGCACATTTCTGATCTAAAGGAAGCCTTGGAAGCACTTCGAAAATACTGTATGAAGCTAAAACTTGAAAAATGCTCATTTTCGGTACCAAATGGCAAATTTCTAGGATTCATCATAAGCTCTCGAGGAATCGAGGCTAACCCAAAGAAAGTACATGCCATTCTCAAAATGGGATCCCCTCGTTCCCTTAAGAATGTCCAGAAATCGGCCGGTTGTATGGCCTCTCTTAACCGGTTCATCAGCCGTTTCGCTGAAAGGGCTTTATCGTTCTTTAAAATATCATGGAAGAAGTAGTCATTTTGCTAGAATGAAGAATGTGCATGTGCCTTTGATAAGTTAAAGCAGCACCTAGCACATCTTCCCATCATTACCTCACCCGAACTATGCGAGAGTCTAATTATTTACTTGGCCGTTTCTGAAAACATCACAAGTGCAGTGCTGGTAGCTGACAGCCAAGGGCAGCAAATTTTGGCATATTTCGTATGTCAGACTCTCGAGGACCTAGAAAAAAGGTACCGTACAATTGAGAAAATCGCTCCAGCCCTAATTATCGCTGTGTGGAAATTAAGACCTTATTTCTAGTCTCATACTATAACCGTGCTCACTAACCTCCCGTTTAGAAAGTTGCTTTCAAAGTTTGACTACTTAGGAAGGATGTTGGGATGGACAGTTGAACTCGCATAATATGATATACATTATCACCCTTGGAGAGCTATTAAGGCCCAAGCCTTAGCAGACTTCTTGGTCGAATGTGATTTCAGCCCTAAAACACCTGAGTTGGTTGCACTCCATGAAGAAAAGCCCACTTGGAAGGTATTTGTTGATGGATATGTAAATCAAGAGGGCCGATGTACGGAAATAGTACTAGTAAACCAGAAGGGAAATGCGTAGAATAAGCGGTAACGCTAAACTTTGAAGCCACAGACAACGAAACAGAGTATGAAGCACTATTGCTAGAAATTGATTTTGCCAGGGCTGCAGGAGCTCAAGGTGTGGAGATCTTGAGTGATTCAGAATTGATGGTGAATTAGATTACCAGGAAATATGGAGTTAAAGAACCTCACTTAGCTCAGTACCTTGAGTTAGTCAAGACAAAGATCTCTTAGTTAGAAGGTTTTAACATACAAGGAATATCTCGAGAAGACAATTGGCGTGCTGATGAATTAAGCCGTCCGGCCTGCACCAAGCATGTGGTAGAACAATAAAAAGGGCATATACAAGTGCGAGAAAGCTAATGTCAAATATTTGAATAGGCACACATCCACAAGCATAATACAGATGCAGCATGAAGATGAGTGGATGGGTCCAATTTTAGACTTCATTCAAAAGAACCTATAGATAAAAACGAGGCACGGAGGTTATGAAGGCAAGTAGCTCGTTTCATAATAATTGACTAACAGCTCTATAAGAGGTCATTTACGCATTCGTTGTTGAAATGTTTGACCTTAGAGGAAGGAAATTACGTGTTGAGGGAAATTCACGAAGGAAATTGTGGGGTTTATATTGGGAGATGAACGTTGGCAGGAATGGCACTAAGGGCAGGATATTTCTGGCCCACCATGAAAAAAGATGCAGACACCCTTGTACAAAAATGTGACAAATGCCAAAGGTTCGTATCGCTCGTCCATGCCCCAGCGGTATCGTTACACCCCCATTATTGATCCAATACCCTTTAATCAGTGTGGAATGGACATCTTGCGACTGTTCTCATTAGCCAGCGGGCAAAGAAAATTTCTGATAGTAGCAGTGGACTATTTTAGCAAATATGTGGAGGCTGAAGCGGTAGCTAAAATCACAGATAACACCACTCGCCAGTTTTTGTGAAAAAATATTATTACTCATTTTGGGATTCCTTAAGCCATTGTAACTGATAATGGGATGCAATTTGACTCACCACGATTCCGCAAATATTGTCAACATATGAAGATTGCCCTTCACTTCACATCTGTGGCCTACCCTCAAAGCAACGGACAAGCAGTAGGCTACGACGAAGACTAGATGATGCCAAAGGAAGGTAGGTGGAAGAATTACTTAGCGTCGTATGGGCTCACCATACTATTTACCGGGTAGCCACAGGGGAAACTCCATTCATGTTAACTTATGGCACTAAGGCTGTAATCCTAGTGGAAATAGGAGAGCCTAGCTACTGCATACAGTACTACCATGACCTTGAGAATGGGAATCAACAAAGGCACTCCCTAGATTTAGTAAATGAGGTCGGGGAAGATGCCTTTCTTCGTATAGTGGCTCAAAAACAACGTATATCCCAGTATTAAAACCAACATGTGAATCCAAGGAGCACAGAAGTAGGAGACCTTGTCCTTCACGGAATGAGCGTAACTCAGCAAGGCATAGGGGTTGGTAAGGTTGCAGCAAACTGGGAAGGACCCTACCGGGTGGCTAGAAAACTTGGAAATGAGAGTTATAAGCTGGAACAAATTGATGGTACTAAGATGCCACGAGCATGGAACATAAAGAACCTTAAAAGGTATTACGTGTAGCAAACCACACCTTAGGGATTTATATAAGAATGAAATGCTAAAGTATGCTTGTACGATATTAGGCAAGGTAAACTCCAGGCAGGCACATTAAACAATGGCCTACGTAAACGGATTAAGTAATCGTTCTGATAATAATAAAAGCTATACGCATTTTGTTATAACATGGTATCTCGAGCTGAACCGTGTGTAGCGAGCCAAAAAAAAAAAAAAAAAGGAAAGAGAGAGAGAGAGAGAGAGAAGGAATTAAATCTAAGTATATTTTCATTAACATAACCATTACATGGTAAACTAAACAAAATGACGCCAAAGGATCCACAAGAGCACAAGGTGCTCGTTCAAAAAGAAGGAACCTACACGTCTTTAGCTCTCTAACAAAAATGACAGGCGGCTAAGATTGACCACTTGCAGATGCTTGAGACGCTCCTCTTGAACGTGCGATATCTTGGTGGAACTGGTTTGGTACTTGTTAAAGGAATTCGCGGCTGAGGCCAGGACTACGGCGATCCAGAAGGCAAGGAAATCCTGAAAAACCTGAGGTAATGCATTGCCAATAAAAAGAACTCATCAGGTAGTGGAATTTGCTGCTCGCTCTAAACTGTGAAATAATCTCTGCGGTGTTCTCTGCGGCTCTAGATGTTTCTGCTTGATAATGCTGAACCTCAGTGTAGAGCTCCTCTGATCTGTGTCTGGCTAGCTAACAAGTCCTTTTTCAGTTTTTGATTCTCCATAAGTAGCTTATGGGTTTATGCCGCCACCTTCTCCTTCTCTTCCCTCACCAACCTTGCCTCCTCCACCGCTGCTTCTTTCTCTTCTGTTAGTTAAAGCACAGTTCTACCCTCTTCGACTCTCTCCTCTCTTGCTTTTTGTGCTTCCCCAGCCACTCTCCTATTCTCCTTCTTCAACCATGTCAGCTCCTGCATAGTTGCCTCCCGTTCACGAAACCACCCTAACGCCATTGCGGTGGACTAGGTGCCGATCTGCTATCACAACATGAACATATAAATTTAAGATGATAGTAAACCAATATAATCAGTAAGAAAAGTACCTTTAAAGCGTAGATAGCAGCCGTGTCCCCAGTAACCATCCATGGGCCTTCTGAAGGAAGTGCCGCTAAGCTAGCACGTTGAACAACGCTAACGCCTTCATGAGGGGAATAGGAGCATGAGCCTTCAAATTGGAGAGCTTCACCCGAAAGAATCTCACCTACCGTAGGTACCCCGCCTTGTAAAGGAAGGGGCTGTAGCTCAGGAGAAAGACCGAAGTGATCTTCGAAGGTTAACAAGTCAATATGGAAAGAGGGAGGAAATCTACCTGGACTGCCACTAATTCCTACATTTACATCCTAAACTCTCTCAAAGGGTGGTCCCTACATTCATACCGGAGCCCCCAAGAAGAGCTCACTCCCCAAAGATGCCCGGCCAGGCGGTAACGCTTCCACAGAAGATAAAGCTCTCTCTGGTGAGACCACTGGTAAATGTGGAAGCATTCCCTCTTAAATTGATCCCTCAAAAGGGGCCTGTATCTCTTCCATGAGTGGCTGAGTTCCTATTGGCATGGCTGCACACCCGGTAATACAGCAGGGGCTGGGGACGGCTGGCCCACGGCTGTCTCTGACAAAGGAATTAGAACCTCAGGTGCAGCCTCTAGTGTCTCCTCAATCGAAGACTCAACCGTCGCTGCCTCCCCCGGCCGGGACTTAGTTTTTGGAACGTACCCCTCCGGTCATGGTATGGAAGCACCCACTCTTTGTTCACCATGGGCCGATGGTAGTCTCTTCGTAACCGGAGAAGCCTGAACAATAGGTACCTTTGGGATTGTTTCAGGAGAAAGAGGTATCGCAAAGCTATCAGCAGTAGCCTGAGCTTTACCTTTAACCTTTTTGGACCGTGTAACCTTTTTACGCGGCTCCTCCCCACTCCCGGTAGTAGCCCTCTTTCCTTTTCTGGTGGTCTTCTTACCCCCAACTTCACTTCTCTTTTCTTTTGCTTTAACCCCTCACGGTAGGACTATGTAAGTCCTATAATGTCTACCTTAGCTTCGTGCCCTGGAAGGGGAAAGGGAAACTAGCCAAGATAGAAATTAATGAAATAAGTTCATAATAAAGAAAATTTCCCTCATCTATGGAAAAACCACTCACCACTAATCGGCCGGGCATACAAGCCCGCCTTAATCAAGACCTTCTCTTGAGACAACACGTCCTTAGTGGCTAAATATCGTGAACCCAAATCCCTTTTGAAGTACCAAACCACCTCCTTGTCAAAAGAAGATAGCTCGTCTTTCGAAGGGATGTTACACTTGTTAAACGCAGTCCAGTAGATGGGAATATTAAGAGGCAGTGGAGGCCTCACCCAGACAAACTTATTTTTCCAGAAATTCAATTTGGAAGGGTTAAGCTCCACAAACTTGACCCCTGGCTTGCCTTCCAAGGTAACTACAACCCCTAAGCTACTTAGCCCTAAAAAGCTAATCAAAACAGTTAGTGAAGGGAGTTAGCCCCACTACAAAGCAAGTAAGTAAATAACCATAAATATTACGAAAACAGTTGAGGCTAATCTGACTAGGGCATAGGGAATATTGCTTAAAGACCCACTCAAGAATGCTCGGTAAAGGGAATCAAAAACCCGCGTCTAAAGAATCTAGAGTGACAGAGAAGAATCCGGGAGAACAAGGATACAATATATTATCATTCTCCTTCGGGTCCACGACTTTATAATCATTTCGGAAGTAATACTTCTCGCGAAACCTCTTTACCCCCCTAAATTACAGCCATTGAAGATACGAGTGGCCCCAAAGGGAGAGTTGAAGCCACCTTAGGAAACTGAGCGCGTACAACTATTTCGTCAGGGGACCTTACGGAGGAGCCAGCCGAGATAACAGCTCCACTGCCATTCCCTCTTCAGAGGACGCTTCTTCGGTTTGGCCTTCGTGTCTGCCACCTTGAGCGCACGCTTTGGAGCCATTTCGCTAAAACAAAAGGGAAAAATAAAGAAGAAAGTCAGAAAGGAAGTCTTACCCTGACAAATACTAGACGGCTTAGGAGGACTCACTCTTAGGACCAGGCCAATAGATTGAAAGAGAAACTGTCTTGTTAGGAAGCACCCCCGCATTCACAGGGAAAAAAAGTGTTCGGAAAATATAAAATTTTGCGGGAAAAAATAAACTCTGATGTCGACTATTGAGTTCATAGTACCTATTAGAGCACTTGGAGTAGAAGACTCTTCTCTCTACCTTAAGCCCCTGGTCGGAGAGTTACACTTCGTGACACCTCACGTGATAGAGTTCCCGGGAATAGGTTTATCTTTTTCATAATTCTAATCCTTGGTTTATTTAAAATTTCTAATTTTAAATCTACAGATTTAAATTCATAATTTAAATCTACAGATCTAAGTTCTTAATTTAGATCTATAGGCCTTTTACTCTAATATATTCATAAAAATACATAAACTTAAACAGGTATAATAACGAATACTATAAATAAATAGAAAGCGAAAATAATAAGGAAAGAAAAACATACTTGGAATTGCTCCAATAATAAAAAAATATCAAGAAACCCAAAATAATTTATTTCAATTTGATGCCAAACCCTTGGAATAGATACCTCTATTTATAGTAGGCTACCAGAACGAAAATAAGCTAGAAATTCGATGTGGGATTCGCAGTTAACAAACAAATCATAGCATATTGTTCAAAAGCAAAGTAAAATGATGTGTTTCAATTCCTAGGGAAAAACATGTTTATTTTAAACTAAATTAGCGTGACATGTGGCATGCCATGATTAGCCCGTTCACGTGCACGCGGATAGCCACCAAGCGTCCCAGTTGCGCGCTGGTTCGTTCGATCTTAATCACGCGGATCGCTAAGCTGTTTTGTGATTTTTCCATTTTATGTTTTGCTTTTTTTTTTTTCACATGTACAAATTCATCTTATAAATTTTAATTTTTCAAAAATATTTTATTTTATAATTTTTAATTTTATTCATCTCATAAATAATATTTGGAAAAATTAATTTGCCCATCTTAGGGATAAATAATTCATCTCATAAATTCTTTAATATTTTTCCGATAGCAATAAATACAAAGGCTTGCGTAAGGATCTCATGGACAATTTAAATCAAGCTCCAAATGAGTTAAATTAATCATCTCATGAAATAATTTAATTACCATTTATTGAGACTTAATTCCACTAAATAAATCTCACTGTACTCTAGACTTAAACCATTTATTCGATATTTCTCTAATAGACTATATTGATGACAACAATCCCTCCACTAGATGTCCATGACAAATGATAAATATAACCACTACCATCATCCTTCTCACAGCATCTCCATTAGTTACCGACTTGCCCTTCTCTGAATAATTCATTTATATTTGAACACATTCATAGTACAAATTCCAAATGCAAACACTTGGAATACTTTGGCTAAAGTTTTCGAACTATTCAAATATTTGCGAATCAACTAAGGGGGTATCTGTATCTTATAAGAGACTGTAGATTCCCTATTGAATACCTGATCCTTGTTACACATCACGCTGCTACCTAGTGTACGTGGGGATTGAGTCATGCATATAGACCTTACTTATAGTACACCAAAGTAACTAACGCTCTATGCACAAGTCCAGAATGCCCTCAGGATTTAGAGTCATCGTCCAAACAGTACAACGTGAATCACTCATCTTCGATAGTAGTCCAGAAATAAGTAGCCCACATGGTCCAACTCAGTGTGTCAATTTTATTAAACACACCACCCCAACACTTTTGGATCTCTATCCAAATGACCAAGACAAGTCATCTAAATGTCACGTTATAGTCTTAGCATACAGGTGGTCTAAAATTGTCTTCGACTACGAGCCTTTCTAACAACAATCTATACCATTTGTTCCAAGTCTATCTGTGGCTTAGTCTCATAAATCACTAAGAACAAATATGTAAATTGTAGTCTGAGGACTACACCCATCTCATGTATGTCTCCCAAAAGAAAATTATAGGCAATATAAATGGTTACTTACACAAATTTAACTAGGAAACGACTGAGACTTCAATTTTATTTATTAATTAAAATAATATATCTAGAATAAATCTGAATTTTAGGACATTGTTCCTAACAAAAAGAAGGCAACTAGCCAAATATGCAATAACTCTTCCACAAGCTGGGCATCCTCGTTAGGCTCCTCCAAGGGAACCTCGAGCTCCTCCATGGAAGCCCTAATGAAGCAATTCGAGTCTAAAAACATGGAAAAGAAACCCAAATATAGTAAAATCAAACCTTATTTCAGCCCAAAAGATATAAAAACAAGTGATTACCTTAAAAAATCAAGTGAAAAACGAAGATGAAAGAAGAGCAAATAGAGAGATTAATGAGAGAAGATAGAATTGGACAAAGGGAGAAGATGAAGAATTGATTTAGGGCTCTGGCCAGCGGCAAGGGGTCTTAAAGGCCTACAAAGGGGAAAAAAAACAGATGGAGAAAAGGGAAAGCTGCACGTGGCACTGGACATTGTAATTCGTGATTTAAATTAACGCGACCTTGAACATCGGAGGCTGGCGGTTGTGTTTTGCTTGAAGTGAAATGGGAGCATGAAGTATTCGGCCACGGTAAACTCTCACCAAACGTGAGAGCCCACGGTTATTTGTGCCCCCTCTAACACGGGAGGCTGGCAGTTGTGTTTTGCTCCAAGTGAAATAGGAGCATGAAGTATTCGGGCGTGGTAAACTCTCACCAAACATGAGAGCCCGTGGTTATTTGTGCCCCCTCTAATACCGGGGGCTGGCGATTGTGTTTTGCTATAAGTGAAATGGGAGCACGAAATATTCGGATGCAGTAAGCTCCCACCAAACATAAGAGCCCGCAGTTATTTTGCCTCCTCTAACACTAGGGGCAAGCTGTTGTGTTTTGCTCCAAGTGAAATTGGAGCACGAAGTATTCGGGAGCGGTGAACTCTCACGAAGTGTGAGAGCCAGCGGTTATTTGTGCCTCTCTAACACTGGGGGCTGGTGGTTGTGTTTTGCTCTAAGTGAAACGGGAGAATGAAGTATTTGGGCGAGGTATACTCTCACCAAACGTCAGAGCCTGCGGTTATTTATGCCCCCTTTAACACCTGGGGCTGGCAGTTGTATTTTGCTCCAAGTGAAATGGGAGGGCAAAGTATTCGGGTGCAGTAAACTCTCACCAAACGTGAGAGCCTACAGTTATTTGTGCTCCCTCTAACACCGAGGGCTGGCGGCTGTGTTTTGCTCCAAATGAAATGGGAGTGCGAAGTATTCGGGCCCGGTAAACGCTCACCATACATGGGAGCCCACGGTTATTTGCACCCCATTCAACGTTGGGGGTCAGCAATCGCAATTCATTCTATGGTTAGAATAAGAGCACATGATTAAGCAAACTCATTTAATATTAAACGCTCAAGATAGCTACATTTTAACTAAACCCAAGGATTTACACAAACGTATAACACAAGCATAGCCTTACAAATAAGTTAGCCTACAAAGCAAGGTTGTTAATTACATAAAATTATAACAAACACCCCCGAAAGTGTTTATTTCCCAAAGATAGTAATGCACATAAGGATCGTTAAAGATACAAAAACCTCTCTTACTCCTACAAAAACCTACCCGAAAGCAGCATAAGGCACCATAGGATCATCTCCACAGCGAAACAGAGATCCAGAGTATGAATATAGTTGAGTCTGGAATTCACCTCGGTAGTTCCCCAAAAAAGATATATGACCACGAAGGTCACCCCGAATGGTAAAGGCTGCGTACATCTGCCCCCCAGACCCTGTGTAGGCGGGAGCCCTTGAGACATTGGGTATGTTCCTTTCCTTTTTATTAGATATTTAAATTATACATGTATTATTTTGTATAGATATTTTAAAATATTTTATAAATATTTCAAATTTAATAATTATATATAATATAAAAAAATATATGAATTATGTACATTACATAGACACTACAAAATATTGTGATTTTGCTACAATGCCTGTGATCCTTGCGTCATATTTTCCCGAACTCTTTTAGAAAGCGATGTGAGTATTTTTCTAATTTTATTCACTTATTTTTGTAAACTTTATATACTTAATTATAAACTTCTTCTTAAAACGATCTTTAAGTTTTATATAGAAAAACAAACATATTGTGTGAGTAAAAAAAAGGTCAATCATATTAGGATATTTTGAAAATAAAAATAATAAAAAAAGTCATGAGGCATTTTTGAAAAAGCATATGATCTCTAAAAGTTGAAGTTGTACACTGACTACTATTGAGCAAGGTATATTATATTATATTATTATACTATAAAAGTGCGGAGGGATTGTCTTTGGCTTGGGGTTTTTTTTTTTTTTTTTTTTTTTCCCACATTGGAAAGGAAATTTTGCAAAGTCCTTTGAAAGGAACGACAACTTGGAAAAGCTGGTTGGTAAGCTTCGAATTAAGAACCTAGTTGAAAGAAGACGGAGATTTTGACTAGTTGCTTTATTTATTATACACATATTTATTACACACACATATACTATATATACATAATATAAAGGACCCCAAGCAAACATGAATTTAGGATCAACCTAGTCATTGAATATTATTTAGTGTCATCGAACATACTTTTTCCTATGTAATAGGTACTAGAACATATTGGTAGAGCTGATTTTAAGTTGAATCTTGGGCAGCAAGTTGTCGAGCCAAAAGCGCACCACTAGGCATGGGCGGAATGTAGACATGATGTAACTTTTTAATCAGTTCTTTAGTTTGTGGGTATGGCTGCGAATGAGTACTTTTAGATTTAAAAAATAGATCGATGAGGCTGCCAACAGCAAAACTAATCGCCAAACCCACTCCAAAGCTAAAAATTGCGGATGTTGCCCACACCGCTAGGGCGACACTTAGCTCAGCACCGAAGACATAAAATAATGTTTCAGCACCAACTTTAGTTAGAAATGCCAGTACAGCATCTTCTCCAACATCTGCCACAAGTATCATGCCGATCTCTTGTCCTATGAGTTCTCCCATCAACCCGCCATAAAATAAGGCCGTAAGGGTGGCAGTTTCACGTGTCACTGTGTATATCTTATTATCGGACTTGTATATCTCCCACGCAGCCATGGACACCGAGAATACTAACAATGAAACCCCTATAGCTGACATGGCCGTGCCAAACTTTCCAAACCTAAATTTTTCAGGTCCAGTTTCACTCATGAATTTTTCGTACACCTGCATCGATCATGCATGTGATCAGTGTTAGAGTTTTGAACCATATGGTTTTAATATGTGTTTATTAACTTATCGATGTACTGGTACTCTATTTTACATCTATTGTCAAAAAAAAAAAGGATGATATAAGATCAAACGGACAAAATTATGATGTATTGAAATTGCGAAGAATTGAAAAGAGATTATCACATTTTGGAATACCACTATCTTAGAGCCAAATTTGCCCCGGCATAGTACACACTGGCCTTTTGACAATAGACTCCTTAGGTTAACGCAGTGAGTGCAACACTCGTGTATTCGAGGGTTACGGTATGGAACAGTCTTGAACAATTCCGAGCAACAAATAACGAATGATAAGAGTGGAAGAGAATGAGAAAAGAGTTGTTTTGTTTCGTGTGCCCCGAAGTGAAGCTATCGGGCCCCAGCTTTTTATAGACAAAGGAAGGAGAACTATAAATTAAATGACCAGAATTGAAGGGTTTGTAACTCTTTAGATCTAATGGTGCCCTCAAGCAATAGGATTAGGACAGTATCAACACCGCCAATGACTAGTAACCACTAGAAAAAAAAAAGAAAGATTTCCCTTACCACTATCATTTTTCTCTATTTTCTTTTCTTTAAACTTGTTTTTTCCTCCAATTTTTATTTCTTCTAAATTTTCTTGATTCAAAATGAAGATTAAAGGTAAATACAAATCATATATGTAAACTTTAGTTAATTACTCACATCTAGCTTTTTTGCTTGCTCAAGATCTTCAAAATTCCCCGAATAGTCAGGGCCTAATTTTGCTTGAGTCCTGCATAGTTTATGGTTAGAAGCATAGGTAGTGGCATATTCAGAAAATTTTTCACTAGGGACAATGACAAGAACATGGAATAAATAATATATATATATATATATATATATATATATATATAAATTTATATCTAAACATAATCAAATTAAAAAATAGAATGCACTAAAAATGAAAGAAAACGAGTACTCGAATATAATGGTATGGAAAGTATTGCAAACCTTAAATAAATAAAGAAAACTTTTACCATATAATTTATACAAAGGGTGACAAAATATTTTTCAACTCGAACAAAAGTTATAAAAATTACTGACTATAATCTTATTTTTTAAATATAAGGGATAAATTATTATTATTTTAGTAAAGCTTTGCATAGCAAACCCAAATTAGCATCGATCCCAATACATAGAAACGTTCATTTCAATTAGATTGGGAAAAGTTATGTAATATTGTGACGTGGCAGGATTATCAAAATAATTTTAATGGAGGTGAATGTTTAAAAATATATAAAATTTGGAAGGTGATTTTTAGAAAAATAAAAAATTTATGATAATTAAGTAAAAAAATAACTATTTTAAAAACTAATTTTTCCTAACAAAACCAAAAAATAAAATGAAGAAAAAGGCACAATTTAATTAAAAAAAAAAAAGACAGAAAGAGGAAGAGAGGGCAGAGAAATATCAGGTTTCTTTTGGTTGCCACATGAATTGAATTCTTACAGAAAGCTATTTAATTTATTTGTTAACTTCTCAGAAAATAGACACAAAATGTTTGATTGTCAGGATGAGAAATAGAACCTTTTTAAAAATGTCAGTTAAAAAAAAAAAAATTAAAACTTAAAGTTACTTAATACACTTTAAAGAAATTAGAATTTTTTATTTAATTTCACTTTGCTTATTTTACTTACTTGACAATCGCATAAAATCACATTTTTTATATCTACTTTTTTTTTTTATATAAAATAGAAACTTTTTTTGAATAAAATTACATTTTTTATATCTACTTTTTTTTAATATCTACTTTGAGACAATCAAACAAGGCGAAAGTATACTCTTTCATAACAGCATTCCAGGTGATGTGGCTATCTCCGCTGGGGCTGTTTCTCCATTTCAGGCTCCAATAGCCCTTCCCTAGGCCGGAGTTTGCAAATTGCCTTGTTGACGAACTCTGTAACCTGTTTTTATTTTTTAACATAATATTAGGATTTTTTTTAATTAAATAGCACCTAAAATTTAGGTGTTATTTTAAAAAATTATCTAAATCTTCTAATTTTTTTATTTCACACCTAAATTTTTAAAAATTTTTATTGTCAACCCTAAATGTGAGGTTATTAACATACGTTAATTTTTATTGAAGTAGAATTTTTGAAAGCAATATTTTTTTAAAAATATATAAATGACTTTTTGCTAAATATTTACAAATTTTGTATATATTTACACTATTTTTTTAAGTATTTAAAATCTTTCACAATTTTTAAAAATTTAAAAAAAATTTCAATGTAAATTTCAATGTTTTAAAATTATTTTCTCTTTTTTAAAAATATCATGTTAGCAAAAATGAGTGGATGTTAATAGCATCATATTCAGAGGTAATGTTGAAATTTTTTTTAAAATTTAGACCTTTTTTAAAACTACATTTAAAATTTGGGTCCTCATCGTAATCATAACTAATGGAGGATTATTCCTCATGAACCCGCACCTTTTGCGTCATTTTTGCTTCGGGTGTTAAAAATTCATGTTATAATTTATGATATTCAAATTATTCCGATATAACCGTCTCATACTCTGTAGCTGCACGTCCATGATGGACTGCAACTCTTGGGCTAGAGCTCGAGTCTCAGCCTCTCTCACTGCAATGTTCTCTATGGACTGACACCTCGATATCCCCGGCTTAACCACCTCTTCAAGGTGCTCTTCCACTTTATTGTAACATTGCAGCCGCACGGCGGTGTTCCAGCCGATTCTCAGCCCATAGCCCACAAGTTTTTTTCCATAGCGACGGATCGTTTCAGAGACGTGATATGTTGAGAGTTTTACATATGATGCTCATAATATAAAATAGGAATTTAATTACCTAAAATTTGAACAATTATCACTTAAGTATCCTAAATACAATGTGGTATTTTTGAGGTTTACAAATTTATTCCTTGACTATTGTTAAGTTCAAAAAGTTTATCAATCAAGTATTTTTACCAAAATTCAGTGGATATTTATCAGAAAATGAACAATAAATAAATATCTTCTAGCATGGTGTTATGATTTTTTCGTCATAAAAGGCTAACATTACATATTATTTTACTAATAGATATATACCTTCTACTATAATCTAGTAAAATTTTGGGTAAATTACATATTAGTACCCTAAGATTTGGTGTATTAAATTTTTAGTTTACAAACTTTATGCAATAATTTTTTATTCTAAAAAGTCACATGAATTTTATAAAATAATCGAAATACCGTTGCGTAAGGGTGCAAAATAAACCCCAGTTTCATTCTTTCATACCATTATTTGGACTATTTTATTAAATACACATAACGTTTTAGACTAAATTGTTATTTTACAAAATCTGTGGACTAAAAAATTGGTATACTAAATATCAGAGAACTACTATGTAATTTATCGTAAACGTTTTCTTTGTAATCCACTGTGTTATCAGAAAGGATTGACATAATCATATACTATTTGTAATTATGTACAATATCAATTTTTTTATACAACAACAACAACAGTTCTAGTGCCACGATGGCTCCCACAAAAGCAGGGTCTGGGGGGTATATGTACGCAGCCTTCCCCCTTTAGGGTGCTACCCTAAAGAGAGGCCGTTTCCGAGGATTCCCAACGTGAAAATTAATCAGGTTGTGGTTGCAATAAAATATCACCAAGTTCTTGCATATTACTCCTAGGCAATATGATTTTAAAACTTCAAAATACTTCATATATATCAAAACGTAAGAATCTCTAGGTGATAAATGTTTAAACATAGCAGTGCCTAAGTAGTAAATTTCCTGTAAATCAAGTCTCGCATCAGAATGACGACAAAAAAGAGATAGAATGTATAAGCCTCAAGTTATTTTCAACAGAAACTCATTTTAGACTTATTATAGACCTCGTATATGCCAATCTTTTGAGATAAATATAGACACGAAAAATTAACATTTAGGTATTCTGAGGTTTGAATATTTATTACATAAATATTCTGACATTTCAATATATAAAATGAGGTATTTTGAAGTTTAAAAATTTTGTCACTTAGATAACATTAAATTCTAGAATTTCATCAATTAGGTATCACTGATGGAAAATATGTAATGCATGATCTCAACAATATATATGTATTTTTATTAGAATTTGAAGATTTTTAATCAAAAAAATGCTAATATGACATATGAATTGATGATATATAAGTAATTTACATGGAAATTCGGTGATTTTGTCAATTTTTGTTGTAAATATTGACATGACTTTGAATGTTAGCATAATCATGTATTAAATCAACATATTTTAAATTAGTTAGATTCGTAGAAAAAGTCATCAAATTGCGACGTGAAGTACCTAAGTTAAAAAAAATTCAAACTTTAGAAGACCTCATTGTATATATTGAAATGTCAAGATACTTAGGTGATAAATGATCAATCGTCAATTACCAAAGTGATAATTTCCCATTGGGAACAAGGGAGCTTAAAGACTACCTGTGGGTTGGTCTTCCTTGTTTGCAGTAATGTTAACGCTGTCGGCAATCTGAGTGGAATCGTCAAGGATGTGAAGGGCGGAAGTGTAGGCGTCAAGGCACTTACGAAGGTAACGGCCCCGGTGGAGTTCCAACTTGAAGGGGACGCACTTTATGCGTTCCACTTCTTGCCGGTAAATCAGCTCCGCTAGCGTCTTTAGCTTTTCTTGCGGCAGGTTAAGTTCTGGGTATTCCTCTGCCGCCATTGAAGGGGTGAGGGGAAGAGAGAGGGGTGAGTGGGATGATGGTGCAATGCGAAAAAGGCCTTAGATGTCGCTATTTATAGCTGGAAATGTGAGACAATAATGGTTAGAGGTGTAAGTGAGCTGACTCGTCATAAAATTTGAAAAGCTCGATTTGTTTTATTCTGAGCCAAGCTTGAGCCTCTTATGTGTCATATTTTTACATATTTTATACCTCATTCCTAAGACCTATTCGGCTTTTACATGTACATTTCATTGCAAATTACGTACAATTAGGCTTGGAATGCATTAGAGCAAACAAATATGGAAAAGTAGCGAAACCAAACAAAATTTAGGCATATTTGAAGACTACACTGAGAAACTCGACCACATGTGTAAAAGAAGGACTCATCGGGTCGTAACTCGGTATCCCAAATAGATTTCGTAAGGTTTAGGTATTTAATAGACCAATCGGCACAAGGATCGATCGATTATCATCTTACTTTGGGACGGAACCTACAGTAGGACTGCTGAATGATCGGCAGCCCATAGCGCTCTAGATGATCGAATGGCCAAATTCCTGCAGCGAGCCCTAGGTCACACCGCGGGTATAAATAGAGAGGGGAGACCTAATTTTTCCTATATTTCGCCTTATCTCCTCTCCCTCTTTTCCTTCCCGAAGCTTCTACGAGATCCAATCCTTCTCAAATGTCGAAGCACATATGATCAGAGTGCTGGGGAATCAAAGCAAGGATCAACGCTCACGTCAATTAAGGGAGTCTTCACTTCTAGATTTTATTCATTGTTTTCTCTTTCTAGATTTCGTGATGTTTAGAAATCCTGCGGAGGAGTAGAGTCTTTTAGTTTAAGAATAAATGATGGGTAGCAATCTATATCCCATATTTGTATTATACTTTTGACAATGATTTTGTGATGTTATTTTCGCACTCCTGTGGGGATTTATTCATGTTGCTTGATTTTCTTTGTATGTGCTTATAGCCATGTTTAGATTTCCAACTTATCAATGTTTATCTATCAGCTTGTTGCCTCTACCATAACATAACAGGTTTTCACGCGTAGTTAAGGTTGAGATTGTACCAAACCCTAAATACAATCTTTTATATAAGTTAATTTCAATTAGGAGCAAGAAAGGAATTAATCTTTTTCGCTATTTTAATTGTGTTGTTGTTAGTTGCTCACTTTACCAACAAAAACCTAAATCAAACCATTCATTAATAATTTTTTTTTGGTAATTATCGGCAAAGCCTTAGTACATACAGATAACTCCACAAGGCGAGCCCTTAGCCACCCCGTAAACGGTAGTGGGTACAAAAGAGACCAGAACACATAGGGAAAACAACAAGCAACAAAAAACAAACGAAATCGGGAAAACGAAACAAACACAGAAAGAGATCAGAACAAGCTAGGCAGCAAAAGGAGTCGAAGCAGACACACACCAAGAAGCACCATGCATTAATAATTGAATTTAGCTTATCGTTGATTCCTTGAGGCTGCGGCACCTAAATTCCTGACAAAGCTACGAAGAACTCGTATGCTTGCAAGTAAATGATTTTAAAACATACTTTAAAATCACATTAATTTTTTGGCACCGTTACCGAGGAATCAGTAGGCTAAGTTAGATTTATGTATTAATGAGTTCTTTTTTTGTTTTCTTTTTTGTGTTTATTTCTTTTGTTTAACTTTAGGGTTGTGGTCAAAGTGAACTCAACTCGCTTTTTCATATTGCATGCATGGTAGACGTTCACTCAACCTAGAATTGTTACCTTCCGTTCTCGAAATTGAGTTGGCTCTATCTACCTTGGGACCATACGAAGAAATTGTGAATACAATAATTGGGGACCACTTTGTCCCCCAAATGCACGTCGCACCTGTCGGAGTTGTGTTACCTACCGTGGGTAAAGCAAACTTCGATGATCAAGCTGGAGATCATCATGCTTCCCACTTTCTATGGGTAGTCAATAGAGAGCCCATACAAGCACCTTAATGCATTCATTGAAATTTGCGAAACTTGCCACTATCAAGATGTCTCAACCGATGCTGTTAGACTACGCCTTTGTCCGCTTTTGTTAAAAGACGTAGGTAAGAGGTGGTTTCAATCTCTACTTAGGGGTGAAATCACCACTTAGAATGACCTTCAACAATATTTTCTAGTCAAAATTTTTCCTAAAGCCAGAAAGATGGCTATCATGCGTGCTATAAACAGTTTTGAACAAAAGGACTAGGAGCAATTTCATGAAAGTTGGGATAGATTTAAGGAGCTTTTTAGAAGCTATCCCCACCTCGGGTGACCCAAGTGGGCTATTGTACAGAATTTTTATGATGGATTTACAGCTTCTAGTAAACAAATAGTTAATGCTTCATGTGGGGGAACATTTAAGTAGCAAGATCAGAATGAGGCATGGACTTTATTTGAGTGCCTCAGCGAACACTCTCTCGACCAAGCCTCTTTTGCGAGGGTGGTTAAAGGAAGCACACTTGGTGTTCACTGAGTAGCACCCAACGATGACGTTAAGCTTAGACTAGACGCCCTTAGTAGGAAGATTGACTAGATAATGAATTTGCACGCAAACTTTACTAATGTGCGCCCGGTCAACATAGTTGAGTCATCGGGTGGTACTACTCCGTGTGGCATTTGTTCGGGTGAGGACCACTCTATTTTTGACTACTTATATGCTTCTCAATTCCCTCAATACATGCAAGACCAGGTTTTTGCAACAAAAGGGTATTCTAGGAATTAGGACCCGTTCTCTAACTCCTACAATCTTGGGTGGTGCAAACCATTCCAACTTCTTGTGGAAGTAGAACGTCAATCAGAACCCACCCACAAGGCAATCGGTGCCTAGATTTGTGGGTAATGCACCCCTTTCTGATTTTCAAGGATGGCGAATATATGGTACTCAACCTCACTCCACAATTACTTCCCCTCTCCCCCACGTCCAGGATACATTTCACAATTTGAGGAGCACATGCTCTGCTTTATGAAGGCTATTACACAACTGGTTCGGTCTTGCTTTCAATCTATCACCAAATTAGAAAACTAGACTTGACAATTGGCTCCAGCATTGAATAAGAGAGAAGAAGGGAGACTACCCTCCCAACTGCTCACGAAGCCCATAGGATGAATTAGTTCTAACCCTTGCTTGGTCATTCTCAAGCTAGTTAAGGTTGTGTCGATTTTAGGAGAGGAGAACCTTAGGGAAGTTGAGGTTGAGGTCAAGAAGGATGTGACTCCCCCTCCCACTACTGATAAGGAGGGATCACAAGAAAGGGTTTATAAACTCGATGTCCCTTTCCCTCCGGCCCTTGTAGGATTGAAGGAAAAGGACAATCCAAAGAGGGCGAAGCTCTTGGACTTGTTTAAGGATGTGAAAATCAACCTGCTATTGATTGACACCATTAAACATATTCCTATGAATGCTAAGTCCCTCAAGGACCTCTGCTTAAAAAAAAAGCACGCACATGTGCACACTATGAAGAAGATCCAAATCACGGAGAAGGTGAGTAGCATTTTGGCGTTAGACAGCCCTCCCAAGTTTAGAGATCCTGGGCCTTTACGGTCCCTTGTGTCATCGGAAAGGGTTATACTGGTAGAGCCCTTTTAGATCTATGAGCCAGTGTAAATCTCATCCGTTACTCAGTTTTTCAGGAATTGGGTATAGGGTACCTTAAGCCAACTAATGTCGCACTTCAATTAGCCGATAGGACAAAGCGTGTACCTTGTGGGGTGTTGGAGGATATACTTGTCAAGGTTGACAAGTTTTTCTTCTCGGTTGATTTTATTGTGTCGGATATGGACCCTATTCCTAGGCGAAAGAACAACATTCCTATTATTCTAGGTCAACCATTCGCTGTGATTCACTGTAGGACGGGAGTATTAGGAGTTTCTTTCAAAAACCTTGGGAAAAATTGAAGGTCTTGAACATTGCTTGGCATCTTGAGATTGAGAACGAGTTAGAATTTTATAGGGTTAATGAAATTAACCCTTTAGAAGAACTGGGTGCACCCATTCTATTAAAAATATTGATTGGAGTAATGTTCCTGTTTGTGTAAACAACTGTGCGTTAATTGCTAAATCATCAACTAAACATGATAAGATAGAGATTCGAGACCCCGATGCCAGTCAACTCCCTCTCTTTGATTGAGGTAGGTCTAGAAACACTGTTGGGTTTGGGGGTTATCCTTATAGGCTCAACCTGATCCATTTCGAGAATATCGCCTCAGAATTTGTTTGACTGTGATTTCTATGTCGCGTCCGGCTGAAGATATAAAACTTAGTGCTCTTTGGAGGCTGCCTAACCTATTTTGTTTCATAGTTTAGTTTGATTTTTTTTGGTTTGATCTCTTCTACTTTTCAAGACTTTTTGTTATCCTACCATGTGGATTACCTTGTTTATCAGATATACTAAATACTTGAATTCTTGAATTTTCCTAACGTTACTAACAATTCGTTTAGTATTTTGTCTTTTATATCCTATTTTGTAGCTTGCTATTTCTGCCGTTTTTGGAATTGCTCAACAGCATAGCTGAATATGTCTAGTCCACGCCCCATACACCTCAGGTCGTCTCTTTTCTTTCCTTACTTGTATTTACTTTTGTTTGATTTGCATTGAGGACAATGCAAGAATTTTGTTTGGGGATGGTATGTATGGTTTGAACTTTTGTTGTCCTTTTAGCATAATTTTGCTTAAATTAGCTAAGCTTTTGCACGGATTAGCATTGAATTAGGGTGACTTATATTAAAGTTCAAATTTGAGGTGTGCGCCAAGACTGTTTGAATGTGTATTTGATGAGATTATTTTTGGATCTGACTGTTGAATTTGTTATTTTTGTCTTTTAACTAGTTGGAGAGTTTATTATGTTTTATCCTTAGTCTTGTGATAAATTCTACTCTTTAAGTTGTGATAGTGGAAATAATTTTAGAAATTTGAATCAAGCATTTTAGAACATATTTGGTATAGGGTTAACAAGGGTTAATCGTTATAGGGATAACAATTACACTTCTTTTAATCCTATTTGGTTTACCATTAATATTTATCCTATTAAAATGTTTACCCCAAATAGGGTGAAAACCCTTGCACTACTCCCCCTAGTGCAACATCCATAACAAGAGAAGGGGTAAAAAATTTTTCTAACTTGTTGGTTGGCTGGGAGAATTTGAATATTATATAAATATATTTTATATATTTAAAAAATTACTTAAATATTTAATAAAATATTATAAATATTCTTAAAATATTTCATATTTAAAAGTAGTTTAAAAATTCAGAAAACATTTGAAATATATACACAATATTTTAAATATAATAAAAAATATAACAATATTTAAATATTAAAAATACTTAAAAAATATTTAAATATTAGAAAAATATTTTATATACTTATAAAAATATTTTAAATACTTAAAAAATATTTCAAAGATATAGAAAATATATTAAATATTCAAAAAATGTGAATAGAAAGTAGGAGTGATCTATTGTGGTGGTGTTGGTGGTGAATGGAGGTTGGTAACAATAGTGATGTCAGTGGAGAGAGGTCGTCAGCATTGTAATAGAGATTATCTATTTTTTTTTCCTTAAAATTTTGAAATAATTTTTATATATTTAAATCATTAATTATATAAGAGTGATTTTTTCAGTGTTTTAATAAATACTTATATTTTAATGTAATTAAAATAAAAAAATTCAAAAATAATATAAGAATTGAATTAGTATATAAAAGATAAAAGAAATATGTTACACTTAAACCATAAATATTGAAAGATTTATGGGTTAATATTTACTCCTTTAAAATTGCATTACCGAACAAGATGAAAGGAAAAATTTTTAATGAGGTAATGGTTACCTCATTAACAATTACTCCATTAGCAATTATCCCTTTTTTTTTAACCTCAACCAAACACGCCCTTACTCTCAACATGTTTTAACACCTGATACCTTGAGCCAACTAAATTGGGAGCTGCCGGTCGAAAGCTCGCTACATAGTCCACAGGGAAAGCTTATGAAGAATCACTTCTTTAAGTCACTTGAATTAGCACCAATGCTTAATGTGAATGAAATATTCTTCAAAGGTATGTGCTAGTAACAGCTTAGGTTGTGAATTCCTTTGACTCGAGTCATAAGGTCCAAGGAGCGCTCTTCACTTAGTGCTTTGAGCCAGCTGGATCAGGAGTCATAGATTGAGAACTTGCCACATGGGTCCTTAAGGGGACAAGCCTGACCATGAGTTACTTTAAAAAAAGAAGAAAACAAGAGAAAAAAGATAGTACTTGAGATACCTTTATTAATTAGGACTAATTTGATAGGATAACTAGTTCCTTTAATTAATCTCTCTACTCATCTTAAATATTAGTAAGAACATGCGAACAACCCTTTACTACACTAGACAGAAGAGGAAGAGGCAGGCCAAAGAAAAGAAGGTTGGAGACGATCCGGCAAGACCTCACCCACCTAAACCTTCGGGAAGAGATGGCCTTAGATAGGGCCTAATGGAGGGCTAGTATAGGGGTTATAGATGCTCTAGTTGGAGTAGGGTAGTCTATCTTATTAGTGCTAGGCCTTGACTTCCTCCTGACGCACTTAGGTTATGTACTTGCTCATATAGGCTGCTACTTGACTTCCTATCCTTTGATTTTTTTGATTTCTGCATGTTCTGCCTTGCTTTGAGTTTGTTATTTTGCTCGCTGTGTGTTTTGCCCTACACATGCTTTGATGCTCTCCTGTTGCTAAGTCATATGCTCTATGCTGCGGACTAGCTTCTCAAGTTGGGGGTCCTCGGAAATAGCCTCTCTTTAGGGTATTCCCCTAAAGGGGGAAGGCTGCATACATCTACCCCCCCCCCCCCCCCCCCCCCCCGAACCTGCTTTTGCGAGAGCCCTTGCAGGCACTGGGTTTGTTGTTGTTGTTGTACTAATCGTAAATATGGAACGTTTGGAATAAGGGAAAAGGAAGAGAAGTTTTAAGCTCACTCACAAATAAAAAGACTTGAATTATGAGAACTTGAGTTGAAACCATGGTAATAATAACATTACTTAAAGATTCTGCACTTTTAGATACACCTTTAAATATGCTCAGAAATATTTTTCACAAGTAATTCTTGCTATTACATGCTTGATTAAAAATTTTCATCTGTAGCTAATTTGAGCTGAATCTTGCTTGAGGACAAACAAGGTTTGGGTTTTGAAATGCATCAGAGAAAACAAAGGTTGAAAAGTGGCAAAATCAAGCAGAGTTTAGGCATATTTGAAGATTACACTGAGAAACACAACCACGTGTGTAAAAGAAGGACCCAATGGGCCGTAATTCGGTATCCTCAATAGTTCTCGTAAGGTTTCGGGAATTAATCGACCAATCGGCACAAGGATCGATTGCTTAGCAGCTTACTGTGGGATGAAACCTATAGTAGGACTGTCGAACAATCGGCCAACAGTGGCGATTGATTGGCAGCCTGCAGTGGGCTGGTCGATCGATTGGCCAATAGTGTTGATTGATCGCAAAATTCCCGCAACAGACCCTAGGTCATGCCGCGGTTATAAATAGAGAGGGGGAGACCTAATATTTCCTATATTTTGGCTCATCTCCTCTCCTCCTCTCCTTCTCGAAGCCATCACGAGATCTAAGCCTTCTCAAATGCCAAAACACAGGCGGTCGGAGTGCTGGGGGAACCAAAGCAGGGATCAACACTCATGTCAATTGAGGGACTCTCAATTCTGGATTTTATTCATTGTTTTCTCTTTCTAGATTTCCTGTGTTTAGAACTCCCACGGAGGATTAGAGTCTTTCAGTTTAGAGATGAAGGACAGATAGCCGTCAGTATCTTAGATTTGTATTATATTTTTGACGATGGTTTTGTTATGTTATTTTCGCACCTATGTGGGGAATTTTATGTTGCTTGGTTTTCTTAGTATGTGCTTATAGCTATGTTTAGATTTTCAACTTATTAGCATTTGTTAATGAGCATGTAGCCTAAGCCATGACATAACAGGTTTTCACTCGTGGTCAAGGTTGAGGTTGTACCCAACCTTGAACACAATCTTTTATATAGGTTAATTTGAATTTGGAGCAAAAAAGGAATAAGTAGTGAGAATGTGATAACTTATGCAACACTCAGGTGATAAGATAGGTTATGCATTTAAACTAGCTCATTACCTTTAGGCCTAATTTAAATATTAACTTAAGCGTAGTGCTTGTAGCTTAAGCCTCTTAAATCATTGTCAAAGTTAATTACAATAACGGGATATGAGTTAAGCTACATTGAATTTATTCCCTAAACTATCCTCCATCGAATTGACAACCTTTTTCACTGTTTTATTTGCGTTATTGTCGTTAATTGCTCACTTTACCAACAAAAGCTAAATTAAAGCACCCATTAATAACTGAATACGATTTAACAGCGATATTTTGTGGATACGACACCATATACCCGACAAAGGTACGAAGAACTCGTATGCTTGAGAGTAAATAGTTTCAAAACACTTTAAAATCTCATCAGCCTCACAAATTTGGTAGGCTCGCTGTTAGGATATCATTTATCCCAATATTAACATTGATTTGATATGATATAGATTTGATTGCGATTTGATTTAGATGAGATTTGAATGAGATTAAGTTACCTCATCTGATTGTGATTAAAATTACGTAACTTGGTTATAAAAGTAGGTGAAAATTGAGGGTTAGCGTGTGGAGGAAAAAGTGAGGAAAAATGTGAGGCTTTATGTGAGGTTTTTGAGGTTTTGTAAAGGGGTGCTCAGGGGGACACCTGAATAGGGGGAAAGAGATGTTTTGATAGGTGTTTTAATTGATCATTGCTTATTATGAGAGATTTTTATAACTTCCTCAATCCAAAGCTACCTTGTGAAAGGGTTGCTGGCTCGCCGTGCAAGAGCTACATGGAAGAGGGTTAGGGTGCGTTTGGTTCAACTTATTTCAGCTTATCTGTTTTAATACGATTTATCCATTTAAGATCTGTATCTTTTAGCAGTAAAGTGTTTGGTTGTGCAGTGCAGAAAGATCTTTTTTACAAAATAAAGCATTTTAATACAAGTTATAAAAGTAATTTACCCACTATAATAGCAAAATGACTTAATAATGTACATAATCTACTTATAGTAGGTAAGAGAGAATCATGACAATAATTTGTCAAGGTAGTGGAAAGTGGTAAGTGTAGTGACACATGACCATAAAAGGTATGGTATTCCGTAGGACTGGTGATAACAAGTAAAAGTAAGTTATGGTGGATGAAGATTTAATGTTAATATAATATTTTTAAAGCATTTCTCTGAAATAAGCTATGAAAAAGATTCAGTTTTTTTTTTTTTTGTGGTTAGTTATAAAACATATTTTTCATCTTTCTATATAAGTAATGAAAAAGATATAAAAAGATCTTTTCTACCAAATAAACATAAGCCCTACAGTCACAAAGAGCTTTTTCACAGCTTTAAACTGTTGAACAGCCTTACCAAACGCAGCCTTAGTGACTCGCCGTGTAGTAGTTACGTTATAGGAGGGTTGGTGACTTGGCATAAAGAAGCTATATTGAGGAGCATTGATGATTCACCGTGCAGCAGTTACAATTTCAGAAGATTGGCGACTTACCATGCAATAGTCACATAGAAGTTGATGATTGATGGATGATTGCAAATAGGGTTTCGGGGTTATAATTAGATATCACAATTCTTGAATTTCATAGTGAATAAGGCACCCGTTTGGGTTCTATTGTTTTTTCCTCTAGTTGAGAGAGGATTTCCACATAAATACCGGTGTTGATTATTTGACTCTTTTTATATTTCTTACTTCCGTTGTGCTTGATTGTTCGAATTTTCCCAACACTCCTGAGCCTAATAGTATGGTTTATTGGCTTAAATTTGTCAAATCAAGCCAAGTTTGAGCCTAAATAAGTCGGGTTCAAGAAGAAACTTCAAAAGAAACGAGCTTAAATTAAGCTTGAATGAGCTAGAAAATTGAATGTTTAGTTTGGAGCTCATAGAGCGGGGTTTGAGCTCGACCGAGCCGAGACCGACCCCGAGCCTTTGCCTTTGATGAGCAGAGCTCGAGCTTAAAGTTCTCAAGCTCAGCAAGCCTCGAGCCGAGCTAAATTTAAATAGCCGAGCCTCGAGCCCAACGAGTGTTTGGGGTGGGCTCTGCTCAGCTCGACTCAACTACACCCCTAATAATGGTGTTTTTTTTTTATAATTAGATACCAACCTAAAGTGAGCCAAAAAATGACATATCAGCAAAATAAAGCCGAAATTAAACACAACAGACAATAGAACACCCATATACCAAAAAAAAAAAAACAAAAGGAGTTCTCCATGTGTTGGTGTTAGAGATATGTTGTATTTCTTACCAATATAAAACAAAATTGCAGCAGAAATATTCCTCCAAGTAGAATTGGTATCTAATTTGCACCTTACCACTAACTGTAGTGACCTTAGGTGTAGGTCTTTGCTTGACTCCTTGGGAAGATCTCTTCTTTAGGGCTCCGTTTCTTTAGAAGGAAAACCACATTTTCGGAATATTTTTTCTCTTTATCGATGGACCTGAAATGGGGGAAAATAACTTCCTTTCAAAAGGGGATGTCACCATTCCAAGCAATCCAAAAAATTTCGAAGGTATATGTTGGTCCGGATGGATCAGACCAAAATGAACTTGACAAGATCTTAGGACACTAGATAATTGTGAGACGAGAACTGGACAAAGAATGATCAATCAGCTCCATATCTTAGAGTGAATTATATGGTTCCATTTGATCATTGTTCATGTTTGATAATTTACATTTGAAGCATCTGCACTAATACACACCATGGTGAATATTACAATTAGGAAATAATGTTCACACCAAGCTAAGCACCAAAAAACTATTTATAGTTTTTTTTTTAGAAAATATTTTCTTTTGATATATGATGTTTAGAAAATTATCACTCAAGTACCTTAACATTAGACAATTTATTACCTACATACCCTAACATTTCAATGCATATAATGGGCTACCTTGGGTTTTAAATATTTTATCATTTATGTACCCTGAAGTTTTAAAATTTTTTTTATGCAACGCGTGATAGAAAAATGATAGCTATGGGAAGGTTCAACGGCCTTCCATTTGAACTTTTATTAAGAAATTAACAAAAATTATAAAGAGGTGATAACCTGGAATTCTCACAGGTTGAGAAACAAGTTAAAAAATAAAACAATTTGAAATTTAATGGGAAGCTTCCTAGCCCTAACCTAGCCTTCTCCCATTTATAGAGGGGCAAATATGGGATTATTTAAGGAAATAAAAATCAAATCAGCAAAATATAACAACTAAATCCTAAAAATAAGGAAAATAACAAGTTAGTTAAAAAAATCCCTAAGATTACGGTTGAAATCACGTAGCTCTTGGCACCGGATCTACTTCTTGGCGTGATGCCAAGTCCCCTCTCGCCAACATTCTTCGCAAGTCGTCCACACGCTCTGTCTCGTCCTCGCCTGCTCATCTAGGCTGATTGCATCATCCTCCCGGGATTGTAGAGAATTCGCCTTTGAATTCGTTTGCGGGTCAACACTGTCATCTTCGCCAAAATAAGGACTAAGGTGCTTGACGTTGAAGACATCTGAAGTTTGCATGCTAGGTGGAAGTTGAAGACGATAAGCATTATCGTTGGTCTTCTCCACAACCGTCAATGGGCCAATTTTACGAGTCGTGAGCTTATTATACTCCCAAGTTGGGAAATGTTCATGAGTTAAAACTGCCCATACCTTATCGCCAACTTGGAACTGAACACTTCACTGTTTGTTGTCACGGTATTTAGCATTGGCCTTCAATAACCAAGCTTGTGTTTGTTCATGAATGTCTTTGAGGGATGCGATGAAGTCCTCAGCCTTTCCATAGGGACGTGTTAAGTCGGGTAGTGGCACCAAGTCAATAGGGAAGTGAGGCACAAAACCATAAACAACTTGAAATAGCGGGAACCCTATACTTCTATTTACTGCACTATTGTAGGAGAATTTGGCTTGATGAAGCTTCATTGCCCAGCTCTTGGCGTTTTCAGCAGCCAAACAATGGAGGAGGTTACTTAAAGATCGGTAGATGACTCCTGTTTGTCCATCCATTTGAGGGTGATGGACTGTGCTGAAAGCAAGAGATGTATTAGCCATCCTCCACAAGGTCTGCCCGAAGTGGTTGACAAATCGGACATCTCAATCAGACACTATACTCATTAGGAATTTGTGCAACTTATATACCTTCTTGATGTGAAGACCAGCAACGTGAATGGCGTCTATGGCATTCTTGCATTCGATGAAATGCGCCATCTTCAAAAATCGATCAACTACCACAAAAACAGAATCAACCCCGCCAATAGTTCTCCATAACCCCACTATGAAATCCATGTTGACATCCGCCTATGGTTGACTAGGTACCTACAACGGCAAGTACAGCTCAGCGTTTGTCATCCTACCCTTAGAAATTTGACAAGTACGACAACGCTTGACAAATCTCTCAACTTCTTTGTGGAGTGTTAGCCAGTAGTAGTTGGCGGTAATAAGCTTGAGCGTCTTGTCTTGCCCCATGTGACCTCCATTCTGCTTTTCTTCAATAATTTTAAGCCACCAACTTGACTAAGGAGCACATAACTGATTGTCTTTGAAGAGGAACTGGCATGAATGGAATAATCCAAGTTGAACCCATTTTGTGCTTCTCGCCAAACATTGCTCAAGGTGGGATCATCCTTGTACAGATCCGCCATATGTTCAAAACCTATGACCTCGGCTCTACTTTGCACCAAGATCATGGCTCTTCTACTTAATGCATCTGCCACCTTGTTTGACTCGCCTGTTTTGTTCTTAATGGTGAAGTGGAATAGTTGGATGTAGTTAGCCCACTTGGCGTGTCTATTGGAGAGTTTGTCTTGGCCGTTTATGAATTTGAGGGCCACATTGTCTGAATAAAGAACAAATTCTCTGTTAGCCAAGTATGAACGCCAATGCCTCAGCGCTCTCACCAATGCATAGAACTCCAAGTCATACGTGGAGTAGTTCAACCGGCTACCATTCAACTTCTCACTAAAGTAGGCGATTGGCCTCCTTTGTTGGCTAAGTATGGCACTTATACCTGTCTTGGTGGCGTTGGTGTGTAGCTCGAATGTTTGTTGGAAATTAGGGAGAGCTAGCACTGGGCTGTTGTCAACTTCTCCTTGATCTTGGCGAATGCTGATTGAGCTTGATGAGTCGAAACAAAAGTCCCCTTCTTTATACATTCAATGATTGGCGCCATGGTTGTGCTGAAGGCTGGAATGAAGTGCCTATACAATGATGCTAACCCTAGTACCTCGCCTATTGTCCTCAGTTAAGGCCAATCTGGCATTGATCTTGTCATCATCAGCTGAAATACCATCCTTGGACACAATGAATCTAAAGAAGGCCACTCTGTCCTTCATGAATTCACACTTCTTGAGTGTAGCGAATAGACTTTGAAGTCTCAAGGTTTGAAGTACCTCTCGGAGATGGCGAAGGTGAGCTTCTTTGTCTAGACTGAAGATGAAGCTGTCATCAAAGTACAAAACAACAAATTTACCAATGAAAGGGCGAAGGACCTGGTTCATAAACCCATAAATGCCCTCGGAGCATTGGACAATCCAAACGGCATGACCATCCACTCAAAAAGTCCCTCCCTCGTCTTGAAACTTGTTTTCCACTCATCTCTCGGCATGATGCGGATTTGATGATACCCGCTCTTGAGGTCTAACTTGGTGAACACCTTGGCGCACTAAAGTTGATCCAACAAGTCATCAAGTCTTGGAATCGGAAACCTATAATGTACCGTGATCTTATTTATGGCGCGGCTGTCCACGTCCGTTCTTTAGGACCCGTCCTTTTTTGGCATGAGCAAAGCAGGTACTACACACGGACTCAGGCTCTCTCTAATGAACCCCTTGGTGAGGAGTTCTTTAACTTGGCATCTTAGTTCTTTGAGTTCGGCTTATCCAATAGTGAGGGCGGTTGGGCAACGAAGTGCCAGGCATTAGATCAATGCGGTGTTGCACGTCTCTCAAAGGTAGTAGTAAGGGGGGGAGCTCCTCTGGAAAAACGTCAGCATATTCTTCGAACAATCCCTTGACCTCTCGCGGTACGTCCTTAGAGATGACGATGCTCTCTTTATTGATCAGAACGTACAAGACTTTGGTCTCGCCAACATCTTTGGCGAACAAAGCATGGCTCTGGACATTCGGATGCTTGGTGTCAATTGCTTTAGGCTTCTCCTCCCTCCTCGAAAGTGAGATTATTTTAACTCCCTCAAATAGAAAGCTGTAGGTATTTTGTCGTCCGTCATGAATAGCTCCACGATCAAATTGCCAAAGATGCCCTAACAGCAAGTGGCATGCGTCCAATGCCACCAAATCACACTAGATGTCATCTTTGTGTTTTTGACCAATAGAAAAATTCACCAAACAATGCTTTGAAACCATCACTTGGTTAGCTTTCTTCAGCCAAGAAAGTTTATATGAATGCGAGTGTGCCTTCGTCTTCAGCCCCAACTTCTTTACGGCTTCTTCTGAGATTACATTTTCACAACTTCCTGAATCAATAATCACTTGGCACACCTTAATGCCAATAGTGCAGGTGATATGAAAAATGTTGTTCTGCAACCAGCTATTCCCGATCTCTTCTCTTGGCACGAAGCACGCACGCCTAACAACCAGACATTGCCCTTCATCGCCGGTTTCGGGATGTTGCTCCGGTTCCGTCAATTCTTCAAAACTATTCTTAGCAACTCTCTCATCTTCTTCAACCCTTAGCTTCTCAATCAGAAGGGCCTTTCCCGGTCTATCTCTCTTGAGACAATCTGAGGCTCGATGTCCTACCTTTCCACATTTAAAGTAACGAGTTATAGAGGAACCTGGCAATTCTTGATTGGCTTGCCTTACAGTGTAGGCGGCTGGCATTCTTAGTTGAGCATTCGAATTTGGCATTGCATGAGCCTATTGCCTACCTCTGGTTGGTGTGGTCCACGTACTGCCAACTGGACGGCGCCTTTGTTGTCCCTCCACTTACTCAGCTCTCTAAGTGGCTTCTGACACAGTGAAGATATCAAACATATTAAGGGCGTCTTGTATGCTTTCCCTCAATCTGCCAATGTATTTATCAGCCAACTATTCCTTTGATTTCACCAAGTCATTCCTTGTGACTAAAGCATGGAACTCAAACGTGTACTTCTCCATGGCTCTTGCTCCTTGGCGAAGGCTCTGCAGGCACTAGTACATCAAGCGGGCGGATTGTGAGGCAAGAAGGTGCCTTGCAAGTGTTTCTTCATCTTCTCCCAAGATTCGATTTAGGTTTGCCTTATCTGAGCCGGATCTGCTTCTGTTGGTGCCACCAAGCGGCTGCTCTTCCACGAAGGCGTGAAGCAACCACTGGCGCTAGCTTTCATTCCAGGATCTTCCGAAACTCCAAGACTTCCTCTACGGCAACGAGCCAATCAAGGAACTTTTCAGGATGTCCTCTTCCATTAAATTCCAAAATCTCAATCCGAAGTCCGGATTCCCACCTCCTATCTTCGTGGTCGTTGGGGTCACCTCCATTGCGTGGCTGGTGCCTCAACCTTAGCTCCGGGATATATTCGTTATGAAATTGGTTAAGGAAAGGATCGTCTATGTCTCCACCATTAACGCCTGGTGAAGGTTGGCGTTGGGGCCTAACTCCGTCCGGGAGGTTGGGGTTTCCCCCCAGTTGGATCAAGCGTCGCTCAACCTGCCGAAATCTATCTTCCAGTTCCTCAAATCTCCTCTCATGTTGCTGATGTCCATCACGATGAGTAACTTCTTCAACAGTGGCGTTCCTTTGTCATCTAGGGGCCATCGTTCTTCTGGAAGCTTTTCTGCCCTCTGATAACAACGGCTGCAGCACGTGATAGGAAAGTAAGGGCTACGGGAAGGTTCAACGCCTTCCTTTTGTGCTTTTATTAAGAAATTAACAGAAATTACAAAAATGTGATAATTTAGAATTCTCACAGGTTGAGAAATGAGTTAAAAAATAAAATAATTTGAAAATTAATTGAAAGCTCCCTAGCCCTAACCTAGCCTTTGCCCTTTTATAGTGGGGGAAATAAGGGATTAATTAAGGAAATAAAAATTAAATCAGCAAAATATAACAACAAAATCCTATAAATAAGGAAAATAACAAATTAGTTATGAAAATCCCTAAGATTACGGCTGAAATCACGCAGCTCTTGGCACCGGATCTACTTCTTGGCGTCACGCCAACTACCCTCTCACCAAGCCGTCCATGCGCTCTGTCTCATCCTCGCCTGCTCATCTAGGTTGGCTGCATCATGTATCAATCAAACGTCTTTCATTGAAATTTGATAGATTTTCAATAGAAAATGTTAAAATAGAACAATCAAAATATCACAAACGAAATATCAATCTGGGATTCAACAACTAACCGTCCTTCACCCCTAAACTAAAAGTCTACTATTTCATAGGAGTTTTACACATCAAAAATTCAAAATAAATAGAGAAAGGAAATCCAATGGATTGATGACTCTGTTGTGTAATGTCGATGTGACTCTAGCTTTGAACCTCTGGTACTCTAACTACTTACGCTTCGACTTTCGCAAAAACTTGGTCACTTGGGACGGCTCTGGGAGGGATGAATTTGAGGAAATATTCTGAAAGTCCCAAAAATAACCCCCCCCCCCCTTCTTTTATTTAACATGTGGCGTGCCCTAGAAGGCGCCTGCAAGTATCGGTTGGTTGATCAGCTGTTTTGGCGGCGTGCAAATGCACTTAAAATATATAACTTTTGATTTGTAAGGAGTTATAGGTCAAAATTACCTAACGAAGCTCTTGAAGAGATTGACATGATCTTAGTGGTATTGTCAGTGGGAATGGATATTATTGTGCCCATGGATAGTCTTTTTTAACCTTTTGTTCCTTTTAGGCTTATCGATTGTCAAAATTCTTGGATGATTGATCCGTGTATCTAAGGGGAGACTTTTCTTTCCCTAATTTTAACTTGATTGGTCTTTTTTCACACATGGTTAGGTTACTCAATATAGACTTCAACTATATCCATTTTCATCTGTTCTTCACTGCTTTTCAAGTTATCTACGGTCCAACGCGTTCCAAGCCTAAAGCCTAAGTATGCATAGATTATACCTTAATGCAAGTGTAATAGCTGAAAATATCATGAAAATGGGGTATAAAACATATAAAATTGGACACATTTACCCACATGATGAACTTTTACAAAAAAAATCAGTGAAGAAAATTGAACTCTTGAAAGAGTTAACTCTACCAATCAAGATTAGTTTAAGCTGAGGATATGTCAATCAAACACTATAATCTCAATCAACAAAAGAACAAGAGGCACTCATGAGAAATTCAATTAAAAAACCATAAAGAATAAAACTCTGAAAGCTCAAGAAGAACACAGCAATCTCAATTAACGTGAGCCTGTTAGATGTCTTGAATGAGTACTCACGGCCTATTTATAGCAAGAACAAACTCCAATTTAGATTGTTGTGTTCTTCTTGAGCTTTTTGATAGGGAGGGCCGGGGAAAGATTTAAGTACAATTGGATTTTGAAAGTTGCCGTTATGAGATGTCTCTCATGGCTCGTCACTTTAGTATACTCTTTAAAGGGCAGTTTGGTTGGTGAGAATGAAGGAGTGAGAGTGGGAATGGCAGCTCATTCTAGGCGTGTTTATAGGTATAGATATACCAATGACCCACCTAACCCAAAGAGATTGAGTTGGGTTTGTTATAAAAATTCAGAGAATATTTGCAAAATACTTGCAACCGGGTGTCCAAAAGATCTCAGGAGTTGAGGCCGTGTAATCATTTTCCTTAAGGCTTATTTCGGTATACGAAATAACCTCGGGGATACAACAACAACCAAAATGGAGTGAAGATGTGTATGGGGTGAGATTGATAGAGATGACTTGAGATTGATCAGATTTTAGATAACACACACTTGTATACTCACACAAGAACACAAGTATACTCACACAAGAACATAAGAACAAAATGAAGATGCTCTTCAATTTTCCCCTCTTATGATTCTCTCTACAAATTCATGGGAATTTATATGTCTTCAATGGAATGAGAAGTCCCCAAGAGAAAACCAAGAAAATTCACCAAAAACCGAGAATGAAGGCGCGAACGTAACTGCCAAAACTGTGGTTGTGTGTTGACACACAGTTCGACACACAGGGTTACTGTAAAATTGTGTGTCGACACACAACACCCTGCCGTGCGCTTCTGTAAGGCTGTGTGTCGACACATGGGCCATGTGTGTTGACACACACCCGACTCCCAATGGTACTGTAGGATTGTGTGTTGACACATATGGTCCATGTGTCGACACACACCCCTCACATTTTGCAAACACTTAAACACACATATCGGGACTATCTCATACACATTTTATTCATATAATAAACAATGTTTTACACATTTATCAACATATATTTTGAAAATACACTAACAAGGTTGGTTTTGGTTCTTTTTAGGATTTGGTTCTTATAGGTCTAATGATGTATTCCCATGAGTATATTAGTGGGTTTTGGGTTACCCATGGGCAATCCTTCATCATTAAGAGTGTTTTTGATACATTATCTTCTAATGTAAAGATCTATAAATTAAAATTTTAAAAAGTGAAATTATCACTTAGGTACCCTTAGATTTGAACATTTATCACCTAAATATCATGATATTTCAATATATATAATGAAGTTCCATGAGGTTAAAATATTTTGTCACCTAGGTACCCTATGTCCAAATTTAATGAATTTTTGTAAGAATCTGACCAATTTTGTACCAAAAATGATGATGTAATAATTATAATAACATGTATAAGTCATGCCAATTTTTAAGCAAAAATTTAGCAAATTGCGATAAGAATTTATTGAATGTTGATATAAACTACCTAAATATTGTCAAAATTATGTGTCATGTTAGCATTTTGGGAAAAACATCAACAAATTTTAATTAAGATAGTAATATATTGTCAGAATCATGTTTCATTTTAGCAATTTTTAAATAAAAATCTATTAAATTTTGACAAAAAGGTAGCTAATTGACAAAATTTTAAATATTAAGATACTTATGTGATAAATTATTAAGCCTCAAGGTACCACATTGTATATATTAAAAGGTCGAGGTACGGCCAAATCTCAAGGTACTTAATTGATATTTTAAAAAAAAATTGGAACTCTTGTTTCTTTATTTGGTTCAGAGTATTTGAACATGAGTTAGAACAATAATTGAGGTTACTAATGGATGGAAAATTTTCGTGTCAACTACATTCATTATCACAAAACAATCACCTCAACCTAAATATGAACCATATGCAAACTAGTCGTGAATTTGTAAGAATATTACATGTGTTTGCTCGCTTTCAAAACTATTTGCGTTAATCTAACCAGAATCGCTACACCATGGCCACTTTGGGATTGGCCGGCACGAGTATGACCATAAGGGCATATCAATTAAGCTCGATTACAAGTTGAATTTTTTTTTGTCAATAAAATCCTAAAACAAATAGTATTTAATTAAAATTCATAGGAAAACAAATGTGATATGTTAAATATTTGAATTGAGAATCTCAATCAAATAGTTATATTAGGTTTTGAGATCCACAACCTTCTAAAACCAATTTAATAGCATGTCAAAGTTAAATAAGTTTTATTGAATATCGATTTATGAGTTGACCCATCAAGACCCAAAACCAAACCAACCCAAACCCGAAATGCAATTGGTTTGTGGGTCTGTGTTGGGTCTGGATTGGATATTAACAGGTCTCATGGTTACTACCCAAACCCAACTCGACCCACCCAATGTTCACTCCTAGTTCATTCTCACTTTTTGGTTGTTTAGTATGCAAAAGTGAAAATAAAAGGGGTTGTGGAAATGGGTGGGAATGAAAAAGAACTTCCATTCCCATATTTTAATACCAAAGGGGGCTTGAGTTTGGAAGGAATAGGAATGATAAACATTTAAGGGTCCCACTTGCGTTTTGCCATTTTAATTTTAATTTAATTTTTATTTTATGTAAGTACCCTCAAATCAAAAATCTAAACAAATTTTAAGTATTATTGTTATTATTATTGTTATTATAACAAATATGAATAATATTTGTTATAATATGAATAATATTTTTATAATATTAATATAATAATGCTAATTATATTATTATTATAATACTAATAATATTAACTATTAGTACTTTCATAATAATAATATTTTTAGTAATATTATATCAATATTATAACAATATTATCAAATTATTATAATATAAATAATAATAGTAATAATAATATTGCTATTATTATTATATCTTTATATTTATAATAACAAAACAATATTATTGTTATAACAATATTATTATTATAATAATACTACTAACAACAATATTATTATTATTTTTATTGTTGTTATTGAAAATATAATACTAATAATAAAAATAATATTAGTATTATTGTAATATTAATACTATTATCGTTGTTATTATACTACTACTACTGCTACTAGTACTTAGAGGTGGCAATCGAGTCACTTGAGTCGGGTTCGGGTAAACCCATTCGGGTTTGGGTAATTTTGAATTTATAATAAACTCGGGTTGGGTCGGGCTCGGGTCACTTTTAGGTTACCAGTACTCGGGTCAAGTTGGGTCTGGGTCAAGTTATTTCGGGTTCGAGATCACTTTAATTTTGAATGGTCTTTATTTCGGGTCAATCTTGGGTCAGGTTATACAGGTTTCAGGTCTTCATAATCCTACTATTTAGTGCCTTGGTGGTATAAACCAGTTACAAAAGTTTAAATTACACCAAGTAATTTATATCTTTATCAATATATTTATTATATTATTAATATAGGTGCTCAATAATATGTTATAAAGTTCTTTGTACTTCTGACAACTAATAATTCTTATTGAATTTAATGACTTTGGGTAAATTTAGCTTTCAGGTCGAGAAGGGTTCAGGTTCAGGTCAGTTTGGGTCGGGTTGGTTCATGTCAATGGTGGGTCAGGTCAGGTTAGGTCAAATTGGTATCGAGTTATTTTCAGGTGAGGCAAAGAACGGGTCGGGTTAGTTACAGGTCGGGTCATTTTAATTTCGGGTTCAATTATTTACGACATATTCTCAGTTCGGTTTGGGTCGGTTTACAGGCTTTTCAGGTTGGTTTTTTGGGTCAGTTTGAGTTTGCCACCTCTAGTAGTACTACTATAAGAAACTCTAGTGGAGGATATGTTGGTAAACGGTTTTGTTTATACCCACTCCAACCTATACATACCAAACATAAGAATGACTATTTCAACCTGTTCATCTCCATTGTATCTTATACCAAACAAAGGAGTGAAAATGATATGTCCATTCCTATTCCCAAAAAAACATTTCCATTCCTTCATTCCCACATACCAAAAAGCCCTTAAGGGGCCTTTTGATACGCGGGAATAAATTTGTGGGAGTGGGAATGAAGGAATGGGAACGACTTTAGGGAAGTGGGAATGATCTAATAATTCCTAATCCTCTGTTTGGTATATTGTGGAATGGAGAGAGAATGAGGTCGAAATACCTATTCCTATGTTTGGTATGCATTAGTGGAAGTGGGTTTAAAAATAGTTTACTAAAATACCCTCTAATAAAGATTAATAATAATGATGATGATGATGATGATGATGATGATGATGATGATGATGATAATAATAATAATAATAATAATAATAATAATAATAATAATAATAATAATAATAATAATAATAATTTCTCTAATATGTGTCCTTAGAGCACATGTTAAAGAACATTAATTGCATAAAATTCTTATATTTTATTGGCTCATACAAAAATAATAATATTTTTTTCTTTTTAATTCTTGGACGATTTAGTAAAAATTCAATACATACAAGTATAATAAATATTAGTAGTATTATTATATTATATTAAAAATTAATAGTATTTAATAATAACACCAACAGGAACAACAACTATAATAATAATATGTTCAATATATTTTCTCTATTCTTTAATTTCCCTAATTTTGCTTCTTCTTTCTGATTTTTAATGACCAGTGTCCATTCAGGATTATTAATAGTCAATTAATTTCCTTCAACGTAAAGTTCCCAAAATTGTAGTGCTCGGATTGTACGTATCGGAATATAGAGTTTTGTAGAGCTAGAATTGCTTTGGATCAAGCAAAGGTTGTTGTTGAGAAGATTAGGAAACTTAGTGTTAATAGAATAGTGTTAAAGAATCAATTTTTTCAATAACTTAAGCTGATGATTAAAGGTTCAAGAATTGTTTTATACTCTACATGTCCCCTCATGCAAATGTCAATTGGGCGTGAAGCGTGGACAGTACATAGGCGCACCTCATATCTTTTGCTTAAATTGTTTCAAAAAGTGGGGTTTGTTGAGATTCGAACTTGTGACCTCTTGGTCAACAAGGCTTTGATACAATGCCAAAGAATTAACTTTTCCAAAAGTTTAAGCAGATGGGTGAAGGCTCAATAATAGTTTTATACTCTACAAATTAAAAGATAATAACTTTTTTCTTTTAATTTGTCAAACTTTTCGTCTATCATATTTCTATTTGTATTTCTATTGCATTGTTCTTGGGTTCTTTCGGTGAAATATTTGTTTGCATTTTTAATTCGCTTGCCTTTTTCTGCTTTTTCCTTCATTTTACCAAATATAAATTCTTTTTTTATTCACTGGCCTTTCTTTTTTCTTTTTTTTTTTCTGTTGCATTTTCCCTTCATTTTACGAAATGCAAATTTTCTTTTCTTCAGTGGCATTTGGTTGCATTTTTCCTTCTTTTTTCAAAATGTAAATTTTTTGTGTGGCCTGTGGGCCGTATATTTTAACTAAATTTTCTCAAAACTTCAAAAACTATTGTCAATTATACATATAGGGTACTTAGTTTCTTAAATCTATCTAAATTTTAACTTATAGTTTGAACTAGGGCACATTATCCATTTTTGCAAATTTAAAAAAAAAAAAAAAATTCTTCAATTTTATTTTGACCATTTTTTGTTACAATATTGTAAGTATATCTTGCTAATTATGTATTTTTCTTGTTACAATCATTATGAAGAGTCAGAAATTACATTGGTAAAGAGGCATAATGGTATTTTAATTTAAAAGGAGAATTGTATCTTATATGTAAACTCTACAGACAGAAAGTTAGACATTTCACTATATAACTGATGAAAACTAGGCTTGTTCCCTTGCAATGCACAGGTGGTATATGTTCTACACTATATTTTGTAGTGGTAAATTTTTGCATTAACTAATTTACATATATTATAATTTGCAGAAACTAATGTTCAAGGTACATAATTCACAACGTAGTAAATCACGAAACTCCCTATATTAAACTATATATATATAATTTCAAGAACTTGGTTCACTCCTCAACAATGAAAATATGTTGCGATTTGCAGGTGCACATTTCGTTTTGAAAAGTAAACATGTTTGCTTGTTTACATCATAATTTGATGGGTTATGGTTTTTTTTTTTATTTGTTGTATGTCCGTGTGGCAATATTTTACTTGTTAGTAGTTGATTTATCATACAATGGAATTGTTCTTCCAAATGAACTTTTGTGATGAATGCCTTAGTTGAGTTTACTCTTTTGTTGTGATTCGTTGGAGGTTCGATGTGTTGAAAAATAATAGTTAGAAAACTGCTATATCACTAAGGAGAGGAAAGTTAAAATTGCAGTTTAAACTACAGTAAAATTCAAAAAAAACATTGCTGAAAAATACTGCTAAAAATACAATAAAATTATTTCATACAATACTGCAAAAATAAAAGTAGCAAAACTAACAGCAGAAAATGTAGCGAAAATAAGGAGAAATTTTCAGAAAAATTTCCAGCGAAATGCAGCAGCGAATTTCAGTAGCAGTGCAATGAAATAATATGTAAACACAACAATCATATTGAACCGAAAAGAGGGAGAGTAGATCTGAATGCCGAAGATACCATGTCATGGGAAATACCCCTGTCTTAAAAGATGATTTCGCCGTTGCTCCAGTGCAGACAGTCGTATCGGCGGTCGTCCTCCAGTCATAACACGATTCTACCACTAATGTGCACTCTTTAGCGACCTGGTAGGAGAGCCTTAAGAACTTTGCCCAGTTCATTAAGAGAGAAGACTGAAGCAAAAGAAGGTGAGGAGACGTTTTTGGATGATTAGAATGTAGTATGTGATGCCGCTATTTATAAAAAATTGAAGCAGTGTAAAACTGTTGTACCAGAACCCTAGTATTGGGGTTTTAGTAATTGCGTATCCCCAACGTCTAGAAAGTCTGTTAGTGGTGGTTTGTAGTGGTTGAAATTCAAGCACAAAAAATCTCGTAGCAACTGTTTTCTGTGAACGTTATTACAGCTATAATGCTAATAGATTTAGTTTTCCGAAAAATAAATGTACCCGTTTAGAAAAAAATGACCCACACCCTGGCTCAAGCACGGCGGGCGGGTGGCACGCATGTCAGCATTCTCACTTCTGATATCTCCAGGAGTTGTCACCAAAAACCTTCCCCTGTTGATCATCGATCTAGTGGCTGGTGAATCACTGATCAAAGAGAGAGCAGCCGCCAGGTCTAAGGAAGTTTCACTACTAAACAGCTTTCGATCTTCTTTCCTCCATATAGATATAGAATGACAATGTCATGCTTTTATCGATATCCACTTTGTACTGAGTCCAATAAATATCTTGCGCCTTCATCATAATACCACCTAATAAACAAATATCCTGGCGGCAAACTGGCAGAATGACTGAGTTTCTTTCCATAGGAGATCTGGTTGCCTCCCAATACGAGTGGCGAATGCGTGCACCACTTCTTGATTAACCTCGCTTAGTAAGGTGCATCCGCTTTCTTGCTCCCTTGTTGCATATTAAGGACTAGACCACTATATACGCTCGAGGCTGATATTAGCTATTCTGTTGATTCTTCTCCAAACAAGAACCACCGTTCGCCCACCTGCCACTAGTGGAAGCAAGCTAGCCTCGCTAATGCATCTACCTTGTCGTTCTTTTTCCTTTGTACGTGGCAGAATTCGAGAAGCTCGAACTCTTTTATGTGCTCCATAGCCGGCCTAAAACCAAAGCTGCTCCTTCAGCTGATTTACCATCATCTTCTCCTCAGTCGTGTGTTCCTCAAATGCTTGCTATCACAGGTTTCACTTCATTCGTTATAACATACGTATATGAGATCAAGATATTTGTGTGTGCTATTAAGCCCCACATGCGTGTGGTGTCCATTATCTCACCCTTGACTTACTTAGATGTGAGGGTTTACATATACCTATTTAAACCCTTTGAAACTCTCCTCTTTTTTCTATGTGTGATAGCACCCTAACATTTTTCAATATGATTGTAATTTTCCTATAATACTTATGTTTAACTTGTATAATTTTTCTAACAATCCCCCACAAAAGGGTACAAGCAGAAGAGAAAGATAGGAATAGATTGGGCAAAGAGAGTTCAATTTTTTCAGTGTCGATGTCTCACTATTTGAATCGTCACCTAAGGTAACCCAAGTTTAAGACTAACATCTTGCAAGGTGACTTTCATCTTAAGCCTCACAAGGGGTTGTATAGTCTTTCACTTGGACACATACCAAACTCTAGATCTCGACAGCTCCTATGATTTGGCGCGTTTTATCGGCCATGTGCTCATCTTTGGTATTCAAGGCACTCTAGAAGGTAAGTCTTAAACCTTCATAGGGAGCAGCCACACTTCCACACCTACATAGGTAGATCCCATCAAGTGTGTGTTACCTCACACCACCAAAGATATGGATATGGATCCAATAAGAGCTAAAGCTCAAATTTACCCCTTGGTAACATACATACAGTGTCTATCAAGTACAAGCATTGCTTACACCACCAAACATATGGCTATGGACCTGTCTCCGCATTTTCACACCATAGGGAGGGACAACATAGAACACAGTGCATTTCTTAGAATGAAACTATGACTTTTTACATTTAACCTGTTAAAACCAGGTTGGATACATCACAATTTATTCATATGATGACTTTAATCCCATCCCCCTCGATGTTTCTACAATCATTTTACGACAAAGCCCTTTTGTCAACGGATCTGCAAGATTCTTTTCAGACTTTACGTAGTCCAGTGATATCAGTCCGCTTTCTAAAGATCCTTCACGATCTTATGTCTGAGACGAATGTGTCTTCTATTACCATTATAAACTTTGTTATTTGCCACATCAATTGCAGCTTGTCTGTCACAGTGAAGTGACACTGATGGAGCTAAAAGCCCCCATAAGGGCATGTCTTCCAATAAACTTCTTAGCTACTCGGCTTCATGACCTACCAACTCAAGAGTAATGAGCTCAGATTCCATAGTAGACATAGCAGTACAAGATTGCTTAGATGATTTCCAGGATATAGCACTTCCAGCTAGTGTGAATACATACGCATTAGTGGAGTTAATTTCGTTATTATCAGACACCTAATTAGCGTCACAATATCTCTCTAAGGCAGCAGGAAACTTTCCATAGTGAAGTCCTCAATCCATAGTACCTTTCAAATATTTAAGCAATTTTTTTAAAGTATTCCAATGCTCTTGATTAGGATTATGTGTGTATCTACTGAGTCTACTTACAGCATATGCAATGTTACGTCTAGTGTAGTTTATTAGAAATATAACCAATTATTTTGGCTAACTCAGCTTGACACATAGCAACACCTTAATTGGATCATAAGGTGTTCTTATAGGATCAGCATTCAACATGTCAAACTTTCTAAATATATTCTCAGCATAGTGAGACTGGTTTAGGCTTATGCCTTCGGGAGTTCTCACAATTTTAACTCCTAAAATTACGTCTGCCTCACCCAAATCTTTCACATCAAATTTGGAGCACAGAAAATTTTTCGTTTCATTGACAACATTCAAGTTTGTGCCAAATATTAACATATCATCAACGTATAGACAAACTATTACACATCCATTTGAATCAGTCTTAAGATACATACAAGTGTCTCCGTTATTTACTTGAAAATTGTTAGCAATTAGCGTGCTATTAAATTTCTCATGCCACTGTTTAGGTGCCTGTTTAAGACTATATAAAGATTTTATAAGTTTACAATCTTTCTTTTCATTACCAGGGGCAACAAAACCCTCAAGTTGTTCCATGTAAATCTCTTCGTCTAGGTAACCATTAAGAAATGTTGTTTTGACATCCATTTGATGCACTACCAAATCATGAACAGTCGCCAAGTGAAGAAAAAGGCAACTGAAGGGGAAAAAATGCAGAAGATCTCCTCTTGCTGCTGTAAGGCTTTGGCCAAGTGAAGGAAAAGGCAAGAAGGATCAATATAGGATTGAAACTTGCTCTAATACCATAAAGAAAATAAAAAATAAACAAGAATGCAATGGGAGAAATAAACCTTTTATTGGATGATCGATCTCATACATAACGTAGACAATTTATACAACTCAATTTACATCACATGCCACTACTCAAGAGCTTCAACCTTCATAAGTTACAAAAAAAGTATATAAATTTCTACCAATAATGCCCATAATGAGCCGGTTGGAGGAAGAAGAAAGAAACGAGGAGAATACTTAAAGCTAGGACTAAATGCTATATTAATGAATGCTAAATACAAAATAATAATTTAAATATAATACAAACTTATATACAATACAAGTATTCAACATAATACAAAATAATAAAAGTATTATTATCATAAATTATGTTCCAAGTATTAAAGTATTTTTATGTAAACATTTTCAGTATATCTTACAAAAAAAAAAAAAAAAAAAACTAGGTATATTGATCACATTTAGAAATTACACCATATATTAGCTCAAAAAAATAAGAATAAACTGTGCATCGCATGGGAATTTCTCCTTCCAAATCAATAGAAAACCTCATCCTTGCATTATGAGAAGGCTGATGTCCTAGATTCTAAATAAAAAAGAAAAACTGAATTTCACATTTACAACCACTAATCATCATTTGTAAAAGCAGATGTTCTAATAGGTTAGGAACTCAAAGGTCACCCCAGCAAAAATAAAAGGAAAATGAACCGAACCATGCAATGAACACCATAAAATGCCTTTACGTTTCACTTCACCGACATGAAATAACTTAGAAACTGAAAGGCATTTAATTTTCTTATAAGTCAATGTACAAATGCCTACTATAAATATAATCGACGTAAGATGGTGCTTCACCTCAACTCCCAATCAGAGATATACTCATACACATGGCTAAAATAGACAATGTCACCCGAATTGCAATTGAGTGACAAAATAATGTCCGATTTATGATCCCAATGTTGTACGGCAAAGAAAAACACACTCAAATGCGGGAAGCAATTGATAACGACGAGACCTTTTCCACATACGTAATGCAATTGCATGTAAAGGCATTAAGTCCAATGGGGTGATGTGTGGCCCTGCTAACACACTGGGAGCAATAGAAAGAAAGGGCGGCCATGAAAGGGTTTGGTTTCACCAAGATGGGCACACCTTATCACCATTATCTACGCCGACGGTTGAATTTGCAAAATTAACCTGGTGATCCATTGTATAAGACTGGGTAGAGGCTAATGTAACCGCATCCACGAATGACTTAACCGAGAATAATTCTCCACTATCATTGTTCCACCAAGCACAGTCTTCATAACCTGGCTTGGGTGACACCCCATGAAGCATCTCATTTAGGCGAGCAAGATTAGGCTCCTCTCTAAGGAAAAACCAGTGCCTCCAGTTAAAGATTCATCTCCACTCATACCCATCCCATGCATCCATTTAAGCGATAAAGTGGTCCTTCTTGAGTGAGACTCTATATAAGTCCTGCAGTTGATGCTAAAGAGTCTCTTCCCCCAACCATTTTTGACTCCAAACTTTATTTTGGATCTATCCCCTAATTTTAGCCTCAAAGTGTTTACCACTTGTTGCGGTATTTGAAAAGTCTCAACCACCTCAGCAACTGTTACCCACGGGCTTCGATTTGGGCCTCCTGCTATGGGTGGGAGAATATCCTGTGTGCTTCCTCCATGAATCGAGCAAATGACTTGCTTCCATAAAGATGAGCCCTCCTTAGAGGAATGCCACCACCACTTGAAAAGTAAAGCGGTATTCTTAATTAACGAGTCCCCTACTCCTACCCCGGCCCCCTCCCCCCATATCTCCTTAGGGGCTTGAATTAGTTCCCACTTTACACATGGAAGTCCATTCGGATCACCTAAAGCACCCCGGAAGAAATTTCTTAGGAATTTAATAATCTTACAGATGACTTTCTTTGGAATTCTAAAGATTGACATGTCGTATGGTGGAAGATTGTTAAGGACGAATTTTATCAATGTCAAATGACCCACTCTAGATTAGGTTTTTTGCTTCCATCCTACTAGCTTTTTTTGAATACAGTTAATGATAGGCTTCCATGTTGATATGAGCCTCAGGTTGGAGCCTAGTGGGATGCCGAGATGCTTGATCGGGAGTGATACATGTTGGTAACTAAGCATTGCTGCAGTTTCCTCACTTGAAACCCCCAAACCTATCAGCATGGATTTTGAGAAATTAATCTTTAAACCAGAGATTGTTTTATAGCATGATAGTAGATTTTGGATGTTATCAATCACTTTGTGGTCTGCTGGACAAAAAATCAACGTATCATCCGCAAATTGTAGATGAGTTAGGAGTACCTTGTTGATGCTGACTTCGAGACCCAAAATTACCACCGACCTTATAGCGTTGAGCATTAATCTGTTACAAAGAGAAAAGGAGATAAGGGATCACCTTGTCTAAGACTCCACTCCATCCTAAATGGCAAGGTTGGGGTGCCATTTACAAGAATGGACATGGATGGAGAGGTGATACATTCTCTAATCCACTCACACCACAACGATCAAAAACCCATTCTTTCCAACACTTGGCACACAATGTTCCAATTCACAGTACCATAAGCCTTCTGGAAGTTATGTTTTAGAATTACACCTGTCTTCTTCTTCTTTTTCAGCTAATGTAAAACTTCGTTTGCAATGAGTGCTCCATCAAGGATTTGGCTATAGACCACAAATGCTGTTTGGTTGTCCCCTATTAATTTTGGCAACAATGATGCACGACGCTTGCTCAACACCTTCAATATAATCTTGTACACACAAGCAACCATACTTATAGGCCTAAAATAATGGATGTCAATAGCTCTACTTTCGGAATTAGGGAAACCCATGTGGTATTTACTGTGGGGTTTAGCTTCTTGGAAATGAAGATGCGAAGGTAGGCTATCAAGTCATCTCCCACCATGTCCCACATGCTCTTGACGAGCTCGAAGTTGAAACCATCATAACCAGAAGCTTTATTACCGCTACAGTCCCATACTGCCTGTTTGATTTCCTCAATTGCTGGAATTACTTCCAAGGCCTTTGCTTCGACTTCTCACTGTCTCGAATTAGGGCTCTTTATAGTACTTGGAAGAAGGATGCAATGGCTTTCTTCACTTGTCTCAGTTTAAGATAGGTCCGGCCCCAAACTTTAACTCTAAAAACTGCTTTCTTCTTCGCTCTGATGGATGTAAAGGTGTGGAAGTATTTGGTGTTTTGGACCATTTTCTTTATCTCTTTGCTTCTTGATAGTTATCCCGAGTCGATACGTTTTATGTCGAGCTGAATGTGAACCATGTTTTCTTCGAGTCGGGTCTAAGTTGGATTTTATGTCATCCAAATCTAACCCAACCCCAAACCCATTTATCAACATTCAAATCCCAATCCATTTACAATCCCATTTTTCACATCTGAATCCATCATAAATGGATCATGTTGGATGGATATCCGATGAATTTGGGTCTTATTGCCATCCCTAGTCCCAAGTAATATCAATGGCCTATATAATTATTGACACTTGTGTCATGTTGGGAGGTTTATGTTTGGGTTTTTGGTGTTTTCGGAGTTGATATTGGTATTGATTTTGGTATAGGTGTTTGTTGTTGTACTTCAAAGGTTGCCATGATGGTAGGCATCTAGGGATTTTTGGGGTTTGTTGTTTTTATTTTCTTCTCTTGTGGGCTTTCTTGGGCTCCGCTTTAGTGGGTGCATCAGTTTTGTACTGAAAGTCGTCTTTCTAATTATCAAATAAAAAAAAAAAAAAGAAAAGAAAGAATATAAAAAATGTTGTTTTTTCTTTTTGATAATTAAAAGGAGCATAGAGAGGGTCTCTACAATAATAACGAGCAAAATAAAGAATTAAGAAGAAATCTCAAGAGAAAATCACGAGCTGACAGCGTAACATAAGCAAAACAAAGTACAAAGAAATTTGAAGAAGAAATCTCAATATAATACATATTGTTGAACAAGCTTTAATAAAGTCACTAAATAAGAAGTAAAGTTTAGGTGTTCTGACTTCCTGTTAATCCCATCTTCAGTTTTGGTACGGTTGGATGTTTCCCCTATCCGTTGCCCGACTTAGCTTGGGTGTAGTGCCTGTTGGATTCTTTCCTACCGATTTGTTTTTGGTTTTTGGTTTTTTTTTTTTTTTTTTTTTTGTCCAGTTTTTATGTTTTGTCTTAGCCATTTTTTTATTTGCTTCGTGATCCTGGCTTTTATGCAGGATGACTATGGCCTCGTTTGTATTAGCTAGCTATTTTCAACCTCGACCGTATAGCTGATTATCAAAAAAAAAAAAAAAAAGCAGTAAAGTTTTTGACTAAGTGTGTATCAATCTCAAGAAATGCTTTTTAAAGTAATATCAAGTTGTTGCTTCTAAAAAAATATCACCATAAGACAAAAAAAGTTATTTACATTTTAGTACCCTAATATTTTTAAAAATAATAAAAAGGACTAACATTTTTGAATAATCAAAACGGCCCTAAGTTTTTGACATATTAACAAAAAGGCCCCCTAATTTTTTATGGCATTAATAAAAAGGTCCATCTCTGAGGTAATAATGTCATTTTTAGTCGACCAAGTTGATGTAATAGCTGCAATTTTATTAACTTTGCAGTAAAACGACAGAAGTACTCTATAAGCATAATTTGAAAGAAACTAAGCGAACACAGATTGCTTCTACAAAATATAATATCTCCAATTTTGTGCTTATAAAGTAAGAATAAAAGTATTGAAGTGTACTTTAGGTCATTTTCTGTAGCATTAATAAAAAGAAATTGCCATGTTAGCTCTGTCGATAAAAAAAAATGACGCCATCATGTTTATGAGGGGCCTTTTATTAATACGAAAAAAGTTAGGGGCCTTTTTACTATTTTAAAAATGTCTTAGGGGCCTTTTTACTAATTCAAAAAGGCTAAAATTCTTTTTATTATTTTTTAAAAGTTTGGTGTACTAAAATGTAAATAACCCAAACAAAAATGTGTCTTTGTTTCACAAGAAAATGTAATTCTAGAAAATAATTTTTAATTTTTCCTTTATTTATGACAAAATATTGGGAGGAAAATATGATTCTTAATAATCACATTTTCTTCCAAAGTCTATAAAAATATTTCCAAATTTTTACTCCGGAAGTTACAATTTTTGACTTGTGTAGAGGCCTAAACAAAAGGAAAGGAACATACCCAGTGCCTCAAGGGATCCCGCCTACATAGGGTCTGGAGGGGCGGATGTACGTAGCCTTCTCTCTTCAGGGTGTTAACCTAAAGAGAGACTGTTTCTTAGTGCCTCTAACCTGAGGGTGAGGACTTCCCAGGAAGTCACCCATCTTAGTACTACTCTCACTCAAGCACGTTTAACTTCGGAGTTCTAATGAGATTCGGTGATGGGATGTTGGTGCCCTCTTTGGTGCAAAGGCCTAAACGTTATGTGTGTGTGTGTGTGTGTTTTTTTTTTTTTTTTTTTTTTTTGTATATCAGAAGACACCGGCCAACCAGCCAGGGCAAAACTACATTAAATCATGATCCAATTACATCCGCTAACTTCTGGGGTGGATTTGTTCATTAGTTGTTATTACAAACATCATGTAGATGTATCTTTGCTCCCATACGGACAACCTGATTACATTTACGAGGAACCCAACTAAAGTATGTACAACGAAAAAGAGATTTACGTAACAAAATGTCATTAACCACTGAAATGACGTTCCACTATGGGGAGGATTTTTGATTCAAAAAGTTAATTGCCTTTAAGCAGTCTGATTCTATCATTACTTTCTTCCATCCACATGTTTGAGCAAGTGCACAAGCTCCACACATTGCCAAAATCTCAGCCAAAAGAGGGTCATCTGCTTTAACAAAACTACACCAGCCTCCAAAAATTTCTCCATCTTGATTTCGTGCCATTGCTGCAATAGTTGCGACTTTACTATTTTTCCATGCTGCATCTACATTGATTTTAATGAAAGATCAAGAAGGAGGGGACCATCAGACTTCTCTATTGCCACGGCTGGGAATGCTTGAGATCTGATAAGATGCCATAAACTCCAAAGCTTGACCATTAGCTTTTGTTTGTAATAACTTTGGGGAAAGATTCTTGCTCCTGAAAACAAAATCACAACGATTTTTCCAAATAAACTAGCACAGATAAGCGTATTTAGTTATAACCCATTTATCACTTTTAAACATTTGATTAAGTGAATCCCACCATCTTAAAAAACTCGGGAAGCCTTGTATTTCAAGTTTGAATCCCAAGTTTGGTATTCCCCACACTGCACGAGCAAAAGGACAAAAACACATCATGTGCTCAATAGATTCAATTTCCTTATGACAAAGGGGACACTGAAGAGAATGGGAGAGCTTCCTAAGAAATAAGTTTTCTTTAGTTGCAATTGTGTTTTGACAAATACGCCATATGAAAAATTTTATCTTCGGTTCGCATGGAGTCGTCCAAATAAGAGAGTATGCTCTAAGATTTTGGTTAGCACAGGAAGAATCTCCACTCTCCTTCTGACCTTCTTTAGTGCTTTTCCATTTCCCATAACCGGATTTAATATTATAAATGACACTCTTTGCCCCCACCCAAATCTGCCCATCCTCAGCATTGGGACCTCCTATAGGAATTTCCTCAATTTTATCAGCCACTAACTTCGGGAAGAAAAATCTGACCTTTGATGTATCCCATCTTCTAGCATTCATATTTATAAAGTATGCTGCCTTTGTTGGAATAGGACTCAACCCAAGTGAAGCCGCATTCAGTGTGGTTTTAATACCTGGGATCGAATTATCTTCCTAGATTCTGATTTTTGTACCATTCCCCATTACCCAGTACAAGTGTTTATCTATGAATTCCCTTCCCTCAAGCACACTTCTCCACCCACTAGGATGGATGACTCCCAAGCCAAGCTTTAATAAAGGACGCATTCGGGAAATGCAAAACTTTAACAACTCTTACCCAAAAGGAATCCGGGTTTTGGATGATTCTCCAAGCTTGTTTTCCCAATAATGCAAGGTTGAATCCTTCAAAATCCTTGAAACCCAACCCCCCCATCTTCTTTGGGTTTTGAAATTACACTCCATTTTTTCCAATGCACACTTCTCGCACCATTTTGCCTCCCCTTTCCACCAGATGGAAGCTACTAGCGCATTAATTATTTGACAAAAACATTTAGGAAATTTAAACCATTACATTGTGTAAACAGAAATTGATGAAATGATGTATTTAATTAGTACCTCTCTCCCAGCATAAGGCAACAATGAATTAGTCTATCCTTTCAGCCTATTTCTAATATGGTAAGTCAAAAAGGTAAGGGATTTAGTCTTTGATTTGCCCCGTAAAAGTTGAATCCCAAGATATTTTTCATTTCCACTCATAGGATCAACATTAAAAAATCTAATGCATTGTTCTCTAGTGTTAGCATCAACATTGGAAGAGAAGAACGCTTTTGATTTGGTAAAATTAATTTCCTGGCCTGAAGCAGAACAAAAGAGGTCCAATAAATTTTTTACCCTAGATGCAACCGATAAATTTGCTTTGAAAAAAGGACTGCAATCATCCCGCAAAAGAGTAGGTGTGAAATTGGGGGAGGGGTTTTTATAAATATTCCTTATTGTTAACAACATTATTAATAAGACAGGTGAGAACATCCATTGTCATTATAAACAAGTAGGGAGATAATGGATCCCCTTGACGGAGTCCCCTTCCCATAGCGAAATTTCCCACCCGCACACCGTTAACAATAGCACTCACCGTGACTGTAGTTACACATTCCATTATCCACCTTATGAATTGGTTTTCAAAACCAAATTTATTTAAAAGCATTTCCAAAAATCTCCTATTTACTTGATCATACACTTTTGTTAAATAGATTTTTAAAGCCATTATTCCTTTTTTACCTCTCTTCCTTGATTTCATATAGTGAAAGGCCTCATGAGCCACAATTATGTTGTCTTGAATTTGTCGATTCTCAACAAAAGCAACTTCTTGTGGGGAGATTATACAAGGCAATACATTTTGCAGCCTATTTGTGATAACTTTGGCTATAATTTTATATATAAAGTTGCACAGGCTTATGGGACGAAAATTGTTTTAGGCTTGTTATTCTTTGGGATTAAAACTATGTCTTTCTTGTTAAAGGTTTTGACCATTTTACCATTTCGAAAAATTCCAAGACTGCATTCACTACATCTCTTTGAATAATATCCCAATACTCAATATAAAAAAACACTTGGATAGCTGTCTGGTCCTGGGGTTTTTAGCTTCCCCAGCATTGATAACTTCAAAGAGTTCCTGCTTCATGACTTGGCTGCATAGTGATTGATTCATTTGAGCCGTGACCACGCATGGAATAACACAAGAGGCTTCATCCATTCTGCTGCCCCTTCTTTCTTCGAATAACTTATGAAAATAGTGACTCACTAATCTTTGTATGCAAGATTCACCCGCTGCCACTCTCCTTTCTCATCTTTGATCTTGAGGATTGAATTTCTCTTTCTCTTTGCTAGAGTCATGGCATGGAAAAATTTAGTGTTTTTATCCCCAAATTTCAACCAATCTATTCTTGACTGCTGTTGCCAGTGACATTCTTCAGCTTCCTAGTGTCTCTGAATCTATTGTTTGAGCTGGAATTCCATTTGCATCCTCTCCCCATCGCCATCTTGTCCTTGTATGTCAGTTAGTTTTGCCATTATCTGCTCCACAAAAGCTAATCTTTTCCTTCACCTATCTGCCCACTATTTTTTCAGCAAGTTTTTGCATCTTCCAAGCTTGGTTTTGATCCTGAACATTCTTGAGCCTATATCTCTTACCGTCCAACTTTCTTTGATAATTTTTGAGCAATCCTCTTCAAGCATCCATTTTGTTTCAAACCTGAACAACGGTTTGGGCTTTCTATTTTCTGTTTAGAAATGTTACAAGTGGGGAGTGATCCGATCTCACTGCTGGCTCAAGATTTGCTTCTACAAATTCAAATAAAGACAACCAACCATAGTTAGAAGTAGTTTTATCAGTACGTTCTCTAACATGAACAACACTATCTTTTATGGCTGACCAAGAATATCTACATCCTTTGGTCTTGAGGAATTGTTTAAGATTTCAAATTGAACACCTGTAATAGGAAGACCGTTGTGTTTGCCAAAAGCTGAGGATATGGTCTTAAAGTCTCCAGAAACAACTATAGCCTCCTCCACTCTAGCATATCTAGCTGAAAAATCTTCCCAAAAACTTTTTTTATGAGTAGGTACTGGATCACCATACACAAAGATATGCCACCACTTTTTATGACCTTGCATAATGTACATCTGTTATTCTGTTTAAATAATGAATTACTTCAACATTTACAACATTTATTTCACGCCAACATCAACCCACCAATAAACCTTCACGATTGACTTACGCCTTTCGTCTCCTCATTTCGAGTGTGTAAGGAAGCCTATGCAATTTGCTAGCGGTATTTTCCTTGCCAGCCTTATATTTTGCATATATTGGATGTCGAATTATAAGGTTATTTATATTTTAGGGAAATTGTTACTTAAACACCCTGAGGTTTGAACATTTATCCCTTAGGTATCCTAATATTTTAATATATGATATAGAATGCCTGAGATTTGAATATTTTATCACTTAGATACTACAAGATGTGATTTGATTAATTTTTGTAAGAATATGATCATTTTTATTCAAAAAATATTAATATAATACATGACTACGATAATATATATAAACTAGTGTCAATATTCTCATCAAGAATTCAATGGATTGTGGTAAAATATTAATCAAATGTTGATGTAGATTACTTAAAAATTACCATAATTATGTGTCATTTTCACATTTTTGTGTAAAAAATATCACATTACAATAAAGATACATGTATATGGTTGAAATCCTATTCAATTTTAGCATTTTCTAACAAAAATTTATCCAATTTCTTACAAAAGGATACTTAATTGATAAAATTTTTAACCTTCAGGGTACTTAAGTAATAAAATTTCTAAAACTCAAAATACTTCATTATATATATTGAAATATCAAGGTATCTAGGTGACAATTTTCCTATATTTTCAAAAAAAGAACGGTGACCTTTTTTAATGAATAAAAAGATTTTTAAATTTTTGTCACATTAATAAAAATGCACCTTTACACTGTCATAATGTAATTTTCTATCAATAAAGTTGGCATGGCAATTTTTTTTATTAATGTTAAAATAAAATGATAAGCATACCCTTCCATACTCATCCTTGTGTTATTAACTTAAAATTCGAAATATTATAATATGTAGAAACTATTTTTTTGGCTTGATTTGTTTAAAAATATGATAGTCTAGAATATTATTTTCTTTCAAAACAAATAAGGGAAAATTATATTCTTTTCGTTCAAAAAAAAAAATTGATATTCTTGAATTATGTTTTCCCTCAAAACAAACAAGGAAAAATGTAAATAAGAATTTTGTTTTTCTTAGAAAATCATTTTTGAAAGAAATATTTTTTGGAGGACAAGCATTTCTGTTGAAACAAATGGAGCCTTACTTTTATATGCAGTTAGGATTTTTCATACCGTATAACACTAACTCATATTTTTTTTCGATAAATGGCGAGAAATGCCAAGCAGAAACCCGGCAATCCAAAAAGGAAACTGACCCACCAAGAGGTGGCTGCAAGCAAGGGGGACAACCCGAAACAAAGACACACAACAAGGAAAACAACCAACAGGGGCCAAAGGGAAAAGAAACAAGACCGGACAGGACACACACCCAAAGACTGCAAAACAGGAAAAGAACCTCGAAAGACTGAAAAAGTAGAAAAAGGAAAAAAACACAGCAGACCAAAGGGGCGGACAGACTGGAAGGGGATAGAAGAAAGGAGCAAAACAACCGCACCAGAGCTGAGAGGGCCACTCACTGGAAACAAAAACTCTAGTACATCATTGCAAAACGTTCGATCATAAGAGATTCATCACCATGGAAAGTCAACCCAAACTTCTTCCCAGTCTCCCATGTTCTTTTCCCCTTAAGGAGTTGCTCAGTGGTAAAACACATCTTGTCCTTGTTCTTGTTCTTGTTCCTAGACTTCTTCTTCCCTTTTGCTTTTGCCAATTTCTGAGGTGACTTCTTACCACCGCTACCAGGAGACATATCTGCAACAAACTTATGAAAGTTCTGTTTCTCTTGTTCTTTTCTCCAACGCTTGATTGTCCTATGCTCCCTTTTAGTGGCGCCCTAGTGGGGATCCTGACACCCCTATCTCTCTTGACTCCTCCTTGCCCCTGCCCTGGAAGACTCCGCAAAATTGTTCTCCTACTCCATACACGGTATCGGATTCACATCCTGACTGTAGACAATTAGCGGTTCAAAACTCGGTGGAAAACAGGCCCCGAGGACACAGACTCCATGTCACTACCGAAGTCTGGAGTTTGAATAACATGAGGTGATAATTGCTCTTGCAGCCCATGGGTGCTAGCTCCACTGTCTTCAATCTAAGGCAGAAGGAGTTGCGACCTCACACATGAACTGGGTACCTGGGGTGGTATTGATGCTGTCTGGTCTCGGATAAGCGTATGGGCCTAGTAGACAGTCGAGTAAGGGGAGTGCAGAACCCTGGGATAACTTCCCAAAACCTGATGGTTTACATGTAGCATCAATTGTCTAGCATCCAATCTATCGATACACACATCCAAATATGCAATCCTTGGGCGTATCAGAGGGGCCAACTCCTGATGTGAATCCATAGCAGGATCAATAAGCGTCGTGGTGCAATCGGCACTAGAGTTAGGGACTTGACGGGGAGTAAGGGCTAGTTCCCTGTTCAGTCTGGCAGCTGCGGCGAGGGCAATGACTTAACTCATGTAAAATAGTAGGAGATCTAAAGAAAAAGTAAGTTATAAAATAATGTTTAGTACCCGATATTTTTAGATATAATAAAAAGGACACTGATTTTTTTGAACTAATAAAAAAGATCACTACGTTTTTGTCGTATGAATAAAAAAGCCCTTCTCTATTATTTTTTGTTGACAAATCTGACGTGGCAAGTTCATTTTTTTATTAATGTTACAATAAAATGACAAAATTACTCTTAAATAACCGTATTTTAAACAAATTAAGCGAAAACTAGATAGTTTCTATATAATATAATATCTCGAATATCATACTTATAAGGTAAGAATAATAGTATTGAATGTTACTTTTGTCATTTTACTTTATCATTAATAAAAAAAAATAAAAATACGAAGGACTGTCATATCGATGCGGTTTTACAGACGGAAGGAGAGGGAAATGACGGCCAAAGAAGAGTTGGATGGAGGAAATTCGACAGGACCTCGCCCATCTCAACCTAAATGATGAGATATCCCTAGATACAGCTTAGTGGAAGATTAGTATAGATGTAACCGATATAGCGGTTTAGGAGCAATGAGCACTGTAAGCTAGTACTAGTGGCACGAGGCTTTTTGTATGCATGTTTGTTTATATACAGTTTTGCTATATGTTAGCTTCTTAGTGTTCTTATGGTTTGTCGTTAGGGGTGTTCAATGGGTGGATTGGGTTGGGTTTGGGGCCAACCCTTTAAGACCCACTAGTTTTGGGTCCAAGACCCACCCATGCCCATAGAAAATGTTTTACTAGTATGGCTCTAGTTTTGGCTCCGATGGGTCATGCGTAGCCCATGGCGGCCCAAAATACTTTAAAATTTAGTTCTATTAAGATCCACTTGTTTTGGTTAACCTCCAATTTGTTTTTTGTATTAGTCATCGGATCCCATTAGAACTCCGAAGTTAAACGTGCTCGGGCAAGAGCAATACCAAGATGGGTGACCTCCTGGGAAGTTTTCACCCTCAGGCTAAGGACATTCAGTAACAGCCTTTCTTTAGGGATAATACCCTGAAGGGGGAAGGCTGCGTATATCTGTCCCCCAATACCCTGTTTAGGCTGGAGCCCTTCAGGCACTAGGTATGTTTTTGTTGAAGTTTTACTTGAGTCTATTTTAATTAGTCTAACCTTTATTAGCTTAAATTCTAGAAAAAGATTTTTATTTTGGAATCTTACCATATGTTTGAGTATTTCTCCATTTTAGTGAAATATTTTAACGTATTTATGAAATGACTTTTTAACTCTTACTATTATTTTAAGGTTCATTTTGTCATTGTTCTAAGGTTTGTCATCTAAAGTGTCTTCTCTAGTCTTTAAAAATACCTAGGGTGAGCCATGTAGTCATTCTGTTACTTCTTATGAATTAATTAAAAGTTAGAGAGTTTTCTCTTGTCTTCCCTCTAGATTGAGACTTCTTCTATATCGTTGGCCTAGCCAACTAGAGTGGTGCAATCGGCTACGTATATGTATCCTTGGCCTTCCCATCCAAGATGGTGAAACAGACAATTGTAGCAGTAGGGGGTTGTTAACCTTGCCACAAGCAACAGTATATCTATATCCTTGGCCTAGCCTACCAAGGTAGTGAATTTGGCAATGTTGTAGTGGAGTTTTAACCTTGCTAAGATCTGTAAACTATTGATCACCTCAGTGGGATTCCTAAACTCGATGTATCCGATACCTATCAATTTTTCCCTGTGCGCTCCTACTTCAGCTTGCTTGCCAGTGTCACATGTTGGACAAGTTTCTATCTCTGATAGACTTGACCCTAATAATGTTCTTCCAGTGCCTAGTTTTCTATTTGTAACTTGTTATTGGTGAGTAAATTAACTCGGGATAGAAAAAGTGCATTGATAATTTACCTTGATTTTTGTGTTATATAGGACTTACATTCAATAATGCTAATTAGAGTAGGTAAATAAAAAGATGTGTTATACTACCTAGAGCTATAGCCGAAGACACCATTAGTCCGTTGTCACGATTCTCGGTTCCTGGCCTCGAGATATTGGCTCGATATATGAATTGATAGTGAAAATTGATAGAGTTTTAGAGAGTATGGGATGAGAAAGAAGGTGAATTAGACTTAGATGAGAAAAGAATTAGAATTAGATGAGAGAAAGAATAGAGAGTATGAGATGAGAGAGAATTAAGAGTTGAACTCTTGAATTTCATTCATATTTTCATTGTTTAGTAGATGCTTATTACATTGCTAATGCTTCCTATTTATAGAGAATTAAAAGAACAATCTAGAACTTCCTAGAATTAACCCTAGATCTGAAAATACAGATAAATGGCGGGAAATATAATGGCGAGAAAGTATTTGAATTCAAATAATAGCGGAAAATAACTACTTATTCAAATAATAGCGGGAAAAGGGAATTATTCAAATATTGGAGGGAAATAACTAAGTAAAGGCGGGAAATTCAGTTGGGGAATCTTCTAGAAGCAGGTCCCAATTAGGCACGTCATTGGAGCTGGGCAACCGGGTACCAACCACCGGCTCAGCGACACGAACCTTGACGTATGCTGGCACGGCCCTGGCACTCGCTGGGCACGGTCTTGACACTCGTTGGGCGTGGGCCTAGCTGGACTCTTGACAAGGCTTGGCTACGCACTGTCATGAACCTGGTTGAACCTCCCTCGGTCCTTGACACCCGATTCTGCCCGTGTCTTGAGACCACGACAAGGACTTGGTATTGACCTAGACCATGTCTTGGCTCGGTTGCTAGCCTTTCTTGACCTCGTCATGGCTAGGGTCATGACATCCGTGCTATTGGAAGTAATGGGGAGGCAGTTTTTATGGCAACATCGTTTGAGACGTGTGCCTTTTTCCAAGTTTTCTATTGATCCGCATTTGAATTTTCCAATTAAAACGGACATGTTGTGTGACCCATGTCATCGGGCTAAACAGATTGATTATCTTTTCCTATTTCAATCTTGAAAACTAGCTTGTCTTTTGAGTTGATTCATTGTGATATTTAAGGACTTTATCACACTCTTTTGTTAAATTTGCTTGGAATTTTTGACTATTTTTGATGATTTTAGTTGCTGAACATGGGTTCATTTGATAAGAGAGAAGTCTCAGGCTCATCAATTGCTTGTCGAATTTTGCAAAATGGTACAAACTCATTTAGTATGCACGTTGAATATATAAGGAGTCGCAAGAATTTATGTTCAGTCCTATGTGAGATTTTTATGTGAAGCATGGTTTGTAGGACAAACATGTTTTACCGACATGCCTCAACAAAATGGGATGGTAGAACAAAAACATAGGCGTCTCCTTGAAGTGGCTTGTGCATTGCATTTTCAAGCTGAACTGTCATTTCGATTTTGGGGTGAGTCTGTCTAAACACTGACTTATTTAATTAACTTGACTTCGACTCCCCTGTTACAAAATAGAAGTCCTTATAAAGTTTTGTTTATGAAAATACCAAATTATTGTCATTTACATATGTTTGGGTGTCTATGTTACATTCATAATAAGGATTAGTCCAAGGACAAGTTTGAGAATCGTGATAGTAGATGTTTTTGTTGGTTATCCTCATGGTTAAAAGGCCTATAAAGTTTATTGTTTGGATGATAAGAAGATTGTTGTTTCTCAGGACTTTCGTTTTTGCGAAAATTTGTTTCCTTATATTAACAGGCATGGTTTTGTCACAGTGGTTTTGTTGAAGGCACTTAGTGTTTTGGTTTGTTTGAGGAACAAATGCTTTTGTGATTGATTTTGTTCCTGGTGTTGCTGGTGGTTCGGACCAGGTTGCGGTTTTGCAAAGACCAGTTGAAGCTTCAGTTGGCATTGAGATGCACTTGCTGGAGGAGGCTGCAAGCTGAGTCGAAAGTCAAAAATAACCCAACTAAATTGATCGAAAACCTAATATACCTAGATTCCATATGACTTATCTTACTTTCAGCCTTTTAACCTAACTCGAGATAACCTAAAATTTGAAATCTTGCAAACCCTTAAACAAGATGACTCGAGCTCGAAATGACCTAAATCAACTCAAAGCTAATCCATCTTAGCCTAAATCCCGAAAATACCCAACCTGATTAATCGAAAATCTGAGATGACTCGAACACAAAATGGTCCGACGTGACTTTAACTTGACTCAAAACACGACGAACTCGGACTCAAAGTAATTCAACCCACCAAATTCCGACCCTAGTTGATTGAAAACTTAAAATGTTCTAACTTGATTGACCTGAAACTTTGATGACTCAAATCATTATAGAATTATAATTTTGACCTCTCTTTCCTTTGTTTAAACAAATAATAGAATTTTAATTCCATCAGAATTTTAATTCCACTATAATTAAAATTGAATTTGAAATTACAATTCTACAATATAATTTCAATTATATGTGTCAACAGAGCCTAGTACTATTTAATTATAAAAATTAATATGACATGGAACTGTGGATGACTTTGGATAAAACTCGCTTTCCACGAGGGGACTTTGTCCACTTGTACCGTGTGGACAGCCACGTAAATATCATTTTCACGTGCCCATTTGAAATATATATATATTATACTGGGAGTCATCTAAAAGCTCTCCACTCCCAATACTTTTTTTTTTTTTTTAAGATTTTTTCTTTTTCTTTATTTATCTTTTTTCAATTCTTTTTGAATTTTTCTTTATTTATATATTAAACAACAATAATTATTATTTGTGTGTATATTAAACAATAATTAATTTAAAAGTAGTCCAACTATATCTCAACGTTTTAAAGGAATGGCAATGGGGCGGGGCGGGGCAGATATGGCGTGTCCCCTCTATACCTGTACCAGCCACCCAAATCTTATACCTGTATCCGCCTTAATATCCTAATGTGCGTACAAAATGATTATCTATAACTGTACCCGTCACCCAAATCCTATACTCGTACCCGTCTTATTATCCGCCACAGGTATAAAGTGCATATCCAATAATAATTAATCTAAAAATAGTACAACTATATCTCAACGTATCAAAGGGATGGCAATGGGCGGGTACGAGGTGCCTCCTCCATACCCGTTTCTGTCACCCAAATCCTATACCCATACCCGCCTCATTGCCCTAATGTGCGTACAAAACGATTATCTATACCCGCTCATATTAGTTATTTAATACTATTTTTAAAAGCACAATTATATCTCAACGTATCAAAGGGATGGCAACGGGCGGGGGTGGGTACGAGGTGCCTCCTCCATTACCTGTTTTTGCCACCCAAATCCTATACCCGTACCCTCCTCATTGCCCTAATATGCGTACAAAACGATTATCTATACCCGCTCACATTAGTTATTTAATACTATTTTAAAAAACTAATTTAAAAACAAATTACTTTTCTATAACATGTAAAAAATGATTATCTATACTCGCTCATATTAGTTATTTAATACTGTTTTTAATAACAAATTATTTTTTATAACATTGATAAATAATTTCGATTCTTAAATTTAAACACATATTTTTTTAATTTCAATGTTAACTATGTACAAAATGAACCGATTATGGTGGATATGGGGTGGGACGGGGCGGGTATGAAGAGTGGCCGGGACGGTCCCCACTTATACCCATGCCTCCCCCGTTTCAATTTGGTTTATAAGATCTACACATTAGACAACAAACTAACCGTAACCGCCACCCAAATCCTATACCCGTACTCGCCCCATTACACGCCACCGGTATGAAGTGCATACCTAACAATAATTAATCTAAAAGTAATATAACTATATTTCAACTTATCAAATGGATGGCAATAGGGTGAGGCGGATACGGGGTGCCTTCTCCATACACATACCCGCCACCCAAATCCTACACTCGTAACCACTTCATTGCCCTAATATAAATACAAAATAATTATCTATATCCGCTCATATTATTTGTTTAATACTATTTTTAAAAACAAAATTTTTTGTGAACATTGATAAATAATTTGAATTATTGAACTTAAACCCTTATTTTTTAAATTTTAAGATTAACTATGTATAAAATGAGCCGAGTATGGTGGGTATGAGGCCGGGCAGGGCGGGAATGGAGCGTGGCAGGGCGGGTCCACACTTATACCCGTACCCGCCCCGTTTGACTTTAGTTTATATGATCTACGCACTAAACAATAAAAACAACAGCACCTGCCATCCAAATCCTATACCCGTATGCCGCCCATGACCCGCCAGGGGTGCGAAGTGCATACCCGTACCCTCCCGTCGGTGACTGATCCGTACCTCTACTCCTACCTGCCTCATTACCCGTGGGTATCCCCGTACCTCTTTAATGTATGTACAAAATAATTATCTATACCCGCTCCTATTAGGTGGAGCCCATTGCCATCCCAATATCTCTTAGTCACAAAATTATCCACCACCAACTTTTCTATCAAAATAAACCAGAGTGTTATACCATGCGTCACACTGAACCACCAATTCAATATTTTGTAAAATTGAATTCTTTGAGTTTGATTATTTTTGAGTTAGAAAAGTTATAGTTGGGTTATTTTCATAAAAACCCTAACACACTATGCCAAATGTGTATCCGTGTATAAAGCAGTAAATTTTTTATTTAAGACTTTTCTTATGTAATCCAAGAACAGGGAGCGGGTTAGACCCCCGACAACCCAAAAAAAAAAGATTTTTCGTATTTAGTCCACGAAGTGCGACATTTCGCATGCTTACTGCAAGAAAGGATTTATTTTAACTTGGTAAGATATATAAAATTTGACTTGGGTTTATAAGATCTGAGCATTACACAACAAAACTAAGGTACGAAAAAACTTAATTCATTAAAGTTTCAAAAATTAAAAAGAAAAACATAATTTCAATTTAAGACTTTCCGTATTTAACCTATAAAAAATTAAAAAGGGTTCTTAAAAAAAAGGCCTCCGAGAACAAAATATAATAAAGGAAATATTAAGTTAATATATTATTATTTTAATACTTCTCTTATATAATTCTAGAATAGGGTACTGATTACACCTCCAACAATTTCGAATTAAGACTTTTCGTATTTTGTCCATAAGAAAAAATCAGGTAAATCTCCCATAACCAAAAATATAAAAAAAATACATTCTTAATTTAAGACTTTCTGTATTTAATCTGTAAAATAATAAATTGGTAAAAGCAAAAAGAATAAATAAAGTCCTTGTTAAAGATTTCAAATGAGAAATATAGTTTGTGTTTTTTTTAATTGAAATTATTCAAGTTATTATTATAGGAATTATGTAAATTAAACAACATTATGAACAGCTGATCAAACAAGATGTTAGTTCGATGCAAAAAATTACGGATATAAAATATAGTGACCAATAAATATTATTCGCACATTATACGGGAACGAAACTAGTTTTTTATCATAACATTGAAATATTTAGTCTGACAGCAAATTAGGCATTTTATATACTTCAAGCGAAGCTTTTGGAAAATGACTCTCATGATGGGACACGTTTACTCTCGTGCAACACATTGCTTGCATAACCTCGTGATTCGGCCTTGTTAATAATACAATAGAATCTTTCAAATAAGTGTCCAACGGACACTTAATAAAATATACTAATTATTTATAAATTATATCATTTTATAATAATAATATATTTTTTAATTAAAATATATTATATTAATTATCGGACAATATTTAATAACAACTGGGTAAGATACTGAAAAAGGAGATACTTTAAGTACAACTATTATGTCTTATGAGGTTTTCCCGTGCAATGTACATGTCGTGTTTGTTTTACAAATTATTTTTCTGTTGTGAATTTATAAAAGTAATCAATATAATTCTCTTATTGTTGATTAAGTTAATGCTTAACGTATATGAATGTCATTCCACTAAATTATAAAAGGACAATAAATCAAAATGTCAACATATTCTTTTTCACGGTCTCTCTAACTAAGCAAGTTCATTTCTCTACCATGATCTTGCATTGTAGTTGTTTGTTGTTGATGCTTCATATTGCATTAGTAATTAGTCCACTTAGTATTGTTCGATTTAGTTTGCCATAACATGCTTCTTTCCCATGGAAATTTGTGTTTTATGCTAAGATGTGGTTTTTCTTTTGTTTTACTGTGGAGCTTTGGAGATAAATACAACTCTTATGTACTAAGTCGTTTAAGTGGATGGCCAGCAAGTCCTCTCTATATTCCTGTATGATTATGAATAAGCTTTAGTTGTGTTAATTTTTATTTGTTTGTATGTATCTAATATATTTGCATACATGTAATGTAACCTTGTATATGGGTTTAGCCGTACTTTTGATTATTAATTTTGCTTGTTTGTCTAAAATATCGTGGTGACTTCAGGCTAATCCTCACTTGCTTAATGTTTGGAACATCTGCTGTAGGATATTGTTTTAAACAATTTTATATGTCATTTATATATATTTAATTACCAAAGAGGGCACCAACACGCCGTTACCGAATCCCGTTATAACTCCGAGGTTAAGCGTGCTTGGGCGAGAGTAGTATCAGGATGGGTGACCTCCTGTGAAGTCCTCACTCTCAGGTTGGGGGCACTAGGAAACAACCTCTCTTCAGGTTAACACCATGAAGGGGGAAGGCTGTATACATCCGCCCCCCCCCCCCCCAGACCCTGCGTAGGCGGGAGCCCTTGTGGCACTGGGTATGTTCCTTATATATATATATATATATATTTATATATTTAATTATTTTTTAATCATTTAATTTTAGTTATTAATTTGCTTTTTGCAGACGACATAGTTCTGGCAGGGGAATCCCGAGCGGACATAAACGAGAAGTTGGAATTGTGGAGAGGTGCTTTAGAATCGAGAGGTTTAAGGATTAGCAGATCTAAGACCGAGTACGTGGAATTCAAATTCGATCATTCCACCACGACTAGTACATAGGAGGTTAAGATCGAACCAGAAACCGTACCGAGTATTAAGAGTTTCAAATACCTGGGATCCATGATACACCAGAATGGTGAAGTGGATGAGGATGTCAGCAACAGGATTAAAGTAGGCTGGCAGAAGTGGAGGATGGCATCCGGGGTGCTGTGTGATAGAAAGTTCCCGCTAAAGTTAAAGGGAAAATACTATAGGACGGTAGTAAGACCGGCTATGTTATATGGGGCAGAGTGTCGACCAATGAAACAAAATCAAACACAGAGGATGAAGCTGGCAGAGATGAGGATGCTACGCTGGATGAGTGGTCACACAAGGAAGGATAGGATTAGGAATGATGTGATACGAGGTAAGTTTGGTGTAGCCTCGATCGAGGATAAATTAAGGGAGCACCGTCTAAGATGGTTTGGACATGTTAGCAGGAGACCGACTACAGCCCCAGTCAGGAGGTGTGAACAGCTTCACATGACGCTAGGCAGAAGAGGGCAGACCAAAGAAGAGTAAGTTGGAGACGATACGTCACGACCTAACCCAACCCACCTAAACCTAAGAGAGGAAATGGCCTCAAATAGGGCACGATGGAGGGCTAGCATAAGGGTAGTGGAGGTGGCAGAGTAGATTAGTGCGGGGAGGGACTAGTAGTTTAAGATCCTTAGGTAGGCATAACCTCAGGTGAAGCACTTATAGGCTAGTTTAGTTTCTGATCATGCTTCTTCCTCCTCCTCCTCTTCTTCTTCTTTTTTCATCAAAATTTATTGGTAATTAATTGGTAGTTTATTTGCAGGCACTCAATTACTTCAGGTTGGAGGTCCTCGGAAACAACCTCCTTTTCTCCCGGAAGGGGTAAAGCTGCGTACATCACCCCTCCCAGACCCTGCTTTCTGCGGGAGCCGCGAGGTATTGGGACTGTTGTTGTTGCTGTTGTTGTTGCTGTTAATTTTAGTTATTAATTTAAATTTATTAACTCCTGATAATATGATATACATAGGGGCATGTTCATTTCAGAAGCTTCTGGAGTGTCCTAGAGAAATTTCTTTTCCGATAATTAGGGACAAGAGCCATAATACAAATTAAGCACCCCTATAAGAGTGAGACCTAAGCTAGCATGCTGTAAAAGCATGCATTACAAAAGGACAAAATAAAGCGCCATCACAATCCAAAAGAAAATATTGGAATCAAAAGGAAATTACAGATAATGCTAAATGACATTGTGAGACTTCATTATCACTAGAGAGGACCAACAAGAAGAAGAGAATGAACTCATGCGGCAAAGTAGGAGAGGGAGGGTAGACAAACAATGACAGAATATCGGTCGACCATGTCACTTCTACCAAGCAAATATACAAAATGCAGCACTCAACTCCCTATTCCACCGTTGCTATCTGCTTGATAATGATCGATTCATCACCATCAGAACGTAGCACAAGCTTCTCACTTGATGCCCACGCTCGCTCCACGGCAAGAAATCTATCAATGTCTTCAACATCTTTGCCCTTCTTCACCAAAAATTCTTGCTACTCCTGGATGACGTCCTTCAAAAATTCTCTAAGGTCCTACTTGGATTGCCTTTTTTCAGCACTTTAATGCTCTCTAGCCCTTCTTAGAAGAGAGAATATTTGAAACTTGTTGTCTCATAAATCTTTCTTAGAGTGTCCGAGAGCATTCCACATTGTTCTTGTAAATACTAAAGGAATTTGATATGCTTGAGTGTCCTAAAACATGTCATCTATCATGAACAGTGTTAGATACTCACTAATCTTTCCACAAGATTCTTGTACGTAAATGCGTAGAGAATTATAGATTGTTCTTGTAAATACTAGAGGAAGAAAGCTTCTAGATGAATCTAGAAGTCATGGGTCAGTTAGGGGTAGGGTTTTCATTTGCAAGGCATCTATAAATCCTCCAAAGCTCCATAGCCTCTCTTGTACGAAGGCATTTTTTGAGTAATATAGTTCTTGTTCGTACAAACTTGTGCCTATAGCTGGCATAATACTTCCTAAAGTCTGACTTTGCTCCTAACGGCCCAGTGTGTGCATAAGGGGTTGGATGGGTGATTTTCCAAAATAGTATATTTGGTAATTTTTATTCTCAAAATAGGACACAAAAATTCAAAATTGTAAAAATAGCACGCGAAAATCAAAAATTACCAAAATGACATGCCAAGTCAGCATTCCGCTATCACGTCAGCAAGGACATTTTAGTCATTTTATATTTTTAAAAATAAAAAAAGGAAAATTAGCTTTTTATATGCCTGCAGCAAATTTTTACGAAAATGTAAAAAAAGGGAATTGGCCAAATTTTTTGTATCGTATTATAAAGATATTATTTTTTGATATAAATAAATTTTATTAAAATTTTAAAAAGTATTATCCAAAAAAATAAATATAGTTACTATTATTAATATTGTTATATATTGAAGTTTATGTGTTATATGAAATAAAATTTTTTTTGAATACCATAAAAATAAAAATAAAATATCTAAAAAATTAAAAATACAATTATTTTAAGGAAAAAAATATTATAGATGCATAATGAAGTCGTTAGTGTAACATGATCCCATAATTATTGGAAAAATAATGTTAAAAATTAGAGATTTCTTCATGTGTAACAATGTGGTGCAAACTAATAAAATCATGTGATACTTTTAGATAAAAGTCATGGTACATTTATTTAGAACTTGTAGTATATTTCTAAAGCTAATTCCAAATGTATTCAAACCAAGTTGGAGTGTCTTTAGGACCATTAGAGATCCTTAATAGAGTCATAGTATAGCACAATCCCATAATTAGTGGAAAAATGGCACCAAAATTAAAGACTCCTTCATTTATAACTATATGGTACGAACTAGTAACCTTGTTGTATATTTAGTTTAAAGTAGAGATACATTTAGTTAAAACTCGTGGTACATTTATAAGACTAACTCCAAATGGTCTAAATAAGTTGGGGTATATTTAGAACCATTATAGATGCTTAATGATATCATTAGTGTAAAATAATCCAATAATTAGAGAAACAATTAATAATGTAAGAATTAATGACTCTTTCAAGTATAACTATAAGGTACAAGCTAGTAGAACCTTGTGGTACATTCAGTTAAAAGTCGTGGTACACTTACTTAAAACTCATGGTACATTTCTACAACTAATTCCAAATGTGTTCAAACTAAGTTGGGGTGTCTTTATAACCCTTACAGATCCATAATGATGTCATTAGTATTGCACAATCCCATAGTTAGTGGGAAAAATGGCAGCAAACTAAAGACTCCTTCATTTAGAACTATGTGGTACAAGTTAGCAGAACCTTGTGGTATATTTAGTTTAAAGTAGAGGTACATTTAGTTAAAACTTATGGTATATTTATAAAACTAACTCCAAATGGTCCAAAATAAGTTGGGATACATTTAGAGCTATTATAGATGCTTAATGAAATCATTAGTGTAACATAATCCAATAATTAGAGAAAAAATAACGCAAGAATTAAAGATTCTTTCAAGTATAACTATGTGGTACATGTTAGTAGGATCTTGTGGTACATTTAGTTAAAAATCGTGATACATTTAATTAAAACTCATGGTACATTTCTAAAACTAATTACAAATGTGTTCAAACTAAGTTAGGGTGCCTTTGGGACCATTAGAGATCCTTAATGAATTCATTAGTATAGCATAATTCCACAATTAGTGGAAAAATGGCATCAAAATTTAAGACTTCTTCATTTATAACCATGTCGTACAAGCCGGTAGATCCTTGTTGTACATTTAGTTTAAAGTAGAGGTACATTTAGTTAAAACTCATGGTACATTTATAAAACAAACTCCAAATGGTCCAAAATAAGTTGAGGTACATTTAGAACCATTATAGACGCTTAATGATATCATTAGTGTAACATAATCCAATAATTAGAGTAAAAATACCATAGAACTAATGATTCTTTCAATTATAATTATATAGTACAAGCTAGTAGGACCTGACGGCACATTTAGTTAAAAGTCGTGGTATATTTACCTAAAACTCGTGGTACATTTTTAAAACTAATTTCAAATGTGTTCAAACTAAGTTGGGTGCCTTTAAGACCATTAGAGATTCATAATGATGTCATTAGTATAGCATCGTCCCATAATTAGTCGGAAAATGTCATCAAAATTAAAAACTCTTTCATTTATAACTATGCAGTATTGTCAAAACTTGTGGTACATTTATAAAACAAACTCCAAATGGTCCAAAGTAAGTTGGGGTACATTTACAACCATTAGAGAGTCTTAATGAAATCCTTAGCGTAACGTAATCCAATAATTAGTAAAAAATAGTATAACAATTAAAGATTTCTTCATGTATACTATGTGGTACAAATTTATAGAACCTTGTGGTACATTTAGATAAAAGTTATGGTACATTAACTTGAAACTCGTGGTACATTTCTAAAATTAATTTCAAATATGTTCACACTGAGTTGGGGTGCCTTTAGAACCATTAGAAATCCTTATGGAAGTCATTAGTCTAGTATAATCCCATAATTAGTGGGAAAATGGTATCAAAATTAAAGACTCCTTCATTTATAATTATGTGATACGAGCCACTAAATGATATCATTTGTGTAACATAATCCAATAATTAGTGAAAAATAGTATAAAAATTAAAGATTTCTTCATGTATAACTACGCGGTACAAGTTAATAGAACCTTAAGATACATTTAGTTAAAAGTCATGGTACATTTACTTTCAACACAAGGTACATTTTTAAAACTAATCCCAAATGCATTCACACTAAGTTGGGGTGCCTTTAGGATCCTCAGAGATCTTTAATGAAGTCAATAGTCTAACATAATTCCATAATTACTGGGAAAATGGCATCAAAATTAAAAAGTCCTTTATTTAGAACTATGTAGTGCAAGCTAGTAGAACCTTGTAGTACATTTAATTTCAAGTAGAGGTGTATTTATTTAAAACTCGTGGTACATTTATAAAACTAACTCTAAATGGTCTAAAATAAGTTGGAGTACATTTATAACCATTATAGACGCTTAATGAAATCATTAGTGTAATATAATCCAATAAATAGTGTAAAAATAGTGTAATAATTTAAGATTTTTCAAGTATAATTATGTGGTACAAACTAATAGGATCTTGCAGTAAATTTAGTTAAAAGTGATGGTACATTTATTTAAAACTCGTGGTCAATTTCTAAAACTAATTTTAAATGGGTACAAATTAAGTTGAGGTATCTTTAGGACCATAAGAGAGTCTTAATGAAGTCCTTAGTGTAACGTAATCACTTAATTAGTGGAATATGGTATCAAAATTAGAGATTATTTTATGTTTAATTATGTGGTATAATCTAGTTCAATCTAGCGGTATATTTATTTTTAATACCATTTTTGATCTCTAATGAAGTTCAGCCTTGTGGTGTATTTAGTTTTGATGCCACAAGGTTGAACTTTAGTGGAGATCAAAATAGGTATCAAAAATAAATATACCACAGGTTGAATTAGATTGTACCACATAATTATGCTATTTTTCTCTAATTATTGGATTATGTTACACTAATGATTTCATTAAGCGTCTATAATGATTCTAAATGTACTCCAACTTATTTTAGATCATTTGGAGTTAATTTGATAAATGTACCATGAGTTTTAACTAAATGTACTTCTACTTTAAACTAAATGTACTACAAGGTTCTACTAGCTTGTACTACGTGGTTCTAAATGAAGGAGTTTTTAATTTTGATGCCATTTCCACTAATTATGAGATTATGCTATATTAATGACTTTATTAAGGATCTCTAATGGTCCTTAAGGCACTCCAACTTAGTTTGAACACATTTGGAATTAGTTTTAGAAATGTATTACGAATTTTAAATAAATATGCCACGACTTTTAACTAAATATACCGCAAGGTTTTATTCGCTTGTACCATATACTTGTATATGAAGAAACCTTTAATTTTCAAGTCATTTCCCAATAATTATGGATCATGTTACACTAGTGACTTCCTTATGCATCCATAATATTTTTTCTTTAAAATAATTGTTCTTTTAATATTTTAATTTTATTTTTATGGTATTCAAAAATAAAATTATATAACACATGAACTTTGATATATTGTAGTAGTAGTAGTAGTAGTAATAATAATAATAATAGTAGTAGTAGTAGTAATAGTAAATATATATTTTTGGATAATACTTTTTTAAAAATTTAATAAAATTTACGTATATCAAATAATAATATCTATATAATACGATACAAAGAATTTAGCCAATTCCCTTTTTTACATTTTCATAAAAATTTACCGCATATGTTTAAAAAAATAAAAAACTAAATTTCCTTTTTTTTATTTTTAAAACTATAAAATGACCAAAATGTCCTTGCTGATGTGGCAATGGCATACTGACTGGGTGTGCCATTTTGGTCATTTTTAATTTTCCCGTACTATTTTGGTAATTTCGAATTTTCGCATGTTATTTTGGTATCATTATGGATAGCAGCCTCAAGGATAAAGTAGTCGGAGTATCAAGGGCTAGTGATAGGATTATAAGGATCAAGATGGTCCTAGATGGAGAAGTATTGAACGTAATCAGTGCCTACGCACTCAAACTGGACTAACAAAGCACGAGAAAGCAACATTCTGGGAGGACTTAGGCACAATGATGCAAGGCATACCCCAAGCCGAATAAGTGATGATTGGCGGGGATTCTAATGGGTACATTGGCGTGACGGAGGACGGTTACGCTTTTTACCACGGAGGATTCGGTTTCGAAATCAGGAATGCAGAGGGCAAAGCCCTACTAGACTTCGCGGTCACATACGACCAAACGGTGGCCAACACCTTCTTCAGAAAGCGTAAGCAACACATCATCACGTACAAAAGCGGTGGGACAAGAACACAGATTGACTACATACTATTAAGAAAAATGGTGCAAAGAGACTGCAGGGATTGCAGGGCTACCCTAGGAGAAGACCTGTCTATACAACATAGGGTGCTACTGTTGGAGGAATTTGAAGAGGGAGAAGTATAAGATATACAAGGAGAGAGTGGAGGCCGACCTTGGGTGGGACTTCGAGGGAGATACAAACCAGATGTGGAACCAACTGGCCCAAAAGATCAAAGGACTGGCACGGGAAGTTCTCGGCACGTCAAAGGGAAGGGTACCATGCAACAGAGAGTCCTGGTGGTGGCGCGAGGAGGTCTAAGAGAAGATTAAGGCGAAACGGGTTTGTTTCAAAGAGTGGGATCATAGCAGAGATGAGGATAAGTGACATCGGTATCTGAAAGCCAAGAGAGAAGCAAAGAGAGTAGTTAGAGAAGCACAATCAAGAGCTCATGACAATTTCTACAAAAGGCTGGAGACTAAGCAGGGTGCGAGAGACTTATATAGAATCGCCAAAGCTAGAGAAAGGAACACTAGGGACTTGGACAGAGTACAATGTATAAGAGGGGAAGATTGACAGGTACTCGTGGACAGGCAACTGATTAAGGCTAGGTAAAAAATGTACTTCCACGAGCTATTCAACGAGCAATGAGGGACAAAAATATCCTTAGGTGATCTTCAAACATTTGAGGAGTATCAGAACCACTATTATTGTAGGCAAATTAGCCCCAAGGAGGTCAAGGAAGCCTTGAAATCCATGGGAAGGGGTAAAGCAGTTAGCCCAGATGGCATACCCATAGAAGTATATAAATGCCTTGGACAGAATGGTGTTAGTAGAAGATGCCTAAGGAAAGGAGGAAGAGCACAGTGACCCCGATATATAAGAACAAAGGCGACATTCAGAGTTATGCCAACTATCGGGGTATCAGACTAATGTGCCATACTCTGAAGTTGTGGGAACGGGTCATAGAGATGAGGTTAAGGCAATAGACAGAGGTGTCCAAGAACTAATTCATATTTATGCCCGGGAGATCAACAATCGAAGCCATCCACGTCCCAAGGCGAATGATAGAGCAATGCAGGGAGAGACAAAAGGACCTTCACATGGTTTTCATTGATTTAGAGAAGGCGTATGATAGAGTGTGAAGGGAGGTCATTTGGAGAGTTTTGGACAGGAAAGGCATCCCCGTGCCATACATTCGAGCCATTAGAGACATGTATGAGGAGGCAAAGACAACGATGCGTATAGTAGATGGGGAGACAGACCCTTTCCCGATAATAGTAGGGGTATACAAGGGGTCTGCTTTTAGCCCATATTTGTTGATTTTGGTTATGGACGAGCTCACTTGGTACATCCAGAGATGTGTACCTTGTTGCATGCTTTTTGCAGATGACATAGTGTTTGTGGGGGAGTCGCGGGAAGAGGTAAATGAAAAGCTAGAACTGTTGAGAGGGGTACTAGAGTCGAAAGGTTTACGACTAAGCAGAACCAAGCACATGGAACTCAAGTTCGATCCCTACACCACGCCTAGCCTAGAAGATGTCAAAATTTGATCTGAGGCCATATAGAAGAAGGAGAGCTTCAGGTACTTGGGGTCCATGATACAACACAACGGCGAAGTTGACATGTCAACAACCGGATTAAAGCAGGATGGCATAAGTAGAGGATGGTCTCCGCGGTACTTTGTGATAGAAAGTTCCCCTTGAAGCTAAACGGAAGATACTATAGGACGGTTGTGAGGCTAGCCATGACAAACACCAGCACACACAGAAGATGAAGGTGGAGGATATGCGAATGATGAGGTGGATGTGCAGACACACAAGAAAGGATAGGATCAGAAATGACATCATAAGAGGCAAATTGGGCGTAACCCCCATTGAAGATAAATTCAGGGAGCAACATTTGAGGTGGTTCGGACATATTAGAAGAAGACTGGACAACGCTCCAGTAAGGAGATGCGAACAGCCCCTTAGTACACAAGGCAGGAAAGGAAGAAGCAGGACAAAGAAGAGATGGCTGGAGACGATCCGATAGGACGTCACCCACCTAAACCTTCAGGAGGAGATGGACTTAGATAGGGCCCAATGGAGGGCTAGTATTGGGGTTATATATGCTCTAGTTGGAGTAGGGTAGTCTAGCTTACTAGTGATAGGCCTTGACATCCTCCTAGCACACTTAGGTTGTGTACTTCCTCTCATGGGCCTACTCATGCTTTGATGCTCTCATGCTGCTAGGTCACATGCTCTATGCTGCGGACCAACTTCTTAAGTTGGGGGTCCTCGGAAACAGCCTCTCTTCAGGGTAGCCCCCTAAAGGGGGAAGGCTGCATACATCTACCCTCTAGACCCTGCTTTTGTGGGAACCCTTGCCGGCACTGGGTTTGTTATTGTTGTTGTTGTTGTTGCTATTTAGGAAAATCACACGAGTTGGGTTACTTGACTGGGTTGTATTACTTAGGAGTGTATGCTAAGTGGCACATTGGATTGACAAGTTCAGTTGTCGTCCCATGACATGTGGTACTAGAGCAACTTTAATCGTGCTTGGTTCTCGTGAACATGGTGGAAGTGAACGTGAGGAACACAATAATGGGGTGGAGGTGGTAGGACCTTAGTTAGAGAGGTGAAAAGTGGTGGCCAACAACAGAAGATTTGGGATTGGGGGATTGGAGGGGAGATGAAGTTAAGGTTGGAAGTTAAGGTTGAGGTGACATTGATGAGTGTAGTAAGTGGTATCACCAACAAGGAGTGGTTAGTGGTGGAGGGATGTTATTAGTGATCAGTTGTGGTTTTAGGGACTTGCATATTTTTGTAATTTAGTTAATAATTATTGGTGTAAACTCTTGCAAAACTTGCAAGAGCGGGTATCCCGGAGATCTCAAATGTCGAGGCCATGTAATCACTTTCTTTAAGACTTATTTCGGCGTAGGAAATAGTCTCGGAGATACAATGACAACCAAAACGATGAAGGGAGAGATGGAAGAGACAAATGAGAATGAAGTTTTCAAAGAACTTTTAACACTTTAATTCACAAGTTCTTTTCAAAGTTCTTTCTTTCTTTGCAATTGATTCAATTAAGTCAAATCTAACTAAAAAGGGGAAAATATATATGTTAAGAAATATCCATTAAAACACCCCAAAAAGAGGTGTCAAAAACGGAAAAAAATGCGCATTAGAACTGTCAAACCGCCCTGTGTGTTGAAGCTGCGTGCGGACACACAAATCGACACACAAGGTTCTGTAAGTCTGTGTGTTGACATACAGTTCCTATGTGTCGACACACAGCTCTGCTCCATCTCCATGCGCTTCTGTAAAGTTGTGTGTGGATACACGGGCTCTGTGTGTTGACACACATCCATTATTTTTGGTTCTGTAAGATTGTGTGTCGACACACGAGCCCTGAGTGTCAACACACATCCTATACAAGTAAAATACACTTAAAACAACATTGGGACAAATCTTAAACACTTCATTAATAATTTTCATTCTGAAAATACACTAAAATTTCCCCACTATTATCAAAATACAATCATTCTCACATACAGCATCTCTAAATTAAAGGACGCCTTATTGTGCATCAATGAGGGTGTCTATCGATTGAACTCCCAACTAGTAACACACGTTTACAGTTAATTGGGTCAAAAATGGTAGACTATGCTTTGAACCAAACAACCCTTTTGACTAGCCTGACACATCGGCACGCACAAGACGTACTTTCCGTACACACCTACAACTCCATGATCGACACATGTGAAGCCTTGTGTCTTGTACCCTTTGCGAGTGTTTTAGAGACAAATGCTTTGTCAAAAATCACTTTGAAGCAGCCAATCTTCACACTCATTGAGGTGGACCCCATTGACCATGTCCCTGCGACTCAAGATTCAGTAATAATATAAATTCGGGTCCATGAAGAGCATACGCTAATCCTTTTAGATTCTCTAAAGTGGGTAACCAAGCACTTTCACACGGGATGGAAAAATCTCTTTTAGTGCTCGCAGTCACATAGATGATGAGTCTCACTCATTGAACCCGAGACCTGACGTCATACTAGGCATTGAGTTGAGGGCCTATTATTGGTGACTAATAATGTCAGGTTTCAACCCCATCCTTTCACTAGTTTTTAGAACCAAGTCTCTAGCTAGACATTTTGTAAACGGATCCGCTATATTCTAACTTGTTCTAACACAGTCCACATTGATAACACCTTCTCAAATGAGATGTCTTACTATACTATGTCTTACACCAATATGCCTGGACTGTCCATGGTACACCTCTTTGTATGCTTTTGATAGTGTAGCCTGACTATCATAATGGATAGATATCGATAAGATCAGCTTTGGCCACAAAGGAATCCTATACAAGAGTTCCTTTAACCACTCTTCTTCTTGAGCCGCAAACGCTAGAGCTATAAACTCTGCCGCCATCATGGAATCAGATATAAATGTCCGTTTCTAGGAACCGCAAGAAACCACACCCCCACCAAGCAAGAATACCCACCCACTTGTAGATGTATGATCTCTCACGTAGGAGATCCAACTGGCATCAGAGTACCCCTCTAAGATAGGAAGATACCGTACATAATAAATACTATAATCCATGGTTTTCTTGACGTACTTCAATACTTGATATATTGCATGTCAATGTAGTTTACCAGGATTGCTAGTATATCTATTAAACTTTTCTACAGCAAAGGCTATATCAGGCCTTGTGCTAGTCATGGCATACATGAGACATCCAATGAGTCGGGAATACACCAATTGTGATACTGGAGTTCCCACATTCGGTAATAGCTTCACACTAGGGTCCATTGGAGTGGGCATTGGTGCACAAGCACCATAGTTGAATCTATTCAACACATTTTTAATGTAGTGAGACTGTGCTAAGGAAATTGCATCACCATTCCTTACAATCCGTATACCAAGGATTACTTCAACCTCCTCCATACCTTTCATAGCAAAGTTCATCGAGAGAAACTATTTTGTTTTCTCCATTTGCTCCATATCAGTACTAAATATCAGCATGTCATCGACATACAAACATATAATGACCCCTTTGCCATTATCAAACCTGCTATAGACATATTTATATGATTCATTTACAACGAATCCGTCGTTTCGAACAACTTGATCAAATTTATTATGCCATTACTTCAGGGCTTACTTTAGCCCATACAGAGAACGTATGAGTTTGTGTACTTTTCTCTCTTAGCCAGGAACAAAAAAACCTTTTGGTTATTCCATATATACCTCTGCCTCTTGCTCACCATTTAGGAATGCCTTTTTGACATTCATTTGATGAATCACTAGTTTATAATCGAGGCAAGAGCTATTAAAACTCCTATTGTCGATATTCTTGCCATAGGGGCATATGTGTCAAAGTAGTCTAACCCTTGTCTCTAGGTAAACCCTTTCGCCACCAATCAGGCTTTGAACTTATCTATAGCTTTATCGAGTTTTATATTTTTTTTTGTAGATCCGTTTACTCCCGATAGGCTTATTGCCTTTTGGAAGATCCACCAATATCTAGGTATTATTACCCATAATGGAATCCATCTTATTATTCACAGCCTCTCACCAAAAGGAGGCATCATGAGACCTCATGGCCTTATCAAACGTCAAGGGATAAGGTCCATATTGTAACTCGAACCTTCTACCTAAAATGTGTAGAAGTTCGACCCGAAAGATTTCTCTTTCCTCGCTCTCTTATTCCTTCGGAGTTCTAGACCATTCTTAGGGACTTGTTCCCTCTCATGATGATCTCCATCATACGCCACTGAAGTGTCATTCTCAACCGGTATATAATCCCTTGGTCTAGGAATAGAGGTAAACCGATTCTTATTAAAAATGGCATCTCTTGATTCTATTATCGTATTAACATTGATATAATCATTTGGCTCAATCGCATAGAATCAATACGCCTTACTATGTGGTGTATATCCAACAAATATACTATCGACACCTCTCTCACCCAACTTTCACTACAACATAAATGGCCTAACCCAACAGTCAAAAAGCGTTGCATATTCACAAATAACTGTTGCATTATGTCTAAGGCGACAATTGCATGACCGTTGCATTAGGAAGCGTCTTCTATTCTATAGGCAACGCTTTTTCAACAATAGGCAATAGTTTCAAAATTTTACCAAATAGGCAACGGTTCTATCAAAGGCAACGGTTTTAGGCAACAGTTCTTGGCAACAATTAGAAAACTGTTGCCTATATTTGGTAACACACAAAAACTGTTACCTATATTATGTAACACACAAAAATTGTTGCCTTCAATAGGCAACACATTATAAACCATTGTTTTTCTAAAGCAACGAATTATAAAATGTTGCCCATAACATATTAGGTAATGGCAACAAACCATTGCCTTTCATGTACAACGAAACCAAAGCATTGCCTATGTCGTATCAAAGATAGGAATTGTTGCATAACAAGGAATCAAAACCGCAAATACAACTAATCAAATCTATATGAATTGCATAAACTGATTTTTACAAATAATCAACAGTAGTTGATAAGTGAAAAAATAAATATCTCGTGTTCCAAAAAGTAACAACTTAGAATTGAAATATGAGCAATAACCATACTTGAATATTCAAAATACAAATGGTCTATGAGACAAATTTCAAATTTAACATTGTTCTCAAAAGCTAAATCTCTTCCATCATCTTCTTCTTCGTCCTCTTGTTCCATAGATTGCATCCCCTGTAGTATGACACATGTTTCAGAATAAACAGTTTTAAACATGTATTCAAAGGCATAACATAATACCACAATCAATAATTATCATATAGTAGTCACATGATTCATGATATCACTTAATTTAAAATGCGTATATATTTAAGTTACATGGAAAGATTTCTATGAGCTCTTTCTAAAAGATGAGCAATCTAAATTATTTCACATTAATAACAAGATGTTAAGGTTTGAATTCAAGTCATAGTATTGGTAGAGTAATATCTTGTCATGAATACTATATGTACTCAACTCCATAGTATTAGCTAAGATAGTTAGAATGTATTAGATTTGAACGCTACCTTTTGTCTCTAGACTACGAGTCCATCTCAAACCTAAAGCCAGAAACGCAAACTCCCATAATCCTCGAAACACCTTTTACAATATACAAAATGTTTGCATTTTTTCTAAGCCCTTAAGGTACCAAAATCACAAAGACTCTTTTGAGATCAAACCTTCTCTCTCTCATCTAACTCTTCTATTTCTCATCCCTATTTCTCTAATTTCTCATCTCAATTCACTTCTTTCTTATCTCATACTCTCAATCTATCCTAAATTTACTTAACTTACGCTGTGATTCAATCACGAGCGTAACACCAACCTATACAACCCTTCAGACAAGAAAAGGCATCCAAATTCAGTAAAGAAACTTGTTGCTACAAGGATTCAAATGCAACTGCAAAAAGCAATTCCAATATTGGTTAGCCAGATCCTCTTGTTACGTTCATGATTGGATCACAAACGTAAGCTAAGTAAAACTAGGATAGATTGAGAGTATGAGATGAGAAAGAAGGGAATTGAGATGAGAAATTAGAGAATTAGGGATGAGAAATAGAGAGCGTTAGATGAGAGAGAGAAGGTTGATCTCAAGTTGAGATTGTTTGTTGATATTTGATTGAATGATCTGAATTATTACACTTGCCTCCTATTTATAAGCAAGAACAAGCAACCAATACAATGTATCTAGACAAATTCTAGTAACCGACTTAAGAACTATCTAGAAGTATCTAGAAAATATCTTCTAACTAACATTTAAAGTCTTATTGGGGCCAAACACACCTACTAACAGCACCCAAACCTGACCGTGCCTAGCCAGCTGTAGGTTATACAATGCAGAAACATGAATGCAGCTTATTACAATGCAATACTAGCTAAGACTAATACATCATTTACTAAACTAATCAACATAAATCAGCATTTGAACATCACGGCAGCAGTTAACAGCAACTAAATAGAACACAGCAGCAGCTTACAGCAACTAAACAAAACACAATAGCAGCTCAACCCAAAACAGCTCGATCCTTGAATTCTCGAATCATAACACCTCTCTACTTCTCCTTGTATTCTCTCTAATTCTCATCTGTGTCGTAATTCTTCCTCACCCCAAACTCTAGTTCTTTCAATTTCCTTAAGACATGATCCAAGATCCACCTAGGGTTATGACATTGCTATAATTTCAAACTCTAAAGTCTTGTGTATCATTTTCTATGATCTCAGTTATCAATCTCAATTTTTCCCTCATAAGAAAATCAAGACTAAACAAGCAATTGCCACAATTTCAAACTCTAAAACTGCAACATATGACCATAAAGATAATAAGTTTAATTAGATAGAGTTTCTATAGAACTTCTACTCCATACATACCACCAAAAGTGCTACGGACTAGGCACTAGTCCAGTATCTAGGTATTCTGACAGCAACTAAACTAAAAAAAGTAAGAGAAATCATGCAAACAAATAGTTAGCAATGATGTATACTAAGATACCTCCAAAAGCAACACTTAAAAGGGTCATTGTGACCTCCACCAAAAGTTTCTAGAGCACTTGCAAAAGCAACATCCTCATCATATGCATCAACAAGTTTTGAGTAACAAGATAAAAAGAAGTGATTTGGATTATTTAAAGTAATACCTCACTTGCTCCTTGTGGAAGTAGAAATGGTTGATGTGCGATTGCAGAAGATCGCAAATGTGCTGACTGCATTACAATGGATCCTTGATCATTCAATAAATCACCAAAAACTGATACATCAAAGGTGACACTAGGGCAGGCTTGCTGAATTTGTCCTAAAATCATTTGCAACCCTTGTGCAATTACAGTTTTATTTTTTTCAGACTCTGCTGCATATTTGGCTTCAATCGCATTTATTTCTTCTGTTTGAGTTTTTTCTAACTCTTCTGCAATTGTCTTTTGCTTCAATATAGAACTAGTAACACCTCTGCCATAGAGACCTTTGCTACTGTGCTTTTTGTTGTTGTTACCCAAAAGCTTAGAAATTGCACTTTCTTTCTCACAATTCTCACCCTGTTGATTTTGCAATTTTTGAATGTCCACCTGTAATAAAAGTTGAGAAATTAGAATGGAAGAGATCCTTCATTTATAAGAATTCAACCATAAATCGATTTCATAATGTAAAACAAAATGTTAATCCTTACAATGATTTTATCTCGCTTATCTCCATCACTACGTTTCTTTATTTTTGCCTTGCGTGTCTCAATCCACATTTCTGCTTCCGTGGGATCTTCACCAGTGTTCTTTTTTCTTGTCTAGAAATCATAAGAAAATTAACAAAAGAATGAAAGATATTATCAATACACACTAAATATATAAAAGTGATCTATTAACAAGTTACGACATATACATACCATTTCATCCCGTATCACAGCATAGCTATATGGGTCAGTCGCGTGCATTGTTTTGTTCTTCTTTGCCACATCACGATTTTTTGAATTAGTCTCAGAAATTTCCTGAGAGGTTTAATATTTCTCTTGGTACTCACATATTTGTATCATTCTTTGGTGTCAATTCATCCTATGAAATTATAAAAAGATCGATAAATAAACACATAATACCCGATCTTCCTTGGAGTTCCATTTTTTTAATAATTCTTTAAATTGTGAGATTGGTATCATCCTAGGCCGATGTTTCAACCTATCTGCATCTTTTGTATATCTCTTGAAGTGAACATTCTTTATTCGACATTTGTATCTTCTCCACGATGCAGCTGTAGTGCGCAAAACCCATTTCTTGGCGTGGTGAGGAATGACGTAATTTTGCTACAAAATTCAATGTAAGTGTACAACACATAAAGTTTGCAAAGGAAATAATTAAATGTAAAAAAGGATAGAAAGTAATACAAGAATATATTCCCACAGCTCCTCCTTGCTCTCAGCCTTGAAAGCATGCCAGCTCTTAACAGTCAATAGCAAAACCGTTGTATTGCGACTAAGTGATCCCAAAAAGTTGCTGAATTTGATCACTAATTCGCGATCAAGACCCACATGTTGGTTAAATTTGTTTAATGTAATGTGTGTTCGATCTTGTAGCTGTCGTTCATGAATAGCATTGCACATCGTGGGCCCTCTTCTTGTTGTTTCCGAAGAAAAAATGTTGAACAAATTCCAAAAAAGGAAGTTGGTGTGACATTGACTATCATATGGGATTAAAAATAAATGTAACTATAGTGTTATGAAAAAGGATCTTTGTAAAATATGAGGTGCATTGACCTTGCTCTACACCTTCCATTCTAGTTTCTTCGATTTGTTGTATGTCCACCTCACTTTTGTTTGAAGTTCCAAGGCCCACTTCTTGTTGTCGACGCTTAAAAGCCTTACTCATGGCTAAAGCACAATTTCTTCGTTCTTTACTCACACACTTCTGTACCAAAAAGTAAGAAAAAATTGTCATTCAACAAATAGGCATTCACCATAAAGTATCACATAGATAGAATCTTTTTTTGTATGATATGTACATACCTTTACACCTTCTATAAGTCCGTGCCCATCGACATCACCTATTTGCACTGATTTCTTTTTCTTTTTCTCTCCAAAACTTTTTGATTTACTCATAATTTTTTGCTGAAGGTTAAACATTTCAATAAATAAATCATATGTAAATAAATAGTTAGAAAATACAAAGAAATAATAAAATATCAATGATAAATAAAAAGTTAGACTAATAAAGAAAATCAAATCAACATTGAACATGTGTACATTGTTAACAAATATGCATATGCACTTACAAGATTCTCCATTTCAAAATTCAAAGTGTTTGGTTCAAGAACTAGCATCCATATAATCCCAATCAGTATCATCTACAATCTCATCATCATCCGACTCATCTAGCTCCGGCTGTGAATTTAGAATATGTCAAGGAATTTCAGTAGTCGAGGCAGGTAGGTCAGGCCTTGACCAATTCAAGATATGATCATTTGTGGGGGCACTATAATTAGATCCAATATCAACAGTCTCGCTCCAATACGACTCTCCAAAGGTTGCATCTAATTCTTCATTGACGTTAAATAAGTCTCTGGGAACAGCTTTCATCACATAATTCCAATTTTCATCAATCGGATCTTGCACATAGAAAACTTGATTCACCTGGGAAGCCATCACAAACGGATCATTTGAGTAGCGTGTTCTACCAAAATTTACAAGTGTCAAACCATAGTTATCTTGCTGATCATCAAACCAGTCACACTGAAACAACACAACTTTAAATTGCCCAAAATAATCCAACTCAATGATATCCTTCACAACTCCATAGTAGCTAACATTTCCCATTATAGGATTTTTATCTCTATAACTCGCAAAACTTCGAGTTAGTGTAGTCATGGTGACTCCACTACATTGAGTTTTCAATTTTGAATCGCGTGCTGCTATATGGAATCTGTAACCATTGATCAGATACCCAGTGAATCTTCTTGCGCTATAATTGGGGCCTCTTGACAATGCTTTAACTTGTGTAGATATATTCTCATTCTCTAGACGATGCTGAATCCAATAAATGAAACCTTCACTACGATCTCGTGCCCTTGCAAATCTAGTTCTTTTACCTTGGTTATTGCTTAGATCTTGATGCTCACTGTTTGAGAAAGATGAGAGGTTATTAGACATTTAGCTTTGAATTTCAAGTGTAAATTGAGAAACATTCTAACATTAGATTACTTACCGAATGTATTCATCAATTTGACCGCAATTGCATAACACATATCGATGTGCTCGTGTCCAAGTGCGGTCATCCAAATTAAATCTTTTTCCTCCACTATGCTTCTTTCCACCAATAGGACGAGCATGGGAAGGAAAAATAGATGACGAAGCAGACGAAGAACCACAATCAATAGTATGTTGATTTCTGGAAGGTTGATCGCTCTTTGCCTGCACATCATGATGGAGATATCTTGTAAAAAATGTAAGGCGTTCCTCTACCAAGTACCCCTCTGCAATGGAACCCTTCGGCCGACATTTATTTTTGACATAGGACTTTAATTTTCCTAGGTATCTCTCGAGAGAGAACATCCATCGATACTGCACAGGGCCTCCAAGTTGTACTTCATTCACCTAGTGAATGGGCAAATGCACCATTATGTCAAGGAAACTTGGAACAAAAGTCTTCTCAATCATACACAATACATCTACAATTTCAGATTGTAAATGCTTGAGTTCTTGAGTGCTAATGACTTTGCTACATAACCCTTTAAAAAAGGCACTCAATCTAATCATCGTTAGAGCCACAATCTTTGGCAAGACTCTCCAGACTGCAACTGGAAGTAAATAATGAAGTAAAAAGTGAGCATCATGACTCTTATACCCAGAAATTTTTCTTTCTTCAGAGTTCATACGTCTAGAGATATTCGCTGCACAGCCATCTGGAAACTTAGCGCTTTTTATGACATCGCAAAACAAACTTTTCTCTTCACTTGAAAGTGAAAAGCATGCTCTTGGTAGAGCGACGCGTCTCTGATAATCTAACCATTATGGGTGAAGCTCTTTTCTAATGCCCATGTCTCGCAAATCAAAACGAGCATTTACGTGATCTTTTGTTTTCCCTGGAATATCAAGAAGTGTTTCTAATATATTATCACATATATTCTTTTCTATATGCATTACATCGAGATTAGGGCGCAAATTGTTATGCTTCCAATATGGCAGTTGAAAGAATATTGACTTCTTCTTCCATGGGCTGTCTCTATTGTTATTCTTCTTTTGCTTCTTCCCAAACTTGTTCACAAAACCCTTCAAATTTTCCAGAACATCAACTCCAGACATACTAGAAGGTGCAGGCCTCAACTGTACATTACCATCAAAGGAAACTTTGTTACGGCGCCAAGGATGTGCATTGTCTAGAAACCTTCGAGCCCCTGGATAACAAGTCTTTCTACTGTATTTCAAATATCGAGAGCATGTATCGTAATTACAACAAGGGCATGCCATCTTCCCCTTTGTGCTCCACCCAGACAACATGGCATATGCAGGAAAATCATTAATCGTCCATAACAAAGCTGCAGGCATAGTAAAAGTCTCATCCATTGAAGCATCATAAGTATCTACGCCAACGTCCCATAGCTCGTTCAACTCTTCAATCAAGGGTTGCAAGTAAACATCAATGTCATATCCAGGAGAATAAGGCCCAGGTATAAGCATGGACATCATAAAAAACTCAGCTTTATTGCACAACCACGGTGGAAAATTGTAAATTGATAACACAACTGGCCATATACTATAAGCAAAATTCATTGTCCTAAAAGGATTAAAGCCATCACTCATAAGTCCTAGCCTCACATTGCCCGGATCAGCTGCAAAATCATGATGCAAAGAATCAAAATTTTTCCATGCTTGTCCATCAGAAGGGTGACGCAACTTTCCATCTTTAGGCCGCTCTCTATCATGCCAGGTCATGGAACTTGCTGTTTGGGAAGACATGAACAATCCTTGGAGTCGATCTTTCAACGGAAAATATCTCAAAACATTAGCAGGAATCTTATAGCTGGAAGCAATACCCAAATAAGCTTGTTGATTATCACCCAAATTCCACCTAGAAGCACCACATATACAGCACGAAGTATCTTTGTCATGTTCTTTCCAAAAGAGCATGCAATCATTTGGACAAGCATCTATTCTTTTATAATCCAATCTTAGGTCTTTAATCATTTTTCTAGCCTTGTTAAAAGTTTGGGGAAATTGTGCAAAAGGAAAAGCCTCCTTTATTGCCTCCAATAATTCAGTAAATGAAGAATTACTCCACCCATGTTTGTACTTCAAATGATAAAGTCGGATGATGAAAGACAACACTGAAAAATTCTCACATCTAGGATATAGCTTTTGTTGTGCATCTTCTACCCATTTAAAGAACTTTTTAGTATTCGCGTCAGGACCTTTTTTAGCTTCTCCTGCTTTGAAGCTAGTGGTTTCTTGTACCGTCCCTCTAAAAATTTCATGTACCATCTCATTCACAGAATCACAATCATCTTGCATAATATCACCTCTATTTGGTTGAGCAATTCTAGCAGATAATCCTTCGCCATGAAAATCCCAAACTTTATAACCTTTCTTGAACCCCTTAATTATCAAGTGCTTAAATACCACAGCTCTGTAGTGAAAATAACGATTCAAATATTTTACACAAGGACATAAGATTTCTGGTTCATCTTCTTCCTCAGAGGTATGATCAACGTGTACTTTAGAAAATGCAAAATCAAGAAACTTTTCAACTCGATTAATATAAGCATCACTATATCTTGGTGCATCCATCCAACTCTTATCTATTTGTTCCATAGGTTAAAACTATCTGGGAGTTATATAAAAAAATGATATTAGTATGTATAGTAATATGAAATACAATAAGCTTGAAAACTTTATATTATAAGGCAGTACATATAATACAACACAAATTTTGGTCAGAATTACAACCAAAAGAAACAAATATAAAGTTACACTAATTCATATAAGATAGTAATGAACACGAAAAAAGATAGTACTTAGATATACATAAAAATCATGAAAAGATAAAGAGATACTACCTTCACACAATGAGAATTCTCAGTTCTTCTGCTTCTAGAAATCTTGTTCCCAACTCTACTTGCGTAATTTAAGTTCTCATCTTCGACATCATCATTAGGTGTATAGTCCTTGTCTTCATCAACATTTGCCTTGAGATTTTCTAGCCTTAATTTTTTCCGTTTCTTCTCCACTCCTTTTTTCAAGGCATTAGCCCTTTCAACAAGGCCTACCGATTTCATTTTTTTCATATTTTGTTCTATCCGTGTCATCCTTTGTTTTTCATACTCATTCATCCGGATAGAAATTTCCACCTCTTGGGAATTTGAGTAGTTACCGGTTTGTATTGGAGTGCATTTCTTTTTTGCCATAGTTTTCTACTATAGAAATATGATTAGCGGGTTAAACAAACTGAAAGTTTAACAGAAGACAATAAATTAAAATTCTTTTATTAACTAAAACATAGTCAATCAAACTCATTCTTGTATTGAATTGTATAAAGGATTTTAAAAATAAAAATTTGGATGGCATATTACACATTGAATTTTGGTCCAATTCAAACAAAACAAAAACTAAATTAACATAAACAAACATATAAAAACTAAACTAACACAAAATAAGATGAAGAAACTACATATACGAGCAAAAAAATAGATCAAATAAACCTGATAATAATGGAAGACAATTGAGGACCAGGATCCAAAAGATTGAATTTTTTTTCTTTTTTTGGTTTGATCTATGTATGTATCTTCCCACAGCTTTATTGAACCACAACTTATATGTGCAAATATGCAAATTCATTCTTTTCAAATTTACAAATTTGTTAATGTGTAGGCTAATATGCAAATTCAACTTCAAACACCAGCAGCTGAAATAACTACCAGATTGCATGTGCATTCATTCGGGCAAGTGCCATATCAGCCTTCCAGCAAAAATCTTAAACATAATGGACATTCTCAGGATCCTCCAGTGCAATTCATATAAAAAACAATGGATGCTTTGCAAGTTTTCTTGTGTTGGGTGAATAATTACAAACTTAGAGTAGCTGATATGCACTATCGGCTTGCCGATCGGCAAGATCGGGATGATCCATTTCTTTTTTTGAGTGGAGTTTTGATTAATAGGGTCTCTATCATGAAGCTATGCTATTGGGAGGATATTTGTGAGTTGTTCACCAAGTTGTACTGCAGTAACAAGTGCTCATCAGCTGCATTTCGCAGTCCAGCTACAAGTTACTGCAATCTAAGAAGTTCTTCAGGCTCAATTCAGATGGAAGTTCATTTCCTTTGGTGCTGTTCGGTTGCTACTGTTAGGGGGCTGATTGTTTAGCTTTAGTTAAGTGTGCTTCCTAAAATAGTTATTTCCTTTGGTGCATTGTAATGGTCTTAGTTAAGTGTGGTGCATAGTTAGTATAAGTCTTAGCTAGCGTATGTTGTAATAAGCTACAAAATTCCTGTAGTAAGCATGCTGGTCTGTTGGCTTGGTGCCAGAATTAGCTTAGGAGGTTGTTAAAGTTAGTTATTAGATAATTCTAGATACTTCTAGATGTTTCCTAAGTCGGTTACTAGTGTGTGTCTTGATACATTGTATTAGTTGCTTGTTCTTGCTTATAAATAGGAGGCAAGTGTAATAATACAGAGATCAAAGAAGCTGATTTTAGTTCAGATTATGCACTGTCGGCTTGACGATCGGCAAGATCAGGCTGATTTGGTGGTTGGTCTTGGCGCCAAATGTTTAGGATGTTAGTTAGTAGATATTTTAGAGTTAGTTACAAGATATTTTCTAGATGCTTCCAGTTAGTTTCTGCGTCGGTTAAGCCTTAAGTCTAGGTGTAATGTACTTGCTTGCTTAAGTTTTCCTATAAGTAGTTGAGGAAGTATATCGTTCAGATCATTCAATGAAATATCAACAAAACAATCTCAATTTGAGATCAATTTCTCTTTCTCATCTAACTCTCTCTATTTCTCATCTAATTTCTCTACTTTCTCATCTCAATTTCACTTCTTTCTCATCTCAAACTCTCAATCTATCCAAATTTACTTAGCTTACATTCATAATTCAATCACGAGCATAACACATATTTAGAAATTTACAAATCAAAAACTATCAACATGTTCTAAGAATCTGTTAGGAAAAAATTCAGAAAATACTTGCAAAAACCTTGCAACCGGGTATCCAAACGATCTCAGGTGTTGAGGCGTGTAATCACTATCCTTAAGGTTTATTTCAGTATACGAAATATCCTCGGGGATACAACAACTACCAAAATATGGAGTGAAGAAGTGTATGGGAAGAGATTGATGAAGATGTCTAGAGATTGGTTGATTTAGAGAACTCACCATTTGATAAACTCACATAGAACACAAGAACTATGAAGATGTTCTTCAAATTTCTTTCTTGTGAAATTCCACTTCAATTTATATGTTTTCTTCTTATTGATGAGAGGGGAGAAACTCTGGTCTATTCTCTTCTGTAAGAAAAACGTCCCAAAACCAAGAGCATCAATATATAAAAGAACTGGGAAGAAACCGCGCAGAAAACCGTCAAAACTGACCTGTGTGTCGAAGTTGTGTGTCGACACACAGACCTGTGTGTCGACACACAGTATCGACACACAGCTTTCTGTAAGCCTGTGTGTCGATACTGTCGACACACAGGTCGACACACTGGCTCACTGTAAGCCTGTGTGTCGTCACACAATTTCTGTGTGTCGTCACACAGGTTCCTCCGTGCGCACCCGAAACGGGCTGTGTGTCGACACACGGGCCATGTGTGTCGACACACAGCTATCTCCCCTGCGTTCTATAGGATTTTGTGTCGACGCATATGACCCATGTGTCGACACATACTCCCAATGATGCCCTAATCACTCATACAAGTATCGGGACAATCTCAAATATATCTTATATACATATAAACAATATTTAACACACATATATCCATTTTATACAACCAATATTTTGAAAATACATCAACAGAATCAATTTTTGCAAACATGACACATAAATGCAACTATTTTCCCTAAAAATCCCCATCAAGATTGTCTTGACACTACTAGAAAACTGGTATTCATCATCTCTAATAAGTCATAAATTAGTTTTTGAGATGGAGTAGGAAAGGGAAAAATCCATCTCAAATCCATCTAATTTTGTGACGAGTTCATCTGCCATAAAGCCCTTACTATATGCTACAATTCTCACTTTTTGAGGTGAATTAGATGGTTTTTTATCCGTCTCAAATTTCTATTATAAATTCGTCTCTAATTCATTTCTAGATTTTTTCGCCGCTAATCTATTTCTAATTTTTTCCTTGTCTAATTCATTTCTAATTTTCCGGAACGGGAATTTGTCATTATTCCGTTTCCAATCCATTTCCAATTACATAAAGAAATTTTCTAATCTGTATAATGGTGTTTTCTAGTAGTACGATGCCTTACATAATATTTGCAACACCACAACCATAACCCCAGCCCAACCGTAAACTCCAATTTTACTCCATACTTTATACTCACAATTTAACACATGGAAACAATTTAACACATGCTACTAATGTCACATAACAACAACACTGGTAACCAAATATGAAAAAAGAGTGGGTAAATGATTAAGAATGTAAATGAAAGTAAGTATGGTATTAACATGTGACATAAATGAGTGGCTCATTCCCTTTTTCACTTCATCTTCAAACTCACCCATCTCTCTTTCTCTCTCTCTTCTTTCTCTCGCTAGAAGTACCCAGAAACACCTAGAAACACTTGAATAAACTTGATTACTTTAGCCATAACCAAATATGAACAATTTGGAGCTCAAGATCAAATTTTAATGGAGACCCAGAAACACCAAGAAGAAAAACTTGTCACTTGATAAAAAAGAAGACACAAAAATGAAAAAGAAAATCAAAAGAGGAGGAGGTGTAGTTTGAATATTACAAAAATTTTAAAGGGTAAATGTATAACAGGAAACCTCCAAACAGAAATCTAAATTAAATTTTCAATTAAGCGAAATCCAAAGATACAAAGTCCAAAGACTAAATTTTCATATGACTTAAAAACATTAGGCTCCACTTTAGACCAATTTGAACAAACTTAAAAGCATCAGGTACCAACAGTGCAAATAACTCTTCCAATAAAAGCTGCAACATCATCAACTCACAGCAATAATCTTGGTCACACAAATCTACGACTACATCAAAATCGTAAAATCATATCTGATCTCCGATCGAACTAAAACCTAATCAAATCCAACATACGACGACAAATCTAACCTATAGCAGATGAAAAGAACAATATGACAATCAAAATACGATTAAGATAAATTGCGAAACAGAAAGCGAAGATGAACCACAACATACCTAAACCGGAGGAGGAGGAGGTGACGGTGGATGGGAGAGGATGAAGGAAGTGTGGCGTGGGAGGGAGGATGAAGAGGGCGTGGGTGGGCGTTTGGGCGGGAGAATGAAGATGGGCGTGGGAGGGAGGATGAAGAGGGCGTGGGGTGGGTGATTGGGTGGGAGGATGAAGATGGGTGTGGGAGGGAATTTTTCCCTCCAATTTTATGTCTGAACCTTTTTTTTTTATTTTTGAGTTAAAAAACTAAAATTATTAGTATATAAATTATGGATTATTTATAATTTAGTACCCTAGAATTTTTGAAAATAATAACGGCTTAAATATTTTTGAATTATTAAAAAATTCCTAAGTTTTATCGTACTAATAAAAAAGTCACTCTTTTGCCCGAAAATATCATTTTTCATAGATAGAGCTGATTTAACAACTAATTTTTTTAATTAATACTATAGTAAAATGATAAAAGTACCATTTAATACTCTTATTCTCACCCTGTAAGTAGAAAATTTGATTATATATTGTTTTATGTAGAAGATATCTGCTTTATTACGTCGGAGAGTGGACAAAAAATGGCTATTTGGCACTTCAATTTCATAGACAAAAAAGGCATTATTATGCCGAAAAGTGGACTTTTAATAATACTACAAAAGATTAGGGGCAATTTTATTAATATGACAAAAATTTAGGGGCCTTTATACTAATTCAAAAATATAGGGATCCTTTTTTATAATTTCAAAAAAGATTGGGGTACTAAAATAGTAAATTGTAGTTACAATTTAAAGTTTTGTCTCATGATCAAGACCTTCACCCTTAGTAGCTCGGATGCAATGTTCAAGCCTCATCAGATGCCCTGGGGATGCAGGAACTATAACATAGGGGTTATATATGCTGCAGGATTTTGTTTGGTTTATGTTTTTGAATATGTTAGAATATGCTTTTGCATTTTGATGATGTAAACCATTTTGTACGCATTCTCTGTTAAATGAAAGTACCAATTATAAATAAAAAAAAAATTAGTTTTGTCTCATACTTAGATAAATTATATCATAATTTAGAGGATTTTTTAGCATATGAAGGTAAAATCATACTGCATAACTGCAAGTTGAAACGTAATTGTACACTTAATTGTTTCAAGTTTTGAATTAATCGAGTTTGATCATTCTGTGTTCCAGGGCTTTGGTCAAATTGGATCACGTAGTATTCTAGTCATGTCCAGTTTCGAGTCAATTCGATATGGGTATTAGTTGGTTAAAGCATATGGTGCTGAAGTCATATCCGCTTTTGGGTAAATTAGATGGGTTCATTCTAAGATTTAGCTTAAGGTTAGGTTTGAATTTGGGTAGGGTGATTTACGGCTCTAATCATCTTGGTTTCAGGTTACTAAGGTTGGATAGTTCCTATTTGGTCCAGTCAATTAGATTGGACTGAATTGTGTCATTTCATCTTATAGTTACGAGCATCTCAAGGTAGAAGGTCATTTCAGTTGTATTATATCTGGTTTTGGAGTAATTTCATTGGGTCTTGTTTAAGTCAAACTTCAATCAGTTAGTGTCAGTTTAGATTTAAATCATCTACAATTTTGCGTGTATCAATTTGACTACACTTTCAATTTTCAGTTAGACTCGGTCTGGGCTAAGCTCATGTCATATCATTTTGGGTTCAAATACTCAATACAATCATTTTGAGGTTTGAGTAAAGATTGGGTCAATCGTTCCTATTTTAAGTCATCTTGGGTTTCTATATTTATAACTAAGTTGCAACATTCAAAGCTTCATATCAGTAGAGTTAATAAATATTTACAATTCGTAATTAAGAACTTGTACTATATGCTTTTTAATTAAAACCCAATTAAATAGAATTTGACAATAGAATTGTAATTATAATTAATGAAACCAACAAAAAAAATGGAAATATGGCCTTCAATTTCAACCTCACCCTTGGCCCAACCGCATTCAAATTCCATACATCAAATAAGATCCAGCGAAACTTATATAACTTAGATATCTATCCAATTTTACCAATAAGTTAATTATCAATTTAATCAATAAAAAATATACAATAAACTCATTGTCACATGGTCTGAAATTAATTAATTACTTGGCATAATAGAAAATTAACTCGTGGTAAAAAGGAAACATTTAAAGGTTGAAGCCGTATAGCTAACAACAAAAGCAACAAGTTAGAAAGTGTTGCCTATTACTGCAACACTCAACTAACCATCACCTTTAGTTGAGCAAATGCAGCGGATTTTCATTTCCGTTGCCTTCAACATCAAAGGCAACGGTTTTGGAACCATTGCCATGAGATTTATACATCAGATTTGAGAATGAAGGCAACAACATAGAAAGTGTTGCCTTTGATTACTTTAGGCAACACTTTTTACTACCGTTGCAAATATTCCGTTGACTATGTCCATTTATGTTCTAGTGTTTTTACGTTTAGGTTCAGGGACTTTAACGACTGCTCTACACACCCACACTTTAAGATAACTTAACTTCAGGGTTCGACTGTTCCAATATTCATACGGGGTTATTTTATTTTTCTTGTTTGAAACACTATTTAATATATGGCACGCCGTCAACATAGACTCACCCCAAAACCTATTCTGAGACTGGAATATGATAATATGGAAATAACCATTTCAGTTAGTGCTCGGTTTTTCCTCTCAGCCACACCATTCTATTATGGCGTATAAGGTGCTGTGACGTCATGCACTATACCCGTGGTCTCAAAATACTTGGGATCATAGTATTCCCCACTACGGTTTGATCTAAGTCGTTTGAGGAAAGTCTCATAGTGTAATTCGATTTCCGATTTATATGCCTTAAATCTCTCTGGTGACTCATATTTATGGTTGATTAGATACATATAGCACAATCTCGAGCAATCATTAATGAAAGTTATAAACTATCTTTTCCTCCTATGTTGGGAGTATTGTAAAAGTCACACAAATTGCTATGTACTAAGTCAAGTAAGTTCGTTTCTCTTTGAACCGGCGGAAATGGTAACTTCATTATTTTTGTTAAGATACACGTTTTACATTTATCATCCACTTTATCAATATGTGGCATTAATGACGAATTAACCATTTCATGCATCCTATGAAATTTCACATGCCCTAATTTTTGATGCCATAAATATGAAGAGTCAAGCATATAAACTGAACTAGCAACTTTATTATCGACATTTGATTTAAACATCTCATTACACAGATATCCCTTGCCAACAAAACAACCTTGTCAGCCTCGAAGACAACCTTGACCCTGAACCTATTCAGTAGGCCACCAGACACTGGGTTCTTCTCAACATCTGGGGCGTAGCATAAATCGGTTAGGGTGAGGATTTTCTTAGAAGTGAAAAGTAAGTCAACTTTTCCCTTGCCCTTAGCTGGTGTACTCACTCCATTGCCTATGAACAACACAATTTCGTTGTTTATGGGTTCTAAATCTTTGAAGAACCTCTCATCTTTGCAAATATGTTTTGTGGCCTTCAAGGCAACCCACCAGGGGTCATCACTCTCAACTAGGTTGATCTCTGATATCATAGCCGTGAACTTATCATTCGAGTTTTTGTTGCGATAATCAAGCCCCTTGCCTTTCTTGTTCTTTTGGCGAAAATAGTCTCTTCTAAGGTGACCAATTTTCTGACACTCCCAACAGAGCAGTTTGGCCTTGTTATCATTTCATTTCTTTTGGAAGTGTCTGGTTCTCTTGGTTCCCTTATTTGATTGCCCTTCCTCTATGACAATGATTTTTCCAACGTCATCGGGGCGATCTTTGTTGTCATCCCGTAACCTGTAGCCTTCCTCAATCTGCAAGTGGTCAGCCAACTCTTCGATTGACATGTCTTCCTTCTTATGTTTAAGATATTTCCTAATATCTCTCCACAAAGGTGGAAGTTTGACAATCAAAGAAGACACAACGATGGTATCGTCCATATTCATGCTATATTGTTTAAAGTTGTTAAAATTCTTTCAATTTCATGGAATTGCTCGATGATCGGACGTTCATCAACAATTTTGTAATCATTAAACTGACTAACTAAAAATTTCTTACTTGTGGCATCCTCTACCATGTAGCATGCCTCTAGAGCATCCCACAATTCCTTTGCGGTAGGCATGTTGGAGTAGATGTCAAAGAGGGCATCTGTCACCCCATTGAGTATGTGCTCTCTACAGATGTAATCTTCATTCTCCCATTTCAACCGGGCTCGTTGCTCGGCTGACGTCTCCTCCTCCTCAGTACTGGGGGCAAGGAATGGTGTATTTAGAACATATACCACATTCAAAATAGTGATCAGGAAGTGCATCTTCCTCTGCCATTTGCGGAAGTTACTCCCATCAAAACATTCCAACTCCATGAAATTGGCTATCATTTCTCTCGGTGATGAAGCCATACCAATCAAGATCACAATATGAAAATAAGCCTTAAAATTGTTGGTACAAACTCTTACAAAACTCTCAAGAACGGGGTATCCTAAAGATCTCAGGTGTCGAGGCCGTGTAATCACTTTCCTTAAGACTTATTTCAGCATAGGAAATAGTCTTGGGGATACAATGACAACCAGAACAATGAAGTGAGAGTGAGTAAAGGGAGAGATGGAAGAGATGAATGAGAATGAAGTTTTCAAAAAACTTTCAACATTTTGATTCACAAGTTCGTTTCAAAGTTCTTTCTTTCTTTGAAGTTGATTCAAGTACTTCAAATCTGATCAAAAAGGGGGAAAATATATATGTTATCATGAAGAGAAATGTCCGCCTAAAACACCCTAAAAAGAGGTGCCAAAAACTGGAAAAAAAAACCGCGCGTTAAAACTGTCAAACCGCCTTGGGTTGAAGTTGCGTGTCGACACACACATCGACACACAGGGTTCTGTAAGTCTGTGTGTTGACATATAGTTCCTGTGTGTTGACACAAGACTCTGCTCTGTCTCTGTGCGCCTATGTAAGTTTGTGTGTCGACACACTGGCTCTGTGTGTCGACACACATCCATTATTTTTGGTTATGTAAGATCGTGTGTCGATACATGGGGTACGTGTGCCGACACACATCCCATACAAGTAAAATACACTTCAAATAATACTGGGACAAATCTCAAATACTTCATTAGCAATTCTCAATACACCAACAATAATTAGCCAGTGGCAGATTTAGGTCTTCTGTTAATTGAGGCTTGGTTACAATTTATGGTCACTGTATATTTGGACTTTTCATTTTCTTTTGTTTGTAAATTGTATGTTGGATATTCTAAAGCTAAATATATGTTTTTCACCCTTTAAATATTTTTACAAAAGTAGCATTTTACATATTTAATGTAAGAAAAAAATTAGCTGTGTTTTGTATACATATACATATATAAGTGTGCAAGCAGACACATATACAAACATACATATAGAAGTATATAAACAAGTGAATTAAACAAAATGATCAAATAAATATGAAATTGTTCACAAAGTTGCTACCTTTAACATTTTAAGTTCTTTCAACAACTAAGGCTCTGTTTGGTAAAGAGGAAATCCTTTCTCCAAGAAAATATTTTCATTTGGAAAAGATTTTCTTAGAAATATCAAATTTCACTCTAGGTTTTTCCGCTTTTTGTTTAAACAGAAGACTTGTTTTCAACTTATGATGTTCCTTTGTTTATTTTGAAACCAAATATCCTCCAACAAGCGTCCTTTATCGTTTTATTAACAACATAAACTCGATTAGATCTAAACTCAAAACAATAAATACATCGAGGCTTTAGAACTATGACTTCCCCCATTTTACAAGGGAAGTCATTTTCCACCATTACAAAGATAACATATTTCCTCCCAAAATATTTTCCATCAAAGAATAATAGCAAAACAACGGAAAAAGGGAAAAATAATACCTAGAATCTAATTTTCCATCTAAACAAATGAAGCCTAAATAATACAAATAAATTTTGAACAAGAGCTGATGAACTCATTAAGAAAGAACTCCACATGTGAGTTCATTTGAGTCTCACATAGGAGTTTCAAGAAACAAGAGATCAATATATAAGTCTAGGGGGTTACTCCACTGAATGTCAATTAGTTTTAAGATGGAACCTCATTTGAGTTTCTATGTGAATCTCATGTATGCAAACTCCAAGGGTAAGCCTAAAAGAGCCCGGTGAAATTTAACACATGGCAAAGTAATGTACAAATAGAGATTGATTATTATTATTATTATTATTTTTGAATGTATATAAAACCTTTAGGATTATTTACACCAAGGTCATGTACTTTGCCATTGTGTCAATTTAATGCTCATAATTTTAACTGTGTCAATTTCGTTCTTATACAATTGATATTATGTCAATTGGCTCCTTAGAGTAAATTTATGTTATGTTAGTGAAAATTTTAATAGTTTAGCTAAGAGTTGGGTTAAATTAAGTCAATGGATTGATTTATAGTGGGTTACTAGCATCTATCATGACGGTGAGACCTTTCGTCTCCCACCCTCCCCCACCGCAACCGCCTCCAGACCAACCATCAACACCAACTTCGGCGCCACCTACTGCCCCGCCACCAGCAATAGCTTGTTGGGTTCATCAAACTCCGTGCCCCAACCCTTCGTCTCCCTATGGCTTAAATATGGCTATGGGTTCCCCACCATCAACATCCATCCCTCTAACCATTGCTTCGAGGCCGCGCTGCACCAGCTTCCCCTTCGCGGCCGAATTTGACCACTCACCCGAGGTCCTCCCTTCGCCACCTGTGTTGTGAGGCCTCAGCCACCGCCACCGTCATCACTTATGGGGTGTTGAGTCCTGCCTCTAGCTGCCTGTCCAGGTTTCTGTCCCGTTTGACTGTTCGTTCTCTGTCCGAATGGCTCCCAGCCGTGTTTCCAGTCATCCCCTTCCCAACCCTGTAAGACCCATCTATGCCGATCCCTGCCAGCTCCAGATTACCACCTCCATCTACCGCCTTGGGGGGGGGGGGGGTGTTGAGTTTTCCTTTCTCCCCCGCCCCACCTTCGGTCCAGATAAATTGCCCCTGAGACAACGCCTTTCCCGTGCTAGTGCCAATGGGGTCTGGAGATTGTGTCGTTAATGTAAACCACCTGACCCACCTCCGTCTTGACGGTCCCTGACGATGTAATTCCTCAAAAGGCTTCTAGGCGTCCCGTCGCCTTTCACCCACCATTAAGGAATCTCTTGACCCTCTACTGTGTTGTGGGCTCAGTATCCTTCCTGCCTGGTGCCTTCCTTGCATTACAGGGGAGGAGGGTTATTCCTCTCTTGTTTCCCATCCTCTTCGAAGTCATCGTTTCGTCGTCTGTGAATTGCTTCTATGTGTGTCTCTGCTCCGGCTCCATCTGTTGTCCTTCTTTTTTCCCTGTTTTGTGTTTGTGGATTGGTGCCTATCTATTTTCCCTGTTTGTTCTGTTTTTTGTACTCACTACCGTTTACAGGGTGGCTTAGGACTCGCCTTGTCGAGTTCCTGTATGTACTATGGCTATGCCGATAATTATTGAAAAGAAATCTATCATGACGGCGCCATTAATAATTACGCAAATAACTTAACTCGAATTTGATAAGAGGACTTAACTAACACAATATAAAATATAGATGTACTAAATTAATAGAATAAGAAAAGTACAGTGACATTTGTTTTAAATAACTCAAAATTCTAATTGTTTGTCATTATATTTGTTGTATCCTAATTGGTAAGTATATGACTTAAAATCATGCCTAAAAATATATAGATTAGATTTAAATTGACTTAAAAGAGATTAGCTATTAATAGGATTATGACTATTAATGAAAAGCATCACTTAACATTTGGAGGACAAGTGAAACACAGCGTTCAACCATGTTCAGATTCAATTTTGAGGTTTAATGGGTATTGTCCAAAATACCCCTAAGTGCAGATTTACCTGACCTACCATTGTACTGCTCTGCTAGAAGTGTACTACCGGTGCCTATACTTGTACTACTCTACCTGTTTGTGTAGTACTCAATCCATGTCGTTGATTTGAGACACGTGTCATGTGATGAGGCTGCCACTGTGGGGGTTTTTTTTTTTTTTGGAGCAATTCTTTCCGTTAGATTAAGAGGAGATGAATGGTAGTGATGAGGTTTGGGGCCTAGCACGGGGATTGAGCCTTGGGGGATATATAAGCCGAAATTTGGGTTTTAGAGATGTAGTTATTTTCATTTTAACTTTGCTTTCTCTCCTCTTTTCTAGTTTTTTTTTCCCTCCAGTGCATTCATTATGAAACCCTAACCTTAAAATCTAACCTCGAAGCCAAGATCCTAAAGGTTCCATCCTCATAAGCATGAGATTTGTTGGTGATTGAAGCTACTATAGAGGTATATCGATGTTAGCTAAGTTAGGTTTCTGACTTAGAAGCTGTTGATTGAGTTTGTATCTTGATTCTAGGTGTTGCATGTGCTAGATTTCATCGATTGTTATCAGTTATAAAGTGTAATAATCCTCATATTAATAGTGAAGATCTCTCTAGGAATAGGGAACCATGGACTAGGACCAGTTAGGGTTTGAACCACGTAAAAATCTCGATGTTCTTGGTGTGAGTTTTTGCTTTAGCTTGAGATCTTTGTGTTTGTATTCCCTTTTCTTTTTTGCGCCTTATATCAAGTTTATCTAAATCCAAAATCTTGTGAAATTGTTAATAAGTGGTATTTGAGCCACGGTTCAATGCAAGTCTTGAAAAAAAATGGCTTCAAGTTAAACACGACATAGAAAAGTTTACAGGTAGAAATGGTTTTGAGTTATGGAAAGTCAAGGTTCAACTTGCTCACGGCGCTGGGGTACGTTATGCTTTCCTGGATGACAAGGACCAGCCAAAAGAACTTAAACCCATAAAGAAGGCTAACATGGATAAGGTAGCGCATGGTAACATTCTCCTCTATCTTAATAATGTAGTTCTTTCTAAAGTTTCTAGTGAAACTAGTGTTCTTGGTGTCTGGAATGAGTTGAAAAATTATATGCTACTAAATCATTTGCTAATAGAGTCTTATACATGGAAAGGTTCTACTTTTTTAGAATGGATGAAAATAGGTCAATAGAATATAATCCTGATAACTTTTATAGGGTTTTAGGTGACTTAGATGCTTTAAAGGTGGAGATCTCAGATGAAACCCAAGCTATCATACTTTTAGGATCTTTTCCTAAGTACCAAAAATCCTTAAAAGATACCTTAAGAGATGGTAGAAAGACTATATCACTGGTTAAGACAGAAAATGCCTTAAGATCTAAAATAATAGAACTAAAGAAGGATTGAAAATATTATGTTGGCAGTACTAATCAAAGTGTGGGCCTCACTATTAGAAGAAGAAGAAAGACTAGGGATTACCAGAACAAGAAGTGAGGAAAGAGTAACACAAGATCTTAGTCTAGGGATAGAAAAGATTTGCCTAATGTCAAATGCTTTGAGTGTGGTAAAACTGGTCACATTATTGTGCTGATGAGAGCAAAACCGAGGTAGTGCTATTAATATTGCTAATGATGTGGATTTTGGTGAAGTTCTTGCTGCTTTTGTTGATATAACTTGTCATGAATGGGTGCTTGATTCTAGTTGTAGCTTCCATAAGACTTCTGACTTACTGATTACACAATTGTGAATGGGGGAAAGGTTATGGTAGGAAATAACTATGCATGTAAGTTAGTTGGCATAGGTATTGTGGGGGTTAAATTGTCTGATAGCACTAGCTTTGACCGAGAGGGGGTAAGGCGTGTCCCAAAACTGAAGAGAAACCTCATTTCCCTAGGACAATTTGATCTGAGTGGACGGACCCTGAGGCTAGTAAAGGAGAGATGAAAGTCCAGATTGGATCCCTTGTCGTGAGAAAAGGGAGTGATGAAGAATGGTTTATATGCCCTGAGAGGGGAGGTAGTTTTTGGTGAGGGAAATATAGCTAAAGAGACCCTGGAGACACCACTAGCCTATGGGATTGAAGCCTTGGGTACATATCGGAAAGAGGACTATTTGAATTGCAAAAGCAAGGTGTGTTTGGAATTGATTCTATGTCTCAACTTGATTTCTGTGATTATTACATCTATGGTAAGCATCATAGGGTTGCATTTAAAACTAGTTCACATACAACTGAAGGCATTGTAGATTATGTTAATGCTGACTTATAGGGACCTTTTAGGGTTCCTGCAATGGATGGAGCATCATACCTCCTGTTAATAGTTGATTATTACTCAAGACTAAAAATGAAGCATATGAAACCTTTGTTAAAGGGAAAATACTAATTGAGAACAAAACAGGAAGAAAACTTAAAGTTTTACGAACAGACAACGGCCTAGAGTTTGTGAGCATTGAATTTGACCTGTTATATGCTGAATGTGGAATAAAGAGACATAGAACAGTAAGAACAACTCCCCATCATAATGGAGTAACAGAAAGAATGAACATAACACTTTTAGATAGAGTTCATTGGATGCATTTTTCATAGGGTTTACCAAAGCTGTTTTGTGGTGAAGCTGTTAACACAGCTGCCTACTTAATAAATAGATCACCAAACTTAGCTTTAGAAATGAAAGCTCTTGAGAATCTTTGGATAGGGTAAAATTTGTTAACTACAATAATTTAAGGCTATGTTTGGAGCTTGGAATTAGAGGCCAGAATTGGGGTTGAGGTTAGAATTAGAGCCCATAATTTCAATTCTATTGTTTGGTTCATTTATTGGAATTAGAATTACAATTTCAATGTCTAATCTCATGGAATTAGATTTTAACTGAAAAACATACTTTCCAATTCCTTGGGGGTGGGGGTAAGGAATTGCAATTCTATACTAACTATATTGACCTAGAACCCATAGTGACCCAATTTGATTGATGCAAATTTAAGATGTCTCAAAATCCAAAAACTTAAACGCAACGTAATAATTGACCTGAACCTCGAAATCACTCAACTATAATGACTTGAACTTGAAATAACTAAAATCACTTTAGCTCAAAGTCCGAAGTGACCTGACTTAATTAACGTGAAACTCGAGATGACTTAAATCCAAAAAGTGAAACTATGCGACTTGAATGTGACGTAAACAAGCTGAATCGAAGTGGAAATGATCCAACCAAATTGACCCAAAACTTAATACAACCTATACTAAAATGACCCTACTCAACTCAAACACAGCCTCAGATGGCTCGAAATTTGATATGATACAACTCATTTATCCCAAAACTAAAATGACTCATGTTTGAAATGACCTAAATGAACTCAAACCTGATCAACTAGCTTGAATCTTGAAAACACCTAACTCAATTAACTGAAAATCCAAGGAAACTTAAACACTACATGATCCAACATGATTCTTGACCCGATTTGACTGAAATATCGAATGACTTAAACTCAAATTGAATAGCTCCAAGCATAATTACTTGAACGTAATGTGAATCGCTTTGACTAAATTCTAATCATAGTTGACTTAAAACTCAAAATACTCCAATTCAATTGACCGAAAACCCTTGATGATTTGAAATATTATGTAGTTATAATTCCAACCTCCAACTCCTTTGAATTTTAATTCTATTAGAATTCTAATTCCATCATAATTGGAATTGGAATCCCAATTCCACAGCCCAATTCCAATTCCATGTGTCAAATAGAGCTTAAAAGTGTTTGATTGTTCTGCTTTTGCTCATAAAAAGAGGGTAAACTTGAATCTAGGGCTATTAAGGGCATTTTCCTAGGTTATCCTTCAGGTGTCAAGGGTTTTAGATGGGCTGTAAAAGAGGGGAATAAAACTATAACCATTATTAGTAGGGATGTCATCTTTAATGAAGAGGAGATTCTTTACATAAAAGAACAAACTTGTGATAGTTAAGCAATTAGGAAACTTGACCCTGACTATTATGAGTTTAAAGTTCATCCACCTAACCCAATAAATCTTAGAGTTGGATCTAATGACAACCTAGATCAAAATGACCATAATATTGCTTAAACAGCCCAAGAAAGAACTGTAGATGAATATAATAGACTAGGATCAGATAACTTTAACCTATACAACCACCAATTGGATAGAGATAAGGTAAGAAGGGATGTTAGAGCACCATATTGGTATAGTTTCACTGATTTTATGTCTTATGCTCTAAACACAGCCTTAGAGTATATTGAATCTGAACCTTTAGCCTTTAAACAAGCCATTAACAACAAGTGTTCAGCACAGTGGCTGAATGCAATGACTGCTGAAATGGAAAGTTTAAAGGAGGAACAAAAAAAAAAAAAAAAAAAAAAAAAAGAGGCCTTGGGTTCTTATCCTTAAGGGTAAGAAGTTGGTAGGTTCAAAGTGAGGTTTTAGGATAAAAGAACCCGAGGTTCCCGAAGAGTCACCTAGGTCTAAAGCCGGATTAGTGGCAAAGGGATTTACCAAAAAGGGGGGAGTTCATTACAATGAAATTTTCTCACCTATTGTCAAACATGCTATAGTTTGATTGATGACGTACCTAACTGCTAAATTTGATATGTTTTTGGACCAAATGGATGTCACTACTGCTTTTCTACAAGTAGAACTTGAGGAAGAGATCCTTTTGTCTAAACTCGAGGGTTTTATTGAACCTCATTTGACTGATCATGTATGTTTGCTTAAGAAATCATTGTATGGACTAAAACAATCCCTAAGACAGTGGTACATGGCTTTTCTAGATCTGTTCTTGATACCTGTTTGTATTTCAAGAATGGTCACTGTTTTGATGCCAATTTCTTACCGATATACGTTGATGATATGCTCCTAGCCATCAGGTCCAAATAATAGATATGGGATAAAAAAAAAAGAGGTTAAATTGCACCTTTGATATGAAAGATATTGGTGAGGCTAAGAAGATTTTAGGAATGGATATTATGAGAAACAGGTCACTAAAAACAATTCACTTGAGGCACAGCCATTACCTAACAAAAGTTTTAAAGCGGTTTAGCATTTTTGATTTAAAAATTGTTAAATTACTCATGGCAACTCAGTATCATTTTTTAGCAATCAATGCCTCGTGAGTAAACAAGAAAAGTTTAAAATAAGTAGTATACCATATGCTAATGCTATAGAGTCACTTATGTATGCGTTGACCTATATAATGCCTAATCTGGCCTTCCCCATGAGTGTTTTATCACATTTTAAATCAAATCTTGTTAAAGTACACTAGGATGGAGTAAAATGGTTGTAGAGATATGTCAAACAGACCATAGATTTGGGCTTAACCTTTGGTAAAGGCCAAAGTGAACTTAGATTGAGTGGATACGTGGACTATGATTTTGCTGGTGACTTATATAGAAGAAGATCATATATCCTTACTTTGACTGGTGGAGCTATTAGTTGGACGTCAAAATTAAAGACTCTAACCCTTTCAACAATAGAGGCAGAATTTCTGGCTATATCAGATGCAGTTAAAGAAGCTATATAGCTAAATGGCTTATTATCTAAAATTAAGCTTGATCTAGGATCACCCAAAATATACTCAGATAGTCAATCTGCAATTGCCTTATGTAGGAATTTAGTATTCCGTGATAGAACTAAACATTTGGACATTAGAAGATACTTTATCATGGACGAGAGAGATGAGAACAAAATTGAGTTGCTGAAAATTAATATTAATGAAAACCCCATTGACATGGGTACTAAGAGTCTTCCTTTAGAGAAGTGTATGCGTTTCGTTAAACTTGTACAAATGGAATGGAACCCAGGATAAAGAGTTTGCGAAATTGCTCCTATTTCTAGAGTGTATCCGATGGTTATGTCATATAAATACCAAGGTGGAGATTTTTGTACCCTAATTGGTGAGTATATGACTTAAAACAAGCCTCAAACTATATAGATTTGGCTTAAATTGGACTTGAAACGAGATTAGTTATTAATAAGATTATTACGATTAATGAAACATATCACTTAATGTTTGGAGGATAAGTGAAACGTAGTGTTTGACTATGTTTAGACTCAAGTTTGAGGCTTAATGTCTATTGTCCAAAATACATCTACCTTAAGTGCAAATATACCTAACTTGCCATTGTACTGCTTTGCCTGAAGTGTCCTAACGATTCCCGTACTTGTACTACTCTACCCGTTTGTGTAGTACTCAATCCATGCCATTGTTCTTAGACACGTGTCACGCAATGAGGTTGTCACTTTTGTTTTTGTTTTTTTTTTTAAACAATTCTGTCTATTAGATTAAGAAGAGGTGAAAGGCAGTGATGAGGTTTGGAAGCAAGCACACAGATTGATCCTTAGGGGGTATATAAGCCAAAATTAAAGTTTTAGAGATGTGGCTATTTTCATTTTAACTTTTCTTCTCCGCTCTTTTCTGGTTTTCTTCCTCCCGTGTGTTCATTACAAAACCCTAACCCTAAATCTGACCTCTGAGCCAAGATCCTAAAGGTCATCCACGTGAGCTTGAGATTTGTTGGTGTTTGTAGTTGTTAGAGAGGTATATCAGTGATTTAGGGTTAGCTAAGTTAGGTTTCTAACTTAAAAGCTATAGATTGATTTTGTATCTTGAATCTAGGTTTTGCATGTACTAGATTTGAGTTGAAATTGGTTGTAATCAGTTGTAAATTATAATAAGCGTCATATTAATCATAAAGATCTCTCTAGGAATAGGGAGCCGTAGTCTTGGCGTTAGTTTCTTCTTTAGCTTGAGATCAGTGTGTCTAGATTCACTTTTCTCCGCCTTGTATCAAGTTTATCTAAAGCCAATCTTGCTAAAATCGTTAACAATATTGATGACATTTGTCTGTTGTTGAATATACAAGTATGCATATCGTTGAGTTTGTTACTACAAGACAGTTAAGAGTGGCTGTTCTATTATGCTAATTCCTTGCTTGTCGTTTACTACCATGTGTTTTATTTTATTCCCTGTTTACTTGTATTTTTGTACCAATAATTTATCATGGTCCGGGTCCCCCCAACTCTAAGTGATAAAAAATACATATTCTTAGAAATTGGAAGAATGAATTTTTTTAAAAAAAATTAGGCATATATAAATTTTTTTTTAGTACTGTACTTATTAAGTTAAAAATAAAAGCATTATATTAGTATTCATAAATTTTTTTTGCAAACTAAAAAAAAAACCTAATTTTTTAGTACCATGTAATGAGGTGTGAACCTCACTTGCTACCTTGCAAGTGAGGAAGAATCAAGCTAATTTTAATATGAAAAAGATAATTAATAAAACACTAAATTATCTGTACGTAATTTTTTTAACATTATACTTGCTAAAGTAAAAGAAAAAGGGTATTGTACGAGCGAAAATGAATATTTTCAGCATTAAAACTATAGACATAAACTAATTTTTTAAGCACTATATGATATCTAACACTTGCTCATATAACTTGTACGGTCTATCATGATTCAATACATTTACGCTCAAAAATACTAATGTGGAACATGATTTTGATAATATATAAGTATTTTTTGCTGAAGTATTTTCAAAACAAAGCGTCTCTTGGTTGTATATGTAATATATTTTGGTTTAAATATGATGTGTGAAAACACATCCATGGTGTGCGTCGACACTTGCGTGGTGCATATTGACTCACAGAAAGTGTGGGTCCACTGACAATATCACAGAAACTTCAATGGCAAAAATTGGGGTTGTGTGTGTTTACACCCCAAACTCAAGGAAATTGGGACGATGCCATGTTGAGGGAGAATGTCACGCTTTTATCACATGATTCCATCCTCGAGGGATGTTAGGTCCTTGGATGTTTAAACAATGGCATCTCTAGTCCAGTTGCTTGACGAGTAAAAATCCCTTAAAGAGTATCAACCATTCAAGATGGTGGAAGGGGGTCAAAGAGGCTCGGGCTTGAGGGACTTCCCAGAAAGCTGGAAGATAGGTGGTTTTGAAGCATGAGGCAGTTACATGGAGCGCATTTTCAAATAGATGGGCCTCAAGTCTATCTAACAGAACATGAGGCATCTAGAGTGGAGTCCAATGAGTTGTGCAGATGTGGGGCTTCCAAAAAGATGCTCGAGCACATAATTTTTTATTGATTAATGCCCATTCAGCATGCCAAGGAAGCATTGAGGCAAACATGGGAAAGAAATATAGGAGGACAAGGATACAACAGTTGTTTCCATTTTCTATGAATAAGACACGCTATTGTAGTTGTGAAATCCAACACCGCAATACTAACTTCTTTAAGTTTTTTTACAGCACATTTGTACTTTTTACTTAGGAATAGCATGACTAGACTAGCTTACGTGGCGTAGATCATCTTTGTACTTACTTTCTTGAGGGCAATTCAATACTACAGGTTTTAGGTGTGAACCTTTTGTTTCAATCAGTTCCCACAATCGACGTGTTGAGAATTGAGGCATTGGTTTAAGGCTTTGACGGTCAAGGCTTGACCTTTATTGTGTTGGTCTAAATACCGGTGTTGTTACTTAATAAGTCAGGTGAACTCAGGTTTGCGTTAATGTTTATGGGCTTTGTTGGCTAAGGCATGACATTGATTGCTTTAGTCCTCATTCAGTAACCCAAATATAGTTTGCTGTATTTTAATCTTGTCAAACTCTAACTCATTTGAGTTATTACAAGTTAAGGGTGCTAGGCCTAAAAACTTGATTGACTTGGGCTTGTAAGTGGACTGTTGAGGTATAAGTTTGTCTCCACCTCAATTCCTAATTTTGATGTGTATGTGGAAAGGTGTCTGTGGGCGTTGCTCCATCGCTGCAGCTGCCACTTGAGTTAGGTCCATATCCTTTAATTTTATGTCATTTGTTTAAACAAAAAATCCACAAAAAAAAAATATAAAGTATCCTTAACTAGAGCATAACCAGAATCCACATTAGCTGCAAACCAAAATCGGATTCACCAAAAAGCATTATCTCTTTTCTTCAGGAAGGTGATTGATTGAGGTCAAACACATGTGGTCTTGAATTTAGGCACGCTCTCACGTCACTGCGAGTCCCTTTTCGCATTTTTGTTTGATTTGTATTTACGGCGACCATACACGCATGCTATGTAAACGAAAAGAGAAAACGCGCCTTTCAGTGACCACAGTGGCAGGCTTAATACACAATGTAATTGTCTTTAACCCTTATGTGGATTATGAAAATATGGTCTCAAACCATCCATCAATGGTCGGTACTAGAAGATCTAGTGCCCATGAACCTAAGGAACCCAAAGGGTTACCCTTGATCGGGTCTCCACTTCAACGTCCTCTAGAATAAAGCCCCGTGCCATGAGGGGGTGAAACCAGCCGCAACTGCGATAACGAAAGCGGAGGTGATGAGGACATGCCATAACATGAGCTTATTGGGCTTGATAGCTATAATCAAACGAGTCTCGTGGAAATGCTCAAATGGAACTCGTTGATCAAAGGCCAGAACAGGCTATGAGAGAGGTTTATGAAAAGCCACATGCTAAGACAGAGTGTACTTTAGCGTCTCAGTGTGAAAATTCAGCCGTGATAAGTGCTATCATCAATGATATTGGGACCTTAATGAATGAGAGTCTTTATAAGGAAACTGACAAAGTCTTATTTGAAATGAACAGAACCCTGTCTTTAACCACTACCCTTATAGCTAAGGACATGGCAAGATTAATAGTAGTTGAAATCGAGCCTACCCTAGTCAGGTAGGCTGAGACTTATAATGGCTTTGTTCAAGCCGTTAGAAAGGATATTAGGTAGCTAAGGCCTGCTGCTTTTCCCTTAGTTCCCACTGGGTACCCTCGTGATATTCTTTCGAGCTCTTTTTTTTTTTTGGTAAGTCAGCGAAATATATAGATGAAAGAAAAGAAAATAATCTACAAGGGGCATACCCCAGGACACGGTCGAAGCCTACAAGTATGAAGCAACGTCACAATAAAGAAACTAATGGAACAAAAAGAAACCAAGTCTCAAAACCCAGTGCTGGAGCAACGAGGTGTGACGGTGAGCTCCTCTGAAAGAAGAACCAGCAAGTAAGCGGCTCCTGACCAAACCCGTAATCTCCTCTCGAACGGCCGCAACCGATCTGGACTGAGAACGCTGAACCCGAAGGTTGCACTCATACCAGATAGTATACACAGTTGCAAAGAGGCAGAGTCGAGCTATGATACTGCCAATCTCCCGCCCCCTGAGATGCTGAGCAGCCCAAGCGACAAGAGCGTCCCAAGGAAGGGTAGGTCAAGCGATAGATGTACTCGGAGTGACAGAGCTCCAAACCGAGGTAGAAAAGGAACAGGCGAAGAAGAGGTGCTCATGAGTCTCGTCAGCAGAACCACAGAGAACACAAGCACTCTGAACCTCTCGTGCTCCGAAATGCCGAAGTCGGTCCTGGGTCCAAAGTCACTACAGAGAAGCGAGCCAGAGAATGAAGGAGTGTCGTAGTACATGCATCTGAAACCACAGAAGGTGATGAACACTGTCCTCCGCTCTTCTACTCTGCAGCATCTCCCAAGCAGACTTGGTGGTGAAGTTCACCAAGGGGTCCCCTAACCACCGGATGGAGTCCGTAACACTAGCCCGAGGGCTAAAGTCAATCATGTCCCAGATAGGTCGGAGCTCTAGGCAACCCTGTGGAAATCTACACTGACCACCCTCAATAATGGATGAGACTTGAGCATCCCAATGAAGTCCAGAAGAGGTGAGCAGTCGAGCAGGGAAGCGCTCCGAAAGACGACCACATGGCAGCCAGTAATATGTGCAAAGAGCAGTGTCAAGGCCGTCACCTTTGACATGATAAATCACTCCATAGCAAAGGCGGCGAACCGATAGAATCTGACGCCAGCACCAAGAAGTAGAGCTCGTCGCCCGGATAGTCCAGAAGCTCCTCCCTCGAAGTGGGTTCAGATGAACCCAACGCGGCCAAATCGAAGAGGAGTCAGATAGAAGGAACCAGATATGCTTCATAATCAAAGCTTGATTCCACTCAACAAGACGGCGAAGCCCAAGACCACCCTCGCGCCGAGGGTAGCACAAATGCCTCCAAGCGACCTTCGCCCCTTCCGGGGCCAACAAAGATCCTCCCCAAAGGAATGCCGCATGAGTCGACTCGATCTTCCTGATCATCGTCTTCGGGAGCATGAAGATCGACGACCAGTAGACCTGAGTGGCAAAAAGAACAGACCGAATAAGCTACAGGCGACCAGCATATGAAAGTGAGCCGGAGGTCCAGAGCCGTATACGAGAAAGGATACGATCCAGCAGTGGCTTGCAGTCGATGTACCGCAGTTGAGAAGTGATAAGAGGTACTCCCAGATAGCGAACTGGGCACTGCCCAAGGCTGAAACCTAGAACACCCCAAATGTCCTGTTGAGTCACAGAGTCCACTCCCGCGAGAAAAACTAAGCTCTTTGCTGCATTCGAGGAGAGTCCCGAGAGTAAGCAAAGCGGTCCAAAACCTCACGAATAATAGAGACACTACCCATATCACCTCGACAGAAGATCATCAAGTCATCAGCAAAACACAGGTGTGTCAACCCAGTACGACGACAGCACGGATGATAACGAAAGTGCGGGTCATCAATGGCACGGCGGAGCAGCCCTCGAAGACCCTCCATAGCGATAAAAAACAGGTAAGGAGAGAGAGGATCACCCTGACGGACACCCCGACTAGAGGGAAAGGACCCCTGAAGTTCGCCATTGATGGCGACAGAAAAGCGGGCGGTAGAGAGGCACTCACGGATCCAACCAATCATGACCTCGGGTATCCCCATACTCCTCATCCCAGCTAGAATGAAATCCCACCGAACAGTATCAAAAGCCTTACGGATATCGACCTTCAGTGCACAACGGGGCGAGACCTGAAGGTGGTAACGGCGCATCAAATCCTGTGTCAAAAGGATGCTGTCAAAGATCCGACGACCCGGAACAAACGCTGTCTGAGCATCACCAATCAACCCGGGAAGGACACCCTTCAACCTATTTGCAATGATTTTAGTGATACACTTGTAGATCACATTGCAATAGGAGATAGGGCGGAAGTCGCCAAAGATGGAAGGAGACTTCACTTTAGGCACGAGACATATCCTGGTGGCATTTAGGGCACCCAGCATGCGTCCTGAGACGAAGAAAGACTGCACGGCCCTAATCACTGATCCCCCGACCACCTCCCAGGCCCTCTTAAAAAAGAGGGAGCTGTAACCATCAGGCCCCGGGGCCTTGTCATCACCTATGGAAAAAAGAGCATCCCGGACCTCGGCAGCAGTTACTGTGGAAATAAGCGGGCGAGCCTGATCCTCCGAAATGCGAGCCTCAAAAATGTCAAAAACATCCTTAGATAACGGGCCACCTGGCTCAGTCAGCAAATCCTTGAAGAAGGCAACCCCGACACGGGAGATCAACTGCGGATCGTAAGTCCTCACACCATCAGAACCAATAATCAACGAGATCAAAACCAAAAATGTTCTTTCGAGCTCATGAATACCTGTGGCTCAAGTTGATAATAGAATCCCTGGGAGAACGAAGAACCCAACCATGGCTAATGTACTCACTTGGATTTTGGCCATAAGAATGACAATACAACCTCTGGGATTGCTGGCCCTTTTAACCATGGGTACACTTTGGCTTCAACGAAGCTTAACACTAATGTTCAGGTCACACCTATCCCTAGGATTGGGGGCCACAACCATCCATGCCTTCCTCATGTTGGTGAGGCTATCTTGAGACCTCTTTAGAGCCTCGAAGTATGGGTGTAGGCGTAAGTTCCAAATGTTGGAGACCAATATGTGACTGGCGGACAAGCTAATTTCCTTCGTCCTTAAGGTCAATTCTTTGGGAATGATCTGGCAAGGGTGGCCTAATAGCCTATTAATGTAGGTGTGACTTAAGGCATACCACATATCCAAGGATCCGTCAGTACATCTTTCATGGCCAATCAACCAAAGGGCTATAAAGATCAAGGGGGTTACTATCCTGCATATGTGACGCGACATCCATTCCCACATCCAATTGTAACGGGAGTGCAGGGGTATCCTGTAGATTCCCCTTATGATCCTTAACACCCTGAGGGTAGTGGAAGGTGCATAACCATGTGCCAAACCTACCCTTCCAAGACTAATTGGCTGCCCTTATTGAGCAGATGTATAGGCCAGGCCTCAGAAGGGTCAATACACCTCTTTATATTAAACTGTAACCTAGCTATATTGATAGGGACTGCCCTTTCCCTTGAAAATATAAGATCCTTAAGTTTACCATCTTCTCGGGAGAAGGAAGCATATCTGCTCTTGAGCATTGGGCAAGATTCAACTGCTAATGTAGGAAAGTAGCTAACAAACTATACTTGAAACTTAGGTTGTTCCCTAGTTCCTTGACAGGGACTGCGACCTAATTCTGTGTACAATTAGGATAACATGGCTAGATAATTTCAAGCCGGATTCCCAAGAATGGAACTCGGAACCTCTATGTCAGATTTGGCTCGAACGAGACAAAAGCTTGGTGAATCTGCAGAGGATTATATTAACCGGTTAAAAAGAGACATGTTAAAATGCATAATGGCTCTCCCTGATGTTCCAGACCCTGCTTTCACGGGAGCCCCTGGAGGTATTGGGTTTGTTGTTGCTGCTCTCCTTGAGGTTGAATATGCTAAGTTGGGTTTGAACGACTTAGATATTGAGTTTAGATAGAAGTTTTAATGCTCAAACTTTACAACCCTTCTTTAGTTGGCAGAATATGCTGCCAGGTATGAGGCTATCTATATATATATATATATATATATATATATATATAGGGAACATGCCCAATGCCTCAAGGGCTCCCGCCTACGCAGGGTCTGGGAGGGGCAAATGTACGCAGCCTTCCCACTTCAGGGTGTTAACCTAAAGAGAGACTGTTTCCGAATGCCTCCAACATGAGGGTGAGGGCTTCCCAGGAGGTCATCCATCCTGGTACTGCTCTTGCCAAGCACGTTTAACTTCGGAGTTCTAATGGGATCTGGTGACGGCGTGTTGGTGCCCTTTTTGGGGGGGTGTGTGTGTATATATATATACAATATGATCATATATTGCTTCATAAAATTACAAATATATTTTTTAAAAGGAAATATATTATAACTTACTAAAAAGTATAATTATAAGAATATAAATATAAAATACAACCAATAGGCAGGGCCCAGGTTAGAGTTTTGGCCACTGGGCCAGACCCAAAAAGGTAGGCCAGGTCGGTTCGCGGGCCAAGCCAGTCCACTGGCCACCTCTAATTTGCATGACAAGGAAGACGTTCCTCCATATGAAATTGATGTGGCTAAATACATCAAAGGATCTCCTATAGTTGTAATCCTTTGGTAAAGAAGGATATTAAAGCCAGGAAGTCAAACTAGTCTCAGCACTCGAGAAAGTATTCATTTGACCTCTTGAGAGCCGACATTATGTTTGATTGGCTTAAGGCAAACAATAAGCTCAAAGTTAGAGGGAAAATAAGAAACCTGTATTTAATACACCAATTGAAGATGCAATTGAGGGAAGGGAATTAATTTCCCAAGAGAAGGATGAAATTAACAACGAAGAACGAAGGTTCGAAAGTAGAGAGCAAGTGTTAAAGCACTTGATCATAACATAAAAAGGCCATAGAGCGAAAAGTAAAAAAATTTTAAAGCCCTGACTATCATATTTATGGACATGCGGGACTAAGGAAAGTTGAAACTTTGAACAATGCCCTCTCGAACTCCTTGTAGCCATTAAAGGTCAAATCAGGCAGATTGTTTGCCCGTTGGAAATATGAAATTATCAATGTCTAAAAGAGGGCATTTGTTTAAACTCCAAACTCAAGGGAGTTGAGATGATGCCGTTTTGAGGTACAACATCACACGGTCATCGTATGAGGCCATCCTTGAAGGATGTTAAGCCCTTGGATGTTAAAACAATTTGAACATAGTTGCTTGAAGAGTTAAAATCCCTTAAAGGATATCAATTAATTGAGACGCTTGAAGGGGTCAAGGTGGCCCGAGCTCAATGGACTTTCCAAAAGACTACAAGCTAGGTGGTTCTGAAGCTTAAGGAAGTTACTTGGAGCACATTTTCAGATATGTGGGCCTCAAATCTATCTAATAGAACGCGGGGCATCTAGAAAGGACTTCAAAAAATTATACTGATGCGGGGCTTCTAGAACGACACTCGTGGATGAAATTTCAGGGCATGATCAATGCCCATTCAGTGAACTAAAGAAGCATTGGGGAAAATGTGGGAAGGAAATGCCGGCAGAATAGGATGCAACAGTTATTTCTATTTCTTTTATAAATAAGAGACAATAGTATAATTGTAAAGTGTCCAGAACCATAATATAAACTTCTTCAAGTTTCTTTACAGTTCACTTATGCTTTTTGCCTAGAAGTAATGTAACTTAGTGTAGCTTATTGTAGCATAGATCGTCTTTGTATCCACTTTCCTAAGGACAATACAATACAATGGGTTTCAGGTATGAACTCTCTGTTTTAATCTGTTACCACAATAAACGAGTTGAGAATTGAGGCGTTGGTTTAAGGCCTTGACGGCCAAGGTTTGACCATGATTGTGTTGGTCTTAACACCAACAGCACTGCTTAATAAGTCGGGTGAACTTAGGTTTATGTTATTGTGTAACGGCTTCGAAGGCCAGCGTGACCTTGATTGCGTTGGTCCTCATTCAGTAACCCAAATATAATTTGCTCAATTTTATATTGTCGAACTCTAACTCATTTGAGTCATTACAAGTCAAGTGTGCCAGGCCTAAAAGTCTAATTGTCTCGAGCTTATAAGTGGGCTGCTGAGTTCTTAAGTTTGTCTCCACCCCAGTTCCTAACTTTTAAGTGTACGAAAAAAAGGTGTTTGTGGGCTTTACTCCATCATTGTAATTAGGTCTATGTCCTTTAATTTTCTATCATATATATATAAATGAAAAGTCCACAAAAAATGTAAAAATTCTCCTCAATTGAAGCATAAGCATAATCTACATTATTAACCAAAGTCAGATTCACCAAAAAGCACTATCCCTTTTCCTTGAGAAGGTGATTGGTTGAGTTCAAATATGTACGGTCTAAAATTTAGGCTCCCTCCCATGCCGATACAAGTCTCTTTGTGCATGGTTTTCTGATTTGTATTTATGATGCCCGTACTCACACGCCTAGTGAATAAAAAGAGCAAACTTTCGGATTCATTAGAAGCACCATCTCTTGTCCTTAAGAAGGTGATTGATTAAGGTCAAACACATGTGTTCAAAAATTTAAGCTTGCTCCCACATTGCTCTATGTCCCTTTTACATGTTTGTTTGATTTGTATTGCGGCGACCGCACACATACACTAAGCAAACAAAAAGAGCGAACACTGGAATTCACTAAAAGCACCACCCATTTTACTCAAGAAGGTGATTGGTTGTGGTCAAACATGTGCGGTCCAGCATTTAGGCTCACTCCCACATCGCTACAAGTCCCTTTTTGTATGTTTGTTTGATTTGTATTTAGAGCGACCACATAAACACACTAGGCAAACAAAAAGAGCAAAAAGTGTGTTGATGACAGCATTCAGAGAGCATTTCTGTAATATGTATGTTGACACACACCATATTTAAGTTAAAACACATAAAGTACGCAACCGAGAGACACTTTATCTTGAAAATACATCCACAAAATACACTCATATATTATCAAAATCATCTTCTGCATTAGCATTTTTGAACGAAAATACATTAAATTATGACCGATGATACAAGCATATGAGCAAATACAATACTTAAAATTCATATGTGCCTTGTTTGATTTTTTTTTTTTTTTTTTAATTATTCTTCCCTTTTAAATTTAATTTATAATATTAATAAAATATAATCATTTAATAGTTTTTATTTAACTTTTTTATTTAATACTTGTATATCTTCGGCCTTGTTTGGTTGTCACGGGAATTGAATTCCTATAAGAATTTGCATGTTCTAAGAAATCAATTCCTATATCATCTTTGCATGAAATATGTATAATGTGTTTGGTTGTTATGGTAGGAAATAGAACTTTCGTGCCCGGGGGGGGAGGAGATGGTGTTAGAAATAAAAGAATTAGAAAATTTGGCCGAATTTTGATAAAAAGTTTACTGAAATACAGTTCAAATACCTAGGTGATAATTTTTAACCGTTAAGTATCTCATTATATATTAAAATATTTGGGAGATAAATTGTGGAAATAAGTGTGTGATAAAATTCAATCCAAAAAAATAAAAAAGTGTGTGATAAAAAATATTTTTAAGTTTAAGTCGACATCAGAACTTATAGCATGTACACATCAAGTATCAGAGTCAGTTCTATTGTATCCATTTAACCTTCAATTATGTGGAAAAATAATTCTTTAATATAGTACAATTAAGGGTTATTTAAGTCAAAGGTCCCTATACTTTGTTCATTGTGTCAATTTAGTCCTTATGCTTTTAATTGTATTAATTTAGTTCCTGAACAATTCAAAATGTGTCAATTCAGTTCTTTAGTCAAATCTAAGTTAATGTCGGTAACTTTGAAAGGAAAAATATGTTAGATACAACCAACTTATTATAAATTCATCCACTTACTTAATTTAACCCGATTTGTGGCCGAACTACTAACACTTTTACATAAAATTTTCTCTAAGGACCAAATTAACTCATTTTGAATTGTAAAGGGATTAAGTTAACACAATTAGAAAGTATAGGGACTAAATTGACATAATAGACAAAGTATAAGGAGCTTTAGCATAAATAACCCTACAATTAATACACTAAAATTTAAAATATTAATCATATTTCGAACTGTAGATCTACTATATTTTCCAATGTGGAGTCATTTTCGAAATTATTAAGGTCAAGACAAGCTTAATTAATTTTTCGGGCCTCCTCTGTTGCTTACTTCAGCTTAACTGATTTTTGTTGCAATCACAATTATAAGATCCTTCGAGAATGAAATGACTATATCGAGCTTAACTAATGGCATAGATCTTTCAAGAACCAAATAATTGAAAGAGACCACCCTGACATATCTCGATTCATTAACTTTTAGTGTTTGTATTTCAATATATGAATAAATTACAGTTGCTTATTTGCAAGCACTCAATTACTTCAGGTTGGGGGTCCTCGAAAACAGCCTCCTTTCTACTCGGAAGGGGTAAGGCTGCGTACATCACCCTCCCAGACCCTGCTTTCTGCGGGAGCCGTGAGGCACTGGGACTGTTGTTGTTTGTTGACAGTTGCTTATTCGGATTTGGATGGATGGAAAAGATTTGACAACTTCTATTTTGTTCAAGTAGCTAAAGAAAATTGAATACAAGGGAAAGCTCAACATGAAACTCTAGAAGAGAACATAAGGAGAAAAATAAAATACTGAATCTATTTATAATGGTAAAAAAAAAAAAAAAAAAAAAAAAAAAAACACAGAAGCCAAAATCAAAGAATTATAAGTGTAATTGTGTGGTATTCTCCTAAGCTAATCAACAATTCCTACTACTTGAGAATCACTGGGGTGGCCTAGTGGTTAATGGGCCTGAGTACTACTCCTTGATCCTAGTTTCGATTCTCATACTCCCTATTCCCCCACCCCCCCCCCCCCCCCCCCCCCCCCCCCCAAAAAACAACACCCATGGGTGAAATCCTGATTAAAAAAAAAAAATTTCCTACTACTTATATTACAAAAAAGAAAAAAAAAAAAGGAAATAATCAAGGTAGAAATTAAACATATGTTGAATTCTGAGCTTTTTGGAAGGCACGCTTTCCTATTGACTTCCATCTATGTTGTACTCACCAATGCCGTTCACTTGCCAACTCCCACACCTGCCATGTCGCTTGGAGAATCTTCCCTGAAGGCATATCTCAATTTTCACTACCCTCCCCAACTTAAACAATATTTGCCCTCGAATTTGTGATAGCTTCATCTTTGTCGTTCCCGGCAAAAGTAGAGAATAAGGTGCTTTATGTAGAGGATGCTCGAGCTCGACATGCGCCGAGTTCACTGAAGCTATAGAAACTCTAGTTGATCCTATCAGTAATTCACAAAGGCGAAATCTTCCAAGATATGAGATTGTTCTCTCAGGCCGAATGCCTTCCTAGAGTTAGACTTGATCTCCTATGTTTTATTCTAGTGCTTTATGTTTTCTATTAATCACTGCTTAAACTATTGCTTAAGGGCCTGCTAACATATGTGCTGAAAATTTGTAATGAAATTAATCCTCTGCTTTCCTATGTGTATACTTGAGGACTTGGATAGGTGCCAAGTCAAGCGGTAAATGGGGAGTCAAGCCACAGATGATAAGGAGGGTGGGAACTGTGTACTATGGTTTTTGGAACAACTGTATGCGAACTTTGCCTGGTATGAATTTTTGTGCCAGTTGTTCACTGTAGTCAGCTAAAGGACATCTCAACAAATTCCTCAAAGAATAGTTAGCATCCTCCGCCTGCCCATTCATCTTTGGATGGTGAACAACAATGAAATCCAGAGATGTATTCACCAATGGCCACAAACTCCTTCAGAAGCGACCAAAAAAGTGAACATTTGCTGGAAGGTAGGTCGAGAAGGCGATATAGCTCCCTGAAGTACAATTGTGTAACATACATTATGGTTGTGACCCTTTTTCTAGCCAGGAAATACGATATATTTGAAAACCAATAAACAAAATTAGAATAAACTCCATGTTGCGTATTGTTATACCCGCAGACAAAATTCTTGCTGATATTTGTCCAGGGCTGTCTCAAAATGACAACGGCAAGTAAGATCCAACATTGGTCGATGTCTCCTTCGAGATCTAGCAAACATCACAACTGATAATGAACTAGTTTACCTCTTTGCTCGTGCTCGGGCAATAATATGTACTTACCACTAGCTCTTGCGCCCTAACTTGACCCATGTATTGAGTAAACTTTCACGCGCACATTTTATTCCCCTTAAAGTGGAATCCCTCATGTATCAAGTAGCCCATTACTGCTCTGGTTCTTCTCTTGCAAAATAGCTCAGAACATAGGATCATTCAAGTACTAGTCCATAACAATTTTCAACTTATGGCATATTTGGAAAAACAATCACACATATACTTAACTCCTAAAATACAATCAACCAATAAATAAAAAATAAATACTTATTTATTAATAACTAAAAATCAAATAATTGGATATTTAAAACGTTGCATTAACGCTGGGGTCAAAGTGTAATTTGGTTCTATTGCATCAGTGAGGGACTTAAATGACTTTAGGGGAATGGTGAACTCCACGTCTTGGCGATCGTTCTTCATTGTTCGATATCACTATTTTAGATAAACTATAATTACTTTTCCCTTTATTTCTCTAACAATTGTTTATCATTACAGTAAGGACATTTTCCAAGTGTTCGGGATTGCCTATTTATTATTTTGACTGGACGCCTGTCTTTGACTACCAGATGTTTTATGTAATTTACTCTTTGAAATTTTCATAACTATAAGTAATATAAAAAATTAATCAAATTTTGAATTGTAGACGTATTATTTTTTCAATTGTGGGGTCAGTTCAAACAAGCTTAATTGATTTTTGGGTCGCCCTCTATTGCTTACTTGAACTGAATTGATTTTTACTACAGTCACATTGATAAGATCTTGGGTTATTTACGTTTTAGCATCCTGATATTTTTAAAAATAATGAAAAAAATCCTGACTTTTTTGAATTATTAAAAAGGCCTCTAAGTTTTTATCGTATTAATAAAACAGCCCCTAAATTTTTGTCATATTAATAAAAAAGCCTATCTCCAATGTGATGATGCTAGTTTTAGTGGATAGAGCTGACGTGACAGCTACGTTTTTATTAATGCTATAGTAAAATGACAAAATTGCCATTTAATAACTATATTTTGAAATAAATTAAGCGAAAATAAATAGCTTTTGCATATTATAAAATCTCGAATTTCGTACTTATAAAGTAAGATAAAAGTTGTTGAAGCATACTTTATGTCATTTTATTGTAGTTTTAATAAAAAATGGTTGCCAAGTCAGCTCTATTGATGAAAAATGACGTCATTATGCGTGAGAGGGGCCTTTTTATTAATACTATAAAAACTTAGGGTCCTTTTTTTATAATTCAAAAAGGTCAGGGTCCTTTTTATTATTTCCAAAAACGTCAGGGTACTAAAATGTAAATATCCGCAAGATCTTTCCCTTTGTTCTTACTATTTCCGTATTAAGAAATTAAGGGAAGGTTGTTAAGCCTTCTCATTCCCCTAGTTTTCCACTTACAGGCTGCATCAATTGGTATCAGAGCTTTGAACGACTTCTGAGATGGCCCGTGGGTGAAAGAGGTACGCCGCCATTGGAGGTGTTTATGAGCGAGATGTAGCACAACAGAATGAGAGGAGATTTGAGGATATGGAAGAGAGATTGTGGCGCATCGAAAGATGCTTGATTACATTGGATGGAAACCCCGATCAAGACCCGGACGAGCAACCACAAAACCCACCTGTGAGAGGTGGCAAGGACGAGATGGATGAGAGCTTTTGGAACCCATTTCGGGATGTTGAGTTATAGGATCGGAGGTTGAGAACGGATTGGCCGCATACGGGGAACACCGCTGACTTTGATGATCGGAGGTGGGAATCCAATCTCTGGATTAAGATTCCTGAGTTCAACAGAGGGGGATGCCCAGGATTTCTGGGATTGGCTTGCTGCAGTAGAGTAGGTCCTTGAGTTCAAAAAGGTGCCGGAGAGGAAGCAAATGTCATAGGTTGTTACCCGGCTATTAGGTAGGGCTACCGCTTGGTGGCAACAACTGAAACACACGTGGCTTCGTCAAGGGAAGGTGAAGATAAAGGTAGGGACAAGATGAAGAAACACATGAGAGGCATGTTCCTGCCTCATAATCACACCAAGGTGATGTACCACCGTTTGTAAGGGTTGCTCTTGGGCTCTAGATCCATGGAGGAGTACACGGCAAAGTTCTGCTCATTTGTCACTAGGAATGATGTGGCAGAGATGGGAGAGAAATTAGTGGATTATTATGTTGGCGGATTGAAGGAGTCTATATAGGAAGTGTTGAACATGTTCGACATCTTTTCTGTCTCGGAGGCAAGCCAGAGAGCCATGAATGTCGAGCAACAACGAAGGCATTGCCAAGTTGGTGGAGCATGGGTAGCACATGTTAGGGGATGAAATCAAGTAAGAACACCGCCAAATCAAAGTGCACAAAATAGGCCAGTAGTCACCAATACTGGTAAGCCTTACTTAGGACTTGGTTGGTACTTTGAGGACCCATTGCTTCAAGATTGGAGAAATGGGACAACATGTTGCTAAGTGTTGTAAGGATGACAAACCAGGCAAGGGTCTTTATATTGAGGAGCTCCATAGAGAAGATGGTGGGGTTAGCGAGGAAGAAACCTAGACTGATTGGGCGCCACAGGAAGAAGATACTGTGGTAGGTGATGAAGGATGCCTACTTGTGATTAGACGGGCTTTCTTTGAACTAAGAGATGAACCGAGAGATGGATGGTTAAGGAATAATATCTTCCAAACCACATAAACCATTGGCGGTAGAGTATGCCGCATGGTGATTGACTTGGGAAGTTGAGAGAACATGATATCCAAGGGGGTTGTCGCCAAGTTAGGGTTGAAGACAGAGGCTCATCCAATTCCGTACAAATTATCATGGCTCAAGAAAGGAAACTGGGTAACCGTGTCCAAATGATGCTTGGTAAATTTCTCAATTAGGTCGAAGTACAAAGATGGGGTGTGGTGTGACATGGTCACCATTGACGCTTGCCACCTATTATTGGGGCACCCGTGGTAATAAGATAAAAGAGCCATCCATGACCGATGGAAGAACATGTATAGCTTCGTCTTCCAGGGGACGAAGATTATCTTGTTGCCCAAGAAGGACGAGACGCTGTGAGCTTTAACAGCTCAACACCTGAGCCTACAAGGCCGAGCTATGTCGCCAAGGAGGTTGGCAAAACTAAGATCATTTTTGTGTTGATTAGGAAAGAGGGCAAGGTGAATCCAAGGGAGATACTGAGCTAGGTTGCCGCCATGCGAAGTGAGTTCGCTATTGTCTTTTTGGAGGAGCTACGGGATATGCTATCGCCATTAAGAGGCATACAACATTGCATTGATCTGATACCGGGGGCTACCTTGCTGAATAGGCCTCACTACCGTATGAGTCCATTTGAGCATGAGGAGTTAAGACGCCAACTGGAGGAATTGCTGGCCAAGGGATTTATTAGGAAGAGCTTGAGTCCTTGTGCGGTGCTAGCTCTATTGACGCCAAAGAAGGACAGTAGTTGGCAGATGTGCATGGATAGTAAGCCATCTATCTCAAGTGGCAGTTGCGCAAACTTCATCACCCACATTGAATTCTTTCATTTTGTGTTTTCTATCTGTCAATACTTATACTATTGCTCAAGGTTCTACTTGTGTATGTGTTTGCAATGAATCCTTCGCTTTCCCATGTATATGTCCGAGGTCATGAACAGGTACTGAGTTAAGTGGAAAATAGGGAACAAAGCCATAGACGATGAGGAAGGGCGAGAACCTTGTATTGCAATTGTTAGGATGGTTGTAAGTGAACTCCTCCTAAAGTAACATTTGGTGCCAGTTCTTCACAATGTGGACTATAAGACATCTTAACAAATTCCCCGAAGACTAGTTAGTATCCTCCACCTGCCCATCCGTTTGCAGATGGCGAATGAGGATGAAATTAAAAGATGTATTCGCCAATCCCGCCAGACTCCTTCAAAAGTTGATCAACAAAGCAAACATATGCTGGAACGTAGGTTGTGAAGGAGATATATCTTTCTAAAAGTACAACTATGTAACGTACACTACATTAGCAACCCTTTTGCTAGCTTGGAAATGCGCCATATACTAAGACCAATCCATAATCATAAAATAGAATTAGTTCAGTGTTACATCTTGGGGAACCCAAACATAGAATATCCATTCTAATATCCGTCCAGCACTATCTCAAAAATGGCAATGCCAAGTAAGGCTGGGTATTGGTCGAGGTCTCCCTTAAGGCCTCACAAATACGACAAATGATAATGAGTTGTCTCTCATGCTTGGGCAATAATATATATTCACCACTCACTGTGCGTCTTATCTCAACAGATTTATCGAGTAACCCCTTATGTTCACACCTTGTTCTCTTAAAGAGGAAAACCTCGTGTATCAGGTAACCTCGTGTATACACCTAGTGCTCGTCCATAACAATGTCCATCTGATGACATGTTTCCGAAAATAATCTCATGCATGCTTAACTAGATAAACACAATTGGAAAATAAATAACTGACATAGCTTTATTCATTAATTATAAACCAAACTATAGCAAACTATCCAACACTTGAATGCTTTTATGAGTTCTTCTAATTCAATGGCAATTCTCAATGATGGAAATAAAGTATCAAAAATGGCATGAATCAAGGAACGATATAACGCTGTATATGAAACTCCTCCGGCAAGGAAACAGTAACTGCTCTGGAAAAGAAAGGAAATTGCTCCTTAAACTTAAGGAGCATACACATCCCTATATGGTCACTTTAAATAATAGTTGTTAATATGCCACTTAGATTAATTGTTTGGGAGTCATAATTAATTCCCACGTTAATTGTGAAATAAATGTCATCGACCATTAAAAATTTTAAAATTAAGAGAATAAATAAGGAAAAAATTCTAACATAAATAACTAAAAATTAAATAATTGAATTTTTAAAGCGTTGTTTCTGATTTGAACAAGATTAATTGTTTGTTTATGTACAAAATGTTGTGATTGTTTAACATTACACATGGACGTACAAGCGCGTATATTGTTAACTTTGATACTACAAGTGAGCGAGACTTGATGCTTGTCTTTTTACTACCATGTGTTTCATGAAATTTCCTTCTACAATTTTTGTATCAATTCTCCTGAGAATGATCCCTCAAACTATAAGTGATTATTGTTCTAATATATATCAAATGAGAACATTTAACTACAGTGAGTTATAAGAGCTTAAATCTCAGCCATTGAATTCAAAATGAAGGGCTGAGATTGCACATATAAAGAGGAGGAGAGAGAGAGAGAGAGTTTTTAAAAGCACTTTACATGTGCAATCTCAGCCCTTCATTTTGAATTCAATGGCTGAGGTTTAAGCTTTCATATCTCGTCATAGTCAAATGCTTTCATTTGATATTCACTATATATATATATATATAAGTGATAAAAATATTAATCGAATTCAAACTATAGATATATTTTTTTTTTTTTTTAAATTGTGGAGTTTTGAAATTTTGGAGATCTAAACAAGCTTAACTAATTCCTGGGATCCTTTTATTGCTTATTCCAACCCGGCTAATTTTTGTTACCGTCACAATTATAAGTTCCTTCAAGAATGAAATAACTATATTGGGTTCAAATTAATTTCAAGAACCAAATAATTTAAAGACCCTACTAAAATTGAAAAAGCATATGAACTTCAATGTCCTTTTTTCAATAATTAGCGACAAAGTTCCAACACAAAACAGATTATTTGAATAAGCGAGGCCTAGTTTATAACCCAAATAAAATCAGGGAAAAGAAACATTATAATAGACACCAAAGAAAACAGGAAAGCAGGGCAAAAAAACCAAATATGCGAAAAGGCACCAAAATAGGCACTACGCAGATTTATCAGCAATGGGTAGATAGGTTTGGCACAGGGGATGACGTGGAACTGTGAGAGGGCTGAAGACAGAATGACAAAGGGACTGGTCAAAATAAAGCCCTACTCCATCCTTAGAAAAATCTCAATCAAATCCGATTCATCGCCACCATATGCCAAACCAAGCCTTCTTCCGAACTGCCACATACGCTTCACTTCAAAAAGCTTACCAACATCCTTGGCATTGTCATCCTTCTTTACCAACTTTCCCAATTTTTGTTTCTCAGAGGGTTTGGTCAGTTTCTTCACATTGCTCCCTAGAGATGTATCCTTTGGGAATTCGTGATAGTTCCTCTTCGCTTGCTGTTTTATCTTACACTTTTGAGCTTTTTGGCTCTTCTTCAACAACACAAAGCCAGTAGCCTAATGGCCCACCACCCTCTTCTTTCTCTACTTCTCTGTCTCACTAGACTCAACAACATGCGACATCGATACCAGAGGTGAAACCCTAGCAGGTGCTTGGCTCCAGTGCACTCAAAAGCAATATCACTACCGACATCCCGGATCTAGTTAACAACAATATATATAGGGCCATGGGTCCCTGCTAAGTCATCCAGGTCAACCTCATTCCACTACAAGGCAAGAGGAGATTGGGATGCCAGAACTGGAAGTTGGGGATTTGACTCGAGAAGGTAGATGGAATGGCCGAATGTGGGCATATAAGATCTGAGATCCACCTATCGATCAGCTAACCACCAACGTGAAAGTCAAATTGGCCCTTATTATGCTCCACACACCTCATGATAATTATGGCCAAACGTGAATGTGGACCTAAGGATACCAGATAACCACCCAAGCCAACCAATGGGAGCTCATGCATGGATGGACCAACTAAAGGGGCATGATTCATGGGTGGAGCACGCTCTAGTGACAATATCATATTCAGGAGATAAGGCCATCTCCCTGGAAAGCCTGGTAAAGGCAGTGAGGGCGATTAGCTGGGGAGCAAATAAGGATCAATTCAAAATTACCCTCTTAGACAAAAATTAGGCGAGTTCCCCTATTGAATTGTACTTGGACCATTTGATGAATTAGTGATAGGGAGTATGTTTCAATAAGTATCTGAGCAACATCCACAAACCTCATTGCTGATGCTCTAGAGTTAATCCGGATAAACTTGCCCCATATAATGGCAAAATCTATGAAGCATTCCTTCGACCACCATTGAACTGGTAATCCGTGAACTTCAACCCATACTCCTCTATACACTGAACCCAGAATCTGACCTGAGTATCTAGCCACATTCTTGAACGTACTGAGCTGCATTTGTTTCCGAGGCCCGAGATTTGACTCTAAGGTTTTGGTCAAGTTACACGTCAAAATGAAAGTGCTTAGGCTTAACTCTCTAGGGACGAGACCCAGACATTTATTCTCCATGATATATGTGACAATACTATCAGGGGTATCCTCCTTGAAAGATTGTGCAATAATTGACTCCACGCGTGTGTTTGAATTTGCCACCACAATCTTGCAACATGACTAGTCCACAGCAACCCTAATCCGAGATCTCGAATTTTCCTAGGACAATTTGATTTGAGTGGATAGACCCTCAAAGCTAGTAAGGGAGAGATTAAAGTCCAAATTGGATCCCTTGTCGTGAGAAAGGAAGTGACAAAGAATGGTTTATATGTTCTGAGAGGGGAGGTAGTTGTTGGTAAGGGAAATATAGCTAAAGAGACCCTAGAGACACCACTAGCCTATGGCATTGGAGACTTGGGCACATATTAGAATGGGGACTATTAGAATTGCAAAAACAGGGTGTGTTTGGTATCGATTCTATGTCTGAACTTGATTTCTGTGATTATTACATCTATGGCAAGCATTATAGGATTGCATTTAAAACTGGTTCACATACAACTGAAGGCATTGTAGATTATGTTAATGCTAACTTATGGGGATCTCTTAGGGTTCCTGCAATGAATGGAGCATCATACTTCCTGTCAATAGTTGATTATTACTCAAGACTAAAAATGAAGCATATGGAACCTTTGTTAAAGGGAAAACACTAATTGAGAACCAAATAGGAAGAAGACTTAAGGTTTTAAGAACAGACAATGGCCTAGAGTTTGTGACCACAGAATTTGACCTATTATATGCTGAATGTGGAATAAAGAGACAGAATAGTAAGATCAACTCCCTATCATAATGGAGTAATAGAAAGAATGAACATAACACTTTTAGATAGAGTTCATTGGATGCGTTTTTCATCGGGTTTACCAAAGCTGTTTTGGGGTGAAGCTATTAACATAGCTGCCTACTTAATAAATAGATCACCAAACTCAGCTATAGAAATGAAACCTCCTGAGAATCTTTGGATAGGAAAATCTGTTAAATGCAATAATCGAAGGCTGTGTTTGGAGCTCGAAATTGGAGGCTAGAATTAGGGTTGAGGCTAGAATTAGAGTCCATAATTTAAATTTTATTGTTTGCCCATAATTTAAATTCTATTATTTGGTTCACCTGTTGGAATTAGAATTACAATTCCACTACCTAATTTCGTGGAATTGGATTTTAACTGAAAATCATACTTTCCAATTCCTTGGGAGTGGGGGTAAGGAATTGCAATTCCATACTAACTACAATGACCTAGAACCCATAGTGACCCAATTTGACTAATGTAAATCTAAGATGTCTCAAAATCCAAAAACATAAACACAACCTAATATTTGATCTAAACCTCGAAATCACTCAACTAAAATGACTTGAACTTGAAATGACTGAAATCACTTTAGCTCAAAGTCCGAAGCTACCCGACTTAATTAACGTAAAACTCGAGATAACTTAAATCGAAAAAGTGAAACTATGCGACTTTAATGTGATGTAAACAAGCTGAACTGAAGTGGAAATGACCCGACCAAATTGAATCAAAACTTAATACGACCTATACTAAAATGGCCCTACCCATCTCAAACACAGCCTACGATGACTCAAAATTTGAAATGATAGAACTCATTTATCCCAAAACGAAAATGACTCAAGTTTGAAATGACCTAAATGAACTCAAACCCGATCAACTAGCTTGAATCTTGAAAACACCTAGCTCAATTAACTGAAAATCCAACGAAACTTAAACACTACATGATCCAACACGATACTTGACCCGATTTGACAGAAATATCAAATGACTCGAACTCAAATTGAACATCTCCAACCATAAATGCAATGTGAATCGCTTTGACCAAAATCTAATCGTAGTTGATTTAAAACTCGAAATACTCCGATTCAATTGACCGAAAACCCTTGATGATTCCCTTTAATGAACTAGACAATGGAATTTTAATTCTATTAGAATTCCAAGTCCACAGCCCAATTTCAATTCCATGTGTCAAACAGAGCCTAAATGTGTTTGATTGTTCTACTTCTGCACGTCAAAAAGAGGGCAAACTTGAATCTAGGGCTATTAAGGGAATTTTCCTAGGTTATGCTTCAGGTGTCAAAGGTTTTAGATAGGCTGTAAAGGAGAGGAAAAAAACTATAACAATTATTAGTAGGGATGTCATCTTTAATGAAGATGAGATGCTTTCCATAAAAGAACAAACTAGTGATAGTTCAGCAATTAGGAAACTTGACCCTATCTATTATGAGTTTGAAGTTAATCCACCTAACCTAATAAACCTTAGAGTTGGATCTGATGATAACCTAGATCAAAATGACCATAATATTATTGAAATAGCCCAAGAAAAAACTGTAGATGATTATAATAGACTAGGAACATATAACTTTAACCTAGACAACCACCAATTGGATAGAGATAGGGTAAGAAGGGATGTTATAGCACCAGATAAGCATAGTTTCACTGACTGTATGTCTTATGCTCTAAACACAGCCTTAGAGTATATTGAATCTGAACCTTTAGCCTTTAAACAAGCCATTAACAACAAGTATTCAACACAGTGGCTGAATGCAATGACTGCTGAAATGGAAAGTTTAAAGGAGAAACAAAAAAGAAAAAAAAAAAAAAAAAAAAAAAAAAAGGCCTTGGGTTCTTATCCTTAAGGGTAAGAAGTTGGTAGGTTCAAAGTGAGTTTTTAGGATAAAAGAACCTGAGGTTCCCGAAGAGTCACCTAGGTCTAAATCCAGATTAGTGGCAAAGGGATTTACAGAAAAGAGGGCAGTTCATTACAATGAAATTTTCTCACCTGTTGTCAAACATGTTATAGTTTGATTGATGACGTACCTAACTACTAAATTTGATATGTTTTTGGACCAAATGGATGTTACTACTGCTTTTCTACAAGTAGAACTTGAGGAGGAGAATCTTTAGTCTAAACTCGAGGGTTTTATTGAACCTCATTTGGCTGATCACGTATGTTTGCTTAAGAAATTATTGTATGGACTAAAACAATCCCTAAGACAGTGGTACATGGCTTGACTAGATCTGTTCTTGATACCTGTTTGTATTTCAAGAATGTTCACTGTTTTGATGCCATTGTCTTACCAATATACATTGATTATATGCTCCTAGCCATCAGGTCCAAATAATAGATATGGGATAAAAAAAAAGAGGTTAAATTGCACCTTTGATATGAAAGATATTGGTGAGGCTAAGAAGATTTTAGGAATGGATATTATGAGAAACAGGTCACTAAAAACAATTCACTTGAGCCACAGCCATTACTTAACAAAAGTTTTAAAAATTTTAACATTTTTGATTACAAAATTGTTAAACTCCCTATGGCAACTCAGTATCATTTTTTAGAAATCAATGCCTCGTGAATAAACAAGAAAAGATTAAAATAAGTAGTATACCATACGCTAATGCTATAGAGTCACCTATGTATGCGATGACCTGTATAAGGCCTGATCTGGCCTTCCCCATGAGCGTTTTGTCGCGTTTTATGTCAAATTTTGTTAAAGTACACTGGGATGGAGTAAAATGGTTGTAGAGATATGTCAAATGAACCATAGATTTGGGCTTAACCTTTGGTAAAGACCAAAGTGAACTTATATTGACTGGATATGTGGACTATGATTTTGCTGGTGACTTAGATAGAAGAAGATCTACAACAACATATATCTTTACTTTAACTGGTGGAGCTATTAGTTGGAGGTCAAAATTAAAGACTGTCGTAAAATTGGTCCCTATATGATTTAACTATGTCAAGAAATATTCAAATATTATAGATCAAAGGGTGTAAATGTCTAGTGGCATAAGTTGTAATTTTTTTTAGGTAAAAGTTATTATTGAAGCAGCAGGTTAAAATTCATTTAAATAAGGTCATGTGGTAAGATGACTTTGCTGCCCCTGCGCGTGTGCTCAATTTACCTGCCCGTGCCACTCTGACTGCTGCCCGAAGCTTCTTAAGGAAGATACCCAAATCAGTTATTGATGGCTGACACGCGTCAGCAATCCACTCTGACTATTTGTGTTTCTTGAGGGCGTTTATGGACCGCTGATCTTGATCGTACGAATGGCCGAGATTGAACCTGGAGCCTTGCCACGGATCGGAGTTCTGTTGCCTATATATACCGGCCCTTTTTAGGGTTTGTCGTACGCTTTGCATTTCTCTCTGTTTTCTCATTAGCCACCGCCTCTTTCATTTTACTCTGGCGATCTTGAGGCGATCGAAGGCGATTGAGTAAATCCGTGGGTGTTAAGGCTTTCTCGTTCAATCTTTGGTAGTTTGGAGCACTTATGAAGCCTTGTTGGCTTCGCTTGTGAGCTTTCTCTTCCCTTACTCTTTATTTCCGTTCGGTTTTATGTTTCTGTCTTAGAAGCCTTGAAGGATCTGTATGTATTGAGTTGTATATTGTTGATCTTTGGTCTGTAATACATGAACTTGATTGAATAGCGGATAGACTTCCCTAGAAATAGGGAGCCGTGGATTAGGTCCGTATTATAAGGCTGAACCAAGTAAAATCTCGTTGTTGTCGTTGTGTTTTTTTGTGCATGTGTTTCGGTTTTGGATGAATCTTGCTTTATTACAGTTACAGGTTTCTTGAACAAGATCTGACATGTTGAATGATTGTTGTTATTGGCGGATTTTCAAGATCTAAAGATAATAAGTTTTAAACCCTAGGAATACGACCTAAATCTTAACAAGTGGTATCAGAGCTTCAGGTTCTTTACCTTAAAGAAACAGTATGGCTTCTACTAGGGTTGATATTGAAAGGTTTGACGGTAGGAATGATTTCAATCTATGGAAACTAAAAATGAAAGTAATCCTTATGGCACAAGGTGCTGGAATTGCACTTTTGCCCGAAAAGGATCAAGCTACTTATCTAACTGAAAAGGAGAAAGTAGAAATCGAACATAAAGCTTATGCTTCTTTATTACTTAGTCTTGATAACTCGGTACTTAATTAGATCCGCTCTGAAAAGGCCGTAGCAGATATATGGGCTAAGTCAGAGGAAATCTATAAGTCCGAGTCATTGTCCAATAGGATGCTGTGCATAGAATCCCTTTTCACCTTTAAGGTGAGTGAGACTAAACCCCTAGAGGACTCTATAGATAAGTTCCATAAAATCTGTCAAGATCTAGAAAACGTTAAAGTTACTGTTGCTGATGAATTGTTGGCTGTATTGTTGCTATGTGCCTTACCTAAATATCTTAGGTCCTTTAAAGACACAATAAGATATGGACGTGACACTGTAGCACTGAAAGACGTTACAAAGGCCCTAAGATCCAAGATCCTAGAACTTAGGAAGGAAGGGAAGTACCCATCAACCAGTAACAGTGGGGAAGGGCTACCAGTCAGGGGTAGGACAAAGACTCGAGACAACCATAACAACTATAACAATCATAACAACCATAATAACTACAACAATAAAGATAGGAGAAGAAGTAAGAGTCGAAACAGATCTAGTTCAAGACCTAGAAGAGATTGTAGTAAAGTAAAATGCTATGAGTGTGGTAAACTAGGACACATTAAAAGATATTGTCCAGATTACCAAAGAAAGTTTAACGGCACAACTGACAACACTGAATTTAATGACGGATATGACTCCGCTGAAGTATTAGTAGTATCCACAGACCAAACTACACATGAGTGGGTTCTAGACTCAGGGTGTAGCTTCCATATGACTTCAGATAGATCCTTCTTTCCTGAATACTGGACTATAGCTGGGGGAAAGGTGCTGTTGGGAAATAACCATGGATGCCAAGTAGTTGGGATAGGGTCAGTTAGGCTTAAAGGGTCAAATGGGATTGACTTTACCCTAAAGGGAGTTAGGCATGTGCCTGAACTTAGAAGGAACCTAATTTCTCTAGGACAATTAGACCAGGCTGGTATGACCTTAAAGGCACAACAAGGGGTAATGAAGGTCCTTAAGGGTTCCCTTGTAATGCTAAGAGGAGAGGTCAAGAACGGTCTATATATGCTTAGAGGTGACGTAGTTCCTGCTGGCTGCTCTATTGTAGGGAAAACTGACCTAACCAACCTTTGGCACAAAAGATTAGGACATGTATCAGAGAGGGGCCTGAATGAGCTGAACAAGAGGGGGCTGTTGGGGGGTGGTTATGTGTCTAAACCTAATTTCTATGAGTCATGCATATTTGGAAAACATCATACACTATCTTTTAAATCTGGAATCCATATAACTAAGTCACCGATAGACTATATCCACTCTGACCTGTGGGGACCAGCAAGGGTACCCACATTAGGTGGAGCATACTACTTCCTATCTATGGTAGATGATTTCTCTAGGAAGGTTTGGGTTTACCTACTTAAAACAAACGATGAATTTTTAGTGCCCTTGTTAGGTGGAAGAACCTTATAGAAAATCAAATAGGTAGGAAGATTAAGGTACTTAGAACTGATAATGGACTTGAATATATAAACACTGAATTTGATAGTTTATGTGCTCAAAATGGTATTAAAAGACACAACACTGTTAGGAAAACTCCCCAACAAAATGGACTAGTTGAAAGAATGAACCGTACGCTCCTAGACAGGGTAAGATGCATGTTATTTGCATCAGGACTTGGTAAATAATTTTGGGGGGAGGCTGTAGCTACTGCATGTTATCTAATTAATCGAACTCCCTCCTCTGCAATTGACTTTAAAACCCCTGAGGGAAAATGGACTGGAAAAACAAGCGACTATTCTATTTTAAAGGTTTTTGGATGTGCTGCGTATGCACATCAATCTAAAGGAAAACTTGAACCCAGGGCTATAAAAGGTGTTTTTCTAGGCTATCCGGATGGTGTAAAGGGGTATAGGGTGGGTGTTAGGGATGGAAACAGGACCAAAATCATAATTAGTAGGAATGTGACCTTTAATGAAGAGGAAATGCTGTACTTGGAGAAAACAGTGGCTGCTGGTACAGCAGCCACTTCCTCCAACCCTAGGAAGCTTGATCCTGAACTCTACGAGTTCGAGATCAGCTCAACAGAGCCTTTATAGCAGGAAAACCAGACCTTAAATCCTGAGGAAGAGGTGACTGACAGTGCTGAAGGGAGCACTGAACCTCAAGAAACAATTGAACAAACGGACCTATCAAACTACCAACTAGCGAGGGATAGGGAGAGGAGAGAAATTAGGGCACCAGTCAGGTTTGGCAGTGCTGATTGTATTGCATTTGCCCTAAATACTGCCCTAGAGTATGTAGAATCAGAACCTCTCACTTATACTCAGGCTATTAGTGAGGCTGCCTCTGAACAGTGGCTTAAAGCCATGACAGAGGAAATGGAGAACCTCAAAAAGAACAAAACTTGGGTTTTGGTTCCTAAACCAATGGATAGGAAGTTGGTAGGTTCTAAGTGGATTTATAAGGTAAAAGAACCCGATACATCATCTGGACAGCCAAGGTTCAAGGCTAGACTAGTTGCAAAAGGTTTTTCACAAAAAGAAGGGGTAGACTATAATGAGATTTTTTCTCCCGTTGTTAAGCACACAACTATAAGAATACTTATGGCACTAACGGCGAAGTTTAGCCTATTTCTGGAACAAATGGATGTTACAACAGCTTTCCTTCATGGTGAGCTAGATGAGGAAATCTTTATGGCCCAACCTGAGGGCTTTATTGAACCAAACCATGAGAACCATGTTTGTCTACTTAAGAGGTCTTTATATGGCTTAAAACAATCCCCTAGGCAATGGTACAAACGTTTTGACCAATTTATAAGAAGTAGGGGCTTTAGTAGATCAATACATGACACTTGTTTTTATTATAAACATGCTGATACTGTTGATGCACTGTATTTGCTGATTTATGTGGATGATATGATGCTGGCCAGTAAATCCATGAACCATATTAATGATTTGAAACTAACGCTTTGTGCTGAGTTCGATATGAAAGATCTAGGGAAGGCCAAGAAGATACTTGGTATGGAAATTACCAGGGATCCAGCAGCTGGAACAGTGCACTTATCTCAACAAAGGTATTTGGAAAAGGTATTGGTTAGATTCAACATGTCTGAATGTACACTTGTAAAATTGCCCTTAGCAAGTCAGTATAAGTATACAGTTCAACAGTGTCCCACGAATGAGATAGAAAAGAAACAAATGGAAAGAGTCCCATATGCTAATGTTATAGGTTCCTTAAAGTATGCTATGACTTGTACACGTCCAGACTTAGCTTTCCCTTTAAGTGTTTTGTCTAGGTTTATGAGTAACCCAGGAAAGGAACATTGGGATGGAGTTAAGTGGTTGTTAAGGTACATTAAACAAACCTATAAACTGGGACTTACTTTTGGCCGGACAAAAACGGACCTCAGATTGATAGGTTACACCAATTCTGACTTTGGGGGAGACGTAGATAAAAGGAGGTCCACTAGTGCTTACATTTACACTTTAAATGGTGGAGCTATTTGTTGGAAGTCTAAGTTGCAGCCTGTGATTGCGCTGTCGACCACTGAGGCCGAATTTGAGGCCCTCACAGAAGCCATAAAAGAGGCTATCTGGCTGAGAGGCTTACTGTCAGAAATAAACCTCGATAACGGGCCTCCCGTACTGTTTTCGGACAGTCAATCAGCCCTTGCATTGTGTAAAAAGCCCGTGTTTCATGATAGGACTAAGCACTTAGCTGTCAAGAGAAATTTTCTAAACGACATTCTTGAAAGGAACACTGTTGAACTGCGAAAAATCTGTACTGCGGAAAATCCAGTGGATATGGGCACAAAAATTTTGACTTTGGTCAAGTTACATAAATGTATTAACTTGGTTCAAAGTAATTGGGATCATGGATGACGAACCCAATGTGTTTTGCTCCTATTACTAGGGAATGTCCAGTAGTTAACCCATATAGGTACCAAGGTGGAGAATTGTTGTAAAATTGGTCCCTATATGACTTAACTATGTCAAGAAAATTTAAGTCAAGAAATGTTCAAATATTATAGATCAAAGGGTGTAAATGTCTAGTGGCATAAGTTGTAATTTTTTTTAGGTAAAAGTTATTATTGAAGCAGCAGGTTAAAATTCATTTAAATAAGGTCATGTGGTAAGATGACTTTGCTGCCCCTGCCCGTGTGCTTAATTTACCTGCCCGTGCCACTCTGACTGCTGCCCGAAGCTTCTCAAGGAAGCTACCCAAATCAGTTATTGATGGCTGACACGCATCAGCCATCCGGCGCCACTATTTGTGTTTCTTGAGGGCGTTTATAGACCGCTGATCTTGATCGTACGAATGGCCGAGATTGAACCTGGAGCCTTGCCATGGATCGGGGTTCTGTTGCCTATATATACTGACCCTTTTTAGGATTTGTCGTACGCTTTGCATTTCTCTCTGTTTTCTTATCAGCCACCGCCTCTTTCATTTTACTCTGGCGATCTTGAGGTGATCGAAGGCGATTGAGTAAATCCGTGGGTGTTAAGGCTTTCTCGTTCAATCTTTGGTAGTTTGGAGCACTTATGAAGCCTTGTTGGCTTCGCTTGTGAGCTTTCTCTTCCCTTACTTTTTATTTCCGTTCGGTTTTAGGTTTCTGTCTTAGAAGCCTTGAAGGATCTGTATGTATTGAGTTGTATATTGTTGATCTTTGGTCTGTAATACTTGAAATTGACTAAATAGTGGATAGACTTCCCTAGAAATAAGAAGCCGTGGAGTAGGTCCTTATTATAAGGCTGAACCACGTAAAATCTCGTTGTTGTCGCTGTGGTTTTTTGTGCATGTGTTTCGGTTTTGGATGAATCTTGCTTTACTGCAGTTACAGGTTTCTTGAACAAGATCTGACGTGTTGAATGATTGTTGTTATTGGCGGATTTTCAAGATCTAAAGATAATAAGTTTTAAACCCTAAGAATACGACCTAAAACTTAACAAAGACTCTAACCTCCCTTTCAACAATAGAGGCAGAATTTCTAGCTATATCAGATGCAGTTAAAGAAGTTATATAGCTAAATGGCTTATTATCTAAAATTAAGCTTGATCTAGGATCACCCAAAATATACTCAGATAGTCAATCTGCAATTGCCTCATGTAGGAATTTAGTATTCCGTGATAGAACTAAACATTTGGACATTAGAAGATACTTTATCATGGACCAGATAGATGAGAACAAAATTGAGTTGCTGAAACTTAATATTGATGAAAACTTCCTTTAGAGAAGTGTACACGTTTTATTAAACTTGTACAAATGGAATGGAACCCTAGATAAAGAGTTTGCAAAACTGCTCCTATTTCTAGAGTGTATCCAATGGTTAAGTCATATAAATACCTAGGTGGAGATTTTTGTACCCTAATTGGTAAGCATATGACTTAAAACATGCCTAAAACTATATAGATTTGGCTTAAATTGGACTTAAAACGAGATTAGTTATTAATAAGATTATTACTATTAATGAAACACATCACTTAATATTTGGAGCATAAGTGAAACGTAGCTTGAGATCTTTGTGTCTATACTCAACTTTTTTTTGGGCCTTGTATCAGGTTTATATAAAGCTAATCTTGCTAAAATCGTTAACAATATTGATGGCGTTTGTCAGTTCTTGCATATACCAGTAAGCATATCATTGAGTTTGTTACTACAAGAGAGTTAGAGTGGCTGTTTTATTAAGCTAATTCCTTGCTTGTCATTTACTGCCATGTGTAGGGATGGCAATGTGGTGGAGCGGAACGGGGCGGGTACAAAACTATACCCATACCCGCCCCATACCCGTGACGGGTACGGGGCGGATACACCGAACCTGTACCCACTACCCGCCCCACTTATACCCGCGGGTAGCGGGTTTTACGCGCCCCATTGGCATCCCTAGCCATGTGTTTTATTTTATTCCCTGTTTACTTGTATTTTTGTACCAATAATTTGTCATGGTCTGGGTCCCTCCAACTCTAAGTGATAAAAAATACAGACAAAAGTCCCAAGTTGGTCAATAAAATGGCCAAAATTTCCCCATTTGGTCACGCAACTCAAATTTTGGAAATTTTGGTCCCCCAACTTTAAAAAAAAGTTTCATCTAGTTACCCAACTCAAATTTTAGAAAAGTTGGTCACCCAACTCCTAATAAAAATCTCATTTAGTCACCTAAATGGTTTAAAATTAATTAAATTCACTACGCAAATAAAAAATAACAAACTTAATTATATTTATGAATTATATATTTTATTGGTCTACAATTTTCTGACTTTATTAAAATTTATCTATTATTTTTCCAAAATAATTGTTCATCTTTTATTTTATAATCAAATTATTATTTTGTTATTAATATTACGTAAAAATTAAAAGATATATAACCAATTTTGCCATAAAATAAAATATAAAAAATAATTTAAATAAAAAATGATCCAAAATAATTTGCATATAATTATAATTGTAAAAAAACTAAAAATTAAAAATATTTACTTTGAATTAAATAATTAATCAAAATTTTCTCTCAAATTTATCATAAAAATAATTTCCCTCCCAAAATTCCTCCAACCAAATTTAAATTTTGGGAAGGAATTTTGGAGTTTCAAAATTTTCCCTCCCAAAATTTAAAAATTTGGTCAGAGGGATTTTGGAAGGGAAATTTTTTTAAGGATGAATTAAGAGAAAATTTTGATTAAGCATTCAATTTAAAATAAATATTTCTTCTTTTTAGTCTTTTTACAATTATAACTATATGCAAATTATTTTGGATCATTTTTTATTTAAATTATTTTTTAAATTTTATTTTATGGCAAAATTAATTACATATCTTTTAATTTTTATGTAATATTAATAGCAAAATAATAATTTGATTATAAAATAAAAGATGAACTATTATTTTTGAAAAAATAATAGATAAACTTTAGTAAACTTAGAAAATTGCAGACTAATAAATAAATAATTCATAAATATAATTAAGTTTATTATTTTTTACTTGGGTAGTAAATTTAATTAATTTTAAATCATTTAGGTGACTAAATAAGATTTTTATTAGGAGTTGGGTGACCAAATTTTCTAAAATTTGAATTTGGTGACTAATTTGTTCATTTTAAATCACTTGGGTGACTAAATGGAACTTTTTTTAAGAGTTGGGTGACTAAATTTTTCAAAATTTGAGTTGGGTGATCAAAAGGGCAATTTTTGGTCACTAAATGGGATTTTTGTCAAAAAATACATATTCGTATAAATTGGATGACATTTTTTTTTTTTAAAATTAGGCATATATAATTTTTTTTTTAGTACTGTACTTGTTAAGTTAAAAGTAAAGGCATTATATTAGTATTAATAAATTTTTTTGCCCCACACTAAGAAAAAACCTAATTTTTTATTATCATGAAATGCGGTGTGAACCTCACTTGCTACCTTGCAAGTGAGGAAGAATCAAGCTAATTTTAATATGAAAAAGATAATTAATAAAACATTAAATTATCTGTACGCAATTTTTTTTAACATTATACTTGCTATAGTAAAAGAAAAAGGGTATTGTATGAGCGAAAATGGATATTTTTAGCATTATAACTATAGACATAAACTAATTTTTTAAGCACTATATGATATCTAATACTTGCTCATATAACTTGTACGGTCTATCATGATTCAATGCATTTACGCTCAAAAATACTAATGTGGAACATGATTTTGGTAATATATAAGTATTTTTGGCTGAAGTATTTTCAAAACAAAGCGTCTCTTGGTTTTATATGTAATGTGTTTTAGTTTAAATATAACATGTGACAACACATCCATGGTGTGCGTCAGCACATGATCATAGAAACATTCTTTGCATGGTGCATATTGACTCGCAGAAGGTGTCTGTCCATGGACAATATCACAAAAATTCCAATAGCAAAAATTGGGGTTGTGTGCGTTTACACCCCAAACTCAAGGAAATTGGGAGGACGCCATTTTGAGGGAGAATGTCACGCTTTTATCACATGATTCCATCCTCGAGGGATGTTAGGTCCTTAAATGTTAAAACAATGGCATCTCTAGCCCAATTGCTTGACAAGTTAAAATCCCTTAAGGAGTGTCAACCATTCAAGATGGTTGAAGGGGGTAAAAGAGGCTCGGGTTTGAGGGACTTCCCAGAAAGCTGGAAGATAGGTGGTTCTGAAGCTCAAGGAAGCTACATGGAGCGTATTTTCAAACAGGTGGGCCTCAAGTCTATCCAATAGAACGTGAGGCATCTAGAGTGGACTCCAATGACTTGTGCAGATGTGGAGCTTCCGAAAAGATGCTCGAGCACATAATTTAGGAATGATTAATGCCCATTTAGCATGCCAAGGAAGCATTGAGGAAAACATGAGAAAGAAATGTAGGAGGAAAAGGATACAACCGTTGTTTCCATTTTCTATAAATAAGACACACTATTGTAGTTGTGAAATCCAACAGCACAATACAAACTTCTTCAAGTTTTTTTTACAGCACATTTGTGCTTTTTACTTAGGAATAGCATGACTAGACTTGCTTATGTGGCGCACATAATCTTTGTACTTACTTTTTTTTAGGGCAATATAATACTCCGGGTTTTAGGTATCAACTTTCTGTTTCAATCAGTTCCCGCAATCGACGAGGTTAGAACTGAGGCATTGATTTAAGGCTTTGAAGGTTAAGGCTTGACCTTGATTGTGTTGGTCTTAATCCCGGTGTTGTTACTTAATAAGTCAAGTGAACTCAGGTTTGCGTTAATGTTTAAGGGCTCTGTTGGCTAAGGCATGGCCTTGATTGCTTTAGTCCTCATTCAGTAACCCAAATATAGTTTGCTGCATTTTAATCTTGTCAAACTCTAACTCATTTGAGTTATTACAAGTTAAGAGTGTTAGGCCTAAAAACTTGATTGACTTGGGCTTGAAAGTGAACTGTTGAGGTATAAGTTTATCTCCATCTAAGTTCCTAGTTTTTAAATTTATGAGGAAACATGTCTGTGGACATTGCTCCATCACTGTAATTGCTACTTGAATTAGGTCTATATCCGTTCTTTTGAAGTCATTTGATTAAACAAAAAATCCACAAAAAATTTAAAAAGTATCCTTAATTGGAGCATAACCAGAATCCACATTAGTTGCAAACAGAAGTCAGATTCACCAAAAAACAAAATATCTTTTCTTCAAGAAGGTGATTGATTGAGGTCAAACACATGTGGTCTTGAATTTAGGCACGCTCTCACGTCACTGCGAGTCCCTTTTTGCATTTTTGTTTGGTTTGTATTTGCGGCGACCATACACGCATGCTATGTAAACGAAAATAGAAAATGTGCCTTTCAGTGACCACAGTGGGAGGCTTAATACACAACGTAATTGTCTTTAACCCTTATGTGGATTATGAAAATATAGTCTCAAATCATCCACCAATGGTCGGTACTAGAAGATCTAGTGCTCATGAACCTAAGGAACCCAAAGGGTTACCCTTGATCGGGTCTCCACTTCAACACCCTCTAGAATAAAGCCTCGTGTCATGAGGGGGTGAAGCTAGCCGCAATTGCGATAACGAAAGCGGAGGTGATGAGGACATGCCATAACATGAGCTTATTGGGCTTGATAGCTATCATCAAAAGAGTCTCGTGGAAATGCTCAAATGGAACTCGTTGATCAAAGGCCAAGATAGGCTATGAGAGAGGTTTATGAAAAGCCATATGCTAAGACAGAGTGTACTCTAGCGGCTCAGTGTGAAAATTTAGTCGAGATAAGAGCTACCATCAATGATATTGGGACCTTAATTAATGAGATACTTTATAAGGAAACTGACAGAGTCTTGGTTGAAATAAACAGAACCCTGTCTTTCACCACTACCCTTATAGCTAAGGACATGGCAAGATTAATAGTAGTTGAAATCGAGCCTACCCTAGTCAGGTAGGCTGAGACTTGTAATGGCTTTGTTCAAGCCGTTAGAAAGGATACTAGGTAGCTAAGGCCTGCTGCTCTTCCCTTAGTTCCTACTTGGTACCCTCGTGAATTTATTTCAAGCTCATGAATGCCTGTGGCTCAAGTTGATAACAGAGTCCCTGAGAGAATGAAGAACCCAACCATGGCTATTGTACTCACTTGGATTTTGGCCATAGGAATGACAATCCAACCTCAGGGATCGCTGGCCCTTTTAACCATGGGTATACTTTGGCTTCAATGAAGCTCAACATTAATGTTCAGGTCACACCTATCCCTGGGATTGGGGGCCACAGCCATCCATGCCTTCCTCATGTTGGAGAGGCTATCTTGAGACCTCTTCAGAGCCTCGAAGTATTGGTGTAGGCATAAGTTCCAAATGTTGGAGACCAATATGTGACTAGGGGACATTCTAATTTTCTTCGACCTTAAGGTCAATTCTGGGGGAATGATCTGGCAAGGGTGGCTCAATAGCCTATTAATGCAGGCATGACTTAAGGCATACCACAAATCCAAGTATCCGTTGGTACATCTTTCATGGCCAATCAGACAAATGGCTATAAAGATCAAGGGGGTTACTGCCCTGCATATGTGGGGCGACATCCATTCCCACATCCAATTGTTATGGGAGCACAGGGGTATCTTGTAGGTTCCCCTTATGATCTTCAACACCTTGAGAGCAGTGGAAGGTGCATAACCATGTGCCAAACCTACCCTTCCAAGACTAATTGGCTGCCCTTATTGAGCAGATGTATAGGCCAGGCCTCAAAAGGGTCAATGCACCTCTTTATAGTAAATCGTAACCCAACTATATTAATTGGGACTACCCTTTCCTTTGAAAATATAAGATCCTTAAGTTTACCATCTTCCCAGGAGAAAGGGAGCATATATGCTCTCAAGCACTGGGCATGATTCAACTACTAACGCAGGAAAGTATCTAACAAACTGTACTTGAAACTTAGGTTATTCCGTAGTTCTTTGATAGGGACTGCGACCTAATTCTGTTTATAATTGGGATGACATGGCCAGATAATTTCAGGCCTGATTCCCAAGAATTGAACTCGGAACCTCTATGTCAGACTTGGCTCAAATGAGACAAAAGCCAGGTGAATCTATATAGGATTATATTAACTGGTTAAAACGAGCCATGTTAAAATGCATAGTGGCTCTCCCTGAGGTTGAATATGCTAAGTTGGGTTTGAACGACATAGATATTGAGTTCAGATAGAAGTTTGAATGCTCAAACTTTATAACTCTTCTTTAGTTGGCGGAATACGCTACTAGGTACGAGGATCTCTTGAAAGAGGAAAGCCCCAAGAAAAACGGCGTGAGTAGAACTCACATACTTGATTTGCATTAGTGGTGGCCATGGGCGCGGGCCCAGCCTTAGGATGAACAGGGCCCCAGCCAGGCCTGGGCCTGGCCTTGGCCTTACGAGCCCGCCCGGCTTGGCCTTCTGTTTATATATATATATATATATATATATATATATATATATATATATATGCGAAATATATTGTAACTTATTAAAAAAAATAATTATAAGAATATAAATACAAAATGCTACCATAAAAAATTTATAATGCCCAAACGAGCACTAAACATTAGGGGCAAAGGCCCCCAACGGGCAGGGCCCAGGTCAGAGTTTTGGCCACCTTGCAGGACCCAACAAGGTTGGCCAGGCCGGTTCATGGGCCAACCAGTCCACTAGCCACCTCTAGTTTGCATGATGAGGAGAAGTTCCTCCATACGAAATTGACGAGGCCAAATACGTCAAAGGACCTCTTATAGTTGTAATCCTTTGATAAAGAAGGATATTAAAGCCAGTAAGTCAAACTATTCTCAAGACTTGAGAAAGTATTCATTTAACCTCTTGAGATTCGACATTATATTTGATTGGCTTGAGGCAAACAATGAGCTCAAAGTTTGAGGGAAAATAAGAAACCTAGCCTTAATACACCGAAGGCGAAGGGGTATACTAGAAGTGGCATGATTCATTCACTCACTCAACGAAGGATCGCATAATTTTTAGAAACAAAATTGAAGATGCCTTGAGGGAAGGGAATTAATTTCCTTAGAGAAGGATGAAATTAACAACGAAGAATGAAGGTTTGAAAGCAGAGAGCAAGTGTTAGAGCATTTGATCATAACAAAAAAAGAGCATAGAGCAAAAAGTTAAAAAAAATTTCAGGCCCTAACTATCAAATTTATGGACATGCAGGATTGAGGAAAGTTGAAACGTCAAACAGTGCCCTCTCAAACTCCTTGTGGCCATTAAAGGTCAAATCAAGCAGATTGTATGCCCGTTGGAAATATGAAATTACTAACGGCTAAAAGGGAGCATTTGTTTACACTCCAAACTCGAGGGAGTTGAGAGGATGCCTTTTCGAGGTAGAACAACACACATCTATCATATGAGGCCATCCTCGAGGGATGTTAAGCCATGGGATGTTAAAACAATTTGAATATAGCTGCTTGAAGAGTTAAAGTCCCTTAAAAGATGTCAACCAATTGAAATGCTTGAAGGGGTAAAGGTGGCCGAAGCTCAATGGACTTCCCAGAAGACTACAAGCTAGGTGGTTCTGAAGCTTAAGGAAGTTACTTGGAGCACATTTTCAGATATGTGGGCCTCAAATCTATCCAACAGAACATGGAGCATCTAGAAGGGACTCCAACAAGTCATATAGATGCGGGGCTTCTAGAACGACACTCGAGGATGCAATTTCAGGGCATGATCAATGCCCATTCAGTGCACTAAAGAAGAATTTGGGAAAAAGTGGGAGGGAAATGCCGGCGGAATAGGATGCAACAGTTATTTCTATTTTTTATAAATAAGAGACAATATTATAATTGTAAAGTGTCCAGCACCATAATATAAACTTGTTCAAGTTTCTTTACAGTCCACTTATGCTTTTTACCTAGGAGTAATGTAACTTAGTGCAGCTTATTGTAGCATAGATCGTCTTTATACCCGCTTTCTTGAGGGCAATACAATACTATGGGTTTCTGGTATGAACTCTCTATTTTAATCTGTTACTATAATCGACGAGTTGAGAATTGAGGCGTTGGTTTAAGGCTTTGACGGCCAATGTTTGACCTTAATTGCATTGGTCTTAACACCAATATCACTGCTTAATAAGTCGGGTGAACTTAGGTTTGTGTTATTGTGTAATGGCCTCGAAGGCCAGCTCGACCTTGATTGCGTTGGTCCCCATGCAGTAAACCAAACACAATTTGATCAATTTTATATTGTCGAACTCCAACTTATTTGAGTCATTACAAGTCAAGGGTGTCGGGCCTAAAAGTCTAATTGACTCGGGCTTATAAATGGGCTATTGAGTTCTTAAGTTTGTCTCCACCCTAGTTCCTAACTTTTAAGTGTACGAAAAAAAGGTGTGTGTGGGCTTGCTCCATCATTGTAATTTTTACTTGAATGAGGTCTATGTCCATTAATTTCAGTCATATATATAAATGAAAAGTTCAAAAAAAAATGTAAAAATTCTCCTCAATTGTAGCATAAGCAGAATCCACATTAGTAACCACAATCGAATTCACCAAAAAGCACTATCCCTTTTCCTTGAGAAGGTGATTGGTTGAGTTCAAATACGTGCGGTCTAGAATTTAGTCTCCCTCCCATGCTGATACAAGTCTCTTTATGCATGGTTTTCTAATTTGTGTTTACGATAACCATACTCACACTCCAAGCGAATAAAAAGAGCAAACATTCGGATTCATCAGAAGCACCATCTCCTATCCTCAAGAAGGTGATTGGTTAAGGTCAAACACGTGTGATCAAAAATTTAAGCTTGCTCCCACGTTGCTATAAGTCCCTTTTACATGTTTGCATGATTTGTATTACGGCGACCGCACACATACACTAAGCAAACAAAAAGAGTGAAGACTCAAATTCACTAAAAGCACCATCCCTTTTACTCAAGAACGTGATTGGTTGTGGTCAAACATGTGCGGTCCAGCATTTAGGCTCGCTCCCACGTCGCTGCAAGTCCCTTTTTGTATGTTTGTTTGATTTGTATTTACAACGACCACATAAACACACTGGGCAAACAAAAAGGGCAAGAAGTGTGTTGACGACCGCATTCAGAGAGCATTTCTGTAATATATATGTTGACACACACCATGTTTAAGCTAAAACACATAAAGTACACAACCCAGAGACACTTTATCTTGAAAATACATCAACAAAATATACTTACATATTATCAAAATCATCTTCCGCATTAGTATTTTTGAACAAAAATACATTAAATTATGACCGATGATACAAGCATATGAGCAAATACAGTACTAAAAATTCATATGTGCCTTGTTTTATTTTTATTTTTTTTAAATATTATTCTTCCCTTTTAAATTTAATTTATATTATTAATAAAATATAATCATTGAAGTCGACATCAGAACTTATTGCATGTACACATCAGGTATCATAGTCTGTTCTATTGTATCGATTTAACCTTCAATTATATGGAAAAATAATTCTTTAATATAATACAATTAAAAGTTATTTAAGTCAAAGGTCCCTACAGTTTGTTTATTGTGTTAATTTAGTCCTTGTAGTTTTAATTGTATTAATTTAATCCCTGAACAATTCAAAATGTGTCAACTTAGTCCTTTAGTCAAATCTAAGTTAAGTTAATATCGGTAATTTTGAACGGAAAAGTATGTTAGATGCAACCAACTTATTATAAATTTATCTATTTACTCAATTTAACCCGATTTGTGGCCGATCTATTGAAAATTTTATTAAAAATTTTACATAAAATCTTCTATAAGCACCAAATTAATACATTTTGAATTGTAAAGGGACTAAATTAATACAATCAGAAAGTATAAGGACTAAATTGACATAATATACAAAGTACAAGGAGCTTTAATGTAAATAACCCTACAATTAATACACTAAAATTTAAAATATTAATCAAATTTTGAACAGTAGATCTATTATATTTTAAAAAGTGGAGTCAGTTTTGAAATTATTAAGGTCAAGACAAGCTTAATTAATTTTCCGGACCTCCTCTGTTGCTTACTTCAACTTAACTGATTTTTGTTGCAATCACAATTATAGGATCCTTCGAGAATGAAATGACTATATTGAGCTTAAATAAATGGCATAGATCTTTCAAGAACCGAATAATTGAAAGAGCCCACCCAAATAATTGAAAGAGCCCACCCTGACATATCTCGATTCATTACCTTTCAGTGTTTGTATTTTGATATATGAATAAATTACAGTTGCTTATTCCAATTGGGATGGATGGAAAAGATTTGGCAACTTCTATTTTGTTCTAGTAGCTAAAGAAAATTGAATACAAAGGAAAGCTCAACATGAAACTCTAGAAGAGAACACAAGGAGAAATATAAAATACTTAATTTAATTATAATGGTTAAAAAAAAAAAAAGCAAAATCGAAGATTTATCAGTGTATTTGTGTGGTCTACTCCTAGCTAGTCAACAATTCCTACTACTTGAGAATCACTAGGGTGGCCTAGTGGTTAATGGGCCTGAGTACTGCTCCTTGATCCTAGTTTCGATTCTCATACTCTCCATCCCCTATTCCCCCTCCCCCACGCCTATGGGCGAAATCCTGATTAAAAAAAAAAAAAATCCTACTACTTATATTACAACAACTAAACTTGAAAGAAAAAGATAAGGAAATAATCAAGGCAGAAATTAAACATATGTTGGACTCTGAGCTTTTTGGAAGGCACGCTTTCCTATTGGCTTCCATCTATGTTGTACTCACCAATGCCGTTCGCTCGCCAACTCCCACACTTGCCATGTCGCTTGGAGAATCTTCCTTGAAGCCGGATCTCAATTTTCATTATCCTCCCTAACTTAAACAATATTCACCCTTGAATTTGTAACAGCTTCATTTTTGTATGCGGATGTTCGAGCTTGACATGCCCCGAGTTCACTGAAGCGATAGGAACTCAAGTTGATCCTATCAATAATTCACAAAGGCCAAATCTTCCAAGATTTGAGATTGTACTCTCATGCCGAATACTTATCTAGAGTTAGAACAACACAAACTTGATCTCCCATGTTTTATTCTATTGCTTTATTTTTTCTATTAATCACTACTTACACTATTGCTTAAGGGTCTGCTAATGTATGTGCTGAAAATTTGCAATGAAATTAATCCTTTGCATTCCTATGTGTATACTTGAGGTCTTGGATAGGTGCCAAGTCAAGTGGTAAATGGGGAGTCAAGCCATAGATGATAAGGAGGGTGGAAACTGTGTACTATGGTTTTTGGAACAACTGTATGCGAACTTTGCCCGGTATGAATATTTGTGCTAGTTGTTCACTGCTGTCAGCTAAAGGACATCTCAACAAATTCCTCAAAGAATAGTTAGTGTCCTCCGCCTACCCATTCATCTTTGGATGGTGAACAACAATGAAATCCAGAGATGTATTCTCCAATGGCCACAAACTTCTTCAGAAGTGACCAAAAAAGTGAACATATGCTGGAAGGTAGGTTGTGAAGGTGATATATCTCCCTGAAGTACAATTGTGTAACACACACTATGGCTGTGACCCTTTTTCTAGCCAGGAATTATGATATATTTGAAAACTAATAAACAAAATTAGAATCAACTCCATGTTGCGTCTTGTTATACCTGCAAACAAAATTCTTGCTGATATTTGTCCAGGGCTGTCTCGAAATGACAATGGCAAGTAAGATTCAACATTGGTCGATGTCTCCTTCGAGATCTAGCAAACATCACAACTGATAATGAACTAGTTTGCCTCTTTATTCGTGCTCGGGCAATAGTATGTATTTACCACTGGCTCTTGCGCCCTAACTTGACCCAAGTATTGAGTAAACTTTTTCACGCAAACTTTATTCCCCTTAATGTGGAATCCCTCATGTAACAAGTAGCCCATTGCTGCTTTCTGTTTCTTCTCTTGCAAAATAGCTCAGAACATAGGATCATCCAAGTGCTAGTCCATAACAATTTTCATCCTATGGCATTTTTGGAAAGACAATCACACACATACATAACTCGTAAAATACAATCAGACAATAAATAATAAATAAATATTTATTTATTAATAAATAAAAATCCAATAATTGGATTTTTAAAACGTTTAATGCTGGGGATCGGCGTGTAATTTGGTCCTATTGCATCAATGCGGGACATAAATGACTTTAGGAGAATGGTGAACTCTATGTCACGGCAATCGTTCTTAATTGTTTGATATCACTGTTTTAGAAAAACTATAATTACTTTTCCCTTTATTTCTCTAACAATTGTTTATCATTACAGTAAGGACATTTTGTGAAGCCGCCAACGTACAAGCTTGAATATTAATGACTTCGATGCTGCAAGTGCTCGAGATTGCCCATTTATTGTGTTTACTGGACACTTGTCTCTTTTACTACCATATGTTTTATGTAATTTGCTCTTTGAAATTTTCATAACTATAAGTAATATAAAAAATTAATCAAAATTTGAACTGTAGATGTATTATTTTTTCAATTGTGGGGTCAGTTCAGACAAGCTTAATTGATTTTTGGGACGCCCTCTATTGCTTACTTGAACTGAATTGATTTTTACTACGGTCACAATAAGATCTTGGGTTGTTTACATTTTAGCATTCTGATATTTTTAAAAATAATAAAATTTTTTAAATTATTAAAAAGGCCTCTAAGTTTTAGTCGTATTAATAAAACGGTCCCTAAATTTTTGTCGTATTAATAAAAAAACCTATCTCCAATGTGATGATGCTAGTTTTAGTGGATAGAGCCGACGTGACAGCTACGTTTTTATTAATGCTATAGAAAAAAGACAAAATTGTCATTTAATAACCATATTTTGAAATAAATTAAGCGAAAACAAATAGCTTTTACTTAATATAAAATCTCAAATTTCGTACTTATAAAGTAAGATAAAGGTTGTTGAAGCATACTTTATACCATTTTATTATAGTTTTAATAAAAAATAGTTGCCACGTCAACTCTATTGATGAAAAATAACATCAGTACACTTGAGAAGGGCCTTTTTATTAATACGATAAAAACTTAGGGTCCTTTTTAATAATTCAAAAAGGTTAGGGTCCTTTTTATTATTTCCAAAAACGTCGAAGTATTATAATGTAATTATCCGCAAGATCTTTCCCTTTGTTCTTACTATTTTCGTAATAAGAAATTAAAGGAAGGTTGTTAAGCCTTCTCATTCCCCTAGTTTTCCACTTACACGCTACATCAATTGGTATCAGAGCTCAGAACGATTCCTGAGATGGCCCGTGGGTGAAAGAGGTGCACCCCAATTGGAGGCATTTATGAGTGAGATGTACAACGGCAGAACGAGAGGAGAATTGAGGATATGGAACAGAGATTCTGGAGCACCGAAAGGTGCTTGATTCCATTGGATGGAAACCCCGATCAAGACCAGGACGAGCAACCACAAAACCCACCAGTGAGAGGTGGCGAGGACGAGATGGATGAGAGCTTCTAGAACTCATTTCAAGATGTTAAGTTATAGGATCGGAGGTTGAGAACGTATTGGCCACATACCGGGAACATCGCCGACTTTGATGATCAGAGGTGGGAATCCAATCTCTGGATTAAGATTCTGAAGTTCAACAGAGGAGGATGTCCAGGATTTCTAGGATTGGCTTGCTGTAGCGGAGGAGGTCCTTGAGTTCAAAAAGGTGCCGGAGAGGAAGCAAACATCATTGGTTGTTACCCGGCTATTAGGTAGGGCTACCGCTTGGTGGCAACAACTGAAACACACGTGGCTTCATCAAGGGAAGGTGAAGATAAAGGCAGGGAGAAGATGAAGAAACACATGAGAGGCGTGTTCCTGCCTCATAATCACGACAAGGTGATGTACCACAGTTTGTAAGGATTGCGCTTGGGCTCTAGATCCATGGAGGAGTACACGGCAAAGTTCTTCTCATTTGTCACTAGGAATGACGTGGCAGAGATGGGAGAGAAATTAGAGAATTGTTATGTTGGCGGATTGAAGGAGTCTATATAGGAAGTGTTGAACATGTTCGACATCTTTTCTATCTCGGGGGCAGGCAAGAGAGCCATGAATGTCGAGCAATAGCAAAGGAGTTGCCAAGTTGGCAGAGCCTGGGGAGCACAGGTTGGTGGACGAAATCAAGTAAGAGCACCGCCAAATCGAAGTGCACAAAACAGGCCAGTAGTCACCAATACTCGTAAGCCTTACTTAGGACTTGGTGGGTACTTCAAGGACCCATTGCTTTAAGAGTGGAGAGATGGGACAACGTGCTGCTAAGTGTTATAAGGGTGACAGACCAGGCAAGGGTCTTTATATTGAGGAGCTCCATGGAGAAGATAGCGGGGTTAGTGAGGAAGAAACCTAGACTGAGTTGGTGCCACAGGAAGAAGATTCTGTGGTAGGTGATGAAGGATGCCTACTTGTGATTAGACGGGCTTGCTTTGAGCTATGAGATGAATCAAGAGATGGATGGTTAAGGAATAATATCTTCCAAACCACATAAACCATTGGTGGTAGAGTTTGCCGCATAGTGATTGACTCGGGAAGTTGTGAGAACATGATATCCGAGGGGGCTATCACCAAGTTGGGGTTGAAGATAGAGGCTCATCCAAGTCCATACAAATTATGATGGCTCAAGAAAGGAAACTAGGTAACCGTGTCCAAATGATGCCTGGTAAATTTCTCAATCGGGTCGAAGTACAAAGATGGGGTGTGGTGTGACGTGGTCACCATTGACGCTTGCCCCCTATTATTGAGGCACCCATGGTAATATGAAAAAAGAGCCATCCATGACCAATGGAAGAACACGTATAGCTTCGTCTTCCAGGGGACGAAGATTATCTTGTTACCAAAGAAGGATGAGACGCTGTGAGCTTTAACCGCTCAACACCTGAGTGTACAAGGCAAAGCTATGTTGCCAAGGACGTTGGCAAAACCAAGATCATTTTCGTGTTGATTAGGAATGAGGGCAAGGTGAATCCAAGGGAGATACCGAGCGAGGTTGCCGCCTTGCTGAATGAGTTCGCTATTGTCTTTTTAGAGGAGATACTGGATATGCTATTGCCATTAAGAGACATACAGCAGTGCATTGATCTAATGCCGGGGGCTGCCTTGCTGAATAGGCCTCACTACCGTATGAGTCCATTTGAGCATGAGGAGTTAAGACACCAACTGGAGGAATTGCTCGCCAAGGGATTTATCAGGAAGAGCTTGAGTCCTTGTGCGGTGCCAGCTCTGTTGACGCCAAAGAAGGACGGTAGTTGGAAAATGTGCATGGATAGTAAGCCATCAATAGGATCACGGTATGCTATTGATTCCCTATTCCAAGATTGGATGACCTACTTAATCAACTATGAAGCGCGAAGGTGTGGCCATGCTGGACTTAAAGATTGGGCATCATCAGATCTACATCTTACCTAGAGATGAGTAGAAAACCACCTTCAAGACCAGGGAAGGATTGTATGAGTGGCTTGTAATTCCATTTGGGTTAGCAAACACGCCAAGTACCTTCATGCAATTTATGAACCAGGTACTTCGTTTGTTCATTGGGAAGTTCATCGTCGTCTAATTTGATGAGATCTTGATCTACAGTCAGACCAGGGATGAGAGCGCTTGGCGCATCTCAGGGACGTCTTAAGTACCTTACGGAAGTAATATCTGTTCACTTCCCTAAAGAAATGTGAGTTCATCAAAGACAAGGTGGCCTTCCTTGGGTTTGTTGTGTTCAAGGATGGTATATTAGCTGACAAAGGAAAGATTGCAACAATACAAGACGGGCCGCAACCAAAGACAATTGGCAAAGTCAGGAGCTTCCTCGGATGCGTCTTTCTATAGGCTGTTCACGCCTAACATCAGCTTGGTGATGGCACCAATCCCGGACCGTATGAAAGGGAGTTACTTTGCTTGGATTCTAGGGGCAACTGATGCCTTTGAAGGGATCAAGAGGAGGCTAACAATGGTATCGATTTTACCTTTACCCGATTTCCAAAAGACGTTCAAGCTTCACATAGATGCCTTCAAAATTGGCATTAGCACAATGCTCAGTCAAGAGGGGAGACCAATTGCACACTTCAGCAAGAAGCGCAATGGAAGTAAGTTGAATTAATCTACTTACGACGTCAAGTTGTATGTAGTGGTTAGGGCGTTGAGGCACTGGAATTATTACCTTACCAACAAAGAGTTCTTATTATACTCTAACAACATAGCATTAAAGAACCTAGATCAACATGCCAAGTGGGCAAGCGACATTCAGCTTTTTCACTTTGTAATCAAGAATAAGTTTGGCGTATTGAACAAAGTGGCAGATGAACTATGCAGGTAGAATCTTATCTTGCCGCAGAGCAGAGTGACGGTAACCGGTTTTGAGCAGTTAGTGGAACAATACAAAGGTGTTCTCACCTTTGGTGGCACATGGCAGAAGACCTAATTAGGCTCTGTTCTCGAATATTCCATTCAAGATGGGTCTCTTTTCAAAGAAAACCAACTTTGTATCCCGGATTCAGGTGTGCAACTAAAGATCATTTAGAAGAAACACAACAAAAGACATATGGGGTGAGGCAAGATGCTATAGCTAGTTAGCGCCAACTATTACAGGCGTTCATTGCTGAAAGAGATGGAGAGATTTGTCAAACATTGCCGCATTTGTTAAGTCTCGAAAGACGGGGTGACTAATGCAGGTCTATACCTTCCCTTATCAGTTTTGAGTCAGCCTCGGGTGGATGTTAGTGTGGAATTTGTATTGGGACTACCATGGGCACGGGAGGCATCTATTTAATATTCGTAGTGGCAGATCGATTCTAAAAAATGTCACACTTCATAGGGTGCAAGAAGGCTGCTGATTTCGTACATGTAGCGGGTTTATATTTCTGAGAGGTGTACAATCTACATGGATTTCCGACTAGCATCATCTTCGATAGGGATGTCAGGTTCGTTAATTACTTTTGGAAGACGTTATGGAAGATGGTGAACACATCTCTCTCCTTCAGGATAGTCCATCATCCTCAAACGGATGGACAAACCGAGGTCAGCAACCGATCATTAGGAAATCTCCTCCGATATCTTGTTGCTAATGACATTAGGGGTTGGGAGTAGAAGCTACACCAGACTGAGTTTACCCACAATAGCTCCATTAATCGGAGTACGGGTTTCGCACCGTTCAAAGTCATTTATGGCTTTGTGCCACGATCTCTTATAGACTTGGCGCCTGTTCCGGATCTGACTCATCCTCATGGAAGGGCAGAAGACTTCATCTCTAGCCTTAAAGATGTCCATGAGCAAGCTAGAGCTTAGCTTCTAGAAGCTATCGCCAAGTGCAAGACGGCAAGTGACAGGAGACACCGGGCAGTTCAATTTCAGGTGGGCAACATGGTTTGGGCAATCTAGACGAGAGAATGATTCCCGGCGTGGGAATATAATAAGCTGATAGCTCACAAGATCGGTTCTTTGGTGGTCTTTGAGAAAATCAATGACAATGCTTATCGTCTTCAACTTCCACCTGGTATGAGGACATTTGACATGTTCAACGTCAAACACCTTATTCCTTACTTTGTTGACGACGATCCTAATGACCTTATGATGAATTCGAGAGCAAATTTTCTCCAACCCAGTGAGGATGATGTAGCTTGTTAATAGACTGGCGGGTTGGCGGGCACCACTTGGCAGGTGCGAGAGTTGACGAGTAGGGGGATGTGGCTGAGGAGAGTTTGACATCTAGTAGGATTAGTTTTGATTAGCATTTATTAACTTGTAATTATCTTTTAATCTTTTATTCTTAGTTGACTAGCTCCTCTATTTAAGAAAAAGGTTACCATTGCTCCTAATTTTCATATTTATTTTCCAAAGTTTCTAGGGTTTTCTCTCTTTCTCAAGTTGTGAGAAATTAAGTAACTTTTCCCCCTTATTCTTACTATTTTTGAAATAAGAAATTAAGAGAAGACTTTTGAACCTTCCCATTCTGTCAATTTTTCACTCACGCATTGCATTAAAAAAGGTGCTAAATCAAGGTTGAAATTAAACTTAGTCTGGACTTTGAGCTTTTGGAAGATACGATCTCTTGTTGGCCTTCATCTCTATTGTACTCACCAATGCTCTTCATTTGCCAACTCCCTACTCGAAGATTCTCCCTTGAAGCCTTATGTCAGTTTGTAACATCCTCCCGCACATTTCACCTCAAATTTTCAATAGCTTCATGTTAGGAAAAAAACTTGATGCGGAAGCGTGAAACCCTAATGGACTTGATTCGATTCAAATAATATGACTCACGCAAATTGAGAAGTAAACAAATATGGAAAAAGAAAGAACAAACACGAACACACAATATTTACATGAAAACCCCTCTACAATCGAGAGGGGAGAAAACCATAGGTGGAGATGCAGATTCTTTATTAACTGAATGGAAGAATTACAACGACACTTCCCAAAACGAGATATATGGAAGAATTACAAGCACTCCCTCTGAACTCTCGTAGCACTAAAATATCTTGGAAGAATTATGAAATCACCTCACTCTTAATGGCAGCGCCTCACAACCTTTAATTGGATACTTTATGACATAAACCCTACGTCCTTTATGTAGACGCAGGTCAGGAGGGACCTGATCGATCGGCCCTTTAATTGCCTAAGAATTCCCAAATCTTTCCTTAAATTACCTGATCGATCGATGACCCTACGGCAACCCCATAAAACTAAAAAACAGGCAATTTCAGACATAACTTAACAAATCTCCACCTTCTCCACTAAACCCCCACACACGGGGTTATCACAACGAAATACAAAACCTAACCGAGTCCGAGCAAAGCTTGAACTTTCTGCTAGGGAGAAACTAAGTGAACATATCTGAGAGGTTATCAGCAATGCCAATCTTCTTCTTCTCTGAATTGGCTCTTGATACACAATCTGAAACAGCCACCTAGTGCTGAACTGTGTTACTCAACTGAACTCCCTCAAGCTTACTCACCTGACCTGAATCACAAACAACTGATGACATCTTCTGTGGAGACAACAAAGACTCACCAAACGTGACACTTCTACTCGTCAGGAATTGCTTGAAGCGAAAACCATTCTGCTTCCCATAAAGCCCTTGTTCACTTACCGCCAATCCTGTAGACTGACCACATAAAGAGCCCCTCACACTGTGCTCAGACAGACCCCTATCACCTGAATGATCCAATTTCAAACGTCCTAAATTTATGATTTCTGGTTCTGTCAACAACAAGGATGATGAAGATGCTTCAACAGATCTAACAACTGTGGAACCGACAAGTTCATACAACGTACCTAACTTTTTGGCCTTCATAAATGTCAATGCACCCTTAACGACCTTCAAAACTCCACCTTTAGCTGTGTACCTGTACCCTTTAGACTTAAGAGTACCTAAAGAGATGAGATTCTTCTTCAAATCAGGAACATGATGAACATCGCTCAAAACCCTGATAGTGCCAATGAACATCCTGAAACGAATTGATCCTATACCCAAAACTTTGCATGAAGTATCATTACCCATTAAAGCAACTCCACCTTGAACGAACTCGTACGTGGAAAACCAATCCCGGTTGGGATAGACACAATAGGAGAAACCCGAATTCAAAATCCAACTATCTTTCAAATTGGACTGAGGGTCAGACACAGACAGTAGAAGATCTTCATTCTCACCATCCACAATACTAGTTACTATGGATCTCTGTTCTGACCTGTTATCTGCTTCAAGTTTTCTCATAAGCTTATAACAGTCTTTCTTAATGTGCCCTTTTTTATGACAGTAGGTATAGGTTAGGTCATGTTACCTAGACTTAGACTTGTTTCCACTATGATTATACTCAGCTCTCCCCCTCACAGATAAACCACTACCTGAGTTATAAACAAAATCAGATAATTCCCTATCTACTCGTTCTTTACTCAGTAGGTTTCTCTTAACTTCATCAACAGATATGGTTTGTCTACCCCTATAAATCATGCTTTCAACAAAACCCTTATATGAAGTAGAGAAAGAATATAACAACAACATTGCCTGATCTTCATCCTTAGGAACATCATCCAATTCATTCAAATCTTGAATAATTGAATTAAATTCACTGACGTGGTTCTTAAGTGACGTACCTTCTGACATACGAAATGTGAATAATCGGAGCTTAACTGCGAGTTTGTTGGAGACAGACTTGAAACAGAACATATTCTGCAATTTCTCCCACAACTCCTTAGCGGCCTTCACTTCCAAAACTTCTGTGAAAGCGTTATTGGTAAGACACATCTGAATTGTTGTGAGTGCCTTCTCATCCAACTTCTCCCATTGTGCTTCTGTAAGACTCTCTGATTTCTTCTCTTTCCCATCTAAAGCTTTCTTCAAGCCATTCTGAGTCAAGAGGCCCTTAAAGTGAACCTGTCATAAACTAAAGCTCCCTTGACCACCAAAATTCTCAACCTCGATCTTAATTGCGGATGTCACATTATCAAATCGAAATAAACAAGGCTCTGATACAAATTTGTCAGGGAAAAACCTTGATGCGGAAGTGTGAAACCCTGATGGACTTGATTCGATTCAAATAATATGACTCACGTAAAATGAGAAGTAAACAAATATGGAGAAAGAAAGAACAAACACGAACACACAATATTTAAGTGGAAACCCCTCTACAATCGAGGGGGGAGAAAACCATGGGCGGAGACGGAGATTCTTTATTAACTGAACGGAAGAATTACAATGATACTTCCCAGAACGAGATATATGGAAGAATTACAATGACTTCCTCTAAAGTCTCGTAGCACTCGAAGATCTTAGAGGAATTACGAAATCACCTCACTCTTAATGGCGGCGTCTCAAAACCTTTAATTGGATACTTTATGACATAAACCTACATCCTTTATATAGATGCAAGTCAGTAGGGACCCGATCGATCGGCCCTCCAATTGCCCAAAAAATCTCGAATCTTTCCTTAATTCACCCGATCGATCGGATTCCCTCCCAATCGATCGGTGACCCTATGGCAACCCCATAAAACTAAAAAACAAGTAATTTAAGACATAACCTAACACTTCAACTTCATCATAAAGGCCCAATCATCCAAGCTATGAGCCTGAACAATCTTGTCTGATGCCTATCCCTAGTGGCAGTTGCACAAACTTCATCACCCACATTGAATTCTTTCATTTTACATTTTCTATCCGTCAATACTTATACTATTGCTCTGGGTTCTACTTTTGTATGTGTTTGCAATGAATCCTTTGCTTTCCCATGTATATGTCTGAGGTCTTGAACAGGTACTGAGTTAAGTGGAAAATAGGGAACAAAGCCATAGACGATGAGGAAGGGCGAGAACCTTGTATTGCGATTGTCAGGATGGTTGTAAGCGAACTCCTCCTAAAGTAACATTTGGTGCCAGTTCTTCACACTGTGGACTATAAGTCATCTTAACAAATTCCCCGAAGACTAGTTAGTATCCTCCACCTGCCCATCCGTTTGCAGATGGCGATTGAGGATGAAATCAAAAGATGTATTCACCAATCCCCCCAGACACCTTCAAAAGTTGATCAACAAAGCAAACATATGCCGGAACGTAGGTTGTGAAGGAGATATATCTTTCTAAAAGTACAACTATGTAACGTACACTACATTAGCAACCCTTTTGCTAGCTTGGAAATGCGCCATATACTAAGACCAATCCATAATCATAAAATAGAATTAGTTCAGTGTTACATCTTGGGGAACCCAAACATAGAATATCCATTCTAATATCCGTCCAGCACTATCTCAAAAATGGCAGTGCCAAGTAAGGCTGGGTATTGGTCGAGGTCTCCCTCAAGGCCTCGCAAATGCGACAAATGATAATGAGTTGTCTCTCATGCTTGGGCAATAATATATATTCACCACTAACTGTGCATCTTATCTCAACAGATTTATCGAGTAACCCCTTATGTTCACACCTTCTTCCCTTAAAGAGGAAAACCTCGTGTTTCAAGTAACCTCGTGTATACACCTAGTACTCGTCCATAACAATGTCCATCTGATGACATGTTTCCGAAAATAATCTCATGCATGCTTAACTAGATAAACACAATTGGAAAGTAAATAACTGACATAGCTTTATTCATTAATTATAAAACCAAACTATAGCAAACTATCCAACACTTGAATGCTTTTATGAGTTCTTCTAATTCAATGGCAATTCTCAATGATGGAAATAAAGTATCAAAAATTGCATGAATCAAGGAACGATATAACGCTGTATATGAACCTCCTCCCGTCAAGGAAATAGTAACTGCTCCGGAAAAGAAAGGAAATTGCTCCTTAAATTTAAGGAGCATACACATCCCTATATGGTCACTCAAAATAATAGTTATTAATATGCCACTTAGATTAATTGTTTGGGAGTCATAATTAATTCCCAGGTTAATTGTGAAATAAATGTCATCGACCATTAAAAATTTTAAAATTAAGAGAATAAATAAGGAAAAAATTCTAACATAAATAACTAAAAATTAAATACTTGAATTTTTAAAGCGTTGTTTCTGATTTGAACAAGATTAATTGTTTGTTTATGTACAAAATGTTCTGATTGTTTAACATTACACATGGACGTACAAGCGCGTATATTGTTAACTTTGAAACTACAAGTGAGTGAGACTTGATGCTTGTCTTTTTACTACCATGTGTTTCATGAAATTTCCTTCTACAATTTTTGTATCAATTCTCCTGAGAATGATCCCTCAAACTATAAGTGATTATTGTTCTAATATATATCAAATGAGAACATTTAACTACAGTGAGTTATAAGAGCTTAAATCTCAGCCATTAAATTCAAAATGAAGGGCTGAGATTGCACATATAAAGAGGAGGAGAGAGAGAGAGAGTTTTTAAAAGCACTTTACATGTGCAATCTCAGCCCTTCATTTTGAATTCAATGGCTGAGGTTTAAGCTCTCATATCTCGTCATAGTCAAATGCTTTCATTTGATATTCACTATATATATATATATATATAAGTGATAAAAATATTAATCGAATTCAAACTATAGATATTTTTTTTTTTTTTTAAATTGTGGAGTTTTGAAATTTTGGAGATCTAGACAAGCTTAACTAATTCCTGGGATCCTTTTATTGCTTATTCCAACCCGGCTAATTTTTGTTACCGTCACAATTATAAGTTCCTTCAAGAATGAAATAACTATATTGGGTTCAAATTAATGGTTCGTCTTTCCAAAACCAAATAATTTAAAGACCCTACTGAAATTGAAAAAGCATATGAACTTCAATGTCTTTTTTTCAATAATTAGTGACAAAGTTCCGATACAAAACAGATGATTTGAATAAGAGAGGCCTAATTTATAACCCAAATAAAATCGGGGAAAAGAAACATAAAATAATAGATGCCGAAGAAAAGGCACCAAAATAGGCACTATATGGCTTTATCTACAATGGGTAGATAGGTTTGGCATGGGGGATAACGTGGAACTGTGAAAGGGCTGGAGAAAGAATGACAGAGGGACTGGTCAAAATAAAGCCTTACTCCATCCTTGGAAAAAGGTCGATCAAATCCGATTCATCACCACCATATGCCAAACCAAGCCTTCTACTGAACTCCTACTTACGCTTCACTTCAAAAGGCTTACCAACATCTTTAGCATTGTCATCCTTCTTTACCAACTTTGCCAATTTTCGTTTCTCAGAGGGTTTGGTAAGTTTCTTCACATTACTCCTTGGAGATATATCATTTAGGAATTCCTACCAGTTCCTCTTCGCTTACTGTTCTATGTTACACTTTTGAGCTTTCTAGCTCTTCTTCAACTACACAAAGCCAGTAGCCTAATGGCCCACCGCCCTCTTCTTTTTCTACTTCTCTAGACTCAACAATATGCGACATCGATACCAAAGGTGAAACCCTAGAAGCTACATGGGTCCAGTACACTCAGAATCAATATCATTACTGGCATCTCGAACCTAGTTAACAACAATATATATAGGGCCATGGGTCCCTGCTAAGTCATCTAGGTCAACCTCATCCACGGTAAGGCAAGAAAAGATTGGGATGCCAGAACTGGAAGTTAGGGATTTGATTTGAGAAAGGTAGATGGAATGGCCGAACGTAGGCGTATAAGATTTGAGAACCATCTATCGATCAACTAACCATCAACATGAAAGTCAAACTGGCCCTTATTACGCTCCACACACCTCATGATAATTATGGCCAAACTGAATGTGGACCCAAGTATACCAGATAACCACCCAAGCCAACCAATGGGAGCTCATGCATGGATGGACCAACTAAAGGGGCGTGATTCATGAGTGGAGCACTCTCTGGTGACAATATCATATTTAAGAGATGAGGCCATCTCCATGGAAACCCTGGTAAAGGCGGTGAGGGCGATTACCCATGGGGAGCAAATATAGATCAATTCAGAATTCCCTCTTAGACAAAAATTAGGCAAGTTCCCCTATTGAATTGTTCTTGGACCATTTGATGAATTAGTGATAGGGAGTGTGTTTCAATAAGTATCTGAGCAACATCAACACACCTCATCGCTGATGCTCTAGAGTCAATCCAGATAAACTTGCCCCACATAATGGCAAAATCTATGAAGCATTCAGTCGACCACCATTGAACTGGCAATCCATGAACTTAAATTCATACTCCTCTACGCACTGAACCCAGAATCTGACCTGAGGATCTAGCCACATTCTTGAACGTACTAAGCGGCACTTGTTTTCAAGGCCCGAGATTTGACTCTAAGGTTTTGGTCAAGTTACACGTCAAAATAAAAGTGCTTAGGCTTAACTCTCGAGGGACGAGACCCAGATGGTTATACTCCATGATATATGTGAGGATACTATCAAGGGTATCCTCTTTGAAAGATTGTGCAATAATTGACTTGTTAAGCCAATCCTCCATGCGCGTGTTTGAATTTGCCACCACAATCTTGCAACAGGGCTGATGCACAGCAACCCCAATTCGAGATCTCAAGGGAGCACCATCCCAAACATAGTTTCCATCAAAATCATCAAATTCGTGGAGAGAATCTGATTGAAGCCGGACCTAGTAAGACATCGGAGATACTTTTCTGCAAGACTTTGCCCAATCAACTCTGATCGTGAAACCTACAACCTATCTTTGGTTCATGCTTGTAATTTCCTTGGCAGCTTCACTTCGAGTATGGAACCTAACAAAGCCATAGGAAAGCCTTGACCATATTCTTTGTTTCTGACGAACGAAGGTGTCATAAATCAACCCAAAATCACGAAAAATGGCTCTGATCCATGAATTTGTTGTACTCTTAAGTAGGACATTAACAAAGATGGATAATGTTGCATCAAAGATCAGCATTACAAAGTTGATTTGATATTTTTACTGATTGATTATCCAAAGCCATAGAAATTGAGCCAGGGTATGCTCAACACGGAGGATGAAATCGACAATACGAATTTGTCGGTGCTTGAAAGACGCCACAGCAAGCACCATATATTCATTCGTGCTTTATTTAGATAGCTCTGTGATGGTGTCACACCTTTGAAGCCCCTGGGAATAGTCAGGTGGTGATTGGCGTTGGTTGGAGAGGAGAGCTTAAAAGGCACACCGCCTCACAGTGGTCGTCAACAGGATGCGAAATCTACACAAAGTTGCCTCGAAAGCCCTTAAGTGCAGAGTTACTAGCCACTAATAGCATCCAAGACCAATAGTGAGGAAGAGTTGAAGTAGTGGTGCATCTAGGGATCAAACTTCTGCCCAGTGGCTATGCAGTGAGATACGTGACACGTAGGTAGTTTGACAAGGCTAGTGGTGCGAGAAAGTGTTAGGCGGTTCCTCCATAGTTGGGGTCACCACTCATCCAAACAAAAACAAAATAAAACAAAATATTGTGGGAAGAAGAGAAGCCTCATAGCCCTTATTGTTGTGGTGGGAAAACAACCAAGAATGACACAATTGTAAGAAGAAGAAGAAGAAACTACATAGCTCTCTTTGTTGTGGCGGAGGAGCAACCACAAGTCAATGTTGAATGGCATAATGTGGTGCTTTAAGTGCCACACCAAGTGGCATGACCTCTTACTATAAATAGATGTGCGGCAGTGGGGAAAAGAGCATCACAAACGTAAGAATTCTCTACTTGTGAATTTCAAAGTAGTAGTGAGAGTGGGAAGGTGCTTAAAGAAAGGCTCGAGGGAGTGCATTGCCTGAATATCGTAAAACCCTTAAAGCACTATCCCGAGCTAGGCGTTCCCCACATACTACTGTAATCCACTGTTATTGGTGAGTTTGTTCCATTTTCTATCCATCTCTTAGAGTTGATGTATTATTGTTATCAATTGGTGTTAGCATTCCTTTGGCTCCTACTAAGGACGAATTGGTGTATCGCATCATTGTTATTATAGTGAAAGTTATACCGGACCTTGCGTCTCGTGGTTTTTTCTCGTATTGGGATTTTCCATGTAAATCTTGTGTTTCTTTATTTCTTTTTCTTGGCTCATTTTTTCCCCCATTTTCAACACACATAATCGGGAAGGTTACTAGCTCCTGCCAAATTAATATCATAATACTACGTCAACTTTCCCAACAAATTGGTATTCGAGCTAGGCTACCAAAGCTTGGCAATTCTGTGTGAACAAAATGGAAGATACTATTTGTCTAAATAGTATAACGAATTTAACTTCAAATAATTTGGTAACATGGAAGCCAAGAATGAAGGGTATCCTCTATTGTCAAGAATTGCATGAACCAATCTTAAAGTCAAATATGGTGTTCAAAAATCTTAAAGTCAAGTAAACCGGAAAATAAAACCAATGAAGAATGGAAATTTTTAAACAAAAAGGCTATTGGAATTATTCATCAATACATCGATCAAAGTATCTTCTAGCATTTTGTTAATGAGACAAATGCTCGAAAGTTGTGGAAAACGTTGGAGTCCTTGTAACACAATAGGACTGCCATGAACAAAGCCTCATTGATGAGAAGGTTGACGAAGTTGCAATACAAAGATGAAAGCGGTATGGCAGTGCACCTAAATGATTTTCAGGGCTTGGTGAACCAGTTGACTGACATGGGAATAATGTTTGATGGTGAAATCCAGCTTCTCAGTTCCCTACCGAAAAACTAGGAGACCTCTTCTTGTCGCTTAGTAATTCCATGGTAAGCACCAAGCTCACGATGGATACCATAAAGGATAGCCTTTTGAATGAAGAAGCCAGACAAAAGGATTTGAGTCCATCAGCATACTATGAAGTCAATTTTGGTTAAAAATGTGAGCGAAGCAAGAATAGAGACCCATATAGCAGAGACAAATCTGGGGGAAGATCAAAGTCGAAGTTAAAATCAAGAGGTGGCATAAAATGCTTTTACTATCAAAGTCAGAACTCAAAAATGAAAGAAGATAAAGGTAAGGAGGAGCAGAAGAAAGAAGACTAAAACAGAACCGCCATTGCAACCAGTGGTGAGCTTTATTTTGTTGGTGATGATGGTAGGCTTAACCTTGCTTGTAAGGACTATAGTTGGGTAATTGATACAATCGCCTCTTACTCTCTCACCTCGCATGGTGATCACTTCTCATCCTATACCAGAAGAGACCTTGTCGTGTCAGGATAAGAAATGATGGCCCGTGTAAAACAGTGGACATTGGTGATATTAGTCTGGAGACTAAAAATGGTTGTAGACAAACATTGAAAAATGTTAGACATATGCCTAGCATTTGACTCAATTTGATTTTGGTAGGGAAACTCAATGATGATGGCTTCTCTAATCACTTTAATGAAGGAAAATGGAAACACACCAAAGGATCCATAATTGATACTCGAAGAAAGGACAAAACACTGTTTATGTGATGCAAGCTAAATTGAGTAAAAGGGAGGTGAACATTGCTAATGAATCTTATCTGGAATTGTGGCACAGGAGGCTTCGTCACATGAGTGAAAAGGGCATGCAGATGTTGGTTAGAAAGTAAATCTATCTAGGGCTAAAAGGTATACATCTCAATACTTGTGTTCATTGCATCCTTGGAAAGCAACATAGAGTTGCATTTCACAAAAATCCTCCATTAAGAAGAAAGAATATTTTAGATCTTGTCCGCACTGATGTGTGTTCCATGAATGAAAAGTCACATGGCGGTGCACTGTATTTTGTAACATTCATCGATGATCACGCTAGGAAGGTTTGGGCCTTTCTGCTAAAAAGTAAAGATTAGGTGATGGAGTCATTTAAGGCACGGGAAACTAATAAATAGCTTAAGTGTGTTAGAGTTGGCAATGGCAGTGGACATCGAGGGCCATTTGAGGAATATTGTAAAGGGCATGGAATCTGACTAGACAAAATTATGCCAAAGAATCCTTAGCAAAATGGGATTATGAAAAGAATGAATGGAATTATTGAAGAAAGAATCAGGTGTATTCTCTCTCATTCAAAATTGCCTAGCTCTTTTTGGGGGGAGGCTCTAAAGACTTCAATTTTAAAAGCAACGTACCAAATAGGGTTTGGATAGGGAAGGATGTATATCATGAGCACTTAAGAGTCTTAGCTGTAGGGTATTCATGCACATTTCTAAGGAGGAGAGGTCGAAGCTTGAAAGTAATTCAAAGTAGTGTATCTTCCTGGGGTATCTAGATGAGGAATTTAGGTTCAAATTGTGAGATCTAATTTCTAAGAAAGTTATTAGAAGTAGGGATGTTTTTCTCTTGGAGGATCAGACAGCAGAATATAATGAGAAGCCACTACAATTGAAGCCTTCTACTAGCACATCAGTGAATCTAGATCAACTTCTCTCTCCTGCATTGCATGATGATCATGAGAGAGATGTCCATGATGACACCGCTGATGTTAATGCCCCTACTAGTGACAGTCATCTTCATGTTGAGTCATAAATGGATGGGATTCAGCCAACACCACCAGCACAACAAGAGTTGCGAAGATCCTCTAGAGAGCCTCAGCCTTCTACTAGATTCCCATTGAGCGAATATGTGATGCTCAGCAATGGACGAGAGCTGGAGTCATATCAAGAGGCCATAACAGATGTATATCAGGACAACTGGTGGAGAGCAATGCAAGATGAGATGCAATCCTTGCATGAGAACCACACATTATGAGTTAGTTGAGTTGGCTAAGGGTAGGATACCCTTGAAAAACAAGTGGGTATGCAAGTTGAAGACAAAATATACCAACTCACAACCAGGTACAAAGCACAATTGGTTGTGAAAGATTTGCCCAGAAAAAGATTGTTGATTTCACGGATACCTTCTCTCTGGTTGCCAAACTGTCTTCCATTCGAGTTATTTTAGGCTTGGCAGCTAGCCTGGATTTGGAGATTGAACAACTCAACATAAAGACTACTTTTCTATACAGCGATTTAGAAAAAGAAATTTATATGGAAAAACCTAAATGTTTTCAGGTTAAAGAAAATGAAAACTTTGTGTGCTGATTGAAGAAATATTTGTATGGGTTGAAACAAGCTCCTTGATAATGGTACAAGAAGTTTGAGTCCTTCATGGTGGATCATGGTTTCAAGAAAACCTCAGCAGATCATTGTGTATTCGTGAAAACATATGCTGAAGATGATTTTCTTATTTTCTCTTATATGTAGATAATATGTTGATTGTTGGCCATGATACCAAGAAGATTGTCACTTTGGAGAAGGACTTAAACAAGTCTTTTGTGATGAAAGACTAGGGATCGGCAAAGCAGATGCTCGATATGAAGATTTCTAGTGACAGGATAAGCAAGCGAATTATGGTTGTAATAGGAAAGGTACATTAAGAAGCTCCTCGAGAGATTCAATATGCATAAGGCAAAACCGGTGTCCTCTCCACTTGTTGGGCATTTCAAGCTAAGTTCTAGCCAATGACCTAGAAGCGAGAAAGAATTCAAAGAAATGGAGAAAGTACATTATGCATCCGCCATTGGAAGCCTAATGTAAGCCATGGAGTGTACAGGACTAAATACTGTCTATGCCCTTGGAGTGGTGAGTCGTTCCACTCTAATCCTGGCAAAGAACATTGGGTAACTGCAAAGTGGGTACTCAAGTATCTTCATGGTATTTCCAAAATATGTTTGTGTTTTGGCTAGGGGAACTTGTGTTAAAGGGATGTACAAATGCATATATGGCCGGTGACATTGATTCGATGAAGTCCACTTCAGGCTGCATGATGACTTTCGCAAGGGGGGTAGTGTCATGGCAGTCAAAATTACAAAAGTGTATTGCCTTGTCAATTACTGGAGCAGAGTACATAGCTATTGTGGATGAAAAATTTCCTACAGGAATTGGGTTTAAAGCAGGAGAAGTATTCAATTCAAGGTGAATCAGAGTGCAATTCATTTGGCAAAGCATGCCAACTTTCACTCTCAAATGAAGCACATCGACGTGCGATATCATTGGATCCGAGATGTGGTGGAGTCTCAATTGGTTTAGCTTAAGAAAATCCATACCAACAGGAACAGGTTAGATGTGATGGCGAAAGCTGTATCCTTGGAGAAACTTGAAGCATGTCCAGAGCCAGTGGGTTTGGTAGTGCCCCCCAACTAAGACGGAAGGGGGAAAACTTTAGGTGGTCCCTCCATAGTTGGGATCACCACTCATCCTGACAAAAACAAAATAAAACAAAATAGAAGAAGATAATGGACGCAATTCTGGAAAGAAGAGGAGCCACATAACCTCTTTGTTGCGGTGGAAAAATAACCAAGAATGACAAAATTGTGAGAAGAAGAGAAAGCCAAGTGGCCCTCTTTGTCGTAGTGGAGAAGCAACCACACTTCAATTTGTTGAATGGCTTAATGTGGCTCTTTAAGAGCCACACCAAGTGTCATGGCCCCTCAATATAAATAGATGTGAGGGAGCTGGAAAAGGAGCATCACAAACGCACGAATTCTATACTTGTAAGCTTCGAAGTAGTAGTGAGAGTGGGAAGGTGTTCAAAGAAAGGCTAGAGGGAGTTCGGTGGCCGAATATCATAAAACCCCTTCAAGCACTATCCTGAGCTAGGCAAACCCCACATACTAATGTAATCCACCTTTATTGGTTAGTTCTTTCCTTTTTCTACCCATCTCTTTGAAGTGATGTACTATTGTTGTTGATTGGTGTTAGCATTCCCTTGGTAGCTACTAAGGATGAATTGGTGTATCCCATTATTAGTGGTAGTTATATCGGAACTGGATCCCGTGGTTTTTTCAAATATTGGGATTTTTCACGTAAATCTAGTGTCTCTTTATTTCTTGTTCTTGCCTCATTTTTATTTTTTTCATTTTCAACACACGTAGTCAGGAAGTTTACTAACTTCCTCCAAGTTAATATCCTAATACTACGTCAATTTTCCCAATAGGAAATGGGGCGCCACTGAGATATGGAGCTGCGAGTGGACGGTGGCGCATTCAAGCGGTGGCTGAGAGGAAGTGATGGACTTACCCTTCAATGCCTTGTTTCATTACTTGTGAGTGTTGATATTTCAATAGTACTTGGCAAAATTTCTCTTATAGACCTTCTCCCCATAATTTTATTTTTAAATAATTATATATGAATAAATTATGAGGGAGCCGCAAGACACTGGGACTGTTGTGGTTGTTGTTGTTGTATATATGAATAAATTGATGATGCAGTCGCTGAGTTGAATTTGTATGGATGAAAAGGATTGAACAACTTTCTTTTTTTGTTTTTTTTTTTTTTTTTTTTTAATAATTGGACTACAAGCCCAATAAGACAAGGAAGGGCTATGCGGTAAATACCAAAAAAGACCAACTAAAAACACACCACAAGGCAAAAATAACAAAAGAACCAACATACAATTAACTAGACTTCCCAAATTCTAGACGTTTTTGCGAATTGGTTCTTACACATACTATGCCTAGATGCCTGGGATTAAAATGAGTATATTCACTAATATGATTAAATTGCAGTCATTGAGTGGCATAAATTGCAAATAAACTGAAGTTAAGGGCTATTTCCGTTCCAAATTTAGGATTTTGGCCCTTTGGGTTTTTGTCCATTTTGCCCTTGCCCAACGTGCTTATTTCCCCACCGTTTCCACTGGCCTTACCTATAACCATTAAACTGGAAGTTCATGAGGCTATTTTATGAAACTAAAAGTGCAAGAAACATATTATTTTTAATTATAAAGTTTGGAAGTTTGTTTTATGAAATTTAAAGTTTAGTGGGGGTGATTTTGTGTTTAATTGTAAAGTTTGTAAAGTCTTCATATTTTGCCCTAAAATCTTATAAGGGTAAGCAATTCGTGATAATTGCGAGAAATGGTGACTAAATGCATATTTAATGTTACAATTAAATGAGGAAACATGAACAAACTAAATAGTCAGAGTTAAATCAGCTAAAAGACTTGAAACTCGTCAAAAGAAGTGCAACTAGTATTTCCTAAAATGTATATCTATACATATAAAAGATTTCTACGGAAAATTATTTTCCAGTTAACTGTTATATCTTTTTAATTTTTCAAAATACCACCTCGAAGTTTTCAATCAACCATCTCAAGATTACATCATTAATTGTTCGTTATCTACTAATGGATTTTATATAGATTTTGGAGAGCCTATTAAGCATAATTTAAAGTATTTGAGGTGGCAAACATTTTCCACTTTCTCCCCACCAATGTTTGAATCTTGTCTCTTTTAAATCCTATCTGGATCAAACCCAGTTAGGTCGGGAGGGGACATGTAAAAGCACTGCCGATTAGACTAGTTCAACTCGTGTTTCATGTGCAACCAAAATATACAAAGATAAGGTGATATCCAAATAGAAGTCACATAGTATATAATAGAAAATTGACATGATTTAATGTAGTTAATTAAAAAATTTAGACTTTTGAGGCTACTTTATAAAAAATTTGAAAGTTATAGTGATTAAGTGAAATTGACAACTTTTCAAAATAATTTTATGGAGAAACAAAAACCTTTAATATAAAACTTATTACTTTTGTTCATATGCATGACAAAAAGTAACATTACTATTATGACAAAATATGAAAAGACTCATAAACTTTACAATTAAACACAGCGCACTGCCTTATTTTTAGTTTGATACATTTTTTAATTTTATTACTATAATTTTTTGCACACCTTAAAAAATATTAATATATGTCTTCAATTTTTTTTTCCAAATTTTATTTTTCATAACTCATTCTAATTTTTTTTTATTTCATGCATCTATTTAATTCCAAGTTTATTAATGTTTAAGGGGTGAATTGTGTTAAGTGATAAGAAACCAACTCTCCCAAAAACTTAAGCTATTGGGTGAAGACCCATGATTGGTTTTATACTCTAACATACCCCCTCACTCAAATGCCCTTATGGGTTTGAAACATGGATAATGTATAGGTCTACCTCATACCACTGCACTTAAATTGTGTTATATTAAAATTGGAGGCTATTAGGATTCAAACTCCTGACCTCATGGTCACAATGCTCTGATATCATGATAAGAAACCAACTCTCCCAAAAGCTTAAGCTGTTAGTGAAGGCCCAAGATTAGTTTTATGCTCTCACCATTCAATGGAATTTTTTTTTTTTTTTTTTCAAACTTGAAAGTATAGGAGGTGCATTAAGCCTAATTGTAAACTTCAAAGGGTATGTTATGTTTAATAACAAAATTCAGAGGGTTATTTTACGAAATTAAAAGTATAGAGGAGCATTGTGTTTAATTATAATGTTTTAGAGGATATTTATTTGTTAGAAAAATGACACAAGCAATTATAATTGCAAGACGTGCATCTCACATAAAAAAATGGGAAGGGTTGTTGACTTTAAATACACATATGTCACCCAAGTCTTTGAATTAAGTTAAGGATGAAAGGATGGCGGCGACCACACACACACGTTGCCCGCTGTGCCGTGCTTGAGCATGGGTGTGGGTGATCTTTTTCTTAACAAGTATATTATTTTTCAGAAAATATTTTTTGAAAACCCGTATCATAATTTACCGCTCCTCTTTATTGCATCTTTGTCGTCACATAGTCCTCATTACTAGAGTTGTTACCCCTGCCTCGTGACCGTTGAAATATTGCTGTTGGGAAGTCGTATAGTGTGCTATGAGTATCGTCCTCCACCAATTTTCTAAAATCATCCAAAAAAATATAGTAGTCTTTTCTTATCTTCTCTCCTCTTTGGCTCTCTCTATTGGAGAATTTCTTACAAACTGGGTAACCAAGAGATCTCAGATGTTGAGGCTGTGTAATCACTTTCCTTAGAACTTATTTGGCCATAACGAAATGGTCTCGAGGATACAATGACAATCAAAAATATGAAGTGAAAGTGTATTTAAGGAGGAATAGAAGAGATATCAATGAAAATAAAGTTTACAAGTACTTTTCACAACACTTTTATTATAAATTCACTCAAGTGTTTCTGGCAATAGTTTGTATAAAATAATCATCTTTTAAACATGATAATGAAGGAGCCATTTGTAGGTTTTCATGAAGAGACACGTTCCTTCATGAAGTGACACTTCCTTTCAAAAAGAAACACATCCCTTCACAAAGAGACACGTCTCTTGACTCAAAAGACACCAAATCATATTTTATTTATTTTAAAAATACACTAGGAATTTCCCACCATTTTCAAAATACATTTATTCTCATACTATAACATCTCAAAATCGTAGGAAGCTTTTTTGCATGAATGAGGGTGTTTTTTGATTGAACCCCCGCCTAGGGAAGACGCATTACAGTTAATCAGAACAAAAATGGTAGACCAAGCTTTGAACCATACATCCTATCTGACTAACCGAATACATCTCCAGACATAAGGCTTACTTCCCACACACACCCTACAACTCCCCGATTGACACATTTGTGGCCTTGTGTCTTGTAATCTTCGTGAGTGTTTTAAAGGCAAACTCTTAGTCAAAAATCACTCCTTGAAGTGGCCAAACTTCACATTCACTAAGGTAGACCCCATTGACTATTTCCCTATGACACGATATTCAATAATAATATGCATTCAGGTCCATTAAGAGCACAAGCTCATCCATTTAATTTCTCTATCACAGGTTACCAAACACTTCACACACGAAATGAAAATTTCTCTTTTAGTGCTTGTAGTCACACGGATGATAGATCTCTCTCATGAACCCAAGACCAGGCAGCGGGTTGAGGGTCCATCATGGGCGACCTAAATTGGCAGGTTTCAGCCCCATTCCGTCATTTGTTTATTACCAAGTCTCCAGCAATGTTTTTTTTTAATAAGGGATCCACTAGATTCGTGCTTATATTTTCAAAGTCTACAGTAATCACTCAATCTTTCACGAGCAGTTTCACATAACAATGTCTCACACTAATGTGTTTGAACTTTCAGTGATATATCTCACTTTTATACATTTGAAAGTATAGTTCACTATTACAATGGATCAAAATAGGCTATATTGGCTTAGGCCACAAAGAAATCTTAAATAAAAAATCCTTTAAACATTCTACTTCTGTATAAATAGAAACAAGAGCAATAAACTCTACAATCATGGTGGAATTAACAATACGTGTTCATTTCTTGAAACCTAAGGAACAACACCCCCACCATATAGTAACACCCACTCGCTTTTAGAAGCATAGTCCTCCTTATCAGAGATACAATTGGCATCCAAGTATTCTTCTAAATGAAAGAGTACTCATTAAAAATAATACTATAATTCATGATTATTTCAGTACTTTATGTACCACATGCCCGTAAACTTTGCTTACATAACTCGTTATATATACTTGGCCTTCCAATAACTAGGCTATATTGGGCCTTTTCACATTAATTGTACTATTGGAGTATCTTCATTTGGTACTAAATATCCAATATCAAATATCATTATGTAATCAACATATATACATATAACGACTCCTTTGTCATTGTTAAACTTGCTATTTATGCATTTATTCTATTCATTAAATGCCTCTTCCAAAAACCAACATCACAAGACTTCATATACTCATCATAGGATGTGATCCTATGATACAGCAATATCGAACTTTAACATTCATATTATCTCTAGTTCATTCATCTAGAAATATACAAGCCTAATCGCTAGAACTTCTCTTTTCACTCTTTTAATCTTTCAACGTTCTAGAGTTTTTCCAGGGATTTTTTTTCCTCAACATGATTTTCATCACATGATAAGAACATGTCATTTACGTTGAAATTTAATCTTTCGATCTAGAAATTGTACATAATGATTTTCATCTTAATGTGCTTTACTCCGCATTGTCATAATGCCTCATCATTCACTAATATCAAGGAAAGATTTAAAACAACGTTTATATACTCATCCTTATCCACATTCATAAACTTCAATTCACCCATTATAGGCATCAACATTATGGGTAACACATGATAATCATAATCAATATTCATATACCCTTTATTTGTCACTTTGATGACTAATAACATCATAACATGTAAATGTAAAATCACATAATGACCTTATTTTCCATGCGACAACTACATATAAATTAGACTCAACTTGAGCATTTCACATTCCTTGTATAAATGCACTTCGTTTTAACCGATGAAAAGAATCATGATTACAACACTAACTAATCATGGATTACTTAACCGTCATATGCACATGCCCCTTAAATATGCATGCAGACATTACTTTAACTGCATTAATTATAATAGGTGATAAGGCTTTTCACATGCACGCAGGTTTCCATTGAAGTATTACATCAAGTAACATTGAAAAACCCACCGGAGATATGCGGTATTTTATACAATAATGAATCATCATTTCCAAGTGCTTTTATACAACTTCTTTTATCATTCTTAATCATAACATTCAATTTTTAATATCTTTATATCAGTCACATAAGGGATCAACATATGTAAAATAATCATATATTTTATGATCCACTAAATACATTCAAATTCACATCACTTTCGTTTTATTGAGCAAACATAGGCATTCATGTTCATAAATTAATATCACATTAATTCATGATAATTAACATGCATATATGCATTAATCGCACAGCCGCATTAACATCCATGGTTTTGCATAAATTGTACTTCATGTATATGAACATACAAGTATTAATTACATCGGTTGAACATGCATTAGCCTTATAGCTCCATTAAAATATATAAATATTTATACTCAAATTCTTTTCCATAAGTATAAATATACATGCATTAAATATAAATTTAGTAACTCGTTATACTAAAATTCCTGAGATTTAGTCACTTTTGAATCTAACATATCATTGTAATATGTGAATATAAAACCAAGCTTAAGTTGAACTCAATTTGAGTATCCAATTTATATGATGTTATATCACTGGATCAACATAAAGCATAAAACAATCTTATAAACTTGCCTATCATGATCAAATTTCTTTTACTTCCAAATACATAAATATGTGTCTATTATATCCTTTATAATAAGAATGAAAAATTGGTCATCAAAGTATGATTTTCCAATTGCGCTATTGTTCATACCATTATGCCTTAATATAAATTCCATCAGTGAACAATACATGCATGAGATTAAATCTATAACCATCAAATCAAGAATGAATCAACATACCCATATTCATAATCTATTATGGGCTTATTTTCACATAATTATATACTTTGTTTCAACCATCATAATTCTTTGAAAATTATAATCATGGTTATACAAAAGCATGGATTTTCATATTACCAATTTATAACAGAGCATGCATCCAATTATTATTATTATTATTATTATTATTATTATTATTATTATTATTATTATTATTATTATTATTATTATTATTATTATTATTATTATTATTATTATTATTATTATTATTATTACTACTACTATTATTATTATTATTATTATTAGTTTTGAAATTTTTCAATGTTTAGTTTCAACAACCACGCTAAACAAGAATCTCCCTTTCTTAGCATCGTCTTGACGTCTAGTTTCAAAAACCACCCAAAACAGGCTTTCCTTTCTTTTATTTTCTAATATACAATAAAATAAAAATATTTGAGGAATACCACGACTACTACAATACATTACACTTTGAAAAATTTTACCACGGAAAAATTACATTCTATTATATATTCGTATATGCATTATTTTCCAAGTTCAATATATATAATTCTAAATTATATATTCATTGTTCAAGTTTCTCACTTGTAAGTAACGAATTGATATGCATAAAATGGCATATGTATCAGTGGCTGGCAACCCCTTTATTGTTGTGTGGGTCTGGGGGTTCGATTCCAGGAGGTCTTCATGACTCACTCTTTTCGTTTTTTTTCTTTTTTTTTGGTTCTTTGTTTCTTCTTCTTCTTCCTTTTTAATCTTTAATTGCAATGTCATATTACAATATCATCTGATCAAAATTTCATAATACATTACATATCAAAACAATGCATAAATTAAAAATCATGGGTTCTTGATTTTGGATATAATATCATATGCAAAATTAGTCATGTACATAATCAACAACGCACAAAACACACATTTTCATTCATCTTAGTGCATCATGGTTTCATGATTTTCAAAATTAAATAATATACCTTTTATCCATAGCTATTTATGTGAAACAAGGATCCAAGAAAAAATCCCATTTGTCTCTTAATGACTTTCTCCAATCTCACAAAAATTGCCACCAAACCACGCAAAGTGAATAAGCCATTTCAATTAACGTAATTAAGTCTTTAGATTGCTGAGGAATTTCTTACAATCAGGGATAACCAAGAGATCTTAGGTGTTGAAGCTCTGTAATCACTTCCTTAAGACTTATTCCAGTGTAAAAAAATAGTCTCAGAAATACCACGACAACCAAAAATATGAAGTGGTAATGTGTGTAAGGGGGATTAGAAGAAATATCAACGAGAATGAAGTTTACAAGTACTTTTCACAACACTTTTATTATTAATTCACTCAAGTGTTTTTTGCAATATTTTTCATAAAATAACCATCTTTTAAACATGAGAATAAAGGGTTATTTATAGTTTTCAAGTGTTTCTTCTAGAAGAAACAAGTCTCTTCACGGAGAAGTACATCCCTTCATGAAGAGACATGCCTTTTCACCCGAAAGACACCAAATCATCTTTTGTTTATTTTAAAAATACACTTGTGAAGACAATGAATTGATTCAAGGCTGAATGATTACAAGAGTGAGAGACATGCTCTATATATAGAGCTAGGTACAATAATGTAAAGACAAGCATGCCCTTTCTAGTACATAAGAGCTATAACGGCAAAACAGTAAAGTATAGAAACCCTAGAATTACTTTCTTCTAATACGCCCCCTCCATCTGAAGGTGGTCCTGCGACATGAAGATTGGATTTTTGATAATGAAAGAGGTTATTCCCAAGCCCTTTGATGAAAATGTCTGCAACTTGTTGGGATGTGGGGGAGTAGTGTACTTGTAGATCATCCTTGAGGACCGTTTCTCGGACATAGTTAAAGTCAACGTCAACATGTTTGGTACGATCGTTGGAAATAAGGTTGGCAGCAAGATATGATGCGGAGACATTATAGTAGTAAATTATCATAGGGCTGGTGTTTTTGAGTCATATGTCTTGCATGAGGTAGCGAACCCACTTAGCTTCACCAGAGGCTTGGGCAACGGCACGGTATTCAAATTCAGTGGAGGATTTGGACACTGTGACTTGCTTCTTGGTGTGCCAAGAGATAAGAGTTGATCTAAGGAGCAAAGCATAGCTAGTGGTGGAGTGATGAGTATCGGGCCAACCTCCCCAAGCAGCATTAACATAGATTACAATAGTTGTGCAGGATCCTAGAAGGATTGTTAGGCCATGCTCTGGTGTGCTTTTGAGGTAACTTAGGATTCACTTGACAACCTACCAATGACTAGTCCTGGGAGCATGCATAAACTAGGAAACAAGACTAACAGCATAGCATATATTGGGCCGGGTCATATTGAGATGTTGAAGTGCCCCTACCGCACTCCTATACTCGGTGGGGTCTGGGAAGAGATCACCATCGTTTAATGAAAAGTGGGTATAGGCTGGAAGTGGCGTTTTGATGGGTACGACATCTTGCATGTTAGTTTGGTGAAAAGGTCTATGGTATAGCGATGCTGGGAGAGGAATAGGCCGTTTGTGTTCCGGCGAGCCTCAACACCTAGAAAGTAGTGAAGAGGACCAAGATCCTTCATTGCGAATTGTGTGAAGAGGGCACGGATTAGGGAGTCAAGGGGCTTATGATTTGAACCTATTAGAATTATATCATCAACATAAAGCAAGAGACATATGATATCATTAGCCTTGTGAAATAAAAAGAGAGAGAGGTCAGCATGACAGCTGGTGAATCGTAGACTGTAGAGAAAGGCACTGAAGCAATGAAACCATGCACGAGAGGCTTGTTTAAGGCCATAGAGTGCTTTACAAAGCTTACAAACGTAATTGGGAAATTTAGGGTGTACGAAACCCTAAGGTTGCTTCATATACACTTCTTTCTTAAGGTGGCCATGTAAAAAAGTATTTTTGACGTCAAGTTGTTTTATAAGCCAGTTGTTTTTTCTAATTTAATTGTTATTATATTAGAGATACTAGAGAGGGGAAGTAGTAATGGGTAGTGGTTGTTTGAGTGAAATTAGGGTTTTGGGTGTTTAGGGTACAGCTACCACAACCATAGGGCAGGGCCAGCAAACTGGAGTTCGTGGTGGTTGACGTGCCACCAGTAGCAATGGTGCTACTGGGGTAGGGGGTTAGATGGGCGGTGGTCGGTGGCTGCTGGGAGCAACATCGGCGACTAAGGGGAGGGGAAGGAGTGAAGGAAGGAAGGGATACCCGAGCCAAAAAATTGTGAACCTTGTGGCCTTGTGAGTCCTCACTGAGTACCGAAGATGGCAACACTAGCATTCGTCAGACCATTGAGGAAAAGACCCAAGTTTATAGATCTAATATGGGGAAAATCGGTCATAGCCGGGGAAGGAGCCACTGTTCGGTGGTCGGTCGAGGCTTCGACATGGGGAGAGTCAGGCTCGACTGCCAGGGAGGCTATAGTGCTATGGGGGTGCACCAAAGGGGAGAGGGGAAGGGGAGAGTTAGGTAAAGATTAAAACAATTACATAATTGAAATCCAACAAAGAACTAGGTCAAGAGAAGAGAAAAGAATAAAAATTTAGGAAATAGTGGAAAGAGAGAGAAGTGAGAGTCTCTTATGAGGCTTTTGATACCATGTAAAAACAATGAATTGATTCAAGACTGGATGATTACAAGAGTGAGAGACATGCTCTATATATAGAGCTAGGTACAACAATGTAAAGACAGCCATGCCTTTCCTAGTACATAAGAGCTATAAGGGCAAAACAGTATAGAAACCTTAGAATTACTTTCCTCTAATAACACCAACACACACACACACTCTCTCTCTCTCTCTCTCTTAGATTTTAGGCAAAGTTCTTAGGCACTCCATCCCAGCTATCAAATAATATATTATTAACATGAGATATATATATATATATATACACATATATATATATATAGATACATATATGTATATGTATATTAACTTACATCAACAAAGAAATAGTACCAATACATTGATAGTTGTAGAACCAGAAAATACAATATAACATCATTAAAATTTAATAAGATCATGAATTGACAACTCAATACAAACAACAATTATATATATGGAAAACAAAGTAATTAGAGAAAAGGTTTAGAAAAACATATTTTCGAGTTGAGACACGTGAGAATGTTCTTCTTAGAAAGAAAACACCCCTCTTGCGTGAATATTCCTATCAAGCTTAAATGCGCTCCTTCCTTAGGATTCAACAACCCGTCCAGCCTCTATTGATGCAATAATAAAAGATCCCCGAACTACAATTACCAAACTCACTATTTTTCAAAAGAGTATAAGGGATTGAGAGAATAAAGTTTTTCCATGTTATGTATATATCTATTTTTTCCATGATATATGTAACTATATATAGATTAACATATATGTGCACAACCACCTATTCCTCCCATGAGAATAGCCATTTATCATCAAAAGCACTACAACAACAACAACAATCCTAGTGCCTCAAGGGCTCCCACAAAAGTGGGGTCTAGGGGGATTGATGTATGCAGCCTTCCCCCTTCATGGTATTAACCTGAAAAGAGGCTGTTTCCAAGGACCCCCAACCTGAGAGACATGTCGTTATTGCATCACGGCAGCCTGTGAGCAATAGGTCATCAGTGCATAGGAGTAAGACATTGCCTAAAGTGAATAATACAAAGCACAGCGCCCCAGAGGAAGTTTCAAGGAAAAACCATGCCCCTCGGGCAGCAAAAATAAGTAAGTAAATAGATAGTAACAGAAAGGGATTTAGGTAGATAGGTGCACCCTAATTGGCCTAAACGCCTAGGAACACCAGTATAGCAGAATAAGCAGCAGTATGAGGCCACTACTTCTGCTACCCCTATGCTAGTCCTCCATCGAGCTCTATCTAAGGCCAATCTCTTCCCGTGGGTTTTAGTGGGTGAGGTCCTGCTGTATCGACTACAATCATCCCTTCTTTGGCCTTGTTTTTCCTCTCCTGCCTAGCGTGTTATGGAGCTAATCGCAGCTTCTAACTGGAGCAGTGGTTGGTCTCCTCCTAATATGCCTAAACCACTTCAAACATTGCTTCTTTATTTTATCGTTTATCAAGGCCACACCCCACTATACCTTTTACCACATCCCAGATGACCGCCCCAAGGAACACCCGTCAAAAATTGTGGAACAAGCATACCGTAGAGTCGTGGCACTAGATCAAGCTTACGAGTGGTCAAATGCTCCTACCCTGCTACATCAAATACACCTTTCTTAGTCCTCCACAGAGCTATGTCTAGAGCCATCTCTTCATTTTGGTTGAGATAGATGAGATCCCGTCGAATCGTTTCCATCGAACTCTTCTTTGACCATCCTGTCCCTCTCTTCCCATCTGTTATGTGGAGTTGTTCGAATCTCCTAACAGGGGTAGTGATCGGTCCCCTTCTAACATGCCCTAACCACCCCAGTCGTTGCTCCCTCAACTTATCTTCTACTGGGGCAACATCTAATTTATTTCTTATGACAGCATCTTGGATCATGTCCCTCCTTGTGTGTCTGCACATCCACCTCGACATTCTTATCTCTGCCACCCTCATCTTTTGTGTTTGCTTACACTTTACAGGCCAGCACTCTACCCTGTAAGACATAACTGGCCTCACTACCATTGTATAGTATTTACCCTATAATTTTAGAGGGAACTTCCTATCACACAATATTGCCGCAGCCATTCTCCATTTGTGCCAACCCGCTTTAACCCTGCTGTTGACATCTGCGTCCACTTCGCCATCTTCCTGCACCATGAAACCCAAGTATTTAAAGCATGCTTTCTGAGGTATATTCTCTTATCCAATCCATATGACTGCTGCGCTCGGCGTGGTAGCGGTGCTGAACTTAAGTTTCATATATTTTGTCTTAGATCTACTGAGTCTTAGACCTTTCAATTCTAGGGCCAACCTCCAAAGTTCTAGTTTTTCATTCACCTCCACTCTAGACTCTCTCATTAGGACTATATCATCCACGAAAAGCATGCACCAAGGTACATCCCCTTGAACGTGCCTAGTAAGCTCGTCCATCACCAAAATGAACAAAAAGGGACTCAAGGCACTAACATGCAAAATTAATTTTTCTGACCTCAACGTTATGAAATGGCCTAAAGAATATTTTAATGCTCCAAAGATGATATTAACACCTTATTTAAATTTCGCTATAAATATATATTTTTAAAAATAAGTGATATAAAAAAAAATAATTTTTAAATCATTAAAATACATAATTTTTCCAACAATCCTCCACATGATTTAAAATTTATAAGACTTGTGAGTATCGTATTCCCTTAATATATGTAGGTACCTTTCGAGTTCGAACTAACACTTAGTGCAAATGAGCTTCGACCCGAAGAAACTGTAGAAACATAAATGCTTTGAGCTGGATCTTTTTTGTCAGATCTAGACCCATCACACACTCATGAGTGTCCTTAGCACATTTCCCATAGTGGCGACCCCACCACCACACTCATGTAGGTGAACCCTCCAAGAGTGATTTGTGATCAACACCCCACTAATAATATACCTTCAGGTTCATTTAGAGTTTAAAAGCTCTGCCTCAAACATCATAGTAAAGAGCACCTCACCTTAGAAATAGGACTCGGGAATACCCTGATATAAATAAAATAATTTGTGCTCTTTCAACCACCCATCAGTTTTGTTTTTACCCGTTAAACTTCATATATGGGACAGACATATCTCTGAGGATGGGTTTCCGCTGTGATGATTAATTTTATGGGCTTCAGTCCCACTCCCCTCAATGATTAACAACTCATAGGCACGTCTGTCTTTTGTAAGCGGAAACGCAATTTTTTCTTTTCTTTTTCTTCTGATTTCAGATACTCATCATCGTTGCTTGTTGCTTCCGACTCAATTAACCTTGACTTTATAGTGAAGCAAGCTTTTCATCTTGCCACTTAGTGGAATTCCATTGCATAGCACATCCAATGGTGAACATAATCTTCTTAATTCACCTGGATCAAAAGTCAATTAGAATACTATTCCTTTCTCAGCATAATAAACACCAAGTATAAGTCATTCATAATGCCTTTCAAATATTCAAACAAGCCAAGGCAATTCACATAATCTAGTATAGAATGACTTTATGCAAAACTTTTAAAGAAATACCAATTAGTGTTTCTCTCAAACATTTCGTTATTGTAATACGGAGTTTTTAATTTCTACAAAGCACTAACATATAAAGTGTTTTACTTCCTCTTATTCTTTCTATTATTGCCCATCAATGCATCTTTCAAAATTATCCACGCATTTTGTGCGTAGATATTTTGAACAAAATTCATAAAGATGTCAAACAAATATTACTCAAAGTTGACCACATCAATTCTCATCAATATAAAGCTGACTTAAGTTCACATCATATCAGTTATCAATCTATCGAGCAACTTCAATATGTAACCACTAATTGTGGTTTGTATGCTAGATAAATAATTGGCCAACAATTTTGTCCAACCAAACCGAGATTTGAACCAAATTAGTTTTCTTCAAAATATCACAATTAGTTCTCAATTTGATATCATTAGATGATAAGATATATCTTTTTCTTGGACTACCCCCACATTTTGGTAGTTGTGTTACGGTTTACATAAATATCAGACTTACTCCGACTGTATTCACATATACATACACATAACATACACGCACCTTAATGTATCTTAACTAATTGTAACTCTTTTTTTATGTAGGACACAGCACATAAAATTATAGAGATTGCGTCAAAACCACCATCTCAGTTTTTTTGAGTAAACTCTTCATAATAGATAACATAACACTCTTTTACTTTTATACTCAAACTACATTCCTTTAAGTCAACCTCAACTAATAGCCAAATATAAGCATTTAGAATGCCATTTGAGTGTTTTTTTCCTTTTCATGAAAGTTTTTATAAACGCATGTTTAAATAACAAACAACATGCATCTTAGACCAACTCCTAAAGTAACTAACTTCTTTATAAAATTTCTCCATACGTTTTCGAACTACGTACTTGGTTATGATTTTTCAGGTATTCATTAATACCAAAAAGTGCCATTATGGTTACTTATATTGTCATTGACATTTATTCTTCCTTGTGCCTTTACTCAATTCGGTCGTCCAAAAATCACAACCCTCATATTTGGCTAGCTCAAGCCAAACACATATCAACCTGAGGCAAACATGTGAAAAATATAAAGGAATGTGGTTTAGTTGATGCGCATATGAGCATTTGTAAAATAAAATACTTATATAATCAAAATACAATTATACTTCGCTTGATAATTGGGAGCACATATACATGCATATGCATACATATAATCATTCTATAAAATTTTTCAAATAAGCCACACTAAAACAATTTTCAATTGAGTATCAATCATATTGCAAGCTCAAGATCCGTATTTACCATTTAGCTAAATATGAAAACCTCATTAAGCAAGCCTTTTCAACCTTAAGAATCTTTGTATTTTTTCTCCTCGAAGTAATGATAGTACCATTATTCCGATAGTGTATGAATCTAGGCTATACAATCAAAATAATAATACAAAATCGTTAACACTCAATTAAATCTACACAATTTTAAACTACATGGCACACATATAATTTTAGTCATATTTGTATGTTATGTTTCTCAACGACATTGTACTAGTATCAAAGATAAGTCGGTGCTTAGATTAAGTTGACTTCACGTCTTTAATCTCCTCCAAATCAGTTAACCTCAAGGTTGTCAACAAGCACGCATCATATATGTATAATATCAATTATGAATTTTTTCCCCTAAAATGCAATCTAATTTACTAACAGCAAAGTCAAACAAAATCATGTTCACTGATATTTGCAAACACCATTTTTTTTTGTACTAGTTGACCATATTGTTATGCCTCCAAGTTTTGCATGTGCACTTCAATTTTCACTAATTTGTTCAATGACATTCTAGTATAAAATTTAAATACTTATTTTTGAGCAAATAGATTTATTACCAAATACTTGTAGAAATATTTTATGCATATAGATCAAGATCTCAAAACATTTTTTTAATCGTGTACTACTTTGTTTTATAAATAAGATAAAGTGTAACAAATTTATCTTCTACTTGTCACTAAGAGCACTAAAGTAACCAGGATTTTCCTATCCCATAATTTTGTATGATCACAATAAATGGCCCTTTAAAGATTATATCACATTACATGATTAATTTAATATTTTTTAAAAGAAAAACATATTACCCATTTTTAATGAAATTTGGATCTATATGCCATGATTTTCCTACCAATTGAAATCAGTTTTTTCTACAACATTCTTCGGCAAGTATGCATCAATCTCAGTGTAATATAAGAAAAATAATCAAATAGCACCTAATCAATATTCATACAGAATAAAAGACAAGGCCATACTTTCACATAGAAAAGTCATGAAGATTAAATACATATGTTAACAAGCAAATTCAAATAATTGTCATACAAAAATATCACCCAAATTACTTGTGAATTAATTCGCATGAACCAACATAAGAGACTAATATGCTTCAAAATTTTTCATATAGAAACAACATACAACAACAAACTAATGGAATAAGTAGAATTCTATTAGTGATAATTCCACTTAAATTTATTAAACTTTTTTAATCTTATTGTAGAGAAAGAGTTGTCATTTTCTTCTTTCTGTGCTTCTGAGATCTCAAGGGACAACAAAATATTGTTATAAAATAGTGTAACAAATCTATTAAATCAAATATCTTGTGAAATATGGAATTTTTTTTTAATTGGGATCTTAGAGCAGAGCAGTAAAATAGAAACCATTAGAACGAACACGATAGTTTAGTCCAAACTATTGTCTAAGGTTTTCCATTCAATGAAAGCCATGGTAATAGACGATATAAAAACTTCAAATATTTCTAATAGTTAGGTAGTTTTCCTTTCTAAGACTGCAAGCAAATATTTTTAAATATTTATCAAATAATACATTATTAACATAAAATATATATATATAAACAAGAAATAATATCAATACATTGATAGTTGTAGAACCAGAAAATACAATATAGCATCATTAAAATTTCATAAGATCACGACTCGACAACTCAATACAAACAACAATTATATATATGAAAACAAAGTAAATAGAGAAAGGGTTTAGAAAAATATATTTTTGGGTTGAGGCACGTGTGAATGTTCTCCTTAGAAAGGACATGCCTATCCTGCATGAGTATTTCTATCAAGTTTAAACGCGCTCCTTTCCCAAGATTCAACAATCCGTCAGAGCTCTATCAGTGCAGCAATGAAAAATCTCCGAACTACAATTACCAAACTCACTATTTTTCAAAAGAGTATAGGGGATTGAGAGAATAAAGTTTTTCCATTTTATGTATATTTCTATTTTTACCATGATATATGTAACTATATATAGATTAATATATATGTGCACAACACCACCTATTCCTCCCATGAGAATAACCGTTGATCATCAAAAGCACTAACATGCAAAATTAACTTTTTGTCCTCAACGTTATGAAACGACCTTAAGAATATTTTAATACTCCAAGGATGATATTAACACCTTATTTAAATTTAGTTATAAATATAAATTTTTCAAGATAAATAATATAAAAAATAATAATTTTAAAATTATTAAAATATATAATTTTTCCAACAGGTACAACAATGTAAAGACAATCATGCCCTTCCTAGAATATAAGAGCTATAAAGGCAAAAGAGTGAAGTATAGAAACCTTAGAATTACTTTCCTCTAGTAACACCAAAACACACGCACGCTCTCTCTCAGATTTTGGGCAAGGCTCTTAGGCACTCCTTTCCTGCTATTAATGAGTGCGTGTTTAGAGTTGAATCGCATTAATCCTGGAGGATGGCTGCCAATACTAGTGTTTGCACCGGAGCAGCCACGAAATCGTTTTTAGGACAGTGGCTTTTGCCACGGTGCTGTATCTTCAGTATTATAAGGATTTCAGCTTTTCACTTTCGGTCTTATCTATTTGATTGCAGTATTTAAATATTTAACACAATTTTTCCATCATTATTAAATTGAAGTTCGAAGAGTATGTTAAATTTAATGATAAAGTTTAAAAGGGCATTTCATAGTTTTCCCTTTCTATTTTTAATATAGCGCCCCCAAAAAAAGGCAAGTGCATTATATAATATTAATATATAAGTGACATTAGTTGAAACCTTCTAGTGAATTAAATTGTTTTATCGGATAGCTCGCATGTCCTAGACTTTCACTTCCTTAAATTTTTGCTGTTTTTTTTTTTTTTTTTTTTTTTGGTTAAGTATGCATACGGAGTTGTAAATATAGATTTTTTTTATGATATCTCCTTAAAATTGACCCTTTTTATGATATCTCCCACCCTTTCTTTTTTCTCAAGCCACCACCCGCTGCTGCCTTCCACAGCCGCCTGTTGCCACCAGCCACCGCCCCTAGCCACAACCTCCACCGCCGCCGACCGCTACCGGCCACCGCCACCTTTCTCTCCCTGCCAATAACCCTTTAACCGTGCCATCACCGTCCGTCCGCCATCCCTTCTTTTGTCTCTCTTCTGATACCTCTTTCTCTCTTCCTCATATCCCTTCACCCCTGCTACCCGTCAGGAATTGGAAGAGAGCTTAAAAAGGAGATTGCGACCGCCAGTTGGTGGTGACCGGTAGGGGCGATGGCGGTGGCCTACATCGGGGGCCGGGGGCGGCATGAGGTGAGAAAGAGAGAAGGTGGGATGAATAATTATTATGATTTTTTTAACTATAAAAGGAGATAATCTTAACCATCCATTACAGTGAATGTTCAAGATTCGCCCTTTCACCCTCTCAGCTTATCATAAATATATATATATGTATATATGTATGTATGTCTTAATGGTAATGAGTGGTCAAACGCATTTTAAACCAAGTTTATTATTCTTAATCATTTCCAACATGAAAAACGGCAAAGTAATTCATTTAAGAGATAATGATTTGAAAAACGGCAAAATAATAATTTTTAAATCATTAAAAGACATAATTTTTCCAACAATCTCCACATGATTTGAAAATTATAAAACAATGTGAGCAATGTACTCCATTAATACATCCAGGTGCCTTTCGGGTTTGAACCAATACTTAGTGTGAACGAGCTTTAACTTGAAGAAACCATAGTAGCGTAAATGCTTTGAACTAGGTCCCCTATAGCCAAGTCTAAACTCATCACATACATAAAATACTAGTAATTGTAAAGTTCTATTGATGAAGGCGTTACAGTAATGTACATGAAATCTTGTCTCATTAGTGTCATTAGGGAATAGCCCATTTTCTACAGTAGTGACCTCACCACCACACTCACTGAGGTGAACGCTCCAAAGGTGATCTGTAATTAACACCCTGCTAATAATATGCCTTCAGGTTCATTTAGAGTTTAAAAACTCCGTGTCAAACATCACAATAAAGAGCACCTAATCTTAGTAATGGGACTCGGGAATACCTCGCTATAAATAGAATAAATTTTGCTCTTTCAACCACCCATCAATTTCATTTTTACCCATTGAATCTCATTCACGGGATCACCATACCTCTGAGGACGATTTCTACTATGGTGATTAATTTTATGGGTTTCAATCCCACTCTCCTCAATGATTAAGTATAATTCGTAGGCAAGTTTGCCTTTTTGTAAGCGGATATGTAATTCTTTTGTACCAAATACTCATCATTATTGCTTGTTGCCGCCACCACAATCAACTTTGACTTTACAATGGATCAAGCTTATCATCCTTTCACTAAGTGGAAATTTTATCATCGTTTCGCTAAGTGGAAATCCACGGCATAACACACCCATTGCTGAACAATCATCTTAATTCACCTAGATCAAAAATTAACTAGAACGCTAAGCCTTTCATAACATAATAAACACCAAGCATAAGTTTTTCATAATGCTTTTCTAAGGCAATTCATACAACATAATCTCGTAAAGAATGACTTTAAGCAAAATTCACATAGTAATAGTATATTACTAGTTCTTAGAGACATTTCATTGTGATGGAGTGCAAAATATTTTTGTCTATGCTAGGCACTAAAATATTTTCATTTTCATCCATTCACTGCAACTTTCAAAACAATCTATGCATTTTTATAAGTATGTATTTTTGAAAAATATTCACATAGATATCAAATAAATATTGCTCAGAATTGACCACATTGGTTCATACTAATGCAAAATGGATTGAGTTCACATCATTAACTCGGTCATCAATATATCAGATGACTTCAATTTATAACCAAAAATTATGATGTGTATACCAGGTAAAACTGACCAACATTATGTTCAGCCGAATTAAAATTTGAACCAAACTAATTTTCTTCAAAACATTAAAATTTTATTCCTGGTATGATATCTATAAAAGATATAACACAATTTTTTTCCCCATTTCAGTTTGACCCCCACATTTTGTCAGTCATGTTAAAATAAATGTCAAACTTTCTTTGACTACACTTACAAATTTATATGTATATATACATATACCTAATACATACATGCCACTCAGTCATTTCTGTAGTGAATCATTGTCATATTTTGCACATATGCGACATCATTTATGCACAATGCAGAATACTAATTTGATAAACATACTTCCAAAATGTATAAAGAAATGCACAAGTCTAAATTGGCCACATTTATGTGTAATAATCATTCTGGACAAATATGAAACATCATTGGGTGTTTTTTTTTTTTTTTTTCTGTTAAATCTCGAGTGGCTCATATTGCTTGATTATCCAATTTTTTTTATCAAATAGCCACTCAATATTGGGTAATTAATCTTAAACAATAAACTACCGTATATTCATGGACAAGATATCATACGAGCAAGATATTTAGGATGCTAATCGTTGAGCCTAGAACCCCAATCATTTAACTCTTTCAATAATATATCTTAAATTTTTTTTATCAGGAAAAAAGCCACAGTAATCATATTAGGAGAAACTAAGCAAAAAACTACTTGCTCTATGTGACAGGGGTGACGGGTTAACTCACAATCATGCCTTAACATTTGATATTCCATATCCTGACCCCTGTATAACCTTGAATCCCTAATCATGATGCGGGAAAAAAAAATCTCAATTATATAAAAAAATTTGTAATGTGAGATATAAGTGTTTTCTTCTTTAATATTAGCAAAGCTACATAAAAGGAATTGTCTACAGCGACTATCCTAATCTCTTAGGCGGAGAAAATAATAGGTGAATCTTATTTTTATGTTTATCTTATTGATCTAGGGCTTTTGGGGCATTTGATCGTCTTGACGGGTTTCTCCCTTTTTCCATGTCTTTATCTTGTTTTTGTTTATGTTGTGCCGTCTTGGGGCATGGTTAGCCTTTTGTCATTAAGAATATCCTTTTCGGGTGTGTTGTTGTAGGTGGTTTAGCATTTTGTCTGTCGGAGTCTAGTCTGTCATTTTAAGTGTCTTGGTATTTCTAATTATTTACCTTGGAGCCTTATCCTACAATTAGGGATGGCAACTGGATGGGGCAGGGCGGGGCGGGTACAGGGGATGCCTCCTCCATACCCGTACCAGCTACCTAAATCTTATACCTGTACATGGCTCATTACCCGCCACGGGTATGAAGTTCATACCTGTACCTGCCGGATACCCATACCTGTGGGTATCAAACGGGTATCCATTACTAGCCCATACCCTCCCTAATGTGCGTAAAAAATAATTATCTATACCCGCTCATATTAGTTATTTAATACTAATTTTAAAAAACCAATTATATTTTTCTTATAACATTAATAAACAATTTGAGTTATTAAATTTAAACACGTATTCTTTAATTTCAAGGATAACTATATACAAAATAAAGCGGGTATGGCAGATATGAGATGGGTCGGGGCTGGTATGGAGTGGGGTAGGGCAAGTACAAAATTATACCCATACCCACCCCGTACCCATGACCTAACCTGTATCCACTACCTACTCCACCTATACCCGTACCTACCTCAAATGGGACGAATACTCACGAGTAACGAATTTTACCAGCCCTATTATCATCCCTACCTGCAATACTATATTGTTTCGGGCTTGTAATCAAATTATCGAAAAAAGAGAAGGAGGGTGCATTGAAAAGAGGGATAATGGAAGACAGATGGGGTGGGGGGTCTTAAAAGGGGGGCCCGGAAGGGGGGCAGGTAGGGATAGCAATGGGGCAGGTAAAACCCGCTACCCGCGGGTACCCGCCACAGGCGGGTGCGGGTATAAGTGGGGCGGGTAGTGGGTACAGGTTCGGTGTACCCGCCCCCTTCCCGTCACGGGTATGGGGCGGGTACGGGTATAGTTTTGTACCCGCTCCGCCCCGCTCCATACCCGCCTCGCTCCACCTAATACCCGCCATACCCGCTTTATTTTGTATATAATTAACCTTCAAATTAAAAAAATACGTGTTTAAATTCAATAACTCAAATTGTTTAGCAATGTTATACAAAAATATAATTGATTTTTAAAAGTAGTATTAAATAACTAATATAACCCCGTATAGATAATCATTTTCTATGCATATTAGAGAGGGTATGGGGCGGGTAATGCATACCCGTTGGATACCCGCGGATAATAGGGCAGGTACGGGTATGAGTTTGTACCCGCCGGGGCGGGTATGGGTATCCACTTCATACCCGTGGCGGGTAATGGGGCGGGTATGGGTATAAGATTTGGATGGCGGGTACGGGTATGGAGGAGACACCCCCCGTACCCGCCCCGCCCCGCCCTGCCCTAGGGGCAGGTGGTTAATCATAGCCGTTGTCGTCATCCTACGGTCTTAATTTCTTTTTGATTCAAGGTTATACATGTATATTAAAGAAGAAAACACCTATATCTCACCGAAGTACCATCTCCCTCTCTCCCTTTCGCCACCCACCACCGTACCGCCTGACTCCTGGGTCTATAAATACCCCCCAAACCTCACACCCCACCCAACAACTCTCTCTCTCTCTCCTGTCGGTTCTCTCTCTCTACTACCCACATGATTTTCTCTCTCCTCTCTCTCCGGTGCCGCCACCTTGCCAGCACAACTTCGACCGTCCCTCCGGTGCCGCCACCTCCCCGGCACAGTTCCGACCGACCCTCCGGTGCCGCCACCTCACTGGCACAACTCCGGCAGTTCCTCCGGTGTCGTCACCTCGCCGGAACCGCTCCGGCCACCTTGCCGGCAACACCATCTCGTCAATTTCAAAGTTAATCAACTATAGAAACTGGGTTTTTGGATTAAGACCTAGTAAAAGTAAGTATGCCATTTTCCCTACTGGATTTGTAAGTATACTATTTTCCCTGCTTGTTTGTAAAATATGAAAATTGCTTTAGATGACTTGATTTGTAAGTATATTACTGCCCCTACTTGTTTGTAAATTACGAAAAATTGCTTTAAATGACTTGATTTGTGAGACTTATATTTTTGATTTATGTTTTGATAAAAATAGGATTGGGCATATGTGTTTATGTGATTATGTGATTTATACTCTTATGAGTTGAATTATATTAGTTTATACGTTGATTTAACATGTGAATTTCAAAGGAATTTGTACGAGCATGTGAATTTCGAAGGAGTTTTTACGAATATGTGAATTTCGCAGTAAATTATTGTGAACTTGTGATTTGAATTTGAAAAGGTTTTATAGAGCTTACAGATAACTACGTTGACCCTCCCGGGTCTATCGACAATGGAATACGAAATACGAAAGTTGATTACGACCCTGTCGCGGGAGTAATACCGGCACGTATTCTCCAATTAACTGTTAGTTCTTCTGAACTAACAGACACTATGTTTTGATCCTAGTGGATCTGTCGACTTGGAACTGGTTCGAATACGAAATACGAAAGTTGATTACGACCCTGTCGCAAGAATAATACCGGCAATAGTTTTTGATGCGTCTGTAAATTTACCAAAAAGATTTGTGAAATGAACCAAGTTATGAAACAAAAATGATTTTCAAAAATAATTGATTTTACCGGTTTTGACGGGGTGTTTATCCTTTTTTTAATAATATGCCTGGTCAGGGTAGGGAATGTGCTATACTTACTGAGCGCATTGTTTGCTCACCCAATTCGTTTATTTCTCTTTTTCCCAGATTAGTAACTCATGGCAAGTCTTGAAGGAAGAAAAGATGGAGCAATTTACGCGGGAATTAGTTTATTTTGCGTAGTTGAATAATAAATAAGATTTTATTATAGCATATCAGTGACCGTCTAGGATCTTATATTTCAACCTTCCGCACTGCTAATTTTAAATTGTTAGTTTTGATGTATCTGGGAACTATGTTATATTTATATTATAAGAACGGTGCATGAATTTTGAGAAATTTGGATCGAAGGAGTTTGAGCTTCGTACTATGATGGGGGATTTCATTGTAGTACAGCCATGTAGTGCCCGTTTAACTTAAGCCTATTCGGTATTAAAGTTGGGGGCATTACAATAGTACTAGTGTATAATTTACCCATAAATTATTTAACCTATTTGTTAGACCAAAAAATTTCAAAAATAAAAGTTTGTAAATTAAAAAGTAAATTAATCTAATTTCTTTTAAACTAGCATAACTAAGTGCCTGTTTGGAGTGCTTGTTTTAGGAAAAAAAACAATATTTTTTTAAAAATAAAAAGATTTTTTCCAGATTTTTTGAAGGGTGTTTGGCAATAATAAAAAATATTTTTTTTAAAACTTCAAGCTATTTTTCGACTTTTAAAGAGAAGTAGTAATTTGATGTTTCTTCTTTGAAGCAATCAAAGAGACGAAGATTAATCTCCACCAATCAGGGCCCGACCTAAAAGCAACCTAAGCTATCGTGGCCGCTAAATTTTAAGGGCTCCAAATCTTTGGGTTATGAATTTTAAAATATCAATTGTTAATATTAATAAGTTTCATAATAAAAATTATTATAATTTATTTTATATAATGAAATCTATTAAGAATTTTCACTTGAAACCTAAAGATGCCACAACCGACCCTGCCACCTATTATAAATTGGAAGGAAGGTTAGTCCTCAGTTGTCCAAGTTGAATCAAGTGAGATCTTCATCTATACTTCTTTTCCTTGATCTTCAACTCCAATATCCTTCTCTCCTCTCAAAAGTTTTAATGGTATAATTTTAATTTTCAGTATTATATAGCAAAATGAAACGAGGTTCTAAGGGGTTGGTATAATAGTAATTACCCCCTTGCTCAGAAGTCGTTTGAGTTAGGGGTCTAATTACCAAACTTCTAAATAGGACTTTTATAGTCTTTTCTTACTGTTATTTAATAAAAAAGGTAAAATAAACAAACTAGTTTTCGTTTTCTCTATGAAATTCATCATCATCATTATTATTGTTGTTGTTGTAATTATTTTGTAGATGGCAGCTAACGTATTTGGCACCCCTGTGACCAATGAGACATTGAAGGGAATGGTGGAATATCATGATAAAAATACAACCCGCAAAGATTTGGCTATCGTGGCTCTCCAACTTAAGAATTCTGAAGGAAAAGATAAAGCTGCCTTCAATTATGCGAAATCACTACAAGAAGTTGTGGAGACAAAAGATGGTGATAATATAGTTACCACAAGGTGCCTAATTTATAATGCTACCGGGGGAATCCTAAAGATCACGACCTATGAGGACTGGAGTGGTCATGTTGACCAATCCCCATACCCAGTCTTCATACAAAATGGGCAATGGGCTGTCTTCCTTCATGTTGAAAAGGGTGAGAAAGAATCCAAAGCTGCAGTCATATATGCTGGCAAAAACACTGAAGACAAGATATGTCACTGGGTACTGTTATGGAGTTCAAGTCCTGCTGGAAATCATGTAATAAGGCATTAAACTTTTTTAAATCATTGATTTCATGATATAACAGTATAATATTCGAAACCTGAAAAACATTTTGTGATTTGTTAACCTTGCAGGTGTTAACTGATGTTCATGAAATTGGAACCTATATAGCTTTAGCAAATTATTGGGAGAAGATGAAGGGGATTTTGGACAATTCAGGCGTGGTTTCTCAATATAACGGCAAAGGCTGTGTGTCTTGTACTTCTATTGGAGATCGCCATAAATGCATTTGTGAAGGAATATTCACACTGGATGTTGACTATGATTGAAACTTCAAAATGATATGCTTACGCGTCTGTGCAAGCAGGCTTTGCGGTTTTTCTATCTAAATAGTAATAATTAAGTGATGCCTATGCTATATGTATAATTTCAGTATAGAATAGAGTATAATATATTTCGCAATAATATAAGATCATAAAAAGTAATTAAATAATTAATTTTTCTGATCTAATATTATTGTACCAGATATATTGGATACTCCAATTATATGTCTATTTGTATGTAAGATATTGCACCTAATAAATAATGCCTGCTTCTACTTACCATGTACAATATGCTGAAATAAATAAATTCCCTTTTCTACGTGTGTTCCAATCATATTTCTTGTTTATCTCACTCAGTGCTTCTATTCTTATTGTCATTAGTTATAAAATACGATTTGAGTATATAAATTATAAATCTGATTAACTTGTTGGTAGGGTGACTGGTACAACAGAGTAGGGAATTGGGGTGTAAGTGAGTCGAGCCGACTCGTGAGGGCTAGCTATAAAACATGTAAACCTTGGCTTGTTTTGAGCTCGAGTCAAGCCAGCATGTTTAGCTTTTTGAGCCGATACGAGGCAAGCCAAAGCTAAATAAAGCTCGAGCTCATAGGCTCGGAAACCTTTTCCGAATATAATTTATGATCAAGCTCAAGCAAGCGGAGCCCGAGCTCGAGCCTTTTAACAAGCCTAGCTTGAGCTTAAAGCTTTCGATCTCAGCGAGCTTCAAGCAGAGCCAAGCCTCAAGCTTTACGAGCTCGGGCTTGGCTCAGCTTTCATACAACCTTGTAGGGAATAAGCTTTTGAGTCACTGCACTTGCCTTAGCTTTCTAATGGCTTAGAATTACGAAAAAGCTGTAATTAATTGTAAGGCTTATATTTGATTGACATAAAAGATCTTTTTACATCTTTATCACATCTTAAATAGGAAGATTTTTTATTATTAATTAGAGAGGGAACTCCCAATACAAAAGCGTAGGCACGCCCCATAAGTACACGGCCCAAAAGAAGCTCAAATAGGAAGATGAAAAAACTTATTTATACTACATAAAAAAAAATGCAGAATTGGATCTTTTTCCAGTTTATTTCAAAAAAATATTTTAAAAAGACTATGTCAGAATTAAATCTTCACCACATAAACGACTTTTACTCTTCATCACTCCTCGCACCAAAAGAAGCTCAAATGGGAAGATGAAAAACCTTATTTATACTATATATAAAAAATGAAGAATTCGATCTTTTTCCAGTTTATTTCAAAAAAATATCTTAAAAAGACTATGTCAGAATTAAATCTTTACCACATAAACGACTTTTACTCTTTATCACTCCTCGCACCTAAGACCACCCCTTTACTCCCATGGGTCGCTACATTCACTATCCTCCACTATCATGACTAGTCATTATCAGTTTTTTCCCATCTTCATTATTAGTTAATTTATAATATTAAGTCATTTTTTTCTGATTCTAATATAGATAAGTTCTTTCCTAAAGTTGTATCCAAATATTTTATTATGTAAAACAGATATTTTTGTATTGCACAACCAAACAGTTCAATGCAAAAAATAAAGATTTTAAATAAACCGATCTTATTAAAATAAATAAATTAAAAAAAAAATTAAAATAAGATGAATCAAACGCACACTAATATACTTTTTGGAAGGATCCATTGGCTCAAGAATAAAATATCTAAAGATTACGCTTAATTAGAGACACTTATGTGTAGAAGTTTATTTAAACATAAACTAAGTGAATTTTGTAAATATATTTAAGCTTAGTTCTCTCTTCCAACTTTTACTATAGATCTCGTTCTTCCTACATTCTCCTCATCTCCAACCTCGATTTTTCTCAGCTTTCTGCTCTACTTTCCTTCTCTCTTCTTCCTTTCTTAATGTCAAGGAATCAATTTTTCCAAAAGCTCCATCTGATCAAATTCATGACCTCTTGGATAATGTGAAGGCCCATAAGGATTACATCTCATAATTGATTTTATACTTTAACACGATAATATCTAATTTGCTGCTTCAAATTCACGAAATTGCTCAAAGATACTTATGGTGGAGTTCAATTGGATAATGCCACCCATAAGCATTACGAATCTATTGACCAGATACTGATAATTTCGAGGATTTTATGTCTCATCCTTAGACGTATCTGATTTGTTGGCAAGGTACGTAAGTACCTCAAACACACTAAGATATGGCACTTGGGGACTAAAAATAGTTTCATCATGTTCTGGTAGGCACAAAGGATATTTATGCACATTAAATGAACAAACAACCATACGAAAATTCAACAGGTAAGCTTTATCCATATATAAATTATTAGAGTATCTAGATCCATTGTTGACTTTGTCTCAGATTTTCTTATTTCTAGATTTATATCTTATATTATCTAGTTAAGGTTACATTATATTCCCATAGTAATATAATTTATCACGAACTTTTCATTCTCAATACTTTCAATATTTTCACTAATTAATGATATCTAACATTCTTGAGGAGTAATTTCGCACTATCTAGACCTACATAATTTATTATCTAGATCTGTTGTTGACTTTATCTCACATTCTACTTCTATTTCTAGATCTGCATCTTGTATTATTTATTTAGGGTACATCACATTTTAATATTTATAGAATTTATTATGATTTCTTTATTCTTGATACTTTCAATTTTTTCACTAGTTTTAGGTACCTAGCATTCTTGAAGAGCTTTCTCATACTCTATACGTCCTCCTTGTTTTTGTGTTACTATCTCTCCGCGGATCTTATACTTCCATAAATAACATAAGGATCAACATAGTTTTGCTCCCTTTTATTTCTGTGGTTTTTATTTTGTAACTGATAGATCTACCATGCTTCTGGTGCACATTAAATGTATTTGTCAAATTTTTAGAAGATTGTTCAATTAGGATATCAATTCGAGCATGAGCATTTATAGCTTGGACATGCAACTTAATCACCCTCTATATTTGTGAATACGTTTGGCAATTGGTTTCCAACTTTTTGCAAGTGAATACTCTTCTCAACCTCCAATTACATTAATTTGGATGTGGATCAAATTGATATATTAATGAAGCATTCCACAAATTCTTATTTTTCTAACTTTTCCTTTTTTACCAGTAGTTCTAGAAACATTGTAGGGTATTTTTTTACTTAAAATCACTAGTTAGTCTTGTAAGTTTGTCAATCTAGTCCCTCATTTTTTATTTCAAAATGATCTTACATATTTTAGTTTGTGACCAAATTGATCCACTAACTAGTTACCAAGACTAGGTGAAAATTAAAAAATCGTGGGACTAATTTATTATAAAATCTAACACGATTAATTATCTAAAAAAATAGAAAAAAGATAAGTAAAAATTTTTAACTACCTTATAAATATTAGAGATCAATAAAATAAATACCTCTACACAGATGTAAATGTAAGGAAAGAATTTTAGTACCTTTCACAATGCAATCTTTAATGGTTTAAAATTTTATCGTAAGGTATTCTTTGCCATTGTTTGGAAGATATTGAAGGATAGCTTTACTAATGTATCCCTTGATTTATGCATTATCCTTTTATTATCTGTCTTCCCTTATATAGTTGCTAAGGATAATATTATATCTTGCTAGTACCTTCAAACTCTATATAAGAGCTCTCTATTGTACTTTTCAATTCATTGAAATACAATTAAGCATTTGCTTTCTCACATGGTATCATCGCCTCATTAGAGACTCTTCTCTTCTTTCTTTCTTTTTCCTGTATTTCTTTCATTTTTACTAGTTCTCTATTTGTTATTTTTTGGGATTATTCTTGTAATGACAGCTAATAATTTTAACCTACCCCTCCCCAATCTCTCCCCCAAACCAAACCATCATCACCACCATCCAGATAGAGCCCGACTCCTCCCATACCAGCACCCCTACCGATGGAAGGTTGACTGGTCCTCCCTTGGACATGAACGATTTTCCCCATATCAGCTCCAAGGCCTCGGGGCAATTCCTCCATGGACTAGAGCAGACCGGTGACACTATCTTCGGCTATTCACTAGCTCTTGTAAAGCCACATGGTTCTCGATTTCTTGTCTCGGGCATCCCGTCCTCCTTTCACCCTTTCCCTCTCCCCGCCACCACTGGCCAGCAACACGCCACCACTATCCCACCACCGCTTGCTAGCGGAGGGCTGACCGTTGTCTCCCTATCAAATGGCATTGGGGAACCAACTTGCCACCCCGGCCTCACTCTCGCCAGCAGTACCTTCGGTCTCAGCTCCTTCACCGCCCCTCGGGGCGATGTGTCTAGTCGGACCCCGGATGGTGCAATAGGGGCTATGGTGTCTCAGCCTAATTTTGACCAAAACCCTAACTATTATTCCACCACTTCTTTTCTCCTTCCCTTGTAAAGTATTTCTAATATTATCACAATAAAATTAGAAAATACAAGAAATTACTCAGCTTGGAGGGAACAATTTTTATGCTTTTAATTTCACATTAATTAATGGGATATATAGATGGCTCCTACCCCTGTCCTCCAACTCATATTAAATGTCATGATGGAAGTACTTCGCCTAATCCTGAGCACCTAGACTGGGTTAGAATCAATAAAAGTACTTAAAGATTCGTAAAGATGGTGAAACTATGGAAGCAATGTGGGATGCCCTAGTCAAGCAATTTCGAGACTACTCATTGGCCCAGGAATTGAAACTTAGATCCCAAATAATAAAGATTCGTGAAGATCGTGAAACTATGGAACCTTACCTCTCTAGATTGCTGATGACTTAGCTGCTAGGCTCACCCATTTCAAACAGAGAACTAGTACATTATGCCCTCTGATGTGTTTTAAAAGAGTGTTTTAAAACTGTCTACTCGCAAGCTTACGAGATCGCCTTAGCTAAATCGGGTATGCGGGTCTATCCGCAGGTAATCAGAGTTAAGTTGGATTTTGTTATTACGAGCGGTTGAGCGAGTTTTGAGTTGGTTTAAATGATTTGTTAACTAAAATAGCAAAATTGACGATAAACTAAAAGTGCCAATTCAATTGAGGTTAGTTCAGGGAATGAATTCAGGATAGTAGGATCGTTTTACTCGTATCCCGTCATTATATTCTACTATGACAATGATTTAGGAGGCTTAGGCTACAAGCACTAAGCTTGGGTTAGTATTTAAACTTGTTGGGAAAAAAAGTGAATTTTGTGGGAAAAATAAACTCTGATACCGATTGTTGGGTTCACAATTTTTCAACTGTGGTCACAACAAGGGGGACCTATTAATGCACTTAAAGTAGGAGACTCTTCTCTATACCTAAGCCCCCCGGTCGGAGAGTCACGCTTCGTGACACCTCATGTGCGAGAGTTCCCGGGAATAGGTTTATCTCTATAAACCCTTTGCCCTAATACCGATTGTTGGGACGAATTTTAAAAATTCTCCCTAATTTTTTAAAGTTTACGCAACGGAAAGGTTTAGAATTTATAATTCTAAACTTAGCACTGATTTAAAATTTCTAATTATAAATCTATATATTTAAATTCATGATTTAAATCTACAAATCTAAATTCTTAATTTAGATCTACAGGTCTTTTACTCTAATATATTTATAACAATACATAAGCTTAAACAGGCATAATAATGAATACTGTAAATAAATAGAAAAGCGAAAACTAAAAGAGAAAGGAAAGAAGAACATACCCGAAATTGTTCCAATAATAAAGAATACCAATAAAATTGAGATCCCGCGATCTTCTATGCAATGACCTCAAACTGCCCGGAGGGTGGGCTTCGAAAAATATTAAGCTGAGAAAAATTTTCAATGGAAAATTTTCTCTCCAATTAGGTCTCCGAAATAATTTTCAGAAACCCAAAAATTTAATTTCAATTGAATTTCTAAACCCCGAAATAGGTACCTCTATTTATAGTAGGTTACCGGAGCAAAAACAAACTAAAAAATTGATGTGGGACACGCATAAAAAACAAACAAAACGCAGCGTTTTGTACAACAAAATTATCAAAAAACCGCATTTCGTGGCTGAAAAATCTTTATTTTTTATTTTATACAGTGTGACACGTGGCGGTCAGCGATTTGCCCACGCACATTCACACGGATTAAGCCCTGGGGCCATCCAGCGTGCGACACGTGTTACACACTGATTCGTGCGTCCGCGTATACGTGGATTGTGGCCCGGGCTTTGAATTTCTGATTTTTTCTTTTGTTTTCCACATGTAAAAATTTATCTATGAATTTTTATTTTTCAAAATTATTTTATTTAATAATTTTTCAATTTTCATTCATCTCATGAATTCTTTAATATTTTTTGATTGCAATAAATACAAAGGCTTGCACATGGATCTCAGGGACAATTTAAATCTAGCTCCAAATGGGTTAAATTAATCATATCATAAAATAATTTAATTACCATTTAATTAGACTTAATTCAACTAAATAAATCTCACTGTACTCCAAACTTAAACTATTTATTCGATATCTCCCTAATAGATTGTATTGATAACAACAACCCCTCCACTAGATGTCCATTACAAAGGATAAATATAACTACTACCATTATCCTTCTCACAAGTTTCTCCATTGCTTACTGACTCGCCTTTCACTGAATAATTCATTTATACTTGAACATATTCATAGTATAAATTCCAAATGTCAAACATTTGGAATACTTTGGCCAAAGTTTCCAAACTATTCAAATATCTGCGACTTAACTAAGGGGACATCTGTATCTCATAAGAGACTGTAGATTCCCTATTAAATACCTGATCCTTGTCACACTTCATGCTGCTACCCAGTGTACATGAAAATTAAGTTATGCGTTTAAATCTTACTTATAGTACACCAAAGTAACTAATGCTCTATGCACAAGTCCATAATACCCTCAGGATTTAGAGTCGTCGTTCAAACAGTACAACGTAAATCGCTCATCTTTGATAGTAGTCTAGAAATAAGTAACCCATATGGTCCAACTCAGTGTGTCAATCTTATTAAACACACCAACCCAACACTTTTGGATCTCCATCCACATGACCAAGACAAATCATCTAAAGTGTCACGTTATAATCTTAACATACAAGTGGTCTAAACTTGTCTTCGACTTCGAGCCTTTCAAACAACAATCCATACCATTTGTTCCAAGTCTATCAGTGGCTTAGTCTCATAAACCACTTAGAACAAACATGTAAATTGTAGTCTGATGACTACACCCATCTCATAGATGTCTCCCAAAAGAAACTAACATACAGTATAAATGCTCGCTTACACCAATTTAACTAAGAAATGACTGGGACTTTAATTTTATTTATTAATTAAAATAATATATCTTGAATAAATTTGAATTTCAGGACACTGTTCCCAACAAAATTAGGGCTTAGAGTAATGAACTATTCTAAAGGCTAACCTATTATATCACCCTACATGTAGCATAGGTTCTCTCATTAGCACTACTGAATTCTTTTCTTGCTCTTAATTTAATATTAAACCTGAATTAATACTTAAGTTAGGGTTTAGGGTAATGAAGTAATCTAAGGGCATAACCCATCATACCACCCCAGGTGTAGCATTGACTATATCAATAGCACCAACAAATTCCTTTGTCACTCCTAACCAAATATTAATTTGTATAAAAGATTGTGTTTAGGGTTGGGTACAACCTCAACCCTAACCACGGGCGAAAACAAGTCATGTTATGGTCTAGGCTACAAGCTCGTAGACTAACGCTAATAATTTGAAAATCTTAATATGGCTACAAGCTCACACAAAGAAAACTAAACAACAATCATAAATTCCCTATAGGGGTGCATGTATAACGATAAGAAAACCATTGTTTACAATAAAATATAAATCTGGGATACGAATAGCTACCCGTCCTTTGTCCCTAAACTAAAAGTCTACTCCTCCATAGAAGTTTTAAACATCATGAAATCTAAGAAAGAAAACAATAATGATAAAACTAAGGATTTGAAGACTCCTCCAACTGATATTGGCATTGATCCTTGTTTTGATTCCCGCAATACTTCGACCACCTACGCTTCAGCGTTTGAGAACCTCTTAGATCTCGTAGCGGTTTCGAGAATGAGAGGATGAGAGTAGGCATGGCAAAGATCCCTAAAACAATTAGGTATTCGATATTTAAAGCCATTGGGTCGTGCGCATGTCATGCAGCATCCCCCTCTTTCTCCCCGTTGTTCTCCCCATATATATTGGTAATATATATATATATATATATATATATATATATATATAGACCTATTTAAGTTACCGAATTACAACCCGATTGGTCCTTTTTCGTACATGTGGTCGGGTTTCTCAAAGTAGTCTTCAGTTATGCCTAATTTATGCTAATTATGCCTTTTTCAACCTTTGTTTACTCTATTACACTCAAAGCATTAATGTACCTAAATTACAACAAAACACACATGTAAAAGCCAAATATATCGCAAGAATGAATAATAAAATATGTAAATATAAGGCACATCAACATCCCTAAACCCAATCTTTGCTTGTCCTCAAGCAAGATTTAGCTCAAACTAGCTAAAGATGGAAAATTTTGATCAAACATGTAGCAAGAATTAATTGCAAAAAATATTTCAGACATAATTGAAGGTATATTTGAGAGTAGAGAATGGTTAGGTAACGTTATTATTGTACTGGTTCTAACTTAAGTTCTCATGATTCACGTCTTTTTACTGGTGCATGAGTTTAAAACTTCTCTCCCCTTTTTCTTATTTCCAAACCCTCCAAATATAAGACGAATAGAGAAAATAATCAAAAGAATCAATTATCCTAACCAGTTCACCCTAATCAATAATGAAATCACGAGGCTTCTCTTTTCTCTCTTGTTTCGCCCTTTTTAAACAGTCTGGCGTGTCTCCCTCAGACCCATGTAACGAGTTTTCGGTCGGTGACTCCCGATCCAGTTATAGTTCAAGGCACCGGGTGAAGTGCACCCCTCGGACCTAATGGCTCGGGTCTAAGGAATTCACTGTCTAATCCGTTAGTACATACCCTTTTTTTCTTTTTCTTTTTCATTAAGTATTAATGCTTATTATAGTGACCTAGAGGGTTGATTCTTTTTAATCTTTCCCTATGGCCCATTTAGCGAGCTTTCGACCGGCAGCTCCCGACCTAGTTGGCTCAAGGTACCAGGTGTTAAGACACACCTACGAGCTTACTTGCTCGAGACATAGGGACTACAAAAACCAACGAGTCACTTTTTTTTTAATTTTTGGAGTCACTCAAGATATAGAGATAGCACATGAATTTCAACATTATTATGAGCAAATTGTAGATTCTAATCCCTAAAGTTATTTCCATTATTACAACCTAAAAAGTATGATATGTTACACGCTTAAAAGTAAAAAGTAATAATCTCTTTCACGAGTTAAAAGAAAAAAATACAGATTCCAAATCAGATCTATAAATAATTTCATCACATAAATATTCCAATTATCGTAGTACATCTCAAGTTCGAACTTCAATATAACTCACCCTAATTCTATGCTAATCCATGCCAACAGCATAACTAATTTAAGCAAAAAATTGCTAAAAGGACAATCAAGAGTTCACACCATACATGCTATCACCAAACCCAAACCTTGCATTGTCCTCAATGTAAAGTGATGAAAATAAATATAAGCAAGGAAAGGAACGAGACAACCTGAGTTGTGGCATATTCAGCTAAACATGGTGAGCAAATCCAAAAGGAAAGACAGAAGTAGCAAGCTGCAATCAAAGACATAAAAGATAGGATACTAAATAGACTTGTTAGTAGTGTTAGAAATAAAGAACATACAACTATTTAGAAAAAGAGAAACAAAGTTAGCATGGGAGGGATAACAAAAAGGATCTGCAATTGAAAGAGAGTTCACGCTAAAAAACAAATTAAAACTAAACTAAGGGTAGGTTGGGTTGCCTCCGAATAGCGCTCAGTTTAACATCTTCAGCCGGACGCATTTTAGAGCACAAGATCAAAAAAAATTCGAGGCAATGTCTGCCATAGAACTCAGGTCATCGTTTCTAGACCTGTGACTATCAAGGAGGAAAACATTACCAGCATTAGGGTTGTGAATCTCTATCCTACCAAGTGTGGGTGATGACGCACAGCTATTGACATAGACAGGGACACTATTACACTCCGCACTTGTAGTAGAATCGGGCTTAACCGACTCTACCAAATGATCAACATCATCAACCCTATAGCATTCCAACTCATTCTCAGTCTCAAGGTGCCGAATAGAGTTCGAGACCTTCAATTTTCCCTTGAGGTTTCCAAAAGAAACCTCTAACACTCCCATCCTACAGTGAATCACAGCGTCGGCCGTTGCTAGAAGCGGTCGACCTAGAATAATAGGAGCGTTCTGCTTTTGCCTAGGAGTAGGGTCTATATTTAAGACAATAAAATCAACACGAAACACAAACTTGTCAACCTTGACGAATACATCTTCCACTATCCCACGAGGTACCCGCTCTGTCCTATCAGCCAGCTAAAGTGTAACATGAGTTGGCTTAAGGTCTCCTATACCAAATTCCGGAAAGACTGAGTAATGGATGAGGTTTACACTCGCTCACACTCGCTCCTAGATCTAGCAAGGCTTAGCTGGTGTAACGCTCTCCTAAGACAAATGGAACCGTAAAAGCGTCAAGGTCTCGAAACTTGGGTGGAGCACCGATGTACAATGCTACTCACCTTCTTGGTGAGCTGGACCCTCTTTGGATATGCACTTGTGCGCGCTTCTTTTTTGGTGCAAAGGTCCTTAAGGAACTTGGCATACATAGGAATATGTTTAATAGCTTTAGATCAATGGCAAGTTGATCTTCACGTCCTTAAGCACATCTATGAGCTCAGTCCTCTTTCGGTCGTCCTTCTTTTTTGGTCCTCTAAGGACCGCTGGAAAAGGGACACCAGGTTCAGCAAACCTATCTCTTGGGCCCTCCCTGCCAGCAGTGGGGGGAGGGGTCCATGCTTTCCTTTTCAACCTCGACCTCCACATCTCTAAGGTTCCCCTCCCCAGACACTGACACAACCTGAACTTACTCGGGTGGACACAAGTTAGGGTTAGAACTAGTTGACCCCGCTGAAATTGTGAGAGGTTGGGAGGGTGACCTCCCTTCCTCTCGCCTATGAAGTGCTTGGGCCAATTGTCCTATCTAGTCTTTTAATCTGGCTATGAACTGAGAATGGGACCGGACCAGTTATGAGTTGTCCTCCATGAATCGAAGCATATGCTTCTCGAATTGAGAAGAAAATCTTGGAGGTGGGGGAGGAGGGTCAGCATGTAAAACAAGGAGGGTAAGTTGAGAGATATACCTTTGCCCTCCCAAAAAGGCAGGAAGGTGTGCATTACCTACTATACCAAGATTTTGTTGTTGCATGGGTGAATTCTGATGGTCGTTCTGTCTCCACAAGAAATTTGAGTGGTTGCGCCGTCCATAATTATAAGTGTTTGAGAACGGGTCACAGTTCTTCAAAAATCCTTGCGCCACAAATACCTGTTCCTGCACAAATTCGGGAAATTGTAAAGCGTAAAGGCAACAAGTACAGAATGGTCAGCGCTATTACAAATGCTACAAGTGTTGGCAGCTTATGATGACTCAGCAACATTAATTACATGCACATTAGCAGGATTGGCCTGAGATGCCAAGATCTGATCAACTTTCCTACTAACCGTTTCTAACTTAAATGGGATGTCATCATTTGGTGCCACCCCATAGGCACCATGTGCACCTCCCCTAACCATCCTAGCAAATGAGGCCTAGTCAAGGGTATGCTCACTAAGATGCTCAAAAAGGTTCCATGCTTCATCCTCATCCTGTTGGTTAAATGCTCCCCCACATGAAGCATTAACCATCTGTTTGTAGGACACAGTGAGTCCATCAAAAAAATTTTGGAGCAGAGCCCACTTAGGCTATGGTGGGGACAACTTCTAAGGAGCTCCTTAAGTCTGTCCCAACTTTCATAAAATTGTTCCCGATCCTTTTGTTCGAAACTACTAATTGCACGCCTAATAGCCATAGTTATGGCTTTAGGATAAAACTTGATCTGGAACTTTTGTTGGAGGTCAGCCCAAGTGGCGATTTCACCTCTCGAAAGAAATTGAAACCAACTTTTGGCTATGTCCTTTAACGAGAATGGAAAAAGACGTAGCCTAATAGCATCGGTTGAGATGTCTTGATAGTGAGAAGTTTTGTAAATTTCTAAAATTTCTATAAACGCATCAAGGTACTCGTATGGGCTCTCTATCAGCTTCCTGTAGAAAGTAGGAAGCATGTTGATGATCTCGGGCTTAATCTCGAAGCTTGCATTACCCACGGTAGGTAACACAACTCTAGCAGGGGCGACATACGTTTGAGGGACAAAGTGGTCTCCATTAGTACACGGTACGAAATTAGCCATAATGGGAAAAAGATTAAAATAAATAAATGAACAAATAAAAATAAACAAAAAAGAGAAAAACAAAGACGAATAAGTAAGATGAAAAATAACTCGTTAATTTTTAAATCAACTTAGCCTACAGACTGCCCGGTACGGAAGCCAAAAACTTGATTTGTTTTACAAGAGTGTTTTAAAACCGTCTACTCGCAAGCGTACGAGATTGTCATAGCTAAATCGGGTATACAGGTCGTATCTGCAGGGAATTGGAGTTACGTCGAATTTTGTTATTAACGAGCAGTTGAAATCGAGTTTTGAGTTAGTTTAAATGATTTGTTAACTAAAATAGCAAAACTAACGATAAACTAAAAGAGTCAATTCAATTTTGTTTAGTTCAAGGAATGAATTCAGGGTAGTTTCACTCATATCTCGTCATTACATTCTACTATTACAATAGTTTAGGAGGCTTAGGCTACAAGCACGAGCCTGGGTTAGTATTTAAACTCAGGCTTAGGATAATAAACTAGTCTAAAGGCATAACCTATCATATCACCTTACGTGTAGCATAGGTTCTCTCCTTAGCACTACTTAATTCCTTTCTTGCTCCTAATTTAATATTAAACCTGAATTAATGCTTAAGTTAGGGTTTAAGGTAATGAAGTAGTCTAAGAGCATAGCCTATCATATCACCCTAGGTGTAGCATTGACTATCAATAGCACTAACAAATTCCTTTATCAGTCCTAACCAAATATGAATTTGTATAAAAGATTATGTTTAGAGTTGGGTACAACCTCAACCCTAACCACGTGTGAAAACCAGTTATGTTATGGTCTAGGCTACAAGCTCGTAGACTAACGCTAATAATTTAAAAATCTTAATATGGCTACAAGCTCACACAAAGAAAACCAAACAACGATCATAAATTTCCCACAGGGGTGCGTATATAACATAACGAAACCATTTTTTACAATAAAATATAAATTTGGGATGCGGACGGTTACTTGTCCTTCATCCCTCAACTAAAAGTCTACTCCTCCATAGGAGTTCTAAACATCAGGAAATCTAAGAAAGAAAAAAATAATAATAAAATTAAGGATTTGAAGACTCCCCTAATTGATGTTGACGTTGATCGTTGCTTTGATTCCTCCAGTACTCCTACCACTTGCGCTTCGGCATTTGAGAACCCCATGGATCTCATAGAGGCTTCGTGAAGGAGAGGATAAGAGGAGGCGTGGCAAAAGATCTCTAAAACAATTAGATATTCGATATTTAAAGCCGTTGGGTCATGGGCATATCATGCGGCGTCCCCCTCTTTCTCCCTGTCGTTCTCCCTATATATATATATATATGTATACATATATGTATATACATATATATATGTGTATATATATAGTTGAATGTTGCTTTTTAAATTTTTGAAGATATAGTATTTCTTCAACATTTCAATATTCTATAAGTTTCAATTTCAACCTGTAACTTTAATTTCTGTATTTCAATCTTGTGTTTGTAATCAATCTGTAAATTTCAATAAATTCTCCCTCTTTCTCGTCTTCCTTTCTCATCCTCTTCTGTCTGCTCCTCCCCGCTCCAGGTCCTTCCCCCAGCTGGTATCAGAGCCAAGTTAGAAGGAGCTTTCCACAGTAATTTCACAGTTTTATTATTTAATTTCTGAGGTATTGGTTTGATGGTTGGAGGTTATAAGGGTTTTTGATTATTTAATTGAGTATGTATTATATTTAATTGATCTGATATTGTTTTGAGATTTAAGGTTTGAAAATTATTTTGTTCATAAATTTTGTTTAAATTTTTGATTGTGGGTACTTCATCTTTGTCTTCTCTTCTCTGGTGAAAGGGAGTGGCTTGAACTTCTTTATTTTGAACATTGATTATTAAATCTTTTGGAGGAGAATGGATTGTTTGAATTATTTGGCCATCTGTTGTGAGCCATTTGGTTGTCAAATTTGTATGGACATTTATTGAGTTTTGAAGAAATGGATTTGGAATTTGATTTCTTGACGTAAACGATTCGAACCATATGAAAAAGGGAATATTGCATTTTAATTGATTCAGTTCTTTGTAATAGGTTTCTCTTATTTTGATTGTACTTTCTTTTGTAAATGTTTGAAAAAATAATTGTCTTTGAGCTTCATTTTGTTTGGATTCAAAGTCATTACTTAAGAATTCTTTGTCGATTGTAAAATCCTTTGTCAAAATATTTATTGAGGGAGGACGCATTTGAGAGGCAGTTGGGGAGTTTGGACTTGAAAAAGAGTTTGAAAAAGAATTAGTTTGGAAAACTGGTTCTGCAAGAGGAGGGTTAAAACGAATTCCTCCAAATCTTGATGTATTCAAGTTTGAATGATTTGAATTTTAATGGTAATCATCTTCTCTTTGGGTAGGTAGAGAAGAGGTTGAGTATCTTGAAGATTCTGGATAGGTTGAATTTTAAATTGTTGTTTGTTGGCCTGAAGCAAATTGTATGGTAACTTTGCAATCAGGTTCTTCTATAATTCTTTGAACTTGTCTTTGAGTGATGTTTCTGGGAGGTTGAGGGTTCTCAATCTTCCAGATGTCTGGAATGGTTATTTCATTCCATTTCAGGCGTTTTGGAATGTAAGTTGCTACATGGTCGCCTTGAACTTCTAATAAAAGTGTTTCTCCAGGTGGAGATTGTTTGAGACATCTTGGATTTAATTGACTTCCTAGAAGTCTGAAGTAAATCCTGTAGATTAAAGCAAAATTTTTTCTGCTTTCTTTGATCTCAATATTTGGCATATGGATATCTAGTGTTAGAGTATCCATGATTGTGGGATCTTGAAGATCAACAGAAAAGTTCGGATAACAGTTGAAGTAGATCGGACCATTGTGCAAATTTGTTTGAACAATTGCTAAAAGGGATTCTTCAAATTTTAAAAATGTTGAATCTCTTAAAGCTAACATAACGAGTTGGTTAACTTGAACTAAACGATAGTGTATGTATTGAAAACCTTTTGAAATATACTTTTGAAGAGATAAGTTTGAAAGTAATTAAACCGTTTGAGCTTCTTTTTCAATTGACATTGACTGTTCATAAGTTTTGCAAGAAAAAGCCAATTTGAAATCAAAATGCCCAATTTGATAAATTGATTTGAAATTTTCACTTGGAATACTCCAATTGATCATTTCTTTTCGGTTTGAAACTTCTTTTGAGATTTCTTTTGAATTAATTGTTCTTTGAGTGTTTGAAGAGTTTGAACTGTTAATGGGTTGATTTGAAAATAGTCTTCTAAAAGATCCTGCAACTCTAGACCTTGACATGGTTAGAACTGTAGTTGTACGGACTTCAACAATTACTTGACAGTCCTACTATTTAACACTACTGAGAACGAATTTTACTATTTAGCACTGTTGAGAACGGGAACACAAGGGTAACAGTAACGGGAACACCTTCACACGGCTTACCAACGCTACACCCAAGCTTACCAACGCTCCTAATAGGTGTTTTAATAGCAAAATTGCTCCTACCAGGTGCTTAACAGTATTTCAGTGAAATTACTGTTGAAAGCTCCTTCTAACTTGGCTCTGATACCAGCTAGGGGAAGGACCGGTAGTGGGGAGGAGTAGACAGAAAAGGATGAGAAAGGAGGACAAGAAAGAGGGAGAATTTAATGAAATTTACAGATTGATTACAAACATAAGATTGAAATACAGAAATTAAAGTTACAGGTTGAAATTGAAACTTACAGAATATTGAAATTGGAGACTTGAATACAAATCACAAGCTTACAAGAGAAAGTAAAAGAAAAGGTTTTTGTGTGTTTGTTTTGCTTTTCTAATTTTCTCTGAATTTGGACCTGCCTTGAAATGGGGGTCTGAAGCTCCTTACATGGCCTTCAGAATTGAATTGCAATTGAGAAATTTTGAAGTCCGGGACAGCTGGGCTTCAATTATTGATCTTGAACAGTGAAATTGAATGATTGCAACAGTAACTGGGCAGCTAGACGTCCTTGCAACAGTGACTGCTACAGTAAATTTGACCTTGCTACATTGACTTGTCTGGTGGAATCAAATCAACTGTAATTGAATTATTGAAGAGGTTGCGTCATTGCATGCGTCATCTTGAATTATTGGAGAAGATTGAAAGGATCAGTCTGAGATGAGCTGGCATCATCACTTTCGTCACCATCAGATGCATCTTGAATTTGTTAAATCAGTTGGGCTAAAAGGTTTTTTGAAATTTTTGCCTTTGGTTTGGATTTTGAAGAAGAGCTTGAATCTGAAGTCTTTTGAGGATGAATCTTTGAAGGTGTTGAAGATCCCTGAGGAAGAGCTTGAACATTTTTGTTTTTCGTTTTGAAGAATTTGGAAAGTATTTCAGTGGAACAGTCACGTTCTACCTCATACCTATCCCACCATTTGATCCTGTACTCACGAACAATGGAAAAGGGGTAAGGAGGCTCAAAAAATTGAGAATGTGAGTAAGACCATCACAGGATCCATGGAATTTGAAGATTTGAATGAAAGCTGGTGATTTTATCAAGAAAATGGTGCTGTTCAAGAAATACTATATATATATATATATATAGGATGGCGTTCTTATGAGAGGGTGAAAGTGTGAGAGGAGAGAATCCTTGCCTTTAATTGTAATGGGCGGCCAAGATTTAATGAGCATTGAAAAAATAATAATTTACGGCCCCATTGGGTAGAAAAAAAGAAGGGGTGACAGAGGAAAATTTTATTTTCCAATACTAAACAAATCTTGGCCGTAAATTGTTATTTTTTTAGTGTGCAACAAATCTTGGCCATCCGTTATGACGGAGGGCCAGAATTCGCCCCTCTTACGCTCTCATAGGAACGCCATATATTTATATATATATATATATATATACTATCTATGAGACCTATTTGAGTTACCGAATTACAACTTGATTGGTTCTTTTTTGCAACACATGGTCAGGTTTCTCAAAGCAATCTTCAATTATGCTTCGATTATGCTTGATTATGCCCTTTTTTAACCTTTGTTTGCTCTGTTATACTCTAAGCCTAAATGTACCTAAATTACAACAAAACACAAATTTAAAAGCCGAATATATAGCATGAATGAAGAATAAAATATGTAAATATAAGGCAAATGACCGTCTACAGCCTCCTATTAAGTATGCTGCCTTCGATACTCTAACACAAAATACCTCCCCCGCCCCCGACTTCGAAGTTCTGAAACTACCCTTCTAATTGAAGAAGGTGCATAAAACCGACACCAAGGATGCTCCCCCCACCCCCCAAAAAAAAAAAAGAACAAACACATGTCCTAGTTGCTACAAGTACACAAGGATCCTAAACTAAAATTAAACGAGTTGAGCCTCGAGCCTAACGAACTCAAGCTTAGATCAACTCAAATACACCCATAACTGGATCGCTATTTCTCCAATTATGAATGACGATATGTGATAGAAGTAAACTAATATTGTAACTAATTTTAAAACGGGCTCTTAATAAATGGCCCCCCAAGCAACTTCTTTGGTTTCTTGGGGACTAGATTGGCCCTGCATGTTAGGTGTTAGGTTATTCAAAGCTAAAATATAATCATGGAACATTATTGTTCCGACCATGGTCAACTTAACTTGTACATCCAATAAATCAGAACGGGTTAGTTTCATTAACTTGCCAAAAATTGGTTGCTTTCATTAACGGGTTGGATTGGGTCAGGCTATTAACGAGTGGAGCCAAGTCAAGTCCTGTCATGATGGGTCAACCAATGACCCCATTCCTTGATCACCTATAATAGCAACACGTGTTCCATATTGGGTTAGTGTTCCACTACCGAGACTAGTACATTCTTTAAACCCATATAGGTAGGGGTGTTAAAAAAAAATCTGTAATCCAATACCAAACTGAATATCCAAAATATCAATTCGAAAATGTGGTTAACCATAACGATTTTCAGGTTCGGTTAACCGAACTAAATAAATTTAACATATTTCAATACGGGAACCATTAATGATTTTGTTTATTTCAGTTAACCGATTTACTGAAATACTATATATAATGTATATGTTTTTACATATTTATAATATGATATTATTCACTAAGTATGCTTTTCTAGCATATAACTAACTATTCCACAATACATAACTTTATCATTTTTCTCCCGATTCATCTCCTATTAAAATATACTCATGCTCCGCTGTTATATTTCAAATACTAACTAAGCACTACTTTGTTACGATCCAGTGCTATTCGTTTCCCACATGTTGGTCAAAACAAAATATTATATGTCTAATTTTCTAGAATTGGATTATACGCCTATAATTTGTTGAATATTATCATGTTTAATGTATTCTTTGAACATTTACAAACCATTAAGCAGAAATATCATATAACATGAAAGGCGTTGTATTAGTTTTTTGGTTACCAGTTAACCGATATAATCAAACCAAATTACCGAAAGTCGATTAACCGGTCTCTTTGGTTATAGTAACGGTTAGATATTTTTGAGTATTTTGATTGAGTCTCAAAATACAACTTGTATCATTCTCTATATATCTTCACTTACGAACCCACTACCACATTTATAAGCTTTTTAAGAAAATGCATGAGTTGTGTCATTGCTTTCTTGTGTTCAAAAAAAAAAAAGAAAAAAGAGTTGTATCACTGATTGAGGCGTGGCATGCATGCATCCGTTTTCTTGTACATATATATTATATGGGAATATAAAGATTTTTTACATATTTTTTTATTTTTTAAATATTTGATAATATCCAATATTACCTCTAAAAATTTACTCAAAAAATATCCAACGTTTACAACAATAACAAAAATAAAATATAAAAAATGGCTATAATCCATAAATTAAATTAGAATTATCACATGATGTCATCAGGTTATACATCTAGGAAATTTAATTTACAAATTAGTCTTCATTCTTTTCTCCGACAGTTACATCTGCATATTTCTGCTCCTAATATCTCTCTCCCCATGCTGAGTTTTTTTTCTTTTTTTTTTATTTTGGTGAGGGACAGAAAATGAAATTCTCCTTCTCTTTTCATTTTACGTTCATTTTTGGATTCGATTGGGGAAAAAAAAAACTTTGATTTGAGGATCAAAATGTCGTGGCAAACTCACGTTGATAAATTTTTGTGCGACATTGATGCCTGCAGCCAGCACCTAACCGCCGTCGCTAGTCTTGGCCTTGACGGTTACGTATTGGGTTTTGATTGGAATTGGGGACATGTCACGGTATTTTGTTGTTCCGTTACTGAGCAAATTGGAGTGTACTCCAACCCAACACCCAAGAGTACACTCCTATGTTGGTTACCGTATTAACCTTGGGAGTCAGAGTGCAAGAAATCCCGTTTGTACCCGTACGAGGCATAAACAACTTAGGGCAGAGGTTTACTCGTCAGCACCGTAATTCTTTGGTTTGATTACTTTCTCTGTCCTTTTCATTACTCGTGTGTTTATTCAATTATACTAGTCGTTTTATTCACTTGCCTATTAGACTTAAGTTTTGTGTTGTTCAAGCTTATGATTGTTTTTGTTCATCTTGTAACTGACCCTTTTGAGTATAAGCTGGGTTATTTAAAAGCCCTTGATTAACTCCCTTTCAGGTCGAGGTCAGTCCTCTTGAGATTAATTCAATTCGAGATTAGTAAGTTCCTTTCTTAAACTTGATTTATGTATTTTGAGTTCCTATTGTCTAACTTGAGTTCATTTTTCAATTGCTCATTGACTCTGTGTATTTTCCTACAGAATTGTAGTGTTCACTCAAGACTAGTATCTAGTGCTACACTAACTCGCATGGACACATGATGCGGAGCGTGATGGATTGATACAATCCCACATCAGCTGGAGATAAGAAAGCAAAATAGTTCATATATCAAAAGAGCTACTCCACCAATTTTCAATTAGTTTTGAACTGAAACCTTTGTATATCGGTGAGCTGAGATTGGGGAGCTGGTAGTGACTGATGATACGATGGGATGGTGTAGGTAGTCAGCGATAGGGTGCTGCCGGGCAGGGTTGGGTTTTTGTAGGATTCTTTGTTCTTCTTCAAAATATTTATGCAAATGAACATATTATCCTTAAAATATTTGTAAAAGTAATTCTTATCTTATATGTTTCACTTGAAAATTTATTGACAGTAGTCTCACATAATTTTGTTTTTTTTGGCCATAAAAGCCCGAAGGCGCTCTACTGATAACAATTATTTACAAAAGAAGACAAAACCGACGGGGATCATGGGAACAAGCTCCCAAGAATTGCAACTTTGCCACAAGATGGGCAGACATATTTGCTGACCTAGAACAACAAGAAAAAGAAACCAAAATAAATGAAGATAACAAAATTTTTTATGTCCTCCACCAAAGGGCAATATCGCATGGAGGAAGAGCATCATCAGGGAAAACACGAATCATCTCAAGACAGTTAGATTCAAAAATGACAAAATGAAAACCAGCCAACAGTGCTTAAAGCAAGACACTCAGCAAACCAAATTGAACCAGCAAAAGCAGACCCGCACCAACTCGAAAAAACCACGGCCCTAGAATCTCGTCTAATAATAGCAAGTCCAGCAGCGGTGGATGGCTCGGTCCAGCCCCATCAAGATTGAACTTTCCATTTGGAGGGAACAACCATCTCTGCATATGAATGTGATTACTGGGCGGTTGAATCAAATCCTCAGCAGCCAACCAAGCATTGCGAGCATCACACATAGCACGAGCAAGCACCCATTTCGGGCCATCAACAACACCATCAAAAATAAACCTACATCAGGATTTCCAGATCGACCAACAAATAAAAATAATTTTAGCTAAAGAAGAGGAATCATTGGCAAGCAAAGAAGAAATATTCTCCCACCACAACGAAAATCCCATCCAATGTGATTCAACCTAAAACCAAAGTCAGACGAAACCAAACAGCCTCAGCAAACGAGCACATAAGGAAAAAATGGCCAACTGACTATGGAATATGAAGACAATGAGGGCAAATAATTGATGAAGAATTCACTCTTTTTGCAATGTTAACAAATAAAAGAAGGGCATCATCCAAAATGCGCCATAGAAAAAAAAAGAAGATGGGGAGGAATGAGAGCATTCCAAATACTAGATGGGACATTTTCGTTCTGGGAAATCCGACGAGGATGCATAAAACCTTTTATCCTCAGGGGAGACAGAATAGCACAATAAAGCATATCCTTGATTGACTTTATAAATCCCTTTCGAATCAAGCAACAAAATCAACAAATCCTCAATTTGAAGATTATAAATCGAAATACAACGAATGAGCTTCACCTCATCAGCAGAAAAGAACCTATGAAGCTCAGAAATGTTCCAAGCACGAGAAGCAGGATTGATAAGATCAACAACCCTAAGCCCATCCAACCCTAGAGGCCTAGGATAGGGAAGCAAGCTCACTCCCTCAGGCAGCCAATCATATTTCCAAACATCAATTCTTCTACCATTATTAACATTCCACTTCAAACCTCTTGAGGAAATCACGTCACTCAAGAATACAATGCCAAAACCATGAGGGACAATACCCAATACGAGCATCCAGGAAGTCACCATTAGGAAAGTAATGATCTCTCAACACATAAACCCATAAAGCATCAAGATTATCAAGGTTTCTCCTAGCTTAATTAGCTATAGCCAAATTCATTCATTCCATATCACAAAAGCCCAAAACCCCCAAACCCTTAGGCTTAGCCAATTTTCTCCAACTCACCTAATGAATATGATTCTCATTATCAATTTTTTCCCTCCACCAAAATTTAGCAATTAAACCATTAATTGTTCGGGCTATGTGTTGGTGTTCTTTAAAGTTCTAAAACCAATTTCTATCCAGTTAAAGTTCTCAAAACACTCTTGTTAAAATTGATCTGATAAAACCTAACCTCTTTACAGCCCAAGTTCAAAACCTGTTATTTTAACTTTACTGTTTTTAGGTTATCTCGTTAAACCCGGTTTTTACTTCAACAATAACTTGGTTCATTTTCGGATCTTGTAAAATGGTGGTCTTTAAACTTGAGGCTCTATGCTTTGATTCGAGATTACATGCGACGAGAGAAGACAATAACGAAATAAAGATAGTACACACGATTTTAACATGGTTCGGCCCTAAATGGCCTACTCCACGGTCCCCCCCTACCGCTAGAGAGCTGTATTTTATTAATCATTCAAAGATTACAACCGCGTAATGGTACAAGGCGCTTTCAACATCAAATACCTAAGCTATTAGTTACAAGCCTCTCTTTGTACAACCATTTACAACCGAATCAGTAAAGAATAAAAGAGAGGGTAAGAGAAATTTACCAACTCTGAGCCAGGTAGCTGCTATACCATCACGATCCCAAATCCCTAGGACGATCCGTCTTCGTGGTTCCCAGCACCGGCGAGCTCCATTCCTTACCAGCTTGGTTTTGGCACCATAAACCCTTAGGACAAACCCTAGGAACACCCCCAAAAAAGGTTGAAGATGGACATGGTAGGGAGAGAGAGAGTACGGTCAAAAAAGACCCAAAAATAAACCACCCATCTTTTTCTCTCTCCAAAACACCCATTTATAAAACAAATGAAGATCCAAGTGAGGGAAGCAAGAACCGTTGGATCAAGCACAAATGAAGGGCGCAAATTTCACCACAAAATCAGCCACTCACATGGTGATACGTGGCAGAGATGAGGAGGGAAAAAATGGGAAAGCTTCCCCAAGAAGCTTCGTGCTATTGTGAATAAAAACGACTAAAAAACTTAAATTTAATTTATTATATTTACTTAATTTATTTTACTTAAATACAAAGCACATTTTGATTTAAGTAAAATTCCTTATTTAAGTATTTTACGTTTTATTCGGCCAAACTTGTTTGTGACTAATAGCTTAGCTCTCTCTGGCCATTGTACTCAGACATAGTTTGGATTATTTAGGAACCAAATTCCAACAATTCTCCACTTGGTTACTAATTAGTCTAACTACTGGACTCACTCTAGTAATAGGGGTACAAAACATTTTGTTTTGGCCCTGATTCTTCTCCTGAAACGCAGGAGACCTGAACCAAGTTAATGAACCCCATTAACTTGTTCAGGGGCACGGCTTTAGTTCTCATATCAGCCGGATCTTTCATCCGTTCAAATTTTCAGCAACTCTGCCTATCGCCCTCTAACTATTTCATTATGAAACGCGTCGTGACAGCTAGATGCATACTCCTATCATGGACTACAGTGTTCCTGCTAAATGCTAGCACTGACTGGCTATCCATATATCCCTAGAATTCCTAGGCCTAAGTTTAATTCTTCCAGAAGTCTATTTAGCCTAATTCCCTCTTTAATGGCACCCGTTAGCTCCAGGAGTCCACTACAGTCATTTGACGATACTGTCATTGACTGGACCTTGGATCTCCAACTAATAGTCTCGGCCATTCAAAGAGATCACGTAGGAGCTCTTGGACTTTCGTTTGACCAGATCTCTACCGAAATAGACATCAGTGTACCCTAAGAGATTTAGGTTTATGTTCCCACAAACGTAAGTACTATCATCAAACTACCCTTGATATATATCCCGATAGCTATTTAACCACATCCCTGTGCTCCTTCCCTAAATTCACCTAACCTAGAGAGCACGCTAATTGGTTAAGCTACGGTCAGACCCGGTACAAGTCATGGACTACATGATTGACCCTATAGCATTAGCCTATGGAACATTGCTCTAATCAGCAACCTCCTGTTCATTCCTAAGATTTTGGTATTTGCTGAAAAATTTGTCTTGTTATGTAAACTCTAACTTTTAGCCGCCGTCATGTTAAACCTATGAATGACCTTCTCTAAGTAATTAGACTGAGATAAGTTTATTGTTTTCAACATTCGATTAACTACCAATCTCCACTCCTAATTCCACTTAGCAGGACCAAGGTCTTTCATATTTATTCTGGTTTAACAAACTCCACAGGTCAACAATCTTCAGGCATGCAACGACTAGCTATCAACGTATCATCATCATAGACAAGTATAACATAGAATCAATAATCACAATTTTCACACAGAAGCACTCATCATGAATTGACCTAGTTACCCTACTTCTACCAAGAAGTCATGGAATCGCTTTTCCCATTTGCCATGGGGAAAGCTACTGTCTGTACAAGGACTACCCGAGCCTACGTACCAGGCTAGCGTTCCGGGGTTTCCACAAAACCCACAAGCTAAGCCATGTAGAACTCCTTCCAAGCTCCCCATGCAAACAAGCGATAGTTACGTCTAACTACTATTCTAAATCCAGGTTATCCTAGTCCCTCAACTTCATTGACACCCTAATGGTGATGTGCTTCCCTTCTAGTGATATCCACGCTTCTATGCTGCGGGACACCTTTAGCTACAAGCCTAAAGTTAAACTTATGTTTTTCTCTGAAGGTCAACTATGTTCCTTAGTCTTGTAGTTCCACTGGGTTTCCATTAGATTCTTGCCCGCCGGCTTGGGCACTAGTGACCAAGTCAAATGCTTTACTAAGGGATCCATTTCCACCTTCAACACATCCTACCATTCTACAGAACGATGGCTGTTAGATAGCCTGCTTGAAGCTCAAAGGTCCTGATTCTATATACTAAAGGGCAACCAAGGCATACGCTATGCACCGAGCTGTATCCTAATCATCGGGGAGGCCTTGCCTCTCTCCTAGCCCAATCCCTAGTCAGTTGATAATCTCCTAGTTCGTTTTCAAGGATCTTTTTCAGATTCCAGCCAGGTCAAAATGCATATTTCAGCACTACCCACATCCTGAGATTGTTCCTATTCGGGTTGGTTCATTTTTGGTATCCGGTTCTTTTCCTGGTTCATTCTTTAATTTCTGATCTTAGTCATGTTTTGATAATTCAGTTTTGTTGGATTCGTCTCATGTACATTAGGTTCAAACACACGGTTTCTTAGAAGTTGAGTTACTAGTATCACCTAAGTAGGTTATGTCCAACTCATAGAAAGTTACATATCTACTTATTATGATCCTAGTTTGATTTTCCTCCTTAATGCCTATCCTATCACTTGTTACCCCTTCAAGGTAACTGAGGAACATGCTTGTTCACGGCCCGGGGTTCACACTTTACCACGGACTTATGGGCGCATGTCGCACAGTCAAACACTCTCCCAAGAGAGTCGTTTGCTCGCTGTCCGATCCGCATTTCCTCAGGTGTCCTTAAGCCTAATTTACCAGTTTAAGGCGTCCTATCCATAAGATAGCGAGGCTGCTGTGCCAGCCCCTTCCCTCAAACTGTTTGCCTAGTACCTGATGCGAACATCATACATCGGACTCTTGTCACACAGAGTTCGGTTCATACGCTCCGCAACCCCTATTTGCGAATGCATTCCTCTAACGGTGTTTTTAACTATTTGACACCATTTTAAATAATTTCTAGCTGCATACAACTTCACCAATGCTGAATTTATGTTATCAAAACCGTTGTTTATTCTTAGGTATTTTCAATTTTAAACAGTTATATTTTCTATCTAATTTTTCCACCTTTCAAATGTGGGTAAACAGTTGTCTAATATTTCAGCAAAAAATTGTAGACACTGAGCGTGAATTAACTTCAATCATAGACAGAAAATTATAACACTTCACCTAAGGTAACAACCCTGGTTTGACTCATAAATTAGAATGTACATAATTTAACATCCCGTGAGTTGTATGCGTCCCTACGTTGAAGATCAACCTATAATACTAAATGCACATGACTCACAGAAATTAAATTTTGGACTCACTGTTATTTCTTAACATTCCATGTTATAACAGTTTTTCCAAACCTCTCTCATTCACAAGGCCCTAAATGCCTATGCCATAACTCGATTTTGGTCAGACTTAACCACGATCCTTGACTCCCCTGAGACACTCCTACCCTTTAATACGTAGACCTATCTGAGCACCCTTCCAGAACCACCAAGGATCTCTTCAAGATCCTAAGTTCCAAATTCATGGCTCCAAACTACATTCCCTTTAAGTCCAAATGGCCTAAAGATGTCATGTTCCTACGTAGGTCAGGGACGTGTCTTACATCCCTAATGATGTATGTCGTTCCGTGGGTTAATAGTACTTTTTTTTTATACCCTACACCAGTTATGGTTCCTCCTATGTGGTGTCTTTATAACACTCTTCTTTTCCCAATTACCAATTTTCATATTAATAAAATTATCTCTAGTAGCAGTCATATAAAAATAACTACAACCTGAATTTTAAATACCCACACATGCTCTAATGATTCAAAAAAAGAAACATTTAACATGACCAGTAGTACTATTTTCGACATAGCACTTTCAAGCATTCCACAATTGGCATTCGAATCATATAAATCAGTCCAAAACAATGAAATAAACATCAACATTTCTATATTTAAGAAAACGAATCCAAATTGTTAGCTATACCAGGTATTTAATTCATGTCCGGGCAGTTCTCTTTCATATGTCCTCACTTGTTGTACTCACAACACTTTATTTTTGTTATGCCTCTATTTCAAAACTTAGACCGATACCTACCCTTCAATCATCCCTTGTTATTATTATTATTTTTTCAGATTTGCCTAATGCCTATTCTTTCCTCTCATAACTATTCCCTCACCATTGCTACCCCAAACTGGTCTGTCCCCCTCCCTTTTAAGTTCTAGAATTTAACTCCTAAAAGCCTGCTTTACTCCATCTCAAGTGATCTTCACCCGGCCATATCTTAATGTGTCTTTAATATCCCTAAGTTACTTAGGTAAAGCACACAGTAAGACTATAGCTTGAATCTCACCTAGAATTCAAGCATCTTCTTTCATTAGGTCCAGTAAAATTCTGTTTAACCTATTTAGGGAGTCCTCTAGAGGCTTATACTAGCCAACCTAAGGGTGAAGAAATTTCCATACAAGTATCCTAAACAACAAGGATTTATCCTTATACATTTCTTTTAACTTGGACCAGATTTTAGCAACAGTTAACAGAGAGAAAAAAAATAAGAGGCAGCACATTAAATCTAAACAACAAATAACAAGGGTACCTAAAGCTCTTCCGCTCCAATCTCTTCTCGATCACTGCTGGACAACAGCCAGACGAGTCGAATCCCCAAGCCTTGGGACGACATTGCTCTGGTCTTGATCTTCCAAAGGGTATTACGTGCTTCCCGTCAATTTTTCTCGATATCAAACTTAGCAGCCAATTTTTTTTTTTTAAATAGATTTTTTAAAAACAAAATTTTTTTTTTCACAAACAGTTACAACAAAAAAAAACGAGTTTTAAAAAAAAATATAAGTCTGTTTTCAAACACATTTTTAACACAGTTCAAGAATCACAACCGTTTTACAAACCTTGGGCTCTGATACCACTTGTTGGTGTTCTTCAGAGTTCTAAAACCAATTTCTATCCAGTTAATGTTCTCAAAACACTCTTGTTAAAGTTGATATGATAAAACCTTACCTCTTTATAGCCTAAGTTCAAAACCCGTTATTTTAACTTTACTGTTTTTAGGTTATCTCATTAAACCCGATTTTTACTTCAACAATAACTTAGTTCATTTTCGGATCTTGTAAAACGGTGGTCTTTAAACTTGAGGCTTCAAGCTTTGATTCGAGATTACATGCGACGATAGAAGACAATAACGAAATAAAGATAGTACACACGATTTTAACGTGGTTCGGCCCTAAATGGCCTACTCCACGGTCCCCCCTACCACTAGAAAGCTCTATTTTATTAATCATTCAAAGATTACAACCGCGTAATGGTACAAGGCGTTTTCAACATCAAATACCTAAGCTATTAGTTACAAACCTCTCTTTGTACAACCCTTTACAACTGAATCAGTAAAGAATAAAAGAAAGGGTAAGAGAAATTTACCAACTCTGAGCCAGGTAGCTGCTATACCATCACGATCCTAGATCCCCGAGACGATCCGCCTTCGTGGTTCCCAGCACCGACGAGCTCCATCCCTTTCCAGTTTGGTTTTGGCACCATAAACCCTTAGGACAAACCCTAGGAACACCCCCAAAAAAGGTTGAAGATGGACATGGAGGGGAGAGAGAGAGTACGGTCAAAAAAAACCCAAAAATGAACCACCCATCTTTTTCTCTCTCCAAAACACCCCTTTATAAAACAAATGAAGATCCAAGTGAGGGAAGCAAGAACCGTTGGATCAAGCACAAATGAAGGGCGCAGATTTCACCACAAAATCAACTACTCACATGGTGACACGTGGCACAGATGAGGAGGGAAAAAATGGGAAAGCTTCCCCAAAATGCTTCGTGCTATTGTGAATAAAAACGACTAAAAAACTTAAATTTAATTTATTATATTTACTTAATTTATTTTACTTAAATACAAAACAAATTTTGATTTAAGTAAAATTCCTTATTTAAGTATTTTACGTTTTATTCGGCCAAACCTGTTTGCGACTAATAGCTTAGCTCTGTCTGGCCATTGTACTCAGACATAGTTTAGACTATTTAAGAACCAAATTCCAACACTATGGATTTTGGGATTTTGAAGTAATGGAAAACATACTAAGGGATAGCAGATAAAACTGACTTGATGAGGACCTCCTGCCCCGCATGACATTAAAGCAACGTTTTACAAACCTTGAACCTTCTTACAGATTCGATCAAACAAGTAGCCAAGCATTCTACTTTTATCTCTCCCTCATAAAACATGGATACCCAAATAGCGATTGTCCGAATTAATAGGCAACATCCCTAATTCAGCCAAACACAAATCACGGAGTTCGAGAGTAGTATCCAAAGAAAAATAAACTGAGGACTTGTCAAAATTAACACTTTGGCCCGAAGCATCACAAAATAATTGGATGACCCCCTTCACTTCCCTCACAACCTCAATGTTAACTTCACAAAACAATCAAAAGCCATCCGCAAAGAAAAGATGGGAGAGAGGGCGGGCATGAGGTGGGATAGAAAAGGGGGTCCAACGCCCCTCCACAACTGCCTTATCAATAATCTAGAAAAAAAGCTCCATAACTAAGATAAAAAGGTAAGGGGAGAGCGGGTCCCCTTGCCTAAGACCTCGAGAAATTCGAAAAGAACTCAACCTCTTACTATTAACAACTAGGCTCACAAGGACCAGCCTAACACAAGCCATGATCCAAGAAACAAATGAGGGATCAAAACCAAAATTGTGTAAAATACCCTCCAAACAATCCCATTTCACCTAATCATAAGCTTTAGACAAATTGATCTTAATGACCATAAAAGTTTTCCTTCCTCTATTCTCTCTCTTTAATACATAGAACACCTCATGAGCAATAAAGATGTTATACTGAATTAGTTTTCCAACAACAAACACCCCTTGACAAGGGGAGACAAAAGAAGGTAGTAACGGTTTAAGCCTATTAGCTATGACCTTGAAAATGATCTTATAGACAAAGTTACATAGACTAATGGACCTAAATTGAGAAACATATTCGGGGCTTTGAATTTTCGGACTTAAAGCAATGTTGGTCTGGTTAAGGGAATCTAACAAAATGCCAGTCTTGAAAAAGTCAATACGACACCACAAACATCATCAGCAATAAAGTTCTAGAATTCCTTAAAGAATATACCTGAATAGCCATCAGGACCCGAAGCCTTAAGGCCACCCAAATGATTGACCGTAGCTTTAATGTTAGCACCATTCACTCGTGAAACAAGCATACTATTAAAGACATGAGAAATGACAGGAAGGCACACAGAGAGAGCAGCATCTAGCCCCACACAAACCTTAGCAACAAAAATTGAGCGGAAATGATCTAAAATTTACTTATGAATTCTTCTTTCCTCATCAACCCAAATTCTTTCAATATTTTAAAGTCAAAGAATACAATTATGGCACCTTCTCACAAGTGTCGAAGCATGAAAAAAGGGGTATTTCTATCACCAAGCTTCAACCAGTCAAATCTAGAGCGTTGCTTCCAATATCGTGCTTCCTCTTCCCATATCAGATTAATCTATCAAGAAGTTCATTTCTTCCACTCTATCACACAGGAATTGCGATCGACTCTGAATCTCTTCAAGCCTCACAAAAATCTGAGCAATTTTAGAAGACGAATGATGCCTAAGCGACTAGCTCTAGCAAATGAGATCAGCACAGCTTCAGGATAGTTTCTCTTGAATCATCCTTTAACCAGCACAACTAGACCCCTTTTCCCAACCACTTTGCACCACATTCGAACACTCTTAATGAAGTAACCACTTAGCCTCGAACTTGAAACTATAACTCTGCTTCTTCCTAGGACCTTCAAGAGCGATAAGCAAAGGTGAATAATACAAGCCAACAGCCAAGAGCAAAGAGACAATCACATTAGGAAATAGAGACAACCACTCAACATTCGTAGCCAATATATCAAGTCTTTATTTCATATGTCCGGAACCATCCTGGCGATTAGACCAAGAAAAATGACACCCCTTAGAATCTAACTCAACTACTGAGCAATCATCATAAAAATTCTGTAACCAACTCAATTGAGAAGAAGAAGCCGGAACAACCCTAAATTTATCTTACAAAGAGCAAAGGCATTAAAGTCACCAGAAATAGCAAAGGGCCCAGCATCATCAAAAACAACTCTTTCATGGAATACCAAAAGTAGCTCCTTTTACTATGATTTAGCTCTACGTGCACAAAAATTTGGAACCAACATTTCTTGGACTAAAGATCCTCCACAACAGTAATAAAAACGGATCACAAGACCTATAAACATCAACTTTCACAGAGTCTTTCCACATAAGGACCGAACCCCCCGAGCCCTAGCCAGACTCACACAAAAGCAGTTAACAAACTCTAAGTTTTCCGTCATTCTATTCATTATGTCTTCCTTTTGTTTTGACTCTATAAGGAAAATAAAGCTGGGTCTGTGACGAAAGTTAAGCTCCCTAAAAGTTGAATTGTCCGAGCTTGGCCACAGCCCGGACAGTTCCAATAAATAAAGTTGATTGATCCAAAGGAAGTTGTTCCGGGACAACCGCGCGAACCCTTGTTCCTCATCAAGCATCATACCAGACTCCTCCTCAACCACCAATCTATCTTCCTCCTAGCACAGATCATCAAAGCTGGAAGAATTCATCTCCATATTCGGTCTTTGAAGCCTAGCCCTAGTGACCCTTTTAATACTATGAAATTATCTCATGACTACATTCCTATGAGTTTCAGAAGCATCCCCTAGCTACTCATGTCCAAGGAATTCATTAACATCATTAAAAACAGAGTTGATCGTACCTTGATCATCTTCGGACCAAGAAGAGCATAACACCCAGTTCCCATAAATGTCCTGCTTGACCACTGAGCTCATGAGCTCCTTAATTGCCAGCCTTGTTTGTTTTCTTAGAGCACCTATGAACGGCCCCAGGCTAAGCACTTGCGATTTAACTCACTAGCTTTACAAGAGGACATCCCCCCCATTATCTTTTTTCATAATCACCTCATACCCTTCACACCCCAGATTTGACCCCTGCCCACCAGCACTAGGGGGACGCTTAATAGGAAGGTCAACCACTTATGGGATACCAGATCTTAGAAATGCCTAGCCATTCTATTCCATAGAATTATAAGCCAACAAATCCTCATTATGGTCAACCCCCACAGATAAGCACGGCTCAAGACATTAAGGATCCGGAAGATCATCAGATGAAGAATAACCGTCATCTCTCGACGAGTTAAACTTCATTTTCTCTGCCGTATAATCCACTGCAATCAATGAATTATCATATGCCTCTTTCTCCGAAGCACGCCCTCTAACAGGACATCTTCTATTGGTATGGCCTAACCAACCATACACATAACAGAAGTCCGGCAAGCGTTCATATTTAAATTGGATCCAAAAATCCTTTTTATTTTTCTCTGAAGCAAAACCCCTTTTCGGAGCGGAGCATTAGGCTGTAGTACGATCTTCAGCCTATAGAATTTACAAACCTAAGAAATAGTTTACCAATCTTCAAAGTATTACTTTCAGTCATGAGATTCAGAGACAAATCAGGGGTCTGAACCCAAAATATAGTAGTCAAAAAATCTATCTCAGAGAATGTGACATCTCCATCTCAGTCCTTGAGAACAAGATGAGAATCACTAACAGATCAAGGACCCTCCTCTAGAATTCTAACCTTATCCACTTTAGATTCAAAAAGGAATAGGAAGATATTACGTCCAACCTCCTGAACTTGGACACTATCTTGAAGGGCCCAGGTCTTCCAAATGATAGCACGAATAGGACCTACATGAAATAGCTTATCATTAATAATCTAATCCATAAGCATCAAATCTTTGAGTGCAGAGTTGATAGATTCATCTTCAACCAATTCCAACTTGTTAACCTCATTAACAAGGGCTTCCTCTATATAAACCACTACTTCCCTTTATAAGGTCTAGAAGCAATGGTGAGCATCGAGAAACTTTAACTATGACAACGAACAGCAAAGGAGAAGGAAGAGAAAAAAATAATAATAGAAATTTTAAGCACAAGGGGAAAACAAAGATAGCTAAGGTTTAGAAATGGAAGGGGAAAGAGCATAGCGCCCGAGCGAGCTCCACCAAGAGAGCAGTGAAATGCTCTCACATAATTATGCTAAGAGTACTCAAAAAATTTATCGAAGTAGAAGAAATCACTTAAAAATTATGCTTGTAATAATCAGCTTGGTCTAACCACCTAATGATCTCTCTAATATTATTCATTTTGATATGGGAAGTTAATTTATGCGGCTTGGGGCCGTTCTTGTTGACCTAAAAAAAAGAAGGAATCACTAAATATTTTCAATTTCAAAGCAACTAAAAAGTGGAAAATTTATTAATTAGATACCATGAGATTTCGACATTTATCACTTAGGTATGTCGATATTTAGTTATATACAGTGAGGTACCGGAGGTTTCATATTTTTATTACTTAGCCAAAACTTGGAAATTTTTTTGTCAATCAATTTTCACCATAAAATTTCAGCGCGATGCATGATTCAAACAATATATATCTATATATTAATGAAATAATATGTCATGTTAATATTTTACGGCAAAAGATCACAACATTATATTATAGAACACCTATACATTTGTATAATTATGCTACACGTTGTCAATTCATAATAAAAATCTATTGAATTCTAGCAGAGATTATATAATTTTACAAAAAATTTAAACCTATGATACTTGAATGGTAAAATTTTTTAAAACACAAGTATTTTAATAAATAGGGTAATTATCACTTGGGTATCTGATGTTTAACCATTTATTATTTAGGCACCCTATGTTTCAATTTGGAATTTTTATCACTTAGGTAGCTTATGCCGCAATTTGATAAATATTTGTGAGAATCAGGCCAATTTTATACAAAAGACGCTAATGTAATGCATAATTATAATAATATATATAAGTCATATCTATATTTTCAACAAAAATTTAATAAATTACTAGAAAAAAGTTCACTGAATTTGGATATAAATTATATATATATTTGTGAAATCATATGTAATATCAACATTTTTTTTTGTAAAATATTATCAAATTCTAATGAACATATTTATATTTTCGAAATCATGTTTCACTTAAGCATTTCTTAATAAAAATCCATCCAATTACGGAAGAAAGGTACCTAATTAATAACATTTTAAAACATTAAGATACTCCATTATACATTTTAAAGGAATTTTCTAACATGTGCCAAAAGTTCATTAATTGTACCATATTCTAGCATTTGATTGTTCAAATGCTAAATTTATTATTCTTACCTTTAAATTTGGCCAATCAAATGCTAGAATATAATGCAATTAATACACCTTAACTTGTGCCCATTTGACACATGTTAAAAAGACGCTATTTTAAAATATTATGATATATAAATAATAAATGGTCAAATCTCACGTACTTTAGTAATAATTTTTTTTAATAAATATATTAAAATTTAAAGATGATAAATCTTCAAATCACATGTATGTAAGTGGTAAATTATCAAAAACATATTATCAAACTACTCAACACACCTAAATGCAATTTTCTCAATCAATTTTTTGTTCCAAATTAACTTTTGCCCATACGTTAAGCCCCGTTGACCTCAACCTCAAGAAGAACCGCCAGCCTCCTGCGAGAGCACAGCCCGGCAAAACGGACACGTGGCACGATTCCGTAACCAAGCGTCCAAGCAAGCAGCGTGGAACACGTGTCCACACTTAGGCACCAAACGCAGCGTTTCATTCTCTTCAAATGCCCCCAAACACACCCTACACTCTTGTATCTTGAGTCCCTTTTCAACCTCCTCAGCCGCCGAGTAGCAGAACTTCGGTAACCGCTCGATCACTGCGGAGTCCATCCCCGAAGGCGGTGCATCGGCGGAGGACAGCAGCGATGCGGCGAACGACTCCGGCGCCACAGCAAAGAGAGCGGCAGCGATTGGCCCCGCGTCTTGGATCGGCGATCGTGTTCAGTAGCATCTGCAGATGATGGCGCATAACCAGAGCAGGAGGAGGAGCAGGATCAGAACGTAGGATGCCAGGTACATTGACGTTGAGAATGCTGTAGATCCGTCCATTGAATTATGTTTTTAGCAGAATTGATGAGTTCGATTGGAGTTCGATTGATTGCTTGTGAAATTGGGGATTGATCGCGTGCGATTCGGTTGAGTTCAGGTGCATGATCAATGGAGAATGTTGTAGATCGGGCCAGAAGATTAGTTCTTTTTTGGGAAGAATTCACTATTTTTGATTGGAATTTGATTGATTGCTTGTGAAATTAGGGATTGATCGCGGTCAATTCGGTTGAATTCAAGTTTATGATCATAGAGAATGCTCTAGATCGGGCCAGAAAATTAAGTTTTTGGTGGAATTGACGATTTGAGGTTGCAATTTGCTTGAATTTTGTGAAATTAGGGATTTATGGCATCGCATTCCGGCAAGGGAATTCGAATTCAGTAAGAATTGACTATTTCGGATTGGAAACTGCTTCATTGCTTGTGAAATTAGGGTTTTATGGCTTGTGATTGAGTTGAATTTCTGCTATGAAATAGTTTATTGGCATAAATTATCTGTCCAGCATAGCAGAGAATTAAAAAAGTAATAATTAATGATGAAGATCTATTTAGATATTCAACAAGTACACTAGGATAATGTTATTGTCATAACAAAATTTATTATTGTTAGAACAAGATTATTATTTCCAAGATAATTCTGTGGCTCTTATATTTTGTAAGCCATATCCTTACTTTGGCGATGACTCCCTATATTAATAGTCATAATCATCTTTGATTAGTATAGATAGAGTCACTACAATAACAATAAACACAGTGTCTTTAAAGCCTCCCGCCAAGGCAAAATTTGGAGAGTATAAAATATATGCAACTTTGCTCTTATAGGTGCTACCCTAAAGGGTAGTGTAAATAAGAGTCTTGTATGAAATCCTTCAACTCAAACTCCAATCATAATCATGTGGAGGTTAGGACCTATTTAGTATTATTTTTTCTCTACAATTTTTGTTCTTTCAAAAATTAAAGGATTTTTTACATTTTAGTACCTAGCATTTGCGGAAATAATAGAAAAGGCTTCTAACCTTTTTGATTTATTTTTTAATACCTTTCGTCGCATTAATAAATATGATTCTCTCTATCGTGATAACATCATATTTCAGGAAGAAAACTGACATAGCATGTCATTTTAAATACTTACTACAGTATATTGACTAAAATACCCTCTTTGACCCCCTTTTTTTAAAAAAAAATTATATTTCCAACCGTTAATACCCTTCACTTTATTGGGTATTTACAATGACATGCCATGTTAGTGAGGTATTTTCACAAATATACTATAGTTATTTAAAGTGGCTTGCCATGTTAGCTTTTCACTCAGAATATGATGTCATCACGCTGAATTGGGTCTTATTTATTGACAAGAAAAAAATTTGAGGTACTAAAAAATAAATCAAAAAGATAAATGGTTTTTTTTATTATTTTCCCAAACATGGGAGTATTAAAATATGAATTACCCAAAACTAAAAGTTAAATTCACAAACGATTTTTCTTGTTTTTGGACATATGGACTGTAGTTTACGCGTACTTTCATTAATACACATGGGCCTATTTAATGAAATTGAAAATTAAGTACAATTCTTTCTTAATTTTAGTTTCGTATTTTTGGGATTTGAATTTAGAAGGACGCCAAGCATGTTCTTAAGCAGTTAAACAATTACTTGAAGTTTATTCTCTTATTGATACGCTGAGATTATATTAATGTTATTATATAGCTGAATCAATAAAGTATGTTTTTGGATGATTCTCCCCAGATCATCACATAACATGCATGTTTCGTGTTTTGTTGACATAATTCAGTTTACTTTCTCTATACAAAAACGAAATTCGGGGCGATGTTTGGCCGAGATATGGCTTGCAAGCATATTTATATAAAGTGCTTTTATTAGGTGCAATTTTGTCTGAAAAATTTATGCTTTTTATTTTAGTTTCTTTTCTAAAAGAGAAATGTTATTTTTCTATTTCTACTTTAAAAATAAAATAAATTGTACATCTCTTTAGAACTAATTTTTCTTTCAAGTCAAACACTCTTAAATTCCAAAAAAAAAAAAAAAAATATATATATATATATATATATATTTTTTTTTTTTTTTTCCAGTAAAAAATTTGGTAAAACAAACCCCACAAAAGATAAGGTTATTTTATGTCACGTATAATTGGTTGAAATAGTCTAAAGTTTATAAGCCGTCATTTTTCATAACTCACCAATTTTACCATAAAGCATGATGGCAATCTTTCTTTGAGCATGAAGTGTTTGAGCCTTCGTATGTGAGCGTAGTAATTAGAATCCGACATTGAAATTGTAAGAGTGAAGAAATTACCTTATAAGTCTAGTAGGTTACTCCACCTAATGCCAATTGATTTTGGAATGAAACTCTACTCGAACTTATATGTGGATGTCATATTTTCCAACTCCGTGGTCGGGCCTAAAAGGGCCCCGTAATATTTAACATGAAGTAAAATGCCAAAGTCGGTCTTGACATTTTGGGGGCCTCAAGCATAAATTTTAAATGGATATACAACGAATTATACAAATTCTAATCGCAAAAATTTGAGGCTCCCAAGCAATTGCTTGGATCACTTGGGTTATGTCCGGCCTTGTATGACGCCAATCTGAACCATTTTTTTAGTGTGTTGATGCAACCAATACCATGTCGCAGTCTCCATATTTCAAACTTGCTAAACTCTATGCAGTTTAAAATCCTATTCCTGAATTTATGTAATATTATCATTGAGTGTTGTTATTGTCAGGAAAAATATGTCATTATCATAGCAATGATGCAACTTATAGTAAATAATAGCCACAAATTTTTATAAATTTGCTCTTTGTCATCAACATTTTTTTATTATTACAATAACATTACTCTTATTATTTTGATTTATAACCGATCATTAGCTGAAAATGTAGCAGCAAGGTTAAAGAAAAGCTCCCAGTGTAGTTAAAATGGCTCTTTCTGTTGCAAATCGAAGTTAAAGTGAGTTAAGTCATTGAACTGAGTTATCGGAGCTTAACCTTTAACAAAAACCGAGTTCAGTGACTTTCAAGCCGTAGTAATTAGGGGCTTATTTCAACCAAGCCGGGTCCAAGCTCGTTAGACTTGAGGCTCCTCTCATTTGCATCAAGCTTAACTCAAGCTTAGCTTGCTACTTGCCGAGCTCAAAAACTTCAAGCTTGAACTTGCCTAATGAGAGACTTGGGCTCAGCTCAGCTTGACTAAACTCAAATCTATCCCGCGAGCTCGAAACTAAATATGTGAAATTTACGCTTGTTTAAGCTTAATCTAGGCTAATCTAAACTTAAATTTGGCTAATCCTAACAAGAACACAGGTTTGGGGATCACTTCATCTCGCTAACTCCCCTATTTTCTTTTCTTTTTTTTAAAAAAAAAAAAAGAGCCCCGTAAAGGACCCAAAACATTCACTCTCCAAATATTCTACGAAAACGACCTGACATTTTTTAAATTTTACTGCTTCACACTAAGAAAGTTACACAAACCAAATTGCTACCTATTAGACATTTTTTTTTTTTTTAAATTTTGCCCCTAGACTTCTTCTCAGGCCGGTAACTCAATCAAGAACAAAAGGGCCAATATCCGCTTTGTTTTCACTTTTGTTTTCGGTTTTTTTTTTGTGATGTTCTCGTGTTGGTTCTTTTTGTTGCATGCTTTTCTACATAGATGCTTAAGCATCTCTCTTGTTGAGACTCCACATGTGAGCCTAGTAATTTGGATCCTACATAGGAGCTGTAAGAGTGAAGAAATCAATTTATAATTCTAATAGGTTAGTCCAGGTAATACAAATTACTTTTAGGATAAAACCCTTTTTAGGCTTATATATAAACCTCATGTCTGCTAACTCTAAGGGTTGGGCCTAAAGGCCCTGTGAAATTAACATGGTATCCGAGCGGGTGGAAGATCCCAAGCTATTTTTGGTCGCACTGTGTCCTCATGAAGAGGGGTGTATTTGAGTTTGTTGCGCCAAAGACCTCTCCATTGAATGTTGGATTCAAGTGCATCGGAGAAAGCGAGTGTTGCATTTGTTGTAAACTCACATGTGAGAAAGAGTGTTGAGACTCCACATGTGAGGCTAATAATTTGAATCTCACATAGGAGTTATGAGAGTGAAAAGATCAATTTATAAGCCTAATGGGTTACTCCACCTAATGCTAATTGATTTTAGGATGGAACCTCACTTGGGCTTATATATGGACCTCATGTTATGTGCCAACTCTATGGGTCAGGACTCTAACAGCTCTTGCGGGTGCTCCTGCCGTGCATTACAATTTTTGTCGCTCATTATAGAAAAAAGGGCCAATATAGAAGGGCACTAGAACACGATATGTGAAAATAGTGACCTATTTCAGAAACAACAAGAAGAACATCGACATGATTAGAAAACCATCGGAGTTGACTACAACATCAAGAAGTAAATTTCTATAGGAAAAACCTGGATAGCATACGTTCACAGGCATTTGTTCTTCAATGAACAAAGAACACAAGGTGACAAAATCCACTGTGAAGTAAAAAATAGATAAGAAAAAGCGTTAACGTGCCAATTGGTTGCAATAGTGCTGCCAACGATGCCAGAATGCTGATTTTATCGCTTATTCACCATTTCAGCATCTCCTATAATTCTTACCAATTTTCCAAGGTAATATAACGTCAGCACAAAGGTAATAAAATACCTTTTAACGATTATGAAATAACACCAATATAGTTATTTAACTTCTACATCTCTTTAATACTTTTTAACATGTAATAAAATGCATTGCGAAAGTTGTTTAACATACCATTACGTAACATCAAATAGTATAATCATAAGCTCAAAATCCGCTACATAACGACGTCTATGTGATTTATGCAAATGATATGTAATAAAGAAATGAATCTAACTTTCAAAGTCAGCGGTGTCAGGGAAAATGAAGAGAATAACACACTGATGAGTTCATAGGTGACAATTATGGTAGTTCCATAGAGGAACATGTTTAAAAACCGCGGCACAAACCTTTTGTAGAAGCCCCGCCATCCATCCTCTTCAACAAGTGCCTTGGTCATTTTCATCCCTGACGGTCTCCTAGTACCATAGTTGTCACAATCTAACAGACCAACCATTGAAAAGTTATATGAAAATTGAGCTGAAAGAGAGATTCTTGCTTCCATCAATGTCATTGTTTTGCTTGATAGAATAAGATCAGTGTTCATAGTCACACCTGTCATGGTGGCAACGTGGTAAAATTAGGGTGTCACAAGCATTATGTAACCAATTGTGGCAACCATTTTGTATATGCAGTCTCTTTTGCATGGACCTCACGTGTTGTTAACACAGATTTGGTGTGTGAACAACAACCTACGTGGGAAGATGAACCTTCTTTCTTTGATTTCAGCAAACATTTTTGGCAAGTAACCATTCCATTTAGTTCGGTTCCGGAAAACTTGTTCGTTGAAGATTAGTTTGTTCTGCTTCGTCGGCAGCCTAAAATCAAAAGCGTAGGTTGATCTTGCTACTTTTATCGCGTTGTTTAAAAGCAACAAGTTGCAGCAATCACGTGGTGTTTTGACATTTACCAAAAGGAGTTACTTCTCATATCTTATGTTTGCGGGGGTGGGTATGCTCCAAACAAATAGGCATGATCATCAATTAGTTTTTCAATATGTCGCCTAGGAACAGCATGCCGGAAAAGACCATCGCCTTAAACAAGCGGAAAAAGGGGAATGAGGCGAAATGGGGAAGATCGTCAAAGACAGCCGGGAAGAAGAAAAAACGGAATAGGGGAAATAGGTATGGCAAGATCTCGAAAGCTAAGTATGACGAGATGATTATGCAAGCGGAGCGGGCTATTGAGATGGGAAAATTAGTAGGGTTTAATTTTGATGGCTTCGACCCACCTAGAGTGGCAAAGCTGCTTGCTAACTGAGGTGGTTGGCTTTGGGGTTGAAGTTTCAGTCCAGCTCCTGCTTCGCGTGTTTTTTTCTCTGTTTTTTCTTCAGCTAAGTTCCAGCCAGGTGGCCTTTTGGGTGGCTTTGCGTCAGATTCTTCTGTCGTCCTGTCTTTTTTGTTTTTTTGTCCCCCTCTCCTGTTTTGGTGGTCGTGGTTTGTTCTATTTTTTGGTTTGGCTGCGCCTGTTTCTTGTTGTTGTCTCCCTGTTTTTCTCTTTTGGGTCTGTTCTGTTTGTCTCCCGTTTTCGGGATTTTCAGGGGCTCGTTTTGCCGAGTTAATCTTATGATTAAGACTCAAACATGCCATGCTCTACCCACACAAGAAATTCAAGATTGTGCGGCTAGATATGCCTAACCTAAGAGTTGCCAGCTTTAGGTTCAAGACTTCATTCTAACAAGTTCACAATCAACCTCATTTTTGAATTTCAAATAATGTACCTTAGTGAACCTCAAACAGTCATCCACAAACAAGGTATATCATCTTTCTACCAACTATACTCATGGTATTCTAAAAGGTTACCTAAGTCAGTGAGAATGAATTCAAGAGTGCCATTAACTCTCATCTAACAGTTCGTCAATATAAGTAGAAATTCAACTCATTTTATTCACTTTACCTTAATATTATCCACACAAGCTATTAGCAACTAGCAGATATTGGTAGATTCACAACAAACACAAACGGATTACGACCAATTAGTTCTTATATAACAAGATCATGACATATTGCATCAAAAGAATTATTTCAATGAAGTATGCGAGCATTTACATGACATTCAAAAATCAAGATACATCATCCTTTAATTTAGGTTGCTAGCACGCTTTCAGTGTTCATGGCCAGGGTATCTATTCTGTAGAATTCAGTGCGCTAAACTTGAACGAGATGATTTCCAACATTAATCTTGTCACTAATAGACCATCGCTGATAGTTACTATGCTTTGAGATTTTCCAAAATGTTAACATGAAGTGTTTCATGTCTAGTAAAAATGCTCCACTAGCCTAGTTTCATCCTATTATATCTTATATTGGATCTACAATTAAAAATAAGCTGATAATTCAGTTTACCAATCAAACTAGAATCTTAAAGATTAGTTGTTAGCCACCTAGAGAGCTTTTAAGAGAAACGTGATGGATGGTTTATCTCTTGGTGATTATCCTTTCACCCTCTTCTCTCCACTATAAAATGGCACTTCTACTGAATATTTGGGATAACATCTTCTTCTAGAAATAATTACAATTTTCATCCTTAAAATTGGTGCAAATTAGAGGGAGAGAAGAAAGGATTAAGGTCATATGTCAACCTTGCATCAAACTTTTGAAAGCAATAGCTTAAGTGATTTTTCGATCCTGAACTTTCATGCACTACTTCAATATTATAGCGATATTTCTAGCAACATGGAGAAACCTCTCCTCCGAATTCACAATTTCAGAAACGAGAAACCCAGTCTCCTAATTTTAACCACAAGCAGGAATTTATCTCTTCCAATTGTCCAAGGACGGCACATTATTGTTACAACATGGTTGCTGTATGAATTCAACATAAGCTCAAAAAGAAAACTGGAAGATTGTTGTACTTCAAGAAAATTTGGAAAATTGGTATTGTGAATATGTTGGCCGAGAAGTTATGGGGCTTTCGGAAGTATTCTTGGAAAATTGTGCCAAATTTTCTCAAAGCAAATACACCGATGGGTTTCAAATGAAAGGGCCTATACTCAGCAAGAGCAGATCAACAGTTTATAGCTTGACAAGCAAATAAGCCCAAACAACTTTAGACTTTGCACTTACACAATCTGCATTAAGATCTACAATTTTAATCCAAACATCTTATTTCCAAGCATTTCAGAACGCCTATTGAATTGGTTCAAATTGATAAATCATCTTTTAGATTGTTAGAAAAATTATTGTAAAACAGCAATTCGCAGCAAATTTTCAGTGAACCGCTGCAACAAAAATAGGGAATACAGCAGCGAAAAATACTAGAATACTGCAGCGAAAATACTGAAAATTTGTAGAGAAAAACAGCAGCAAAAGTGCAGTAAATATTTCAGTAAATTACAGTAAAATTGCAATGGAAAATAAGTAAAATTGCTGCGAATTGCAACGAACAAATTTAGTGAAAACTATCTAAAACCAACTATAAAACTAATATCGGAGGTAGTGAAACAGACTACAACACCAAACAACAATTAGAACATTCAACAAGGATAGAGCAATTAGAATGATCTTACAAAACGATGATACTGCACCGTGGTAAGGACGATTGTCCTAAAAAACGATTTTGCCACTCATATAGTATAACCTTATGCCGTCCTCTAAGATTAACGCAATCCAGCTCTTAACATGCACTCATTAATTGCCGGGTAGGAGTACTTCGAACTTTGCCCAAAATCTGAGAAAGGAACTGAACCGAGCATATGACTGGTTGGGATGCTAGTGTAGGAATCCTCCATGGTCAACCTCAACCTAGAGAGAGTTTGAATCTATGGGAAGCTGAGATTCCACTTGAATTCTAGAATCCCATGGGGACTCCAGCAATGATGAGAGAGAGAACTGTGCGGCTTAGACCTTTTTCAGTTCGCAAGAAATTGATAAAATTGTAGAGAGAGAAACTTTGGGAAAAAGCAAGAGTAGGAGAGAGTAATTAGAAATAGGTAGTCAACAGATGGGTTAAAACAGAGCATTGTTTTATACTATTGGATAAAACGGACGAAATAAATCTTCAACAGTCAAAATGGTTAATAAAATAACGGACATAATAAATTATAATGGCTATATTATTAATTATTTATGAATCTCCAACAGTAATATTTTAATGACATTAACGCCTACCAGTAAACGGCTAGTAACAGATCGTGACAAATTATTTTTCCATTATACTTATGATTAGCTTGTATCATTTTTCCAACACATAGCACTATTTTAATGAGTTGATTTCGATGCTTCCACTGTGTTGGTGACAAAGGACTCATTGGTGACAACCTTCTATGATTCGATAGACTCATATTTGATTCACGTGCACTTGTAAGCATGGGAGACATTCGTCTCTGATAGACAGAAGAATAATTACAATAGTATCAATACTTTCTTTATTGTGCACCCTCAAGTAGATTTGGAAATTATTGACCTAACTTAACAACTTAAAAAGTTGGGGTTAAAATCAAAGGCCTGATGATTCAAACCCGAGCAGACCTGAATCTGAGTAACCTGATAATATTCTTATTGGATTAGGTTGCCTCGTCAAGTCAAGTGCTCTACCCCAATGTCGTTTTTGTAGAGTTATACCGTAAAGGATTCTATAAATATTATAGAGTTTATTACTTATTGTTGAGTCTTACTTGCCTCTGACTTGTGGAATTTGGACAGAAAAACCATAATTTTTAGAATGAAAAGTGGAATAAACAATGTACAGGAGAAAGGAAAAAAAGAAAAAGGAAAGGGGAGACGGAGAGAAAAAAGGGTAAAGGAGAGAGAAGAAAGCAAAGCTACGTGAAGAGGAAGACGGGAAAGAGAGAGAGAATAGAGAGGATAGAAAAATTAAAGGAAGGTCAAGAGAAAAAAAATTTAAAATAATATATTTTATATTGAATACAAAGACTCGGACACAACCTCTCTTTAAGGGGAGAACCTTAAAAGGGTAAGACTACCTACATCTTACCCCCCGACCTTATATATGCGGGAGCCTTTGAGGCACTAGGTTTGTTGTTGTTGTTGTTTATATTGAATACAAAGAATTAGTGAAAGATTGAAAAAATATATACAAAGAATTGGCAACATTCATAGTTATTATACGTTGTGAGTCATTTACTTGGATGGAGTACGAAGCCAATAGATCTGTGCATAGGTATCTAAATGGACGTTATTTTTTATGATGATAATTTTATAAGGGTTTTATTTGTGCGATTCCACAAATTTTTTTCTATTTCTATCTATTTTTGTGCCCTTTATGAATATATGATATTGATGAATTGCATCTTTCATCTTGGGCTAAATCTCTTTGACGCTTGTTAAACATAAGAAAATTTCTACTTATCGTTTTCTAAAAAATTTAATATTAGGTGATTCTCTTTTATTAGTTAATAATATAGTTGTTTGTTTTCTACTGTTAATAGTTATATAGTATACCATTAAATTGAATAACAAAAGTTATGATCTAATGAGATATCTCGCACCAGATAATTTGGGTCAGGGTCGAGCTTCGTGTGACCCAAACCCGAAATGAGTCGAATTCAAAGTCACTTGACCTAGCTTGATCCAATCGACCCAATTTCTATGTTATCCTCAAGTAAAAAAAGCCATGAAACAATTAAGAGTGTATTTGTCACCCTCCCCAAGCTGAAAGCTTTACTTGTTTACATTTAACAACTCTGGCTTGGCTTGAAACTTGGTGAACTTAAAAACTTAAAGCTCGAGCCTGGCTTATTCTAGGCTTGGGCGATTGGGATGACTCGTTAGAATCGAACTTGGTTCAGCCAGCTCCGAACTAAACATGAGATATTAGGCTCATTTGAGCTTAATTTGGGCTTGTTTAAGCTCAATTAGGCTCAGGATCAGTTCATTCGAGCTTAAACTTGGCTCAACTAGACATTTTTAAGCTAATAGGTTATATTAAAAATAGGTTCGCTTTGACTCTTTTAGGCTCACGAGCCTATGTGCTCCAGCTTTGCTACGCTCGTGCTCAACTCGATAAGGTCAGTTTGGCTTGACTAACGACCGTTTCTATAACACATGTAATAGAGGGATAATCCATTCTAAAAGAACTTAGTGCCAAGCTCTTTCAAATATGAATCTATTTGATTCAAAAAATTTTAACAGTCAACAATTAAATGAAAACATCTTCTCTATTTTTATTATAGCTATTGTAGCTGCTGATTAGCTATTGTTTCTTCAATTTATCATGTTATGCTTGGAACATGGGAATATGTATGGGTCTGTCACTCCTACCTCCTAGTCCTTGGCCTCTTATTTGGTAACTGAGTAATGAGGGGTAAAGAGAGGTAAAGATAATATGCAGTAAAAGTTTACCTTTATTGACAAAATCTTTTGAGAGATAATGAGCAGTAAGATTTAACCCCCAATACCTCTCTTTTCTTTATGTCCAATTTGAAGGGTAAGGGAGAGGAGGGTAAAGTTTTTATAAAATTTTGACAATTTTATCTTATTTTAATTATAACTCTATTTACCCTTACTACTTTTAACCAATTGTCAAACAAAGATAATTTATTTACTCATTTTTTTACTTTCTTGCCCTACACCTTACCTTTCTTTACCCCCGGGGGGCGGTTACCCAGTTGCCCAACAAAAGGTGCTTGGTTTCTCTAATTCAAAAGAGCAGGGGGCCCCACCCCCAAACAAAAAAGCAAACCCATAAAATTAGATTGAAATTAGTTGTCTACTCTAAATTGCCAATGAGATGCACATTCCAATCACATGTGATGCCACATAATCAGTAAATTAAAAAAATAAAAAAGAAAAAAAAAATTATACGATTTTGCGTATATAATTTGAGTATAAAATATCTATAGCAAAATCAACTTTAAAGTACACACAAATATACAAATACATATAGTTATTCACTAATACATTATTCATTAATTAACGACTTAACCGCCTTATTCTATGTCACTTTCTTGGCCGTGACAAAAAAAGTGACAAAAAACTTGCCTTCATGCCTGGCGGATATAACGGTTACACTACATCATTGCATATCTAAAGGATCAAAAAAATGGACAACTTTATGGTACGTTTCTTCAACACCTTTGGAAAACTTGGACACTCCTTTAGCCACAGTATTAGCTAAAGGTTTAACTTCATCAATAACATGTTTAGCAGCGCTAAGGACCGTAGGATCTTGAAGTATATTAATTGCAACAGCTACCGGAATCTCTTTCACAACTTGCTTGATAATACGTCCAAGAGGTCGGGAAAGGGATCTAACAAGAGGCCCGATGGCTAGAGATTTAGGTCGTACTGACAAAAGATTATCACGTGCTGCCACGGTCTTAGACTTTGCAACGACAATTGGTGCTCTTGTCCCATGCAAGGATCCAACATCAACCATATGTTCGATGAGATGTTCAAGAAGGTGTACCCAATGACGAGGGTTTTTTGTTATCATCAAAAAGAGCTTTGAAAACATGATATTTAGCTCTTCTTTGGTTGCTTCGGAGGAAAAGGAATCATTATACAACTCCTTGCATAGCATCTCATGGTGGTGCTCTACGGTTTGCAAGAAATCATTTTTAGTTGTTTTAATCTCTACAGGGGAGGAAGACCAAGCAGCCAACCAATACCAAATGGTTATAACGCATGCCAAATGTCCCCCTTGGTGGTTATGGACAACTAATTCATTCAAGTCACCTTTGATTTCATCTTTACTCTCCTTCAGAATGCGATGCATTGTAACGAGCTCTTTCATCATCGAATCTATCACCTCCACCCAATGATTGATGGATGCATTGTGGAACATTAGTGTCATTGCATTTGTGGCGTCTAAAATAATTTTTCGCTGTTCGTCATCCGCCACATCCGAGTGAATTATGCTACGGATTTCTCCCATATGGCTGTAGATATGATGCATACCGATAGAGGACTCGTCCAAATGTTTATTCTCAGATGTCCTTACGAACCATGATAATATGCAATGCCATATTGACAAGACGACAGCTGAGTTTTGTTCTTTGGATACAGTCATTTTTGTTCTCTTTCAAGCTCAGCCGCTGATTTTAGCCTACCGTAGAGTAGCAAAATAACAGTTATTGTCAAGATGAAGGCACACATACGCACACTTAATAACCTCGTGTAATATATATATATTGAGTATACCACTATTCTTGGACTTTCACTCATTAGCTTAAGCTTTTGAGAAAGATAGTTTCTTCACATGGAATCAGAGCCTTATTGATCAAGAGACACGAATTCGAATTTTAACAACCCCCACTTTCAATATTAAAATAATTTAAGCACAAAGTATTAGGTGGGCTTATGCACTATCCACACTTCAAGCCCATTTGATATTCATGTGAAGGTGCATGTTATAGTATAAAACTATTATTGGGCCTTCACCCATTAGCTTAAGCTTTTTAAAAAGATGGTTCTTTGACATACACACACACGAACATACACATGTTAAATTTCATTGGGGCCTTTAGGCCCGACCCACGGAGTTGGAACTTATGAGATCCACATATAAGCCCAAATGAGGTTCCATCCTAAAACCAATTGGTAATAGGTGGAGTAACTCACTAGGCTTATAAGGTGATCTTTTCTTTCTCTCAACTCCGATGTGGGATTCCACAAGACTCACATGTGGAGTCTTCAACACTCCCCCTCACATGTGAGTCTGTGACAAACGTACCCCTCACCTTTTCCTATTCAATTGGATCCAACATACTGGAGAGGCCCTTGGCGCACCAAACACATGCACCTCCTCTTCATGAGGACAAGGTGCGACAAACACGATATCGGGATCAACAACCCGCTCTGATACCATGTTAAAATTTCATCTGGCCTTCTCCAATCCAATTAGGAATTTATACATAGTAGTTAGTATAATTCACGTATTCATTTTGTATAACCTCGTGTATTCATTTTGTATAATTCACGTATTTTTCTTGTATAGGAATTTATACATAGTAGTTAGTACAGCAATTAGTGATGACAATTAGTGATAGAATTGGTGCACATGTTTATTTCTTCATCTTCTTGTAACCGGCTCATTATTGCCTTCAATGAGTTCTTTATTGCTTTGTTTATTACCTTGTAACTCATAGAGAGGAAGAGGAAATGTTGGGAAGTGTCGGGCTCTTCCATTAGCTAGTAGTCTTGTATAAATTAGGAGCTTGCTTGTATTCTTTGATTATCCAATAAAAGGTAATTCTTCCTTCCATCTAATATTTCTAGCATTTTGCATAATTTTACATGGTATCAGAGCAAGTTTCGATCTTGCATTAAGCGACGCTGTCTTCCTCTTCCTGATTCATGGCCAAAGCACTCTTGGAGTGCACTTGTGAGTTGTTTATTTTCCCTTTGCTTCTTGTGCTTGTTTTGTGTTTTGATTTGGTAGAATATAGCGGGTGTTAACAATAATGAGACTACTCTAGCTAATGATAATCAAATTATCATGCCAGTTCTCCCGACAGGGAGAGTCATTGATGTTAACTCACCATTTTATCTGCATTCCTTGGATAATCCCGGTTTGATTTTTGTTCAAAACATTTTAACAGAACCCAATTATCCTTCTTAGAGAAGGGCTATACTAAAATTTTTTAAGGCAAAGAGAAAAATTAAATTTCTTGATGGTAGTATTACCAAACCGGATGAAGATTCACCGGACTTTGAAACTTGGAGTGCGTATGACTCCATGGTTGCAACTTGGCTCTCAAACTCTGTGTCTAAAAAATTAATGAGAGTATTACCTATTTAGAAACTGCGCATGATATTTGGCTTGATTTGCATAAGAGATTTTCTCAAGGTAATGTCCCTCATATTTACGAATTAAAATGCGAGATCTCGCATTTGAAGCAAGACAATTTGCCTGTTTCAACTTATTTTAGTAAGTTGAGGTCCTTTTGGGATGAATTGTATACGCTAGTTGAGATCCCACCATGCACTTGTGGACATGCTAAAGCCTTTTCGCAGATTCGTGATATGGAAAAATTGTTGGACCTTTTGATGGGTCTTGATCCATCCTTTTCAACTATGCGTTCACAGCTTATGAACCCGAAACCTTTAACGTCTGTTGGTAGTGCCTATTCTGTATTATGCCAGGAGGAGAAACAATAGAGCGTAGCAGCAGGCTCGATGGTTGTCCCGGACGCTGCTGTTTTGGCAGCGAAAGCCACTGAAGGTGGCGCGGCAATGGTGTCGGGAAATCAACGTTCTAACCGTTTTACATGTACTCATTGCAAGAAACAGGGACATTCCAAGGAGCGATGCTTTGAGTTGATCGGTTACCCACCTAGATGGAAGAACAAAGGGCAGCAAAATGCAAACCTCACGGTGGAGAACGCAGTGCCATTTCGGGACTGTCCGCTGCGCAGTACCAACAATTGATGTCCCTCCTTGGTCCTTCCACGTCTACCCCTTGCATTAACTTGACAGGTCAAGTATTGTCGTTTCGTGATTGGATAATAGACACGGGTGCCACAAACCATATGGTGTCCTCTTGACCCGTTATGTTTGACGTTCAAGTAAATAATTTGGTTGGCCCTGTTAAGTTGCCTAATGGAACTTCGTTAGAGGTCACCCATGTGGGAAAGGTCAAAATCGCAGAGAATTTTGTCCTCTATGATGTACTCTATGTGCCTGGTTTTCATTACAATTTATTGTCAGTGAGCAAGCTAACTCAAAATGGAAAATGCACATTAACATTTCACCATGATTTTTGTTACATACAGGACCTACACTCGAAGAGGCTGATTGGAGCGGGTAGGCAACGAGATGGGCTATACTTGTTGCAAGCGCAGCCCATGGAAGGGTCGGTCAACACAGCTCAAGTGAATAAAAATGTCGTCTTGTGGCATCAACTTCTTGGTCATGTTTCATTTCAGAAATTATGTGCGTTTCCTAGTTTGAGTGTTTAGAAAACTGATGTCGTTTGTGATGTTTGTCATCGTGCCAAGCAGGCACGCTTACCTTTTCCCTTATTTGTTACTAAGACTCGTGGGTGTTTTGATTTGATACACTGTGACATTTGGGGTCCTTATCGAATTTTCTCTTTAACTGGTGCTCGGTATTTTTTGACAATTGTTGACGATTTTAGTAGATGCACTTGGGTTTATCTCATGAGAGAAAAATCCCAAGCACACAAAATTCTCATGGATTTCTGTCGTATGGTCAAAACACAATTTGGGTTTCAGGTTAAGCAAATACGGAGCGATAATGGACAAGAGCTCAAGTACGGGCAACTTTTGGACTTTTATACGAGTCATGGGATTCAGTTCCAATCCTCTTTGGTTGGGACACCTCAACAAAACGGAGTAGTCGAACGGAAGCACAAACACCTCTTGGAAGTGGGTAGAGCACTTCGGTTTCAGGCGGGTTTACCTAAAAGATTTTGGGGTGAGTGTATTTTAACTGCGGCTTATTTGATAAATTTGACTCCTTCCTCAGTTCTTCATAACAAAAGCCCATATGAAATATTTTTTGGCAAAATACCCGTGTTCAATCACTTACGTGTTTTTGGGAGTTTATGCTATTACCGTACAAAGGATAGAACGAGTGCTAAATTTGATAACCGAGCTACTTCGAGTATTTTTGTTGGTTATCCACATGGGCAAAAGGGTTATAAAATTTATAATCGGGAGGAAAATAAAATTGTGATTTCGAGAGACGTACATTTTTACGAAGAAGTTTTTCCTTTCCTGCAAACTAACAGTACAAATACAGAACATATACACCTAAACCCGGGGTCTTTTGCTTACGTCGAAGGGCCGGATCATCCACCGGCCCTCATTGAGCAGCCGGCTGAACCAGGACCTGCTGTTCAGCCGACCGAACAGGACCAAACCGAACCAGCAGAGACTGGTTAGGTCAGCCAGTCACCAGCCGAGGGTCAGCTCGGTACCGCCTCGAATGAAGTGTCAGAAGGTGTCTTGGGTACCACAAGTTCACGGGGTAATACGGAAGGTACTTTGGAAATCAGAAAGAGCACTCGCTCGCATTCTGCACCGGTAAAATACCAAGACTACATATGTGACGTTCCATCTTCTATAGCCCATGCTCCTGCTACCACTCCTTCAGCCAATTTTGGTATAGTGTATCCTATTTCCAATTTTGTCTCTAATGTGCATTTTTCTAACGCTCATTGCAATTTTTTGAGTGCCATCACGGCTTGTGCTGAGCCTAAAACCTTCAAGCAGGCGGTAGAATACAAACATTGGAGGGATGCAATGGAAAAGGAGATTCGTGCTTTGGAGGAGAACCGAACTTGGACATTAGAGGACTTACCGATGGGAAAGAAAGCTATTGACACGAAGTGGGTCTATAGAGTGAAGTACAACTCAGATGGGTCGATTGAGCGATACAAGGCAAGGTTGGTAGCTAAAGGCTACACTCAAGTAGAAGGTATAGATTATCATGATACATATGCTCCTGTTGCAAAATTAGTCACGGTGCGTTGCATTTTAGCTGTTGCTATTGCAAGAAGTTGGATAATAAATCAACTAGACGTGAATAATGCCTTTTTACACAGAGATTTGGATGAGGAAGTTTATATGAAACTTCCACAAGGTTTTGAACAACAACATAAAGGAAAAGTGTGTCGTTTACGAAAATTTTTATATGGGCTTAAACAGGCTTCACGTAATTGGAATCATAAGTTCACTTCTACCTAGCTAAGTATTGGCTTTAAAAAATCCAAAGCAGATTATTCACTTTTCACGTATCATCATGATGGCATTTTCACCGGGGTTTTGATTTATGTGGATGATGTTATAATCACTGGTAATAATCAAAATCACATTGCCAAAGTGAAGGAGAATTTGAATGCTTCTTTTGGAATTAAAGACCTAGGACCCATCAAATACTTCTTAGGAATCGAGGTTGCTCGGTCTCCTAAAGGATTTGTTTTATGTCAACGAAAGTATGCATTGGACATTTTGAGTGAGGTTGGTTTATTGGGGGCGAAGCCAGCTCCTACACCCATAGTCCAGAACCATGGTTTAGCAGATCAGGTGGGGGATAAGATTGAGGACGAAGGTCAGTATAGAAGACTAGTGGGTCGTCTCCTTTACTTGACCATAACTAGACCAGACATTAGCTATGCTGTTCGTGTTTTGAGTCAGTTCATGCATGATCCTAAAGCTCCTCATCTCGAAGCTGCTACACGGGTTTTACGGTATTTGAAAGGGACACCGGGACAGGGCATTTTTTTTGCCCACCAATAGTGATTTACGTTTGAGAGCATATTGTGATGCAGATTGGGCGGGATGTCCAACCACGAGACGTTCTACCACAGGTTTTGTCACATTTTTAGGTGGTGCACCAATCTCTTGGCGTTCCAAGAAACAAAGTGTGGTTTCCCACTCTTCAGCTGAAGCAGAGTATCGGTCTATGGCGACTACAACTAGTGAAGTTGTGTGGTTACGTTACTTATTGACTGATCTTATGGTTCCCGTTGACTATGCTTTTGTTTTATTTTGTGATAATTAGGCCGCTCTTCACATCGCCTCATCTCCAGTTTTTCAAGAAAGAACGAAGCATATTGAAATCGACTATCATTTCATTCGAGAGAAGCTCTTGTCCAAGGAAATTGCACCCTCTTTTGTTCGATCATCGGGACAAGTGGCGGACATTTTTACTAAAGGGCTCGGTTCTGCAGATTTTACCGCTCTCCTTCGTAAGTTGGGCAGCGTAAATTTACATGCTCCAACTTGAGGGAGAGTGTTGAATTTAGTCCTTTGTAAATATCGTGCATTCATTTTGTATAATTCACGTATTTTTCTTGTATAGGAATTTATACATAGTAATTAGTATAGCAATTAGTGATGACAATTAGTGATAGAATTAGTGCACATGTTTATTTCTTCATCTTCTTGTAACCGGCTCATTATTGCCTTCAATGAGTTCTTTATTACTTTGTTTATTGCTTTGTTTATTACCTTGTAACTCATAGAAAGGAAGAGGAAATGTTGGGAAGTGTTGGGCTCTTCCATTAGCTAGTAGTCTTGTATAAATTAGGAGCTTACTTGTATGCTTTGATTATCCAATAGAAGGTAATTCTTCCTTCCATCTAATATTTCTAGTATTTTTCATAATTATATACATATATATAAAGGTTTGATAAATAAATTTTTAACTCCATAAACTTTATATTTGAACTGTTTTGCTTTTAGCCCAACAATTGTTGATTCCTTGATCAAAATTTTAAAAAATGGTTTTTTTTTTTTTTCCCCATTGAAAACCACCTAAATTTTAAATGCAATTTAAAAAATCTATCTATATTTTCAATGTCACACATAAACTTTTCAAAATATTACAATGTTTACACTTTAATGAGACGCTGTCAACAACCATTAGTTTTTGCTATTGTGGGGTTGAAATAAAATAGAAAGAAAATACTTACAAAATTTTAAAAGATTTTAAATACTTATAAAAATATCATAAATATATAAAAAAATTGTAAGTTATTTTAAAATATTTTTAATATTTAGAAGAATAATTTATAAATTTTAAAATATTTAGAATATATTTCAAATACTTATAAAATAAGTTAAATATTGAAAAATAATTTTAAATATATTTTCAACTATTCCAAGATTTTAAAATGCTTTTGAGGTACCTTTAACTTTGGTAACTTTTTTTTTTCAGGTGCACTTCGTATATTTTTGTGGGAATATGTTAGTTGTTGCTGATATGTCACCTTTTAAAAGAAGAAAATACTTAAGGAATATAATATTTTCCTTTATAATAATTTTAAAATTTTAGAATATTTTAAATTTTTAAAAAATATTTTAATCTTAAAAATTCTGAAAATTTAGAACTTACTTTAAGTACCTGGAAATTGTTAAATTTTTTAAAAAATACTTTCCATATTTTAAACAAAAAATAAATTTCTTATCCAAGAGCCCACTCTTAAAGCCCTTACCAACAGATCTAGGCTTCATTAGCAGATATGTATAATCACGACCAGTCCCGAGATTTTTTAGGTGTTCAAAATAAATTTTACGGTAATAGAGGTATCTAGATCAACATAAGCACACATTTGATATTGCACTTTATCTTATAATAATAGATAAGATGTTAGTTGTAATTTAATGATGATAGGTTATAGAGGCAAACTTGTAAATAATTACTTTTGGGCTCTGTTTGGAATTAAAAAAAATTTGAAAGAAAGCTGCAAGAAAAAAATTTGATGGGGGAAAAAAATGAAGAAAGACAAATTTTTTTTTTTTTTTTTTCCCCTCTATTGTTTGGAAGTTAAGGAAAAACAAACAACACATACTTTCAAGATCAAATTTTTTTCCTTTGTTCGATTGGTAGAAAATAAAATAGAAAAAAATAATTAATCTAACTTAATAAGTTATGTTCTCTTTATATTATTTAAGCCGTGTGATTTTTTTGGTCACCGTTCTTGAAGTTGTTCCGTTAAGAGCTTATTATTTACGGCACCTTAAGTTTAATTATCACTTTTACACTTGATATTTCAATATATACTATTAGAGATTATGAAATTTAAAATTTTCAAAAAATGTTTGGTTTAGGTAGATGAGTTTAAAATATTTTTGAAATATATAAATGTTTCTTCAATGTATTAAATATGTACCAAACCTTAAGGTACTTAAAACAAATTTTCTAAAAATTTATTACATTCAGGTACCTCGAGTTCAAATATTTTATCAAACAAGTATTTTAAATAATAAATATTCTATTCAATTTATATTTTTTGTGTACACTAAATGTACATATTTAATGAACTTATATGATAAACAAAGTAAATCTTATTAATTAAACAAGTGAGATCAAATCTAATACATAAGAGGTTAACATGATTTAGGCCAAAATTCATTTTTTTTCCGCCCATTTTCCTCTCTATTTCAAGAGGAAAATCATTTTCCTCAAATTCTATTATAAATTTTGAAAACTTTTCATTGGTTTTTTTTTTTTTTTTCATCATAGGTTCTGTGTATTCCAAACACGGGAAAATCACTTATCTCCATTTTTTTTTCCTTTATCAATATTTTTCGCATTCCAAACATAGCCTTAAAGAAAAACCGTTATCATATTAGGGGACTCAAGCAACTACTATGATTGCTCGGAATTTTGATGGCCCTATGTTATTTTTGTTAGGTTATGTGCGGAACCTAATTGAAATCGGCCTTGTTATAAGGTAAAGGACTGGTCAATACAATTTAGGCTTATGACACATTAGAGTTTCAGTGTGGCGGCTCTATACATACAATAGGGATGTGTATATTACCATTAGAGTTGAGAGAAGGTTGAGAGTTAAGATATCTCAGATAAACTTTCAAAATTATAATGGATTTGTTGTGCTTTCTTTTGTGGATATAGGCTTTGGGTGAATCACATAAATTTTGATGTTTATTGTTTTTACTCCCCAATTCCCTTTTGTTTATTATTGCTATTTCGATTTAGGTTTTCTATATTCCATGGGTGATATTAACAAGTGATATCAGAGCCTAACAACTTCAATATAAATATTGAAGCATTTATAAGTAGTCAATACATTCCTAAATACACAAAGATACCAGGAAAAGTAAACAAAAAAAACAAAAATTAGTGTTTCGTTTCTTCGGCTTCAATCTAATTTATCAAGTAATATGCAAATGAAATGGCATGACTTGTCATAACATTAGCCTAGATAGTAGTGGTGTTCAAATATGATAGGAGTTGTTACTATAATGACATAAATTATTATTGTCAAAGCAATAAAAAGTCTAATTAAGAGCCACAAAATTATCTCGAAAACTATGATCTTACTCTTACAATCACAATCTTGCCTAACAATAATATTACCTTATATGATATTGGGTTAATTTTTATGCGTAATATTTTGTTAGAGCTAAAAATACAATTAGGAACGGAAACATACCAAATCTGATCATCTGGCCTATAAGCAAACATAACCAAGTATTATCAAGATTGGTCCTTGATTTGGTCCTTAAATGTTTTACTGATCTTTAATTTAAGGCAACCTCAATTTGAACAGTTAAAGAGAGTTATTTATGATTTAATTAACCGTAAAGAAAATATTTTATTTTAGTTGATCATAACTAACATACTCAAAAATATCAATAATAGCCATCACAAAAAGGATTGCTGTTAACCAATTTCGATAAATTAGTTATTGGATTCGATTATATCAGTTAACCAGTAACTAGGAAGAACTAATGCTATACCTCATCTAGCAAATTTTGTGCCCCCATAAGCTACATAAAATGTGAAAAATAATAGGATAAATTCAAAAAAATTCCTATATTTTTTGTTTCAAAAACAAAAAATCCACTTCATAAACAAAAGTACTCACAAAATTCCCACTTTTAAAAATTTATTACTCAACTCTCATACAACTTTTTTCTACCATTTTGCCCCTTAAAAGTGAGAGGATTAAATATTTAATTATATTTTTAGAAAGGGGTTTTACAAATATTAAACAAAAATAAGAAAAAAGTTTATGTTTTTGGCCATAGAAATAAAGAAATTTTATATATTTAAAAAAATATAATTATTTTAATTAATTATAATAGTAATATTATGAGTTTAGAAGATAAAAAATAATATTTTTTAAAATTTTATAAAAAATATTATTAGATAAAATATAATATTTTTGTTGATATTATAATATCATTATTATATAATTAATTAAAATAATAATTTTTAATTTTATAAACGTAAAAGAATTCTTACTTTTCTCAAAACATAAAATTCTACCTAAAAATAAAATTAAATATTTAACTATTTTATTTTGAGGAGCAAAAAGGTCAAAAAAAGTTATTTGACGGCAAACTGATAATTTTTTAAAATTGAGGGGATTTAATGATTGGCTTTATTTGTAACAGAGGTTTTTCATTTTTAAAACAAAAATTAGAAGAATTTTTTTATAATTTATACAAAATAATATAACAGAAAATGGGCTCTTTCTTTTTTTTTTTTGTTTTTTTTGGAATCTACAAAATGGGCTCATAAGTAGTCGTAAAATCAAAATTGACTTTTTTTGCAAAATGGCACCATTTGAAAAAAATTTTAGAAATTTGGCCCCATTTGAAAAATATTTAGAAAAATGTCTCATTTACTGTAGCAAGATAGGTGCACGACGTTCCGTACGTCGTGCAACATAAGGCCACTGTTCCAGGCCATTCCATACAGCGTGCAACAGTAACCCTTTTTTTTTTTAAGTTTTAACTCTTTAAAAGTAAAAAAAATTAAAAAATTTCTTTTTAACTTAAATTATTTTAATTTTAAAATAAAAATATCCCTGGGGCACTTATCGGCTGGTTTATTTGTTTAGATTCAATCACATACTATTGACCTTGTACTATTTGCCTATTATGTACCTTGTACTATTTTAAGTGCCCGTGCTTATGCTTTGTGCTTTTGCTTATGCTTTCAGGATGCCTGCTCCCATGACGACACAATATTCAGGTTGGGGGTCCTCGAAAACAGCCTCTCTTCCACCCGGAAGGGAGAAGGCTGCGTACATCCACTCTCCCCAAACCCCGCTTTCGCGGGAGCCTTTGGCACTGGGACTGTTGTTGTTGTTAAATTATTTTAATTCTCAATTTTATAATTTGAATTACTTAATACGTATACATTTTAAATTAAAAGGTATATGTATATTATTATTTAAACTATTAATAAGGAAGATATAAATGAGGGACACATTTGAATGAGGAGATGGTGATTCAAATTTAGAATGTATCCCTCATTTATATCCTCCTTATTAATAGTATTATAATAATATACATATACCTTTTAATTTAAAATGTATACGTATTTAGTGATTCAAATTATAAAATTAAGAATTAAAATAATTTAACAACAACAACAGTTCCAGTGCCAAAGGCTCCCGTGAAAGCGGGGTTTGGGGAGGGCGGATGTATGCAGCCTTCTCCCTTCCGGGTGGAAGAGAGGCTGTTTTCGAGGACCCCCAACCTGAATATTGTGTCGTCATGGGAGTAGGCATCCTGAAAGCATAACCAAAAGCACAAAGCATAAGCACGGGCACTTAAAATAGTACAAGGAACATAATAGGCAAATAGTACAAGGTCAATAGTATGTGATTGAACCTAAGCAAATAAACCAGCCGATAAGTGTCCCAGGGATATTTTTATTTTAAATTAAAATAATTTAAATTAAAAAGAAATTTCATTAATTTTTTTTTTATTTTAAAGAGTTAAAACTTAAAAAAAAAAAAAAAAAAAACTGGGTTACTGTTGCACTCTGTACGGAACGGTATGCAACATTGGTGCATGACATTTCGTACGTCGTGCACCCATTTTACTACAGTAAATAAGGCTATTTTTTTAAATATTTTTCAAATGGAGCTAAATTTTTAAAAAAAAATTCAAATAAGGCCATTTTGCGAAAAGGGTCTAAAAATTTACCATATATCAGTTCAGCCAACATAGAAAGCAGACAGGGGTTACCAAGTGGTAGCAGCATAATGATGGGCTGCTTCTAGATCAGGACATGGCCTTCGGAGTTGGGGATCCAGTGCATTAGATAACAAATAGAGTAATTTATCAAAATGGCAAATTTTTTTTTTTTTTTAAATTTACCAAAATGGCATATTAAAAAAAACCAAAATGATAAATGTTAGTGTTCATTTATCAATGTTTGTCGTTTGAAACGACTTATATTCAATTGACGCCATTGTAAGCCGTTACAAATGGTGTACAATGAACAATAAATTTTCTTTTTAAACAAAAGAACAGCTAATTTGTTGAGATGTGGGGATAGAGAGAGGGGTGGGGTTACTTTACTTTTTTTATTTTAAAATTTATTGTACTTAAAAAATATTAAAATTCTAAATTATTTATGTAAAATAGTTTGAATATATAAATTTATTTTTTAACTATTTATCAATTAAATATTCGTTAAATTTTTGTTAAAAATATAGAAATAATTTGTATATATTATTATTATTATTTACTAAATTTAACATAGTGAATAATAACGATAATATATACTGGTCATTTTATCGTCATGTATTCCTTAAATTTTTATCGAGTCAAGCTAAATGTTGGGGAGTTGGGCCTTGAGCATGATGAGCTCGGGCTCAGCTCTTATGCATCCTAGTAAGAAAGGTGTTTTTTTTTTTTTTTTTTTTTTTTTTTTTTTTTTTGTAGTTTAAGGGGGTGGAATAGAAATAGATAATTTATTAAAATAACCTCAAGTCATGCTTTACTTACAAAATAGGATTACACAGAGAAATACACAGAAATATGCTTGGGCTAACCAGCCCACAAATTTATACTAGTACATACTAATGCAAGAAGAAATAGCTAGGTATAAATAGGTATATATTAATTAGCATTTGTACGTTTAATTAGATGGACAAAATTGAACATAATTGCAGAATACCACAAGTTTACTAATTTTTAAATGACTCGGTTATCTACTTTGTAATTCTCATTCGAATGAGTAACTACTATTAAAAATTCTATATGTTAATACTTATATTCCACGTAAAAGTTATAAAAAAAAAAAAAAAGTAAACTAACATATAAGTGAGTAGGTTACTCCACGTATTTTTCCAACATTATGGGTCTGGCTGTAGTTATGTGGAATTTAACAACTAAATAGAGCAGAAACACTTACAATAGTGGTGAAACTTTTGAGGCAAATGATAAAATGCGAGGCTGAGGTGGTTGCCTCTTCCATGCAAACCACCTACTATTTATAGGCATTCTCTCTTGCATACGGACAAACCTGAAATTTTTTAATCATATTATTCCAGTTATGGCACTGCTTGTAGTCAGCAGTAGATCTAGAAAGTTTCATCACTGCGAGCATTATTCGAGTGATGGTTGTATTAATACTTTCCACTTGAGCACTAGTCCAATGCGAGTAGGATCGCTTAGCCATGCTTCATAATTTGAAAAACGAGCACCATGGAAATACATGCCACTCAGCCAAAAAAGATGATGGAGAGTTGACCGAAATGGGCACTAGAAATTTTCGAGCGATCACCTCCAAATCACTGGTATGGCTATCGAAATCGTGAGCATCAGCATGTAGGTTCCAGATCCAAGTGGTAGTTTGAGTACACAATTTAATTATATACTATAAATGACATATTGTCGTTTGAAGTGTATTCATAAATATTTATCTCTTTTATGTGTTGGGCTTCATTTGTGGAGTCTAGTTTTATATTATTATGGTCAAGTCCATGGAGAGTCTGATTGGATCCAGATCGAGGTTTAGGCCTGTGTTGGTGATTTCAACTCAAGAATCTAGAGTTTCTATTGTATGTCTATAGAAGCTCTATTGAGGATTTGATAGAGTAGAGTAATACCCAGTGTCCAAATGGCTCCCGCTTAAGCAGGGTCAGAGGAGTGGATGTATGCAAGCTTCCTCCTTCAAGATATTACCCCTGAAGAGAAGCTATTTTCGAGTGTCCACAACCTAAGAGTGAAGACTTCCCAAAAGGTCACCCATCCTGGTACTACTCTCGCTCAAGCACGCTTAACTTCCAAGTGATAGAGTAGAGTGACTTGGAAGAAAATTATCTATAATAATTTCAAAGCAATTAAATCTTCCTACAACTCTGTGGACATAGACAATTTTGGCCAAATATTATGAATCGTTAGAACTTAATCGTAATTTTTGTATTAGTGGCTGAGTATTGTTTCAAGGGTTGAGTTTTATGTTTTTAAAAAATTAGTTGAAGTCATTTTAGGAGCCAAATAGGCTAGTGCGTGGGCTGCTGCAGATCTGGAGTGAAAATCATTTTTTTGGAAGTTTAGTTGGTTAGTCTTGATGCATTGTATTCCTAGGTCTATAAATAAGATCTTAAGCTTGTAATCTCATCATGGAATGAAATACAAACTGATTTCCTTTTGGAATCAACTCTCTTTTCTCATCTCTTTCTCTATTTCTCATCCCCTTTCACCTCTCTTCTCACCTTAACTCTTTCTTCTACTAGGTTAGACTTTCAATTCTTAATTGGAAGCTAAAAATTGGTATCAGAGCTGGTTCAAGCAATCAATTGATTGATTGAGGCTGGCAAAATCAAAGAAAAATATGATCGAAGGCACTAGAACCAGATCTGGAGCTGGAAGAGCCAATGCACCAGGTTCTAGATTGGATTTTGTTGCTGCAGTTACGAGTTCTGGAGCTAATGTATCAGGTGATCATCACCGAGATTTGAATGACAAGACAGAACAGCTTAATGCTAAGTTTGATGCTAAGTTTGAGCAACAGCAAATCGAGCTTAAAGCTAGGTTTGATCAGCAAGAACAGAAGTTTCTCGAGAGTAATAATAGCATTCAACAAATGTTGAAATTGATTTTAGATAAAGATTCGTATAAGGAAGAGAGGCTGCAACAAATTGAAGATAACATCAAAAAATTGCAAGATCAGGTTAATAAACAAAAAGAGTCAAGTGTTGATGCGATTTTGAAGCCTGCAAGTCAGAGCTTTCAGCAGCAAGAGACCTATCAGCAGCAAGTACATGTTGACAGACCTGAGATTTTGGTGAGGAACCGTGACAAATCCCTGATAGTTCAAGCGACTGCAGGACCTTCAATTAACATTAGATCAACAACAAATCAGTCTCTGCAACATGAATTTGATGTAGATAATCAGAATCGAGTCTCTAGACAGGCACATTGCAGACCTGAGCTTCGAATTCAGACCACAACACCAGGCCTCAGAACTCAGTTTTGCAACGCAGTGCTGATTTTGATGAGTTTGAACATTTGGACAGACCTCCTGATCGACATTATCAGCATAGAAACGTGAGTAATGACATGATATCTGGTGGTAAGAGTGGTAATCACAGGCAGTTAAAAGTTGAAATTGATCCTTTTGATGGCAAATTACCGGAATCATGGCTTAGAAGGTGTGATAGGTACTTCATGTCTTATGACATTCCTGATGATGCAAAACTCCAATTAGCTGCAGTACATCTACATGGCGACCATGAGGTGTGGTATTATAGTTTGTTGAAGAGCAAACCGAACCTTTCTCGGGGCCAATTCGTAGAAGAAATGTGCGAACATTATGGAGAAGGAGAATCAACGGACGTTGTGGATAATTTTAACAAATTATCTCAAACTTCAGCTGTGAGTAAGTACATGCTTGGATTTGAGAATTTAGGAGCCAATTTGCTGTCCGTTTTGTCTATAGCTTCCGAGGATACCGAGTCATATTATGTGTCTTGCTTTATAAGTGGATTAAAGCCTAGGATCAAGAACATGGTGAAGGCCATTGGTCCTAAGACCTCGTCAAGTGCTTATAACAAGGGAAAATTGATAGAAGCCACTCATGTCCAACCAAGTGACAGATTTAAGCAGCCAAACAGCAAGTACAGGCCACAACAGAGAACAGGTTCTGGTGCTGGTGCAGGATCTGGTGCTGGATTTAAACGTGCTGTGGACAGAAGCTCGGTGAGACTTTGCTTTCGTTGTAACCAACCATATCAGCCTGGTCATAGGTGCAAAATACAAGCAATAATGTGTGCTAAAGGGACTCGTGTTGAAGCTAAAACAGGCAGTGAACATTCAGCAGCAGAAAGTGACAGTGTTGATGATTCTTCACAAGATGAATTGAGTGAAGATGAAGTGGAGATATCAATGAAGGCTTGAACCGGTAGTGGAGCTCATAACACTATCAAAATCAGAGGTAAGGCTGGAAAACATTCCATCATTATCCTCATTGATCATGAGAGTACACATAGTTTCATCGATCCTAAGTTGGGTAAGAAGGCAAGGCATGATGCGATAAAGACTCACCCTTTGCAAGTGATGGTGGCGGATGGCAATTCTCTAACCATTCATAACAAGTGCATAGCATTCCCATGGACTATGCAAGAACATCACTTCACCTTTGATTTCAGAGTTCTTCCTTTGGGAGGTTGTGATATGGTGCTAGGGGTGGATTGGATGAGGACCTTCAACCCGGTTATATTTGATTTTGATAACCGTGGCATTTGAGGTTTATGGCACCAAAGTATCCTTGAAAGGCATGTCAGAGGAAGCTCAACTCAAGATAATTGATGGCAAACGTGTGCACGAGGGGATGAAGAAGAAAGCAATACAATGGATAGGTCATTTGTTCATGATAGCTTCGGTTGAGCTGCAGCAGGAACTTCAACCAGAAGTACAGTCCTTAGTGGATGAATTGGGTGACATCTTTGAGCCACCTAAGAGTCTTCCTCCTCCAAGGAGTGTGGGCCATGCCATTCCTTTGCGTGCAAATGTTGATCCGGTGAAGATTAGGCCTTATCGATATGCACACGGCCAAAAGTCAGAAATAGAGAGGCAAGTGGAGGAACTTCTTCACATGAACTTTATTAGACCAAGCCATAGTCCTTTCGCTTCACCCGTGATCCTTGTGAAGAAGAAAGATGGCTCAACTAGAATGTGTATTGACTACCGTCGGTTGAATGCTCTAACGGTGAAGGATAAGTTTCCCATTCCAATCATAGATGATTTGCTCGACGAATTACATGGTGCATGCTTCTTTTCAAAGCTGGATTTGAGGCAAGGATACCATCAAATCAGGGTCCTTGAGCCGGATATTTACAAAACAGCTTTTCAAACTCACCATGGCCATTTCGAGTTTGTTGTTATGCCTTTCGGCTTGACAAATGCACCGGCCACTTTTCAAGCAGCCATGAACAACGTTTTCAAGCCTTTTCTAAGGAAGTCAGTGCTCGTTTTCTTTGACGACATACTGATTTATAGCTCAACATATGAAGCTCATCTCACTGACCTCCGACAAGTGTTTGAATTGATGCGGCAAAACAAGTTTTTTGCAAAGATGTCCAAGTGTTCGTTTGCTCAAGATAAGCTCGAGTATTTGGGTCATATCATCTCACACGAGGGAGTGTCTACTGATCCTAACAAGATCCGTGCAATGCAAGAATGGGCAATTCCGATCACCTTGAAGAAATTGAGGGGCTTCTTGGGGTTGACCGGGTATTATAGAAAATTTATGAAGGGATATGGTTCTATTGCCAAACCCTTAACCGAGCTCTTGAAGAAGGATGTTTTTACATGGAACGAGAGATCTCAGGCCGCATTTGAAGCCCTTAAAGCCGCAATGTGTGCTGCACCAGTTTTGGCGATGCCGGACTTTATCGAAAGCTTCATTTTGGAGACCAATGCAAGTGGTACTGGTATAGGGGCTGTTCTTGCTCAAAAAGGGAGGCCTATAGCTTATTTGAGCCAAGCTCTTGGCCCTAAACGTCAAGCGATGTTGACATATGAGAAGGAATATTTAGCCATCCTCTTAGCCGTGGAGAAATGGAGGCAATACTTGGAGGGTCGTAAGTTCATCATTCGAATGGATCATCAAAGTCTCAAGTATCTCCTTGAACAAAAGATCGTGACGAGGATTCAAAAGAAAGGTCTCATGAAAATGTTAGGCCTTGATTATGACATCGAATATAGAAGTGGTAAGGAGAACACTGCTACGGATGCTATGTCAAGGCAATTTGAGGACGAAAATCAGGCCACCTGTGCTACTGTTACAGTGGTAATTCCTTCTTGGGTGGAAGATTTACATAAGTCCTATGAGAAGGATCCTTTTGCTCAGGAAAATCTAGTCGCTGCTGTCCTCACACGCGATGCAAAAATCGTTGCTGCAGACTCTGGTATCACTGTGCAGCAGGGGCTGGTCCATGTCAGAGGTCTATTATATGTTAGTTCAGCCACTGATTTGAGAGAATTGGTCATCCAAGCTTCACATGATGCTGCTTGGGGTGGTCACGAGGGTGTAGAAGGCACCTATCATCGAATCAAAGCATATTTTACATGGCCGAGTATGAAAAAAGATGTAAGTGATTACGTGAAGTCTTGTGAAGGTTGTCAACAAACAAAGTTAGGAGATCCTCATTACAAGGGACTTCTTCAACCTCTTCCTATTCCGGAGGGGGCTTAGGTTCACATTAGCATGGATTTCATTGAGGGACTACCGAAGTCCGAAGGCAAGGTGGTCATATGGGTAGTGGTGGATCGTTTCACCAAGTTTAGTCATTTCATTGCTCTTGCTCGACCCATCACCACTGAAAAATTGGCAAGGATCTTCCTTGACAACATTTACAAATTACATGGTTTGCCTCAATCCATTGTGTCCGATCGAGACAAGATTTTCACAAGTACGTTTTGGAGAGAGTTGTTTAAGTTGATGGGTACTACATTGGCACTCAGTTCCTCTTATCATCCTCAAACGGATGGCCAAACTGAATGAGTCAACCAATGTGTAGAGCAGTACCTTCGGAGTATGGTCTTCTTGAGGCCCAAGGAGTGGACCCGTTGGCTTTCCTTAGCCGAATTTTGGCTCAATACCCACTTCCACACATCCATTGGCACTTCACCCTTCCAAGCATTGTATGGCTATCCTCCTCCCTCTCCGATGATGTTACAACAACCAAAGAGCACCGATTCTGCAGTAACAGATTTTATGCAGCAGAGGAGGCAATTGTTGCAAGAACTTAAGGACAATCTCCACCAAGCTCGAGCTCGGATGAAGTATTACGCTGATAAAAAAAGGGTAGACAAAAGCTATGACGTTGGTGACATGGTCTATCTTAAATTACAACCGTATAGACAGTCCTCCTTGGCTGTCAGGCATAATGTCAAGCTAAGTGCTCGATACTTTGGCCCGTACAAAATTCTGGAGAAAATTGGCAATGTAGCTTATAAGCTCGACTTACCTACCCATTCATACATTCACCCGGTGTTTCACGTGTCCTTACTTAAAAGGCAGGTTAAAAAGGGAGCTGCAGCTGCTCAGGACCGTCCTGCTGCAGAGACGAATGGTTTGCTGGTGCTACAGCCTACTGCTATCAAGGCTCGGAGGTCGTTGCAGCATGAACACGGAGCTGTGCAAGAGGTCTTGGTGACTTGGTGCAATTTGGACAAGGGTTTGATGACTTGGGAAGATTGCAATTTCTTGAAGAGTCAATTCCCGAGCTTCACTTCTTAAGGACAAGAAGCTTCTCAAGAGGGAGGGAGTTTTATGAATCGTTAGAATTTAATTGTAAATTTTGTATTAGTGGCTGAGTATTGTTTCAAGGGTTGAGTTTTATGTTTTTAAAAAATTAGTTGAAGTCATTTTAGGCGCCAAATAGGCTAGTGCGTGGGCTGCTGCAAATCTGGCGAGAAAATCTGTTTTTTGGAAGTTTAGTTGGTTAGTCTTGATGCATTGTATTCCTAGGTCTATAAATAAGATCTTAAGCTTGTAATCTCATCATGGAATGAAATACAAACTGATTTTCTTTTGGAATCAACTCTCTTTTCTCATCTCTTTCTCTATTTCTCATCCCCTTTCACTTCTCTTCTCACCTTAACTCTTTCTTCTACTTGGTTAGACTTTCAATTCTTAATTGAAAGCTAACACCAAACTGCATAATTTTTTTTTTTAATTTTTCTAAACATAATGTTAGGAATGTAAAAACTAAAAATAATGAGAGATTCAACTGGAAAAAGGAACATACCCAGTGCCTCAAGGGCTCCCACCTACTCAGGGTCCGCGGGGGGGGGGGGGGGGAGGATGTATGCAGCCTTCCCCCTTCAGGGTGTTAACCTGAAGAGAGGCTGTTTCCTAGTGCCCCAAACCTGAGGGTGAGGACTTCCCTGGAGGTCACCCATCCTAGTACTACTCATCCGTCGCACCCCCCCCCCCCTCCCCGGCCGACCCTGCGTAGGCGGGAGCCATTGAGACACTAGGTATGTTCCTTTTTCCAGTTGAATCTCTCATTATTTTTAGTTTTTACGTTCCTAAAATTATATTTAGAAAAAATTATTCTTTAAATTTTTCATTAATTTATAATATTTTGAATGTTGGTAGCACTGTCAATTATAACCTAATATGGTAATAAATTATTATATGGTATAATTCTATAAAAAAGGAACATACCCAATGTCTCAAGGGCTCCCGCCTACGCAAGGTCTAGGGGGCGGATGTACGCAGTCTTCCCCCTTCAGGGTAATAGCTTAAAGAGATTCTGTTTTCAAGTGTCCCCAACCTGAGAGTGAAGACTTCCCAGGAGGTCACCCAACCTGGTACTGCTTTCGCCCAAGTACGCTTAATGTCGAAGTTCTAATAAAATCTGGTAATGGTGTATTGGTGTCCTCTTTGGGATGTAGTATAATTCTATATAGCCTACAATTTCCTACAAAAACATTTATTTTTTTTTAGTAGATATAAAATAAGGAACAACCCCATGAGTTAATTATTTACTACAATTTTAAATTAAATAAAATACATAATTATATTTTTAATCGTCATGTCATGTAGTATTAACAAAAGAAGCTTATTAAGTTATTGTCTCGAGTAGGTGTAGTGGTTGTCATAGCCATTGAAGTTCCAATACGAATAATACAATATTCTGTTATTATGATATTTATTTATATTCAACCTTATCTTGTATATTTTTTAGAACAATATATAACGTCTTTTGACACACATTTAATCTTTTATTTTTTTAATTAATTCAAGTTATTAATTTACATTATACATTTTATAAACAAATAAAAATAATTAAAGAGTTATAATAATAATTAAAACTATTAACTTGTGTAAAAATATTATAATTCAGTATTTGCCTTAGATGACTTCTCAAGCCCGCGCCCCCCCTTCCCCCCAAAAAAAAAAAATCCTTGGTATTTTCATAAAAGTTTCGTTCAATACTATTACTCTTACCATATAAATTTCAGTTTTGAAATATTGTATTATACAGAAGCTATCAACTGTCTCGTAATTTATTTAAACATATGATTATATAAGAGTAATTTTGTCATTCGACTGCAGCATTAATAAAAAATGCATATGCCACATCAGATTTGTCTCGATAAGAAGTAATGTCATCATATAGGAGATAAGCTTTATATTAATACGACAAATACTTGCCTTTTATTAATCCAAAAAGGCTAGGGTCTTTTAATATTTTCCAAAAGCATTAGTACAAAAATGTAAATAACTCATTTTAGAGAAAATATGGTTTAGGTGCCTTGAGATTTAATAATATATTTTTCAAATACTTTGAAGTTTTGAAATATTTTTGAGGTATCCTAACTTTGGTAACTTTTCTTTTTGAGGTACCATCTGCTTAACTTCGTAAGGTTCTGTTAGCAGATGGTACCTGAAAAAAGTTACCATAGTACAGGCTACTTCGAAAATATTTCAAAACCTCATGGTAAATAAAAAAGGTACTTTGAACTAAACTTTCTCAAAAATTTTTAATTTTTTTTAAAATTTGTTTTAAAATATTTCAATTATTTTAATTTGAAATAATTTTTCTTAGTTAATTTTTTTAATGTCACGTTAGCCTAATTTTGACGAAATCCTAACAAAATTATGGAACAGGTATTTAGAAAGAAAAGTTATCAAAATTTAAGATACTATAAAAATACTTTAAATTCTTACGGCGCTTGAAATCTGTATTTTTAAATCTCATGATACTTGAACCAAATTTTCTTTTAATAGCTTCGGATGTCTTTAATAAATTTTTTGAGGTTGTAGATCAAATTGATTTTAGTTAATAGATCATGAGTGTCATTGATCAAATTAGAAGTTTGAGATATCACATTGATTTTGATCCATAGTTCAGGGATGTCTTTAATATAATTAAAAGTTCGATGAGTTACTTTGCTTCTGACTAATAGTTAATGAGGTCTCTATGAACAAAATATAATTGAAATTATAGATTTTAATTACAATTTCAACATCAATTACAAGTTTCAATTACATACATTAAGTGAGACCCAATAGTAGTTATTAATCTGAAGTTGTACAATACAAATAGGAATAAGAAAGTAAATATATTTATTTAGAAGTGCTTCGCTTCTTAAAGATTTCGGTTCATAAGGTTATTTTAGAGAACATTTGGTTCAGGTATATTGAGGTTTGGTAATATATTTTTCTGGTCTCCTAAGTTTTGATAATATATTTTTTAAGTACTCTGAGATTTTCAAATGTTCTTAAGGTACCTTAAACTTTGGCCACTTTTTTTAGATACCCTCTACTTGAGGGTTCCGTTAGCAGATGATAATTAGCAAAGTTTATGGTACCTCAAAAACAATTCAAAAACCTCCGAATACTTGAAAAATTTATACCAAATCTCGGGTTATCTGAACCAAATTTTCTCTTCTTTTTAATATATAATATTATAAAAATATATGCGTTATGCAGCATAGATAAGAAGAAAATTGAAAATTGAAGGTTTAACAGTGTTCATTTATATTCTTATTACTAAAACACTTAAGAATAAACAAGAAAAGTCTAATCTTATTTCTTACAACTGCAGAACAAGACAAAACCCTAAAAGAACAAATATCAATCTATCAAATTGAATAAATGAGAACCATAGCCTTCCTCTTCTTTACTTAGAGGAGCTAATTAACCTCGAATAAAAAATTATAACTTAAAATAGATAATTAACTAAAATAAAAGATTAAAAATTAATTAAATAAATAAATTGATAAATAGTACGACCTACTAATTAAACTCTCTTCCTTAAAGTTTGTTAGGATTATGTCTCAAATTACTTGTTTTAAGTTTATGGAGTTGCCGAAGGGCCACCGATAGATCGGGAGGGAAGTCCGATCGATCGGGTGATTTAAGGGAATTTTTGGGATTTTGGGCCGTAAGAGGGCTGATCGATCGGCCCAGTTCCAATCGATCGGGACCTCCCAGAAACGGGTGTATAAATAGGGGCGTAGGGTTTACGTCATTATGCATCCAATTAAAGTGTGTGGTGCCGCCATTGAGAGAGAGAGATGTGATTTCGTAATTCCTCTAATTTAGATTTTGAGTGTTACGAGAGTTAAGAGAAAATGATTGTAATTCTTTCATAGATCTCGTTCAGAGGAAGTATCACTGTAATTCTTCCGTTCAATATCAATAAAGAATCTCCATCTCCGCCCGTGGTTTTCTCCCCTCTCAATTGTAGAGGATTTTCCATGTAAATATTGTGTGTTCGTGTTTGTTCTTTCTTTTTCCATATATTTGTTTACTTCTCACTTGCGTGAGTCATATTATTTGAATCGAATCACGAGATTAGAGTTTACGCTTCCGCATCAAGATTTTCCTAACAAATTGGTATTAAAGTATATCAGTTTGTTCCAGTTTTTCTCCTCAAAGTGTGGAGAAAAACTTAAACAAATCTAATATAATATAGTACCAATTTGTTAGGGAAAACTTAATGCGGAAGCGTAAACCCTAATAACTTGATTTGATTCAAATAATATGACTTACACAAAATGAGAAGTAAACAAATATGGAGAAAGAACAAAACAAGAACACACAATATTTACGTGGAAACCCTTCTACAATCGAGAGGGGAGAAAACCACGAGCGGAGATGGAGATTCTTTATTAACTCAATGGAAGAATTACAACGACACTTCCCATAACGAGATATATGGAAGAATTACAATCACTCCCTCTGAACTCTCGTAGCACTCAAAATCTTGGAGAAATTACGAAATCACCTCTTTTCTCTCAATGGCGGCGCCTCACCTTTGATTGGATCATAATTGGAGTAAAAACTCACCAAAGCCGAAACCCTAAGCCCTTATTTATAGAAAACAACTAGGGTTTGCGGAAAGCGACTCCCGATCGATCAACCCCCTCACGGCCAAAATTCCCGAATCTTTCCTTAAATCAGCCGATAGATCGGATTCCCTCTCGATCGATCGGTGACCCTAACGACAACCCCATAAAATTAAAACAAGTAATTTGAGACATAACCTAACAAATCTCCACCTTGGCTCAAATTACATACATGAAAGAATTTCCTCCACCTTTTCCACTAAACCCCCACACACGGGGTTATCTCAACGAAGTACGGAACCTAACCGAGCGAAGCTTGAACTTCCTGTTAGGTAGAAACTGAGTGAACATGTCTGAGAGGTTATTGGCAATGCCAATCTTCTTCTTCTCTGAATTGGCTCTTGACACATTATCTGAAACAGCCACCTGCTGCTGAACTGTGTTACTGAACTAAACTCTCTCTGGCCCGAATCACAAACAACTGATGACATCTTCTGTGGAGACAATAAAGAAGACTCACCAAACGTGACACGTTTACTCGTCAGGAATTACTTGAAGCGAAAACCTTTCTGCTTCTCATAAAACCCTTGTTCACATACCACCAGTCCTGTAGACTGACCACACAAAGAGCCCCTTACACTGTGCTCAGACAAACCCCTATCACCTGAATGATCCAATCTCAAACGTCCTAAATTTGTGATTTCTGGTTCTGTCCACAACAAGGATGATGAAGATATTGCAACAGATCTAACAACTATGGAACCGATATGCTCATACAACGTACCTAACCTTATGCCCTTCATAACTATCAAAGCACCTTTAATAACCCTCAAAACTCCACCTTCAGCTGTGTACCTGTACCCTTTAGACTCAAGAGTACCTAAAGAGATGAGATTCTTCTTCAAACCAGGAACATGACGAACATCGCCCAAAACCCTGATAGCGCTATCTAACATCCTAAAACGAATTGTTCCTATACCCAGAACTTTGCATAGATTATCATTACCCATCAAAGCAACTCCACCTTGAACAGACTCGTAGGTGGAAAACTAATCCCGGTTGGGACAGACATGATTGGAGCAACCCGAATCCAAAATCCAACTATCTTTCAAATTGGACTAAGGTTCAAACGCAGACAGTAGAAAATCTTCATTCTCACATTCACAACACTAGCTGTTATGGATCTCTGGTCAGACCTGTTATCTGCTTCTAATTTTCTCTTAAGCTTGTAACAGTCTTTCTTAATGTGTCCTTTCTTATGACAGTAGTTACAGGTTAGGTCTTGATACCTAAACTTAGATTTACTTCCACTATGATCATACTCAGTTCTCCCCCTCACAAATAAATCACTACCTGAGTTATACACTGAATCAGATAATTCTCTATCTACTCGTTCTTTACTCAGTAGGTTTCTCTTAACTTCATCAACAGATATGGTTTGTCTACCACCATAAATCATACTTTCTACAAAACCCTTATATGAAGTAGAGAGAGAACATAACAATAGCATTGCCTGATCTTCATCCTTAGGAATATCATCCAATTCTTTTAAATCTTGAATAATTGAATTAAATTCACTGGCGTGATTCTTAAGTGACGTACCTTCTGACATACGAAACATGAACAACCGGTGCTTAACTGCGAGTTTGTTGGAGACAGACTTGAAACAGAACATATCTTGCAATTTCTCCCACAACTCCTTAGCGGTCTTCACTTCCAGAACTTCTGTCAAAACATCATCAGTAAGACACATCTGAATTACTGTGAGCGCCTTCTCATCTAACTCCTCCCACTGTGCTTCTATAAGATTCTCTAATTTCTTCTCTTTCCCATCTAAAGCTTTCTTCAAGCCATTCTAAGTCAAAAGGCCCTTAACGCGAACCTGCCATAAACTGAAACTTCCTTAACCACCAAACTTCTCAATTTCGGATCTAATTGCAGACGTCATATTATCAAATCGAAATAAACAGGGCTCTAATACCAATTTGTGGAGAAAAACTTAAATAAATCTGATATACTATAATACCAATTTGTTAGGAAAAACTTAATGCGGAAGCGTAAACCCTGATAACTTGATTCGATTTAAATAATATGACTCACACAAAGCAAGGAATAAACAAATATTGAGAAAGAAAGAACAAAATAAGAACACACAATATTTACGTGGAAACCCCTCTACAATCGAGAGGGGAGAAAACCATGGGCGCAGATGGAGATTCTTTATTAACTGAACAGAAGAATTACAACGACACTTCCCAGAATGAGATATATGCAAGAATTACAATCACTCCCCCTGAACTCTCATAGCACTCAAAATCTTGGAGGAATTACGAAATCACCTCTTTTCTCTCAATGGCGGCGCCTCACCTTTGATTGGATCATAATTGGAGTAAAAACTCACCAAAGCCGAAACCCTAAGCCCTTATTTATAGAAGACGAATAGGGTTTGCACAAAGCGAGTCCTGATTGATCGGCCCTCTCACGGCCAAAATTCCCGAATCTTTCCTTAAATCACCCGATCGATCGGATTTCCTCCCGATCGATCGGTGACCCTACGGCAACCCCATAAAATTAAAACAAGTAATTTGAGACATAACCTAACACAAAGTTAAACTCATTTTCCCTGATCATATCTCAACTTGCCTGCTTTCTATCTCTCCAAGATAAGGGCTGCATAATCCTCCCCTACTCGGAGAGAATTTGCCCTCGAACTCGACCCGCTAGCCTGGTTGGCGAATGAAGATGTCCATGGGGAAAATTAACGGCTCCTAATTTATAGCCCAAAGTTTTTCGATGTGGAGGTGCCTTAGGTGATGCTTGTGATGATGGTTGGGTGGATGATATTATTTGTGTAGGTAACATTGGTAGTCGAGGTTATATTGATGGTAACATTGGTGTTGATGGGAGCGGTGGACGTGCGGTCATTTATGGTGGAGCTAGGTCTAAGATCTCAATATCTTTGATTTTCTCCTCATCATAGATGGGCTCCTCATTGATAGGTGGAGAAGGGAAACCAAGATTGGAAGCGTCGGAATTTGGTCATTCTCTCCCGATATTCCATTATTGGTGTCCAATCCGATCAAACAGATTGTTGAAGCTTTCTTCGGTTTCGTCCTCTCCTCCCACCTCAGGTGGTTGTTGAGGCTTAGTCATTTGTTAGGGATTTGCATCAAACTACATCAAAATAGCTTGATTGACTGAAATCTCTCTTCTATCTCCTCAAATTTCCTCTTGGTCTAATGTTGTGGGTCTTGCTCGTAAATGTCACCAATGGCGGCGTACCTTTGTCGCCCATGATCAGCCCATAAAATGTTTTGAGATCTTATAGCAGTGATACATTGCAGATAAAGAAGGAAATTGAAAACAAAAGGTTCAACAGTTTTCCTCTAAATTGTTAATATTAAAACAATTAAGAAGAAAGGCGAAAATTGTAATCTTGGTTTTCATAACTCAAGAATAAAAGAAAACCCTAAAAGAACAAATATAAATCTATCAAATCAAATGAATGAATATAGTCTTCTTCTTCTTTAAATAAATGAGCTAATTCACATAGAATAAAATATATAATTCAAGATAGATAATTATCTAAAATAAAATACTAAAAATTAAAATAAATAAATAAAAAGATAAATAGTAAGACCTATTAATTAGGCTCTCCTCTTTGAAGTTAAACTCATTTTTTCTGGTTATGTCCCAACTCGCCCTGCCCACTATTTTGCCAAGATACGGATTGTTCATTATTATTTAAACAAGGAAACTGCATTATTTTATAACTTCATATTTCTTTACCGTTCCTAATATTTTACATACATTAGTGTTTCATGGTATGAAAATTCCTAACTGCATATGGATAAGAACTTTTTTGTTTTATGGTGATATTTTTCAAAAACAACGACATGATATTATATTAGAAAGTATTTCTTGCAATTTATACACGCTTATACAAAAACTTTACTTCTTATTTAGTTACTTTGTTTAAGCTTGTTCATCAATATTTATTATATTATTTTTTCCATAACTAAAGAAATGACTCTCTGTAAAAAACCAACGTAGCCTTTGAAGCGAAGCTTAAGAAAGTCCAAAAGAGCAGGAAAAAAAAAAAATAACCCCAAAAACCCCTAGACACCTACAATCACGCGAACCTCTGAAGTACAACAATATACTTAAAAAACCTAAATTTCTATACTAACACCAAGGCCAAATGAATCACACCTATGCCAAATCTTGAAACACAGGAATCTAAATAAATCACACTACTTGTAGCATTATTATAGATACCCATAATCAAATACTAGTTAGCAATGGAAATGAACACATGGAAGAAGAAACGCAGAGGAAATAATGGAAAAACAAGAGATAGCTTTTCATTCATACCACTCAAGCCATACATCACCTTATTTATATACTAAGGATAACATGGGAAAAAAAAAACATATAAGTTCACTAGGCCAAAACCAAATAAAAGTTTGATAAATATCCTCTCATCACTGTATAACTGTGAACTGAGTCCCTGTAGAAATAATATTTTGTCCTAGTCATGCTTGGGCCTTATCGAACCCCTCCTCCTCTCCTCGTAGGTCAAAGCTCGAACCTATTGATGTCCCTGGGATCCAAGTGACTCCAAGGCAATCCAGAGTCACCAACTGTACATCGGTATCGGCTTGAATAGAGAATGCATCAATACTCCCCTTCCCGGAAGACCCTTGTCCACAATGGTCAAAAGTTGGGTATTTCCCCCAAATGTTGTGAAAGAACAAGTCCAAAGTGAGGCTTGAGTCATGAAACATGAATCATTATGGTCGCCGGAAGGTCCAATTTATAAGCCGCACCACTGATGAGATCAATGACTTTAAATGGGCCATAATATGGAGGGACAAGTTTGTGGACCGCCCAGCATTCAACCGAGTGTTGGCTTTAGCGGTGCAATTTTAAATACACCTAGGCACCTCGTTCAAATATACGGTTACCACGATGTCGGTCCGAGAGTTTTTTCATCCGGTTTTGTGACCGGTGAAGGTGATGTTTGAGGACCTTGATTGCTTCTTCCCGTACTACTAAGCTACGTTCCACAACAGCATTACGTGATTCCCCCCGTAAATATGAAAGATGTACTGGTGGAGGTTGTCCATAAACTACTTCGTATGGAGTAGTATGATAGCGGAATTATAGGTAGTATTATACCAAATTCGGCTAACGGTATCCATTCAAACCAATTGTTTTCGTATTTAAAACACATGAAATGGAGGTAGCTTTTGAAACAAAGATTAAGCAACTCTGTTTGTCCGGTAGTTTGGGGGTGATAAGCAGTTGAACGATGAAGAATGACACCTTGAGAACAGCAAAGCTCCACCCATAAGTTACTAGTAAAAGGGGGTCCATGTCCTCCTTGGGGAGATCGTGTAACCTGTAAACATCTCGCACAAACACATTAGCAACCATAAGTGCAGAATAAGTGTAACAAAAGTAAGGAAATAAGCATACTTACTCAGTTGGTCAACGAAGAAGAGAATGACATCCTTACCATGGGACTTGTGAAGTCCCTTATTGAAATCCATGGATATGACAGTCCAAATTCTGTTTGGAATGGGGAGGGGTTGAAATAATCCAGGAAAAGCCGATGCATCATGCTTACATCTTTGACATGCAGAACATTGTTTAAAAAAAATTAGTAACATCAGCTTTTATTCCATGCTAGTAGAAAAGGGTTCTAATTCTTTCCCGTGCAAGGGTGGTGCCAAAATGACCACCGGTTGCTGACACATGCATCCAAGTTAATATATGATTTTCTTACCATGCTATTAGAGTGAACCACTAAACATTCTTTCCGACGAAGTTGGTTGTTGTGACAAGTATAGTGGGGACGAGATTTAGGGTTGCGCGTGAGGTCTCGAATGAGTTGTTGTAAGTGTGGGTTTATGTTCCATGCAGTTTTTAAGTGGCTAAAAGGTCGGTGGAAATTGAGTAAAAAGCTAGGGATTATAGCTTGGCAGTAGTGACACGAGAGAGAGCGCTGGCCACAACATTTTCTTTGGCTTTTTTTTATAAACAATGTCATGTGTACCCTATTAGTTTAGATAGCCATTGTGATGCAGCGCGCGGTAGGGAAATAGATGGGTACGGGAAGGTTCAACGGCCTTTCCTTTATGTTTTATTTAAACTATAAATATAAGTGACAAAGAGGGGTAGAATTAGCTTGCTCACAACCCAAAAAGTCTAAATCTCCATAAAAGAAAAGTATCATAATTCATCAAAATTCAAATCTCCCTAAAACCCTAGATCCCTTCCCTTTAAATAGAGAGGGTTTCTTAACCCTAAAGAAACTTAATTCAAATTTTAAATCAAACCGGCAGTTGAGATTGTGATCCGTGTGATGTGAATCAACGGTCAAGATCTTAATCCGTGTGTTACAACAAATAAGATACAAATAATTAACATAAAATCTAAAAAAAAAAAGATAAAATAAAATACTAATCCTATTCTAAGTCACTTTTGACGCTTTTACCGCCTTCAACAGGTCATCACCAACCTGTTACTGCCAATAGTAGGTTACCGCCAACCCGAGCTACATCATCCTCTCCGGCCTAGAGGGAATTCGTCCTCGAATTCCAAGCGGACTCTTCTTGATCATCTTAGTTATGTTGAGCATCCGCATCAGCCTAGTTGAATCCATTATCACCAACTCCAAGTTTCCTAGCCAAGCCATGCACCATAATCGGATACGTAGCAGCCTTGCTCCAATTAGCCAACTTTGCTCTGCCTCTCACATTGACTCTACCACATAGATGATGACGCCTATATATAGGAGACACCGGGATGCGATATCACCAATCTTCGATGGTGTCAAGTACCTGTGCTTTACCTCTCCTTGCATGCCTCGCCAAGTATGGAGTACTCCCTGCATCATTCTCTCTGCCGCAGGGAGAACTCGCTCTTGAATTTTCCATGGAACGCCAAGTCCCATCTCTCGTGCGTGTCAAAGCAGTAGTCCCCCCTTTTGGTTTTACCCAGTTGTAGCTTCTATCAAGCAACTTCATCGATTGGCACCAGATGTCCACATGAACCGAAGCAAGGTTGTCAAAATCGGGATTCTACGTAGAATCGACGAGAGGTCAGTAGAATCAGAATCGTAGAATCGAATCGAGAATCGTAAGATTCTGCTTTCTGTGTAAGTAAATTATTTATATTCACAAAATTAGCAAAACAATTCTCAAATATATGATAAAGAACATCAAAAAGTTCACAAGACAATAGTTTAACAATACATTGGAAACCTAAATGTAGGGAAAAAAGTAACATCATTCAACATAAAACATACGCTCAGATCTCTCAACTCATAGCACCATTACATTCATATCCAAAATCAAATTTACCGATGTCAATATCATTTGCAGTACTAGTGTTTGTATTTCCACCATCATTAAGAGAATCATTCCCAATGGTAGCATCAACTCCAACCAAACCTTCCATATCACTTGAGGTGACAATTACACTCTCAATTTCAGTACTAAAACAGTAAAACCTCTTCAAGATGTACAATTAATAGTAGATTTTTACTTCAATAGTTAATAGAAAATATAAAATCAAAAATGAGATTAATATAGAAAGTTGGGCTTAATATATTATATAAAAATGTAGAAAAACACATTAAAATCGTGACTATTACACATGAGCACAAGCCTTTAAATAGAATCGGGTAGAATCACGATTCTACCTGCGTTTCTATCGATTTTGCTACTATTCTATCACGATTCTACTTGAGTACGATTTTTTAACCGAATTGGATCGCTGAGGCAAAGTAAAATCGTAGAATCGTACGATTTTGTGATTTAAATCACAATTTTAACAACCATGATCGCAAGGTTGAGTCGGTTTTGCTCCTTCATTGTTGGCGACAACATAACGATCACGCTGAACTTTGGCTTGGCATTGGTGGAGCCTTGAATTGCTTCCAGTAAGTATTGGCCCATCTCTAGTTTGCCTACATCTTGGCGCTTCCCTCTTGGTTGGTGCTCTTCATTGGTGACGCCAACGTTTGGCTCGACCAAGTCTTGATCATCACTTGTGCTATGTGGCTTGTTTTCAGGTGGCACCAACTTTGCCTTCTGCCAAGTTTTGTTTCCCACTTGTGTATGCGGTTACCCCTTCAGGTTGGGGTATGTCCTCTTCATTATAGATAGGGCTGTCAAATATTGATGGAGAAGACCAATCAATAGAGGGAGAATCTCAGAAGATCGGTGCTCCTTCATCCAGTTGGGGTTCTATGGGGGTGACGCCAAGTTTGGCCTCATCGGTAGCACCAACTTCTGCATCTACAGTTTAGCCAACCTTTTCATCCACCAAGACTTGATCTCTACTTGTGCTTGGGGTTTGTTCTTTCGATGTCGGATTCTCATCCCTTGTCTCACTTGGTGCCACAACTTTCTTTGGCAATAACCTGGTCTTTACTCCCTCATAGATAAAGGCAAATGTGGTCTCTTCTTCATTGTAGATGGTGCCTCTGTAGCCCATCCATGGTCTTCCCAACATCACGTGGTAAGCGTCCATGGAAACAACATCACACCAAACCCTCTCTCGATATCGCTTTCCAATTGAAAATTCGAACAAGCAAAACTTACGTGGGAATTCTTGGTCGCCTTTTCTAGAAGTAGCGTAGGGAATTGGATAATCTACCTTGTTCAACCCTAACTTCTGGATGGCTTCTTTGGAGATAGCATTGATACGTCTTCCGGAATCGATGGCTAGGCAGCATATTCTCTCGCCTATGGTGCACGTCATCTAGAAGGTGTCTTGTTGACGCCTTACTTCTCTACTTTGTTGCATAGCGCCCGGTTTTAAGGGACGTAGGGGTAGAGATCCTGGCGCGGAGACAGGATGTGCCCCAATTTGAATCAAGCCATGCTCGATTCGCCAGAGTTGCTCTTTTGTAGCCTCTAACTTCCTCTTAGCTTGCTGGGTTGGGTCACGGCTAGCGGCATCTTCGGCGGCAGTGGGCTTTCAACGTCTCGGTGCCACCTCAGAAACGTTCTGAGCTCTAATACCAACTGATGCACCGCGCAGTTGGGAAAGAGATGGGTACTGGAAGGTTCAACGGCCTTCCCTTTGTATTTTATTTAAACTATAAATAAAAGTGACAAAGAAAGCTAGAATTAGCTTGTTCACAACTCAAGGAGTCTAAATCTCCATAAAAGAAAAGTATCATAATTCGTCAAAATTCAAATCTCCCTAAAACCCCAGATCCCTTCCCTTTAAATAGGGAGGGTTTCTTAACCCTAAAGAAACTTAATTCAAATTTAAAATCAAACCGACGATTGAGATTGTGATCCGTGTGATGCGAATCAACAACCAAGATCTTAATCCGTGTGTTACAACAAATAAGACAAAAATAATTAACATAAAATCTGAAAATATATGATAAAATAAAATACTAATCCTATCCTAAGTTACTCTTCACGCTTTTACCGCCTCCAACAGGTCATCACCAACCCGTTACCGCCAATAGCAGGTTACCGCCAACCCGAGCTGCATCACATTGTTGTTGAAAATGGATTGAAATTCGTTGATTTAGTAAGAGCTTCAAACTTTGTTGGTTGGTGCAATTCAAATATGTCGGATCATCAAGTATTGATTCCACTTCTTAACTGAATGCACAACAGCAAGCAATTCACGTTAATAAACGGATTTGTGTTGGTGTCATGGAGAAAGTGCCATGCTAATATATGTGATGGGATGTCCTTTTTGGTTAAGGACTATGCCAAATGCCGACACCAAAAGCATTGGTCTCAATCTCAAAAATTTCATGAAAATTAGGTAGTGCAAGTACGAGTGCACCAATGAGGGCATCATTGAGACGGTCAAAGGCTGTTTGCGCTGCGTCATTCCACGTAAAGGTAGGGAGTTTCAAAAGGTCTCTAGATGTGACCGAAGTCATATGTACATTGGGTAACAACATGAAGTGCGACAGGGATCAGATGTTCAATATAAAATCTATAGTCTCCTACGAGATACAAATGTTCCCTTAATTGATTCACAAGTGTTTGAATTAATTCGAAAACTTTGGCCAAAGTGTTCCAAATGTTTGACATTTGAAATCTATATTATGAATTTGTTCATATATAAATGAATTATTTGAAGAAGGACGAGTCAGAAACTAATGGAAAGGGTATGAGAAAAATAATGAAAGTAATTATAGTTATTTTTATCATGGATATCTCATACAGAGGTTGTTATTATCAAAATAGTCTATTTGAAAATTATCAAATAAAAAAGTTTAGTTCTAGAGTGCAGTAGAACTTACTTAGTGGAATTAAGTCCGGCTAAATGGTAATAAAATATTATCATGAGTTGGTAAATAGTGTCGACCTATTTGGAGCTAGAATTAAATTATCCATGAGGCCCTTGCTCAAGCCTCTAAATTTACACTATCAGAAAAATATTGAAAGAATAAATGAGATGGATTATTTCTTAATGAGATAAATAAATTTAATTATGCTACATAATATTCATTGAATGAATAAATTTATTTTTCTAAAATAAAAATCATGAGAAGAATTTATACATGTGAAAAATAAAAAAGAACAAAATGCGTGAAAAAACAGGTGGTAATTCGAGGCTAACAAGCTCAGCCAATCACAGCATGACACTTGTCATGCCATGAATGGCAAAGAAGCAATTCACACCTCTAAGGACGGGGCCAATCAAGGCACAACACATGTCACGCGCTGGTCGTCCAACATACAAATCCGCGCCTTTAGGCATGAGACAATAAGAAGGCGCCACATGGCGTGAATGGCGTGGCTAAACATAGAAGATTTTCTTGCCTAAATGGCATCGTTTTGTTTAAAACCTTTGCACCCCACGTCAATTTTTTATGTATTTTTTTTTATCCAATAGCCTATGATAAATAGGGCCATTAGAATTAAGGCTTAGCTATCCCCAAAAAAAAAAAATTTATATAGTTTTCTAAGAGCATTTTTAGAGAATTAAAAGTCAAAAAATTTTCATCAAAATTTTTTCTCTTCAGTTCAATATATTTCAAAGTCCACACTCCAAGTGTTTAAAGGAGATTATGTAGAAGGTCATATAATCTCGGTGATGTCTAATAGTGACACTGCAGTCCACACTCAGGTATTTTTCTTTCTTTTCTTTTTTTTATTTTTCTTTTCTATATATTCAAAATATTTATTATGGTAGTCATTTCTATGTTATCATTGTGAATGTATTAGAGTAGAGGCCCATAGATTTAAAATTAAAAATTTAAATTCATTCCTTTGTGTTAGTTCAGATTAATTTAGGGAATATCCAATGGGGCGCCACATGTTGCCCCCCATTGGCTGCGCCACTAAAGGGCGGTTAACCCCCCTTACCTGGCACATGCGCTACATGTGCCAATTGGGGCGCGGCTCAGTTCAAGTTTCAGTTTTTCTTTCCTTTTTTTTTTTTTTTTTTTTGAAATCTCACATGTATAAATTTGTCTTATAAATTTTATTGGTTAAATAAATGTGTTCATATTATGAATAAATAATTTATTTCATAAATTTTGTTCAGCAAAATTAGAATAAATAACTCATCACATGAATTCATTTTAAATATTTTTAAATAGCTTAAGTTGAGGCTTGTGAAGAGACTTCAAGGGCAACCTAACTGTAGCTCTAAACGAGTTAAATCTAATTATCATTTGATGATAACAATTGATTAATATTTAATAAAACTTAATTCCACTAGATAAGTTTTACTGCACTTTAAAATTAAATATATTCCCTCATAAACTTTCCCTAATAACTTTTATTATACCAATTAACCCCTTTATTAGATATCCGTGAAAAAAAGTAACTTTAACTACTATTGTTACTTTTCTCATCGTCGTTCCCGACTCGCCTTCCCAAATAATTTAATAATACAAAAATAATTTTCATATTAATTCCAAATGTCAAACATATAGAATACTTTAGCAAAAGATTCTGGATCTATTCGTATATTTACGAATCAACTAAGGAGACATCTTTATCTCGTTAGAGATTATAAAGTCCACGTAAAACAACTTTTCCTGCTACATTTCATGCCATTACCCAATTCATGCAAGATTCGAGTCAAAACACTTTGACTTAGGGCTGTTCAAATACCGGTCCGGACCGGTCATTCGGTCCAAGACCGAACCGAACTGATTTAATTTCAGTCTAGTCCTCGGTCCTCATGTTGACCTTATTTCGGGTTTCGGTCCAAACCCGAAAAACCCGAGACCCCACCGAAAAGCCGAATTATGTTGTTGGGCCTCCTATATCTTTATTAGATTATAAATAGACTCCCTAGACTTATAAAATTCAGGCCTAAAATTAGTTTTAAAATATCCCATAAACACCTATATTAACTTATCTTGTTTCTTTTAATGATAAACTATTATATTATGTATAGTATTACGACTTATATGTATAACTATTTTTAGTTAATGTATGGAGAATTTCATTGGTTATTAGTGGAGAATCGAGAAATATGAATCAAATCTAAGGGGCCAAATTATTAGGGTCGGGTTTAATAAATATAACTTGTTATGAATCGTTGTATTTGGGGATGATCATCTAATATTTTAAAGTTTCTATTATTTCTATTGTTTATTTTTATTCTTTTTTCTATTAGATGCCTTTATAGTTGTCCAAAATTAATAAGATGTACTAAATTGAACTTATATTAAAAAAAGAATGATAATTGGTCCAAATTGATCCGGTCCGGTCCGGTCCATGAAGTAACCAGTCTGGTCTTTGGTCTTCAAAAGAGGCAAGTTTCGGTCTTTGGTCCGGTCAGGTCTGGGTTTGGACCGATGAACACCCTTACTTTGACTAATTATTTTGGCACATCAAAGCAACGATCAATCGATGCACAAGTTCAGACAGTTTCCTAGATTTAGAGTTATCGTCTTACAGAATTAATTAATTTTTATAGCAGTTAAGAAACAAATAATTCAAGTAGTCCTGTTCAGTATTCCAATACGGTAGACAAAACCAACATAATATTTTTGGATCCCTATCCATACGACCAAGACAAGTCATTAGAAGTATCATATCATAATCTTATCAGACAAGTTTGTCTAGACTTATCACTGACTACGAGCATACTTTGACAATATATCACTAATGTGATCTAAGTCTTTCTATGGTTCAATCTCATTGACCACTTAAATCAAATCTAACATGTCATCTTTGACTACGTCCATTTCATGGAACATTTTAGAAAAAAATACACACGTACTTGATTCGTAAAACATAATCAGACAATAAATATATTTGTTAGGAAAATGTCTCAAAATTCCTTTAAAGTTCAAGTAGGGATGCCGTGAGGAGACCGTTCGATCGGGTGAAGCTCGATCGATTGGGAATATTACGTTGGATACTTCCATTAAGCTTAGTGATCAACAAATAAGAGAACTAGTGATGCTCAAGAAAACTTCAAGAAAAACAGAAGATTAAAATGTTAAAGTGCAAATAGAACAACATAAATTTTGATGAATAAAAGCATGAAGAATTAAATGATTTTTTCAAAGAATTTAAGCCCCATTTATAGGCCAAAAGGACATAGGAGCAGTTGGAAAACTTTTTTAAAAAAATTGGAAAAAAAATCAGAGTTAAAATATAGCCATTAGAGCTATCGCAAGGATGTGTGTTAGCACACAGGATCTGTGTGTCAACATACAACTCTTTAGCTGGCTACTGTATGTCTGTGTGTCGACACATCCCTTTTGCGTGTCGATACTCAGCATACCTTGGTGGATTTTCACATTTTAGATCAATTAGCTTGATTGATAGGATGATTTACTATATTAGCTAAACAAATTGATGGATATATTAGCTTAATTTTTTAATTAATTTTCTGGTTTGCTTTGACCATGAATAGATGATTGTTGAATCAAGCTAAATTATCACCCATTTAAAATTTATCTCGTTTGATTTGATCATACTTTTCAAAATAGCAATCTTGAAAAATATTTTCATTGACAATTTAGATTGGTTTAAATTTTGACTTGAATATTTTTTAAATAAAATTCGAAAATCAAATTTCACACATTTTTGTTAGAGCATCACATATCAATATTGAGATTTTGACTCAGTTGATATTTCCAGATCATAAATCCTAGAAAATAAAAATAAATGACTTTAAGGAACTTGGACTTGGATCTCGTTATCTTCAATTTGGATGAATATTCTCTTCAACTTTGATCTCTTTTTCTCTTGATTCATCATCTTAGAAAGCTTCGTATCAACCTGAATAGCCTTGACTTTCCTAACTTTCTTATGAATCACTTAGAAATAAGATTAGAATAATTTAAACATTATAACTCACTAAATGGTTGTTATCATCATTATTACAATATAAGTGGCTTTAGGCTAACAATACATCAAAGCAATGAAAATGCATGCACAAGTTCATACTGTCTCCTGGATTTAGAGTTATTGTCTTAGTGTACTAATTACTTATGATAGGAGTTATGAAACAAATAATTCAGGTGGTCTTTCTCAGTATTCCAATCTTATGACAACACCAACACAATACTCTTGGATCTCTATCCATATGACCAAGACAAGTAATCAGAAGTATCATATCATAATGTTATCAGACAAGTTGCCCCAACTTATCACCGACTACGAATATATTTTGACAACACGTCGCTGGTTTGATTTAAGTCCATCCGAGGTGCAATCTCATTGACCACTTCAACCAAACTAACATGTCATCTTAGACTACATCCTTCCTATGGAACATTCTAAAAAACATTCACACGCATATTTGACTGGTAAAACATAATCATATAATAAATAACTAAACTAATTTTATTCATTTAATATTTAAAACTAACTAATTAGTGTTTCCAGGATGCCAATTCCAACAATCTCACACTTGTGCTAAACCCAATAAGACCTACATTGCATAATTATCCCCTAGGGATCTGTCAACTCTTTGACTGTAAACTTTAACCAATGTTGATCTTTCATTGTCCCATTCTTTCGCTCACATCTTTCATCTATAAGGGACCTTTTGAGTCAAGTAGTCCACCTAATAACTTTATAGATGTCAAGTACCCAAGTTCCATAATGAAGTAATACAAGACTGTTTCATTCTTCACCATCTAATAACTCTCACCATAAAGGGTAAACATGGATCTCTGACATCAACCCCCTTTTTAAAACAAACGACCTATGATAAACTCAAGATGCTTTCTTAGAATCTCACTAGAGCTTGATTCTAAGAACATAGTTTGCTTATCTTGGTTCTTTCATTTTAAACTAACTGAACAATTAAATCATTAATAGCTCATGACAATTCTATTTCATTCTCAATGACCAGAATGCCACCTCTATATACAACACTTTGAAAGTCACCACTTTCTAGCCATGTCATAGATACTCTAATAGTTCATCAACCATTGATTTAAATCTATTGGACTCAATAACCAACATCAAATCTACTATTCATGAACAAGATGCTTGTCTTAGTCTACAAATAGAGTTCCTCAGTGTGCACAATATATGCTCCTAACTCTTGGGCAAAAAAAAAAAAAAAAAAGAAAGAAAGAAAAACCTTTCTTGTTGTATCATATACATAAGCTTTTCAAGATAATAATCCAGAGAACGTTGTCCTGATTTCCATTTCCATATCTCATCAAAATGAGATACAATAAATAAAAGCATCCTTATGGACTTAAGCATAGCATCTAGCTAGAAGGTTTCATCAAAGATGATTCCTTCCTTTAGGATATAACCCACTACCATCAATCTAGCCTTGAAGATCTCTACATTCTTCTCCAATGAACCCTTTATACTTGTATATCCATTTAGATCCACTCCAATGGACTTAATGTCTTTCAACGCCTCTATAAGTAGTTAAAACACAATTACTTTACCTTAACTTTAATTATTATGATGAATTGGTCTACATCTTTATACATAAGAGCTTTGTTATAGTTTAAGGGATCATATTCATCATCCCACTCAACCATTCAAGCTAAAGATATCAATCTGTCAGGTGGCCTAACAATACCCTCCCGCTACACCAATGTTATGTAGTACTTAATGTGACATTAACCTAGTTGAAGATACAACATCTACACTATTAGTTGTATAAAGCTATAGAGACATGGTATCTCATACTATCAATCTATCCAACACAAACTATCTGTTGTACTTTTAGAACACTTTCTAAAACTTCTTACATAAAACACTTTTTAATATGTAAATGTGACTCATCATATGAATCTTACCATATTCAATAACACATTATTGATCATTTCTACAGCACTCTACAATAAGGAAAATTAAGGATTCTTCAGAAATCTTCCACTTCGATCTAATCAAAGTAACTTGATATAATTACCTAACTAATCCCAACTTTGGTCTTTAATTATTTGAACTTTTATAATGACCGAAGACTTCAATCTTTATAGGCTAATTGAGTAGTAATTCGTAAACACTTTATGAAATACTATTCGCTTACACTCACTTGAACTTTTAGCAGTCTATAAACATTTTATGAACAAGTTCTAATAGCTTAGTGGCTCTATTAACTTTACACTTTAGGCACTTCTAGTCACCATTAATTTGAATATGATTCCATACCGGTTATCATTTTAGTACTTAATGATCCTATAAGACAAATCAAACCAGTTTTCAATTATGTTAAAATACTATGAGTTAAGATCAAGTGCCATTTAAAAACTTTATGGGCTTCAGGAAATTCTTTTTTTATATGGTTACACAGCTTAGCTTGTATTAGACTAATAAATTGCCATTAACGCAGTTCTGATTAAAATATGTCAACTATCTACCAATATACCTTTTGTAACAAACACTTTATTTACTAAGCCATCAATCTATTTTTCAGAAAAATAAATGAAAGACTATTTTTAAAAATAGTTGATAGAAATTAAATTTCTAAAGTACATCAAGATAGCTACCCAAATACAAAACTACATTCCATGACTCAAACTACAATCTCTTGATACCCTTACTGAAAATACATTCACCATAAGACTAGTGAACTACCTACTAGTCACAACTAGAGAAGACAGGATATCAAATACATTACCATGTTGGTCCTTCGTCATGGCAACAATAGTATCTAAGTACCTAGATAATTTCCTTTAAAGTCTACTGCTTTTATAAAAGAGACAATACTATATTTACTCATGTTTTATTTTTCCCTTTTAAGGTTTTTTAATTCCCAAGATAGAAGCTTATACTAAGTGGACTCTTCACTTAGTTCTCATGACACATTTTCTCAAACTGTACTTTCATCCGTTCAAACAAGGAGTAATCTCTATTACTAGATGTATTTAGCCTAAACTGATTGAAAGACCTTGATAGGCAAATAATCTATTGAGATTGGCTATCAATATTTGCATCAAGAATTCCACTTCAATTAAACAAGCGATCATCATATGATGCGCTCTTGAACTGAACTTTCTTAATACAATCGTGCCCCTATCATCTTTCTCATTAGTTGTTCCCATGCTACTAGTTCTCTAATCAAACACTTCTTTCAAATATCGTATCATCTCTACTATAGTTAAATTTTCAAGTATCTAATACAAGAACATGTTCGACATCCAAAGTCCAAATGTTGCAACTAACTCTTTAGTTTAGACTAACATTCCTAACGTTCTTGTCAACTTAGTAGATAAACTAGCGGCAAACTAGAAAACTCTGAGCAACTACTAGTGCTCCACATGTATTAAGGCATATTAAATCTCGGTGTGCATAATAAAATAGACAAGTAAAAACATACTAGTCAAAGTTCACCGTCCAACACTTACATGTATCCCGCGGTGACCCTACAGAACTACCCAAAACTCCCCATGGGCAGGGTGAGAATATTTCTCAATAAATATGTCTTTTTGCAAACTCTTTGCTAAACATATTTAACATGCCACTCTTCCCTTGGCCTCTAAGGTCATACAACAGAGCTCCTTGAGGTTACTAATGTAAACCCTAGTTAAGAGTACATAGCTATCTTGACAACCATTCAAGCCCACGAAGTACTCCACGTCAGCGCACCCATTTTTTTTGTTTTTCACTTTAGTCTATCATAAGAGATCTAGTCTTGTATTCTGCAAATGAATGCCCTCCTCAGGGAGTTGCACCCACCTACAATACTACTAGAATGGTAACGGAGGACACGAGCATTCATTTAGAAGCTCGCTCCTATTTATGATGAATTTGGTTAGTGTGCTTACACATCATTTTAGAGTTCTGTGTGTGATAGGTTTATTAGGATGAGCTGAACTCAAGCTCTAGCTACACACCCAGCTTGGCATTCACTACAAGACTCAAACAAACAGTTAAAGAGGCCTGTGGGGTAACCCACAAGAACCCCTCCGATGCTCAAGTCAGTACTGATCTCAAGAGATAGTAATGAAAGCAAGTAATAAATAGACATAACAGATATAATATACTCAGCACATGGGGACTAAGAGGCTTGAAAGATTATTGCTCCGAAGAGGAAATCATGAAAGAAGGGGAGGAAGAAGTGTGAGAGAGGAGGGTCAAAGGTGTGGAGATGTCAGGAGCCTTTTCCCTTTTATAGAGAATTTCGGTCAACTGGCTCGCCCATTCTGGCTGGCCCATTTCTTTCAAGCCCTATTTATGCGTACAAGTTGGTGTTACTTATTTGCTTGGGGAGGGTAAGACTATGAACATAGCAATGTACTAGACGAGTAAGGGTCGAGCGAGTATTGGGCCAGTATTATAAACATATAGTCCCCCTACTCCATGGGCGAACTTCAATCATTCCAAGTTTGGCCATGGAGTATATTAAGTGTTGTCTATAACCATAGCTCATTATTGTGCCATATTTGCCTGAGTGACGGAAGTATTCAGCGTTCTATTTTGGTGCTACGTAGTTGTGATTCATGTGTGTTTTGCACTTTACCCAAAGTTAGTAAATAGGATATGTAATGGGGTATTCGATTTTTAATAGGGAACTTAAGTTATTGTGGCTCATAACTGGGCATGCAACCCATCATGAATCTTAGTAGGGCATCTAGCCCCGCATGGATCTTTGTAGGTGTTTAAAACATCGTTTACCTTATCGAGGCATTTAACCTATTAAGGACATTAATAGAGTGTTCTACCTTTTTGGTTTGCTGGAATGGAGCAGTTTTCATTTGTGTGGGAATGTTAAGAATCTAAGCCTCTAAGGCCCTCTGACGCTTAAAGTATTTAAAGCATTTTGCTCCTTTATTCCTATAAGCGCTCATAGCAATTTGAGTTTTATGTGATAAGCATGTAAGGATATCATCATCATAATTGGCCACTAGGCATGTGTGTATTTAGTTAGTAATATCCATAAAATGGCCAGTACAATGCACTTAGCTCAGGTTATTTTGATAAGCAAGGCATATCTGGCAGGAGCTGAAGGTGGTTGATTCAATATACTCAGTTAGTATAGAGATAATATGTCTAACACACCGCGACGAGGGTAGGGTGTTCAGTATTTTGCATTTATTTTACCGTCAAAGTGAACCATATGCCGTATACCTGAATGAAGTCAATGCGGTGCATATGCATCGGCATTCTAGAATCAAGGAGGATGAATATGTCGTACTGGTCCGATGGGGATAAGCATATCACTGATGTAATTGTCATGGAGATTGGCACATCTTTTAAACCTGCAAACCTTATGTAATAAAGTGTAAGTCATACATATCACATGGAAGGTAGATAACCGATCTTAGTGTATTATCCTTAGCTAATTCTCAAGTGAGTCATGGCGATGAGTATTCCACTCATTGCAGGTGATTGCACCAAGACAGACCATGGTGTTAGGTATTGCACCCATTCGGGTGATTCCACCACAGCAGACCATAGTGTCAGGTATTGCATCAGTTGCGGGTGATTGCACCAGGTTGGACCATGGTGTCAGGTATTGCACCCATTGAGGATGATTGCACCAGGACAGACCATGGTGTTAGGTATAGCACCCGTTGCCTATGATTACACTAGGATGGACTATGATGTCAAGTATTGCACTCATTATGGGTGATTGTACCAAGACGAACCATGGTGTTAGGTATTGCACCCGTTACAGGTGATTGCACCAGGGCGAACCATGATGCCAAGCATTGCACCTGTTACGGGTCATTGCACTAGGGCGAACCATGGTGTCATGTATAGAATACCTAGATAGAGCTGAGCATGCTTGGAGCAACAAGTTAAACTAAATGGGTCAACATAATACACTTGTTTGATAATGAATATCTTGAGAATAAATATCAAAATAAAGACAATGTTGCTAGAAATAATACATTTTTAAGGCTATCACATGCCAAGTAATTTACCAACCATATGGTATATCATCCTTAGAGGATATCTATGACTCACATTCTTTTATCTCCAACATTTATCTATTAAATTATAAGCTTGGACTTACCCATGTATTTTTTTAGTTGAATACGCGATGCTTAATTTCTTGAAATGAATTTATAAAGATTAAGCTCAAAATCCATGTTCTCTGTAAAGTTTGATTTGTAGAGTCGTAATGTACTTAATTATCAGTTCTTTAAATTTGAATGTCCAAGGGTAGGGGAAAAATTACGAGATTTGGAGAAGAAAGGTACTCTCAGACTCCCCCATGTAACTTGATTTTTTTGTGTGAATGAACAAGATTAATAAGAAGTATGAGGATAAGGTATACTTGCTAAATGTGATGTTTGATTACCGCATATGTGACTATGATGATAGTGAGTAGGAGCTTAGAGCTAAGTGGATAAAAACATCTTGCACTACTCTTATTAAGTTGTTGATCGATAGTGGTGTTAAATAACCCAACAGAAGGTCGATTAAAGCGTGATTTGCTTAAGCGTTATATTGCATGTGGTCCATTTCGGACCTGCTAGATGGAAATGCCTTATCAAATCATGATAACCGGCTAAGTTTCTAACCATTATTCGATCTCCGAGTAACAAGGACTCCTAAATATGCCACAATGTTGTGTTACGTGACATGATTGACGGCAAAACTCACTACCTTTGAAAGAGATTGCATCTTATGGATGCGTAGTTCCTAACTTGTAATTGTTCTAATTCGATTTGCATCAAGCGAAAGAAATGCATTTTCATTTGTTGTTGATTATGAAGCCTCTCAATTTGGAATGGTTTAGTCTTTGTGACGGAAGTGACATCTAACCTATGACCTGGGAGCGAAGTCCCCTAGTCTTTATGCTACCAAGGTAAGGAAGTTTAAGCGCTGAATCTAGACGAAGTGTCCTTGTCTAAAAATAATTTGCACTACTTGGATAAGAAAATCTAAGTTATAAATTGGGACGCAGTCCCCTATTCCTAAAATGACTTCCGCCACTAAGAGAAGGAAATTTAAATTATGAATTGGGGCAAAATCCCCCTATTTTAAAATGGTTTATCCCAATAAGACAAGGAAATTTAAGTTGCGAATTAGGGTGAAGTCCCTTTATCTTAAAATGATTCGTGCCACTAAGATAAGGTAATTTAAGTTGCAAATTGGAGCGAAGTCTACATGTCTTAAAATGATTCGTGCCACCAAGGAAATTTAAGTTGCGAATTGAGACAAAATCACCATGTCTTAAAATGATTCATGACACCAAAATAAGATAATGACTGAGGTGAACTCTCCCAACCTTAAAATGAATTATACTACCATGATAAGGAAATGACTGAGGCGAAGTCCCCCAGTCTCAAAACAATTTACACTACCATAATAAGGAAATGATTGGGGCGAAGTCCTCTAGTCTCAAAATGATTTACACACCACCATAGAAAGGAAATCATGAGAGAAGGCGAAGTCTCTCAGTCCTCACCATTCATGGGATGGTTTTTGTTCTGAATTCAATGTCGACTTAATATCTCCCAAAAATACTTAGCCTCTAGCAACATCTGATTTTGAGAGATGGCGATATCACGCAACGTATCAAGTAGGTCCAGTATGGTGAGATCCATCTTTTTTATTAAATGACACTTGCTAGTGTTTTGCAGGTGAATAATGGGCATGTGTGCACATGGCGGGTAGCTTAATTTTTACGGGCAATAATGGTGTCGTGTGTTCCAATTTGATGAATTGTCATGGATGGAAAGAGACAATACACATGTTTTGGGGTTCCAAAGGAGTTATGAGGTCTCTTGGATGCCCAAACAAAGTCCTTAGAATGAATCATGTAATTTTGTCATCTTGTTATGAGCGCTTTCATGGCTTTTGAGCTCAACATCTATATGTACCTTTTGACTTGCACTTGTGTCTTAATGTTCGAATATGTGTGTTCTAAATTCTAGAATCATTAAAGGTAGGGTTGATGACTTCGTTCCTTTTGTACCCCTAATTTAGAATTGTTGCGCCTAATTGTTAACTCGACAATTTATGGATAAGGATCTAGCCAAGTATGGTTCCTTATATGAAGGATGTATTATAGTGAGTTGGTCACTTGATATAATGACCGTCAAGCATAGATAGGCTTTCCAACTGGCTGGTTAATCAATGAATGCAATTTGTCTAATTATTGGGAGGTGATGCCAAACCTAGACCTTAAGATCTTGTAATGATGGACGACTAAACATAAATGGCAGCTCACAAGTGATAGTTAAGATGGTGAGCATGTAAGGAGTAATTGTTGATAGAAGAGTTAGCTGCTAGTCTGTATCCTATGGCGAGTAAGTGGGTATACTTACTTTTCCCTTGCTTATTCGCTCTTTAGGATGAACACCTTACTAGCTTCATTAGTCTACCAGTAACATGAAGCCTAACCCTCATGCTTTATTGAAAATTTCACTATTTATTGCGAGGATGATTATTATAAGGAATTTCATTTCTATTGAAACAAAAATTTAATGCAGTGAATCCTAAACATAAGCAGATAATTGCACATAATATATGTCGTCTTTCTTGGTATAACCCACTCGAAATCCTTAAAATTTGTTATTAGATTCAACTCTCAAACCTCTTCTTTGAGTTCATAAATACCCTTATAAACTTGCGTGTCAACCTATATACTTCCCTCAATGTTGTGTGAATAACCTCTATTGTTAACGAACCTTCACAAATCCTAGGAAAAGATAATTTCTTAAACAACTTTAAATTCAATTTCACTAACTTTACCAACTTTTTCTCTAAACCCATTATTTTCTCACTCAATACATTAATTCTTATTTGTCATCGTTCAAACTCAATTCCAAAACCTTAAGCTTGGTTTCTTTCTTGTTATTTTGGAATTTTAGATCTAACCCACTTCGGTTTAAGACCATGATTAAATCATAATAATTAAAATATGAAAAAACTACTTAAATAATTAAACTTTTATGGACGTTTTCATGCAGCCGCCAAATAGCCTTTGGCAGGTCAGGCGGGTCAAGACGGGCGAGCTAGAAATAGGAGGGATTAGGATGCCATGATTAGACGGGAAGCATCCTCACGTTCGCGATTGGCGCACAGCTTGGCGGAAACATGGTTGGCGGCAAGATCTTAGTGTCACAGCTAAAGAGAGATGCGTGAAGATTGCGGTAAAGATTAGAGTTTGAGTTTGATTAGATTAGTTTGTTAGTATTTAGATTTAAATAAATGTTTAGTTATCTTTAGGCCTTTATATTTATCTTTTAGAATTCTGTTTTAATTCAAATAGCTTCTCTATAAATACAAGACGAATTAGGTTGTTTTGGTGGTCAATTGTTTTAGAAATATTTTATGAGTTTTGGTTCTTCTATTCTTAAGTGTAAGATAGGATGAATTTTATCTTTTCCCTTGTTATTTTTATTAGAGTTTAATAAAATTAAAGGGAAGGCCGTCGATTCCTTCCCGTTTCCCAAAATCCCACTTACGCACTGCATCACTTTTCTGATTGCACGTCTATGAGAGGGTATAAGAGTTAATTCACAATTAAAGATCTCAAAAGATGAAATTATAATGAAGAGTGGTCTAGTTATGTTGTAACTAAACTGAAATTCATAGCAAGAATTTGTCCAAACGGAGTTTGATTAGACCAGAACTGTAGTGAAAGTTAACTCAATCGAGGATCTATTAGAGCAAACCTTTGACAAAGATTAGTTCACTCGGAGCTTGATTTTGAAGTAGAACTATCACGAAGAGTGACTAAATTGAAATTGTAGCAGCTATTATTTGATTGGGTCTAAAACGAATTAAAATAGAACGTTGTAACCCTATTGATCATTGTGTAGGAAGTTTAAATAGATGTGGTACTTGTAGAATGTAAGTGATGCAAACATTTTTTAATCAAGTTTCGCTCACATCTTGTATGAGATATTCACAAAATTACACAATGAAAATGAGCAGCAGAGATGATAAATAGAAAGAAGTTGTCGAGTGTGATTTTTATTAAAGGGTGTACTAGATGAATTTTTGATTCAAAAAGCAAGCAAATATTTTCTTCATTTATAATAGTGCGCTAACATCAAGTAGGGCTAGTTCAATGGAGATTGTAACGAAAATTGATTCAACCAGGTTTGATGAAAATTAAAGTATTTGAGATTGAATTGTATAGTGATTGTTACGAAATTTGTTTAATTAGGGTTGAACTCAAACTAAGATTGTAATAGAAATTGAGCCAATTAGGGCTGAACCCAATTAGAGTTTAATGGTGGAAAGAGGGTTGCTGGCGGTGGACCAACCTAGCATGGTGGTGGTCCTCGTGCGTAGTGGAGGTGACCTGTGATGGGTGCGAAACAGTGGCGGTGGTGTGCGAAACAAGGGAGGGGAGTGTGGAATATGACCAGTTGTTACGTTTATTTCTCAAATTATTTGTTTTAAGTTTATGGGGTTGCCGTGGGGTCATCGATCAATTGGGAGGGAAGCCCAATCGATTAGGTGATTTAAGAGAATTTTCAGGATTTTGGGCCGTAAGAGGGCCGACCGATCGGCCCGGTTTCGATCTATCGGGACCTCAAGACACTGGTCTATAAATATGGGCGTAGGGTTTACGTCATGATGTATCCAATTAAAGTGTGAGGCACCGCCATTGAGAGAGAGAGAGAGAGATGATTTTGTAATTCCTCTAATTCAGATTTTGAGTACTATGAGAGTTAAGAGAAAGTGATTATAATTCTTTTATAGATCTCGTTAAGAGGAAGTGTTGCTGTAATTCTTCCATTCAGTATCAATAAAGAATCTCCATCTCCGCCTGTGGTTTTCTCCCCTCTCGATTGTAGTGGGGTTTCCACGTAAATATTGTGTATTCGTGTTTGTTCTTTCTTTCTCCATATATTTGTTTACTTCTCGTTTGTGTGAGTCATATTATTTGAATCGAATCAAGTGATTAGGGTTTACGCTTCTGCGTCAAGATTTTCCCCAACAAATTGGCATCAAAGTATGTCGATTTGTTCCAGATTTATCCGCACAAATTGGTATCAAAGCCTTGTTTATTTCGATTTCATAATATGACATCTGCAATTAGATCCGAAGTTGAGAAGTTTGGTGGCCAAGGGAGCTTTAGTTTATGGCAGGTTCGCGTTAAGGGCCTCTTGACTCAGAGTGGCTTAAAGAAAGCTTTAGATGGGAAAGAGAAGAAATCAGAGAATCTAACTGAAGTACAATGGGAGGAGTTAGACAAAACGGCTTTCACTGCAATTCAGATGTGTCTTACCGATGACATTTTGACAGAACTTCTGGAAGTGAAGACCGCTAAGGAGTTGTGGAAAAAATTACAGGATATGTTCTGTTTCAAGTCCGTCTCCAACAAACTCGCAGTTAAGCGCCGGTTATTCACGTTTCGTATGTCAGAAGGTACGTCACTTAAGAATCACGTCAATGAATTTAATTCAATTATTCAATATTTGAAAAAATTAGATGATATTTCTAAGGATGAAGATCAGGCAATGTTATTGTTATGTTCTTTCTCTACTTCATATAAGGGTTTTGTTGAAAGCATGATTTATGGTGGTAGACAAACCACATCTGTTGATGAACTTAAGAGAAACCTACTGAGTAAAGAACGAGTAGATTGAGAATTATCTAATTTTGTTAATAACTCAGGTAGTTGTTTATTTGTGAGAGGGAGAACTGAGTATGATCATAGTGGGAGCAAGTCCAAATCTATGTATCAAGACCTAACCTGTAACTACTATCATAAGAAAGGACATATTAAGAAAGACTGTTACAAAATTAAGAGAAAATTAGAAGCAGATAACAGGTCTGACCAGAAATCCATAGTAACTAGTGTTGTGGATGGTGAGAATGACGATCTTCTATTGTCTGTGTCTGAACCTCAGTCCAATTTGAGAGACAATTGGATTTTGGATTCGGGTTGCTCCTATCATGTCTGTCCTAATCGAGATTGGTTTTCCACGTACAAGTCAGTTCGAGGTTGATGGGTAATGATGCTTCATGCAAAGTTCTGGGTATGGGAACAATTCATTTTAGGATGTTCGATGGCACTATCAGAGTTTTGAGCGATGTTCGCCATGTTCTTGATTTAAAGAAGAATCTTATCTCTTTAGGTACTCTTGAGTCTAAAGGGTATAGGTACACAATTGAAGGTGGAGTTTTGAAGGTCGTTAAGGGTGTTTTGACAGTTATGGAAGGCAGAAGCATAGGTACTCTGTATGAGCTTGTCGGTTCCACAGTTGTTAGATCTGTTGCAGCATCTTCATCATCCTTATTGTTGACAGAACTAGAGATCACAAATTCAAGATGTTTGAGATTGGATCATTCAGGTGATAAGGGTCTGTCTAAGCACAGTGTGAGGGGCTCTTTGTGTGGTCAGTCTACAGGACTGATATTAAGTGAACAAGGGCTTTTTGGGAAGCAGAAAGGTTTTCGCTTCAAGCAATTCTTGACGAGTAGATGTGTCACGTTTGGTGAGTCTTCGTTATTGTCTCCACAGAAGATGTCATCAGTTGTTTGTGATTCAGGTCAGGTGAGTAAGCCAGAGGGAGTTCAATTGAGTAACACAGTTCAGCAGCAGGTGGCTGTTTTAGATAATGTGTCAAGAGCCAATTCAGAGAAGAAGAAGATTGGCATTACTGATAACCTCTCAGATATGTTTACTCAGTTGCTACCTAGCAGGAAGTTCAAGCTTCGCTTGGACTTGGTTAGGTTTCGCGTTTCGTTGAGATAACCCCATGTGTGGAGTGTTTAGTGGAGAAGGTGGAGGAAATTCTTTTATATATATAATTTGAGCCAAGGTGGAGATTTGTTAGGTTTATGTCTCAAATTACTTGTTTTAAGTTTATGGGGTTGCCGAGGGGTCACCAATTGATCAGAAGGGAAGCCCGATCGATCGGGCGATTTAAGAGAATTTTCGGGATGTTGGGCCGTAAGAGGGCCAATCGATAGGGACCTCCCAGACACGGGTCTATAAATAGGGGCATAGGGTTTACGTCATGATGTATCCAATTAAAGTGTGAGGCACCACCATTGAGAGAGAGAGAGGTAATTTTGTAACTCCTTTTATTCAGATTTTGAGTGCTATGAGTTAAGAAAAAGTGATTGTAATTCTTTCATAGATCTCGTTCAGAGGAAGTGTCGTTGTAATTCTTCTGTTCAATATCAATGAAGAATCTCTATCTCCGCCCGTGGTTTTCTCCCTGTCGATTGTAGAGGGGTTTTCACGTAAATATTGTATGTTCGTGTTTGTTCTTTCTTTCTCCATATATTTGTTTACTTCTCATTTGTGTAAGTCATATTATTTGAATCGAATCAAGTGATAAGAGTTTACACTTTCGCATCAAGATTTTCCCCAACAAATTGGTATCAAAGTATATCGATTTGTTTTAGATTTATTCCCACAACAGTCATGTTGGCTTTGGTTGCGTGTGGTGGATGGGAGATGAAGTCTTGCGCGGATGTGGAGAGTAGCACAAGGTTAGAGGAACAGAGCAGGGTGAACGATGCAACACAGCGGGCCACGAGTTAGGGCGAGCCAGAGCTCAGGCGAGCCATGGTTAGGGCGAGCCACCGTTCACGACAGGCGACGTGGTAGTGAGTGGTGTGCCTCTGGTGGTGGCTGTGTAGTTAGAGGTGGTGGCAAGGGAAGGAAGATGACGGTTGAAGACTTACATGATGGTCAAGACTTTTTTTTTTTCTTGGGTATTGCTTTTTCTTTAACTATATAAAGTATCTTCTAACTTTAAACGAACATATTTTTTTGTCCTTAAGGAGTTATAAAGCGAGTCACATACCAAAACGAAGCTCTTAAAGAGCTCTACACAACCATAATAGTTTCTCAAATTTTAAAGAAAAGATAACAAAGATGTGGTGGGAGTTTCTCTGGCATGTTAGTGATTGATGGCTTATACGACTTGACATTGAGACTTAAACAAATATAATTCTTAATTCTTGAGGAGCTACGAGTCAAATCACCGTTCAAAATGGATCTCTTAAAGATTTCCATATAACTAGAATGATTTCTCGAATTTTCGGATTAGAGATGGCACATAAAAGGTGAAGTAAACGAGCACCAAGCATTTTAGTTAGGTAACTTGCCTTATAACATAAAACAGGCATAACTTTCAATACGTGAAAAGTTACAAATTGAATTACATATTACAACGAAGCTTTTGAAAATTTTCAGGTACCTATGACAATTTTTTGAAGTTTTGGTCGAAGAAAATATATCAAAAGTGAAGTGGGCTTGCCTTGGGTTTAAACGTTATATAACTTACCTTATAAATTAAAATGGGCTGATTTTTTGAGCTTTTTATCAAATAAAGTATATGGAAAGTGATATGGGCATGCCACACGCATATAGGTTTGTTAACTTACCTTGTAAATTAAAACCGGCAAAACTTTCAACCCACAAAGAGTTACGGATGAAATTACATATCAAAATGAAGCTCTTAAAGAGTTACAGGTGTCCATGATAATTTTTCAAAATTTTGATCAAATAAAACATATGAAAAATGAAGTGGACTTACATCACTTAGGTAGGCTGTGTAGCTTACCTTATAACTTAAAACGTGCATGAATTTCAATCCGTGAAGATTTATGGATCGAGTTTTATATCAAAATGAAGATCATGAAGAGTTCTCGGTGTCCATGATACTTTCTACAGGTTTTTTTTTTTTTTTTTTTATCAAAGAAAACATATGAAAAATGAAGCTGCCTTGCCAAGCATAGGTGGGTTGTGCAACTTACCTTATAGCTTAAAATGGGCATAACCTTCAGCCCATGAAAAGTTACGGATTGAGCTATATAATAAAACAAAACTCTTGAAGAGTTCTAGGTTCTTGCGTTGATCATTCAATTTTTTTATCAAAGCAAAGACGAAAAAGAGGCATAAAGGATATAGCAGTATTAATCTTATTCAAGCAAATCCCTTTGTGAGTTCATAAATATGCTTAAAAGAGGTAAAAATAGGACGTAAAAATAATTGACTTTCACCCAAGCAAACCTCTTTCAGTGTTCAAGGATGTTTAAAAACAAGCTTTCTTTACAAATTTTGCTTGGGTAGGCTCATTCTTATCACAAAGAATACCAAAGAGACCAAAGAAAATGTTGAAAATTAAATTACTGGATGCTAAAAACGCTTGAGTTTTACAGGAAATATCAAACTATGCATGAGCTTATGATCCTTCTCATAGACGGTGCCAAAATTTTAACGATGAATCTGGTCAGTATGCTTATACATCATTTTGGAATATTGTATGAGGTGGGGTTCGTTAAGATGAGCTAAACTTAAGCTCTAGTTACACACGAGCTTGGTATTCCCTGCATGATTCAAATAAACGGTTAGAAGGGCCCGTGAGGATAACTCACTAGGGATCCCTCCAACGCTCAATTCAGTACTGATCTCAAGAGATAGTAATGAAAGCTAGAAATAAATAGACATAACATATATAAAATACTCAGTATAAGGAGAGTAGAAGGCTTGAAAGATTATTACTCCGGACAAGAAATCGTGAAAGAAGGGGAGGAAAAAGCGTGAAAGAGGTACGGAAATATGAGGACCCTTTTCCCATTTATAGAGAGTTTTGGTTAGCTGGCTCGCCCATTCTAAGTCACCCATTTCTAGCTAGCCCATTTCAGGCTAGCCTGTTCTAGCCAGCCCTATTTATGGGCGCCCCTTGGTATTATTTGCCTGGGAAGGGCAAAACTATTAACATAGCAATGTACCGGGTGAATAAGTGCCGAGCAAGTATCGAGCTAGTATTATAAATAGCTCCCACTTGATAATTTGAATATTGTGAATCTTTTTATAATTTTAGCAAACAAACAAAGCATCTAATCCACCTAACCATTCCTTGTATGTGTGTAACAATGAGCTAACCAATCTACCTGTTACTCCATGAGAGAGGGGTGGAACGAATTATCAATAAGATGAGAACAATTCTCAATTTATATGTTTCCTTAAAATAATGAACTCACCGTTTCTACCTTGGTCTCTAAGAAAGTATCACAATGCTCCCTAGAAGACTATCATACTATCCTAGTCAAATGTATACCGTTACCTAGATGTTAGTGCAAGCAAAAAAAAAATACACTATGGATATGCGGTCACATCTGTTTTCCCATACCTCAATCTATCCTTAAAAAGTCTAACCATGTATTTCGCAACAAACACACTCCTCAGGTAGTAGCTCCTGTTCACTATACTATTAGACTGGCAACGGAGACAGTGAGGAATCAACTTCTGAACCTCGCTCCCACTTGAAATTTTAAACGGTTGATTTTTCTTTTAAGTTTAATTATCTCATAATCAATATTAGAATCATATTCTAAATTTTATTTAACAAATAAAAAAAATCCTAATTCAATTAGGTTCCTTTAATTATCCAACAAGCTAATCTCATTAGATACATTATGAGAATTTTTCTTTCAAATAATTCAACTGTTGAGTTGTCTAATCTCATTAGGTCTATTTGCTAAAATTCTCCCACTAAATAAAATCAAATATTTCACCAAGTTACATATTTACATGGCCTGTTAACTTTATTCATATTATACATAATATTTCACTCATTTAAATAATATCAAACATGTGAACAAAATTTAATAAGTATCATGTTAGCAAACCTTTTGAATAACATTATTTAAGGCTTAACATGGTAAGAGTAGTTAAAGATTTTCTAAAACACTTTTAGAAAAAATTATCACATAATCTTAATTAGAATCTCATTCCAATTAATTATTTATTTATTTAAATTATTTAAATAATAAATTTTTTTAAAAAAAACTCTGTGAGGGATGCGCTGGGCATTCCTCCTATTTTTTTTTATTTTTTAAATTTTAGTTTAAATAAATAAATTATTATTTAGATCTTAATCTCACTGCATCGTAAAATAAATCCGTATATCTAATCACATTAGATATACAACATTTTGAATTATTATAAAATATTTAACGATGAATATTTCATATTTGGTTCAAAATTGAAACATAAAACAAAAAGTGCAAAAATGACCCAACAATGGGAGTGTTGTGATGGGCCAAAATCTTGAAATCTAGTCGGTTTCTAATTACTCAGGTTGCCTTTGTAGCACTAAGATTAGCTACAGTCCTATTCGGCCACCAATAAGTACGTATCTGGATAACCAAAAGTCTCGATAGTTACCCCGGTTCAACGGCTCCATAAGAATCGGCAATTTGTGTTCCCTCTGGTCCATTATTGATCCAATTTGGCCCTATGATGTTGTGATCTAGAGATCACAATTAGGGTTTGAGATAGAGAGAATTAGGGATGAGAAGAGGGAGAGAGAGAGAGAGAGAATTGAGATGAGAAAAGAAGGCAATTTGTCATTAATCATCAAAAACAATACCAATACAATGAATTCTAGTCTTATTTATAGACAATTGGACCACTGACCAACTAACCATCAACTAACAAGCAATCTTAACCAGAATTAACAGCCATTGACTGGATATTGACTTTTCCCGCCAAAAATTAGCAACAGCCACTAATGGCTCTTCCCACCAAAACACCACTTCAATTATTTCACCTAATCCAACTAGGGGCTATGACACTGTTGCAGGTGTTCGAAAGTCATACATCTCAAATACCGCTCCAAACACTGATTCAACCTCTTAATCTAGCCATCAAATTGAGGGTGATAAGCTAAACTCAAAGCAAGGGAAGACACCAACAAGCGAAATAACTCTTGCCAAAATGCACTGGTGAAGATCTTGTCTCTATCACAAACAATAGATTGAGGAAGCCCATGGAGTTTGTACACATTATCCAAGAAAAACCTTGCTAGCTGAAGAGCTATAAAGGGATGCTCCAGTGCAAAGAAATTCCCATATTTAGTGAATCAGTCCACAACTACCCAAATGACACTCTTCCCTTCAGAACTAGGAAGTCCCTCGATGAAGTCCATACTTATGTGCTGCCAAGCGTGATCAGGTATAGGAAGAGGCTGCAGTAAACCAAGGTATGGACAATTCTCCCCCTTATTCCTCTAACAGGTATCATATGAACGTACCCAAGCCACCACATCCTTTCTCATGCCCCTCCAAATAAACCACTTCTTCAATCTTTCATATGTTCCCAATATACCAGAGTGAACCGCAAAGCCTGAAAAGTGAAGTGCTTGGAATATCTATCTCCTCATAGAAGTAGCAGACCCAATGTAAATATGACCATTGATCTTCAATAACCCATGGGAGAGAGTAACATTAGGTACTGCAGCAGTGTTGACAGCCAAAACCTATTCCAGTTCAGCAGCATAAGAGTCCTGCTCATAGGACTTGGTGATATCCAGCATCCACAAGGGTTGTATGGCTGAAATGACTTTCAATGACTAGGTCATGCTGCCTAGACAAGGCATCAGCTTCCAGATTCTCTTTACCCTTTTTGTATTGAATTGAATAATCAAGGCCTAACATCTTCATCAATCCTTCCTTTTGAATTCTTGTAGTGATTCATTGCTCAAGCAAGTGCTTAAGGCTTTCATGATCAGTCCTAATAATGAAGTGATGGCCCTCTAAATAGCGTCTCCACTTCTGCACAGCTAAAAGGATTGCCAAATATTCTTTCGCATATATGGAAAGACCCAAATGTCGCTAACTCAAGGCCTGACTGAGATAAGTAATCGGTCTTTCATGTTGCATAAGGACGGCACCCACTCCATACTGAGAAGTATATGTATCCAAAATAAAGGGCGCACTGAAATTTTGCATAGCCAAGACAGGTGTAGAACACATTGCTTTCCTGTGTCTATTAAATGCATCTTGAGCTTCAACATTCCGACCAAAAGCATCCTTCTTAAGCAATGAAGTCAAGGGCTTGGCTATATCTCCATATCCCAATAAATTTCCTGTAGTAGCCAGTAAGACCCAAAAAACCTCTCCAAGACTTAAGATTAGTGGGTCTTAGCCAGTTCTCCATTGCTTGCACCTTGTTTGGATCAGTTGAGACACCTTCTCTTGACACAACATGCCTAAGGTATTCTCCCTTGGTCTGGCCAAATGAACATTTAGACATCTTGGCATATAACTGATGCTCTCTCATAGTTTCGAAGACTAACTGTAAATGCTGCAAATGGGACTCAAAGGTGTGGCTGTAGACCAAGATATCATCAAAGAATACCAACACAAACTTGCAAAGGAATGGCGTAAAGATAGCATTCATCAAGGCCTAAAAGTAGCAGGAGCGTTAATTAATCCAAAAGGCAGTCTTGCGTATATCTGCACTGCCCACGCGAATTTGATGGTATCCTGGGCGCAAATCCAACTTTGAATAGACAGCAGACCCATAGAGTTCATCTAAAAGATCATCAATGACCGGTATGGGAAACTTGTCCTTAATAGTCTGAGCGTTGAGCTGTCTGTAGTCGATGCACATCCTAGAGTAGCCATCCTTGTTCTTGAGTAATATAACCCGGGATGCATAGGGGCCGTGACTAGGTTGTACAACTCACTCTTAAGCAGCTCATCACTCTATCACTCAATTTCATTCTTGTGAGCATGAGGGAGTTTGTAAGGTCTTAAGTTTATTAGAGAAGCCTTAGACCTTAAGGGAATAGAATCATCCAGAAGTCTCTTCAAAGGAAGAGTGTTAGGAGGCTCAAAGATATCCCTAAATTCATGTAACAACAGAAGTATAGAGGGATCAGACACTACTTAGTCTTTAACTGGTTCTGCTTGTATGGAAGACAGATGACCAATCCAAGCACAAGTCCCCTTCTGTAATGCTCTTCAACTCCTTATAGTTCATCAAACGTAGGGTCCCTTGCTCCCTCACTCCTTGGAGCTTGACTAAATTGCCATCCTTCTCAAAAGCCAGTGACAACTTAGTGAAATCAAAGGTTATGGGACTGATGGTCTTCATCCAATTCACACCAAGCACCATATCACATTCACCCAACTTAAGAACTCTAAAATCGTAGACAAACTCATGGCCTTGCATCTGCCATCTAAATTGCTTGCATTGTGTCTGTGTGAGCATAGTGTTACCATCAGCCATGCTAACTGAATGAAGAAATTTCTTCACCGACTCATATCTCACCTTCTTAACAATTCGAGGATCAATGAAATTGTGTGTACTTCCACTGTTAATAAGTATCAACAATGATTTTTGTCTAGCAATTCCCTTGATCTTAATTGTAATATGAGCTCCATTGCCTATCAGGGCATGAACTAAGATAGCTATTTCCTCATCTGCATCCTCAACAGACTCCTCTTCTAACTACTTTAATTCCTCAATTTTAGTGATATCTTCCTCTTGATCCGCCCTAGTCACTATCATTAACTGTCTATGGGCACACTTATGACCAATAAAATACATTTGATTGCACTTAAAACACAATCGGTTGGCCTTCTTCTCCTCTAAACTCATTGGTTTACTCGCAACGCTGCGACCAATAGTTGTATTGCTGGAATTGAACTGATATTATGCTGCTTTACTGCTTGACTAAAAGCTAATTGGCTTACTCTTCACCATCCCTTCAGCTAAACACTCAATCGTTGATTCAAAGAGCCTAGCCTTTGAATAGGCCTTACTCAAGGTCTCAAGATTTAAAGCCGTCACTCGGTTCTTGATTTTAGGCTTAAGGCCATGGATAAAGCTCGAGACATAATAGCTTTCACTTTCACCAGGCTTAACCTCCATCATCAACAACTTCAATTTCTTGGTCATATAATCTCGTACTATTCAAGTCTGAGCCACTTTATTGAATTGATCCACGACATCACTTAGATCATCCTCTCCAAATCGTTCAAAGAACTCCTCCACAAATTTTGTCCAAGTGAGCTAAGGCTTGCTAGAAGTTAAGCTATGAAACCATGTCTCACGGTCACCTAACAAATAAATTATTGCTATCTCCACCTTTTCCTCGACTGAAATGCTATAGAAGCGAAAGAATATCTCATATCACCTGATCCAGGACCTATGATGTGTTCCATCAATGTTGCTGATTTCAACTTTAGGATGTCTAAATGTAGAATGTCTAGCTACTTGTGTCAAATTTAATCTTTGATCATTCAATCTTGACATTAGAATTAGAGGTTCAGGGGGCCTTACATTCGGTTGTACATTTGGAGCATCACTTGCAGATTCAAAACCTGAGCTGCAGTTCACCTTCGCCTGAACAGCTAGTAATTGCTGTTGCATAACATCCTGTGTTTGATTCAGATTGCCAATGGCAGAGACAAGGTCACTGAGCTACTGCTGCTGCTGCTACAGCTATGACATTTGCCCAGAGGATGGGCCAGCACTGTTAGAGGCTACCATGGTTGATTTCTTCTTACCTCGAGCCAGATTGTCAATAGCAGGGGGCCAAGAATGTAGCTCTGATACTAAATGTTGTGATCTAGGGATCACAATTAGGGTTTGAGATACAAAGAATTGGAGATGAGAAGGGAGAGAGAGAATTGAGATGAGAAACGAAGACAATTTGTCATTAATCATCAAAAACAATCTCAATACAATGCATTCTAGACAATTAGGACCACCGACCAACTAACCATCAACTAACAAGCAATCTTAACTAGAATTAACCGCCATTGACCTAATATTGACTTTTCCCACCAAAAACTGCAACGACAAACGGCAACAACCACCAATAGCTCTTCCCGCCAGAACGCCACTTCAATTATTTCACCTATTCCAACTAGGGGATATGACATATGGTATCTGGGTTCATGAACTATGGTCAACAAACAGTACGAGCAATAAGAAACATTGGTCAAGGTTTCACACAATTTCAATAGTTCTTCCGCTTCCAGAACAAAATCTCCCATTGTGCTGTTTGGAGTGAATATTTTGATGAATATCCAATTGGAGGATCAATATAAGTAAAGAAAACAATATAGTATTGAATAATTCATGCCTGTATGAAGGCTCTCAAAGAAAAGATAAGCAAAAAAAATTAATTTTGGGTTTGATTAGGACTCGTTCTATGATAACTAGAACCTTTGATTTTTAACGTTAGCTCCTATTTATAGTCTTTAAAACTTTTAGAAAAATATTTCTTATAACCCCCACTTTGAACCTTAATTATTTGTCATACAATAGTTAATATGCATGTGTATGTGTGTGCCTCTGTGTGTGTATATATGTGTGATTTAGTGGAGGGCAAGGCGTGCATGAGTAGAATGAGGTGCAAGGAGTCATGGTCCTAGGTTTGCCAAGCGTCCATGACCCCATGACAAGATGCAAGGGTGAGCATTTCCATGTCATGTGCTGAGGCACACACAAACATTAGGACCGAGCACGCACCCCAGCGCATTGTTGTACCCTCCTATGTGCAGTGCGAGCTTCCCTGCCTGCACGTGCATGACCTAGCACACGCCCCCTGGGCATGCGCCATGCACATGACCCAATGCACGCCCAGTGCCTGTCACGGGGAATCTTAATAGCGCCACTTTTTCTTATTTTTGCTTGATTCAATGGGGCCTCTTGCATGTCGTCCCCATGGATTATAGAATAGCTTAATGTATATAGTAGCTTAGAAAATTTTTAGTTTCTTTTTATCTCTTGCACTCCTCAAAAATAGGGGTGTATGATTGCAGAGGAACTTTGATGTTTCTTCCTATCAAGGCGACGGAGTCCAGTTTTGTATATATATGTGGGAGAGTCAACTCAACTTGAAAACCCCATATCCGTTGTATGCTTGGTTAATGAATACAAATTGTCTTCTTTTCAAGCTTTGTGTTCACGTGTGATTGTTTGTCGTGTACTTAAGTGGGAGTAACATTGCCAAAGTCGCACACCCGTCGCCCCGGAACCCGAAAGGTCCTAGCCCCACAGACCGCTGTGCACTCAAAGTGATCAATAGCGCAAGGTAGCGTGTTGTCCTTAGTGAATAGTGTGCACTGCACGGCTCCTAGTTCCTAGGACCATGACACAAGGCATGCATGAGTGGAGTGAGTTGAAAGGCCCCTCTTTTATAAATAGTATCCCTGGCCAATTTTAATCATCCACATTTCACATTGTCTTCACTCAAAGTAAGTGGATATTGAGAGTTGAGAGAGAAAGGAGCCAAAGGCTAAGAATGTTAAATCTATAACTTGGAATTTTAAAAGAGCTCTTTTTTCTATACATAGGTGACTTATTTGTTAACTTTTCTGCACTTTTGCTAAAAAGTTCTAAGTGTTTTCAATCTATTCATCTATAACTAAGTCTCACGTTTTTCTTAAAAGTTTTTCATGGCACTTCCTTTTTACACATCTTTACCCCTCTATGCCTTCAAAAACTAAAAAAGAAATCAAACATAAATATCTATGTTTATGGAGTATGAAATTTAAATTTGGTTATGTTATTATTATTTCTTTTACTACTTCGAAAATAGGATTTGATTTATGTTTCATAATATGCAAATATGCATTGCATTTTCTTATGCTTTGTTTTGCAAATTGTGCCCTATAATGACGGTGAAAGACATTTGCAAGATTGCGATGGGGGAATACCATCTTTGTTAGCAGTGCACTATTTGAAATGTTCCTCTAAACCGGAAGTGGGTCGATAACCCAATTATGACATTCAATTCCGAAGCCACAACCCAACTGCTTAAGGTCTAGGAGTTCCATTGATGTGTTCTTAAGTTTTTTTTTTGAATAATTTTTAATAAGCTACTCTAGCTATGCTTCTCGAAATGCACCATGCCTCCTTTAAAATGCCTGATCCTTGTTTTTGTTAGCAAATTTGTTACTTACTGGACTTTGTGTTCACCTCGTTATTTATTTTCTCAGACAAGGCAACTTGTGGCATACTTGGAAATTAACAATCTTAGCCACTGTGACACTAGAAGTTTGCGGCAATCACGGGGAAACTTTCTATGCTTCCAGGCTTGGATAAGTTCGATATAGTTCGTTACAATTGTTAAGATTCTTAATTTTTAGCATTATGGATTTTGGATGTCTAGGTACCTTTCATCCCCTAGAGTCTAATTTTTTCCATTTTCTTCCCTCAGATTATACGGCTCATATGTGAAAATTTTCCTACTATTCATTTATGGTATCCGACTGCCTTAAGGTTAGATTTGCACATGATAGAACACACGTTTGATTGATGCTAGAGCATGAGACATTTGGTTCATATTGGGGCTCAATAACCTATCAAGTTGAGTTTGAGTAAGATTCATAATCAACTACAAACAAGGGTATCCTCCACTCGTTGAAGTTTATGAACAATTTGATAAGGTCTTGTTATGAGCACTAAGGATTGATACTAGCTCATTAAGAGCTCATAGTGGCTCAGTGAAGGTCATTATTAGGTCAAAAATGCTTCAAAACTGACTCAATGGTAACCTCGAATAGCTCGCTTCAGTAACAATCTCAAATTGATAGCAAGTTTGGCCCGATGAGCTTGACTGGGCTCAATAATGAGCTCGGCTGGGGTCAACTTGATTAAGCTAACCACCTAAACCGAATCAAGTATCTAACACACTAATATCTTATTAAACCAAGTGCGAACAAAGGTTTGAAGGATCGATAAAAGCTCAACTCAAACTTGAACTCGGTTAGCCTTACCGAATTTGAGTTTGAATAAAGGATACTTGACTCATTTACACCCAAGTTGCGACCTGTCAATAGCATTTATAATTCTTTTATTGTGCTAAACAATTGTCATTGACTAATATTCTCTGTTTCTGTTATTATGGTATTACCCATTTTTTACAAAACCTTAAGCAAACAGATTAAAAAATACCATCAAAAAGTACAATACCGAAAAAATACTTTTGTCACAATTGTTTTGATGTACGTACTTTTGTAAGGAGTGCTGAGCTTAGACGCTAGAGAAAAGAAACAAGATCAAAGTTTGATGTGTATTGTAGGGTGTTCCCAATTTTCACTCCTTTAGTTTGAACTTCCCGTCTAATAGTATAACTTGCCAGATGAACGAAAGGTCAAAAGGATTCCCACGGGGACCCCTCCAATGCCTAATTTAGAATATGTATAAAATAACAATACTAGAAATGTAACCAAGATTTATCTACCTCTAGTTTTATTCCTAATTGTTATTTTATACATATACAGAACCCGGCGTCAAAAGGTTTCCCGCAGGTCTTTCAGACTCTTTGTTTATCTTATGGCTTATACTATTAGACAGGAAGCTCGAACTGAGTGAAACAATCCAGCAGGATACCCTATACTACACATTAAAACCTTTGTGTCGTTTCCTTTCTCTAGAGTTTGAGCTTGGCTCTCCCCATCAAAAAAACCTACACAAAAACTCGTTAAAACCACGTCATCTTTTCTAATAAATGAATCAAACTGGTCAAAAAAGAAGGGTATCTTCTCGCATCAGCCAAACTGACCAACAGCATTCACAAGAGGAGTCCGGTCAAGGAAAGCAAATACCATCTAATCAATTGAGATAGCGTCCCGGCCGTGTCACATCGTCATTGCTTCAAAGATAACCTCTCTGGTGAGTGCAAGACATCAAGTTACAAACGATGAAAAATAAAGGAATTGAAAAAAAGAGCTTTTTCTAGTGTTTTAAGGCTGACGATAAATAAAGAAAAATTTTAGTATAACATGACGACAAGATAAGCTGTTGGTTGGAGTTAGTATAATGGTTGGGCTACCACTTCCAAGATAGAAGTCTTTTAAGTTAAAAACTCATCCCCTCGTCCCTTTGAAAGTCAATATACCTATTGAAGGAAAAAAGTTGTATCATCCTTGCCATTGTAAATGAAATGACAAGATGAAAAAAGAGCCAAGTAGCATACTTAATGAAGAGAAAGACCTGAGAAATGGACAGTAGAATTACACTTCTAATGGAAATAAAACTATGACAGAATCTATAGTTCTATTATTTGGATAATCAAAAGAATTAAACATCGGAATTATAATACCATGCAATTCCACTCATTTCAGATTTTAAATAAATCTAGCCTAATCATTCTACATTTTGGGTCAACTATAGGAAGCTTTCAATTGGGTCAGATCATTTCAGGCTCCAGTCATCTCAAATTCACGGTCAAATCGGGTAGAGTTTATTTGCGTAGGATCCTTTCTTACTCGAGTCATCTCAAATTTTAGATCAATTAGGTTGGGTCATGTTGAGATTTTTGCATAGTTGAATTTGAGATGAGCGGAATCATTTCGAGCTTAAGTTATCTAGATTTTGGGTCAATCAAGTTGCACCATTTTAAATTTCAATTTATCTTAAGTCTAGTAAAATTGAGGTAGGAAGTGAGTGGGATCGGGTTATTTCGAGTTTTGAGTCATCTTTGGCTTTTGGATAAATCCAGATGGGTCATTTTGGAGTTTAGATCAACTAGATTGGATCACATTCAATCAAGTCCAAGTCAAGTAAGGTCACTTTTTGGTTTGAGCCATGTTCAATTCTGAGTAACTTCAAACTATAAGTCAAACCGGGTCAAGTTAGTCAAGTCGATTTATTTTAGGTTCCAGTCATTTGATTCGATTCTCAAGTTTAGGGCCAAATTTGGGTTAGGTCTAATCTTTCAATTTCAAATCATCTTAGGGTTTGAGTCGGGTATTAGGCCAATGAAGTCAACATGGAATTACAATTCTATTCTCCCACCCAAAAGAAAATGGAATGGATGATTTTAGTTAAAATCCAAATCCATAGAATTGGGTAATTGAATCATAATTCCAATTCTAACACGTAAACCAAGCATAAAAATCAGAATTTAGGACCTAATTAAAATTCAGCCCCAAATCCATAGAAATAATCACTTTCCTTATTTCTTGTTTCAAATATGCAGGATTGGGAATGTAAGTCTAAGACCAATAGTCCCAAGCTCTCAGTCCTAGATTTTTATTACTAAAATAAGCTGCTATTGGCCGGCTTTCCTTAAACCACTTCCCAACCTCCCAATCCTATCTTTTTCACAACGTTATATTCAAAAATGGTAAAATGATTTTCTGAAGAATCAACATTATGTTTGGTTCTCAGGAAATTAATAAGGAAAAGGCATAAAGGAAATGAAACAAAAAAAAAAAAAATAACATCCTTTTATTGAAGGACGGAGAAAAGCTTAAGAAAAAGAAAACAACATAAACACTGTATAAAAGAGAGATTTTTTAGTATAGACGGTTATATCCTAATTAATACTCATATATCCTAAACCATACCTTAGTATAGAATTAGGGCTAAAATCGAGCTTAAAATGAGCTTAGATAAAAATTAGGATTATTACAATACCAAAATGAATCATTTGGTTAAAAGATCAAACGCAAAACGCATTGTTTAAGTGAATCAGATTAAGGGATGGGAAAGTTGTAAATATGTGCAAAATCAAGGGCAATTATGTTCTGAAAGTTAAATTTTGGCCCGTTTGGTCATTGTCTTAAATGCCCCTACCCGGATCTACTATCTACTTGCCCTCCCACTGACTGCAGCCTAACATCGTTGCTTTTCCCCCTTTTTTGTATGACTCGTGTCCAAGATCTAATAGCTCAAAGAGGACGCATTTCGTCATCCCAACATGCGGATTTGTGTTTCTTTTAGTAGATCGTGGCCGTTTGTGCTTCCCTTATCCACGGCTAAGATACGGTTTTGGGGTTGTTGACACAAATTGAGGAGGCGTGAGTATAAAAGGAGGGTGAAATTTAGGGTTTTGCTGAGCGATTCATTTTTCCACCAGTTTCACCTTGTTCTCTCATTTTCCCCCTTTCTCATGCAGCTCTCTGAGAAAACCTAACCATAATCTTTTCTCCAAGCTTCATCCATGGCGGTTCCAAGCTTCTGGTGAGAAGATCCTTGTGGTTTAGAATTAGATCTTTAGGTTTCTATCTTACAAGCCATTGATTAAGTCTGTAATTTGTTGATTTGCGGTGTAATTGGTCTGTAAATTTGTAATAATTTGATATAGTGGAGATCTCTCTAAAAATAGGGAGCCGAGAACTAGGACCATCATTTTTGGGTCAGAACCTCGTAAAAATCCTGTTGTTCTCTTGTTTCATTGTTCTAGTTTGAGATCTCGAGTCTGTATTCATTGTTTTTTGCTTTTTGTGCCTTGTAACATGTTTAACAAAGCCATTTCAAACTAGCAACGCCAACAAGTGGTATCAGAGCCATTGTTAGTGTTAAAAATCCTTAAAATGGCTTCTGCTAAACACAATGCAGGAAAGTTTAACGGTAGGAATTACTTTGAGTTGTGAAAAGTCAAGGTCAAGGTGTTGCTGATGTCTCTTGGGGTAAGCTCAACACTTTTACCAGAGAAAGACGAGCCAACCGGGCTAACAAACAAGGAGAAGGTAAACATTGAGCAATTGGCTCATGGTAATCTCTTACTTTGCCTTCATAATGTTGTTTTGCCATGTGGTGAAAAAGCTTGCGCTACTGCTTAGCCTAAGTTGGATGAACTATATGCTACTAAATCGTTAGCCAATAGAGTATTATACATGGAACGGTTGTACACCTTTAGAATGGACGAAAATATATCTTTAGAGGACAATTTTGATGACTTTCATAGGGTTTTAAGTGATCTAACAAACCTAAAAATAGTTGTACCTGATGAGGTTCAAGTAGTAATTCCTTTAGGATCTTTACCTAAATTGTTGAGATCATTTACGGATACCCTAAGGTATGGACGGAAAACCATATCCCTAAGTGAAATAGAGAATGCCCTTAGGTCTAAAATAGTAGAACTAAAAAAAGATGGCAAATACTCTACAAACAAAAATAACAATAGGGAAGGACTAACTGCTAGAGGTAAAACAAAGACTAGAGATAACCAAACAATAAAAAGAGAGGACAAAGTAAAATAGATCTCAATCTAAGGGGTAGAAAAGACCTGTCTAATGTGAAATGTTATGAATGTGAAAAGGTGGGTCATATTAAATGGTACTACCCTAATAAGAACAAAAACCAGGCTTCAGTTGATAACACTATATCTTCTGCTTGTTATGAACATGGTGAAGTGCCTGGTGCATCTTCTGATATTACAATACATGAATGGGTGTTAGACTCTGGATGTAGCTTTCACATGTCATCTGATAGATCTTATTTTGTTGATTATAAGACTGTTAATGAGGGAAACGTCCTGTTGGAGAATAACTATGGTTGTAGGGTAGTTGATATTGGTATAGTTAGGGTCATAATGTCTGATGGAACTAACTTTATCTTAGAAGGAGTTAGGCATGTCCTAGAACTGAAAAGAGACCTGATATCTCTAGGACAACTTGACCTTAGCAGGTCTACCCTAAAGGCATGTAAGGGATGAAAATCTTGAGAGGAGCCCTACTAGTCCTTAAGGGGTGGACACAAATAGGTTGTATGCCCTATTTTTTAAGGAGAGAGGGGGGGGGGGGGGGGGGGGGGGGGGGGGGTGGTGTTGTAAGAAGGACAAGCTTGATATCACTAGTCTATGGCATAGGAGGCTAGGACATATAGCAAAAAGAGGGCTATTAGAGTTGAACAAACAGGGTGTGTTTAGGTCTAATACTGTGTCTAAGTTAGACTTTTGTGATCATTGCATTTACAGGAAGCATCATAGACTTGCATTTAGCATTGGTTCACATTCTGATCTGTGAGGAACCTCGAGGGTACCCACAATTGGTGGAGCGTGGTATTTCCTATCTATTGTTGATGACTGCTCACGTAAAATTTGGGTTTTCTTGCTGAAAAACAAGAATGATGCATTTGCAACATTTGCCAAATAGAAAGTTTTAACTGAAAACCAAACAGGAAGGAAAATTAAAGTGTTAAAAACTGATAACGGCCTAGAGTTTGTGAACAAAGAGTTTGATGCTTTATATAATGAACATGGAAATCAAAAGACATAACACAATTAGGAAAACCGCACAACAAAATGGCATGGCTGAAAGGATGAATAAGACTTTACTAGATCGTGATAAATGCATGTTGTTTTCATCGAGTTTAAATAAACAATTTTGGGGTGAAGCTGTAAATATAGCAACCTATTTGATAAATAGATCATCTAATTCTACTTTAAAAATGAAAACTCCTGAGCTTGTGTGGCCTTGTAAACCAACAAACTATGATAATTTGCATGTATTTGGCTGTTCACCCTTTGCCCACCAAAATGAGGGGAAAATGGAACCATAGGCCATTAAGGGTATTTTCTTAGACTATCCTTCAGGGATTAAGGTTTATAGGATAGGAGTCAAAGATGGTAATAGGACTATAACTATAGTAAGTAGAGAAGTCAACATTAATGAAGATGAAATGCTTTACTTAAAAGAACTGTTAAATAGTAGTCTTGCTGCTGTTAGAACCTTTGATCCTGAACTATATGAATTTGGGAAAACCCACCCAACCCAACCTTCCTTAGGACTAAAACAGTGAATAACTAGGAGGAAAATGACCAAAATGAGACTGACCCAAAACATAACAGACCTGAAACTGACCAACATAGACCTGGGGGATCAAAAGCAAACCAAGGCAATTCAGAAACTAAAAAACTATCAGTTGGCTGGGGATAGGGTCAAAAGGGAGATTAGGGCTCCATATAGGTTTGTATATGCTGGGTGTATAGACTATGCCCTAAACACTATCCTAGAATACGTAAAGTCTGAACCCTTGACTTATAAAGAGGCTATTAGTAGTAGGTATTCAGTAGAATAGCTAAATGCCATGGCTGCATAAATGGAAAGTTTAAGGAAATTGGATCTTGGCCTAACGGTAGAAAGTTAATAGGTTGTAAATGGGTATTTGAGGTCAAAGAACCTGAAATCCCGTAAAGAAAAGCCTAGGTCTAAGGCCAGATTAGTGGCCAGAGGTTTCACTCAAAATGACGGGGTTGACTACACTGAAATATTTTCCCCCTGTTATGAAACATACTACCATTCTGATGTGTTTGATTGCCAAAGTATGACATGTATCTTGAGCAAATGGATGTTACTACAGCATTTTTGCATGGTGAGCTTGAGGAAGAGATTCTCATGGCTCAACTTGAAGGGTTTGAGGAATCCAATTCCGTTGACTCCATGTGTTTGCTGAAGTCTCTTTATGGACTTAAATAGCCACCTAGACAGTTGTAGGCGCTTTGATTCCTTTATGATTGATAACGGTTTCACTAGATCAGTTCATGATACATGCTTTTATTTTAAAAATATGGATGATGATCACGCTTTGTACTTACTAATCTAAGTTGATTATACACTCTTAGCCAATAGGTCAAAACAACAGATTTTAGACTTAAAAATGAGGTTAAACAACTCATTTGACATGAAAGACTTGGGAGAGGCTAAAAGAATTTTGGGGATGGACATTATATGAAAAAGAGATTTGAAAATAGTCCATTTGTCACAAAACCTTTATCTAATCAAAGTCTTAAAACATTTCAATATGTTTGAATGTAAAACAACAAGATTGCTCATGGCAACACAATACAAATTTTCAACAACTCAATACCCAGAAAGAGATCAAGAAAAACAGAAAATGGCTAGTATACCATAGGCAAATGCAATAGGTTCATTGATGTATACAATGACTTGTACTAGACCAAAACTAGCTTATCCAATGAGTGTATTATTTAGATTTACGGGAAATCCAGGTAAAATACACTAAGATGGGGTTAAGTGGTTATTAAGATGTGCAAGGGGAACCTTAAATTTAGGTCTGACCTTTGGTAAGGACCAAAATGACCTAAAACGGATAAGTTATATAGATACTAACTTTGGTGGAGACTTAGATTGGAGAAGGTCTACCTCAGCCTATGTATTTACCTTAAAGGGTGGAGCCATTAGTTGGAAATCTAAACTTCAGTCTTTGACAGCATTGTCAACTGTTGAATCTCAGTTTCTGGCTCTAACAAACGCTATTAAGGAGGAAATTTGGCTGAGGGGACTACTATCTGAGATAAACTTGAACCTAGGACCACCTAAAATCTATTCAGATAGTCTGTCAGCCCTTACATTATGTAGAAACCTGGTTTCCATGATAGAACCAAACACTTAGCTGTTAGGAGGAATTTCATCATGGACCAGCTAGAGGCAAACCAAATAGAGTTGCTAAAAATTGATACTGATGAGAACCCGGCAGACATGGGTACCAAAATAGTGCCTTTGGAGAAGTTTGTAAAGTGTGTCAAACTTATCCAAATGGACTGAAATCCGGGATGAACTATTTGCGAAAATGCTCTTTATTATTAAAGAGAGTCTAGTGGTTAGAAAATATGGTTACTAAGGTGTAGATTGTTATATCCTAATTAGTATCCATATATCCAAGACCACGCCTTAATATAGAATAAGGCTAAAATTAAGCTCAAAATGAGCATAGACAAAAATTAGGATTATTACAATACCAGAACACATCACTTGGTTAAAAGGTCAAACCCAAAAGGCGTTGTTTAAGTGAATCAAATTAAGGGATGGCAAAGTTGTAAATATGTGCAAAATAAAGAGCATTTGTATTATGAAAGTTCAATTTTTGCCCATTTAGTCATTATCTTAAATGCCCTTGCTCGGATGTACTATTTACATGCCCTGCCGTTGACCACTGCCTAGCACCGTTGCTTTTCCCCTTATTCATATAATGCATGGCCAAGATCTAACGGCTCAAAGAGGGCGCATTTCATCATCCCAACGCGCAAATTTGTGTTTCTTTTGGTAGATCGTGGCCATACGTTGCTTCCCTTATCAATGGCTGAGATTTGGTTTTAAGGTGTTGATAAGGATTGAGGCGTGCATTTTTTTTTTTTTTTGGTTAGGGTTTTGCTAAGCGGTTCATTTTTCCACCAAGTTCACCCGTTTCTCTCGTTTCCCCCTTTTTCAAGCAACTCTCTGACAAACCCTAAACCTAATCTCATCTCCAAGCTTCATCCTTGGCGGTTCCGAGCTTCCGGTGAGAAGATCCTTGTGATTTAGGGTTATATCTATAGGTTTATGTCTCAGAAGTTGTTGATTGAGTCATCAATTTGTTGATTTGCGTTATAATTGGTCCATTTGTAATAATCTTTGATATAGTGGATATCTCTCTAAAAATAGGGAGTCGAGGACTAGAACGTCTTTTTGGGGTCAGAATCTCATAAAAATCCTGATGTTCTCTTTTTTCTTTGTTCTAGTTTGAGATCTCGAGTCTGTATTCGTTGTTTTTGCTTTCTACGCCTTGTAACAAGTTTAACAAAGCCATTTCAAACTAATAATGCCAACATAGTTTATTAGTACAATATACTAGATTGATACACTTAGGATATTTCTGAATCTTCTACAACGTTCTCTAAGGACTCGATTGTAATTTCCCTCGTATTTCTATAATGTTACATCAGCAACCGTATTAAGTATGCTCCTCATAATAAACCTTTCACATGGTCTCAGAGCAAAATCCCTAAACCTAATTCCTCTCTCCTCTCAACCATCCCCTCTCTTCTAAAACAACAAACCCCAGGGATAGGGTCCAATGGCAGCAGCATCATCTTCCTCCTCCTCCCCCATTCGATCCGCTACTATTGGTCCCTTCCCATCCTGCCGTCGCGTCGTGTCACCCCCCCCCCCCCCCCCCCAAATCGTGACTCCCATTGTGTTTCCGTGATCACTCCCTAGCCAAAGAATTTGACCTTCAACCACTCTTTGAAAAGAAACCAAAACCATGGATACCTATCTAACCGAACTTAAAACAATCAGTGATAGTCTTGTTGCCATTGATTCCCCTGTCTCTAATAAGAAACATCTTCACTTTGCTCTATATAGATTACCTGCGGAGTCTGTTGCATTTTAATACCATGATGCACTCTTTTCCATGCAATCTCCCTTTTGAAGAACTCAAGACCGCTCTCTTAACAAACAGGCTATTGTACTCCACCTTCAAGGATGCACTCATACTAACTTCGGTCATGCTAATCAAAAAATAGTCAGGTCACTGAGGTCGTGAAGGATGTGGCCGCAATGGCCAAGGATGTAATTCTAATACCAATAGAGGTCATGGAGGCCGTGACGGAGGCCACGATCAGCAACACCAACAGCCGCCAGTAGGGGCCCAAGTCAGCTCGATACCAGAGTCCCTCCTTCGCAGTTCCAATCTTAGGTAAGAAATGCGGGTAACCTTCCTCGTCAATTCAATGATATCACTCTTGGGCGAAGACTGGGTGATACATTTGTTATAAGTAGGTCATGTTGCGCCACATTAGTCCCAGCTCTACTTACAAACTGACCTCTCTCATTCCCTCTCGGCTATGATGATTAGTGATCAACCCGATTGCACGTGGTACCCAAACTCTGGACCATCTAAACATGACTTCCAACTCAAGTATCTCACCCAATATTCATCCTATATTCCATTAGATATATATGAGAAATTGAAAACCAGACACAGTACGGTATCTCTTGGAATCCTGAATATGAGGTTACCAATAATTGTAATAGTACTAATCCACATATATTTTTCTCTCATCAATTGGCACTAGTTGAAGTACTGAAAATTTTTACATATTTTTTTGATGAGAAATTAATGTGAAAGGAGAAAGGGAAAGAAATAAGGAAAAAAAAATCCCCACTGAGAGGCAAATTCTATTCGTTGTCTCCATTTTCCTAGAAAGGGAAAGATGAATGGACTTATGGCTTTAAATCAATTCAAGTTGGCAGTGGGTCTCTCCTACTGGTTACCCATTTGGGTTCCTCTATCATTCGTACAAAATCTTGCTCTCTTTGTATCTCATTCTATCAGTTCCTGACCTTACCTATAATCTTTTATCTATCAAACAGTTATGCTGTGAATGATTGCGTGGTTGAATTTGACACTTTTTTTTTTTTTTTTGTGTCAAGGACAAGGTTACTAGGTCTCCTCCACTCCGAATGCACGGTAATGGTCCCCTTTGGGCTTTCCCACTCATCTCACTAGACCGGTAGCTCGCAAGGTCATCGCTGAACTTTGGCATAGGAGATTAGTTCATTTATGAAATTCAGTTTTGGACATGCGTCGTTTACCTTCTAGTTATTTTGATGTACGGCAGGCCCACATCCCCTACATTTACAAATTTCGATACTATGTTGTTTTTATTATGACTTTTCACGTTTTACTTGGCTATATCCGATGCTTACGAAAGATGAAATCTTTAATTTATTCTCCGATTCCAAAATCTTTTTGGCAAATCAATTTCTACTAAACTAGTGTTTTCAAAATGATGGCTGGGGGTCATGAGTTTGAAAATTGACATATGAGTGCCCTTTGTGAAACTCATGGCATTCACTTTCGTCTTTCCTGACCCGATATTCCACAACAAAATGGAGTGTCGGAATGTAAGCATCAACATACAAGCGAAATGGTACGGATGCTTCCTCTTCAAGCTCATTTACCACCACTGATTTAAGCTGAGGCTACTTATATGGCTTGTCGCATTATAAATTGTTTACCAATTCCTGCTTTACAAGAGTTAACCCCTTTTTAAAAGCTTTTTTGTCAAATCCCCGATTATACTTTCTTTCCTGTCTTGAGGTGTTCTTGTTATCCCAACATTATTCTCTGTACCACTCATAAATTAGCGCCTCGCTCCATCCCTTGTGCCTTCTTGGGTACGTGGCGCATTGCAAAGGGTATAGATGTCTCGACCCCACAACAGGTCGTCTCTGCATTAGTCATGTTCGATTTATTGAAACTTCTGTTCCTTATCATAATTCCTTAGCTAGCACAGCGGTAAACCATGTGGCTCCAAGTTCGATTTTTGTTTCATTACAAATAACATACCCCGACTACGACTCGTGAGACACCCCCTCGCCCTGGGTCGACTATGTCTTGATCTCTCAGCCTGGACCCTGACAAACCAGCTCCTATAGGAATTGGTCCCGCGCGGGTTTCTATGGACCCAGCTCCAATTTCTTCGAGCTTGGATAGTTCCATTGTCCCCACTTCATCTAATGTTCACCGAGTGCGTACTCGCCTTAAGAACTTTCTCTTTCTTCTATTATAATCATTCACTAGCTTACCTTCTTCACACAGGCTGTTAGGAACCCGCAATGGCAAGAGACAATGGCTGACGAATTTAATGCCCTCAGACTTAGGATCTTATTCCTCCTTCTCCTTCCCCTTCTCAAGTGTCGTTGGTAGTACTTGAAAATATATAATTAAATATAAGGTTGATGGCTCCATTAATCGTTTTAAAGTTAGATTATTGACTCAAGGGTTTCATCACCAGGAGGGTCTTGATTATTTTAAACCATCAAGTCCTGTTGTTAAACCCACTCCTATAAGGTTCATTCTTGCCTTAGTTGTCACAAACTCATGGACTATTCCTCAACTTGATATCAAAAATACATTTTTTGCATGGCCACCTCACTGAGGAATTCTATATGAAACAACCTAATAGGGTTCAAACATACCCTAATCATGTCTGTCGCCTTCATAAGGCTCTTTATGGACTCGAGCTTGGTTTCAGCCTTGGGTTCCACTATAGTAAGGCTTTCCCTATTCATACATCGACTCCCCACTGGACTAGTATGTGTATTGCTCTAAGTTGATATTATCCTCACAAGCTCTCATCCTTCCCTTCCACATTGGTTTATCGACACTCTATCCACCCAATTTGCCATGAAAGACCTAGGCACCCTACACTGTTTTGTTAGCATTGAGGCTAAACCCACCCGTGATGGCTATTCCTAACCCAACACAAATACACATTAGACTTGCTCATCAAACATGATATGCTTGATGCAAAACCTATTTAGATACCTCTCCTAGCCTGAGCACAGCAACTGGGGGGGATCTCCTTACAGATCCAACTAAGTTTCAAAGTGCGGTAGGTGCTCTTGAATATTTAACCAAGACTCCTAATATATGTTATGTTGTTAATCATGTGTCTCAGTTTGTGGATGCTCCTAGGATCTCTCATTCACAGATGGTGAAGCGCATCCTTCAGTACTTAAAGCATACTTCTAATCATGGTTTCACTACCTCTCCAGGTTCCTATGCGATCATGAAGGCTTTTGCAAATGTTGATTGGGGTAGGTGCCCCAACATTCAGCATTCCACTACTGGCTTTGCTCTTTTCCTCAGCCCTAACCTCCTCTCCTGGCAGGCCAAGAAGCAACCTATAGTTGCCAAGTCTACTACCGAATTTAAGTAACGTGTTGTTGCTTAGGTAGTTGCTGAATATGGTTGGATCAGGTACCTCATGCATGATCTCGCCCTTCGTCATTCTAAGTCTATCCTCATCTACAGTGATAACGTGTCCACTACATATCTTGCTGCCAATCCCATTTACCATAGTAACAATGTTGATATTGATTGTTACTATATTTGTGAGAAAGTGATTAAAAGTGATATCTAGGTTCAATTCACTTCTACTACCAAACAAATTGTTGACATCTTCATCAAAGGATTGTCCGCCGACCACTTCATTATCACAAGGTCAATCTTCACACCCCCCCCCCCCCCCCCCTCCTCTCCTCCCCCAACCCAGCGGCTTCAAATTAAGGGGATGTATTGGTACAATATACTAGATTGATATGCTTAGGATGTTTCCTGATCTTTTATAATATTCTCCATGAACTATATTGCAATTTCTCTTGTACTTCTCTCACTATACAATGATACATCAACAACCCTATTGGGCATTGTTCCTTATAATAAACCTTTCACATAGTCGTTAAGAATTAAAACTTATACAATAATAATGGAGAAAACATAATTAGTTTTCAACTTATGGATATCTAATTACCAAACTATACCGGTTGTGGTCAATCCATTGCGTAACAACATTTATTTGATTTGGTCATAATATGCAATGAAGAAATGAGTCCAAGTTCCAACATTAACAATGTCAGGAAAAACGAAGAGAACATACTTATGAGTTCGTACGTGACGATCATGGTTGTTCCATAGAGGGACATGTTTAAGAACCGCGGCCCGAACCCTCTATAGAAGCCCCGCCATCCATCCTCTTCAACAAGTGCCTTCGCTGTTCTCATCACTGATGGTCTCCCAGCACCATAATTGTCCATAACCTAACAAAAAAAACTCATTGAAAAGTTGTACGAACATTAAGCTAAAAGACAGAAATTCTTGCCCGCATCAATGTCATGGTTCTGCTTGATGGAATCAGATTGAAGTTTGTGGTCATATCATGCTCACACTAATAGTATCATATAAAGCAAGTTATCATGACCGTTACATAATAAGTTGTGACAATCATGTTGTGTTTTGACACTTACATAAAAAGTTGCTTTTTCATATCTCGTGTTTGAAGAAAATTGCAAAAAATTCCCTTGCTTTTGCCTCAAAAACAAAACAAAAAAAAAAAAAAAAAAAACCCTCGCAAGAAATTCAAACACTTAACCTCCTCTCTTGTCAAAAATCCATCAATTTACCCCAATCCATTAAGTTGACCTTGAACTCAACTTTTTGTGACTATTTTGCCCCACAAAAGTGAGGGATTTAAGTGTTTAATTTTATTTTTAGAAGGGAGTTTTCTGCTTTTAGATAAAAGATATGGGAGCTCTGTTTTTAGGCAAAAGATAGGGAGTCTTATGTTTTACACAAAACATAAGAGATTTACCTAAAAATAAATCTTCTAATTATTTACAATAATAATTTATATAAAACATTTTTAAAATTTCAATGAAAAAAATTTTAGAAAAAAAATATAAGATTAAATACAATAATTTTTTAACAAAAAAATAGTGCAGATTCCCACAGTTCCCCTTACACATATACTCATTTGATTTGGTGCATGAGGACGAGTTTCTTTCAACTAAAGTACATTTTGGTCAATGAGGCTCTAGCAGCATGTCAAAGAACCACCTATATCAAAAGCTTAAGTTGTTAACTGAAAAGCAAGTGAAATGGTTACTAATCAATTTGAATCGCATCGAATGTTTTTACCTGAAGTCGTGTTTTGACAGTGTCAATAGGAGTGGTAATAACAGAGGAACAGGCACCAGCAACCATACCTGCTGTGGCTTGAACAGTCACCATTTCAACATGAGATGGCTTTTTCTCCACATTTTCTCCGTAGCCAAGGCTCCTACATGCATAATAATGAACATAGCATAAAACTATATTTTGAAAATGATTTTTTTATTGCTCTTTATTCTTGTTTTTAGGGCCCCCCCCCCCCCCCCAAAAAAAAAAAGAAAAAAACCAATTTGAGTGAAACTAAAAACTAAAAATAAAAACAAGAGAGGATCATTCGAAAACCCAATTTTTGTTATTCAAAAATCAAAATTTGCGAATAGAAAACAATACCAAACAGACTCTTAAATAGTTTTCACTTTCTAGTTCTTAGGACATGTTTTGCCAAGCTTCTTTTTCAGAAAAATAAAAGTGAACTTTTCAAAAAAAAAAAAAAAAAGAACACTTTTTTTCTAGGATTCGAGGTTATTTGGCCTAAAAACAAAAACTATTTTGCTACTTTTAAGCAGAAGTAGACAAATATTGCTTCTCCTTTAAAGCAATACCAGAAACAAAACCACAAAAAAAATAAAAATAAATAAAAGAATTTCAAACAAAAATCTATGGAAAACACTTTTTGTAGAAATGCTTCAGCAAGTATTTTCTGATAATTCAATTCTTGTGTCACCTTCCCGAGAAGTAGGTAAAACACGTTTGGTTTCCAGGACAGGAAATAGAACTTCCTTAAGTTGATTAGTTAAAAATGAACGAATTAATACTTACCTGGGGGGCTAGGTAAGTTATTTCCTACATTCTGCCAACTTCCAGCAAACCAAACAAGAGCCAAAATCCGTACTTCCTATGAATTTCTACTACCCGCGTTTACTTCCCGCATACCAAATGAGGCCTCAGTTCTTTACAGCTTAACCAAATAGGCCATTGGTGAAAAAACAATAGTCAAAGCAACTGTGGCTATTAGTAACTTGCGCAATTTTAGTGGAAGTACCTCCAAATATAGTGCTGGGCAGCACCATAAGAGCCCCACCAAAGAGCAGAAGCAGGAGATTGAGTCAAAGCAGTCAATCCGAATCCTCTGTAAATTCCACGTATTCCTTCAGTTTTTATCACCTTCCGCACCACATGAATAGGTCCTTTGCATACTGTAGTCCCTGGAAGCCCCTGTACCATTAGTCTCTGGCACACCTGCAAGACCCACACAAGCATGTTAAGCAAAACTTTAACATGTATTTTGATGCTCATTCATCAAAGTTCCTATGTGTGACTGTCAGCAACAAAATCCCACTTCAACATATATGCCTAGAGGCTACTCCATACATTATTTTGCTTTTGGATGGAATCTTACTTGTATATATACACACCAACTCCTTGGGCTAGACTCACGCTCGATGAGATTTGACACAAAGATGTTGGATTTATATGTAGAGTGTGGTTGTACTAGGACTTATATACATAGAACAGAGAACAGCGCCAATACGATTTAAGCTCATGACACACTAGGGCTTATATATATTGCAGAGTTTAGAGTTGAGACGTCTCGTGTAAACTTCTTCAGATATAGAGAAATTCATACGCTCCCCTCTGTGAACGTAGGCTCTGGGCAAACCAAAAATGAGCACCAAGAATGAAATGGAAAAAGAACAGAGAAATCAAACATACCACATCCAACGGCACATAGTATACACAGGAAACTGAATTCGACAACATGCCTGCTACTCCATTAGCAACACCAAGCCTAGTTGCTTCTGGCATGTTAAATCTCTCCAAATATTTCAGAGTCATGTCTTTTGACATCTCAAGTGATGTTAGTACAAGGACCCGTCCTGGTACCGATCCAATTGCTGAAGTTCCAAATCCCCTGAAAATTCCCGCGACGCCATCTGTTCTTAATATGTGTGAAAATACTGATATTCCAGGCATGTCAGAAAGCAGAGAACCAGATACTTGCACTCTCGTCTTCACAACTGCAGTCGGGTGTAGCAAGGCCGACTGAGCGGTAAAGAGAATGGCGCCTATTACGTGAAATCTTGTTTTGTCTAACCTGTCACAAAAGAATTTTATAGAAACTCAAATCAACGGTAGTTTGACAATGATTCTGGATCAATTATTAGTTTTATGAACGCTTGAACTCAGTTTCACCATCCTCAAAGCACTGAGAAGTCATCAAATGCTTCTAATCAATAGGAAAAGGAAATTAAAAGATTATGGTGAGCATGTATATGAGTCGGGCATTTCATCCGGATCTATGCTATAAATCTATTGTGGTTTCAAGGATCATCCGTCATGGAAAAACTTCTTCTAAGTGGATATGCAAAAGTATGCTACAAATCAAAAAAAATTCTCCATTATCCTAATTAAAGAATCTCTATGAGAAAATCCAAGATTTTACTATAGTTATTGTAATTCCAAGTTTCACAGTGGATGAGGTACGCGTTCGAATCCCTTGGTTTTCCCTCCATTTGAGAGAAGGCAGCCTTATAAATCTTTGGTGTTTTGTTTGTGAGGTCATTAGCTTCCATTGTACTCAATAATGACCAGCTCAAAATCAATTACATGAAACTATGACATTGTGGCCTTCTGTTTGACTATATGGTTCCACCTACTTATACACTTCAAATACCTAAACCACAGTCCATGTTCTATTGTGCCTACACATTAGGCTCCATTTGGTTGAAAGGAATTTCTCTTTTATTATGACTTTGCGTAAAGGAATACAACCACCATCACCACCTAGTGCCTCAAAGAGGCTCCTATCAAGGCAGGATATGAGAAGTAAGGATGCTACCCTGTAGAGAGGCTGTTCCAAAGGTCCCCAATCCTAAAAAGAATCATACTCAAGTCAAATGAGAACAGAGTTATGTAACGCAACAGACACTGCTCAAGTCAAATAAAGCAATATTAATAATAATAAAAGACCAAAGCTTGAGATATTAAAATATATATATAATTTCTCTTATAAAATAATGAGATGACAAAAAACTCATACATATAATTAAAGTCAATCATCGCGTAAAGAAATAATAAAAATAATTCAAAGAGAATATTTCTTTCTCCAAAGAGAGGAATTAAAATCCCTTGCACCATTCTGACTTCACCGCAAATTACAAAATACGACACGTCATGGGAACATGAAGATAGAGGGCTTAGGAGGAGATTCAGAGTTGGGTTAAATTTGGAAGGGCAAATCGAACCCCTCTACAGAATTAAGTTGTATTTGGATCCGGGTCCCAGTTCCAACACGTTTAAATGCGGTTTTAAAGTGGGACATGTTCATATCAGGTTGAGCTTGTTTACCATTTTAATACCACGTTAGTTACGTCAAGTTGTGAGTTCTTTCGAGTTGAATACTACTAGAATTATAAAGGTAATTTTACTTATAGTTGACTATGTTAATTTAAAATTTTTATTTTACACAATGAAACTAATTTCCTAAACGAAATGAAAGAAAGTTTTGAATAAAAAGTATTTTTGATTGAAAATACATCAAGGAGAAATCTTTTCTAGGTGGAAAATATCATCCCTCTAACCAAATGGAGCCTTATTGCGTGTACAACCATCGTCACTTTCAAAATGTCTCTTGACAACTTCAACTGGCTACCCTCACTTTTTTTCAGGCAGCAGGATGGAAACTTGAAACTAAGTCCCATTTCTATAGAGCTACAATAACAGTTATGTTTTACCATCAGATCAGAGCCTCTTGGCACTAGTTTCCATTACATGTGAACTTGTACCATACACATGCCACAAACGCTAGTATCGATACATGTTTACAAAGAAAAAGATAGAAGCAATAGCTGCAAAAGCCGAAAATCAGTTTATATAAAAATTATTTCATCATCAAACAGCCATTAAATTACGGATTTTTTGCTAGTGGTTACACTACTGCCTTGACTTAACAATACTTTGTGGCAACCATAATGCATACATACCATATTTCCTTGAGTAAAACATATTAATAAATGTATTTAGGCATCAAAAATTATTAAAATAGGTTAAGAAATTAAGGATTGTAAAACTATTTATTCAAATTTTCTCCAAACAAAAGGTTTAAAACCAACCCATGCTCCTTTTAAAACCCAATGTAATAGCCAAAACCAGATTAAACCAATCTAACCCTGGACCTTGTTCAAACTGCTAATGAAGTAAAACAAGTAGCCGAGAAGTTTCTGGAACAATTGAACCATCAAAAACCCAAACGGGTGGGCCAGAAGCATTAATTTGCTCAGTCAACTTGAAAAACGGCCATAACTTTGATCTGTAAGGAGTTACAGTTCCCACAACTTGTCAAATCGAAGCCTTCAGTCTGAATTATGCAAACCCAACGGCTTTGCCGCACTCATCTATTTCCCCAGATTCGGCCTCTAAACCTGTTTGGGGAACTTTTATGTTTTTTCAAATAGTCCAATGACATTTTTATAATTTCACACTTTTAATGGCATTTTCATAATTTCACGTTTTAGGATTTTCTTTGTTTTGCCTGTAAATAGTCACCATAGTTGGCTGTAATGCTCATTCTCCAATTACTCAATACAAGAAACTCTAGTTTCTCTTCTTTTTTGGTGGATTCCAAGTTTACTCTTCGAATTAAATGCGCTCGATTCAAACTTTAAATTTCCATTCCGCATTACTTAGTAGCACTAACTGCATTGTTGACTAAAAAGTCACGAGTCAAATCTCATTTTCAATACTTAAAAAAAATTTAAGTATGAAGGGGACATGTACTATATATTCAAACCTAATAGCCCTTTGCATCAGGAGACATATTAGAGTATATAACCTCTGTTAGCAAAATACGGTATAGAAAATAAACAGGATCTACTAAGTAGGGGCGTTATTCAACTGTATACAAACTTATAAAAATAAAGAATAATGTTAATCATAATAATCTTAGCACAAAAAATAACATATAGCAAATGATAGGGTACAATCAATAATTTAAGAGTTAAAAATGAGAAATTTAGCAAAACACAAAATATGTATATTTAATATTTGTAAGTATTCATTATTTTTAGTTATCATTTCTTTTTTAATTGGGAAAAATACAGATATGTGGTATTATATGTCTATTATAAGTATAATTTCAAAAAAATGTGTATTTTAACGTACTACTGACAATTATATGTAGATGCCCTATTAGAGTGTCTCAACTTTCGGCTCTTTCTCAAAACAAATATATATATACACAATCTTAGTGTGTATATTTAGAACCTCCCACGCTAAAACTATAGTGTGTATCATGGGCTTGAATCAAATTAGCCCAATTTTCTACCTTATAAGCAGGTCTCAATACAACCAAACTTTAAACATAAACAACACGCCCTTATTAAACAGGAAAGTATAAATACATGTCCAAAACATGTATTATACACGAACTTTGCTAACATAGTAGTACATAACCATTCTTATACATTCACCTGTTTAAACTTTTTCGAATAGCTGATCGCTTGACGAAAACAATTCACAAATTAACAAAGAAAAAGAAAAAGAGGAAGAAATTAAACCTGTCCCAGTTGATGTTGGTATCAGCCAGAGCTTCAGCCAACTGAGGAGCGGTGCCGGTTTCAGTTTCCGCCGCCATTGATGACCTCAGAGCCTCGTGAGAATGCTAAACTGTGTGAAATTAAGATCGCAGTGATAGGAATTCTTGGGCAAAACAGAATTGCAGTGAAGGAGACGACGGTTTCATACGCTCAGGAGGGACTTTCCAGTTGAATGGAGAAAAGAATTCGCGGCAAGGAATAACGGGTAAACTTCTCTGATCAACCTTGTTCAAACTTCTATTTGACTTACAACTAGAGTTCTCACTATAATAGAAATTATTAAATTTTGAATATTATATTTTGGTTAATATTAATAAGGCTTCTGTTAACACAATAAAATTAATAAAGAAAGAGGAAAATAAGGAAAGAAGATTTAGTAATTTAGGTAATAATTTTGCTACGTTTATCTAGTAAACTAATAAAAAGAAACTTTTTCTATTTTAATTATATATTTATTAAAGATGGTGATACGTAATTTTTAAATTTATTTATATTTTTTAGATAACAATTTAAATCATTTTTATTCTATATAACTAAAATTGAGAATGTTTTAATATAATAAGATATTTGCGCTTGTTTTTTGGCAAAACAAACTACAATTGAGGGGGAAAAAGAATTTTATTCATAATATTACAGGGAGAACATATAATTATTTACATTCTTTTTCTCACCATAATTCTATTAACAATTGTTGAGGTTGTCTACCTTATTTCTTTTTCGAGATTATATATAAGAAAGATTGTTACTCTAAAAAATATAATTAAACTCAAAAAAGTTTATATCACCATCTTTTAAAATCATATTATTAAAATAACCTTTTTTTTTTTTTGTTCTTTTACTAAATAAACCCAGCAAAATTTTTCTTTAAATCAATAAACCCCCTTCCTTCCTTAATTCTTTATAATCGCACTCCCCTTAATTTGTCATTCCCTTTCCTTATTTTCCCCTCTCCCTTAATTTTGTTGGGTTAACGAGTGCTATTTGGCACCATTTAGCATTGAGGTGTAAATGAGCCGAGTCGGCTCGTGAGCCAACTTGTCATAAAGCTCGAAAAGCTCAGCTCATTTTGAGCTCGAGCCGAGCCAAGCCGAGTCATTTAGCTTATCGAGCCAAGCTCGAGCCCAGTGAAGCTTGGCTCGTAGGCTTGTGAGCCTAAATGAGCCTAAGCGGACCTTTTTTAGTGCAATATAATTGCTTAAAAGCCGAGTCCAAGCTTAAACGAGCCCAATCGAGCCTATATTGAGTTTAAATGAGCTGAAATATTGCAAGCTCAATGCGAAGCTCGCCAAGCTTGGTTCGAGCCGAGCCAAGCCCGAGCTCGAGCCTGAACTTTTAAAGCTCGGCGAGCTTCGAGGCTCAGGCTCAGCTGGGCTCAAATACTCCCCTAAGTATAAGCCATTATATTTATATGTTATAATGGATAAATTATATTATGAATGTTAAATTAAAAATACAGTTTAATTATATAATTATGATCCAATTATTCCCAATATCATTACTTCTGATCTACCCGAGTGCCATGTAATCATAGCTGCCTCGTCATCCATGGTGCCAAGTCACCCGGCCACGTCATCATTGTTTCCTCGTCGGCCGGCCTCCTCTCTTCCCCCCCCCCCCCCCCCAAAATTATTAGAATAGTCTCTAGAACATTCTCCACACTAGGGTTTCTCATGTATTTACTATTATGTTCACCTAGGAGTGTAAACCCCGGGGGTAACGATGTCATTTGTATTAGTCCGTGTGCCTATATATAGGCATCACTTCTACTCATTATATTATCATTCAATAATATTACATTATCCCTTTTATTCACATGGTGTCAGAGCCATAATCCTAACCCTAAGCTTCCCCCCTCTCAAACCCTAGCCACCTGTGCCAAACCCAATCAGCAGCCGCTCACTTCTTTCCGACGCCACACCCAGACCACTCCTAGTGTCCCTCACCTCCCTCGACCACCAGAACACCCGTCAGCTGCCGTCCTTCTCTGTCCATCCTTCCGACGCTACAGTTTGCCCACTTCTCCGCGTCTCTTGCTTGTTGATGTATTTTCAAAATGCGTGTTGAAGAATATGTAAAATGTTGTTGTATATGTATATAAAGTGTGTTTGAGATTGTCCCAATACATTTTGAAGTGTTTAAGGCTTGTAAGGGATGTGTGTCGACACATGGGCCATGTGTGTCGACACACAATCCTATAGAACCAAGGAAAGGCATATGTGTGTCAACACACAGGCTTACAGTAAGGTATGTCCTGAAGTGTGCATCGACACACAGCTTTACAGTGAGATGTGTGTCGACACACAGCTTCAACAAATAAGACAGTTTTGACAGTTTTTCCGAAGTTTTTTTTCCTAGTATTTGGAGGTTCTTCTTGGCTTCATTTGGGACATCTTTTACACCATTAATACATATGTTTTTCCCTTGTTTTGATGATGCTTTTAAGCACACAAAAGGAGTTTGAGAGAAAAGAAGTTGGCAACAAAGAATCAAAGGCAAAATTTGAATCTTTATGTGCAAGTGTTGTGTTCTTGTGAAATTAAACATCAACCTCAATTTGTCTCTGTCTATCTCTCTCTTTACACATTCTCACTTCATAATTGATTGTTGTTGTATCCCCGAGGATATTTTGTATACCGAAATAAACCTTAAGGAAAGTGATTACACAGCCTCAACAACTGAGATCTTTTGGATACCCGTTTGCAAGGATTTTGCAAGATTGCAAAGATTTGTCCTAACAATCTTAAGGTTTATATTTCTAGTTTTGGGATATGGCTTTATCACTTCGAGAAATGACAGCTAATTTTGTGAAGTTAGATAGGTTTGATGGCGATAATTTCCGTCAATAGCAGAGGAAGATGCACTTCCTCATTACAACTTTGAATGTAGTGTATGTGTTGAATACACCATTCCCATCCCCCGCTTCTGAGGAGAGGAGACTTTGGTCGAGCAGAGGGCTGCCCTAAAGTATGAGAATAATAACTACATCTGCAGATGGCAAATACTGAACGGCATGACTAACACCCTGTTTGACATCTACTCAAACGTGCTGACCGCGAAGGAACTATGGGATGCACTTGAGGCACGTTACATGGCCGAAGATGCAATGAGCAAAAAATTAGTGGTTAGTCAATTTAACAATTATAAAATGGTAGATGATCGTCCTATCATGGATCAATTCCATGAAATCGAATGAATTTTGAATAATTTCAAACAACATAATATGAACATGGATGATATCATAGTTGTTTCATCCTTGATTGACAAACTTCCTCCTTTATGGAGAGACATTAAAAAAAGTCTCAAACATAAGAAGGAAGATATGTCAATGGAGGAATTGGCTAACCATTTACGCATTAAGGAAGACTACAGGGTACAGGATGATAACTAGGACCGCTCCAGTGATGTTGGGAAAATCAACATCATAAAAGAAGGCTAGTCGAGTAAAGGAACCAAGAAAACTAGACACTTCCAAAAGAAGAAAATGACAAAACGCCGAAAATGATCTGTTGGGAGTGTCAAAAGCCCAGCCACTTACGTGGGGACTATTACCGCCTTAAAAATGAGAAAAAGAAAGGGCTTGATCATCGCACCAAAAATTCGAACGATAGGTTCGTGGCGATGATATCGAAAGTCAGCCTAGTCGTGAGCGATAACTCTTGGTGGGTTGACTCGGGGGCCACAAAACATGTGTGTAAGGACAAGGGGTTCTTCATGACTTTTGAACCCATGGACAACGGAACTGTGTTGTTCATGGGCAATGAGGTGATTGTACCGTTTAAAGGAAAAGAAAAACTTGATTTGCTTTTTACCTCGGGTAAAACTCTTACTTTAACCGATGTATGTTATGCTCCGGATGTGAAGAAGAATCTCATGTCCGGTGGCCTATTAAATCGGTTTGGGTTAATTTGGTCTTCGAGGCCGACAAGTTTGTATTGTTGAAAGGAGGGGTCTGTGTTGGTAAAGGTTATCCGTTTAATGGAATGTTCAAAATGAACGTTGATAATAAAATTGATAATTCTGTTTATATGCTTGCCTCATCCTTTTTGTGGCATCAAAGATTAAGTCATGTATATTTTCGTAGATTGCATGAAATGGTTAATTCTTCATTGATACCACACATAGGTAAGATTGATGATAAATGCAAAATGTTTAACAAAAATAACGAGATTGCCATTTCCTTCAGTGCAAAGAGAGACTAATTTACTTGACCTTGTAGCGATTTATACGATTTCAAGTATACACCGAGTTTAAATGGAAAGCGATATTTTATAAAATTTACAGATGATTGTTCGAGATTTTGTTATGTATATCTCATAAATCATAAAGATGACTCGCTAGATAGATTTAAAGCATATAAAGCAAAAACCGAATTACATTGTGAGACCTTCCTCAAGCGCCTTAGGTCGGACTGTAGTGGGGAGTACTATGATCCCAAGTATTTTTAAACCACCGAAATTATACATGAGATAACTGCTCTGTATACGCCATAACAGAATGTCATGGCTAAGAGGAAAAATTGGATTCTAACTAAAATGGTTAACTCAATGTTTTCCTATTCCGGTCTTAGCGATGGATTTTGGGTGAGGCAATGTTAACGGCCTGTCATATATTAAATAGAGTTCCAAATAAGAGAAATAAGATAACCCCGTATGAATTATGGAACAAATGAGTCCCTAATTTGAACTATCTAAAAGTGTGGGGGTGTAGGGCGGTCATTAAAGTCCCTGAACCTAAATGTAAGAAGTTAGGTGAAAGAGGCATTGATTGCATTTTTGTTGGATATGCGCCTCACAGTAAGGCTTATCAGTTCTATGTCATTGAATCTAATGATTACATCAATGTAAATACAATAATAGAATCGAGAGATGTCATCTTTGATGAGAACCGGTTCACCTCTATCCCTAGACCGAGGGATTATGTGCCGGTTGAGATTGACATTCAAGTGTTGTATGATGATGTTCATCATAAGGAAAAACGTCCCTGAAAGTGCTCTTGAACTCTAAAGGAGTAAGAGAGCAAGGAAAGAGAAATCTTTTGGTTCGAACTTCTACACGTTTTTGGTAGAAGGTTCATGGAACGATGTGGACTAAGTGGTTCCATATTGTTATGTCATGGAAGCTGATCCCATGACGTTTAATGAGGTGATAAGGTCTCATGATGCCTCTTTTTGGCGAGAGGCAGTGAATGATGAGATGGATTCCATCATTAGTAATAATACCTGAATCTTAGTAGACCTTCCACAAGGTAGTAAGCTCATCAGATGTAAATGGATCTTCAAAAAGAAGATGAAGGTCGATGGAACGATTGATAAGTTCAAGGCCCGATTGGTGGCTATAGGGTTCACCCAAAAACATAGGTTAGACTACTTTAACACGTATGCTCTCGTGGCAAGAATATCAAAGATAAGGGTTTTGATAGCCCTTGCCTCAATTTATAAGCTAACAATTCACCAAATGGACGTCAAAACAGGGTTCCTAAGTGGTGAGCTAGAAGAGGAAGCGCACATGGAACAACCGGAAGGTTTTATTGTTCTGGGCCAAGAGAAAAAAGTATATGAACTCATACGCTCTCTGTATGGGCTAAAGCAAGCCCCGAACCAGTGGCACCAGAAATTTGATCAAGTTGTTCTTAACAACGGATTCGTTATAAACGAATCAATAAATGTGTCTATAGCAAGTTTGATAATGGCAAAGGGGTCATTATATGTTTGTTTGTCAATGCCATGCTAATATTCAATACCGATGTAGAACAAGTAGAGAGAACTAAAAAGTTTCTCTCGGAAAACTTTGCTACGAAAGGCATGGGTGAGGCGGAGATAATCCTCGGTATAAGAATTGTAAGGAAATGTGATATGGTATCCTTGACACAGTCTCACTACGTTGAAAATGTATTGAAAAGGTTCCACTTTGATGAGTGTGCACCGGTGTCCATTGCAATAGACCCTAGCGTGAAACTAGTACCGAATGAGGGAGCTTCCGTGTCTCAAGTGAGATATGCCCAAGTCATTGGTTGTCTTATGTACGCCATGATGAGCACAAGGCTTGACATAGCCTTTGCTGTTGGAAAGCTGAGTAAATACACCAGCAATCCAAGTAAAATACACTGGCATGCAGTGGATCATGTATTGAAGTACCTTTAGAAAATTATGAACTATGGTATTTCTTATGTAGGGTATCCTCTTATTTTGGAAGGGTACTCTTATGCGAATTGTATCTCTGATGTGGAGGATCATGCATCCACAAGTGAATGGGTATTCCTACTTGGTGGGGGTGCGGTTTCTTGGGGTTCCAAGAAACAGACTTGCATATCTGATTCTACTATGACAGCAGACGTAATTGTTCTTGCGTCTACGGCTAAAGAGGCCGAGTGGTTAAAGGATCTCTTGTATGAGATGCCTTTGTGGCCTAAGTCGATATCACCGATATCTATCCACCGTGATAGTCAAGCTACGCTTTCTAGAGCGTGCAGTGAAGTATATAACGGGAAGTGCAGACACATTGGTGTAAGGCACAGTATAGGGAGACACCTTATTTAAGAAGATGTTATCACTATGGACTTCATGAGAAAAAGTTAGAATCTAGCGGATCCGTTTACAAAAGGCCTGACTAGAGACTTGGTTCTGAAAACTAATGAAAGGATGGGGTTGAAACCTGTCATTATTAGTCGCCCATGATAGGCCCTCAACTTGATGCCTAGTATGACGCTAGGTCTCGAGTTCAATGAGAGAAACTTGTCATCTGTGCGACTGCAAGCACAAAATGAGAATTTTCCATCTCGAGTGTGAAGTGCTTGGTACCTGCGTCAGAGATTCTAAGAGGATGGGCTAATGTTCTTAATGGACCTGGTTTTAGAACTTATTGAATATTGCGTAGTAGGGACATGATCAATGAGGTCCACCTTAGTGTGTGTTAAAGTTTGGCCACTTCAAAGGGGTGATTTTTGACTAAGGGTTTGGCTATAAAACATTCGTGAAGGGTACAGGACACAAGGCCATAAATGTGTCAATCTGGGAGTTGTAGGGTGTTTACGGGGAGTATGTCTTGTGCGTGATTAGATAGTTGGTTAGTCAAATAGGTTGTATGGTTCAAAGCTTAGTCTATCACTTTCGATCCGATTAACTGTATGGTCTTTTCACTAGTCGGGGTTTCAATCGAGAGACACCCTCGTTGATGCACAATAAGGCATCCTTATTCGAGATGTTACTTTGAGATTGATTGTATTTTGGAAATGGTGGGAGAGTGTTGATGTATTTTCAAAATGTGTGTTGTGTAAAATGTTGTTGTATATGTATATAAAGTGTGTTTGAGATTGTCCCGATACATGTTGAAGTGTTGAAGGCTCGTCAAGGATGTGTGTCGACACATGGGCCACGTGTGTCGACACACAATCCTACAGAACCAAGGAAAGGCATCTGTGTGTCGACACACAGGCTTTACAAAAGCACTGAAAGGCTCTATGTGTCGACACACAGGCTTACAGTAAGGTATGTGTTGAAGTGTGTGTCGACACATAGCTTTATAGTAAGTTGTGTGTTCAAACTGTGTGTCGACACAGAGCTACACAAGACAGTTTTGACGATTTTTTCCCGATTTTTGGCGGTCCTTCTTGGCTTCATTTGGGACATCTTTTACACCATAAATACATATGTTTCCCCCATTTTGATGATGCTTTTAAGAACACAGAAAGAGTTTGAGAGAAACGAAGTTTGCAAGAAAGAATCAAAGGCAAAAGTTGAATCTTTGTGTGCAAGTGTTGTGTTCTTGTGAAATTAAACTTCAATCTCTATTCTTCTCTCACAATCTCTCCCTTTGCACATTCTCACTTCATATTTGGTTGTTTTTGTATCCCTGAGGATATTTCGTATATCGAAATAGACCTTAAGGAAAGTGATTACACGGTCTGAACACCTGAGATCTTTTGGGTACCCGTTTGCAAGGATTTTGCAAGATTACGAAGATTTGTTCTAAAATTGCATTCCCTGACGCCCAGACTACCAACTAGCTGCCGTCCTCCTCTCTCTGGCACTGCAATCCATCCACAACCTGGTGTCCTTCGTCTCCCTCAATGACCAGGCACCACATCTTTTCACTGCTCATCCAACCTTGTACGCGGTCTCCCTCTCCAACACAGGCACCACCGTCCTCTCTCTCTCTAGATATTGACGGTCCCCTCTCCACCTCCACCTTAATTATTTTTACCTTTACATGGTGTTGAATTCGCTGATAGTTTTTTTTTACTCTAGTTTTTATTTACTCTAGTTTTTATTAAGAAATCCTTGTCGAGCCTATGCTAGTGCCCTATCCTACTTCTCCTCCTCCAACCGGCGCTCACCATGACCAAGTGGAGACCGGACTCACCGGTGCCGGTGCTCCACCTGGCTCGTCGCTGTCGGTGGTGTCCGATTCTCCCTTGTCTGCACCACCACCGTGGCTTATACTCTCACGGGGTCAGTAGATACCGGTGTCACCATCTCCCGTACTCTACCACAACTGGGCGGCCTACAGTGAACCTAGTATTTAATATAGGCATCGCCCTCTCCCCCTCAAATGCTGACCATCGCAACACCAGTCACCACTATGGTGGCATCGGTGCCCCATTTGCCGCCCCTACTGCGGCTCTCTCCCCCCTTTCCCCTATTCAAAACACTTTTCCCACCCACAACTTTGTAAATCCTAATGCATATCTTCCACCCTCTTCCCTGATTTCACTCCCTCTTTCCAGTATTATGAGCATAGTCACTATTAAATTAGAAACAAACACTGACTGTCCTACGTGGCATGAACAATTAATATGCTATTACTCGCTCACTAATTGCAAGGGTTTGTTGATGGTTCCTACCTCTATCCTCCTGCTCACATCACACACCCAATCGAGTCGGTCTCCCCTAACACCGATTATCTCACGTGTCTTCGCACGGATCAAAGTCTCTGATCCTGCATAGCTGCTACGCTTTGTTGCTCCCTAATAAATGATAATGTTCGTCATCCAACTTCAAAAGCCATGTGGGATGCCTTAGCTAAGCACTTTTGGGATCACTTCATGGCCAAGGAGTATGATCTCCGAACCCAACTCATGAATCACCGTAAAGATGGAAAAACAATGGGCGTTTATCTCTCTAAATTAAAAGCAATCACTGATGACTTAGCTACCATTGACTCACCCATGTCTAGCAGAGAACTTCGACACTATTTCCTTTATGACTTACCCCCTGAGTATGCCGTCTTTGCCACTTTCACTCGTCAAAAGGCAAAACACTATGCCTATGAGGAGCTCAAAACCGCCCTCCTGAATGAAGAAGCCGCCCTAACCCTATACTCTGGTCACGCCCTAACTGCTCAAGGACATGCTCTTATTGCCTTCGGTCAACCTGTCTCTGGCTCCCATTTCAACCATGGGGGCAATGACGGATGTGGTCGTAGCCGACACAGGCGTGGCGGTTGCGGTGGCCACCACAATCACAAGACTCGCCTTATCCCGCCTGCTCCTACCGGTGGCGTGCCTCCAAGCGCAGCTCCCTTCCTGGTTCAACCTTCTTCTGGTTCTTCCTCTAACTATTATGCAGGTGTGTTCGGGCTCGGACCTCAATACTGCCAGATCTACTCTCAAACTAGTCATACTATTGTTGCCTGTCCCCATCACTTTGATAGCACTGTCTTCCCTGACCCTTCTCACTCACTGGCTGCCATGACTATTGGAGAACCACATTGTTAGGAATAGTGTCTTGAAATTCAGATTTATTCTGGATATATTATTTTAATTAATAAATAAAATTAAAGTTTCAATCGTTTTCTAGTTAAATTTGTGCATGTAAGCATTTATACTGCATGTGGTTTTCTTTTGGAAACATCCATGAGATGGGTGTAGTCCTTATACTACAATTTACATGTTTGTTCTAAGTGGTTTATGTGACTAAGCCACATATCAACTTGGAACAAATGGTATGGATTGTTGTTTGAAAAACTCGTAGTCAAAGACAAGTTTGGACTACTTGTATGTTAAGACTATAACGTAACACTTTAGATGACTTGTCTTGGTCAGGTGGATGGAGATCCAAAAGTATTAGGTTAGTGTGTTTATAAGATTGGCACACTGAGTTGGACCATGTGGATTACTTATTTCTAAACTACTATCGGAGATGAGTGATTCATATTGTACCGTTTGAATGATGACTCTAAATCCTAAAGGTATTCTGGACTTGTGCATAGAGCATTAGTTACTTTGTTGTACTATAAGTAAAATCTAAACGAATGACTGAAGTCCCACATGCACTAGGTAGCGGTGTGAAGTGTGACAAGGATCAGGATCTGCAATCTCTTATGAGATACAGATGTCCCCATAGTTGATTCGTAAATATTTGACTAGTTGGAATCTTTGGCCAAAGTAGTCCATGTGTTTGACATTTAGAATTTATACTGTGAATATGTTCAAGTATAAATGAATTAATCAGTGAAGGGCGAGTCGGTAACTAATAGAGAAGCTGTGAGAAGGATAATGGTAGTAGTTATAGTTATCCTTTGTCATGGGTAATTAAGTCTGGAGTGCAGTGAGATTTATAAAGTGGAATTAAGTCTCATTAAATGATAATTAAATTATTTCATGAGATAATTAATTTAACTCATTTGGAGGTAGATTTAAATTGTCCCTACCCAAGCCTCTGTATTTATTGCCATCGAAAAAATATTAAAGAATTCATAAGATAAATTATTTATCCAGGTGATGGATAACTTTAATTTTGCCAAATATTATTCATGATATGAATAAAATTAAAAATTATAAAATAAAATAATTTTTAAAAATTAAAATTCATAAGATGAATTTTTACATGTAGGAAACAAAGCAAAACAAAAAAAAACTACAAGTGCATAGCAGCTATCTATTTCAAACGCCGGTGACCAATCAACGCATGACACAAGTCACGCGCTGATGGTCAGAAGGGACGGATCCAAGGAGCACGCCACGTGGCACGCTCTTGTAACCTCACTCAGCAATCCATGTCAACGGGATCGCGCGAATGAAATTGTGACACGTGGCACAAGGGTTGTAAGTTAAAAGATGTGACTTGAATTGTGAATGAAACGACACGTTTTGCTAGGATTTTACTATAAAACAATTCGTTTTTCAATTTGAACTATGTATCCCACATTGAATTAATTGGATTTTTCTGCTCCGGAATACTACTATAAATAGAGGTACCTATTCCAGTGATTTGGCATTCAATCAAACAAATTATTTTGGGTTTCTGAAGATTGTTTCAGAGACCTAATTTGAGAGAAAATTTTCGTTAAAATTTTTCTTTACTCAGTTTAATATTTTTCAAAGCCCACCCTCCAAGTAGTTTGAGGTCATTGCGCAGAAGATTGCGAAGGTCTCAATTTTCTTGGTATTATTTATTATTGGAGCAATTTTAGATATATTCTTCTGTCCTTATTCTTTTCGCTTTTCTATTCATTTATAGTATTTGTTGTTATACCTGTTTAAGTTTATGTATTGTTATGAATGTATTAGAGTAAAAGGCCTATAAATCTAAATTAAAGAATTTAGATCTGTTGATTTAAATTATGAATTTAAGTTGGTAGATTTAAAATTAGGAATTTTAAATCGACCCTTGGTTTAGAGTTATGAATTCTAAACTTGTTCCACTGCGTAAACTTTGTAAACCTAGGGAGAATTTTTGAAATTCGTCCCAATAACCAATATTAGGACAAAGAATTTATAGAGATAAACCTATTCTCAGGAACTCTTGCACGTGAGGTGTCATGAAGCATGACTCTCCGACCGTGGGCTTAGGTAGAGAGAAGAGTCTCCTACTCTAAGTGCTCTAATAGGTGCATATTGTTGTGACCATAGTTGAGAACTATGAATCCAATAGTCGGCATCAGAGTTTACTTTTCCAACAAAATTTATTATTTTTCCCAATAATTGGTATCAGAGCCCGCCTTTGATTATATTCATAATATTCATAAATAGGTATAATAAGATTGAAATAAATAGATCTGCAATTTAATAAAATAGAGATTTTATTAAGAAGGAAAAACTTGTTTGAATTAGCGATTTAAATTGTTTAAATCATTAAAAGAGTTAATAGTTACCTAGGTCATTTAAAGTATCGATTTAAATTATTTAAATCGTTTAAGAGATTTAATAGTTAACTAGGTTATTTTTAGTGATGATTTAAATTGTTTAAATTGTTAGAGAATTAATCATTAATTCAGATCTAACGACTTATTAATTCGGGATTACATGATCTTTATTATGAGACAATGATTGTTTGGTTAAGATTTGTAAAATCAAATAAGATTAATCTAATGAGATTAGATGACGAAATCGGATAAATTTAATCTAATGAGATTATATTTAATTAATGACTTTAAATTAAATTATTTTAATTTAAAATTAAAAAAAAAATTTTATTATTTTATTTTTGGGACGTGTAGATGCTAGTACTGATTTACATAATAATTACAAATAAATTATTTTATTAATTAGTTTTCTTTTAGATTAAGATTCTAAATTAGATTATGAGATAATCTAAATTATGAATCAGTATTATTTTAAATAAAAGTTATTTTAAATTATTTTAGAATAAGATTATAAAATAGATTACATGATAGTCTAAGTTAACTTTATTTTTAAAATAAAAGTTAAATTTTATTAATTAAATTTTAGAATAAGATTCTAAACTAGACTAATGGATAGTCAAAGCTTGTTTAATTTAGAATGAGATTCTAAATATAGAGTATGGGATAGTCTTAGCACAAAATCGCTATTAATTTTAAATAAAATTATCTTTAATTTAATTTTGGAATTAGATTTTAAAAATTAGATTATGTGATAATCTAAATTAGATGTTGGTATTATTTTAATTATAATTAATTAATTAATTTTAAATGAGATTCTAATGCAAGATTATGAGATAATCTATATTGTAAAACGATAGTATTTTTGAATAAATTAATTAATTAATTTTGGTTAATTTTAGAATAAAATTCTAAAAGGGATTATTATATAATCCAGGTTATAAATAGAAGTTAAATAAAAACTATTGGTTATAAAAATCAAGTGGGAGCGAGGTTTCAATTGTTGTAATCTCACGGCCTCCATTACCGGTCTAACAGTATAATAGATCGATAGACCGCCCTGCGGAGGATGTCGGTTTGCAGATTACAGGGTTAGACTTCTATTGGGATAAGCCGAAGTGCAAAGAAGCGATGCGACCATGCTGCCGTGGAGTATTTCGTGTATTTGCATGGAAGTTTAGGGAATGGTTTACACTTGACTAACGTGATGCATTAGCCTCCCTGAGGAGCTCTATTGTATCATGTTAGAGACTAAGGTAAAGTGGTGAGTTAATCATGTTTAGTAAGAGTTACAAGAAAACAGGTTAATTGAGAATAGTTCTCACCCGAACTAGCTTTGTACGACCCGCTGCCGGGGAGTAAGGAGTAGTGTGTTTGGGTCATCATTGTATGCATAATAGTAAAGTTTAGTGGATATCTAACTTATTATGTATGTTAAATTAAAAGAATATATATCATTGCATTATACATGACTCTTATTAGACAGTTACACAAACATTTGCATTTACAGTATTTTATATGGATAGGGCTGGCGAACTTTGCTTTATTTTAAATACACAATGTACTCATTGAACCAAATTATTATGCCTTGAAAAATAAGTTAGACTTGGTTATTACTCACAAGGGATCTACTAGAAAGAAAGGAAAGGGTAAGGTTGTTATTGTAGCAACCAAGCTCATAAGGAAGTGAGCAAAAGAAAAGTGTTTTTTTTGCAATAAAACTAGGCCACTGGAGGAGGAACTACACTAAGTATATAGCTACTCTTCCTACAAAGACTGATAAGCCATCTGGTGAAAGTATGTTGATATCTCACTTAGTTGGGTAATGACCAGTTGAGAGTCCACTAGGTTTCTGGTGGGTGGACTCAGGTTCAACTGACTATATCTGTAATATATTAAAGGAACTTAGGCTAGGCTAAATGCTACACGATGGGTGTTGTACCTGATGGTCAGGGACAGTACAATAATAGTGGTCTTAACTGTAGGAGATGTTAGCTTAGACTTTAGTGATAGAGTTTTGTTTTAAAGAACTGATTATTTAAACCTTCGCTGTACAGGAATTTGATTTCTGTATTTCAGTTAATGGATAATTGTTATTCAGTTGATTTTGATAATGAAAATTTTAATATGAGAAATAAATTATTTATTTGTACATGCACATGAATAAATTATTTATTCATGTTATTTTAATTTCAAAACTCTGGTAATTGTTTAAATGAATTTAATATAAGTTTACTTGTTCAATCTTCTAAAAGAAAACACCCTAAAAATGATAATGCCTACACAAGGCACCAACTGTTAAGGTCACATTAATTCGAACAGGATCTAATGACTAGTAAAAGATGGACTGATAGAGGCTTTGGACTTGAGGTCATTACCAGTCTGCAAATCCTGCATAGAAAGAAAGTTGACCAAGTCTGTCTTTAAGAGAAAAGCCAACATGGTTGGTGGCTTGCTTAAGCTGATTCACATAGATGTATGTGGACCAATACATGTTCAGGTAAGAGGGGGTATGAGTATTCAATCACATTTAGTAATGATTACTTAAGGCATGGATATGTATACTTGATGAGACATAAGTCGGACATTTTTTGGAGGAATTCAAAGAGTAGAAAGTTGATCTTTAAAAGCTATTACATAAACAAGTTAAGTCACTTCGATCACATCGAGGTGGTGGATATTTTTTGGGTGAGTTTTTGGTTTTTCTAACTGTAAATGAGATAAGATCTCAGCTTTATGCTTTGATTACACCGTAGCAGAATGGTGTTGCAGATAAATAGAACAAGGACAATTTTTCCTACAGTTTTTTGATTTAAAAGGTCTTTTGTAAATACAATGTGAAATACTTAGAGAATAATTTTGCAAGTAAACTACAAGAGCAAAAACAAAATAACATTAAAAGAAAAATGACCATAATCCTGAACAGCTAGACACAACTTAAGACAGTGCATTAGATGCACCTACTGATAGGAATGAGAATGTTCCAGGTACACGAGAGCTTAGATGTGGTGGAAGGATTGTCAAGACACTTGATAGGTTCATAGTGGGAGCCTTAGTGGTAGATCGTGGCATTGTATTCAATCCTTTTAGCCACAATAAAGCTATGAAGTCTTCTAGTTTGTTGCAATCAGTTGCTCGAATCATGCATGTGCAAATAACATTGAGAGAAAGTAGTGACTTTCATAGTTTTATATGCCAATGATATACTACTCATTAAGAATGATGCAGGGGTGTCATTAACTATAAAGGTTTGGTTGTCATAAAAGCTCAATATGAAGAACATGGGAGAAGCCAACTCTACTCTTAAGATTAAGCTTCTGCAAGGTCGTAAGAATAGGATGTCGGGTCTCTCTCCAGCCACTTATACTGACAAGACGTGGTCAAGGTATAGCATGGAGTCCCTCTTTTTGTTGAGTAGTGTTCTAGGACACCTCAAGAGAAGGAGCAATTGAAGAATATTCCATATGCATTGGCAGTGAAAGCCTCAGGTATGCCATGTTGTGCACAAGACGTAATGTCTGCTAAGCTATGGTATAGTAAGCAGGTGTTAGTCTAACCTGGGTCCAATGGACTAGGTGGCAGTCAAGTGTTTTCTCTAGTTCTTGAGAAGAACTAGAGATCCTATGCTGATCTTTCGAAGTGACGAGCTAGTTCCAGTTGGATACATTAGTTTAAGGCTTCCAGACAGATTAAAATGATAAGCATTCGATGTTTAAGCATATCTTGACCGTTAGAGTGGGAGCCATTAGTGAGAGGAATATCAAGTAGTATTGTATTGCCGACTTCACAATAGAGTAATTGAGCTCACTAAGGCTTAGGCTTAGTAGACTTTTGGTTCAACTTAAAAGGGGTGAGTATGGACTTTATAATAAATTAGATTTAGGACAAGCGGGAGATTGTTAGGAATAGTATCATGAAATACAGATTTATTTTAGATATATTATTTTAATTAATAAATAAAACTGAAGTTTCAGTCGTTTCTTAGTTAAATTTGTGTATCTGAGCATTTATATTGCATGTGGTTTTCTTTTGGAAACATCCATGAGATGGGTGTAGTCCTCGGACTACAATTTATATGTTTGTTCTAAGTGGTTTATGAGACTAAGCCACATATCGACTTAGAACAAATAGTATGGATTGTTGTTTGAAAAACTCGTAGTCGAAGACAAGTTTGGACCTCTTGTATGTTAAGACTATAACGTGACACTTTAGATAACTTGTCTTGGTCATGTGGATGTAGATCCAAAAGTGTTAGGTTAGTGTGTTTATAAGATTGACACACTGAGTTGGACCATGTGGATTACTTATTTCTAGACTACTATCGGAGATGAATGATCCATATTGTACTGTTTGAACAATGATTCTAAATCCTGAAGGTATTTTGGACTTATGCGTGGAAGTTAGTTACTTTGGTGTACTATAAGTAAGGTCTAAACGAATGACTGAAATCCCACGTACACTAGGTAGCGGCGTGAAGTGTGACAAGGATCAGATATTCATTACGGAATCTGCAGTCTCTTATGAGATACAAATGTCCCCTTAGTTGATTCGCAAATATTTGAATTGTTGGAATCTTTGGCCAAAGTATTCCATGTGTTTGACATTTGAAATTTATACTGTGAATATGTTCAAGTATAAATGAATTATTCAGTGAAGGGCGAGTCGGTAACTAATGAAGAAGCCGTGATATGGATAATGGTATTAGTTATATTTATCCTTTGTCATAGAAATCTAGTGGAGGGGTTGTTGTCATCCATATAGTCTATTAGGGAGATATCGAATAAATAATTTAAGTCTGGAGTGCAGTGAGATTTATTCAGTGGAATTAAGTCTCATTAAATAGTAATTAAATTATTTCATGATATGATTAATTTAGCCCATTTGGAGCTAGATTTAAATTGTCCCTGAGGTCCCTGCGCAAGCCTCTGTATTTATTACCATCGACAAAATATTAAAGAATTCATGAGTTGAATTATTTATCCATGTGATTGGTAAATTTAATTTTGTCAAATATTATTCATGAGATGAATAAAATTAAAAATTATAAAATAATATAATTTTTACATATAGAAAACAAAGCAAAACAAAAAAAAAATACAAGTGCACAACATCTATCCGTGTCAAATGCCGGTGACCAATCAGCACGCGACATGTGCCACCCGCTGTTGGTCAGAAGGGATGGATCCGCGCCTTTGGGCGCGGACCTATAGGAGCATGCCAATTGCACGCTCTTGTGACCTCGCTCAGCAATCCGCGTCAACGGGAACGGGCGAATGAAATAGTGACACGTAGCACGCGGGTTGTAAGCTAAAGGACGTGATTTGAATTATGAATGAAACGACGCGTTTTGCCAGGATTTTACTATAAAACAATGAGTTTTGCAATTTTAACTGCATATCCCACATCAAATTAATTGGATTTTTTCGCTCTGGTATACTACTATAAATAGAGGTATCTATTCCAGAGGTTTGGCATTCAATTAAACAAATTATTTTGGGTTTCTGAAAATTGTTTAGGAGACCTAATTGGAGAGAAAATTTCCGTTAAAATTTTTCTTTCCTCGGTTTAATATTTTTCGGAGCCCACCCCCGGGCAGTTTGAGGTCATTGCATAGAAGATCGCGGGATCTCGATTTTCATTGTATTCTTTATTATTAGAACAATTTTAGTTATGTTCTTTTTTCCTTATTCTTTTCACTTTTCTATTCATTTATAGTATTCGTTGTTATGCTTGTTTAAGTTTGTGTATTGTTATGAATGTATTAGAGTAAAATGCTTGTAGATCTAAATTAAAGAATTTAGATCTGTTGATTTAAGTTATGAATTTAAGTCAGTAGATTTAAAATTAGGAATTTTAAATCGACCTTAGGTTTTGAGTTATAAATTCTAAACATGTTCCGCTGTGTTAACTTTATAAAACTAGGGAGAATTTTTGAAGTGCATCCCAATAACCGCTATTAGGACAAAGGGTTTATAAAAATAAACCTATTCCGGGAACTCTCGCACATGAGGTGTCACGAAACGTGACTCTCCGACTGAGGGTTTAAGTGCAGAGAAGAGTCTCCTACTCTAAGTGCTCTAATAAGTGCCTATTGTTGTGACCATAGTTGAGAACTGTGAACCTAATAGTCGGCATCAAAATTTACTTTTCCAACAAAATTTATTCTTTTCCCCAACAATGGCTACAACTGATATCCAAACTCGGGAGCTTCTAACCGCATGCCGCCACATTCAGCTATTCTCACTAACCTTGTTCCCTACTCTGGTCATAAAAGAGTTCTCGTTGATAATGGAGCATTATTACCTATAGCGCATGTTGGATCTGCCTCTATCACTACTTGTGCAAAACCCCTAACCTTACCTAATGTCATGCTTATCCCTAAACTAACTCATAAGTTACTGTTTATTAAATAACTGTGTCACGCTAACAACTGTAGAGTTGAATTTGACTCGCTCTTTCCGTGTCAAGGACAACACCACGGAGACGTTGCTTCTACCAGTACCCAGTAAAGGACCTATATGTAATTTCTCACCGCACGACGTTGGACTTGTAGCTCAAGTCAAACATGGAGATTTATGGCATCAGCGTTTAGGACATTTAGGTAGTTTTGCTCTAGATTTTTTATCAATAAGCATCCGTAGCCAATTGTTATAGTTTTTGAATAAATGTACGTCCTGTTGCTTGGGTAAATCTAGAAAATTTCCTTTTGAACATAAACAACATAATACTACTATGCCCGCTTCAGTTAATGCATTCGAATGTTTGCAATCACCTATTTTCTCTACATCAAATTACAAATACTATGTCCTTTTTATTGATGATTTTTCAAGATTTACATGGTCGTATCTGATACAATGAAAATCAAAGGTCTATGAAATTTTCACCTTCTTTAAAACTCTCATTGAAAATTAATTTAATGCGAAAATTAAAATTTTCCAAAGCGATGGTGGGGGGAATTCGACCATTGGCACACGAATGCGGTTTGCCATAAGTTTTGAATTCATTTTCACCTATCTTGTTCTAATACCCCAGAACAAAATGGGGTGGCAGAATGCAAGCATTGACATTTATCTGAAATGGCACGGACGCTCCTAATTCACTTTAAACTTCCTTACGATTTTGGGATGATGCCTTTTGTACAACCTGTTTTACTGTAAACTGGCTCCCTACCCCACTTCTTTCAAATGCATCACCCTTTGTAAGACTTTTCAAAACCAACCCAGACTATTACTGTTTTTGCGTCGTTGGGTGTGCTTGTTATCCCAACCTCACATCCTGCTCACAAACTTGCCCCGCGCTCAACAAAATGCATTTTCATAGGCTATGTAGCCCGATACAAAAGATATAGGTGTCTGGATCCCATAACAAACCGAATGTGTACAAGTTGGCATGTAGTATTTGATGAATTGTGTTTTCCCTACACTGAATTAACAACTCCTCCAATGTCTACGACTGAAGCCTCGGTTCTACCACCCCTCGTTCTCTAATCCCCTGTAGTTGTCCCATCTCCTGCCCTACCTGACCGACCGTTGGCACGAACACTAGCAGCCTGGCCCATGCTGCTGGGTCATCAACGCCGCTCACTGAGTCGACTCCCATTTCGGGCATGGCCTCGGCCGATGGTCCTGACCCCTCGTCCCCCACCCCTCTACCCTTGGACACATCCAGGCATGAACCGGGCCTGCCAGAACCCCTGCCTCATCCCTCGGCCATCACTACCCCCTACCTTCCGAGGTTCGTGACCCGACCGACACTACGGTCCCTGTCTCGAATTCTCCCATGGAATCCAACCCCACTTCCATGAGTCTCAACACACACCACATGCAGACTAGACTTTATTTAGGTATTCGTAAAACCAAGTATCCCCTCTCCCTTTTGTCCATAGTTGACATACAGGAGCCCACATGTTACTCACAGGCCGTGAAAACTCCTAAATGGCAAGAAGCTATGGCGGATGAATTTAATGCTGTCATTACTAATGACAGTTGGTATTTAGTCTCGTAAGATCCAGAGCAAGCATGTGGACGTACAAGGTCATATATAAAGTGGATAGTTCTGCTGAGCGCTTTAAGGCTCGCCTTGTCACTCAAGGCTTCCATCAACGGGAAGGTCTTGACTACAAGGAAACGTTTAGCCCATTGTCAAAATCTTCACCATACACTTTATACTTAGCCTTGCGATCACATACAACTGGCCCATACGACAGTTGGATGTCAAAAACGCTTTCTTACATGGTCATCAGTAGGAAGAAGTGTATATGAGACAACCTCAGGGCTTTATACACCCATAGTTTCCAAATCATGGCTTTATACGACATTACGGGCTCAAACAAGCTCCCCGGGCATGGTTCCAGTGGTTCAGTGCATTCATCTTTAGTCTTGGTTTTCAGTGCTGTCGAGCTAACCCATTCCTCTTTATCCACAAAACTGCTCGCACCTTACATGCCTGCTTCTCTACGTAGATGACATTATACTCACTGGCATCGATGCTGACTGCCTCACGGGTCAAATTCGATCCCTCTCTATCTAATTCTCCATGAAAGACCTTGGACCCTTACACTTTTTCCTAGGGATAGAAGCAAAATGTGACCTCCAAGGACTATTCCTTTTTTAGCATAAGTACACTCCATGAAGCCCAACCGGTCAAAACCCCCTACCTACTTGAGCACATCTGTCTCTGAGTGAAGGTAAGCCTCTTGAAGATCCTACTAAGCATCGGAGTGGGGTGGGTGCCCTCCAATACTTGACCATGACATGTCCTGACATCTGCTATGTTGCCAACTCGGTCTCTCAGTTCATGCATGCTCCCCATACACATTATTGGCAGGCAGTCAAGCGCATCCTCATATACCTGAAGTCCACCCCTGATCATAGTCTCACTATCACTCCCGCCTCCTCCCCTACAGTCACAGCATTTGCTAATGCTGAATGGGATGGCTGTCCTGACACCCATCGCTCTAGTACAGGCTATGCCCTATATCGTAGTCCTAACCTCATCTCGTGGCGGGCTATGAAACAAGCCATTGTATCCAAATCCACCACTGAGTCCGAATGCCATGCTATTGCCAAAAGTGATTGGATTCGTTACCTCATGCGTGACCTTGGACTTCGACACCCAGGACCAATAACTATCTACTGTGACGGTGTCTTAGATTTAATGACTATAGTAAGCATGTTGATGTTGACTTCCACTATGTGTGTGAGAAAGTGCTAAAGAGTGACCTACAAGTTTGCTACACTCCCACTACCGAACAGGTTGCTGACATCCTTACAAAGGGGCTATCTATAGATCGGTTTCATCAACACAAGGCCAATCTTCGCATGCTTCCCCCCGTTCAGATTGAGATGGAGTATTAGAATAGTCTCTAAAACATTCTCCACGCTAGGGTTTCTTATGTATTTACTATTATGTCCTCCTGGTAGTGTAAATCCAAGGGATAAAGATGTCATATGTATTAGTTCCTGTGCCTATATATAGGCATCAATTGTATTCATTATATTATCAATCAATGATATTACATTTTCCCTTTATTCACACCCATCTCTTAGTCTATATAAATATGTAGAATTGATTAGGGCAAATCATGAATTGGATTGTTAAGTATTGGCTCTCTCTCTCTCCCCCTTCTCTTATGCAATCTACATACTATACTTAATATACATGTAAAGCTCACAATTATAGTGATATTATCAATACAAGAGTCGTTGCTTGACATTGTTGATTGAATCTGTGTGGAATTTGGAGTTAGATTGCATCAAATTACCTATGTATACTTAAATTAAGAGAAGAGAATTAATAGTATCATAAATTAAAATATTTTATACAGATATAGATATAAATATTTAAGAAAATCAGATACTCCATCCTTAAATTAATATAAATATACTTACCAAAAAATAAGATATAGATATAAATATCTGTTGGATATTCCCTCCAACTTGGAGGTAGAAGCCCAGTTTTATTTGGGCTTTGTTATTAAAATTAATAAAAATAAAATTAGGGTGCTTGAGGGCTAGTATATTCTGTAGTCAAGAAACGTAGAAAAATAAGGAGGAGCGAGAAAATCGCAAAGAGAGAGAGAGGGAGTTTTGCAAAAGCTTTCCGGTTCCAAATCTATGTTCAAATGTTCTTCGATTGGGATAAAAGTTTAGTACGTTGTTCCTGCCATATTGATCTTCATATCTAACAGACGGATTGTCATTTCGTTTCTCAAAAGTTGGTATTTTGCTCAGTCCTATTTCCTGTACGTTTTTTATATTTTCCACCTTATGGTGAGATTTTTGAAAGATTTGTCGTTCCAAGAATTCTCTTGATGATTTTTATGCCTCTAGGTTGGCCTAGAGAAGATATATTAGTATGCTCACTTATGCTTTGGTGATAGTGGAAGAAGGTACCATCAATTGATTGTCCCATGGTTTTTCCCCTTCACATTGGAGGGGTTTTCCACGTAAAAATCATATCTCTCCTTTTGTTTGTTTGTGGGTTGACTTGTTTGATTGTTGTTCCATTCTCATTTGTGAATTGGTGGTGGTTTTGTGATTTCCTATTTGATTAACACAAAGAGGGAAATAAGTTATTTTCCCCAACAATATTGAAGGGAGAGTAGAGGTTTAAAGGAGGGAAGGTGAAGTAATAGCCTAAAAATTCAAAGATAAAGAAGTGAAGGGTTTTGGGAGAGAAAACTTTTAATTAATATATAATAAAATATAGATATAGATATACTTAAAAGAGGAGTTATTTACTCATATTGCTCAAATTAGTCACTCATTTTTTTTTCAATTGTGGTCTCCAATATTTAAAATTTTGTTTAAAATAGTCTATAATATTTGTAATTTTATTCAAATTGTTCTCTAGATTGTCTTTCGTTCAAAATTGGTCTCTCATGTTTTATTTAATGATGAATTAGTAGCTAAGTAGGCCAATGGGTCAGGTTGGCCCACGAACTGACCTGGCCTGGCCTGGGTACCAGCCCAGATAGTGCCCATTTGGGCACTATAAGTTATTTTATAATTGTACTTTTTATTTATATTGTTATAATTATATTTTTAATAAGTTATAATATATTTTATTTTATAAAATATATTTATAATTTTATAACGTACTATTATATTATTATAGTTTTACTTTTTTACAAGCTATAATATATTTTATTTTATAAAATATATTTGTAATTTTATAAGGTACTATTATAATTGGATTATATGTTATATTATTTTTAAATATATTAAAAAATGGAGGGTTGGGCCCAAGCCCGGCCCAGCACTCGACTCGAGTGCTCTAGGCCAAGGCCAGGCCCAAGCCCGGCCCATGGCCATTTCTCTAGCTGAGTTAGTGACCAAAATTAAGTAAAAATTTGATAAAATGTTTGTCACACATGAATTTCTGGTCAATCCATGTACGCACTCTAAATATGATGAGAACGAGTGTGAGATAATTTGTTTAAATTTTTGGCCATGAGTGTGAATGTGTCTGTGCTACAAGTGTTTTCAATTTCATGAAAAACACTTTAGTGAAGTTGATGTGCACTTTGTGTAAAATCACTAGAATATCTCAGGGTTTAACTTTTAGTTGATTATATTATGTGGAAGAAATATTTAGAAAGATTTGTCATTTTGATGACATTGTGATTTGGGTGTTTCGAGTTTCTACTTAAAGTTACAAATAAGACTTTAAAAATACAAACGAAAATGGCCCAAAAAAGAACGAAAACAAGAGAAAAGAAGACACATGATTTTATGCAGTTTGGAATAAACCTACATCCACGTTACCACCTAAAACTAGAGGAGATTCTCTATTACAATGTTTGATTATAAATACAAGCAATTTTAGCAATATTTATCTAGGCTAATTCCAAATAGGATTTAAAATCAAAGAACCTTAAATCTAGCCTGAAGATGCTTTGATATGTTGGGTCTAACCCATATTTTTGTTTAATATTATTTTATTTTGTTAAGTCGAATAGAAAAAGGAAAGAAAAAGGAAAAAGGAAAAAAGGGGAAAAGAAAAATGAAGAAAGAAGAAAAAAAGGAAAAACAAATGCTTTGCAGGGGTCGTTAACCCCATGTCTATGTTTGCGTGAAAATAGAGGGGAGTTACAGTAGAGAGAGAGGTAAAAAAAAATTAGAAAAAGAGAGAGAGATAGAAAATTGAGAGGAAAAATTTGTAAAGTTTAAAGGATTGAATTTTAGTTACAATTAGATATTGTAATTCTAAAATTCAGAGTGAAAGTTTGACACTCGATTAGGCCGTGGTTTTTCCTCTAATTGAGAGAGGGTTTTCCAGGTAAAAATCTCATGAGTTGTTTTATTAATTTTGTTCGATTTTTCGCTTCCGCTTGTGTTTGATTTGTGGATCTTTTCAACAAGTGGATCAGAGTATGTTCGATCTTGCGGCCCAAAGATTGCAGAGAAGTCGAAGATTAGTAGTTTATTTGGTGGTATGAAATTCGAGATCGAATTGTTCGATGGCAAGATTTGCTTTGGGCCAGAATATGGTAAAATATCTTCTTATCCAACAAAAATTGCACAAGGGCCTACTTGATAAGAGGCCCGAGAAAAATAAGCAATAATGATTGGGAGGAGTTGCAAGTGAAACTGGTAAACAATATTCACCTCACTCTTGCCCTGGATGTTAAATAAACTATGCCCGATGAAAATTGCCGAAATACTTGTGGAAAAAATTGGAAAATATTTATATGTCGAAATCCCTCACAAATAAGTTGTATTTGAAGAGGGATTTATTCCGATTGAATATAGAAGAGCGCAATTTGAGGGATTATCGAAACACATTTAATAAATTAATCTCTCAATTATTAGTTTGGATGAAAAATTTAAAAAGGAAGACAAAGCATTAATTTTGTTGGCTTCTCTTCCGAAATCCTATGAGACGGTCATGACGGCATAGCTAGTAGGAAAAATGACTTTGAAATTGGATAAGACCACTGCAGTTTTGCTCAAAAATGAAAAATTAGTGAAAGACGATAAGCTGAAAAATGATGAAGGAACCACTTTGGCAGCGAGTTCGGATAAGGGGAGGAGTTACAGTCATGGATATGGCGGTAGAGATAACACTAGGTCATTGTCTAGACCTAGGAGAGATTATATTGACAAAGAATGTTATTATTGTCACAAGATGGGCCATATTCAGTTCTTTTGTAAGCAAATGAAACAGACCTAGACGAGTTACATAAAACTCATGAAAAGGGGGAAATGAGCAAGGGGGAGACAAGTAAGGGAGAGAAGGATGAGATATCTACCAATGTAGCCTTAAGTGATGGAGATGAACTTTTCTTAGGGCAAGATAGAAAGACGAGTGAAAACTCATAGATCTCTGATTCGAGATGCTCTCATCACATATGTACAAAAAGGGAGATTTTTATTTCTTATCAAGAATATGATGGGACAGTGATGTTGGCCAACGATAAAGAAGTCAAGATTGAAGGTGTCAAGAACGTTCAAATTAAGATGCATGATGGCAAGTTGAGGATGTTGTCTAAAGTTAGATATTTGCCTCAACTTATAATTGATCTCATTAGAAAGGCTTGATGAGTTATGCATGATGGCAAGCTGAGACGTTGTCCAAAGTTAGATATGTGCCTCGACTCAGAATTGATCTCATTAGAAAGGCTTGATGAGTTGGGTTATGGCTACTCTTGTTGAGGTGGAAGAATGACAGTCACTAAAGGGCAATTGGTTGTGATAAAAGCGAATAAGAATTCGAAAAACTTATACGTGCTTGAAGAAAATGGTTTTGCAAGAGAGAAGGGTCAACGCTTAGGTTTCAAGAGGACTCAATTTGCTGACACTAAAGAAGCTTCGAGTCTGGGTTAAGGTGTTGAGGTCTTTCATATGGGTTGGAGGGGGAGAATTGTTGGGTCCAGCCCATATTTTGTTTAGAGTTTTTTTTATTTTGTTAAGTCAAATAGAAAAAGAAAAGAAAAAAAAATGAAAAAAAGAACAAAAAGAGGGAAAAGAAAAATGAAGAAAGAAGAAAAAAGGAAAAAGAAATGCTTTGTGAGGGTCCTTGACCCTGTTATGATCCAAGATTAATCTTGGATCATAACGTAGGATAGATGTAGAATTGAAGTGGAGATGAAAAGAGAATTAGAGATTTAAGATGAGAATTACAGAATTGAGAAGAGAAGTAAAGGGAGTTAGGATTGAGAGAAGAAGAATAGTAACAATTATCACTCATCAATATATGTTACAATAGAATAACTCCTACTTATACTAAAGGCTAGCTTATGTCGGTTGTGGAAGAAAATATCTAGACAATGCATTAAACCTAGAAAAACATTAACTAACCTCTACTAACCTTCCCTCCTTCTACTAACCACCACCTTAAGCTCTTAACTAACAATCCTAGACTCCCAAAATACAAGATCAATGGGCTAAAGACACTGAAGGACTAAGGACTTATACTACTTTATTACAACCTTTACTTGTTAGTACTCAATTTCATATGCCCCATCTTCTCGAATCATGACAATACTTCCCCTTTTAAAGATTCTTGTCCTCGAGAATCTTAGTAGAGAAGTTGTAGTCTTGAAGAACCTTTGATGTTGACCAGTCTCAAAATGTTGTCTCAAGATGTTAAATGCCTGCTATAGCTGACATTAAAGCTTCACAATTGATGCTGACTTTGAGACTTGAAGTTGCTTCACAACTAATGCTGACTTTGAGACTTGAAGTTGCTTATTGACGTATATGTATGTTGCAACAACTTTAGACCTCAATTCTACTCCTATAGCTGCTCCAAGACCCATTTCCATCAAATTCAGCACACCTACTGCACCAATGCTTACACAACAGACCATAATGTACGGTTTCTGACCTTACCTCCATTCTCAGCAGCAACTATCCCTCTTTCAATTCCATACCTAATTACCATCTTCTACGTCAATACTTGGCTTTGTTTACTAGCTTTAGTTGCAAACAGGAAGCAAACATCACCTTTAGACCACTCACCGTCAAAAAAAAAAAAAAATTCAGATGAAATAAATCAATATAATGCTTTCTTGTGCACCAAATCAGCATATACTCTAGAGCAATTGAACTTTTGGCTTGAAATTTGTGAACTTTATCCAACCAAGACAAATTCTCAAGTCCCATAGCTAGACTCCAATGGAATTCATTCATGTTTTGAGCTCCCATAGAGGCCCAACAATCTGAATTATTCAGCTTGTAACACATGAATTCCAGATCCTTCTCATAGGCTTAAATTCCTATCTAAACCATTTAGTCTTGTATTTACTCTTGTAGCCAGGTCTAAGAAAATCTAATCATTTTCCTCAACTCTTATGTAATCTTAGAACATATCGAGATCAATTTCATATCTGGTCATGTTGTCCTTGCTGTACTGCCCAATGGTAACATCATAATTTGCTCTTAATCTCATGTATAACTTACTAACAGGTACATTTTCTCCTCCTAATTCACCTTTTGGCTGGTGGAGACAAAACCATAAAAATTCAAAAGGTCTTACATTAGCTTGTATCCTTGGAAGATGCTCCTTACTCTTAACTTGACTAACACAAGCATCTAGCTCTTGTCCAAACTTCCTTGCTAATTCAATGATAGAACCCATCAAAACCAGCTTGGAATGACCCTTAAGTCCAAACATGAACCCATCAAAACCAGCTTGGAATGACCCTGTAACATATTACAGACTTGGTTAGTTGAACCTGAGTCCATACTCCAGGAATCTGGTGGACTCTCAACTAAACAAGACTCAAATCAGTGAGATATCAACATACCTTCACCAGATGGCTTAGCAGTCTTTGCACGAAGAGTAGCCATATACTTTATGAAGTTTCTCTTCCAGTGGCCTATCTTTTTGCAAAAGTAACACTTTTCTTTTGCTGACCTTTTGTTAGGATTAGTCGCTAAACTAGCAACTTTGCCTTTTCTTTTCTTTCCAGTTAGTCCCTTGTCGAGCTTGCTCCCACTAGCCTTTGATACCTGAGTCAAGTGGACACTCCCCTTGGCTCGCATAACACTCTCTGCTACCTGTAGCTCCTTCATCATCTCAGGTAATGAATAGTCCTTATTATTCATTGTATAGTTGAGACTAAACTGAATAAAAGAGTTGGATAGAGAGCTGAGGATGATGTCCTGATGAGACTAACTATCAATCTTAGCACCTAGAATCTCCGAGGATGATGTCCTATCTTAGCACCTAGAATCCCCAACTCAGATAAGCAAGCCATCATTTTCATGACGTGCTCCTGGAACTGGCGACCCTTCCAACATCCTCATGTTCAAGAGCTTTCTCATTAACTCTTGCCTAACTACCCTATCTTGACCACCAAACATTTTTTTTTTAAAAATGTTTGATCATCTCAGCTATTGTTTCCATCTCAAGCATCTGACGCTTGAGTACATTGGTCACAGAGGCCAAAATATAGCATTTGGCTAACTCATTAGCCTTATTCCAGCGTTCAGAATGCTCTTTAATAGCACAATTGAGTGGAGCTTGTGTTTATTCAACATGAGATCTGATCTTGCAAATTTTCCAGCTGAATAGATTGACCTGCAGCATTAAGAACCTAATGTTCCACTGAATTTGGTTGCACTGTAGTAGCATCATCCTAATTCCTTGCTGAACTTGTATCACTGCTGATAGAATTCTTCATTCCCCTTGCCTTCTTCAATCTCCTTTAATCCAAGAAGATGCTCTAAGTCTGTCAATTGACCAGAACACCATCTTAAGCTACCTCAATTTCATGTTCTTAAACATGTAAAGGTTATCAAGAATCGCTTTATTTGATTTGAGAAGTAGGAAATTTGGAGGTCTTCCATGATAAACCAAGATTGGCTGTTCCATTACCCTTATTTCCTTGCTTGAATAACACCTTTTGCGATCTAAATGAATGATCAAGTTTTTCCCACTATTAAATTGTGACATGAACTTGACCCTCAACTTTCTTATGCTCAAGATCTCGATTTGCACATGTGGTTCAATTTCAGCAACTTTAGTTGGTTCAACATCTTGCACTTCACGCTGTAAGGCATTAAATTCAAACAGTAATGCACCATTTCGTGGTTGAGTTGCTCGAGTTACATCCTCATTTGAAGTTGATCTTGTACTACTTGACATTCCAACAGCAGCTTGTTCATTTACATCCTCAATTGGCACACAAGCTTGAGGAGATGTTTTCTCCTTCAACTTATGATGTTAATCTTGCTTCCTTAATGGTTCATACACAACTTGTGCTCATCTTGCTTAATTTCAACCTCGTCCTTTCCTGGTTGTGGCATTATTTGCGTTGTGGCCATCATCTTTTGAAGAACCTGCTTAAACTTCTGCCAATGTTGCTCGAAAATTTTTGTACTCCTTAGAATCAAGCAGTTTGTTTGATCAATCTAGCACAATTCCCACTCAATTGTTCATGTTTACTCTCAAACGCATCACTAAGTTGAACATATAACAAACAACAATTGTCATAGATATTTCTTCCATGTAACTAAATAAATGCTGATTTATCTTGTTTTCTTGAAGAAAAGGTCACACGTGCTTCAACCTCTAGGGTTGACATTGAATTGACTTCAATTCTCTCAATATGATCATAGGAATAAAAAACTTGGTAAAGGATATCTTCGATGATGGGATAAAGGACATTCAAAATTTTTACCAAGAGTGTAGTGTCGTTAGACTTTTTTTTAGATGGAGCCGACCTTGTTATGTTCAATAGTATTAGTTGTTATCCATGGATGCCACACATGAAGTTGAGCATTCATCTTGAGCAATGTGTACTTCAGCTAATTACCTTTGGACCTCTTCTCACTCGCAACCAACACTAAACACCTCTGCTCAACTGATATTGATGCAACACGATTGATTCGATGCTCCAGCAACAACTAGTCAAGAGCAGCGAATCTCAATTAATAAGATCTTCCAGAAATGTAGCACAATTTGAGGATAATTCAGCAGATGCAATCTAAAAGCTACTGGATAGAATGAATTTCTAGCTGGATTGAAGATTCAAGACACTAGCAGCAAATTTCTGATCAAGAATAAGTACGGATGCTCGCTTAAGAAGTTGAGCAACTTGTTTTGTTGTTAATTCATCCTCTGATTGAATTGATGTTGCAATGTCACAAGGTCACCAAAGATTGCACTGCAACTGATCAACTTCAAGACTTCAGCCAACAACTCCACACCTAAGCCCAGGAGCTCTAGTCATATGCAATTCCAGAGAGATCAATTACAATTTCAGCTAAATTGAAGTGCTAGAGCTTGATTCAAGTTAAATTTAGCAGGTTCAAATATAGATTCAGCAAAGAATCGAATGCAGCTTCAACTAGATAGATAAACTTTTGCACTAGACCACCGAAGATCAAATCAGCGAATCAGCTAACAAGATCTCAAAAGTGCCGCTTAATTCAAGGTTAGTTTAGCGAGTTCCCTGTGGAATCAGCTGAATTCTAGTGCAATTCTAGCTTGATCGACGACTTAACAGCACAAGATCACAAGAATTCAGCTACAGAACACAATTACAGCAACTTATGAACTGAAATCTCTGATCAAATTCAACGGAACAACAGAACTTGATCTTTATACCGCATGATTAGGTTTATAAAAAAATAGTAAGAAATAGATCCAATGTAACTGCAGCTAGCTTAACAAATCTGAACACTTTAACATGATCTGTTGATCAAATAGAATTTGATCAAGAACTAGATATCAAACAACTTGATCCAAAGGTTATGCAATCAAATTGAACTAAATCAACTTAATCGGAAGCAAATTCACAAGCTCTTATACCAATTGTTATGATTCAAGATTAATATTGGATCATAATGTAGGATAGATGTAGAATTGAAGCGGAGATGAGTATATCTTACCCCTCCCAGACTCTTGCAGGCTCTTACATGCTATTCTTGCAGGCTCTTCACAAATGTCAACAACTAGGCTGGGGGTCCTCGGAAATAGTCTCTCATCGGGGTCTCACCTTGGTGGGGTAAGGCTGAGTATATCTTACCCCTCCCAGACTCATGCGCAAGCGGGAGCCCTTGAGGCATTGGAACTGTTATTGTTGTTATAGTTATAAAAACACAATATTGTGTTAAAAAAAAAATTCAAAATACAATTAAAATATGTAATTTGTTATAACTATATTAGTATATAATATGTGTTTGGTTGTTTAATATAGTTTGTAACATGTCTTAAATTTCTTTTTGTTCTTTAAAGACTTCTAAGAAATTTTGCTACTATTGTGAAATTTCTGGAAATTCATACCGCATTGGGAAAGTACTTGACAATGACATGACTTATTACTCAAATGATTCAACGGACTACGAATTTGACACAAATTTTAAAATTACTCAATTTGGTTGATCCGAAACCTAAGAAGAGCTAACTTGGTAAAGATTTAACCCACTCTAGTTAGGGGTGAAATGATCTGATCTAATTGGTCTAAAACCAAGATCACTTCAACTTAACATAACCCGACATAAAATGGCCAAAAATGCAAAATAACTTAACTTGAATGACTTGACATAGAGTCCACCTAATTTCGCGCTAGGCAGAATCTCGAAGTGACTCAACTCAATTAACTTGAAAAACCAAACTCAAGATAACTCAAAATTGAAACGTTCCGACTCCAACTCATCTGTTGTATCATATCTAAAATATAAAAATACACATAATTTTGTAAAACATGATTATATCAGTAGGATATAGATGATCCTTGATATATTTGACTTCCTCAATTAGCCATAGAATTTTAAGGAATTTATTGTGCTTAGGTATCTTGAAGTTTGAGGATTTTTCACTTATGTAACTTGATATTTTAATATATACAAGACAGACCCTATAGTTTAAACTTTTATTATTTGGGTACCTTAAGTTTAGTTTAAAACTTTTTCACTGATGTACCTTGATATTTCGATGGCTGTGATGAGGTATTGGGTGGGCACACAGATTGAAGTTGGGGAGTTTACATGCTGAAAGTTAGGGTTTTAGAGTGTGAGGACCTCATTTTTTTTTCTCGTCTTCTCCCCTCTCTTCTGGTGTTCTTCTCCCCTGAAGTTCTCTACACAACCCTAACCCTAAATCTGAACTTCTGAGCCAAATATCAAAGGTTCCTACCTCGTGAGCCTGATTCGTGGTGATTCCATGTTCGTGGCGGGTGATTCTAGCCTAGAGGTGTTCAGTTCAAGCCTGGCAGCATTCTGTTCGGGTTAGGTGGTGTGCTGTTCAAGCTTGAGGTTTTTTCGGACATAGCTTAGACTATATAGGAACCTAACCCATAGTTCGTGAAGGATAGTGTGATCACTATGTACTTGATGGGCTTGGCAAGAGAAGATTTATTCGTCTCAGGCATAACATCACTGATGATCTTCTAGAAAGTGGAGTGATATTACTCAATTACCTAAGGTTTGTAATGGACCTTGTTAATCCATTGATAAAAGGTCTATGTCATAAAATGGTTGACATTGATTGAGATGTGACTAAAGTTTATTGTATGAATCAATAGTGATGTGTCCAACTTGGTTTCTTACAGTTCAATGTGAAAAGTTATAGTTTAATTTAGGAGTACATTGTATTTTACTGTTTATCCCTCCCTATGATGTCAACAATGCTAGGATGAGTTCGTAGCCATATGCTTGGTGATGTGAGCAAGCTTGCACTTGATGAATACCATCAATGTGTTACCGGAGTTGTAAGGTTGAGCTTAAGCTCCTAATTGGCTCATAGCTATATGTTTGGTGGTCTGCAATAACACATACTTGATGGAATCCACTTATGTAGGTGCGGAAGTATGGTCGCTCCCTATGAAAATTGTAGACTTGCTTTCTAGAGTACCTACGAAAATCCAGGATGGGGCACATGGCCGATAAATGCATACGAGTTACTAAGATTTGGAGCTTGGTGTGTGTCCAAGTGGGATACTATACAACCACTTCTGAGGCACAAGACAAAAGTTACCTTGCAAGTCGTTGGTCCTAAACTTGGTTTACACTAGGCGATGATTCAATTTGCAAAACATCGATACTAAAATACTAAGCTTTCTTTACCCAAATAGAGATTTTAGTAAGGAAATTTCACTTTAAATATAGACCTTCATGTGGACCTCTTAAATCAAGTTAAGGGTGAGAGGTGGATAGGAACCAAACGCGCGCACCACCAGCCTGCTGTACTGGGCTCGGACGAGGGTGTCCTTTTTCTAACGAACACTTTTATTTTTGGAAAGGAGTTAAAAAATTGTAATTAACGAAGTCTCTTTCTGAGACTCTCAATATAATTGTCGCTTTTCTTTTCCCAAAGCCCCTTTATTGCATCATTCCCTACCTATTCAACTATTGGGATTTAATGCTAGAAGTGAATATTGGGGATTGAGACATCCCTTCCTAAAAGTCACCTTAAATCTCTATGAAGGCTTGCTTTGGCTAATCGTTTTGAATCATCCACAAACAAAAATCTCTCACGCTTCCCTCTCTACTTGATTCTTTCTAAAACGTTGGGCAAATTTTCTATTGGTGCTCCTACCGGCCACTACGAGTGCACTTTTGGAGTCGCATCCCGTTAATCTTGGTGGATGGCTACTGGTGATATTTTGTGCATCCTAAAAGTGAAAAAATCGTTTTTTGTGATAATGATTTTCTACATGGCATGGTATCAAGTTTTGTAAGACCTTTCTAATTACTCTTCTTCATTATCATGCTTGAATATTAGCCAACAATAACAACAGACCCAGTGCCTGAAGGGCTCCCGCATAAGCAGGGTCTGAGAGGGATAGATTTACCTAGCCTTACCCCTTCAGGGTGTAACCTTACCGAGAGGCTGTTTCCGAGGACCTCCAACCTTATAGGGTTGGCAACACGAGGACTTTCCAGGAGGTCACCTATCCTAGTACTACTCTTGCTTAAACACACTTAACTTCAGAGTTCTAATGGAATTCGGTTGCATTATAGCCTAGTAAATGAACCTTGTGCTTGAATATTAGCAATTTTTTGTAAAATGTAAAAGGGTCATCTTGGGGGGGTGGGTCCCATAAATGAAGAACAACATATTCTTGGTGGGGATCACAACTAGGTGGTTTTCCTAGCTCCAACAATCTCTACCACCAAGCTATGTCCTAAAGGGGACTATAGCCATAAATAGGAACTAACAAGGTTGTTAAAAAAAATGCCTACCATATAATAATATAATAAGGGCTATTTGATAGCAGAAAATAATTTTCCTTTTTTATTTTTAGTTTTTCTTTTCATCTCTAGTTTTTCTTTTCTAGTTTTGCAATATAGAAAATTGGAAAATTCGTTTAAGTGATTCATGTTTTTCAATTTTCTGAAAATTGAGAATGATACATAAATAATACCCATAAATCCAAATCGAATAATACAACTTGAACCTGGTCCGAACAATAATGTCACTGATTTGAAAGTTGAAAATGATACACCTAAGTAATACCCGTAAATTAGTCAAAACTAAAAAAAAAAAAAAAAAAAAGGAGTAACTCATTGTCAAAATTAATTACAAATATTGTATTATAACTTTTAGGCTTGGTATAATAGTTCCATAATTAATATGTAGTTGTTTGCCGGATCTCGTTCATTTGTATTTGTTGGGACATATTCACCTCTATGCCCTCCTATACAACGGGAATATAGTTTTCATTAGGGACAACTGCCTCTGCCATGTGAAGCAAATAATGCATCTGCTCTATCTGACATTCAAATAAAATTATGTATTGTACAACTAGATATAGAAATCAACTTTTGTCGCATTAGTGAATAGTCGTTATCGCTTATAAAATTCGGAACCTTGTCTTAACACAAGCCCGCTCTATCACATTCCACAAAGATGAGTGTTTATAATTAAAAAACTCGCATGATTCTCTTATGCGTCCTCTTGCTTGAAAATCATTTATCGCTTTTAAAATTGAAAATCTAGCCTTAAATGCCGTAAAATTATTTATTAAGAGGAGGAAGAGGAGACGTGAGTGTATAAAAAAATACTATTGTTGTGAGTTGAGGGTTCAAAAACAGATTTTAATCTTGTTTAAGTTCTCAAAACACTTCCGTTAATGTTGATATTTAGATAAAACCAAACCTATTATCAACCTAAGTTCAAAAAACAGTTGTTTTAACTTTACAAATTTTAGATCATCTTTATTAAATCTAGTTTTGTCTTCAACATTAACTTAGTTTATAAACGGATCGGTGAAAAAGGGTGGTTTTTAAATTGTGGCTCTAAGATTTAATTTGAGATTACAAATGACGATAGAAGACATAAACAAAAATAGAGAGTACACACGATTTTTAATGTGGTTCGGTCCTAACTGACCTACTCCACGGCCCCCTACCACTAGAGAGATCTATTTTATTAATCTTTACAAACCATATTACAAATTACGAGGTGTTTTCCACAAATAACCTAAGCTATTAAATTACAACCCTTTTCTAAAACCAATCTTTACAAGCCAAACAGTAAAGAAAGAAAAAAGAGTAAGAGGTTATACCGACTCCAAGCTGGTGGCCGCGAGTCTCACGATCCCAAGTCCGACCTTTGGAATAGCCTTCGTGCTTTCCGGCTCCTAGCGAGTCTACTTCATACTGGGGCGGGTTTTGGCACTGAACTTCTCTAAGCAAAACCCTATAAACACCTTAAAAATTGGAAAAAGGGTGACCGGTTCTTTGGGAGAGAGGAGAGGAGGAGAGAGAGTCGGGTACCCAGAAAAACACCCCAAAAATGCTGCTAAATTTTTTCTCTCCTCTGACCCCCCATTTAAAGCACAAAAACAATTCATGTGAATCAATCTGGGCCATTGATGCTGCCACTCATATCAAAGGCTAGGATGAGGCCTCCACCAAGGGCGAATCAGGACACGACACGTGTCCTTTTTTTTTGAAATAAAAAATGCAATGGTCCCTTGCATGAGAAGCCATACCAGGTGTATAAATTCAAATTTTAAAATATAAAATTTAATTTATTTTTACCTTAATTTAAAAAACCAGTTCAAATTATCTTTTAACAAAATACAAGTTGTAACATTAATAACTTAGATCTCATGCCTTATTTCGGGACATAGTTTAGACTATATAGGAACCAAATTCTAACAATTCTCCACCTGGTTTCTATATGGTCTAACTACTGGATTCACTCTAGTAATAGGGGAGCAAAACAATTTTGGTTTTGGTCCATCAGCAGCCTCCTGGATCCCAGGAGTCCTGAACTAAGTTAATACACTTTATTAACTTGTTCAAAGGTACTGCTTTGGTTCCCATATCTGCCGGATTATCGTTTGTACAAATTTTTTGTAGGTCCACCCTTCTCGACTCTATCTGTTCAGTAACAAAATGTCGCCTGATAGCAAGATGCTTACTCCTATCATGAAAAACAGGGTTCTTACTTAATGTTAGGGCCGACTGGCTATCCGTATATATCGTTGGTACCCCTAGGCCTAAGTTTAATTCAACTAGAAGTCCACTTAGCCATATCACCTCTTTAATGGCATCCGTTAGTGCCAAGAGCTCGGCTTCAGTTGTTGACAATGCTGTTAATGACTGGAGCTTAGATCTCCAACTAACAGCTCCGCCATTTAAAGAGAAGATGTAGGAGCTCGTGGACTTACGCTTGTCAAGGTCTCCACCGAAATCACTATCGGTGTATCCTAGAAGTTTTAGATTCGTATCTGTTCGTCCAAACATAAGTCCTAGCTTTGTGGTACCCTTGATATATCTCAAGAGCCACTTAACCCCATTCTAGTGCTCTTTCCCTAGATTCATCATGAATCTAGAGAGCACACTAATAGGATAAGCTAAATCAGGCCTAGTGCATGTCATGGCATACATAATGGAACCTATTGCATTAGCATAAAGAACATTAATCATTTCAGCCACTTCCTGTTTGTTTCCTGGACATTGTGTTACTGAAAATTTGTGATATGCGGTAATGGGAACTCTAACAATTTTAGCATCTTTCATGTTAAACCTATGAATGACCTTTTCTAAGTATGAGGTTTGGCATAAGTTTATCGTATGTTTAGTACGATCCCTACTTATTTCCATCCCTAAGATTTTCTTAGCTGGACCTAGGTCTTTCATTTTAAAGTTCCGGTTTAACATGTGTTTCAATTTCTCAATCTCAGATAGACGATGGCTAGCTATCAACATGTCATCCACATAAATCAATAAATATACAGTAAAATCAGAATTCAAATTTTTCGCATAGAAACACACATCATGTATTAACCTAGAGAACCCAACTTCGTTCATGAAGTGGTGGAACCGCTTGTACCATTTCCTCGGGGACTGTTTTAGTCCATACAAGGACTTTCTAAGTCTGCATACAAGGCCAGCATTCTCGGGCTTCACAAAGCCCTTGGGCTGAGCCATGTAGATCTCCTCATCGAGCTCCCCATGCAAGAAAGCGGTTGTCACATCTAACTGTTCCAATTCTAGGTCAAACTTGGCTGTCAAAGATATCTGCACCCTAATGGTGGTGTGTTTAACTACTGGCGAAAATATTTCGTTATAATCAATGCCTTCTCTCTGCGTGAAACCTTTAGCTACAAGCTTGGCCTTAAACCTAGGTTTTCCAGAAGGTAGACAAGGTTTCTTAATCTTGAATATCCACTTATATCCCACTAGCTTCTTGCCCGCTGGTTTGGGCACTAGTGACCAAGTCCTATTCTTCACTAAGGAGTCCATTTCAGCCTTCATAGCATCCAGTTATTCTGCTGAATACTGGCTGTTAACAGCCTGTTTGTAGCTTAAAGGTTCTGACTCAATATATTCTAATGCTGTATTTAGGGCGTAGGCTATGCAATCCGCATATCCTAACCTCTGTGGGGGTCTCACGTCCCTCCTTGCCCTATCTCTTGACAGTAGATAGTCGTCTAGCTCATTTTCAGGTAAGGTCTCAGTTTCCGTCATGGTTTCTGGTTCGGTGCCTCTTTCAGCACCACCTACATCCTGAGATTCATCTATCTGGGTTTCTAACACTTGTTCGGGTTCTACTCTATCTGCCTCTGGTTCAGGTTCAGTTCTTGTTCTTGTTTCACTTTGGTAATTTGGTTTAGGTGGGTTCATCTCAAATTCGTAGTGTTCTGGCTCAAACATACGCTTTTTGGGAGTTAAGTTCTTATCTAAGTAGGGCATTTCATGTTCATTAAACTTCACATCTCTACTTATGATAATTTTCGTTTTGTTTCCATCCTTAACTCCTATTCTGTATCCTTTTACCCCTTCAGGGTAACCGAGAAACACCCCTTTGACGGCTCCTGGTTCCAGCTTGCCCTCCAACTAGTGGGCATAGGCTGCACAACCAAAGACTCTTAATAATGAGCAGTCTGCCGGTTTTCCCGTCCACATTTCTTCTGGTGTTTTTCGGCCAATACCAGATGAGGGTGTCCTATTTACCAAATAGCTAGTTGTTTTAACAGCCTCCCCCCAAAACTGTTGACCCAGGCCAGATGCGAACAGCATACACCGAACTCTATCCAACAGGGTTCAGTTCATACACTCCGCAACACCATTCTGTTGGGGTGTTCCTCTAACAGTATTATGCTGTAAGATTCCATTTTTCACACATAACTCATCAAATTTGCTATTTATGTATTCCAGCCCATTGTCAGCTCTTAGATATTTCATTTTTCGTCCGGTTATATTTTCTATCTGAGTTTTCCACCTATTAAATGTGGGGAAGCAATCATCCTTATTTTTCAGTAAAAAAGGTCCAAACTTTGGGTGAGAAATCATCAACAATGGAAAGAAAATATAACGTTCCACCTAAAGTCGACACCCTGGCAGGCCCCCATAAATCCGAATGAATGTAATCTAATGGCCCATGAGTTATGTGTTTATCTACATTAAACATTAACCTGTGATGTTTACCAAAGACACAAGATTCACAAAAACTTAGTTTTGCAATATTATCTCCACCTAATAGGCCTTGTTTGGCCAACTCTTTCAATCCTCTCTCCGACACATGACCTAACCTGTTATGCCATAGTTATGTTGGGTCGATATTAACTATTGCATTAGACTCTCCCTACATTATCCTACCCTTTAGTACGTATAACCCATTTTTCAACTCACCTTTTAGAACTACCAAGGATCCTTTCATGATCCACAATTCTGAGTTCATGGCTCTAAATGACATTCCCTTCAGGTCCAATTGACCTAGGGAAATCAGGTTCCTACGTAGGTCGGGAACATGTCTTACATCCTCAAGTATGTATGCAGTCCCATTAGTTAATTTTATCTTGACAGACCCAACTCCAACTATTTTGCATCCCCGGTTATCTCCTAACAGCACCCTTCCCCCATTAACAGGTTTGTAATTTATAAAATTTGATCTAGTGGTAGTCATATGAAAACTACATCCTGAGTCTAACACCCATTCATGTTCTAATGCATGAGACGAAACATTAACATGATCAAAAGTACAACAGTCAGACATAGCACGTTCAGGCAGTTCACAATTGGTATTTGAATCACACAAATCAACCAAAACTGTAAGAACTTCAGCATTTCGAGATTCAAATGAAACCACATTGTCTACCGTTCCTGGTGTTTTGTTCCTATCAGGGCAATTCTTTTTCATATGTCCTAATTTATTGCACCCATAACATTTCATTTTTGTCATGTCTTTTCTACCTCTAGACTTAGAACGATACTTACTCTTGGATCTTCTCTTGTTATTATTGGATTGTCTATTATTTGTTCTTCCCCTCATTACTAATCCCTCACCAGTAGTTCCATATTTCCCCTCCCTTTTCAATTCTAGAATTTTACTCCTAAGTGCTTGCATCACTTCATCTAAAGTGATTTTTGTTCTACCATATCTTAGTGTGTCTTTAAAGGACCTAAGATACTTAGGTAAAGCACGCAGTAAGACTATAGCTTGAACCTCATCCTTAATTCCAGCATCTACATTCTTTAGGTCTTCTAAAATTCAGTTAAATTCATCTAATGAATCTTCTAGGGGTTTATGTTCTGACATTCTATAAGTGAAAAAATTTTCCATACAGAGTATCCTATCACTTAAGGATTCAGCTTTATAAATTTCTTCTAGCTTAGCCCATATCTTAGCTACAGTGGTTTCAGCAAAAACTAAGGGAAGAATATTTTTATCCAAACACATAACAAGAGTACCATTAGCTCACCGTTCCATGTCTATCTTATCCTTCTCAGTCAGATGAGAAGGCTATTTTACTGGCTCCAGTAGCGCGTATCTAACACCTTGGGACATCAGGAGAGCCTTGGTCTACATCGTCTAAAGAGTATAATCGTTCTTCCCGTCAAATTTCTCAATTTCAAACTTAGCAGCCATTTTCCGTTTAAATGGTTTAAAAAAAAACAGTGACCAGAAAAAAAATTTATTTTCGTTTGTTTTTTTTGTTAAAAAAATCAAGTCTGTTTTAAAACACATTTTTACGTTCTGTTTTAAAACACATTTTTACGTTCAGTTAAAGTACCACGTCCGCCTTTTTCACAAGCCTTAAGGCTCTGATACCATTTGTTGTGAGTTGAGGGTTCAAAAACAAATTTTAATCTTGTTTAAGTTCTCAAAACACTTCCGTTAATGTTGATATTTAGAGAAAACCAAACCTATTATCAACCTAAGTTCAAAAAATAGTTGTTTTAACTTTACAAATTTTAGATTATCTTTATTAAATCCGGTTTTGTCTTCAACATTAACTTAGTTTATAAACGGATCGGTGAAAAATGGTGGTTTTTAAACTGTGGCTCTAAGATTTAATTTGAGATTACAAACGACGATAGAAGACATAAATAAAAATAGAGAGTACACACGATTTTTAACGTGGTTCGGTCCTATCTGACCTACTCCACGGCCCCCTACCACTAGAGAGATCTATTTTATTAATCTTTACAAACCATATTACAAATTACGAGGCGTTTTCCACAAATAACCTAAGCTATTAAATTACAACCCTTTTCTAAAACCAATCTTTACAAGCCAGACAGTAAAGAAAGAGAAAAGAGTAATAGGTTATACCGACTCCAAGCTGGTGGCCGCGAGTCTCACGATCCCAAGTCCGACCTTTGGACTGGCCTTCGTGGTTTCCGGCTCCTAGCGAGTCTACTTCTTACCGGGGTGGATTTTGGCACTGAACTTCTCTAAGCAAAACCCTAAAAACACCTTAAAAAATGGAAAGAGGGTGACCGGTTCTTTGGGAGAGAGGAGAGGAGGAGAGAGAGTCGGGTACCCAGAAAAACACCCCAAAAATGCTGCTGAATTTTTTCTATCCTCTGACCCCCCCCCCCCCCCCCCCCCCCCCCAATTTAAAGCACAAAAACAATTCATGTGAATCAATCTGGGCCTTTGATGCTACCACTCATATCAAAGGCTAGGATGAGGCCTCCACCAAGGGCGAATCAGGACACGACACGTGTCCTTTTTTTTTTGAATAAAAAAATGCAACGGTCCCTTGCATGAGAAGCCATACTAGGTGTATAAATTCAAATATTAAAATATAAAATTTAATTTATTTTTACCTTAATTTAAAAAATCAATTCAAATTATCTTTTAACAAAATACAAGTTGTAACATTAATAACTTAGATCTCATGCCTTGTTTCGAGACATAGTTTAGACTATATAGGAACCAAATTCTAACAACTATAAAATGCATTAGTAATGTAAAAATGTGAAAGGGGGGTGAGGAAAAAGTTGGAAAACATGGTCCCTATTTTGTGAGAAAAAGTAGAAAATAGTTTAAAACTGTTTTCTAAATTTGTGAGAGAATGGGGAAAACTGTTTTTCGATTTCTCCAATTAGAAAACTGAAAATTTTTTAAAAAATTGAAAACTCTCGATTATCAAACAGCCTCCTAATTTTTCTACCCATATATATGATATTATATTTCTAAAAGATGTATCATATATTACACTTTAAAAAATAATAGGTAAATTGGTCTTAATTACAAATAACCACAATATAATTTTAAATTGTTCAAAATGTAGACTTAGTTGATGATGCCCGGGACAAATTAGATATCCTTATATTGCGTTTGTTTTAGCTTTTGGACATATTAAAATTATGAAAAAGTTCTAATTGACTGTAAGACTTGTGTTTGATCAACACAAAAATGTTTTAAATATTTTTTACAACTAAAATAGGAAGATAAAAAACTATTTATAACTAAGTAGAAAATATGTAAAAATGGGATGTTTTACAACTTATTTTAGAAAAGACATTTTAAGAATGTTGTAAAATAGTAAGCAAAACGGTAAACAATCAAACACAGCAACGAAAACAATAAAGTGAGGAAAGATCTTATAAAATGATTAACCGAGCTGTGGAACAAGCCACTATCCTAAAAGACGATTTCACCGCTGCTAGGGTGCAAACAGAGTAACTGGCGATCGTCCTCCAAGATTAACGCGATCTGACCTTTGACGTGCATTCGTTAGAAGCCGGGTGGGATGCCGAGAGAACTTTGTCCCGACTTTGATATTGAAAAGGAAGAAGAAGACAGCGGAAGAAAGAAAGAGAAGGCAAGCAATTTTTGGATGACAAGTAGCTGTATTTATAGGGGGGAATGGTGACGGTTGGGAAGAGCTGTGTCTTCCCAACTATCATCTTGAAGAGGTGTGTCCCATGGGAAAAGACAAGGCGGTAATGGTGCTGCTTGGGAGATCTATGCAATCAAGGTAGGCATGGCTTTACAAGGTGCACAGTGCAAATACCTGTTAAAGGAATATATTTTTGATAAATAAAATAATACCTAAAAGAAAAAAAAGGACACTCACACCCTCGCCTGAGCACGACACGGCGAGCGAGTGATGCGTGCGTGTGGTTCCCACCTTTCTCTCACCTTAACTTAATTCAAGTCCTTATCTTTACAAAGTTACATATAAACCCTCCTTCTCTTTTCTAAATGTGGGATATGAATTTTAAAGTGAGACTCCAATTTATCCAAGCATTATTACATTTCTAACAGTCCCCCACAAATGTCATAAAACTAAAGGAAGAGGAACAGTCTAGGCAAAAGGGCGAGCTTAGTTTTTCAATGTCAATGTCTCGTGAATCGATACCTAGTACATTACAAGTTTAAGACCAACAGCTTGTTAGATAACCTTCGTTTTGAACTTGATAAGAGGTTGTATTGTCTTTCACCTGAGCAAATACCAAGCTCAAAATATCTCAACAAATCCCGCAGTTGACACTTTTATCGGCTATGCTTTCGTCCTGGATTCTCGTAGGTGCTCTAGAAGGCGAGCCTCCAACCTTTATAGGGAGCAACCACACCCCCGCACCTACATATGTGGATCGCATCAAGTGCGTGTTACTTCGCACCACCAAATAATGGCTTTGGGTCCATTAAGAGCTAATGCTCATCCTCATCACCTTAATAACAATTTCTGGGTTCCATCAAGTGTAACTCAGCTTACATCACCAAAATTATGGCTATGGATTGCCCAACACTGTCAATATCATACGGAGGGATAATTATTTATTATAATGTATAATCGAACTGAATTGTAACTTACTTATTGAACTTGAAAAACCAGGTTGAGTTACATCATAGTCAATTTACTTTACAGACTTTAATCTCATCCCCTTCGATGTTTCTAATGCAATTTTAAGACAAAGGCCTTTTGGTAACGGATCTGCAAGGTTCTTTTCCGACCTCACCTAGTCTAGTGATATCACCCCGCTTTCTAAAATATCTTTTACAATTTTATGTCTGAGACGAATATGTCTCTTCTTGCCATTGTACACTTTGTTCTTTGCTATAGCTATGGCTACCTAATTGTAACAGTGCAAAGCGTCTGATGGAGCTGGATGCTCCCACAATGGCACATCTGCAAGTAAGCCTCTCAGCCATTTGGCTTCATGTCCTGCCAACTCAAGAGTAATGAATTCTGATTCCATGGTAGACTTGGTAGTAGAAAGGTTGCTTAGACGACTTCCAGAATATAGCACCTCCACCTAGTGTAAAAACATAGCCACTAGTGGAATTAATTTCATCGTTATCAGATACCAAGTTAACATCGTTATATCCTTCTAATACAGCAGGAAATTTTATAAACTGAAGTCCCTAGTCCATGGTTCCTTTTAGATATTTAAGCAATCTTTTTAAAGCATTTCGATGTTCTTCATTTGGATTATGAGTATATCTACTAAGTCTGCTTACTGTATATGCAATGCCAAGCCTGGTATAGTTCGCTAAGAATATGACACTTCCAATTATCTTAGCATATTCAGATTGGCACATTGCAACACCTTTATGTTTAGTCAAGTATATACTAGGATCATAAGGTGTTCTTACTGAATTGACATCAAATATGTCAAACCTTCTAATAATTTTTTCAACATAATGAGATTGATTAAGGCTGATGCCTTCAGAAGTCATTATTTTAACTCCTAATATTATATCGCCTCATCTAGGTCCTTTATATTAAATTTAGAACTTAGAAAGTTTTTAGTCCCAGTGACAATGCTCAAAGTTGTGCCAAAAATCAACATATCATCAACATGTAAACAAATAATAACACATCCATTACAATTAGACTTAGAATATACACAAGAGTCTCCATTATTCACACGAAAGTTGTTAGCAATCAAAGTGCTACTAAACTTTTAAAATTTGGTGCTTGTTTTATGCCATATAAAGACTTGATTAGTTTACACACTTTCCGCTTTTGGCCTGGAACTATAAACCCCTCTGATTGTTCCATATAAATTTTTTCATCTAAGTCACCATTCATAATAGCAGTTTTAACATCCATTTGATGGACAAACAAATTATGAATAGATGCGATAGCAATCAAAGCCCTGATAGTGGCTATTTTAGTGACGGGGGAGTATGTATTAAAATAATCAACTCCTTTTCTTTGCACGAATCCCTTAACCACTAGTCTAGCTTTGAATTTATCTATTGACCCATCAGCCTTTAGTTTCTTTATGAATACCCACTTACAACCAATCGGTCTGCATCCTCTAGGGATGTCTACTAGTTCCCACGTATGGTTATTCAGAATTGATTCTAGTTCATTATTAATGGCCTCTTTCCAAAATATAGAGCTAACAAATTTCATGGCTTCTTCATAAGTTTTTGGGCCTTTTTCTAGCAAAAAGGCACACACTATTTCCTCATTTATCTCATTATGTTCAATTAAGAAGGTAGTGATAAAGTCTGGTCCAAAGCTATTTTATTTTCTAGACCTTTTACTCCTTATTTCCGGTGTGTTAGTTTCATGAGGGTTCAACACTAGAGGGCATAGGGATAGGAGTTAGAAATATAGACTGAGCATTATATTTCATGGAAAATATATGTTCAAAAAATTCAGCATCTCCTGATTCCGTTATACTGTAGCATGCATAAGAGTCGTTTTCACCTTTGATTAGGTATCTTTATGCCACACTATGGTATGCATAGCCAATAAATATAGAGTCAATAGTTTTAGGTCCAATTTTATTTCTTTTGAAATTGGGCAGTCCAACTTTTGCAAGACACCCCCACATTTGAAGGTACTTTAATTTAGGGGTGTGGCCTTTCCATGATTCATAGGTGTTTTATCAAGCTTTTTATGGGGTACTCCATTTAGTACGTGACAAGCAGATAAAATCTCTTCCCTCCATATATTATCAGGAAGTCCAGCACTTATTAGCATCACGTTCATCATCTTTTTTAAAGCTCTATTTTCTCTTTCAGCAATGCCAGTTGATTCTGGATAGTAAGGGGGTGTTCTTTCATGTATTATTCCTTTTTCTTCGCAAAATTTCTCAAGGGAAGTAGGGGTCATATTCCCTTCCTCTATCGGACCTAAGTCTTTTTTATTTTTCTTCCTAGTTGGTTTTCAACCTCGGCTTTATATTATAAAAATATTTGTTCAACCTCATCTTTGCTCCTTAGAAGGAATACCATGGTATGTCTAGAGTGGTCATTTACAAAGGTTATATAGGATCTTTTACCGTACTTACCTATTGTTCTTTTAAAATCCCCTAAGTCGCTATGGACCAATTCTAGTAATTCGGTGTGTCTTTCAACTGATTTAAATGGCATTTTAGCCTATTTAGCTTCAACACATACTTCACATTTAGAAAAATCCGTATTGTTAAAATCAGGGATTAAGTTCATTTTCTTTAAACGTTTAATGGAGTTAATATTCACGTGTCCTAAACGAGCAGCCATAAGTAGAGGGATTCAGCAATATAAGCGGACGATTAACATAGTTAGCATCAAGTATATACAGACTCCCGTTACAGTAACCCTTCCCCACAAATTCATCATTCCTAGTGAGCACGAGTCTATCATAGTAAAATGCTAATTTTAAACCAGCTTTAATGAGAAGGCTACTAGAGATTAGCTTTCTGTGCATATCAGTCACATGTAGCACATTAACTAATGTAAGCATTTTACCAGAGGTGAGTTTTAATGAAGTTTTCCTTTTCTCATGGATTGGCACGGCTACTGATTTCCCATGTAGACCACGTCACCATCATTCTCCATCTTATACTCTTCAAACATGTTGCGATATGCACATATGTGTCTAGTAGCGCCAGTGTCCACTATCTTTCTGTCACGTTGTTCACCAGGCTCACTTCCAAGACCACAACCGTGATGTTGTCTGTTTCTACAAGATTGGCCTTGTTCTTGTTGTCTTTGGGTTGTTTCTTTTTTGTTTCTATAGTCTTGTGCTTTGTGTCCATATTTTCTATAGAAATAACATTCTCCTTGGAACTTGGCCTTTATCTTGTGAATTTTTCCCCCGGGCTTGAGGTTGGAGTGATACCTTCTGTCTTTTCCTTTAAACCTGTTAGAGGAGGCATCTTTTGTTTTGGTAATATTAGCTTTTGAATAGTCAGAGTGTGAGTTTGACTGATCCTTTAGCTTGTTTTCCTCATCAATTTTAAGATGTCCTACGAGTTCTTCTAAAGATAGATCTTTTTTTCTTATGTATGAGTAGGTTCCTATAATCTTTCCACGAAGGCGGAAGCTTTTCGATGAGGACGTAAGCTTGAGTGATTTCACAAATTTTCAGACCTTCGGACAGTAGAGTAGTTACAATATTTTCATACTCGTGTATTTGGTCAATGATTGCTTTGCCATCGACTACTTTAAAGTCCAGCCATTTACTAACAGCATATTTTCTAGTACCCGTATCGTCGCTTCCAGATTTCTTAAGAAGTGTATCCCATATTTCCTTAGCATTGTCCATTTTAACATATGTCAAATAGACTATCGCTCATGTAATGCAACAGTGTTCTCCTATAAGTTTTATTATCCGCAATAGATTTTTTCTCATAGGTGAGTTTAACTATTTCTTCTTCAGGAACATTCTTTTCACAGATGACTTAATCGATGTTAAGTTATTCTAGATAGAACGACAGCTTAAGAGAGCAGCGTTTGTAATTCTTCCCATTTAGCAGTTCTAGTTTAGACACATCGGGAAAAGGGAGTTTCGTTGCCGTGATTGAAATTAAATCGTCTTTTAGATTGTTGTAAAACAGAACGCAAAATAGTGAACAATCAAACACAGCAACGAAAACAATAAAGTGAGGAAAGATCTTACAAAATGATTAACCGCGCTGTGGAACAAGCCACTGTCCTAAAAACTATTTCGCCGCTGCTAGGGTGCAAACAAAGTAACTGACAACCGTCCTCCAAGATTAACGTGATCTAACCTTTAATGTACACTCGTTAAAAACAGGGTGGGATGCCGAGAGAATTTTTCCCAGACTTTGATATTGAAAAGGAAGAAGAAGACAGTGGAAGAAAGAGAGAGAAGGTAAGCAATTTTTGGATGATTAACAAGGCTGACAACTAGCTGTATTTATAGGTGGGAATGGTGAATGTTGGGAAGAGCTACGTCTTCCCAACAGTCATCTCGAAGAGGTGAAAAGACAAGGCAGTAACAGTGCTACTTGGGAGATATGTGCAATCAAGGTAGGCGTAGCTTTACAAGGCACACATCGTAGATACCCGTTAAAGGAAAATATTTTCTATAAAATAAAATAAGGATTACTTATATTTTACTACCCTGACCTTTTTGTTATTATAAAAAGAACCCTGACATTTTGGAACTATTAAAAAAGACCCTGAGATTTTATCGTATTAATAAAAAAGACCCTCTCTAGCAAATAAGGGAAAATGACTTCCCTTTCAAAATGGGAAAAACATGATTATGAGTGGCCCAAAAACGTTCATGGTAATTATCATACAAATTTAGATCAAATTGAAATAAACTAGATGGCTAAAAAACCTTTCAAAATGACTTCAGATGGCCGAATAGGGTCTTTTTTATTAATACGATAAAATCTCGAGGTCCTTTTTCATAAAAAAAGGACACCCACGCCTGAGCATAGTACGACGGGCAGACAGTGCGCGCATGTGGTTTCCACCTTTCTCTCATCTTTAACTTTATTCAAGTGTTTTTCTTTACAAGGTTACATATAAACCCCCTTTCCCTTTTCTAAACTATCAATGTGGGATATGGATTTTAAAGTGAGACTCCAATTTATCAAAGCTTTGTTACATTTTCAACAAAGATAATTATAAATAAAATATGAAAAATAAAACTAATCCTAATAGAAGTGAAACTCCTTGCCTCGTCTGTGTCCACCATGCCGCCAACCCCTACCGGCCAAGTGTGATATTGACGGCTGCATCTCCATGACTCATCACCAATATCTTCCCGTTGCAACTACTCCATCTATTACCAACCACCAACATGAACCGCCGCCACCTGGCTTGCACCCTTATATTCTCATTTCACAACTATAGTTCACCTCTATCAATAAGGCCAATTTTTAATTACCATACCTTGTTCACAAATATCACTAACTTTAAGGGATTGGTCCCTTAACAACCCCATGAATCACCACTATCATCTATTATTATTGGTTGATTTATATCATTAGGTTAACTTTTTGTCATTACAATAGATAAGTTTTTTTTTTTTTTTTTTTTAAATGTATCAAAACATTTTATTCTGTGAAAAGATCTCTATGTATTACGTACCCAAAAACTTATTGTAAAAGCATTCAGATCTTAGTACGAATCTTTTTGAAATAGAGGAACTAAAAACTGTTAAATTTCATCGAGCCTTTTAGGCCCGACACACGGAGTTAGAACATACGAGATCCACATATAAGTCTAAGTGGGGTTCCATCCTAAAACCATTTGGTAATAGGTGGAGTAAACCATTACACTTATAAATTAATCTCTTCACTCTCACAATTCCAATGTCGGATTCTACTACATAGATTCACATGCATAGTTATTAAAATCCCGATTCGAATCTTAGAATCTTACTACTCTACTATTCCACAATGCTCAAACGATTTGAATTATAAGTAGAATATTAAAATTCATTGATATTATATGAAATTAACTGATAAGATCGTAATACGATTTTATGATTCTACCGATTCGACTTTGATTCTACCAACATATACAAATAAAAGTTAAAAATATAAAAAAAATGAAGCATATATTATAGACGAACTTACTTTTTTAGCTTTGCGTAAAAGAAAGTTAATTAAATGTTTATATACTTTCAAGAAAAATTAAGTTTTGTTTTATGTTTTAACTTTAATATAAAACTCATTTAGCAGCATATATCTCAAAAGCTCACATAATGATTGTAGTATAAAACGACACATATATGTTGCATGGTAATAATTTTGTCATATTTGATTATATTTCTTATATATACCCATGTAAGTTGAGGTCTTATTTAGAATTTTTTGAACTATAAATGACATTAATACTATAAACAATTATATATTATACATATAATAGAATTTTACGATTCTCGATTGAATTCTGTGATTCCGATTCTAAAAGTCCTTGTCGATTCTAAGTACAATCCCGATTTTAACAACCTTGCTTGCATGTGGAGTTTCTACTATTAATACTCCCCCTCATATGTGAGTCTATGGCAAACACACTACTTGCCTTCTCCGATCCAATTGGATCCAATATACTAGAGAGGCCCTTGGAGCATTAGACATAAATGCACCCCTCTTTACGAGGATAAGGTGCGACAAACAAGAGATCGGGATCATCAATTCGCTCTAATACGATGTTAAATTTCATCGGGCCTTTTAGGCGTGACCCACAAAGTTGGAACATACGAGATCCACATATAACTCTAAGTGGGGTTCTATCCCAAAATCAATCGGCAATAGATAGAGTAACCCCACTATACTTATAAATTGGTCTCTTCACTCTCACAACTCCAATGTGGATTCTACTACATAGACTTACATGTGAAGTTTCTACTCTTAACAAAAACAGATGAATCAAACACACATTTAAGCGTTGTTTGATTTAAATCCTACGCTAAATTATATTTAATAGGAATTCAATTCTTGTGTCAACTTCACATAAAATACATATAACTTCCGGCAGGGGTAAGGTTAAAACAAGGAATTAAAATTTATCTAGGCAGCCTAGATAAATTATTTCACGTATTTTAAAAGAATTAAAAATTACCTGATAATTTTTAATTCTCATATCCTCCTAATTTTTCAATAATTAAATAAGAGGACAAATGCCGTTCCCATTAATTCCGATTTCCAACTTCATGGTAACCAAAGAACGTCTTGGGATACCATTCACAAGATCTTACTAAAAATTTGAAAAAAAGCCGGATAATACAAAGTTTATATGTGGGGTTAGCACAATCACAACGATAATAACTTTCAAATGGGGCCTCAAAATCCCTCTTTATCTTTGGCCCCACTTTCAAATTCAAAACAGGCGGGGCGCTCTCACTCTCTCACACCGCTCTTCCATTTCAAACCCTAATTCAATCCCCCCATCTTCAATTTCCCACTCCAATGGCTTCCAAATCCCCAAATCACTCAAATTCCCCATAAAAACAAGCTCAGATTTTGGGCTTTAGGGCTCCTCCTCTCGAATTCATCTCTCCAAACTCATGGGAAACGAAAAGGCCCAATTTTCCGATGCAAACGAAAAGGGTTTTGCAAACCCTAGAACTTCGAATTCGACAAGATCGCCACTTCACACTATACCGGACCCTTTACAATGTCAACAAGATTATAATTGTACTCCTAGGGTTTCTGAATCAGCGCATAGTACTCCTGCGAGGAGTGTAGCGAAGAATTTTAGTGTAATTGGAGCTAGTACTGGGGTTAGGCCTACGGGTATCAGAGGGCGTGGAGGGGCGGGGAGCTCTTCTTCTAGGGTTTCGAGGAGGTTTACTATTGTGCATAATGAAGCGGGTGCTGAGGAAGTGGCTCATTTTGATCTTGAGGAGGACAGTTCTTTCTGGAAAGATCACAATGTGCAGGTGTGACATTTTAATTAAAAATAATTTGTTGTTGGTTGATATTCTATAATATTTATATTTCAGCTATCCTGAATTTCTATAGTTATTGTCAAACAAAAAATGTTATTGCTATTGTAATGATGTGACTTAAAATGAATAATAACACTCTGATTTTAACAATTTTGTCTTTGACAATAAAGTTACTAGTTTCGATAATATTTGAAGGGGTCCTTTGTTATGTTAACCTGTTTTCACTTGAGACATTGGCTTCATCATATTCATACTGTCTGTTCCGTCAGTAACAGTAAATTTTTTTTCCTTTTTGTTAGTTAAAAAGACGTTCAACCAACTTGAAAAGGCCCATAGTGCGAAAATGACCAAAATTGGCAAAACAAAAAAATGTTATGGGGAAAATTTTGGAAAAAATCCAAGACTTGGCAACTTTTGATCTGACATAAAAAAAGAAAAAAGAAAATAGCTCATTTGGCGCTTAAAATTTCAATTGGTTTTTGTAGAATTGCAATTCTAATTATGATGGAATTAGAATTTGATTGTTTGGATAGTCACATGTTATATTAGGTTACAAATCAATCAAGTTGGACGATTCCAGGTTTGGGATTAGCGAAGGTCTGGTTCCAGTCGAATTAGTTCATTTCGTGCTCTAGTCACTTGGATTTTAGGCTAATCGTGTTGGGTCATTTTGGGTTTGGGGTTAGCGCATGTGAGATGTGAGTTGGGTGGGGCATTTCATGTTCCAATCATATTGGGTTTGGGTCAATCGAGTTTCGCCATTTTAAATTTAGGTTATCTCAATCAGGGTCAGATTTACGTGTTGAGTTCGTTTCGATCATTTTTGTTTTGAGCAACTTAGGTCTCTGGTTAATTAGGTTAGGTCGTGTGGGATTTTGAGTCAACTTTGGTTCACGTCGAAGTTGAGTTTGTGTTAGGCAGAGTCATTATTTTGAGTCATCTAGGAATCTGAGTTAGTCTGGTTGTATCATTTCAAATTTTGGAGTATCTTGGGTTGAGTCAAATTTAGGTTGAGGTTGAGTTGGTTTTGATCGTTTTTGTTTTGAGTCAACTTGGGTTTCAGGTCAATTAGGTTGGGTCGTTTAGGGTTTCGAGTCCGTTTGGTTCACATCCAAGTTGAGTTGGAGTCAGGTAGAGTCAATTTCGGGTTTTCGATCAACTGGGTTGGGTCATTTTAAGACTTTGAGTCAGACCGAGTTAGGTTTAAGTTGAGTTGGGTTGAGTCATTTGGGGTTCAAGTCCTTTGGGTTGGTTATTTCGAGTTTTGGGTCAAATTTAGGTTGAGTTGCGTCTTTCAATTTTGAGTCATATTGATTCTTGGGTTTCGAGTCATTGGAGTTGGGTCTTATTGGGTTTTGGGTTTGCACAATTGGTATGCAATAGTTCCTTCCCTCACCATAAAAATTAAAATGTGTGATTTTCAATTAAAATTCACTTTCATGAAATTGGGATGTGGAATTGTTACAAGTGAATCAAATAACATAATAATGATAAGAAAGGGGTTTTTTACAAAAAAACCACCTTTAAAAATTACCATTTATCACTTAACCATCACAACTTTTTAATTTTTAAAAGATCTTCTCAACAACAACAACAACAACCACCACCACCACCACCACCACAATAACAAACCCAGTGCCTTAAGGACTTCTGGCACTACAGGGTTTGGGAGGGTGTGAGATGTAGTACGCGGCCTTACCCCTTTACGGTGCTACCCTAAAGGAAGGCTGTGTCCGAGGACCCCCAAAAATATCTTCTCAAAACGTTTAAAATTTGTCAATCAATTACTAACAATTGACCTCCTGGGAAGTCCTCACCCTCAGGTTGGGGGCACTGGGAAACAGCCTCTCTTCAGGTTAACACCCTGAAGGGGGAAGGCTGCGTACATCCGCCCCCCCCAGACCCTGCGTAGGCGGGAGCCCTTGAGGCACTGGGTATATTCCTTTCCTTTACTAACAATAACATTGTTATTTTGCATAGGTTAGGGAAATAGTTGCACAAACAGCTAGCTGTGCTGGTGGGGCTTATTTGATTCATCCGCCCGATCGGGGTTCAATCTTTCCATTGGACAAACAGTACCTCCATTTTTGGGCATTTTCCAATGCGAAGAATTAAATATTATTGTTCATATTTCTTAATATTAAATGGTAGATTTATATACATTAACATAACTAGTAATATATAACATCAATCATATATATTATATAATAATAATAATAATAATAATAATAATAATAATAATAATAATAATAATATATTTCTATATATGCAAATATTATTTTCAATATAACATGTATAATATAGTTTTTATCATAGGTGATATATATTTTAATTCAATCTAAATTTATTTTTTTCAGTATAACAAAGACGATTTTCTTTATGTTGTATTAAAAATGTTATGTTTATATAAAAATATATCATTATTACGTTATATGCACATTATTTAATAGCTATATTAGTATATACAAATAGATTATTAGTATCACCATCTGTATTTAATACTTGTATTTAGAGAAAATTCAATGAAAATATTTAGGGCATTTTGGTCTTTTACTTGAATAATTTATTTTTAAAATATTTTCCTTTTCTCTTGATGTCACCTCAGTAAAAATCAATAAACCTATGACCCTGCTACATGAAACCTAAAAAAATTACCAAAGCTTAGGGTAACCCGAAAATATTTTAAAATCTTAATGCATCTAAAAAATATATTATCAACTTTATGATACTTTCAAGTTTTTCTAATATTCACCTATAGCTATATTAACATGCTCGCATAGTAAAATATTATTAGAATGATATTTACACATATAAAAAATATAACTATTAAATAAAAGAGAATATATAAACATATTTTTTAATATTTATAAACATAAATAAATAATATATTTGTAATTTGTAATATAAAACATAAATAATCATTTATTTAATTCTTTGTGTTGGAAAATGCCCAAAATGAAAGTTTCAAACCCAGGTGGGACGGGTAAATGGTGTTAAGCCCGAACACTCAACGGGCTGCATTTTGTGCGGTTGTCTCTCAAATTTTATATAATGCACACTTACAAGACGTGCAACCCAAGCGGATACCTAACAGCGTTAATTCGGTGGTTGATTGAAAAATCTTGAACATTTGAAGGAAGTTTTCTTAAAAAAGGGTAAAGTTGCGGTGGTCTAGTAAAAAATGATAACTTCTAAGGGTGATTTTATGTAAGAAACCTAACGAGAAAATTGAAATTTTGGATCCCAACTATAATTTTAGCATCAAATCCACGCTCAATGATTCCATATGCCAAATATGATCTAGGTTTGGAGACTCCTATCACATTCAACCTGAACTTGATGGGGTTGAAACCTAGAGTGACTGAATTTGGACCTAACCTGAGTACAATTTAGTTGTAATATATAGTTGTAGGCTTGTAACTTGTGATATGAATTTGAAACATGACTAGCGATAACTATTTGCATGTCTCCTAAATATTAGATATGGTTTTCCAACTTCTATAAATTTTGCACGAAGTAATTGCTTGTATCTCATAAATTAACAGGTTTATTTGTTTACTGTTTGCTTATTAAAATTTATATTATGACACTAGTGGCTTTTCGAGGAAAGAACGAAAAAGGCATGGAAACTTGCTGTTGCTTATAACCTGATGGGTTGATCTGGACATGAAAACGTTGGGTTAAGATCAGACATTTAATGACCCGATCCCAGAATAAACCGAACTCAAAATTACCCAAACTTAAATAACCTACATGACTTGATTGTTGAGTCGAATTATACATTTTTTAAGAAGGTAAGGAGGTACCAAAGTGTCCTAATAAGGGTCACCAACATTTGGGAAGGGGGAGATGAGCTTCGAATCAGAGTTCTCATGCTTGGGGGTGAACAATGTATAAAAAGGCACAAGGTGCACTGAGGCGATAGGGGGTCCTAGTGCCTAGGCGCAAGGCGAAAGGCGAAGGCGCGCGCCTTAGTGAAGTGAGGCGCACAATTTCATAATATACATTCATATTCTATATTTACAAAATATTTCATGAATATAAGTTATAAAATTTATTAATTATGTAATATAACAACTCTAATTAAAAATATATATAGTGCTTAAGAAAAATACTGCTAAAAGATATTGATATTCATCAAAACGCGCTGTATTATATATATAAACTTAAGCTTTTTTACAAAAATTGTAAATATATCAACGTAAGCTTTTTTAAAAAATTATGTAACATAACAAAAACACACACAATATAATAATATGTTAAATTTAAGGTAAAATAGGAACATACCCAGTGCCTCAAGGGCTCCCGCCTACGCAGGGTCTGGGGGGCGGATGTACGCAGCCTTCCCCCTTCAAGGTGTTAACATGAAGAGAGGCTGTTTCCGAGTGCCCCTAACCTGAGGGTGAGGACTTCCCAGGAGGTCACCCTAAGTGCACGCCTCACTGAAGTCGCCTCGCCTCGCCTTAGTGCCTAGGCGCGCCTTAATCGCGCCTTTTTATACACTGGGGGTGAGTAGCCTAACCATTACACCAAACCCAATAGCTCGAGTATAATTGTACATATATGCCCATGATATCTATTGAGAGACGCTATTTTCTCCTCTAGGACACAATTTCTATTTGGTTGAACATGAAATCTCAGCTGCTATGAAGGAAAGCCTGAAGTTGTGATTAGAAAAACTTGCTAAGTGTTTTCGAAAACATTATAAAAAGGGAGCCTAAAAAATATTATACCTAACCTTAGACTCAGAATGCTTGGAAGGAATTTTTTCTTTAAATTTTACTGTATAGTTCGAATAGGGCCTTGAGGTTGGAATCTGATTGATTTTGATGCATAATTTTGGGAAATCACAAACTAAACAAGAGAAATTCAGATTTGGAGTTCATGTTTAATGGTTAAATCTTGTTGTGAATGAGTTGGAATATTGGACTGTTTGTTGGCATGTGAAATGTGAGTACAGGGTAATGTATATTTTCTATTGATCCCAGGTTTTGATACGTATTCGGCCTTTAAGTAAACTGGAGATAGTTTCACAAGGTCATGGCCAATGCTTGCGGCAAGACAGTGCAAGAACTTTGGTTTGGCTGGGTCATCCTGAAACTAGATTTACTTTTGATCATATTGCCAGTGAGAAAATAAATCAGGTATTATTTTGAGAGCAACTTTATGCTAAGAAGTAGCTCTGTTAATTCTAAGTAATCCAATGTCAAGTTTTGAAGTAAATAAGCGAGTTATAATATTTAACTTGTATTTTGGCTATGTGGAATTTGATGCAGGAGAAGCTTTTCAGGGTTGTAGGAATGCCCATTGTCGAAAATTGCATGTCAGGTTACAACAGCTGTATGTTTGCCTATGGTCAGGTATCTGGGCATTGGAACTGTTTGGTGTTCTTCATTTTTGTTACAGCTCTCGGGCATGTCAATATCACTGTATGGTTTTGTGACAGACTGGCAGCGGCAAAACCTATACCATGATGGGTGAGATCCAACGCATTGAAGAAAAACTTAGTGAAGAATGTGGAATAACCCCACGTATATTTGAGTATCTGTTTTCAGAGATCAAATCCGTAAGGAACTTTTGAGAGACATTGGCAGTATGATTTACAACTTCCACAATTGCTACGTCCAGTTTTAAACTTAGAAGTTGAATATGTAGGTAGAGGAGAGTCGGAGAGACGAAAAACTGGCATACAGCTGTAGATGTTCCTTTCTAGAGATTTACAATGAACAGATAACAGATCTCCTCAGGCCTACTTCCACAAATTTGCAAGTAATTTTTATTCTCTGCCTCTTGGTTTCATTCTCCCCGCTTTTCTCAAAATATGATTGAATCATGATATTGTCTTTTGTTCCCCCTTTTCTTTTTGTTTCATATACGTGCAGCTAAGGGAAGACTTGAAAAAAGGGGTGTTTGTTGAGAACCTTTCAGAGCACATCGTGAGGACGGTTGATGATGTTCTACAGCTTCTCTTACAGGTAACTTATATGTTGATAATCATTTTGTAAGTAACTATAGGCCATTTTAAGCCTCTAAATTTTGTTAACTATCTTGCTTAGGGTGCTGCAACTAGGAAAATTGCAGCGACACACATGAATAGCGAGAGCAGCCGGTCCCACACTGTTTTTACATGCATTGTTGAAAGCCGGTGGGAAAAGGATTCCATGACTCACCTTAGATTTGGAAGGTTAAATTTAGTTGATCTTGCTGGCTCTGAAAGGTAATTAGCAGCTTATACATATTGCAGATTTTGTTTGTTCATCGATCTTTCAGCTCACTTTGCTTGGTTTAATTAGGCAGAAAAGTTCTGGTGCTGAAGGTGACAGTTTGAAAGAAGCAGCAAATATTAACAAATCATTGTCAACTTTAGGGTAAGAGTATGTAGGAAGCTGTGCTTTATTTCTGGACAACCTGGGTTCATCTTGGTGTTGCTATTCATATTGACAATTATTTGAACACTGACTTATGAATGTGTATAAATATGAATTTAAAGTATCCTATTGAAACATGTGAGTAGGAATCTTATTTGTACTTATAGTTGGGACTTCGCCTTCGGAGGATACAATCTATATTCATATCCTTGGTTGTTTTGGCTCTAGGAATTTGAGAAATTTCATTGTGGGTGTGCCAGTATGCCAAGTTTAAATTTTCAAAAATGATGGTATTCTGAATTCTAATGATGGAATGTGAATTGACATGATTCATTGATCATCTGATTTGGATCCCTTGATGGATCAAAAATTTAAATTCACCATCGAAATATTCACCATCTGCTTTAGTGAACTGTTTTGACTGCTTGAGCAATATATACATCATTATAACAACTTGATCTCCTAATGACCACCACTTGCTTCACTGTCCTTATTTGATCTCCATTGCGCTTGTATGGGATGTAAGAAATAATTTGGGCATATTTGTGGCCAGTATTTGGATCAATATTAGGAGGGATTCTGGATGGATTTCCTTCCCGGGACCTGCAAATTCCATCTTTAGCTCTTTTGGACTTTTGAATACTTCCAAATTAAATCATATCTTTTCCTGCATGTTCCCTGCCCATGCACAGTCTTCATGAATATGCTTCTCATCATGACAAAGTTATGCACTGGATTCGGCATCTCTGTGTATTTGAGAGGCTTATCACTGTTTGTCCTTGTCTTCTGTGCTTTGAAACAAGCAGCTGGCGATATGTGCCATAAATGAAAATATTAATGAAGAGAATAATATGTCAAGAATGTATAACCTATATACTAGCCTATTTTGATGTACTGTTGGGTCAAAATGGGCTGGCAGGATATTGAGCTTCTTGATACACGATGAGACCGTCATTTTTGGAGCAACCATGGAATCAAACAAAGTCTGATTCGCAATGTTATAGCTGTTAAATAATGGATTTTGAGCTAATTATTACTCGATTGGCAGTTACACTATGGTATTTTTGTAATGGTCTATATCTATCTATCTATGCATATATATATATATATATATATATATATATATTCGGACACAGCCTCCCTTGAGGGTTGCATGAAGGGGTAAGGCTGCGTACACCCCCCGTCCCCCCCGACCCTGCTTATGCGGGAGCCCTTTTGAGGCGCTGGGGTTGTTGTTGTTGTGTGTGTGTGTGTGTGTGTGTGTGTGTGTATATTTATTACAATATGTATTAGAACAACAACAACAACAAAACCTAGTGCCTTAAGGGCTCCCGCTAATGTAGGGTCGGGGGTGAGGGGTTGGATGTATGCAGCCTTACCCTTCCACGGTGCTACCCTAAAAGGAGGTTGTGTCCGAGGACCCCCAATCTTACCAGCAACAACACAGAGAGAGCATAAAACAAAAAGCATAAAGCAACAATAAGCAATATCCAAGGGGTATAAAAACTCAACTTGATTGTTGCGACCTCTTATGTAACTTCTGCACCACCCACTGCTGTGATATTGCTACTGCATCCACATACTACAATTTGATTCCATTAGGAGCAACCTAAGATTGGTTATTACATTTTGAATCTTTCTTAGCTATCTAATGTTGTGTTCTTCATTATGCGTAACATGTGGGATATGGAATTTGTCACCATTTTGAGAGAATTGCGGGTTTATATATCAGACGGGGTTATCAAGTAGTTTTTTAACTTCTTGGAGCTCTAGAACTCTGATCAATTAACCTTATTCCTTATTGATTCTTTTCTTACAGTCTCGTCATAATGTCTCTAGTGGATATGGCTCATGGAAAACACAGACATGTTCCTTACAGGGACTCTAAGCTTACTTTTCTCCTTCAGGTTTGATAGTTGAGCTTTTGATAAAAGAATACTGCCTATTTCTATCACTCATGTCTATTTTTGAACTGTATGTCGAACTAAGCTTTGTCTACTTCTTGCAACTCAGGATTCTCTGGGTGGAAATTCAAAAACAGCAATCATTGCGAATGTGAGCCCCTCCTTAAGGTTGGATAATGATTCTTTCATCCTTGTCTTGTGTCTATTAATGTTGTAGATATTTTTTGCCTTCCTCATTTTTTTTTTTAATTTTTAAATACAGCTCTGCCAACGAGACTTTAGGTACTCTCAAGTTTGCTCAGCGTGCAAAACTTATACAGAACAATGTACAACCCAACTCTTTGCATTTCAAAAATAAGCGGGACCTATGTTACCCAGACTGAGGTATGAGAGTTGGACAAGAGTAGGTATCCAGAGTTCAGACCTGACTATTTTTCAAGATTTTTCTATTTTTTTGTTCTTGTTTGAAATGCTTGAGTGTTAATATCAACATTCAAGTACCCTTATCAAACACAGATACTCTAGGACTACTGGAGAGTCTGGGTAACATAGAACGGGACATGGAAATGATTGACAATTGATCCTTTTTCCTCTTCTTCAAAGGCTAAGGTGAATGAAGATGCTGCAGGTGATGTGACTTCATTACAGCGGCAAGTCCAACAGCTGAAGGTATGAGATGTATATATTAGGAACTTCTATGTGGACAATAATTTATAATACAGGTCAAACATATGTTGATTTGGGCAGGCTCAGTTATCCTGCTTGTTGAAGCATCCAAGCCTTCCGAGTTCTTTGTCTCCCATGCAAAGCTGTGCACAATCTGGACACAATAATTATTTTGAGAAATTTGCCTCTCCTGAAGAAGGAAACATCTCTGGTGAACCAAAAGTTGTAAGAGTAGGAAAATGCAAGGTAATTTCATGCTTTTTATACGATATAACTGTTACTAATTTATAGCGTATTTGGCGTCATGAAATCAAATGGTACAGCTGTGTTAAAGGTCGTGGTCATGGATGTTACATAATGGGTTATGGCGATCACATTGACTTTTAAGGGAAAGTAGGTTGCTTTGAGCCGTTATGCTTACAAAGGATTGGATGAATAGTCATACAATCACTAATTTTTATGCCCTTCTAATTGTTTTTAACATAAAAATCCATTTATAATACATTTTAGTAATAAAATAAAATATATATGCAATATAAAGGCCGTCTAAAATATACTATTGCATAATGGTAAGTCACTTGACTGAGCTCAAAATCTGTTATATTGATTCCATTTTAGGCTTTAGGTGTGGTGCTAGCTATATCCTAATTGTATCAGTATATTCAGTTGTATTCGTCCTCAGCAGCTTCCTAGCTGATAGTTGTGAGTCTTTAGTTCTAAGGACTACAATGCATTGGTAACTTGAAATTCAATTTTTTTCTGACATCTTTTGCACAGGAAATTGCCTATTTGGAAGCTAGTTTAGTTGATGCAATTAGAAGAGAAAAAATGAATCAGACTACAATGAGGAAGTTGAAGGCAGAGATTGAGCATCTTAACCACGTGGTATGTTTAGTCATAGCAGGTCTTTCACTATTCTTCCAACTTGTTTGAGTAATTTGTCTGTTGTTGTGATCATGATTGACCTGGCTGTGCCATTGAATCAAATAAAGGCTATTACGTGGCACAATGACAGCTATGTAAAGATTTTTGGGCTACTATGGCGTGATTGATTGTTAAGGAGCAGTACTTTTTTAACGCCCTCTGTACTGCATTATGTAATATATTTGTATATTGTGGCATATTTGTCATAGGCAGATCAAACTGCACCGGTAAGGATAAATGACAACCGGTTCATCTTTGGTTTGTTTCAACGTACATTCATCGTTTTTTTTTACTCTCCCCCACACTTTGCCATCCCTGAACGTAATTGTGTGGGAGTGGAGGTATAAAATGCGATAAACGAAGTTATGAAAGTAAAGTAGCATAGTGGCGTGGTGTTATGGAGAGCTAACTGTTACTCAGTTGGCTGTTGTGGAATGGCACCTTTTCAGTGGCCTTCGTAATGTAATTGTATTGTTCTTTTATTTATTGGTTGTTATTATTGCAATAACAATAATTGTTATTGCTAGAGCAATAACGTGACTTGTAGTGAATAATAGTTATAAGATTTCACAAAGTTGCTCTGGCATTAACAATTTGCCTTGATAATAATATTACCTTATTTATTAGAACATACTCATGAATATGCAGACATGTTAAAAGAACTTACGTAAAAACTTGTTAAAAGAGGTATTGAAAATGACTGCATCGTTTGTCTGAAAATAAGGCATAAAAAACCTTATGTTCCCTGGAAAATCACTACAGGATGCCCGTGTTCTGTTGGGTGACCTTTTTTATGCTCTGTTTCTATAACACCTTGACCGTCAGTGTAATGCAACCAAGAACTGCGATTTGATTCCATTACAAGAGGTGCTACTTGAAATATGTCATAAAACACAATAGTAAAATGGTGCAAACTTAAGCGGCCACTACAGTGGAGAAACTCGAGCTGCAGGAACTTTTGCTACAATAATGAAGGAAACTGCACCAATGCATTGGCCGGAATGCCATTTGCGATTCTATTATTTGTGAACTGTTAATTTACGACTTACATTCATAATTTTGTAAGGTGATTGGCTTCCTTGAATGTCAGGATGCATAGTTCCTTAAGTGTGACATCCAGGAGTAGTCAGGGAGCCTGCCAAAAAGGCAAAACACACACACAGACATACCAACAATTGAAACTGGATGCAATTTTGAGGCTGCAACTATTCTTGCTATATGCAGTTCAAGCTCGTTATGAACTTATAAAGAGCTCAGGGACATTGCGAAGTGCCACATGAAATCAAATAAAGGCCAATGCAATACATAACAACTGTTGCGTAATTGATTTTCGGGCAGCTGTTAAGGGATTGGTTGTTATGTATTTGGTGCTTCTATAATGGTCTGCATAATGTATATTTATTGCATTCACTTTATTGAAATATATGTATAATTGTATTGACATTTTTAAACTATGAAAGGATATCGAATTTAATTTTATATGCTGTGGACCCAACTATTTACAAATATAAAGCTTAAGAAAACTACTTATATGGCTTAAAACCCAACGTGATTGCCAAAATTGTTGCTTAACATTAGCGGCACTCCATTACTGCAACACTATGGCCATGACTACTATATGATTGTGAACTATTTGATTACCCGATGATAACTTAGTTCAATTTTCGCTGTGATGAAATGTGCCGATGACTTTCTTTTGTTTTATAGGTTGAAGCCATGTCAAGCAGAAGTGGTTCAGGATATGAAATAACATCTTTCAGTGAGGCAGGAAATGGCATTTGTGACAATGAATATCACTGCAATATGACTGACATGCTAATTGTGCATCCTAGTGAGCCTGGAGAAGAGCAACTAGATGCAGGATTGCTAATTGAGGCACTAAAGGTTGAGCAATTCAGTTTAACAGAAGCGCTGATGTCACTGCAAGGAAAAAGCAAGCAGCTTAGAGCCAAATTAGAGAATGGTGCCATCTTTGACCTCGGAAATGATCCCTTGCCATCTGCTGCTTGCACTAAAAACAAAAGGCTGCTGATGGAAGAAACCGAGGGCCTTGAAGAAAGGGGTTTGGAGATCAAGTTAGATAAATTGACGAGGGGCCTTGAGGAAGCTAGATTTCTCAATTTGCATTGCCAAGAAGATCGGGCATTACATATACATCAAGAGAAAGAAGTTGAACTGGTACGTGAACAGGTTGAATTGGAGACTGCAAAGACGATTCTTCATTTACAGGACGAAGTGGACCGACTGCACATGGAACTTAATGAGAAGTTATGCTGCATGACTTCCGAGAATGTGGAACTGAGAAACACTTTAGCTGCCAAAGATGAGCAGATGAAATCATTACATATGGAGTGGGAAAAGGCGACCTTGGAATTAACCATGTTCCTAGCAGATGGTTCAAAATCCCTTAATGATGCCTCAACCAACATCAAGAGTATAGCGTCTTTGTTTCCCCAGATCAATTTCCACCTTGCTGAACACATTGAGAAGGCTGCTAGAATTTGCATTGAGAAGGAAGCAACGATTCTAACGTTACAGAAAAATATGGAAGATGCTCAGAAGACAGCACTGGAAATGGATCAGAAGTTGAATTCCTTGAAGAGTGCAACTATTGCTTTTACTGAACTTCAGAAGTTCAGAGGTCACAGAACAGATGAAAGGCCAAGTCAGCTGAAGGAAATATCAGATTATGAGGAGAGTATGACAAATATGTCAAAAAGTGAATTTCCATGCACAGAGAATGGTTTTGATGGACTGAAAGGAACTGAGAGCACTTCCTGCTTCATAGATGATAAAATAGAAGATCATTTTGTTTTTGTGGCGGGGGCTAAATCAAGTAAATCAGCAATGGAAGATACTGAGGCTTGTGCTGATTTCACTAGGCTAATTGTGCGGGACTTTGAAACTCAAGTTTCCGAATTCTTCATGGATGCAAAAAATAATTTGTTCAGGCTGTATAATGATGCTAGTGAAGCTTATATTGTATGTTGTGAGTTGGTACGGGGGCTGCTGAAAGATACCCATGACATGAGAAAGAGCGTAATGAATTTTAAGGAAAAACCAAGTTTCCCATTTCACAGAGCACTCTCATCTGAAAAACTTCATAGCCCAGAGATGGAAACACGGTGTCATTTGCTGCGTCAAATTCAGGAAGGACTTGCTGATACAAATAACAGGCTTGGTTCCATACAAGCCTCTATTGATAAGATTTTGGAATGCAATGGGTGTTCATCGGCCGAAGATCTATTTCAAGCAGACAACTGGAGTACTGATAGTTCTACATCTGACTCTAGTCTTGTCTGTGTTTCTTCAGGAGAGCAGGATGAGGCCTCGTCTACTTCTCGAACAAGGTGTTTTTTCCATGCAACTGAAGAGAAAATAGATCTAGAGGATGAACATATACTGAATAAATCATGTAACAAAGGAGCACAAAAGTTTAACATGCTTCCGGATTGTTCTTCTCAAGATGAGGGAACATCCTTCCTGAGGAACGAGTTAGAAATAGCTCTAAGGGCATTCAATAAACTGTATATTTGGTTGAGTGTGCTCTGTACTGAAAAGGACGTCACAAAGTCTCACAATGACAAATGCGTCTGCCTCACTTTATCCAGTGTTTCAGTGATTGACCATCAAGAGGACATGTGTAAAACGGGCGACCAAGTTAGTGTGCCAGAGATGACTTCGGCATTGCCATATTTTGAATCAGGAGTAAAAGGAACCAAATCACGCTCTCACAATGCCAAAAAGGTACGTACAATCTTTAGACCGATCGTTTCACCATTCTAGTCATAGAATCAAATAAAGTGTGTTTCTTGACATAATGGCTGTTATGCAACAGTTTTTGAGCGTCTCATTACTTGGTTGGGTGTTATACGATTGTATTTCTCTTACTGCCACCATTATTTATATGATTGTATTTTATTGATTAAAACATAGCATACTTATAAATATGCTTATGTATCAAAATCTATCAAAAAGCATTACCAAAACTAATGATTCTTTGACTCTTCATTCAATTTTTTTGCAAACATATGACTTAAAAACCAACGGTTGTTTCTTAAGAAAACTTGATGAGGTTGACACAGCCTATTATCTAAAGTCTGGAATGTGACACCACAATGCTGACCACTCGATTTGATTCCATGATTGTAATAAACAATTGAACTCACTTACAATGGGATTTATTCTCTCTTTTACACATTATAACTATTTTCAACGTCACATTTTTTATACAAAAAGTGATTAACTTTGGAAAAATTTATGGCGAATAGGAGAAAGAATGATTTTCAAAATATCCTATAGAACTATTCTGATACTGACACTTCTATCCTGCAAATGGCAACGGGTAATGTGAATTATTTGGTGTTTTTTGATTGCTTTTCCCTGGATATGGTTTATTGCTTCTTTGTCGTTTAGGTTAAAACATAATTCATTCCCGAAGGACTTAGATATCATTATCGATGATGATGTCAATCATTTAGATTTTTAGATATATCAGTGAATGGACACCGATGTCAATGTAAAAGATTACTGAATTAGTGAAGATAAATTGATGTAATGAGTTAAGCATGACAAGGAAAATTTATTGATATATACTGAAGTACATCATATTTCCTTAATCTTGATATATGGAAACTGTTGTAAGGGTGTATGGACTAATCTATATATATTTGGTTCCATGACTATACTTCCAATGTTTTCTGGAACTGATCACATCCATTGCAGATTCTAATGTCTTTTATGACTTGGTTTTGTGTTACCCCTACAAGGTTGTTTATGACTTGGTTTTGTGTTACCCCTACAAGGTTGTTAATACACAAAGACAACTTTGCTCATATCTATTCAGATTATGTTGCTGTATGTATTTAAAACTGGTTTTGGTCGTACAAGGGCAGCCAATTGGTTTCTAGAGTGAAATAAAGGCCGTTATGTAATATAAGGGCTCATGTATCAGTGACTATTCTTGAAAGAACCATTACACGGTGCACATTATGTAATGACACTTATAAATGTTAGCCTCCATAATCATATTCATTATATTTATATTTATTTATTAGAATCATTTTTATGATTATATTTGCATTTTGAAAATCTATTAAAAGGATGTGAAAATTGGATGATAATTAGTTCAAAGTTTTGCAGTCATAAGGCTCAAAAATGTTCTAGGTTCCCTAAAAATCTAACATCATTGGCGCGACCTATTATATACTGTTCTGAACATGCTGTTTCTGGATACTTTGACCAGCTTCAATTTGATTCCATGCTCGTTTTCTCTTGCTGCTTTGCATTTCTGATTCTGTGGATCTCCAATATTGGTTTCTTACGGTAAGCACTCATTTTTTGCTTGCAATCCCCTTATCTTTAATATCTTTTGACGTGCAGTTGATTGTTGATGGGAATTTTGAAGAAGCTAGTACTTTCTTCACTAAATTTGAGGAAGCACACACCACAATTAAGGAGGCTGATTGTATGCTGAATGCATTAGTTAAAGCAAATGAAAATGCAAAACGGATGAGTAACATTTGGAAGCAGGCAGAAAAGCAAAGAGACTGCTTACTAGAACAAGTTCAGGAGCTCAAGTTGACACTGCGTTTGAAGAATGCTGAGAGTGAAGCCGTGAATAATGAGTTTCATTTTACTCTTGTTGAAATAGCGAACACTGTTTCTTCTGTTGAGCAAACTTTTTTCGACTTAAAAAGAGACATTGATGTGTGGCTCAAGGAGATATATTCTGATGTCTTATCAATGAGAGAGCATACCCAGCATCACATATGTAGCATGAGATCTTTAACGGAAACTGTCTTTTCAGAGTTGATAGTGCGAGATATCACTTCTCTCGTGCTGCATGGATATGTCATGGAGTATTTAGGAATGCAACAGCAAGGGTGTTCCTCAAAAGAGAATTTGGAAAGTACTGGCTCGAATCATAAGCTGGTTGCCATAAATGTGATCTATAATGCGGATGGCATGATGCACAATGAGCGAGCTGTGTTAAGTTCCCAACTGCAAGAAGTGTCATGTCATGAATGCAATAATGTAACTAATGAGAATTTGCTGCTGAAGAAAGAATTGGAACGGAAGGAGGTTTTGTTGAAGGGTTTGTTGTTTGATTTTAGCCTGCTTCAGGAATCAGCTTCCAATTTTAAAGACAAGAAAGATGAAAATGAGAATTTAGTGTCGGCTCTTTACCGTGTTGAATATGAGCTCAAGGTGAAACAGGTTCACCTTGATGACATGATAGCTCAAACTAGAAGTCTTGAAGATTCACTAGTTGATACCAAAGATGCTCTCTTTACTTCAAATTCTGAACTTGAGCAATCTATGATATTGTTTCATGAGTTTTCAGGTCAGAATGCCGAGTTGAGGTTACTCATACATGATCTCTATGACCAGAAATCTGAACTAGAAAATCGATTAAAGGAACAAAGGGAAGTCATCAATAGTTTAGAGGAAGAAATTCTCAAGTTGAACTTCTGTAAACAGGAGCAAAATTCTTCTTTGGTTAGAGACCTTGACGATGCTGTTAGAAGGGTAACTAGGGAGCGAGATCAACTAATGGAGGAAGTTCTTTGTTTGAATGATAAGCTCGAGATGGCGTATACCCTTGCTGAAGAGAAGGAAGCCCTTGCTACTGAAGCTCGCGAGGTTTTTCTTACTCACTATTACTCCGACTTTCCATTTTGTCTAGAGATACCCATTTGGATATGGATATTTGGGCATTGGTATGACATCTTAAATTAGACCAAAGATAGAAAAATCTTTGGAAATAGGGGAGTTTGACTTTTAGACACACGTCCTTGTTTGACTTTCTTACCCAACTCAAGACAACTTAAGTCTTACTTACAACAAACTGGATCTCGAAGTGCATTATCTATGTTTCCCCAGCCATGATGTGCTCTCAATTTTATATTTCAGGATTTGAAAGCAGCTAAATTATGTGCCATGCAAAAGGAAGAGGAAGTGAAGATTTTGGAACGGTCCATCGAGGAGCTGGAGAGCACTGTGAATGTATTAGAGAAACAGGTCTCTCCCTGTTCTATTATGTTTGTTGTTTCTTCTCATGCTGTTTGGATAGAAACACTAATTTTTGTGAGATTCTCAAGAGTTAAGAGCCCTCTCAGTTCTAGAAAGTATTCTTAATTCTCTATCTCTCTTTTTCCAAATATTTTCTATGGAAAATGACAAAATAGAAAGCATGAGAAGAAATGTAGAGAGCACATAAGATGATCCTCTCAATCACAAAGGAAAACTTGGAAACTTATGAATGATATTTTCCAATTTTTAGTATTAAGGGTTAAGAACTGGAAATAAAATGTTTTCCTAAAAAAATTGGGAAGTTAGGTCTTTCTGAATGCATTTCCCCCAAAAAGCATGCTAGTTAGGATAATTTTCTTGGAAACTGGAATATTTCCATGAAATGAAAACACCCGAAGCTTCTTTAAGTTGTATTAATGATCCATAAGATTTCCCATTTGTTCTATTATTTGAACTAAATACTTGTTGTGCACCCCATTGTCCTGAAACCATTTATCAACTGCTAGGTATATGAAATGAATGACGAGGTACAAAGGCATCAGGTTGATAGAAATTCTCTAGACCATGAAGTTCAAGCTCTCAGACGCTGTGTAACATTTGGGGATCTCACCGTAAGTACAGATATACAAACAGCAAATGAACTAGAGGGTAACGAGGGGATGCAAAGGTAAAGCCGCAGCTTGCGATTTAGATTGTAGTTCTTTATTCCAGAATTCTTTTTGATTCAAACCAATTGTTTGCATTGTCAGACAACTCTCAGACAACGATCTATCCCTCCATGAAGCATATAATCAAATAGAGGTTCTTAAGGATATAAGAAGGCAACAAGAAAAAGAGGTGCAGTCAAATACTGCTGATTTATCGATCTTACGGGAGGCTCTATTTGGTTAAAGGGATGACATTTTCCTTCTCGAAAATTATTTCTACTCATAAGTTTTTTTTGACTAAAAATAATCCTTTCTTCAAAAATTTCCTTTCGTTTGGTTAATGTCATTATATAAATTCATATGCGGTTAATGTCTAATCCATTTTGACGTTGAGGTAAGACAGAGGATGTTAGATTAGAATAGAAAAGGTTTTCTTTCTCATAAAGGAGAATTTTTAGTCCTATTTGGGAGGATGCCACTTTCGGTTCCATGGAGAAATGAACTTTCTCTTTAGGTTATTTTTGCTATATGCCAGGAAATAACAGAAATGGGAATGAAGAGATTTTCGCCCAAACCAAATAGAATCTTTAATCTCTCTATACTCATTGTCCTTTTTATCACGGTTATTTCTATTTGTGCTTTCTCCCTTTCATGTTCACACATTTTTCTTCTTTTGAAGATTGAAAGGTTGAAAGCATATGTAGCTGAACTTCAGTTACATACTCAAGCGCAAGCATCACAGTTCCAACAAAAGGTATGATAAGCAATAAATTCTAGGTCACTTTCAAGGCCTGCATCATAATGCTAGGTCACTTTCAAAGAGAAAAATATCAACATGAAGCTATCCTAGGTCAAAGTCACCAACATTGCTTACATACCAGAAAGAAATCTTAATGTAGGCATATCTTCTTTAGAACCATGCCTAATCGCAGTTCGTATTTGCACTGTAGTGTTCAGGACGTTACTTCATAAACTAATGGTTGATGGCAATAATGTTGGGTTTTTTGACGAGGCATAGGTTTCTATATCATTATGTTTGCAAAAGTTTCAATACAGAGGATAAAAACCATTATCTTTAAATCGTTGATAGTTTTTAAGATGGAAATATATTGTTAAATACTGTTAATAAATAAAATATAATATAAATGCATTGTGTAACTGTTTGCTTAAAATTTGTTACACACCGGCAATTAGGTGTAATGACCATTATTTGATTCAATGAGTGCGCATTCTTTGAATTAGCAATATTTAGGTCACGTTTTAATGCTCAACCCCGTATTAAGAAACTAGGATTCAGTAAAGACTTTAAGAATTACACTTTGTGCATAATAGCCCGCAAATTCAACTTGTCGAACACTGTAGCATTTTGTAAGAGCAGGCCACAGAGGTAATGGCTCTTCTGGCAGAATTTAAGCAGGCGAATATACTCTCTAAATTTTGTCCAGCCTCTCAACACATTTATAGGCCGGGCAAAAAATAACTCCCAAAAGGTGTGATCTTGATATATCTAATAATAGAGGACTTGAAGGTTAGCGCAGTAGCAACCACTCCCCTCATACTTGACAATACTAGGGTTTAAACCTCATCACTTATCACCCAGTGTAATTCTTACATTCATAAAAGAAAAGAAAAAAATAAGAGCTACATGGTCAAGTCCACTGTAGATAGAACTTCATCAATTTGGGTGCTTGCATGATCGAGTATTGAGCTAGAAAGCACCGATACTCTTTTTTGGCCGGAGTATTGTGTCCGACATGTATCCAACACCGACACGTAGTGGCGGATATAAGATTTTTGTTGAGGGTGGGCTTAGTTAAAAAATGTGTTAATTATAATATAAACAAACAAAATATACAATTTTAATGTATTCTATTTTATACAGTTACATTGAAAGTTTATTGAAAGAAATTGATCTAAAATGCTAATATGACACATGATCTCAAAAATATGTAGGTACTTGCTTTCAAAATATGGTGAATTTTTGCTGAAAAATGTTGGCATGACATGATTTTTTGCAACATGTCAACATTTTTATGTGAAAATTCACAAGATTTCAATAGAAAAATCTCCAAATTCTGATAGACGATGCCTAGATGATGTAATTTTAAACCTTAGGCTCTATTTGACATTTGGATTTGGAATTATATTGTAGAGCAATATTAGAACAGAATTGAAATTTCATTATTTGAATAATTAAAGGAGGTAGAGCTCATTCCAGGCTTGGTTCATCTTGGTTCCAAGTCAACTAGTTGTATCATTACAAATTTCCGGTTCTCTTGGATTGGGTCAAATTTAGGTCAAGACTGAGTTAAGTCGGGTCATTTTGGATTTAAGTCATCTTACATAGTCAATAGGTTGGGTCATTTCAGGACTAGAGTCAGCCTGGATGGGTAACATTCAAGTCGATTTCAAGTTAAACAAGGTTATTTTGGGTTTGTGTCATCTTGAGGGGGTTGAATCATTTTGTATTTTGGGCCAACTTCAGGTTGAGCGGGTATGGGTTTCGAGTCATCTTGGGTTTTTGGTCAATCAATTTGGGTCATTTTGGCTCTCTTGTTAGTAGAGTAATATAAAATAGCAATTCCTTCCTTCATTCGAAGAGTAGGAATGTATAATTTTAATTTAACCTCAATGGATTCAGGCAGTGGAACTATAATTCCAATTCCAATAGGTGAACCAAACAACAAGATTAGAATTGCGGACCTTAACTTCGGTTTTAGCATTAATTTTAGGCTATAATTTCATGCTCCAAAGAAGACCTTGGGGTATCTATTGTATATGTATATCAAAATATTATGGTATCTAAAGAATAAATATTCAAAATTTAAAATACCTAAATAATATATTTAAAAATTTTCAACTAATTTTACATATATGTAATAAAGCTTTACAATACTAGGGTGGACTTAAATGTACTCCAAACATAAAATAAGTATTTCATAGCATGCAGTTATTTAAATTTTAAAATTTCAGGGTGGGCTTAATTCTGTAAATCTGCCACTGCTGAGACACGCTTCAACACATGAAAAAATCATCCGATACTTTTTTTTAAATTTTGAATTTCTGATACGTTTCCTTCTTGCTTCCGATACGTTTTGACACGTTTTCGATGCTTTGACTTTAAAAATATAATATTACAATAAGTTATTGTATATAATATAATATTATACATATTAAATAATTAAACTAGATTGTATAAATGTTTATATGATTACATTTAAACTAAATTTAAAAATTTTAAAATAAACTATTTTCAAATGTTTTATTGTTGTTTTGATAAAATAATTAATATTTTTGTACAATTTAAAAGAGAGAGAATGATAAAAAAAAGGAAAATAAAGCCTCTTTTAAGTCAAGGAGAGAGAGAAGGAGGGACGCCATGTGGTTGGACTTTGTTAATTTTTTTGTCAATTATATATGCTTGAGTTTGCCCTATTCTAGTTAAGCTTTATTTTTTTCTTAAACTATTATAATTTTTTTTAAGGGTTCATAACTGATTTTTTTTCATCAATTACATGGATATATATTAAGAAAATACATAATTTTTAAGTAACGTGTCCCCAAGGTGTTGTATCCTAGTTTTTTGAAAAATAACGTGTCAGCAAATAAGTATCGTGTCATATCTCGTATCTGTTTTCGTATCCGTGCTTCCTAGGTATTGAGCATTGGTACCAATAAGGGTTGTTGCTTGATGCAATGACCATTATGCGATGGATTTTAAGCTAGCCGTTATGAGATTGACCGCTAAACTATGATATTTTTGCAGTGACCCTCCATAATGCATATATCTTGTACTTCATTTGTCACGACCCCAAACATAGCAAACAAAGGGCCAATGACTTGTAAGCCAACCAGGAAACGAATGGTCATCGTGGGTGAAATACAAGGAAACTTTATTCCAAATATGCTTAATAATACACGATACAAATCCTTGGAGTTCAAAACTCAAAACAACAGCTAAGACTTCCAAAAGTAAACATATTCTTATATAGCTGAACTACTAACTTATAAAACATAAAAGAAAGTCTTCTAAGGCTGTAACCACTTCAACCATGTAGCAAGTAAGTTTCTTGAACTTCTCGATCCAGCTTACCATGCCTTATCTGAAATTGTTGAACAACAGGGTGAGCATAAAGCTCAGCAAGTAACAAATCCGATAACAAAACAAGGATCAAGCATTATTTAAAAGCATAAAACACATCAAAACATAGCTGAAATCATTTACTAAAAGTTAATTCTGAAAGCTTAGGAACACATCAACTGAATCTTTAGGCTTTAAGCTTCTTGGTTGTGGCTGCATATAATCCCTGCAATTGGGCTCATAATTGGCTAACATAATTGGGTCCCCGGCCAACTACGGGTTCTGAGGAACGTTCCAAATAGTGCACTAGTAACAGAGATGGTATAATCCCCCATCGAGGGCTCAGAGATGTCTTTCCCCGTCATCGTAGGGCACAACCCACCAAACAAAGTATAAGAGGTATATTTCATATCATAGAACATGATTCAAATCATCTTTCCAAAATTCCATAAATTGAAGTATTATAACATAACCCAAATTCCATATTTCACAGACTTAGTTAAAGATGTTGATCCCCTTTTTATTTTCAACACATAGAAAGTAAACATGTGGTGCACAAAATAAGTATTTTGAGAACTTTAAGAAGCTATTAACGTATCAAAATTTAAGAGCTTTAACAAAAGGACGGAAGAGTTAACGAATAAGTTACTTGCTAGAAAAGACAAAGCCTTTCCAAAAATCCTAAGCAAAGTTCTCCCTTTTTCTTCCTTAATCTCCTATTCTTGTTTAGGTCTATTTTTTTGGATGCTTTAGAAAGGAAGCCAAATGGAGTATTTATAGTGCAAAAAGGCTAATTTTTTTTTTATTTTCTTGTCAAAGTTTGTGGGTTTGACCAATGTTCAAAGTTGGTGAGCTTGGCTACTCAATTCAAAAGATGACTTCTACCAAGTCAAAAGGAAAATTCTTGGTCAAGTTTGGTGGCCATTGAAGGAATGAGCCTTTTTTGTTTGATCAAGGATGGGTGGCTAGGACTTAAACAACTACTTGCAATTCATTGGTAATTTTTGTGGAAAATACTTAAGCCTAAAAATTTAAATTCCTTACATCTTTCCCCCCATAAAAGAAGTTTCGTCCTTGAAACTTATGTACCTGAATCATCAAACAGAGAAGGATACTTTGTGCGCATTTCATCTTCACGTTCCCAAGTCGCTTCTACTTCATTGTGATTACTCCAAAGAACCTTTACTAGGCTTAGGGTTCGAGACCGTAGTACTTGCTCCTTTTGTTCGATGATTTTTACTGGATGCTCTTCATAGGAGAAATCACCTCCTATCTGCAAAGACTCATGTTGTAGTACATGATTTGGATCGGGCACATACTTCTGTAGCATGGACACGTGGAAGACGTTATGTACGCCGGATAAAGATGGTGGTAGTGCTATTTTATATGCTACTTCACCTACTTTCTCAAGGATTTCAAAGGAACCAATGAACCTCGGGCTTAATTTTCCTCTTTTGCCAAATCTCGTTACACCTTTAGTTGGAGATACTTTCAAAAAGACATGATCTCCTGCTTGAAAATTCAGTGGTCTTCTTCGAACATCCGCATAACTTTTCTGACGACTTTGAGCAGTTCGAAGTCTTTCTCTGATCAACTGAATTTTTTCTACTGTAATTTGTAGAATCTCAGGACCCAAAAGCTTCCTATCGCCAATGTTGTCCCAGTAAATAGGTTATCTACACTTCCTCCCATATAGAGCCTCATAAGGTGCCATTTCAATGCTGGAATGGTAGCTATTATTGTAAGAAAACTCAATTAATGGCAAATGATCATCCCAGCTTCCTGCTAAATCCAAGACACATGCTCTAAGCATATCTTCCAATACCTGAATTGTTCTTTCAGATTGTCCATCTGTTTGAGGATGGAAGGCTGTACTGAATGTAAGTTTGGTACCCAATGCCCGCTGTAGACTTTGCCAAAATTGTGAGACTAAGCGAGGGTCACGATCAGAAACAATAGATACTGGAACGCCGTGCAATCGGACAATCTCATGCAAGTATAACTTAGCAAGTTTGTCCAAGTTGTAGGTGATCTTTATGGGTAAAAAGTGGGCCGATTTAGTCAAACGATCTACAATTACCCAAACTGCATTATGCCCCCTTGCTGTTCTTGGAAGCCCGACTACAAAGTCCATTGCAATATTTTCCCATTTCCATTCTGGTATAGGCAATGGTTGAAGCTCACCGGCTGGCTTTTGATGTTCCGTTTTGATTTGTTGACATGTCAGGCACCGAGCCACAAATTGAGCAATGTCTCGTTTCATATTGTTCCACCAGTATCTTTCACGAAGGTCACGATACATTTTAGCTCCGCCAGGATGCACAGAATAACTCGAGCTATGAGCTTCTTCTAGTAATTCCTTCTTTAATTGAGAATCATTAGGAATACATAGCCTTTGTTCCCCAAATCTTAGGGAACCGTCTTCATGGATTCTGAATTTGGTTTCTTGACCACTTTCCACATTATTGCGGATTTTACATAATTGCGCGTCAACTTTTTGGGCGTCTTTGATCCGCTCAATTAAGCGCGGCTGAATCTTTAGCTGAGCAAGAGAGCTTGAATTGTTCTGCGTTTTGACTTCAATATCCAGCCTTTGTAGGTCTTCAAGGATGCACTTTTGCTTTGTTAACAGACATGCCATATTTTCCACATTTTTCCTACTCAGGGCATCTGCGACCACATTTGCTTTTCCTGGGTGATAATGAATGGTGAGGTCATAATCCTTCAACAGTTCTAGCCATCTTCGTTGCCTTAGATTCAATTCCCTTTGGCAGAAAATGTACTTAAGACTTTTGTGATAGGTAAAAATGTTACATGAAACCCCATACAAGTAATGTCTCCAAATTTTGAGTGCGAAAACCACAGCAGCAAGTTCTAAGTCATGGGTAGGGTAATTCTGCTCATAGGGCTTCAGTTGACGAGAGGCATATGCAATAACTTTGTCGTGTTGCATCAAGACACATCCGAGGCCTTTCCTTGAAGCATCACAGTATATCGCAAATCCCTCACTACCAGAAGGAATTGTTAAGATGGGAGCAGAAACTAGACGTTGCTTGAGCTGTAGGAAGCTCTTTTCGCATTCTTCGTTCCATTCAAATTTAGCATTCTTTCGCATCAATTGAGTCAAGGGAGATGCAATGCTTGAGAATCCTTCCACGAATTTGCGGTAGTATCCAGCCAAACCAAGGAAGCTACGAATCTCAGTCACATTAGTGGGTCTGGCCAGTTAGTGATAGGTTCAACTTTTTGCGGATCTACCGAAAGTCCATCTCTTGATATCACATGACCTAAAAATGCTACCTTCTCTTGCCAAAACTCACACTTTTTGAACTTGGCATAGAGCTGGTTCTTTCGAAGAGTTTCAAGGACAATATTTAAGTGCTTCTTATGCTCTTCGTGATTTTTCGAGTAGACCAGAATGTCGTCAATGAATAAGACCACAAATTGGTCTAAATATCGTCTGAAAATCCTGTTCATCAGGTCCATAAAAACAGCAGGTGCATTAGTTAATCCAAACGGTAACACTAAAAACTCATAGTGCCCATATCGTGTCCTAAATGCTGTTTTCGGTATGTCTTCTTGATTTTGAGCTGGTTATATCCTGATCCAAGATCAATTTTGGAAAAGACCTTAGAACCTTGCAACTGGTCAAATAAATCATCAATCTGTGGGAGGGGGTACTTATTCTTTACCGTTACTTTGTTCAACTCTCGGTAATCTATGCAGAGCCTCATACTGCCATCTTTCTTTTTCACAAATAGAACAGGTGCACCCTAGGGAGATACACTTGGACGAATGAATCCTTTGTCCAACAATTCTTGTAACTGTATCTTCAATTCCTTTAATTCAGCAGGGGCCATTCGGTAGGGAGTCTTAGAAATAGGTGCAGTCCCCTGCACAAGGTCAATAGAGAAGTCTATCTCTCTATCTGTAGGCAAGCTAGGAATGTCTTTCGGAAATACTTCTGGGAAGTCTTTAACAACAGCGATATCCTCCAACTTAGGACTCTCTTTGGTGACTTCTCTAACATAACACATATATCCTTTACATCCTTTCTTCATAAGTCTACAAGCTTGTAAAGCGGATATTGTGGGTGGAGGACTGTGGCGGCTACTACCTTGGAATGCAAACTCAGTTTGGCCTGGAACGCAAAATGTTACCTTCTTTGCGAAACAGTTAATAGTCGCATGATATGTTGCAAGCCAATCCATGCCAAGAATAATGTCGAAATCATGAATATCTAGGACGATTAGATTGGCTGGTAGGATCCTATCTTCTATTTGAATTTTACACTCCCTACATACATGTCTAGCGATCATAGAGTCCCCCGTTGGCGTTTCCACACATATTTCGGTATCTAAGTGCACAGGATTTATGCCAAGTTTTTGGGCAAGTGAAGGAGACACAAAAGAATGTGTTGATCCAGAGTCAAATAGTGCATGAGCATAAAGCGGGGATAGACATAAGGTACCTGTCACCACAGAGTTAGAGCCTTGCACATCTTCTTGACTTAGAGCAAAAACTCTACCTTGAGCCTGAGGATTCTTCGCTTCAGATTTATGCATGCTTTGCTTGTTGTGGTTGCTCTTAGTGCCGTTTGTCATAACTGGGCAATTTGCAATCCGGTGTTCCATGCTGCCACACCTAAAGTAAGCTCCTGTCTTTCTATAGCATTCATTCCCAGCGTGGAATCTGTCGCATACATGGCATTTACGGTTCTCGGACGAGTTCTTGTTGTTGGAAGTCGGAACATTTTGCCTTTTCCTAGAGTTCGTATCTCCTTGCGATGTTGTGTTGACTCGATCCTTCCTTTTTAAGTCTCTGACTTGTTGGTTTTCTTTAAGTTCCCTCTCAACCACAAGGGCAGTATCAACTACATCCCGATAGGTCTTGTGTCGCAAAGGCACTACACGAAGCTTGATATCACACCTCAATCCTCTTTCGAACTTTCTGGCTTTGGTGTAGTCATTTGGGATCACATGGGAGGCGAAAGGAGATAGTTCGGTGAAGCGCTTCAAATAATCATTTAAAGACATATTATCCCCTTGCTTTAAGTCTATGAACTCAATCGCCTTCTGCTCTCTTAGCACCTCTGGAAAGAATTCAGCATTGTAGAGTTCCTTGAAATTCTCCCATGTCATTGCTTCAGGAAGTTGTGATTTGGTTAATTTCCACCAATCTTTTGCCCGATCTCGCAGCATAAAGGTACTAAATTTAACCTTTTGCGAGTCAGTACACTCTAATACTTCAAGGTACTCCTCTATCTCATTCAGCCAATCAAGGGCTTGTTGAGGATCTCCATCACCAGCAAAGGATGGCGGATTCATGCTTTTGAACCTCTGAACAGCTTTATGAGCTTCCGAAATGCCTTCATCGTGCGTCACATCTTTAGAAGTTTCTCCATTAACTTGTAAGCCAATTTGTTTAGCTAATTGTTGAATGAACCGTTGAGCCAAATTTTTAGGTAAGGAAGCATCAAGGCTTCCACTACTATTTGCCCCAGCTTGATTAGGCCATCTTTTCCGGGCATATTGAAGGATGGGTACATCCCCATTATCATGTGAAGGGTTTGAAGGATGCTTCGACATCTTATCTTATACAAACCTGATAGACCAAGCTTTAGTATTAGAAGAACATATATATGTATATCCAAAGATGTGTTGAGGTCAACTCTAATGAGGATGCAAACTAAATGAGGTTCCCAAAACCCACTAGGCTAGAAAGTTGCTCTGATACCATTTCTGTCACGACCCCAAACATAGCAAACAAAGGGCCAATGACTTGTAAGCCAACCAGGAAACGAATGGTCATCGTGGGTGAAATACAAGGAAACTTTATTCCAAATATGCTTAATAATACACGATACAAATCCTTGGAGTTCAAAACTCAAAACAACAGTTAAGACTTCCAAAAGTAGACATATTCTTATATAGTTGAACTACTAACTTATAAAACATAAAAGAAAGTCTTCTAAGGCTGTAACCACTTCAACCATGTAGCAAGTAAGTTTCTTGAACTTCTCGATCCAGCTTACTATGCCTTATCTGAAATTGTTGATCAACAGGGTGAGCATAAAGCTCAGCAAATAACAAATCCGATAACAAAACAAGGATCAAGCATTATTTAAAAGCATAAACACATCAAAACATAGCTGAAATCATTTACTAAAAGTTAATTCTGAAAGCTTAGGAACACATCAACTGAATCTTTAGGATTTAAGCTTCTTGGCTGTGGCTGCATATAATCCCTGCAACTGGGCTTAGAATTGGCTAACATAATTGGGTACCCGACCAACTACGGGTTCTGAGGAACGTTCCAAATAGTGCACTAGTAACAGAGATGGTATAATCCCCCATCGAGGGCTCAGAGATGTCTTTCCCCGTCATCGTAGGGCACAACCCACCAAACAAAGTATAAGAGGTATATTTCATATCATAGAACATGATTCAAATCATCTTTCCAAAATTCCATAAATTGAAGTATTATAACATAACCCAAATTCCATATTTCACAGACTTAGTTAAAGATGTTGATCCCCTTTTTATTTTCAACACACAGAAAGTAAACATGTGGTGCACAAAATAAGTATTTTGAGAACTTTAAGAAGTTATTAACGTATCAAAATTTAAGAGCTTTAACAAAAGGACGGAAGAGTTAACGAATAAGTTACTTACTAGAAAAGACAAAGCCTTTCCTAAAATCCTAAGCAAAGTTCTCCCTTTTTCTTCCTTAATCTCCTATTCTTGTTTAGGTCTATTTTTTTGGATGCTTTAGAAAGGAAGCCAAATGGGGTATTTATAGTGCAAAAAGGCTAATTTTTTTTTTCCCTTTTCTTGTCAAAGTTTGTGGGTTTGACCAATGTTCAAAGTTGGTGAGCTTGGCTACTCAATTCAAAAGATGACTTCTACCAAGTCAAAAGGAAAATTCTTGGTCAAGTTTGGTGGCCATTGAAGGAATGAGCCTTTTTTGTTTGATCAAGGATGGGTGGCTAGGACTTAAACAACTACTTGCAATTCATTGGTAATTTTTGTGGAAAATACTTAAGCCTAAAAATTTAAATTCCTTACATCATTTGTTCCAACATATTTGTAAATATATTTTACATGTTGAAGGCTATCAAAGGGGTAGGGAAATTCGTGATCACATGGCTATTCATTAAAGTTTTGCATGTACAGGGCTTAAAAGGAACTATTGCATGTACAGGGCTTAAAAGGAACTAACGGTCCCTTAAAAAATCCAGCATGATCGCCCTGACTGTCAGCGGTTGCGAATAGTTGTTTTGAGCCACCTGACAGTTCATCATTGTTTGTCTTGACAATTTGCTATTTTTTGTTCTGATATTGACACGAACTGAATGTTTTTCAGTACAAGACCTTGGAGACAATGGTTCGTGATATGAGAAAGGATTCATCATCCTTATCTTTAGAGAAATCTGAACAAAGATCTACTCGGATAAGAGGTTCAAGCTCTCCATTCAGATGCATTACAAATCTTATTCAGCAAATGAACGTCGAGAATGATCAGGAGTTGTCAACTGCTAGACTTCGTATAGAAGAATTGGAAGGTCTAGCTTCCAGTCAACAGAAGGAGGTGAGACAGGATAGAGAATGTCTGTTTCCCATGCACATATACACAACGAAGACAGATCTTGCTTTTGAAAATAAAATGCATACATCAAATAGTCAATGAGCTTCTTCGACGAATATTATGGAATCAAATTGCAATTTCCAGTTGTTGCCACCACAGTTTTGTGAATGTTACATTATGGTTTTGGCTGCAACATTGGGATTTTTAAGCGGAAAATAAATTATTTTCAAGTCTTTACATTTACAAATAATAGGAATGGATAGCGATGTAATCACTGTTCTTTAAACAAATTTGATGGCTTTTAAGTTCATAGATATGTTTGAAAAAGTAAAATATAATATATACAACAACGACTTAGTGTCTCAAAAAGACTCGCCTAGGCAGGGTTTGAGGAGGGTACGTGACCTTATCTCTAGGGGGTAAAATATATATATATTGTTACTTAACGGTCAATTTTGTAACTGCTAGCTCAAAATCCATCATTTAGTAACTCTTTTGATTTCATGGATAACATTACATATTAATGTTTCCATTTTTCCAGGTATGTATGCTGAACAGCAGACTAGCTGCAGCTGAAAGCATGACACATGATGTGATTCGGGATCTTTTGGGTTTGAAACAAGACATGACTGACTATGCTGTAAGTTCTGCGTAATCATCTATAGTATTGAATAATTACTACAAGTTTCCCGTTTGCCATTCGAGTGAGGGAGTCGGACTGTGTCCAGAGGGCAGAGGGTAGGCTTATTATCTAAGATTTCTTATGCTTTTTTGTCAAATTTGTAGTTTACATTTCATGATAACGTCAAGGCATCCTTAGCTCGACATGGATTATAATATGGCGGAATTGACAACTGAAGTAACTATGATAATTTATTTGCTTTATTTCTGACATGTAGGATATGTTGGATCAATGTCAGCTCCAAAGGTTACTAGATTCTGCTCAGCAAGAACTAGTGCGGTCAAATGCAAAGGTTGTACAAGTTATAAACTTCTATTGTTTACAGCATGTTCACTTCATGAGAATTTTCTACTTTTCCATTAAAATCTTCGAAATGCCTTGTCCAGGAAACTTGTTCAAAATACCCAAAATTTTAAGTTTTTGTACTAAAAATTGGAAAATATGTTTCTCCTGTTTCTATGGTTCATAATGAGGGGTCATTTTCCCTTGCTTTCTTAATTTTCCAAGTGTTCTAAAAATTTTCATTTTCCATAGAAAAGCAAGAGATAGGAAACTAAGAAAAGTTTTGTAAACTGAACACCCCCTTCTTCCTATAATTGATTTATATTATTATCTCATTCTTCCACTTAATTGGGTTAGGAGGAAGAAATTCTCGAGCTAAGGAAGCAGATACACAGCTTGATCGAGGAACGAGAGAGGTAATTCTGGCTACTATGAGTATCAGATGAAGAAAAGCTTTGTTTTATTTTGCATGGTTTAAACTTGCATTCAGAAACTGAAATTGAAGTCTGTGGACAAGTGCTTTTATATTTGTTGGGTGGAATGACAATAAAACAGTCCTAAACAAAAGTGCAGACCGTGCTGGTCTAGAGATTGCAATGTGGTGGTACCCGTTACTCGTGGTACCCAAGATTGTTAGAATCCGGATTCTATTTGGGATCTTTAGGGGTTTATAGTATTAAAATCGTAGGATTGAATCAAAAATCGAAAGATTCTATTGTTAGGGCATAAAATCAATCATGGACCTTCAACCATTAGTTTAACGTTTTTGAAAATTTGTTTTTTGACATGGTATCAGAGCCTTGTTTACCAAGAGGTCACGAGTTCAAATTCTAATAACCCCCACTTTCAATAGTAACATAATTTAAGTACAAGTTATAAGTTGTTGTGAAATAGTCACGCTCAAGCCTAATGAGCATTTGTGTGAGGGGGCATATTAGAGCATAAATTCAATGTTGGGCTTTCACCCATCAGCTTAAACTTTAGGGAAAGTTGGTTCTTTGACATCAACTACATGTATGGTATAATTATTTTTGTTATTAAAATTAGTTGCGTAATTCACAAAGTATTATATAAGACCTCAACTTACAAGGGTATATATAAGAAATGTAATCAAATATGATAATATGTTATCAAGTAATATATATGTGTCAATATATGCTCAAAAATCACGAGAGCTTTCAAGATATATATGTAGCTAATCAAACTTTATAAGGTTATAACTTAAAACTAAGCTTAATTTAAGTTTCATGAGAATATATAGACATTTAATTTAACTCTCTTTTATTCAGGGTAAGAAAGTATGTTCGTTTACAATATATGCTTGAAATTTTTGCTTTTTAACTTTTTCTATATGCATGGTAGATTGTAAAATCGTATTATGATCCTATCTGTTAGTTTTGTTTAATATCAATAGATCATAAGATTCTACATAATTAAGATTCTACTTCGGATTTGGATCGATCGACGATTGTTGGATCGTAGAATCATAAGATTCTAAGATCTACATTGGGAGTTTAATAACCATGGTGGTACCTGCTCTGTTTGGAGTAGGTATGGCCTATATGGTTGCAAATGAGGCAGATAGTAGGTACGGTTGGGTAATATATGACAATACCCACCACGGTATGGGGCGGGAACAGGTAAAATGGTATACTCGCTTCATATTTGCCCCGCCTGCCTCATATCCGTCACCCAACCTATTCCTACCCTAATTTGTATTTTATTAATTTAAAATTAAAAAAAAAAATATGTACTCTATTTAATTTGGCAATTTTGTATTATATATTGTAGCAAAATATAATTGGATTCTAAAAATAATACTAAAAAATTAATATGAGGGCGCGGACAATTTTTTGGTACCCACATTAGGGCGGGTATGGGGTGGGTAAGGGGCAGGTATTAAAGACCCGTTGACTATCCGCAGGTAATACGGGTATGGGTATCCACTTTATACACAACTTGCTGGTGGCAGGTGTGGATATGGGTGGTGGTGGGTACTGGTAATGGAGGAGGCAACCTATATAACTGCCTTACCCCATTGTCATTCCTTTGTCTTATGGTGGAGTCTTTACACGCTTTAGTTCAGTCGTGGGTAGGTTTTTGGGGTTTTGTCTAGTCTGTGTCAACATTGTTACCCAGACCTTGTAGTTTCGGATGAAGTATTAGTCGACCACGGTGTTGGTATGGAATCTGTGATGGACATGACAATATACTACCGGACACGGCAGTCATATATTTGACATTGTGTTTAATAAACACTATAATCAGGATTCGATTATTTCCTCGCTATTTCAGAGTAAACGTATTATTTATTTGACACTATAATAGGAACTGGAACAAAAATAATACACTAAATAGATCATGATATCGAAAAAATAGTTAAAAGTTAAATTTATGATGGAGGACCAGCATGCCAATTCCTGAACTTTGTAGTCTTTTTAGTTGTCCTTAAATTTTAGGTTTGCGGAGTCTAACCCTTAGGTTTGTGCCGATATTTGACACTCGTGCCCGATTATATTTACATTGTCTTATCGTTGGCTGGGATCTGGTCAGGTAATTCTATTGTGTATGCCTGCATCGGACCATTTTCGGACTTTCTCCCAGTTTGGTGAAGTTTTGTATCCATATAGACAAATGCGTACACAATACACTTGGAGAAGTTCATTTTTTTGCTGTTAAACATCATCTTGTATGTCTTACTTTGGGTTTCGGTAATTTCAGTTGTAGTCATTATGGTTTCGGCTCATTTCAATCATGACATCTAGGGGTGTAAATTAGCCAAGCTGTCTTGTGAGCCTTTGGGGTGGGTCGTCATAAGCTTGAAGGCTCGGTTCCTTTCAAGTTTGAACTAATCCGAGCCAACTTATTTAGCTTACCAATATAGTGAAGCTCGTGCTTATAGGCTCGTGTCCCTAAACAAATCTAAAAAAGCCTATCTTAATGCAATTTATTAGCTTAAATATGCCCAAGTGAGCCTAGTTTGGGTCTGATGAGCTGAATTGGAGTCTAAATAATTGAGCTTAAATGCGCCTAAATAAGGCAAGCCTAGTTTAGAACCTGCTGAGCTAGGTTCGAGCTCAACTAAACCTGAGTCTCTGACGAACCAAGCTTGAGCATGAAGTTTTTAAGCTTGGCAGGCTTCGAGCGCCCAAGCTATTATAAATGCAAACAAAGCTCGAGGCTCGGCTCCACTTACACCCCTAATGGCATTATACTGTATTTCATGGTTATTGTCGTGGTGTCACAAAAGTAGGTGTTTTGGATTTCAGGTACCAGTTTACCCTGATCTTGTGGAGTTTTTAAAGATGTATAAGATGTTTTAAGCCATATATTTGTAAAAATTTGAATAAATAATTATGCAGTCCTTAATTGCTATACACTTCTAATAGCTATTAATTTGTAAAGAAATTTATAGATATGTTTCAACTGCAATAACTCTATGCCATCCGAAAAATGCCATTACATAATTGCCGATGGTGTAATGGCTATCCTCACAGTCCATAATGCGATGTCCTTTCTTCAACTCTTGGATCTCGGGTCACTTTGGATTCGTATTTGTCAACATTTCTACAATATAAGACTTAAAAGCAATTCATATTCCCCTAAAAAATCCAATACGATCACCGCAGCCATTACGCAATGCCTGCAACATTTATGTTACGGAGGCATACAGCAACGGTAAACTCTCACAGTTTGACTCCACGCGGCAAGCCTATTTAACTTCTTATTCGTGTTCATTGTGATACCTTTTATTGTATTGCGTTGTTCCGTAGTTTGTCTTACTAATTGCTTACGTGCTGTTGTCCCAGCTATGTGATGGAATTGAACCGGAGGGATGCTGAAATGCTTGCTGCCCAGTTAACTGTTGAGCAACTCAAGGAGCGCGATCAGTTTCTGACCGTGCAGAATGAGATGCTCAAGGTCTGCTTGTTCTTTTGCTCAACCCTTTGAGCCATGATTACGTCTTTGAAAGACCTCATAATGGATCAGATCTTGATTGGATTTTTATTTGATTAGCTAACTGGATCATAGTTGCAGGAAGCGGAAACAGAAGTAGGGGTGAGGGACCGGGTAGTCATAAGTGTTTCTAAGTTTGGGAGCATGAAAAGAGTGCTTATATTACTATATATTAGATATAGAAGAAAAATTAATGAAATGCCAATAATTAAACCATTAAAACATAAATATCAAGACAAAGTCAATGTTAAGCAATGACTATGAAAATTGAATACTCCAATGTATAAGATCAAGAACTGACTTCAACATGTCCACACAATTCAATTATTCTTCAAATCAAGTGATATAATTAGCCAAAAAATCATATAAAAGATATCTTTTTATCAAAATGATTTATTGGACTAATGGTAGGAGGCAAATGAGGGGATATAGTATTGCTTTAGACAAAAGGGTTTGGAGTTTGATTCGCTCCTTGAACCTCTCCCTGAGGAATCCTTGACTTAATTGGCCCTTATGGTGTGTGGGTCACTAGGGTTTACCGGGTAACCGGGTTCCTCTTTAGCAAAAAAGAAATTCAATCCATTATCAATCTAAGCATCGAGTTTCACAGGAAGATTAATTTGTTAGATAATTGATTTCTCCAACCCCCTTCTTTTAATCTAAGCCATCCATTTTGTTTGGATTGTAACCTTAACTAAGTGGAAGCAGGATAATTCGTTTCGTGATTTTATTAAATATTTGGATCATTGGGTTCCAAGGGTGATTGACTAATCAAATCACGTTAGATATTCATGTGGTTGTTTCTTTCTTTCTTCTGATTTGTTGTTGCATCTAATTGCGTTTTATTGAAGCTTTGTAAAAAAAGTATGCTAATTGCGATCTTTATAGGTGGAAAAAACAAATTTAACGCGAAGGCTTGCGGAAGTAGATGAACTGATGAATGAACTTCTCGAAAGACCAAGACCAACTGCACAACGACAAAGTCAACATTCAATGAAGGAAAAGGTAGGTTTCTTATATCCCATTGTTATATTTTTCTTGCTCTTTGTTGTGTGTTTTTGTTTGTAAGCATTTTTGTGTGAGTTTCATCCGGGCATAACGCGAGTCATGCTTGGGTGCTTTGATGAGAGCCATAGCTTCCTCTTTCCAAAGCTACATTGAAGAAAGATGGTGGCTTACCGTGCAAAAGCTACATTAAAGAGGGTTGGTAGCTTACCATGCAATAGTTATATTGAGGAGGGTTGGTGCATTTGGTATGATAAATTTGAGATGGGGTTTGGGGTTTGAATGAGGACGGTGGCTTACCGGTCAGGTCCCATGGCTTTTCCTTATAATTGTAGAGGGTTTCCACGTAAACTTTTGTGTGTTTATTTTATTGTTTTACACTTCTGCTTGTGCTTGTGTGTGGTTTTTCCCAACAATATACTCTAAGGGGTTTCCTCAAGTGGTAAGTCACTTGGATCTGGTGCTTTATGGTACAAATCTTGGGGGTTCTATTCTTGTGTCTGGTACATATATTTCCTTGTGGTTCCAATTTACTTTGTTTTAAAAGACCTTTTGAGGGGGTGATACATGCAACTAGCACTTCCATCGAGCTACATATACTTACATACATATATATTGATAATGTTATTGCTAGAGGAAGATTGAAGTTTTCAAGATAATTTTGTGGCTCTTATTGTTTGTAAGACACATTATTACTCTAACAATAACAATTTTTGCCTTCATAATAATAGCTATACATATATATATATATATGTGTGTGTGTGTGTGGTGTTAGGAAGGGATTAGGATTTGAGCATAAAATCTCTTGTTTTGGGTCTTGAATCTTTGTTTTATTCCTTCACTAGACTATTTTTCGGGCGATGCTTTAGGGAACCTTGTTCGACAAAATTTAAAGAAAAGAACAAATTGAAGTACCCAAAAAGATACTCAAAGCCTGTTCATTCTCTCTCTTTTCTCTTGCTTTCTTGCGATTATCTTGAAGCTAGCTTGATTAGCTTCTCTCTCGTCTCTTGCTTTGTTGCTAGTGTCTTGAAGCTAGCTTGATTAGCTTCTAGGATTTGGCATAGTGGTAAGTATTGCATGTTGCTTGACAGTCGTCAAGAATTTGAGCTTTTTTCCCCTTTATTCTGCAATGTAGTCCTTACCCTTTAAAAGAAAGGTCCTCTCATAGATTAACGGGAATTTTTATTACAATTTTTATTTTGCTTATTGTGATTTTTGTTTAATATTTTGATTGTTCTAATTTGTGCTAAATTTGTTAAATGATTAAATAATTGACTGCTTTGACAGGATAAAACTTTGCTGAGATAAGATGATACTGCCACGAGCTGCATACATTCATAGAAGCGGCTTTCTCGCTCGGATGAGCTTGTTCAATGTTGAAAAGAGTAATGTTACGAGTACGTTCAAATTGTATTCAAGTTTTTTTTTTGAATTATTATTATTTTTTTTATGATTTTGAGTATTTTTTTACTATGTGTATTATCCATTCAAACATGCATTGCGATCCATCTTCACCATGTGTATTTATCTACGAAAGATGATGTTGATCTTGTAGTTTTTCTTTCTAAATAAGCTAAGCGGCATTTTTTCTTGGAAATGAACGACCTAATTGCTAAGTGTGGAGATTGTTTGTTTTTTGGTAACCACCATATTCATGGCTAGATTTGTTAGGTCTTGTGTTAATGGCATGATTGATGGTGCCTCCTGAGCTTCTAGCGGTTATGTTTGTAAGAGGCATGTATGTATAAGGCATTCTTTCGCTGGAGTAGAGTGAGCAAGAGTGAGCAAAAGCAATGCAATAAATATTGATGCTACCCTTTCAGAGATGTAAGCTTCAGTTATATCACATAAATTCTGGTGTTCAATATTTTCTTCAATCCTATTCAATTTATGTTTGCTATTTCGATTTAGAGTTTAGTATTTCGTAGGTGGTCCTAACCCTAATGCATCGAAATCAAAATCTAGTAATTGTGTGAACCAATTCTTTTATTTATGGTATGTCGGCACAAGTCCACAGCTGTTAGCTAGTTTTGGTAGTTCATAGCTTGTTCATTAGTTTTTTGTCATTTGTGGAGGGTTTGTTGGCTGATATTTGTTGGTTGATACGGTAATTGATAAAGTTTAAATGCTTGGTAAACTTACCAACTTATTTAATTAATATGCAGGAAATTATGGATGGTCTTATAATAAAATAGTTAATTTATGGTGTATTTGGGTGGTTGATTTCTTTTCTTTTTATAATTAATGTTGATATTCTACATCACATGATGGGATTTGCAAGACGGACAAAGTTCACTGAATCCTCACACATCCAAAAGATTTAGACAAGAAAAATTTAGATTTACAGAAAATGAAGTGGCACAGGCTGTTGAAACTCAAATTTGAATTTCAAGAATTGTGATTTATTGCTAGTTGCTCTTTTAACTTGTTTTTTGTTATTAGTTAGTTTTTTAAATAATAGTTGGTTAATTTTTTATTTTTTTTTAACACAATAGTTTGTTAGTTGATTGCTTAATAATTCTTGTACTTGTTAGATGGTTCATTTAGCTAATTCATATAAAATGATTTATGTTTTTTGGCTTGACGTTTTGTGTAATGGAGATGTAAACTAAAATAAATTAAATAATGGTAATTGTGTTTGTTATGGAACTAGGGATATAAAATATTTAATAGGATGAGTATAAAAATACAAAAATAAATATAATTGGAGAAATACAATGTATATTTTATTGAAGAACTAAATGATCTAAAAATACAAACTTTTTCTATGATAGGAAAGTCTGACACTACACAACATATTTTTTTGAACACTACACACATACCTATAGCGCCTTTCTCAATTATAGTGTTGTTTATTTGTAGGGCATGTTTGATTCTTTTCTGTCTGTCTATTTTGTGTCTTGTTTTTGTTATATTTTTCTATTTTGTCTTATTTTTTATGTATTTGCGCCTTAATTCCTGCTTTTATCCGGGTTGATCATGGCCTCTTTTTATGAGTTGCCATTTTATAATACTACCATGTCGCTAATTATCGGAAAAAAAAACACAACTCAAATATATACTTTCTCTATGAAGTGATGATGGGTGCAAATTGAAATGAGGAGATACCATGTATCAATCCTTGTGTTACTTTGTGACACATACATATTTGTGTATATATAAAGGTCTTTACGTAATTTTCAAATTTTTTGACATTTGCCAATATCTAATATTGCCTGTAAAATTTACAAGTAAAAAATATTCAATATGTACAATAGTATCAATTTTTAAATTTTTGATCAAGTATTGTAAATAAAATATTAAGTTTAAATCGAACTAGATTTTGCCATCCTAAATAATCATAATAATGTTCATCATTCCAACATAGAAACAATATTACTGGGAATACTAGTTGTATCTTTATATATTGCTATTGGGGTTGTTTATATTTTAATATCCCTATATTTTTTGAAAATAATTAAAACGACTCCGATTTTTTGAATTAATAAAAAGATCCCTAAATTTGTCGTATTAATAAAAAGGTCCATCTTTGGCTTGATGACATCATTTTCCTTCAATACATTTTTATTAATGTTACAGTAAAATGATAATAGTTCCTTCAATAGCCATTTTTTAAAAAAAAAATTCTCACCAATTTTTTATTTTTTAAAATCTCATCTCCATCCCCATCCTTAGGGATGGCACTGGGGTGGGTAAAACTCGTTACCCGCGGGTATCTGCCCCGTTTGGGGCGGGTATGGGTATAGATGAGGCAGGTAACAGGTACGGGTAGGGTACACATGTCAATACCCGTCACGGGTATGAGGTGGGTACGGGTATAGGCTTGTACCCACCCCGCCCTGCCCCGTACCCGCATGTAACTGCACCGCCCCGCTTGTACCCGCATATACCCACCTTATAATCACATATTGGAGTTACCCATTATGTTATTTTATATAAAATATTTTTTGTGCAATTTATAAGTATGAATTCATGGTTACTATTGAAAGGTAAAAGAAAAGAATTTATGGGTAATAAATTGGACATAAATAGGTAACAAGGCGGGTACGGGTGAGTAGGGGGCGGGTAGGGGCAGGCAGGGGCGGGTAATGGGCACCCAACGTGGGTAACGGGGCGGGTACAGGTACCCACTTCATACCCATGACGGGTAATGGGGCGGGTATGGGTATAGAATTTGGGTGGCGGGTACTGGTATGGAGGAGGCGCCCCTCGTACCCGCCCCGTCCAGCCCCATTGCCATCGCTACCCATCTTTTACCTTTCTTCCTCCGCCTCCTCCTTCGTTCCACCGTTAATGCTCACCTTGATATTTTTTTACTACCAAAAATTTTAAACCATATCCTTATACTACCAAGAAAGAGAAAGAAAGGTAATAAATGGAGTTCGGAATGAGATTTTAAAAACTAAAATATTGGTGGGAGAATTTTTTTTAAAAATTGAAGGCTGCTTCGTCATTTTATTTCAGCGATAAAAGTTAATTGTCACATTAGCTATGTCAATGAAAAATACCATCATCATTAGGGATAGTAATGGGTCGGGTTTGGCTCGGGTTTTCCTCCATCCAGATCCTACCCAGAAAAAACCCGACCCAACCTAAATTCGAAAAAAAACATTTGTTCCATAAAAATTCAATCCAAATCCAAATCTATCGGATGGAACGGATATCCAACTCAAACCCATAACCGAGCATTTCTAGGGTACAAAATATTATTTTTCTGTATCATACAATCCTTTTTTTCTTAGCCTTGAATTTAAAATTAGCTTATATTGACCGTTGATCATTGGATTAATAACAAGAAATCAATGGCTACAAATGAATTTTGCATGTGCAAAAAATTTCTCATTCTACACGGTAAATACAACCACCCATAACCCATTTATATTGTAGAATAAATTATAATATTACAAGCTAATATTAATTTTTTAACAATAATAATGTAATAGTAATACCTCAAAAGCCAATACTAGAACAAATCACAATATCTTTTTACTTTTTTCACTTAATATGTACAAATAAAATATTATGCAATTATTCAGACATCCTTTAACAAGTAATCTTTGTACATAAATTTGTTACACGTGGTTCTATAAAAAATATTATAATGCAAAATAAACTTTAAAATGTTGACACAATAAAAAGAATGTTGAAATATGATTTGACATATTAAAAACCTAAAATGTAGAAATTCGATGTTATCCAAATCCAACCAAACCCAATCAACAACCAAATCCAAATCCATTTAAAACCCATTTTTGCATCCAAGTTAATCATAAAATGGATCCGGTTTAATAGATATCCGAAAGATTCGGGTGCAATTGCTATTCTTAGTCAACGTATACTTAATTAAAAATATCAGAAATTTTTTTATTATTTTCAAAAATATTAGGAGTCCTAAAATGTAAGTAACACTGATATTACATCTATATTTGCATTAATAGAGGAGTACCATCCAATAAGTGGCACTTAGTTATTATTCTTTTTTGGCCCTTTCCCGAACACTGCTTAAAAAAATTCACTTTGACTCCCAATAAAAGTACCATGTAGACAGCCATCTAGCTAGCTTTATTTATTCATTTTTTGAGTATTGTTCTATTAGTTACTATAAGCCACATAATTATTACAACAATAACATTTTTTTGCTCTAATAATAATATTTTTTCACTCTGACAATAACAATACTCTATTTTTTCTCATGAAGCATAATAAAATTGTGATTTAGAACAGCAACTTTCTTTGCTATCCAAAATAACAAATACTCTAATCTAATCCCAAACTAAGAATTCCAATATTTGAACACGATCAAGAAAGAAAGTGAAAGGCATCTGCAAAGCAGCCAAAATTGCTACCCACTAAACTAAAACAAGCATGTTTTACTTAGCATCACCGTTTACAACAGAACTTTGAAAATGCCAAATAGTTTAACTGGTACAATCTTCATGAGTGGTACCCATATCAAAATAGAACACGCTGAGCCAAATCTTGTTCATGTAAAACTTGCTTGTCCGAGACTTAGAATTGAATCTCGCCTTCATCAGAGGGAGGGGATTAAGAGGATTTGGGAGGGTACCCACCTCATACAACTTATGCAACTTATTAAATAAAAGCAACATACCCAGTGCCCAAGGGCTCCTGCCCAAGCAGGGTCTGGGGGACGCATGTACGTAGCCTTCCCCTTTCAGGGTATTACCCCTAAAGAGAGGCTGCTTCCGAGTACCCTCAACCTGAGAGTGAGAACTTCCTTGTCAAATAAAAAAAAAAAAAAAAAAGAAGAAACAAAACAAAAGGCACTAAGACACGGGAGTCACATCATTTACACAGGCCACTAGCTTCATGGCGCTCAGCTGCAACCTAGTCAGTTGCCTTATTTCCTTCACAAAACGCATGAGACGTAAAAACAGCCAAAGATGAATTGAGAAGGTTGGATGTAATCAAGGGGAAAACAAAGAAAAAAAAAAGGAAAAGTTGAGAAAAAAATAGAATAATTAAGCAAAAAATGCAGTTTATCAACGCTTGGAGGAATCAAAACGCATCACTTCGAGAGTGCTCTGCATCCATACGCTGAATCACCCGCCTTGCTTCCTCCTCCGTGGCTGGAAAAACGCTGCGTATCTTGAGTTCATTGCTCATTGCCTCTGGCCGTATTGTAAATGTAAAATAGAATTTGTTTGATATCTGTTCACATTACACAATAATAATCATAGATTAATAAACCACCACCACCACCTAAGCTAGGGAGGATAAGATGTGCGCAACTTTACCCCTACAGTGTACTACAATGTAGAGAGATTTTTTTCCGAACGGTCCCCAACCCTAAAGTGTCATTTATATCATATGTATACATATACATTTATAATGTCTCATATATAGGTCATTGGTGCTCCAAACATGAAGATGATATATGATAAAATCAAACTCATAATATAATCAAACTTCAAAAAGGTCCCTTAATAATAATAGATTAATAATATTAAAAAGTAATAATTAACATGAAAACCACTTATTAGTTAAGAATGAAAAGTCAACAGCAGTGCAGGGCATGTAACCCAACAAAGGTCGTTACATACTGTTACTGTTAAGTAACTAACATATGCCAAAACCCGAGATTGGATTTTCAAATCAGTACAAGCAGGGTTAAGGAAGAAAAGAGATATAATATTTATGTGGTTTGGCAGGACAGTAGGTTTTTTTCCTTTGGATAGCTGTCCATTTTTGTACGTGCTCCCGAGGTACTCTATTCCATTAGATAGACATGAGATATTATAGGGAAGCAACGAAAATGTCACTGTAGGAACAAAGGTATACAACAATGTTTCTCTCTTTCACACTATATTCTTCTCTTGCTGAACTCTACCACACTAGATACAATAAGGCGTCTTTATAGGCTTCTCAACACTAAAACTGTCAAGGGGCAGCAAACACCATCGTCACAGCAATGGGAGCCTCGTTTAGTGGCCATGTGAAGACTCCAAATAATGCGAGCAATAAAGTGGTTGTCGAGGAAGACAGACAGTCTTCAACTTACAAATAACGATCATTATTATAGCCCAACCCAACAAAGCTGCAACATAACCTACGGAAAGTCCCCAGTTTGGCCCATAATGTAACATTTAACCAAAGAGGGAAAACCTCGTTATCTTGATATAGGGGTGAAACTACTTATAAATTAGTCAAACCCATGCATCTGGTGGAGTTTTACAGATAAATAATGCTAACTATCAGAAGAATATCAAAATTAATGCTTGAATGGCTTTTCATTCAGTTTAACTTCTCTCCAAAAGCATAAACCTTAAAGTAGCAACTTTATTCTTCCTAAAAGCCCAACATGATTAACGCAAAGCAATACATAACAATGTCTGCCACACAGCATTTACAATATTTTGTAGTTAGAATGTTACCTGGCTAGATCTGAGCTCAGGACGAGTAACATGAGCAACAACTTCAATGTTGATCAAAGGCTCAGCTGGATTCTCAAGTTGAGTGTACAGAACACATGACTTCATACGAAGAAAGTTCCCAACATCCACCTGCATTTATAAAAAAGAGAGATTTTCGGATCAAATTGGAAAATTAAGTATATATAACCACTAGATAATGGATCATTCTTCATGCATGCAATTCCAGCTGCTTATGGAGATTATAGAAGTTCAGAGGAATTTAAGCAATAAAGGGTCTTTAAGGTACTTTAAAGAGTTTTTGATGAAATTAACAGATAAGAACCCTTTGATTTTAAGCAATAAATGGTCTTTAAAGTACTTACTATAAATTTAGGATAATGTTATTGCTAAGGCAAAATTGTTATTAGGAAAGCAAGCTCATATTTTCAAAGCAATTTTGGGACTCTCATTGTTAGCAAGTGACATCATTGCTCTGGCAATAACAAATTTTGCCTAATCAATAACAACTCCCTAAATTTAAATCAAACAAATATTTTTCAAATTTTATTTTCACTTTGCAAAATACATTCAATTCGTTAAGGAGGTAGTATAAATCAATATAAATATGTTATGGGACCAACTAATCCAAAAGCTTTAAATGTTAGGTGAAGGCCAATGAATGGTTTTATACTCAAATGTTGTACCCTCTAGAAAATGCTAAGTGAGCTTGAAGTGTAAATAATGTATACATCTACCTCATATTTTACATTGAAATTATATTAGCATTGACAATGAGATCTATAGCAATTATAACGCAAGATCTCGTGGTCAAACCAGCTTGAATACCATGTTAAGAAACCATCCCAACAGTCCAAGCCATAAACTACAATCAAACCAAAGTTGTAATTGTAAGTTCCGACAAAAGAATAGTTTTACACTTTTAACAGAAAAAGTAGTTAGCTGGTCACTTAAACGCTTAACCAAATCAATGTGGTCGACTTCGACAAAGCAAGGGTCCCATTAGGCAAAGGTGTAAGCAATCAAAATAGCAAGTTGGAACACATTGCGTATTTAAAAAAAAAACCCCATAGATCAAAAAGTCCATGATTGATTTTATATTATAACAAAATAAGTCAGACGACAACTTACAGGTTTAACAAAATCGACGTGGTCAACTTCAAGAAAACAAGGGGCCCGTCCAGCAAAGGTGTAAGCAGTTGAGAATGCAAGTTCGAACGCTTTACGCATAAGAAACCCACCAAAGATCCGACCATGAATGTTCCTTTGCTGTGGCTGGCAAATCAAAGAATTCTGCAGGCAAGTATCTCGTATAAGAATGCTGTCTCTGTCAGCCAAGGCTGGCATATCACAGAAAACCCGGCCTTCCGCTAACAGTTTGTTTATACGCTCAACCTCTTTTTCGTCAATTTCTTTTCTTCTCTCAGCTCGCTTCATTTTTCTAGCCTTATTTCTTGATTCAGCTTCAGCCCATAGAGATTTTTCTTGTTCAGTTTCAGCTGAGATTTGATTGATTGGAGCTGATGTTCCAGTCTCTTTGTCACGAGCCACGAATGTGAAGTTTGCTACCAGAGCCAGTGAATGTGGTGTCTGAGAAGAATCTGCATTGCAGAAATCAATTAAGGCAAGGAAGACAAACTATATAGGAATCACATAATATAATGGTCACTAAATAATGGATTTAGAGCTTGACATTATGCAATTGGCCGATGCATAATGAATGTTTTGTAACTACATCCATAATGCATATATCTTATATTTTATTTACTAAAGGATAATCATAAATGTATTTAAATACAAAGACTATGAAAGAGGTATATAAATTAATGATTGCATCGCTATTCATACCCAATTTTGCATATATAGGGCAGTTTTGCCCTATAAGACGGTTGTGAGGCCAGCCATGACGTATGGGGGGAATGTAGGGCGATGAAACAACAGCACACACAGAAGATGAAGGTGGCGGAGATGCGAATGCTGAGGTGGATGTGCGGACACACAAGGATGGATAGGATCAGAAACGACGCCATAAGAGGCAAATTAGGCGTAGCCTTCATTGAAGATAAATTGAGGGAGCAACGCTTGAGGTGGTTCGGACATGTCAGAAGGAGACCGGACAACGCTCCAGTGAGGAGATGCGAACAGCCCCTTACTACACTAGGCAGAAGAGGAAGAGGCAGGCCAAAGAAGAGATGGATGGAGATGATCCGACGAGACCTCACCCACCTAAACCTTCGGGAGGAGATGGCCTTAGATAGGGCCCAATGGAGGGCTAGCACAGGGGTAATAGATGCTCCGGTTGGAGTAGGGTAGTCTAGTTTACTAGTGCTAGACCTTAACATCCTCTTAGCACACATGGGTTGTGTACTCTCTTAGCGCACATAGGTTGTGTACTTGCCTACGTATCTTTAGCTTTATCTTATCTTTATCTTTATTCTTTATCTCTATCCTTATCTCTATCTTATCTTTGATTTCTGCTTGATGTGGCTTGCTTTGAGTTTGTTGTTTTGCTCGCCGTCTGTTTTGCCCTACTCATGCTTTGATACTCTCCTGCTGCCAGGTCACATGCTCTATGCGGCGGACCTGCTTCTCAGGTTGGGGGTCCTCGGAAACAGCCTCTCTTCAGGGTAGCCCCATGAAGGGGGAAGGCTGCGTACATCTACCCACCCCCCCCCCGGACCCTGCTTAGGTGGGAGCCCTTGGAGGCACTGGGTTTGTTGTTGTTGTTGCAGGGCAGTTTTGCCATTGGCTCCATAATGTAATGTCCACAATGCCTCGCTTCCATAGCATTGTGATCACGTACGAGATTTCATTCCATGTTTTTTTTTTATAGAAAAGAACTTGTATTAAGAGAGAAATACTATACAATTTATCAAAGACAAATATGAATTGACATAAGAAAACTTCCGGTCTCATTGCAAGTCAACCAAAGTTGTATCAAGAAGGCCTCCCAAACTTTTTACCATAGAGAACCTAGGAAATGCATTTTTGATGCATTGGAAATTCGCCAATGTATATTGATCCTTGAAAATTATGTCATTTCTTTCTTACCAAATACATCAAAAATTTCCCATCTTAGCTGCACAAGAGTAACTGTCTAACGTCCTAGTTGTTCCTTAAAACTCTTGAACTAAATCAAGAAAGTAATTTTCCATTGTGCATGCAGGTTTACCCGCATCAGCCAAATAGTCTACGCCATAAGTCTCAACCCACGGCTCATAACATAAATGGATGCATGTGTTTTCCTGCTCTAGAAGCAGTGACATAAACACATGATGACACCTGAAGACAGATTTAGAAGACCTTCATTTATGTTAGCAGTAATGGATATTAAGCATGTCAAGAAAAAAAGACCAAAAAAGCATTTAAGTGGAAATCAATCTGTTAAGGAAGCCTTTCCAGCACAAATATCTTCCTAAAACTGAATCCAATTACTAGCACCAATCTTAAGGTGTATATGGGGATGAGAAAAAGGATATAGTTGTGATATGGATTTCTGTTGGTAAGAACTCTGCACCGTGTCCTCCATCCTAACATCCTACCCGTTCTCTTCAACACCATACTCAAATCTTGAGCACCATGTGCCAAAGTGAATTAGGTTCATAGGAAAATTTCATAAACATTTACTCAAAAAGGGAAATATATTCTAACACTAGATTACCTGTATCCAATCCTTATCCCAATTAACCATTTGGAGTCGTTTATTCTGACGTTTCTAGCAGAATGGGGATATCTTCCTTGCTTTCACTTGCTTCATCTCCCCTTCTTCCCAATCAAATTGCATAGGTCTTTGTTGATGGGTGTAATATGATTCTTATTGGTAAACTTTCTCTAATCTTATTCCTTAGCTATAAAAATACTGGAGAATTTCAATCCCAAAAAAGGGAAAACTGAAAAGTACTATTAGTAGATATTTACTCTAATTATAGTGCATTCTTGGTCCTCAGATATAGCCTTCCTTTACGGTAGCACCTTGAAGGGTTAAGGCTGCGTACCCCTTGTCTCTCAAAAAGACCCTGCATTGGCGGGAGCCTTTGGGGCATTGGGTTTGTGTTGTTTGTTGGTCTTTGTGGCCCACGTCCACCACTGACCAAAGCAATTCCCCATAATACCTTCAATAAGCGGTGGAATTTGACTCAACGATAACATGGAACCAAATGACAATTTATGATTGCGTTGTGATTGCTGCCATGGTAACATGAACTCAGGGTGCAAATAGACGTCACTAACATAATGGCTTGCTCTTAGTTACACAACATAATGAACTTTTGTTGATTCTATGCAATTACTTGTATCATAACAATGACAAACACAATGTGGTATAGATCAAATACCATGAAACTCTTCGAGAAGGGATTTTAATAGCTACTAAATATGTTTAACTAGTAACTGCCATTGAATCAAATCACAATTCATGGTCTTGTGTCTTAGAAGCAGGGTGTCGCAGTTGCTAATATTGGTTATGGAAATTTTCACGAGATTTTTAGAGATATAAATTGCTACTCGATCTTATATTTACAGAATCTTGAAAAGGAAATACAATCATTAATTTTAGTAACATTCTAATAGTTTAGTAACGTGTGTGTATATATATATATATATACGTCTTTTTTTTTTGTAAGAAAAGAAATTGTACTAGAAAGACAAGAATATAAGATATACATACTCTAAACCTAACGAAAGAAAGCCCTCCAACCTCCTTGCAATCCAGACTCAATAATTCTATTCTATACTTTGACTTCCCATGCTTACTGGAGAAACACATCTATAAGGGATGTTACATATAAAATATTATGGAAGCATTACAGAAGAATCATCGAGTATTGACTAGCTCAACTCTGTTACACATAATAAACTCTATTTGATTCCATCGTAACCACAAATCCTGGTTCACGGTTACATTGCTATTATATGGTCTAAAACATTATATATCAAGTCAATGATGATTGCATAATGTGATGGCAAGCTCAAAATCCATTACGAAAAAGGTCCTCGAGCTGATTTCATAATAACCACACACAAGATCCATATAATACATTTTATCGGCAATCATACAATTGTATAAGGGAACAAAGTCTTACCTGGTGAGGATGGAATTACTTCTAATTGAATCTCCATTGATGACCGGCCAACCCATGTTACAGCACCAACTATTCTTAGATCAGTATCAACCCGGATTGGCCTTTTGAGAACAATCCTATCAACAGAGGCAGTTACCAAAATGAGAGGCCTTGTCATGCCACCATTGCTGCAACAATGCTGTTCCGCCAATTTATCATGGAAATTAAGCCTTTTAATATCTTGATAACTTTTACATCATGCAAAAATAGCTACTGAAAAGTTTCTCTCAAATTTCACAGAATTTTATGACAAATAATGTACATAGATGACACCAAATACATAAGGAGCAAATCAAGACAAATAAAACAAATGGACCAAAAAACTCATAACACAACGCACTCAAGTCCTTTTGCAAATCAATCATGGCTATATGAAAAAGATACATCTGAAAAAGACCACCTATTCTACCATATGTAATGTAATTCACTAGTGTATATTAGTATTTAAAATTCTCCGCACTTGCCTCTATCCAGAAGCACCAAAAAATTGCAATCTTAGTAGCAAAAAATTACGACATTTTTTTGGTATGCACTCCGATCGAATCTTGACGTCTTCTATACTTGACCTGGTTGAAGTGAAGAACTTGAGTTCCGTATACTCGGTCTTGGATCTACTAAGTCGTAAGCCTTTCGATCCCAAGGCCATTCTCCAACGTTCCAGCTTCTCATTCACCTGTTCTCTAGACTCCCTTACCAAAACTATATCGTCCGCGAAAAGCATGCACCAAGGCACACCCCCTTGGATGTGTCTAGTTAGCTCGTCCATAACCAGAATGAACAAGAAGGGGCTCAAGGCCGATCCATGGTGTACCCCAACTATAATGGGAAAAGCGTTTGTCTCCCCTCCCGCTATACGCAAATTGGTTAGTGTGTCCTCGTACATGTCTTTGATTGCTCAGATATAGTACTAGGGAATACCTTTCTTCTCCAGAACCCTCCATAAGATATCTCTTGGCACACTATCATATGCCTTCTCCAAATCAATGAAGACCATATGCAAATCCTTTGTCTATGTTTGTAGTACTCTATCATCCGCCTTAAGTGATGGATGGCTTCTATTGTCGATCTACCAGGCACAAATCCGAATTGGTTTTCTAACACCCTTGTTTGTTGTCGTAGCCTTCTTTCTATAACAAGCTCCATAGCTTCAAAGTGTGGCTCATTAGTTTAATTCCCCTATAGTTTGCACAGCTCTTGATGTCGCCTTTATTCTTGTAGATTGGAATTAAGGTGCTCTTTCTCTACTCGTCCGGTATCTTCTTACCTTGAAGAATTTGGTTGAATAGTTGGTCAACCACTGATGCCAATCTCTTCGAGGCATTTCCAAGCCTCAATGGGTATGCCACCTGGACCAATTGCTTTGCTCCTGCCCATCTTTTTCAAAGCTTCCCTGACTTCTTCAGGTCTAATCCGCCTACAGTAGCAATCATTCTGATGCTGTTCAGATGTTTCTAGCTCTCCTGGGGATAATTCTCTATCCCCTTGCTTGTTGAGCAAATCGTGGAAGTAAACTTTCCACCTAGCTTTATTTAGTTGCTCGTCCACAAGCACCAGCCCATCATCCCCCTTTGTGCACTTTACCTAATCCTAGTCCTTGGTCCTCCTCTCTCTTGCTTTTGCAATTTTATATAGGTCCCTAGCTCCCTCCTCCATATGCAGCCTTTTGTAAAAATCCTCGTAGCTTTGGCATGTGCTTCTCTAATTGCAATCTTCACTTCTTTATTGGCCTTTCTATACTCTTATTTCTTGTCATCATCTCCACTCCGATCCCACTCCTTGAAACAGTCCCGCTTGGCCTTAATCTTCCCTTGGACCTCCCTGCACCACCACCAAGACTCTCTGTGGTCTGGTGTCTCGCCCTTTGACACACCCAGAACTTCTCGCGCCAAACCTCTAATCTTCTGGGCTAGTTGGTTCCAAATGTTGTTTATATGCCCCACCAAATCCTAGCTTATTTTGCACTCTACTCTTCCTTAAAGGTTTCATACTTGTCCCCCTTTAAGTCCCTCCAACGAGTGCATGGCTGCTCTAGTTTCCTAGTTCTCTTGGCCCTTCTCTTGGCCTTAACATCAACACACAATACCCTATGCTGTGTAAATAGGTCTTCCCCAGGGTTAACCTTGCAATCCCTACAGTCTTTTTGAGCCCTCTTCCTTGGTAGTATGTAGTCAATTTGAGTCCTTGCTCCACCACTTTGATATTTGATGATGTGCTCATCACGTTTTTTTGAAGAAGGTATTGGCAACTTTTAGCTCATAAGTGACGACAAAGTCTAAAAGAGCTTTACTCTCAGCTTCCAAGTTCCAAAACCAAAGCCTCCATGGTGGGATGCATAGCCATTTGTGGTCGCTCCCACATGCCCATTGAAATCATCACCAATCACTACTTGTTTGCTCTGAGGTATCCCTTGCATTATTAAGTCTAAGTCCTCCCAAAATCTAGCCTTCTCATGTTTTGTTGACCAAGTGTGGTGCGTATGCACTTATAACGTTCATTATCTCTCCATCTAAAACCAACTTGATGCCGATGATCCTATCACTAATCCTAGTTACTCCCACTACTAGGTCGCTATCTACAATAATACCCACTCCATTCCTCCCTCTGGCTTTCCCAGCCTAAACCTTGGTGGTACATCATAATTAGACCAGCCCAACAACAAAATAAATGCAAATTATTATAATGTAATAGCAGAGTTATGTACACCGTTGGTTCGTGATGTTTTTTAAATTTGTTCAAATTGGTCCCTCGTCTTTCCTTTTGTTTAATTTTATGTTTACAACTTTGTTCAAATTAGTCAATTGTCTTTTTTTTTATTCAAAATGGTTCGTAATATTCTATTTTATCATAAAATTGGTCCATGACATGGTGACCAAAATTAGGCAAAACTTAAAAGTTAAGGTACCGATTTTGTCATAAAATATAATATTATGAACAATTTTAAACAAAAGAAAAAATGAGGGACTAATTTGAACAAAGTTACAAACATTAAACACAATTTTGAACAAACAACAAATAAAGGAATAATTCGAACAAAGTTACAAACAATAAGCAGAATTTTGAAAAAACCAGAAGAAAGATAACTTGATCAAAATTAAGAACATATCTACTACAATAGCATCAAGAGGAGGAATCTTAACCTTGTAAGAAATGGTACCAGCAAGGGCATCAAGATCCTCAACCAACTTCCCCATCCTAATCTCATTCCACGGATTCCTATACTGCTCTCTCAATACATAATCACTCGAAAACTTATACTCCACACTCGTTCGACTCTTTGCTGGCGTTTTCTCCACCAACCCCTCGGCCTCCGCCACCGCCACGGGCTCCTCGAAAATGGTGGATCTCGCTTCCCACAACGCGTTCGTCACCGGCGAATGGTACATCCCCGGCCACAAACTGATCGGTTTTCGAATCGAAGAGCTCGCATCGATTGACCTAGAATTGCAATTGGGGTCAATTGGGCCCGATTCGGGTGTTGAAAAGGGTCGAATTTGTGGGATTTGAGATGAAAGATGATCGAATTTGATATTCCAAGCATGGTGATGAGGAGAGAGAAGGGAAGAGAGGAGATTATGGAGGGACGAGATTTGGTGGGGTTTGCAAATGGAGGAGAGAGAAGTGAGAGGGAACCTATGGGTTTTCATGGGTCAGAGCGGTGGTTTTGGAGGGGGAAGTTTTGAGTTGGAGTGGGGAGTGAGATGCAAGAATGCTATGTTTCAAAGTGTAAGATCCTTAATTATGACAAATTATAGGAACGCTCTAATTATAATAACATCAGTATTTATTATCTATTCAGTCATATTGTTGATCAAATTTATTATTGAAATGATAGTCAAAATGTTCCCAGTCTCTATGAGATTGGACATTTGCTCTTTTCCCTTATTTTCGAACCTGCCATATGCACCAACTCTTATTTCGATAATATTAGCTCTACAATAATTAGAATGTGTGATTGCCTGTCTTTTAGTTGGCTTTCCTCTTCAATTTTCAAAGATGTCCCACAAGTTCTTCTAAAGACATATCCTTTTTTCTTATGCATGGCTTATAATATTTCTAGGAATGAGGGAGTTTTTTTTATAAGTACATAAGCTTGGGTAATTTCAATAATCTTCAAATCTTTTGACAGTACAGTGGTTACTATATTTACATACTTGTGTACTTGGTCAATGATTGGTTTGTCATCAAAACTTTAAACTCTAACCAATTACTAACAACATATTTCTAGTACCGACATCGTTACTCCCATATTACTTTTGAAGTATGTCTTAGATTTTCTTCACCGTGTCCATTTTGACATAGATATCGATTAATGTGTCACTCCAATAATATAGTAAGGTTCTTCTATAGGTCTTATTATCCGTAGTAAATTTTTCTTCAGAAGTAGCCTTAGCATTTTCATCTTCAAGAATTTTTCTTTTCATAAAGAACATAGTCAACATTGATTAGTCCTAAGTAAAACTGTAGCTTTTGTGACATAGTTTATAAATTTTCCCATTTAACGGTTCAACATTAGACATGTCAAGAAGCTGAATGTTTGGTGTCATGATTGATTAATAAATCGTGGTTTAGATTGTTAGAAATATGAATGAAGAATCAAGCACAACAATGAAGAAAAGCAGTAAGAGAGATCTTACAAAATGATAATACAGCATTTAAATGAATAATCAAGCACATCAATCAAGAGAAGCGGTAAGAGAGGTCTTACAAAGCTATAATATCATGTTGTGGTAAAGACAATTGTTCTAAAAGATGATTTCATCGCTCCTTCGGTGTACACAGTGTAACCGGCAGCCGCCCTCCAAGATTAACGCGATCCAAACTCTTAATGTGCACTATTAATTGTCAGTTAGGAGCGCCTCTTGAACTTTGCCCAAAAGGAATTGGAATATTTGAGTAGTTGAAGGAGTGAGAGAGGAAAAAGATACTCGGATTTTTGGATAGTCTTGAAGAATGGCTGGAATAGGCTTTATAATAGAATGGAAGGTGATTGTTGGAAGGGTTGCAAAGGGTCCAACAGTCACCTAATTCACTTATATCGGTTGGGAAAATCATCAACAATTGAAGGTCCAAAGAGCAATGTAAGGGGAGGTGAATTAGGTTCTTTAGGAATAGATGAAAAATTAAATTTATGAACTTAAAATTAATTCAAAGATAGACAATAAATATGGAATGACAAAGATAAATGCAAGAATAAAAGCAATGCACAAAGATTTTTATAGTGGTTCACTTCCAAACCGGAAGCTAGTCCACTTCTCAAATGACTACTCTTTGTGACCTGAGCCTTTAACTAAGTTTGATGATCCTTTTTAAAATCAGGCTCAGGATCCAACCTTTACAACCGATCTTTTTGTACGTAGGCTCAAGACTCAACCATTACAAACAATCCTTTTTGTAACTGTAGGGCTAGGATCTAACCTTTACAATGAGTAATAGAAATAAAGCGATAAAGAATTAAAGCAATGGGACTTTTCGCTCCTTCAAAGTGAATTGAAAATTGATTAAGCTTAGCCAAAGCTAAGGATATGCCAAATAAGCTCAATAATCAACAATAAGAGAATAAGTGATGCTCAAATAAAAACTTTAAACAAAACTTAAAATCAAACCGTCAAAGCATAAGAATGTAAGAGAAATTTTATCAAAGAATGCTTAGAGAGCGTTGGATGATTTGAACCAAAGCATTCAAGCCCTATTTATAGGCAAATGAGGGCAAAGAGGACTTTCAAAAGGTTGGAAAAAAGATTAGGAAAAAAATTGAGTCAAAAGTAGCCGTTTTGAGCTTTTTCTAATCTGTGTATCAACATACAGACCAGTGTGTTGACACACAGTAGCTCCCGGTGGCTACTGTAAGCTTGTGTTTTGATATATACATTCTGTGTGTCGACACTCAAGACACCTGGGTGGATTTGCACGTTTTTGATCAATTAGCTTAATTAATGGGATAATTTTACCATATTAACTAAGTTAATTAATTGATTAATTGAAGGCCATATTAGCTCAAACTTTTGAATTAATTTCCCATTTTACTTTGATCGTAAGGATAATTGATTGCATAAATCAAGCTAAATCATCACCCATTTAAATTTTATCTTAATTGATTTGATCATGCTTTTCTTTTTTAAATACCAATCTTGAAAAATATTTTAATTTAATTTAATTTTGACTTGAATATTTTTTAAATAAAATTTAAAAATCAATTTTCAAAAATATTTCCAAAATATTTTTGTTAGAGCATCACATATCAATATTGAGACTTTGACTCAATTAATATATTCCGATCCTAAGTCCTAGACAATAAAAATAAATAACGTTAAGGCGCTTGGATTAGGATCATTTTCTCTTCAATTTGGATGAATCTTCTCTTCAACTTTGATCTTTTTTCCTTTTGATTCATCATCTTAGAAAGCTTCGTATCAACATGATTAACTTTGATTTTCCTAAATTTCTTATGAATCACTTAGAAACAAGATTAGAACAATTTAAATACTATGACTCACTCAATGATTATTATCATCAAATTTTCAATATAAATGATTTTAGGGCCAACAACAGTAAATGGGGCTTTGGGAAGGATTATGAGGAACTTCGGAAAGAGACAAAATTGAACATGTTTTTTCAGCTTTTTTTTTTGAGGAATAAAGTGACCATTAGAAAAAAGGGCACTCACATCCGAATACGACGTGTTGCGGCGGGTAGGCAAACGGCACATGCATGTGGTTCTCATCTGCCTCTTTATCCTTGACTTATTTCAAGATGTTAGCAAGAGCCCCTTTACTTAAAGTGAAATCCTCTTAGAAAATTTTTCCTATGTGAGATAAGCCCCCCAAAACAAATTAGTTTTAAGAGACAGTCACTTCGTTTATGTCATTTTCCAACACTTTCAAACGGGGCGATTGGAGTGGAGTGTTTGGAGTTCATTTCCTTCAATAGGAAGATTGCTTTCTCCTTGAAGGTGTAAGAAGACCAAGTACATACAGAGTTCTGAACTTCAATGTATGATTTTCTCACTCTTTCTCAACAACCATAGCTCCATTGAGCTACCTGGGGTTTGAATACTCGAATTTTCATGTGGAATTGTACAATAACTGTGCTAATATTAACTATGGATTGCCCCTATGGCTTGATTGTCCTTTGACTGATATTAAGCTGGAAGTCCTTTCATGTCTATCCTTTTTTTATCGAGAAGATTGTATGCTGGAATATTAGAAGAATAAGCCCACCTAGAGCTAGCAAAGAACTAAAAGTTATTACCAGATCTTTTAAGGGTGTGTTTGGTTCATATGTTTTTAACTTATCTTTTTTTAGCTTATCTTTTTTAATAAGGTGAGACATAACTTGTGGTGTGTGGTTATGTAATGCAAAAAAACATTGTTTCCAATAATAGATTGTTGATTAGATATGCAAAACACCCCATGTGTACAAAATTACTCAAAAGGACATAACCATATAAAATAAGCAAAAAGAACTAGTTTTGTCTTATTTTGAAACATAATGTGACATTTTGCAAATAAAATTATTAGTATTGGAAAAATCCACAAATTGAACATAAGCGAAAGCGAAAAATTGAACAAAATTAACGAAACAACAAACAAAATCAATGAAAGAACACAGGAGATTTTTACTTGAAACCCTCTTTCAATTAGAGAGAAAAACCACAATCCAATCAAGCGTCAAATTCTCTATTGAATTTTGGAATTACAATATCTAATTGAACCTAAAACCCAATACTCCCAAGTCCCCAACTCTCTCATAATTAACCAAGCTTTCTAAGTCTTTTTATATAGAGTAACCTACCCATACTCATAATGAAATCAAACTAAAATTAAAAAAATAATTATAGATCAAATTTTGTCGAATCTTATCTTCTAAAACTTATCCAAAACATCAAACAAGCATATCTTACTAATATTTCTTTTTTCTTTTATTTTGACTTCACAAGATAAAATATGACTAAACAATAAAATATGGGTTGGACCCAACAATTCTCCCCCCTCCAACCCATATTTTAAAAAAAAATTCCCCAACACATTAGCGCAAAATCGACGTTGCTTCGGCATCGGCAAATCGAACCTTTTTGGAATATGAGCTTTTAATCATTGTCTTTCACCAAATCATTTTCTTCAAGCACATATAAATTCTTCGAATTCTTGTTTGCTTTCATCACAACCAATTGCCCTTTCATGACTATCATTCTCCCACCGCGAGTGGAGTAGCCATAACCCAACTCATCAAGCCTTCCTAATTTTTTCAGAGTCATGGTACATATCTAACTTTGGACAACGTCCTCAACTTGCCATTATGCATCTTAATCCGAACGCTTCCGACACCGGCAATCTTGACCTCTTCATCGTTGGCTAACATCACTGTCTCATCACATTCCTCTTAAGAAGCAAACATCTCCCTCTTTGTCCATACATAATGAGAACATCCTAAATTAAGTATCCATAAATCTTCACTCGTCTTTCTATCCTAAACTAATACAACGTGATCACCATCATCGAAGACTACATTGGTGGAGATATCGACTTTCTCCCCCTTTCTTGTCTTCCCCTTCTCACGGGTCTTCTTAAACTCTTCTAGGTATGTTTTTAGTTTCTTGCAAAACACTTGAATATGACCCATCTTATGACAGTAATAACATTCTTTGGTACTATAAACGTTTCGAGGTCTAGAATTTGACCTAGAATAATCTCCACTGCCATGTCTACAGCTTTAAACCCTCCCCCTATCGAATCTCGCCACCAAAGCGGCTCCTTCATCATTTATAATCCTATCTCCTTTCACCAATTTTTTATTTTCTAACAAAACTGTCATAGTTTCATCTAAGCTTAAGGTCGTTTTTCCCACTAAAAATATTGTCATGACTGTCTCATAAGATTTAGGGAAAGAAGCCAACAAAATTAATGATTTACGTATAGAAGCCAACAAAATTAACACTTTATCTTCCTCCTTAAAATTGTCATCCAAAATAGCCAATTAAGAGATCAATCTATTAAAAGTATTTAGATGATCCCTCAAATTGCTTCCCTCTTCCATCCTCAATCGTTATAAATCCCTCTTCAAATCATGGTTATTAAAATCCCGATTCGGATCTTAGAAGCTTACGATTCCATGATTCCACAATGGCTGACCGATTTAAATACTAATTAGAGTCTTAATTTTGTAGAATCTTACGATTTATTGATATTACATTAGATTAACGGATAGGATTGTAATGCGATTTTACGATTCTACCTATCCGACCTTTATTCTACCAACATATACAAATAAAAAGTTAAAATTTTAAAAAATAAGCATATATTATAGACGAACTTACTTTATTAGCTTGAAGTAAAAGAAAGTTAATGAAGCATTTGTATACTTTCAGGAAACTTAAATTAATTTTGTTTTATGTTTTAACCTTCACATAAAGCTTGATTAGCAGCATACATCTCAAAAGCTCACACGATAAATATAGCATAAAATTTCACATTTACATTGCATGATAATAATTTTATCATATTTGATTTTGTTTCTTATATATACCCATGTAAGTTGAATTCTTATTAATAATTTTTTAAATTATATAACTAATATTAATATTAAAAACAATTATATTATACATTTAGAATAAACTTCAATTCGAGTCTATGATTTGGATTCTAAAAGCCCTTACCGATTCCAGATAGAATCCCGATTCTAACAACCTTCAAATACAAATTATTTGTGAGGGATTTCAATATATAAGATTTTTCCAATTTATCCCACAAAGATTTAGGCAATTTCTCATCTAGCATAGTGTATTTAACATCTAGGGCAAGAGCGAGACGAATAGTACTTATAGTTTTCATTTGTAATTCCTCCCAATCATCATCACTCATCTTCTTGGGCCTAAGTAGGATCTTGCGCAATCCTTGTTGAACAAGGAGATCTTTTACCATAATCTGCCGCAAAGGAAAATTGTTCTTGCCCTCGAACAACTCAATCTCGAATTTCACACCTCCGAATAAACTACCAATCTTCGACATCTCTGGGCCTCAAGATCAAATATGCTTTGATACCACTTGTTGGAAAAATCCACAAATCAAACATGAGCGAAAGCGAAAAATCAAACAAAATCAACAAAACAACACACGAGATCTTTACGTGAAAACCCTCTCTTAACTAGAGGGAAAAACCACAATTCAATCAAGAGTCAAACTCACTATTGAATTTTTGAATTACAATCTCTAATTGAACCCAAAATCCAATACTCCCAAATCCTCAGTTGTTTCATAATTAACCAAGCTTTCTAACCTCTTTTATATAGAGTAATCTAACCATACTCATAATCAAATCAAATTAAAAATAAACAAATTAACTACAAATCAAATTCTATCTAATCTTCTAAATCTTATCCAAAACATCAAACAAGTATATCTTACTAATTTTGCCTTTTTTTTATTTTGACTTAACAAAATAAAATATTACTAAACAATAAAATATGGGTTAGATCCAACGATTAGAAATCTTGCAAATAAAAACTAAAACTAAACCTATTTGTGGGTTGTTATGCTTCGTGGAAAATTAGGTGTAAGTGCTTGGATTGGTGGGGCTTCTCCTTTGCTAACCCGGGTTTCTTCGCTCGATGTTTGAGGCATGGATAACATTCAATCTGGGTAGAAAATTCTAGAAAATGATTTGGATCTTGCTTTTCTTCATTGTGGTCTGGGTAATATGGAATGTCAAGAATGCTGCAGTCTTTAGAGGTGATCCTTGGGATGAAGAGAGTGTATGATGCAACATTAGAATGCGCTAAGGTTTCTGGAATCGGGGCTTGGTGTGCTGACTTCCCGTATAGCCCTGAGGAGGAGGCTAGATGTATTGAATGTGTTACTACTTAGACAGGGTGAAGCTCCTTCTTCTAATCCTGGGTGTTCTTTATGGAAATGTCTTCTTTTGTTTTTGGTCTATGGTGTCTTTTTTTCTTTTTTTGGATCGGTGTGATTTTCTTTTCTTAGATTTCGAGGGCTACATGGCTTTTGACACTTTGTTGTCTTGTATTTTGCTTGTCTGTATTGTATCACTTATGTACACTCAATTATCGGGAAAAAAAAATAAAACTATGGTTCATAAGAATACATAAAAATAACATTAAAAAAACAAAAAATCATATTATATGTTAGGAAAATATAATAAAACAAGTACTAATCAATTGATTTCAAGGTGTGTAGTGAACCACTTCCTTAAGACTTATTTCGGGCTTATCAAAATAGTCTCGGGGATCCAATGATAATCTTACACAAAGAGAGAATGAATATAGGAAGGATGAATTTCCGAGATGAAAGAAGAAGAAAATAATATGAGTGATTTTTCAAGTGCCTTGAAACTTGATTTGGTGGGGTCTTATATAGACTTATATGTGCCTAGGCGTGGCCAACGGGCCGGGTCGGCCAAACATAACTGGCCGATGGGCCTGGGCCCCGCCAAACTAGCCGTTGCCCCAACGGCTCTTTTGAATGAGTCGTTTCCAACGGCTCTAAATAATAAAAAAAAAATTATATTTTTTTTCTATAAATACTTAATCCTCTCTAACTCATTGCCTAGGCATGGCCAACGGGCCGAGTAGGCCAAACATAACTGGCCGATGGGCCTGGGCCCCGCCAAACTAGCCGTTGCCCCAACGGCTCTTTTGAATGAGTCGTTTCCAACGGCTCTAAATAATAAAAAAAAAATTATATATTTTTTTCTACAAATACTTAATCCTCCCCAACCCATTTCCTCACCAAATCTTCAATCCTCTCTCGTCTCTCTATACATTCATCATCTCCCATCTTCTTCAACTTTGCTAATTGCAAAATTGTGCTCTAAAGTTCGAAGTTCGTAAAGTGTTTGGCTGAAGTTCGAATTTCATTGTTCTCTCATTTCGGTAATTTTAGTATCATAATTTTATTTGGTTCGCATTTTTAGTTATTTAATTTGCATTACTACTTACATTTTATAAATACTAATCACTTATACTAATATGGCACACAACTCTTCATCATCCTCTGCAGCCGGTCGTGCTACTTCTAGCTCTTCTCGGTCGCCCAAAATCCCTAAAAGGAGTAGAATTGTCATACTTAATATGGAAGAACGAGCTTTTGTACGACCAGACTCATCAGCCCCATACACTGATGATAGCATAGATTGAGACTTTTCACAACAACAAGATTATCATGAGTCGAATGGTGGTGGGGTTAGAGACTCACAAACTGATGAGGAACCCATGCCCACCACCGAAGCCCAGCCTAAAAGTAGTACTTCTACTAGCAGGCGTACAACTAGTGGAGTATGGAATCACTTTACCCTTAATAGGACAACTAATAAAGCAACTTGTAAATTATGTGATCCACCTAGGACTTTTAGCCATCAACCTGGCAGTAGGACAGGCACATTAAATAGACATATACTTAGGTGCCACCCCGAGCAATACCCAGATAAGAGCCAACAACGTCTAGTACAGCAAGTGATCGATGCACTTGCTAATTTTAGGTTCTCTCAAGAGGGCAACCGAAAGGGGCTAACTAAATATATAATTTTGGGTGAAAGGCCTTTCAATGCCGGCAAAAACCCATATTTCGTTGACTACCTCCGACAATGGGTAAACCCCGCCATTGTGAGGATTTCTTGGAACACAGTAAAGCGGGACGCTTTTACGTTGTACCACAATATGAAAGCTAGGGTCTTAACACTTTTTGGGACGAATATGAGCATGTTCTCGTTGACGTCGGACATATGGAAGTCGAAACCCGGCCAACCTTATATGTGCATAACGGTACACTAGACCGATGACTCCTACATCCTCCAAACCAGGATAATTCATTTTGGTATTTTAGATTGCCCTCACACTGCCGAGATAATTACCGGTGCGATTATTTCGGTAATCTGCGACTAGGGCATAAAGCGACGTATCTTAAGTATTACGTTCGACAATGCTACCAATAACACTGCATCCGTTACACATTTAATTAGGCAAATGAGACCCATGTTAGGTGGGAAGTGTTTTCATATTCGTTACATTTGTTACATTTTGTATTTAATGGTAATGGATGGTTTAAATCTTGTAAACGTATCCCTTACCACCTTAAGATCCGGAATAATATCTATTAAATCATCTGGCACTAGAAAAAAAAGATTTAAAAATTTATGTAGGTTGCATAACATAGAATATAAACAATTCAAATTAGACTCCCAAACTAGATGGTCGTCTACGGTAGAAATATTAGAGCGCATTCTACCATATAAAAGCGTTCTGATGGAATTCGCATAGGAAAATTGTTCAGAATGGAGCGATTACAACCTGGACGGTATACATTGGGAGACAATAGATCAAATTTGTAACTTTTTTAGCATGTTTAAAGAGGCCACGACATTTTTTTTGGGTTGCTACTATCCAACCATGCCTCAAGCAATATTAAGATTGCTTGATATTGTAAGTTGGATGGCGGGTAATAAATACAATCCCATTTTGTTCGAATCAATTAAGGCAATGAAAGAAAAGTTTGTTAAATATTATTTTGAACTACCTCTTATATACTGCTTAGCAACTATTTTAGATCCTCGTTGTAAACGCGGGGTTTAAACTTGTTTTGCCAACATTTTTTCAAATAGTTGTCTCCTAGTCGCAATATCGACACTTTCATTGCCGAAGTCGATAACGACTTGAATAGTTTATTTTCCCAATATTTCCAGAAATTAGCGTCTAATAATCCATATCCTAATACTGCTGCACTAGGATCTTCCACGTCTAGTGGAAGTAGTTCACACACGTCATATTCGTGGAAGCTGTTGGAGCAATTTACGTCCACAGTAGCCCCCACGTCATGTGACAAGCTAGATTATTATTTGCGGACACCGTCGGTCCATATTTTCGGGCCCCCGACCAGCCCGCATTTTGACCTTTTACAATGTTGGAACACAAACCAAACCCAGTACCCCGTGCTTTCCACCATGGCACGTGATATACTAAGTTGTCCGGTGTCTTCAGTAGCATTGGACTGTGCTTTCAGTCTTGGTGGCAGGTTGCTTGGAAAGAAGAGGGCGAAGCTATCGCCGTCAAGCTTGGAGATGTCCGTGTGCTTAAAGGATTGGTTGCTAGTTGAGGCAAGGGATCAACAGAGAATGAAGCTGGATTCATCGAGCAATGAAGAAGACGACAGCACCACTAATACGTCAAACGATGGCATAGAAACCCCCCAATACGACTGATATCAACACTTTTGTATATCAATTATTTACTTTCAAATATTTACGTCAAAAGACGATCGCACCCCCCATACGTCGAACTTTATATTTTTTGATAAACAAATTTGTACTTTTAAATATTAGGCTCCAATTGCGTTGTATTTGTACTTGTTACGTTATTTATTTACCATTATTTTTTTTGATAAGATATTTACCATTATTTACTATTACTTATTGTATATTTTATTTTATTACATATATTTAGCATTAATTTTTTTGAACATGTATATTTAGCATTATTAGTGCTTGAAAAAAAATATACTTGTATCTCATATTATTTATCAATGAATTATAATAATTTCAGTACAAAACGACTTTGTATTATTTAAATTTTCCTCTTTTTTTTTAAGTCGACGGAAGCGGGCCAGGCCCGGCCCAGGCCCGGTCCGTGGCCACGCCTATTTGTGCCTTTTGAAAAGAGACACAACTCTTGACAAATGTTCTTTGTGAAGGGACGCAACTCTTCAAAAAATACTAAAATTAATTTACCAAAAGTCACAAAAAACAACGCAAAATAATGGCCAAGGTTGCTTTGTGTGTCGACACACATCCCAAATTTTGGGTTCTGTAAGTTTGTGCCTTGAAACATAGAACACACCTTCCAGTGAGCATTTTTGTAATTATGTGTGTTGAAACACACATAGTATGTGTCGACACACACTATTTTTAAGCCAAAACACATCAAATACACATCCAAAATACTTTATTTTGAAAATATATTAACATTCTTTTGAAAATACATTAACATTTCCCCACCATTTCAAAATACATACATTCTTAAATACAAATTAAATGATCTTGGAAGATGGAAGAAGTATTAATATATAAATATAGGTGTCTCGCAATTGAACCCCTTAGTGAAAATACATTACAACTAATCGAAAAAATATAGTAGACTACGTCTTGAACCATGTATCCAATTTGACTAATAAGTCTTACTCCTCACACACCCCTCTGCTTCAAAATGACACGTTTCAGGCCTTGTGTTTAGTACCCTTCATGAGTGCAACGGAGTCAAAACCATATCATTAACCCACTCCTTGAAGTGGCCAGACTTCACACTCACATAGGCAGACCCCATTGATCATGTTGGAGAATTTTCCAATAAACTGGGAACTGGGTAACCAAACAATCTCAGGTGCCATGTAATCACTTTCCTTAAGGCTTATTTCGGAGTACAAAATATTCTCGGGGATACAACGACAACCAAAAATAAAGTAAATATGTGTAAGAGTAGAGATAGATTGAGATAAATGAGAAAGAAGTTTTTCAAGACTTTCTTATGAATTCATTCAAGTGTTTCTTGCAAGTATTTTTCATAATCTCCTTATTTAAACATGAGAGTGAAGGGATTACTTACAGTTTTCAAGTGTCTCTTCATGAAGGGACTTCATGAAGTGACCCTTCTTCTTTTTAATATTTTACAATACTTGCAAACAAAGATTTTTTATGTGTGTTCTTCAAAGAACCAGGGGAAAATATGTAAGAAAATAATGTTTAGAAAACATCCCAAACTTATCAAAAGCCAACCACCAAAAACTAAAAAAACCACGTTACTTTTTATGAGATCTGAGTGTCGACACATGGGCACTGTGTGTCGACACACAGACACTTCAAATTAGTTTTGTCGGTCTATGTGTCGATACACGATACCTGTGTGTCGAGACATCTTGTAAAAGCTAATACCCTTCAAAATCAAATATGGGACAAACTTCAAGCACTTTATTAAATACTCTATTTTGAAAATACATCTATTCCCCTACAATTTTTAAAATACAATCATTCTCATATACAACATGCCAAAATTAAAGAAGGCCTTATTGTGCATTAATGAGGGTGTCTTACAATTGAACCCCCCACTAGTGAAGAGACCATATAGTTAACCAGATCAAAAATGGTAGACCAAACTTTGAACCATACAGCCAATTTGACTAACCGACTTTCTAATCACACACCGGGCGTACTCCCGGTACACACCCTACAACTCTCAGATCGACACATTTATGGCCTTGTATCCTGTACCCTTCGTGAGTGTTTTAGGGCTAAATCCTTAGTCAAAAATCACTCCTTTGAAATGGCCAAACTTCAACACTCACTAAGATAGATCTCATTAATCATGTCCCTGTGATGCGACATTCAATAAAAATTTAAAAATCAGGTCCATTAAGAGCATAGCAGATCCTCTTAGTATCTTTGATGCAGGTATCAAGCACTACACACACGGGAGGGAAAATTCTTATTTAGTACTTACAATCACACGGATTATAAGTCTCTCTCATTGAACCCGAGACTTAGTGTCATACTAGGCGTCGAGTTGAGGGCCTATCATGGGCGACTAATAATGACAGGTTTCATGTCATCCCTTCATTTATTTATTATTAGTTTCTAGCAATATTTTTAAATAAGAGATCCGCTAGATTCTGACTTACATTTTCAAAGTCCACAATGATCACTCAATTTTTCATGATTTATTTCACTTAACAATATTTGACACTAATGTGTCCAGACTTTCAATTATACATCTCACTCTTATACATTTGAAAGCATAGCTTATTATCACAGTGGATAGAAATAGTCAATATTGGCTTAGGCCATAAAGGAATCTTAAACACAAGATCCTTTAATCATTCTATTTCTTTACAAATAGAAATCAGAGCAATAAACTCTATAATCACGGTGGACTTAATAATATGTGTTAGTTTCTTGAAACCGAAGGAACAACGCCCCCACCACTTTGTAACATTCACTTGCTTTAGAAGCGTAGTCCTCATTATCGGATATACAAGTGGCACCCAAGTGTTCTTCTATATAAAAGAGTACTCATTAAAATAACACTATGATTCATAGTCATTCTAGTACTTTATATACTACATGCCAGTAACCTTTACTTACATAGCCAATTATATACACTTAGGCATAATGAATCCTCTGCCATTGTTAAACTAGTCATAGGCACTTTTATTGGATTCATTAATTATCTCTTTCAAAAGTCAACATCGCTAGACTTTATAGTCTCGTCATAGATCACAATCTATGACACAACAATATTGAACTTTAACATTCATATTGTTTCTAGTTCACTCCTCTAGAAATATACAGGTCCGATCATTAGGACTTCTTCTTTCATACTCTTTTACTCTTTCAAAGTTCTAAAGTCTTTCCAAGTATATACCCTCAAACATGTTTTTCGTCATAATATACTTTACTTCACATTATTACAACGCATCATTCAAGATCAATGAAAGACTCGAACTCATTTTCTATGTACTCATTTACATTTATATTTTAAGATGTTCAATTCACCAATAATTTAGCCATACGTATTTACTTGCCATTTATATGCATCAAAACTTATGGGTAAAAAAAGAGTCATCAGAATTCAATATTTATATACTCTTTAAATTTGTCACTTTGATGACTAACAATATCCTAACATGTGAATATAACATCACACAATAATCTTATTTACCATGCAAAAATTGCATATAAATTAGACTCAACTTGATCAACTTCACATTATTGTATAAATGCACTTCATTTTAATCGATGAAAGGAATGACGATTCTTACACAAAATAATCATGGATTACTTAACCGTCAAGTGCATAAGCCCCCTTAAAAATGCATGTAAACATTACTTTAACCGCATTAATTATGATAGGTGATGAAAACTTTTTACATGCATTCCGGTTTTCATGGAAGTATTACATTCAATAACATTGGAAAACCTACCGGAGATACGCGATCAATTATGAAATTATGACTTATCATTTCCAAGTGGGTTTATACAACTTGTTTCATCATTCTTAATCATGAACTTCAATTTTATTATCTTTATATCAATTATATTAGGGATCGATATATGTAAAATAATTATATACTTCATGATCCACTAAACACATTCAAAATTCGTATCACTTTCATTTTACCAAGCAAACAAAGGCATTTATGTTCATAAATTAAAATCGCACTAATTCATAATCATTGACATGCATCCATGCATTAATTGTATAACCGCATTAACATCCATGATTATGCATAAATTGTACTTCATGTACATACATGTATTCATTACATTAGTTGAACATGCATTAGCCTTATAACTCCATTAACATATATAAATACTAATACTCAAATTTGTTTTCATAAGTATGAATATACAGGCATTAAATCTCAATTTAGTAACTCTTCATACTAAAATTCCTGAGATTTAGTCACTTCCCAATCTAATCATATCATTGTAACATGTGAATATGAAATTACGCTTAAATTGAACTCAATTCGAGTATTCAATTTATATAATGTTATATCGTTGGATCAACATAAACTATAAAATAATCATATAAACGTTGCCTTTCTTGATCCAATTTTTTTTACTCAAATTATATACTCCAAATTTGTAAATATGTAATTGTTATAACCTTTTCCTTTCATGATTCAATATTTAACATCAAATATCATATAATTTTGTCATGATCAATAATTTTAATTTCACTCAAATTCAAGCCACTTTCGGGCTCACCAAGTAAACACATAATATTCATGTTTACAAATTAAAACCGCAAAGTTTATGATTGTAGTTATCATGTATACATGCATTGAACCTCAACTTAATTACTCATATACAAATTCATACAACAATGAATTTACTATACATAATGCACAATTTATACTTTGTTCCAAATTATGAATGCGTTCTTATATTTTATGAAGAACTCATTAGTCTTTTCAATTTGTAAAATACAAAAGTCACTATCAACACACTTCATTCACTTATTTATTATGATTAGTTTTGGCATCGTATTGGAGTCTGGTTTCAACAACCACGATAACAAGGATTTCTCTTTTAGCATTGCCTCAACGTTTGGTTTCAACAACCTCCCAAAACAAAGTTTTTTATATTATAACAACCATGTATTTAAAATTTTTTTATCACCCTTAATTAAAATTTCCAAAAATAATGAGTTTCACACGACTTCATTTGGATTATTAACCATAATTTATATTTTACAGGTATTAACCGCAATAATTCGTGCAATTTAGTGTACAGAAAGCAGAAAGTAAATATTTATAAAAATGGTTTCGTAAGCTGTGCGCAAGGCTACACATGGATTAGGGGTAATGCGTCCCTTGGCTGTATTGTTAAACGAACCGAAAGTTCGAAACTGGAGTTTTTTTTTAACCAATATAATATATATTCTAAAAAAAATTACCAAACTAGCATAGTTGCAAAAATATTTCCCAAACCAGCACAGTTTACTATTCAACGTCTTAAAAATGCCCTTTGAAACAACGGTTTTAAGTTGTCCATATTTAAAACACCGTTTGTGAGAGCGTTTTACAGATGAGGTCTAAAAGACACCATTACAAATGGCGTTCTTAATGAAAAACGCCGTTTGTAACAGCATTTTACACCCTTGATGTATCCCATCACCCCTCCATGATTCTCGGCCCCTTCGTACACCCGTGACCCCCATCAGGATTCTCCTGCACCATGCCCCTCCCTGCAATATTCCTTGTTTTTGACCTTCCCCATATAGTATTCCCACCCTTTTCCCATGTAATATTCCCCAACCCTCTCCATACTATCCTCTTCTTCTTCATCTCTTTATTTTTTATCTTCTTTCTCCTCTTTCCCTACCACATAACCTCTCACCCCCTCTTCTATATATACCATCTCCTCCTTCTATATATTTTACAATACTCATTTACTTAAATACATCTTTTAACCTCTTCTCATTTCATTTAAGACTTTCATTTGTTTTATTTTCACAACTATGTAAGTCATTTTTATCGTTATTTTTTAATTTCAGTTTTGTTTTTTTTATTCCAATCTCATGTTATCTTGTCTAGATTTCTAATTACATTAATTTTGTTGGATTAGTTTTTTAAAATATGATAAATTAATCATATATAATAGTGTATTATAAAATGTATTTGTTAGCATATCATTAAATAATGTATTGATAGAAAAATTATTGTGTTATATGGGTATATGTTATATTTACCTTCGGGAAGAGATGACCTTAGATAGAGCCTATTGGAGGGCTAGCACAGGAGTAACAGATACATCGGCATAGTGTAGGGTAGCCCAGCTTTTTGTGCTACCTCTAGTGTTTATAGGCCTTTAGGGTAGTCTAGATTCGTTGCACTTATGTGCGATCTGAGCTCCTCTTTAACTATCTGTTTATCGGCGTATTTGCGATCTGCTATTTCTGTGCCTTTATTTGCCTAGCTTTGCCCTGCTTATTTGCTCTATTTGCTCTTTTGTTGTTAGGCTGCCAGACTTCATCGCTGCTGACAATCTTTTCAGATTGGGGGTCCTCGGAAACAACCTCCCTTCTGGGCAACCCTCCGAAGGGAGAAGGCTGCGTACATCTACCCCCCTAACCCTGGGTATACAGGAGCCCTTTGAGACGCTGGGTTGTTTTTGTTGTTGTTTTATGTGTATATGTTATATTTTATTATACTCGTGATTTTGATAACTTTTATAAATTTTCAGTGTCGCACTTTAATATAACACAATTCTGGCTCGGTTCGTGTAGCTCTCTCTCTCTCTCCCCCCTCTGACATCAACGTTCACCTGCCCCCCCCCCCCCTCGCACTGTCTCTCTCCTCCCACCCCCGGCGGCAACCTCGCTGGCAATGAAACCACCACCCTAACACCGCACCCATGGCGGCGACAACGCGACGCCGGCCAAAGCGACACCGCAACCCCACCACCACCACCACCGCCGCCACTCATCCGGCCTTTCCTCCCTCTCTCTCTTTCCTTTCTCTCGCCCACACCCCACTGGCCACCACCAACTCGTGGCTTCCAGCGTACCACCACCACCCCCAACACGAACCCAACACACACCACCACCCGCATCTCGACCCGCCACTGCCACTAGCCACTGCCATCGCCACCACCAAACACTCTGTAGCATACCACCACCACACCAAGACCCACCCCTTCCCCTCTTTTCCCTACCACCTCACCACCACCACCACCACCTTAATTGCGGACCCTGCCTGTCACCACCAACAACATCTGGACCACCACCACGGTCAAGGCAGTTCCGACCACCACCTCATCTCGCAGCAGGCCAGCCCAGGTAAGCAAAAATCAGCCGGCCCCAGGTTCGAATTCTCCCCCAGTCTCTTTTATTTGGTGTCCCTCAGTGTGTGATATTGCTTATGCTGTGGCTGCTATATCTTGGTATTTGGTGATTTTGTGAGTCTCTAACCGTGACTAGGGATAAATAGTTTATGAACTTTACTAGTATTGGAGCTCAAAACTTAAGGCCATCTCCACAAGGGTTGGGGAACCTACGAGTTGGACATTAAATGTTGGCACACTAACAAGAAAGAGCTTTGAGGTGGCTCAAATGATGATGAGGAGAAAGATCAACATCATGCGCTTTTAAGAGATTAGGTGGGTGGGCACAAAAGAAAAAGATGTGTTAGAATATAAACTGTGGTATTCGAGCCAAGCCAAGGGGAGGAATGGAGTAGGTATTATTGTGGATAGCTTCTTTAGAGACAAAGTGGTAGGGGTCACTAGGATTAGCGATAGGATTATTACCATCAGGTTAATTTTAGATAGGGAGATATTGAATGTTATAAGTGCCTACGCTCTACAGGTTGGGCAGATAGAACAGGAGAAGGCTAGATTCTGGGAGGACCTAGACCTAACAATGCAACACATACCCCAGAGAGAATAAGTTATGATTGGAGGTGACTTCAATGGACATGTGGGAGCCAACAAAGAAGGCTATGTATCTCACCATGGAGGCTTTGGTTTTCGAATGACAAATGAGGAGAGTAAGTCTCTGTTAGACTTTGCTGTTACCTATGAGTTAAAAGTGGCCAATACCTTCTTCAGAAAGCATGAAGACCACGTCATCACGTATCGAAGCGGTGGAGCAAAGACCCAGATTGACTACGTACTACTAAGGAAGAGAATCCAAAAAGATTGCAAGGATTGCAAGGTCATCCCTACGGAAGACCTCTCAACGCAACATAAGGTAGTGTGTGCTATGGTCAAGGCTAAGAGAAGGGGCAAGAAAACTAGGAAACCATCACAGCCATGCATGTGTTGGAGGGACCTGAAGGGAGAAAAGGCCCGAGCCTTTGAGGAGAGTCTCGAGCCTGAGCTTAGAGGGGAGTGCAAGGGAGATGTATACCGTTTGTGGAACCAAGTAGCCAAAATGTTCAAAGATGTGGCACGCGGAGTCCTAGGCGCATCAAAGGGTGGGGCACCAAACAACATAGAGGCTTGGTGGTGGAGCAGGGAGGTCCAATGAAGGATTAAAGAAAAACAAGATTGCTTCAGAGAGTGGGATCGAAGTGGAGAGGAAGAAAAGAGACAACAGTACAAACAAGCCAAGAAGGAAGCCAAGAGAGCAGTACGAGACCCACAATCTAAAGCTTTCGAAGATTTCTAAAAAAGGCTGGACACGGGTGAGGGAGTTAGGGACCCCTATAGAATTGCAAAAGCAAGAGAGAGGAGGACTAGAGATCCGGACCAAGTAAGGTGCATAAAGGAGGCAGATGGACGAGTGCTCGTGGACGAGCAACAAAAGTGAGATAGAAATCCTATTTTTGTGACCTGTTCAATGAAAATGGAGATACAGATGCATCCCCTAGAGAACTACAGGCACCGACGGAGCAGTGGTCCGACTGCTACTGCACAAGAATTAGACCAGAGGAAGTTCGGAAAGCATTGAAGAAGATGGGCAGGGGTAAAGCAGTTGGCCCAAACGAAATACCCATTGAGGCATGAAAATGCATTGGAGAAACAGGTGTCAGGTGGCTGACCAAATTATTTAACCTAATCCTCCAAGGGAAGAAGATGCTCGGCGAATGGCGGAAGAGCACATTAGTCCCTATGTATTAGAACAAAGGCGATATTCAAAGTTGAGCCAACTATAGAGGAATCAAACTAATGAGCCACACCCTGAACCTCTGGGAGCGAGTCATAGAAAGAAGACTGCTACAAAGAGCAGGGGTCTCAAAGAATCAATTTGGATTTATGCCAGGGAGGTCAACAATAGAAGCCATCCATCTAGTAAGGATGTCGATAGAGTATTACAGAGATAGACAAAAAGACCTCCATATGGTTTTTATTGACTTGGAGAAGGCATATGATAGAGTACTGAGACAGCTCCTATGGGGGATCTTGGAGAGGAAAGGCATCTCATAACCCTGTATACGAGTCATCAAAGACATGTACAAAGATGCTCAAACTAATGTGTACACAACGGAAAGGGAGATAGATGCTTTTCCCATTACAGTTGGAGTACACCAAGGATCAGCCTTAAGCCCCCTTCTGTTCATTTTGGTTAAGGACGAGCTCACAAGGCACATCCAAGGGGACGTGCCTTGGTGCATGCTCTTCGCAGATGATATAGTTCTAGTGGGAGAATCTAGGGAGGAGATGAATGAGAAACTTGAACTTTGGAGGATGGTCTTAAAATCGAAAGGTCTAAGACTCAGTAGATCTAAGACCGAGTATATGAAACTAAGTTCTGCACCTCTACCATGCTAATCACAGAAGTCTTTAAGATTTGATCAGAGTGTATACCACAGAAAGTATGCTTCAAATACTTGGGTTCCATGGTCCAATAAGATAGTGAAGTGGATGCAGATGTCAACTATAGGATTAAAGTGGGGTGGCATAAATGGAGGATAGCCTCTGTGATATTATGAGATAGGAAGTTCCCATTAAAGTTAAAGGGTGAATATTATAAGATAATAGTTAGACCGGCTATGTCCTATGGGGTAGAGTGCTGCCCAGTTAAGTGTAAGCACATATAGAAGCTAAAAGTGGCCGAGATGAGGATGCTGAGATGGATGTATAGACATACAAGGAAGGCCAAAATTAGAAATGACGTTATAAGAGGCAAATCAAGGGTCGCTCCAATAGAAGACAAGCTGAGGGAGCAACGTCTGCAGTGGTTTGGGCATGTTAGGAGCAGACCCATTACAGCCCCCGTCAGGACATGTGAACAACTCTATATTACAGATGGGAAACGAATGAGAGGCTGGCTAAAGAAGAGTTGGGCGGAGACGATTCGACAGGACCTCACCTATCTCAACCTAAATAAAGAGATGACCCTGCACAGAGCTCTTTGAAGGATTAGTACAGGTATAACAGATATAGCAATGTAGGAGCATTGGACACTTGTAAGCTCGTTCAAATATCAATAAGATGTCATATGCCTGATTGTGACACAATCCGACGGATGTGAAGAGAAGAAGAGGCCAGCCAAAGAAGAGTTGGATGAAGACCCACCATTGCCTTTGTTAGGTGATGTGAACAACTCCTTAATACAAACGATAAGAGAAGACAAGGCCGACCAAAGAAGAAGAGGTCAACGAAGAAGCTTACACATGACCTTGCCTACCCCAACCTAAATGAAGAAATGGCCTCACATAAGAGCTCAATCGAGGATTAGTATAGGAGTAGCATATGGGTAACCAATTTAGCGGGGTAGTATGTTTCTATGCTTCTAGGCTTCCATGCTTTTATGCCCATTTCTATGCTTCTATGCTTCTAGGCCTCTAGGCTTCCATGCCTCCATGCGTACATGCATACTAGCTTACATACTTGCTTACTTACTTACTTGTTTACTTGTTTAAACGCTTACGTGCATATTTGCTTAGCAAGATATCACACTTTACATGCTCTTCATACAGGTGCCACATACCCATAGTAACCCATAATAACTATCGTATCTATCAAATACCAGGTTGGAGGTCCTCGGAAATAGTTTCTTGTCAGGGTCTCACCCTGATGGGGTAAGGCTGCGTACATCCTACCCCTCCCAGACCCTGTGCAAGCAGGAGCTCGTGAGGCACTGGGTTGTGATGATGATGATGATGACTTTAATATAATAGTATTAATATTTGTTTATTGCTTATTATGTGATATTTAGAAAACTATTTTTTAAAATGTGAGATTATCTTTTAATTATTTATAATACTAGTACATATTTAAAATATTTTATAGACATATTATAATTATTTTAATACAATATTTAAATTTGGTTTTCTGACCATTTTTTATATTTAAAATTATTTTTTATACATATGAAAATTATTTTAAAGTCAAATTAAAATTTTTAAGATATTAAAAATCGTTATAAAAACTATTATATTATATATTTGTATGATATATATTTTAGTAAACTTGTGGATTTGGTAGCTTTTGATATTTTATTAGTGTTGCACTTGAAGGAAGTGTTAGAAATTATTTTTTCAAATATATAATTGTAATTTAAATATTTATAATACTATGACATATTTAAAATATTTTACAATTATTTTAATGTTACTTATTAATTTTTTGATATTTAATCTCTTTTACTTTCATTTAAGACTTTCAATATTCCTTTTATTTTTATAGCTATGTAAATCATTATTATCATCATTTTTTAATTCAAATTTATTTTTTTATTGTAATCTCATGTTATCTTGTCTAGATTTCTTATTATATTAATTATGCTAGATTAGTTATTTTTAATACGATAAATTTACAGTATGCAATAGTGTAATGGTAAATGTATTTATTAGTATATTATTAAATAGTATATTGATAGAAAAATTATTGTGTTATATGAGTATACGTTATATTTCAATATACTAGTAATTTTGGTAACTTTTACAAATTTTTAGTGTGGCGCTTTAATATAACACTACCAATATTCGTTTATTGTTTATTATATGATATTTAAAAAAATATTTTTTAAAATGTGAAATCATCTTTTAATTATTTATTATACTAGTACATATTTAAAATATTTTATAGACATATTATAATTATTTTAATGTAATTTATAAAATTACAAATATTTAAATTTTATTTTATGAACATTTTTTATATTTAAAATTATTTTTTATACATATAAAATTATTTTAAAGTCAAATTCAAATTTTTAAAATTTTAATTTTTATGTCAAATTTGAATTTTTAAGATTTTAAAAATTGTTATAAAAACTATTATATTATATATATATTTCAGTAAACTCGTGGGTTTGGTAGATTTTGATATTTTGTTAGTATTGCATTTGAAGGAAGTGTTAGAACTTATTTTTTCAAATATATAATTATAATTTAAATATTTATAATACTATGACATATTTAAAATATATTTTAAATGTTTCACAATTATTTTAATGTTACTTGTGAATTTTGTAATATTTAACCTCTTTTCCTTTTATTTAAGACTTTCAATCTTCCTTTTTATTTTTCACAGATATGTAAATTATGATTATCGTTATTTTTTAGTTCAAATTTTATTTTTCATTTTAATCTCATGTTATCTTGTCTAGATTTCTTATTATATTATTTTTGTTGGATTAGTTTTTTTTTTTTAATATGATAAATTTATAGATTATAACAGTGTAATGGCAAATATATTTGTTAGTATGTTATTAAATAACATATTGATAAAAAAATTATTGTATTATATGGGTATATGTTATATTTTAATATATTCATAATTTTGGTAACTTCTATAAATTTTCAGTATTGCACTTTAATATAACACTATTAATATCCTTTTATTGTTTATTAGATGATATTTATTTAAACTATTTTTTAAAATGAGAAATTATCTTTTAATTGTTTAAAATATTAGTACATATTTAAAATATTTTTTAGACATATTATAATTATTTTAATATGATTTATAAATATTTAAATTTGAATTTATGAACATTTTTTATATTTAAAATTATTTTTATGTATATTAAAAATTTTTTAAAGTCAATTTGAATTTTTAAGATATTAAAAATTGTTATAAAAACTATTATATTATATATTTATATGATATATATTTCAGTAAACTCGTGGATTTGGTAGCTTTTGATATTTTGTTAGTGTTTCACTTCAAGGAAGTGTTAGAAATTATTTTTTCAAATATATAATTATAATTTAAATATTTATAATACTATGACATATTTAAAATATATTTGAAATATTTTACAATTATTTTAATGTTACTTATAAATTTTTTAATATTTAATCTCTTCTCATTTTATTTAAAACTTTCAATCTTCCTTTTATTTTTACAGTTATGTAAACCGTTATTATCATCATTTTTTAATTCAAAATTTATTTTTTTTATTGTATTCTCATGTTACCTTGTTTAGATTTGTTATTATATGAATTTGTTAGATTACTTTTTTAATATGATAAATTAACTATATACAATAGTGTAATGGTAAATGTATTTGTTAGCATATTATTAAATAATATATTGATAAAAAATTATTGTATTATATGGGTATATGTTACATTTCCATATACTCATAATTTTGGTAACTTTTATAAATTTTCAGTGTTGCACTTTAATATAACTTTAATAATATCCGTTTAGTATTTATTATATGGTATTTAGAAAGCTATTTTTTAAAATGTAAAATTATCTTTTAGTTGTTTATAATACTAGTACATATTTAAAATATGTTGAAGATGCATTTTAATTATTTTGGTATAATTTATGAATTTTAAAAATATTTAAATTTGATTTTATGAATATTTTTGATATTTAAAATTACTTTTTATAAATTTTAAAATTATTCCAAAGTCAAATTTGAATTTTTAAGATATTATAAATTGTTATAAAAACTATTGCCTTTCATAAGGGTATCCCCCTAATGGAGTAAGGCTGTGTACATCCTACCCCTCCCAAACCCTACTCATGCAGGAGCCCTTGTGGCACTGGGCCTGTTGGTGTTGTTGTTATCAAAACTATTATATTATGTATTTGTATGATATATATTTTAATAAACTCGTAGGATTGGAAACTTTTGATATTTTGTTAGTGTTGCACTTGAAGAAAGTGTTGGAAATTATTTTTTCAAATTTATAATGGACTTGTATAATTATATTACTAATTCTGTTTATTTTATGTTTGGGTGATAAACATAGAAATTATGGCATACAATGTAGTGACATTGTTGTGTCATTGTGATGGAGATATGGTACAAAATATTGATGGTGTTGATTACATGAGTAAAAGATAGTTTTTACGCAGGGTGCAACCCGGAATTGAAGGGAATGATGCATGAATCCACTGGGGGGATAGTACCACATTTGATATTGTGATAACATGGAAAATATTGTTATCCCAAAATCTTATGTGATATACACCTATTGAGATCAGTTGTCCAGTGGATTTGAGCTCTATGTTCGAATTTGCTTTAGAAAGTAGGTCGACATACATAGAACTATATCTAGACGCTGTGGATGTTGCAAGAAGACCTCAATAGCTTGCATCGCATAGCCAATTTGAAGCTTCAGGCCCGTCTAGAGGTCCTGATGGGGGCATTTCATTGCTAGCTAGAATGATTGCAAGCGAGAATATAAATATGTTTGATGGAGCTTATGCCAACAATTATTCCGAGGCATCTGATGAAGATGCAGATGTGGGGATTGACGAATGTCAGTCAAAACCAAATAATGTTGCAGGTCCTTCAGTTGCCCAAGCCCTTGTACTTGAGTTCGACGACAATACTTAGGCAGACCAGGCAGTATGTTCTGACTGGGAGGAAGGTAGAAGACTAGGGTCAACAGGATCTGTATTGGCGGAGGGACACTTATTCCAAACCAAGAATGATTTAGTGGTTGAATCGTCATTATATAGCCCTAAGGTGTGTACAAGCACCAAAATATGAGTGGTATTTGCGTGGGGCACTCAAACAAAAGCTAGGGTTGTTTGAGATTTCAGTTTTGAGGGGGCGACATACATGTTCTAACACTGTATTAGCAGAAGACCACCATCACCTGACCTGGAATTTTGTTGCGAATATGGTGTCACCTATTGTATCTACTGATCTTAAAATTAATATTGCAGCAATTAGACCAGCAGTTCAATAATAACATGGGTACGTTATTTCTTATCGGAAGGCGTGGAAAACAAAGCAAGAAGTGCTGGAGCAGTTGTTTGGCTCGCATGAGGAAGCATTTCCAATGCTACCTAAGCTGCTCTCTGTATTGCAACAATCCAATCTAGGCACTATTGTCTACTGGCAGTATAAGAGCCAATCAGCCGGGGAAGCAATATTCAAAGGAGTTTTTTGGGCGTTCGGGCTATCCATAGAGGGCTTCAAATGTTGTCTTCCATTGCTCAGTGTCGATGGTACCCATTTGTACGGGAAATACATGGGAAAGTTGCTGGTTGCTATCGCATTTAACGCAAACAACGGTCGGTATCCATTGCATTTTGCTTTGATCGACCAAGAGGATGCATGGAATTGGAGTTGGTTTCTTTTATGTCTATGAACCTATGTGACAGGCGAGTGCTCCCCTATGTGTATAATATTTGATCGACATGCTCGAATCAAGCATGGGATGTCACTCGTTTGGCCTGAGCCTAAAGGGCAACATCGATACTGCACTCACTACCTAGTCAGTAACTTCAACCGTAGATTCAAAAATCATACACTGAAGAAGAGGTTGAGTGCGACGATGAGGAAGCCTTCTACGAGGAAGTTCGACACTATGTAAGATCAGTTGATCCACATCAATAATGAGGTCAGGGAGTGGAGCAAGAGAGAGCCAAAAGAACGTTGGGTGCTTTCATGCGATAGTGGTTATCATTATGGTAACATGACCACTAATATATCGAAAGTGTTCAACTGTGTTTTGAAAGGGCGACGAGCACTCCCGGTAACTGCCCTTGTTGAATTGACATTTTACCGATGCAACAAATACTTCATCAATCGCAGGTATGTAGCTGGGAAATATTTCACTGGTGTTTCCATGGCCACCTTATGTCTTCACTATTATAGAGCGTGTCGCCATGAAATCAAGGATACATATAGCGACATTGTTTGATCGAAACACCATTGAGTTCCAGGTGACAACTCCTAGCCGTCAGACTGAATCAAGGATCAGAGGGGTGATTTACAACACTGTAACACTGGCTGCATGGAATTGCACGTGTGGTGCATGGCAACTATTTCATTGTCTGTGTTCAGATGTGATGGCGTGTTGTACCACATGTAAGATCGACTATGGACAGTATGTTGATCAGATGTACAGCCTTCACATGTATGCAAGCACGTATGCTCCATTGTTTCACCCCCTTGCTGATCAGTCTAGATGGATGGAGTACCATGGGCCTATAGTGGTTGTAGATCACACTAGGCGGAGAATTGATAGAGGACTGCCACATTCAACTTGGATACATAACGAAATGGATGTCAGGGAGGGCTCGTTCAAGAATAAATATAGCATATACAATCAAAGAGGTCACAATAAAAAAAATATATCCTAATATACAGCGACAAATTTGTAATTAGGTTCATAGCTTCATTTCATTCATTCTGTACTGTAATACGTAGTATTAACAAATGTAATTATATAATAATATATGTAATTTTGTTGTTATGCTGTGATCGAATGGAATGATGGAATATCTGTAATGTTCTTTTTAGCCATGGGTATTGGTTACTATTTTTAATTTTTTCAGAGAGATGGTAAGAATATGGGTAGGACATACTTTGAGTGTTCGATATAGTGAGCAGCATCCTGCTCCAGATGACAGATCAGTGTTGCGTCTTCAAGAATAGCATCGATAGGAAGATAGGTGGCATGGAGTGATATATTAATAATCAATGTTTAGTCGTAAAATATCATGTTTTAATTATTCGAATAGTTGACTGATATATTTGATGTCTTTGTGTTACAGATCGAGGACAAGATTAGGGTGAGGCAACACCGTCTGTCACGCCTTCACCCATTAGTACGACCATATGCCGTAGAGGCTGGTTTCATTGGAGTGACCCAAATAGGTCACATCAAAATTGATAACCCTTTGATTGGTGCTTTGCCAGAGAGGTGGAGGCAGGAGACACATATATTCCACCTACGTGTTGGGGAGATGACGCCAACACCATGTGGTGTTGCCGTCCTATTAGGTCTACATGTAGACGGCCGGCCAGTCACTAGTACCTCTCGCTACTCTTGGAGGAACCTATGCCATGAGTTATTGGGCGCCCCCCCCCCCCCCCCCCCCCCCCCCCAAAGCAAGCATTGAAGGGTAGCATGGTAAGTTCTCGACGGTTGAAGGAACTGTGTGAAGAGGACCCCCCAGAGAACGCTGATGAGCAAGTGCTGTTGCAGTATGCTAGACGCTACATCCTTGATATGTTTGGCTTCATGTTGTTCACCAACAACACTAGAAATTTAACATCACTCGTCTGCCTTCCGTTGCTTAAAACGATGGAGGGGTGCGGTCAGTACTACTGGGGGTTAGTAGTGCTCACCAACCTGTACAGGCAAATGTGCCGATGTTGCATGAGTGGCGGTAGGCAACTCGACGGATGTGTTTTATTGCTCTAGGTATGGATAGCAATGATATTGCCGTTTAATTATTCAATGTGTTAAATTTCTAATTTCTACAATTTATCATGTGCAGTCGTGGTTGTAGGTGCATCTACACATCGGTCAACCAATTATCTCCCCCCCCACACAATTGAAATCAAGTTGTAGGCAATGATCCGCTGCCGCCATTGGGAACTCAGTAAAAGAAAATATTTCGCACCTCTTCCTTTAATGTATATGTAATATTAAGTACGTATTGAACTTTAAGTTACGGCATATATGACAAAAGTCCCCATTAAAAATTGCCCTTTTAGTTACGCGACTCAAATTTTGGAACTTCTAGTCATCCAACTCTCAAAAAAAGTTCCATTTAGTTACCGAAGTAATTTTAAAAGAACAAGTTAGTCACCCAACTCAATTTTGGAAAATTTGGTCACCCAACTCCTGATAAAAATCTCATTTAGTCACCCAAATAATTTAAAATTAATTAAATTCACTACTCAAGTAAAAAATAACAAACTTAATCATATTTATGAATTATTTATTTCATTGATATGCAATTTTCTGACTTTATTAAAATTTATCAATTATTTTTTCCAAAATAATTGTTCATGTTTTATTTTATAATCAAATTATTATTTCACTATTAATATTACGTAAAAATTAAAAGATAAGTAATTAATTTTTCCATAAAATACAACATAACAAATAATTTAAACAAAAAATGACCCAAAATAATTTACATATAGTTACAATTGTAAAAAACTAAAAAGTAAAAATATTTACTTTAAATTAAATACTTAATCAAAATTTTTCTCTTAAACTCATCCTAAGAATAATTTCCCTCCCAAATAGCATATTTACGAAAATAAAATAAAATAAAATATAAATTGATTAAAATAGCATATTTACTCAAACTTGATTTCAACTTGATTAAAATAAAATTTACCAAAATAGCATATTTACAAAAATATTTAGCAAAATAGACGTCTATCCGTACAAATATAAATTACAGTGCAAAACGCGACGTAGATCTACAATTAAGTTCACCATGGTGTCGTGAGGGTGGGGACTCCGAGTGAACCGAGAAACTATGTCGTGGAGGAAGTTCACATTTACCTCCCACCGCCGTATGTAAATAACAGTAGTCAACTCTTTCGTTTTCCAGAATCTGTCTGAATTCTTGTCCCTCGTCGGCAGCATCCATTGCACTACTGCAGCTAGTTAGCCGTTCTGTAGAGATAGCCTGTACACTATTGCCAACAACGTTACGTACTGCCTTAGCTGCCCTTTTACCCTGCTATCTAAGAACATTGATCCGGCACATAGTACGTTAACATGTTAGCCAACCATAATGCAGAACAAGTAAATGGGATAAATGTTTTCAAAGCACTTACTACAATTATTTTTGCGTTAACTCTTAAATTGGGATTATTAATTGTAACACGGGAAGTGGTTTAGGCTACAAGCTTCAACCTACTAAGATAATATTGTCAGTATTGCGTATTAACCCTATCTAACTAAAGCATAAGGAAAATAGGCTCTATCTAACGTATTGTTAATTATTACGTATTGACCCTATCTAACTAAAGCATAGGAAAGATATGCTTTAATTAACAATTTGATTAATATTATTGCTTGATTAATTAATCTTAAGGCTACAAGTACAAAGAATTAATTTATAAATATGAATATCAATAATTAAAGGTTACAAACTCAATAATCATATCAATTGAATAAACAATAAAAATATAATACTTCAAAATATTTATATCGACCAAGCAATTCATGTAAATAAACAAATTAACCCAAATTAAAAGTAAACAAAAGTAAAGGCTAATACTTCGTTTAACCCCAGAGAGCAAGTTAGCTCTCCATCAAGAATGAACCGGTGATGGAGAAGATGAACGAACTCATGTCGATTTTTACGCTAATTTCGCTCTCGTTCTAATTTAACAAAAAAAGGAAAAATAATCTGAGAGAAAGAGAGAGCTAAGAGAAAGAGAGAGAGGCGGTGAACCCCAGAGAGTGGAACTCCAAAATCGAACGCCCCCAAAATCAGGAACTTCTCTCCCTTTTAAATTGAAGCCGTTGTTGCTAACAAAACCCTAAGTCGGTGCTGGTGGTGGGCCAGAGGTCTAGGACGATGAGCCAGTGAAGATGGGCTGCGTTTGGGCCGAGGTTGATGATGGCCTGCGTTTGTTGTTGGACCGAACAGGGATCGAAGATGATGGTGTGTGCTGTCTTTGGGCTGGAGTCGGTGATGTTTGGGCCTGCATTTGTTGGTGATGGACCTGCTGGTGGGCCGAGGTTGATGATGACGGTGTGGGTTCGGTGCGGGCCTGTTTATACATTGTTTTCCCGAATCTCGATTGACTTGATTTAATTATTTATGCATCGAATTTGCCTTATTTGCACCAAAATTTGACAATTTTCGGAACTTGAATTTCAAACCTGTTAAACGTAAAAATTGCCAAAATGAGTGTAGAACTATAATTAAATAAATGCAAAACAATTAAAATAACACTTAAAAGATGCATAAATCTGAGATACATCAACACCCCCACACCTAATCTTTGCTAGTCCTCGAGCAAAGCATAGAATAGACATAACGACTTCAGTGACCAACTACCCCAACCATCCCAACCTTCACCAAGTTTTCCGAGATTAACAACTATATTACAATTCAAGAAAAGATTAAATCATCTAGAGCATTCTCCAATTCCATGAATTTAGATGATTAAACGTCAAAACTCGTCATAGAATTTTATTAACCCTGCATCAATTAATAGGAATTACTCAAGTAATGCACAAGTGAAAGTGAATCGGATTTTATGCCACAGAATCTCCTCAAATTCTCGCTTCCAACCAAATATATAAAGATTTTGTGCACCTGCACCATTGAATCACCTAAACATATGCCTATACATAGAGAAATTTTAAGTGGCATATAAGTGACCACTTTTCAACATTCTGACCTCAGTAGAGCACAAAAGAACATCTTTATCATGAATGTATACCAATTTTTACTATTTCTTTTTCTTTTGCCTTTTTCTTTTGGAGGAAACCCTTTTTTTCTTCTTTTTTGCCTTTTCATTTTTTTTCTTTTTGTTTCCTCTTTCTTTTCTGTCCATTTTTTGAATTTTTTTTTTAACACGCACTATATCACTGCAATTGACATTTGACTAACCAGTGCTTTGCATAACATCAAGGGCAAGGATTAGGATAAGGCAATAGCGCAGGCTTGCAAAACTCAAGATATATAAGGTTGTTTACTCAAATTCTTCAGATTTTTCGCAACACGAAAGTCCTGTGCTCAGTGAATATGTGAGCAGCATGAGTAAAACCCATTAATATCAACAATGATCAACAATACTCATTAACAAGTATGAAGTAGAATCATTTAACTTCATGGAATTAAGAGAACAAAATAAACAACTAATCCCATTGTTATTATAACATACGCGTCGATCAGGGAACACTTGGTTAAACGGTTATAATGCACGCTCAAAATGCAAAAAAGATGCCAAAATTATAAAAATTTGACCAAGAAAATGAGAACATGCAAATGAGCCTCACCCCCACACCTAAATCATGCATTGTCCTCAATGCAACAACATCAATCATTAAAGCACAAGAGATAGGTGAGATGGAGCAATACAACCCGACGAGACGACGTGGACATGTATATAGGAATCCTTTAACCTGACAAAAGAACCTGAAAAGAGAGAAAACAAACCTCAAAGCAATTAATTAGTTCAAAAAAGAAATTAAAAACAAGAAATAACAAATCTAGGTTGCCTCCTAGGAGCGCTAAATTTTACGCCTTTAACCGGGCGCAGTGAATCAAACAGAGATCAAGTATCAGTCATGGTGTCCATCAAGGAGACAACTTCGATAAGTTTTCCATCAGCAATGCCATTCAACTCAACTACAGGTTTAAGCCTTTGACCATTTACGGTGAACCCACGACCATCTTTAGGGTGGTCTATCTCAATAGCATCCGAGGGGTATACCTGCTTAACTACAAGAGGACCATCCACCTAGACCTTAACTTATCAGGAAAAAAACGCAATTTGGAATTAAAAAGCCAAACCTTTTGATTAGGAGCAAATGTTTTCCTTAAAATATGTTCATCATGAAAAGCCTTGGTTTTAGCTTTATAAATCTTTGCATTCTCATAAACTTCATTTCTTAGTTCTTCCGGCTCACTCCATGTGAATGGGAGACAACAAAAAGTTGCTCATCGGGAAAAGAGTCATGCATTGAAATAGATGGATCATGATGCTCAAAGAAAATCCTGGAGAGATGGTCAGCTACCACATTCTCTGCACCTTTTTTATCTCTAATCTTAATGTCAAACTCTTGAAGTAGAAGAATCCACCTAATGAGCCTAGGTTTCGTTTCTTTCTTAGAGAGCAAATATTTCAATGCAGCATGGTCAGAATAGATAATGACTTTTAACCTCAAAAGATAAGAACGAAACTTGTCTAGGGAAGAGAGTAATGGGGCTGTATAATGCTAGCCGAAACAAGTAATGATCGTAGTTTTTGGAAAGCTTCTAAGCAAGACTCATCAAACTCAAATGATATTTCCTTAACTAGCAAGCTAATCAATGGTCTAGCTAACTTCCCAAAGTCCTTAATGAATCTCATATAGAAACCTGCATGACCTAGAAAGGATCTAACTTGCTTCATGTTTGAGGGAGGGGGTAAGTTTGCAATCAGACCTACCTTAGCCTTGTTAACTTCAATACCCTTCTTAGACACTCTATGACCCAATACAATCCCCTCTTGAACCATAAAGTGACTCTTTTTCCAACCCAAAACAAGATTAGTCTCTTCACATCTTTTTAGCACAAGCCTTAAATTATGCAAACATTCATCGAACGAAGGTCCAAAAACAGAGAAATCATCCATGAAAACCTCAAGAAATATGTCTACCAAGTTAGAGAAGATAGCCATCATGCATCTCTGGAATGTAGCAGGCGCATTACATAAACCAAATGGCATCCTACGGTAGGCAAATGTGCCAAAGGGGCACGTAAAAGTTATTTTTTCTTGATCCTCTAGGTAGACTGCTACCTGGTTATATCCTAAATATCCATCAAGAAAACAGTAAAAGCTCTGACCAGCTAGCCTCTCTAAAATCTGGTCAATGAATGGTAGAGGAAAGTGGTCCTTCCTAGTGGCAGAGTTAAGCTTTCTACAGCCAATACACATTCTCTAGCTCGTGGTCTCTCTAGTAGGCACTAAATCTCCATCGCTACTCCTAATCACTGTAACGCCCAACTTCTTTGGGACTACTTGAATAGGGCTAACCCACCCACTATCAGAAATTGGGTAAATTATACCCGCATCAAGCAACTTCACAATCTCTTTCTACCACTTCCTTCATGTTAGGGTTCAACCTCCTTTGTATCTCTCTAATGGGTCTAGCATTCTCATCAAGAAAAATCCTATGCATACAAATGGAAGGGTCTATACCCTTCAAATCAGCCACAGACCACCCAATGGCACTTTTATGATCACTAAGCACTATCATCAATGCATCCTCCTATTACCTAGACAACTGAGAAGAGATAATCACAAGTAAAGTCTCATCGGGTCCTAAGAAAGCATACTTAAGAGTAAATGGCAATGAGTTAAGTTCAAGTTTGGGTGGTGAAACTATGGAAGGCAAGGAAATGGAAACCAAAAGCGTAGGTAAAGCTTCTACTTTTGACAACCAATGACAAATCTCTAAAGGGGCACACAACTCAAGCAAATCATTCATCTCTCTAATGTCATTTTCAATCTCAAAATCATCAGAACAATTGTATACTAGTGCTCACTCAAAATAATCACTAACTAGGATAGAAGGGAGTGTTTGATCCACCAAATCATCAATAATATCCACCCATAAACACTCTGACTCATCCTCACTAGCGGGTGACAATGAAGCCTTAAAATTATTCAACCTAATAGTCATATTGGCAAAGCTAACATCCATTACCCCATATCTACAATTGATGGTAGCATTGACCGTTGCTAAGAAAGGCCGACCTAGAATGACAGGGACATGGTTTTTCGAATAACTAGAGGGTTCCATATCAAGCACGAGGAAATCAGCAGGAAACAAGGCTTTGTCTACTCTCACTAGCACGTTAATCAGCTGACCATGGGGAATCCTAGTTGATCTATCTGCTAATTGCAAGGTCACCATGGTGGGTTGCAACTCTCCCTGGCCTAACTTCTTATAAACCGAGTAAGGAATAATGTTGACACTCGCTCCTAAGTCAAGTAAGGCTTTATCGATCGAGTAGTCTCCAAGTGAACAAGAGATGGTGGGGACACCAGGGTCTTTGTACTTAATTGGAGTATCACACTTCAGAATAGAGCTCACTTGCTCAGCTAAAAACACTTTTTTGGGCAGATGTGCTCTAGATTGCCTCTTTTGGTTCAGTAGATCCTTAATGAACTTCGCATAGGCCGGGATCTGTTCAATCGCTTCAAGAAGGGGAATGTTTATCTTCACTTGCCTGAACGTCTCTAAAATGTCTTCCCAATTCTTGTCCTTCCCATTTGGATGTAGTGTAACTAAAGCTTGGGGGAAGGGTACTCTAGATTCATATGACGAGGGAAGATCAGAGGATTTAGGAGTGGGAGAAGGGTGTGTGACCTCATTGGGTCCTTTTCTCTCTCCTTGCTCTTCTCTTCTTCCTCACCACTCATGGGTACTTCACTTTTAGCACTCACCCCGTTGTCAACCTCCTTTCCATTTCTCAACGCTAAAATGGATTTTGCTTGTTCTTGTTGGGAAGGATAGTTGTTTTGTCTTATACAGTTCCTTGGGTTCTCTATAGCCTGGCTAAGGAGTCATCCCTTATCTTTCCTACTCAGAGTGTTAGCTAGTTGACCTATTTAGGTGTTTAGCTTTGCAATCGATTGTGTATAGGAGTGGAGGAATTAGTAATTAACTTCTAAACCTTTCAGTACACTCAAAACCTTTTCTTCAAAATTTGAATTAGAGCTCAAATTAGGAGGTTGAGAGTAGTTAGAAACATACCCTTGCAGTTGAAAACCGACCGGCCGGGGCATACCAGATTGATGAGGTCGTGGGTTCTGTTGTTGTGGCATTAACTGTCCTTCTCTTCCTTGCCTCCAGGAGAAGTTAGGATGGTTTCTCCAGCGCAGATTGTGCATGTTAGAGTATGGGTCGTTTCGTGAGAATCCTTGGGCTGCATTGACTTGTTCCTCCGACCAAGCCACAAAAGGTGAAGCAGAGGGGCAGTCATGTGTAGAATGAGAGACACTAGAGCATGAAGAGCAAGCACTATGCACATTTGAAACATGAGACACATTAGGTACAGTAGAGTGGGCCAATGTCATTTTAAATAGGGAAGTTAACTACTCTACAGAAGAGGCAAGAGAGTCTACTTTCTTATCTAAGATGGAGGCGTGAGCAATCTCATTTATTCCTCTATTTAACCTAGTAGCATTAAGACGTGCATGTGCAGCAGATTGTCGTGAATTCTCATTCAAAAGTTCGAACAATTCCCACGCCTCATCCTCATTCTTCCTGAGGAATTGACCACTGCATGAGGCATCAACAGTTTGTTGACCCTTCTCGTTTAACCCAAAATAGAAATTTTGGACTAGTTGCCATTTAGGGATAGCATGATGTGGACAAGCTCGTAAGAGTTCCCTAAACCTATCCCAACTCTCGTGAAACTCCTCAGTAGGGAGTTGGCCGAAGGTGTTAATGGCTCTCCTAGCAGTGTTAGTCTTACTAATGGGATAGAATTTCTTAAGAAATTCTTGTTGCATTTGAGTTCAATTACTAATCGGCCCACTATGTAAGGTACCTAACCAATACTTAGCCTTTTCCTTTAAAGAGAAAGGAAAGAGGCGAAGTAAGAAGGCGTCATCACTAATGTTAGGAATCCTGAAGGTTGAGCAAACCTCCCTGAAACTGTCCGAGTGTGTGTACGAGTTCTCACTGCCTAAGCCATAGAATAAAGGAAGCATTTGTATGGTATGTGGCTTAAGCTCGAACTGATGGGCCACGGGTGGCAACCTAATGCAAGACGGTGAGGCGTATGCAGTGGGAGTAAAATACTCCATGAGCGCACATGGTTGTTGTTCGTCAGTCATTACTAAATCAAAGTTAGCACTAGCGAATTTTGCTCAGTGTTGGGCTCTAAGGTCTCTTAAAGTTCTTTCAATTTCAAGGTCGAATATGGTAAGGTCAAGAGACAAAGAGCGACGATCGTGCATGAACAATTAACCACATGAAGCAAGTAAATTAAAAAATAAATAAGCAAAACATATAAAACAGAAAAAATAAATACTAAAAAAAAGACAAATAACAAAATACCCTAAAATCTACTTATACACGAAAATCATAAGAAAAATAATGCTAATAAAAAGAAAATAATTTTTTTTATTTTTTTATTTAGAAAAGAGACAATAACAATTAAAGAGAATTAAAAATTAAAAATCATAAATTAAGAATTAAATTAAGATTTCAAATCCTGGGTTAAAAAATAAAATAAAATAATTTATAATTAAAGAAGAAATAGAAAGTTAAAAATCAAAGGAAATCACAAAAATAAAATCACGAACTTCGCCTAGTCCCCGGCAAAAATCTTGATTTGTTTTTCTACGTCTATCAAAATTTAATATAAAAACCCTATCTATTAAGCACACCTAAATTGAAGTGTAGGGCGAGAGGGTGTCGAACCACAGGGACTAAGAGTGCCTAAATTTAATCTATAACTTAAATTGATTTAAGGAAAAGTGAAATGTTTGTGTTAATTAATCTAGAAAATGACAATTAAAGTAAACTAATCTACTACTAATCTGGAACATGTATTAAATTGGAGTATAGGGTTTCAAATCCATCATTAACCAATTATTTTTGCGTCAACTCTTAAATTGGGATTATTGATTGTCCCATGGGTAGTGGTTTAGGCTACAAGCTAAAACCTACTAAGATAATGTTGTTAGCATTGCGTATTGACCCTATCTAACCAAAGCATAAGAAAAATAGGCTCTACCTAATGTATTGTTAATTATTACGTATTGACCCTATCTAACTAAAGCATAGGGAAGATAGGCTTTAATTAACAATTCGGTTAATACTATTATTTGATTAATTAATCCTAAGGCTGCAAGCACAAAGAATTAATTTATAAATATCAATGTCAACAATTAAAAGTTACAAACTCAATAATCATATCAATTGAATAAACAATAAAAATATAATACTTGAAAGTATTTGTGTCAACCAAGCAATTCATGTAAGCAATCAAATTAACCCGACTTAAAAGTAAACAAAAGTAAAGGCTAAGATTTCATCTAACCTAGAGAGCAAGTTAGCTCTCCATCAAGGATGAATCGGTGAAGGAGGAGATGAACGAACTCATGTCAGTCTTCACGCTAATTTTGCTCTCGTTCCAATTTAACGAAAAAAAAGGAAAAATAATCTGAGAGGAAGGAGAGCGGCGGTGAACCCCAGAGAGAGGAACTCCAAAATCAAATGCCCCTAAAATCAGGGACTTCTCTCCCTTTTAAATCGAAGCCGTTGTTGCTAACGAAACCCTAAGTTGGTGCTGGTGGTGGGCCGGAGGTCTGGGATGATGAGTCGGTGAAGATGGGATGCATTTGGGCTGAGGTTGATGATGACCTGCGTTTGCTGTTGGGCCGAATAGGGGATCGAAGATGACGGTGTGGGCTGTCATATGGCTAGAGTCGGTGATGTTTGGGCCTGCGTTTGTCGGTGATGGGCCCGCTGGTGGGCCGAGGTTGATGATGACGGTGTGGGTTCAGTGCGAGCCTATTTATACGTCGTTGTCATGAATCTCGATTGACTTGATTTAATTGTTTATGCATCGAATTTGCCTTATTTGCACCAAAATTTGACAATTTTCGGAACTTTAATTTCAAACCTGTTAAAGATAAAAATTGACAAAATGAGTGTAGAAATATAATTAAATTGGTGCAAAATAATTAAAATAACACTTAAAAGATGCGTAAATCTGAGATACATCACAATCTATTAGGGAAATATCGAATAAATGGTTTAAGTCTAGAGTGCAGTGAGATTTATTTAGTGGAATTAAGTCTTATTAAATGGTAATTAAATTATTTCATGAGATGATTGATTTAACCCATTTGGAACTAGATTTAAATTATCCTTGAGGTCCCTGTGCAAGCCCCTGTATTTGTTGCCATCGAAAAAATATTAAAGAATTCATGGTATCAAGGGAATAAAAATTGAAAATTTTAAAATAAAATAATTTTGAAAAATTAAAATTTATAAGATGAATTTTTACATGTGAAAAATAAAGCAAAAAAAAATGAAAATCGCCTATATCAGGTCTAAGATCCGTGGCATTGAAATCAGACGAACCAGTGTCGCATGCTAGCTCGTCCCTCTGCTTATTCGCGCCACCAGGCATGGGCTAATACGGGCTTGCGCTTGCCACGTGGCATGGCTTTTAAAATTAAAAAAGAACGTGATTTTAAAACACTTTTACCTGTGTTAGTATATGATACGACGTGTTTTGTTTTAAAGTCAGCGAATCCCACATAAAAAAAAAAAAAATCAGATTTTTTCGCTCTAGTGTACTACTATAAAATAGAGTATCTATTCCAAAGGTTTGACATTCAATTGAAACAAATTTTTTAGGGTTTTTGAAATTATTTCAAAGACCTAATTGGAAAAAAAATTTTCCATTGAAGTTTTTCTTTCCAAGTATAATATTTTTTGGAGCCCACCTTCTGGGTAGCTTGAGTTCATTACGTAGAAGATCGCAGAGTCTTAATTCTGAAGATTATTTTTTCTGTATGGTTTTCTTATTATTGAAACAATTCCAGGTATGTCTTCTTTCCTTCACTTTTAGTTTTCGCCTTTATATTTATTTACAGTATTTGTTACTATACTTGCTTAAGTTTATGTATTTTTATGAATGTATTAGAGTAAAAGGGCCTCTAGATCTAAATTAAGAATTTAGATCTATAGATTTAAAATTATGAATTTTAAATCAATCCTAGGTTTAGAATTATGAATTCTAAACCCCTTCTGCTGCATAAACTTTCTAGAATTAGGGAGAATTTTCGAAATTCGTCCCAACAACGGGTATTAGAGCAAAGGGGTTTATAGAGATAATCTTATTCCTGGGAGCTCTCGCATGTGAGGTGTCACGAAGCGTGACTCACCTACCGGGGGCTTAGGTAGAGAGAAGAGCCTCCTACTCTAAATGTTCTAATAAGTGCCTTTTGTTGTGACCATAGTTGAGAACTGTGAACTCAACAGTCGGCATCAAAGTTATGTTTTTCTCAATAGTAGAAAGGTAGGAGCATCCAGCACTTGTCTAACACGAGGATGACTGGTGCATGGTGCACATAAGCAGTTATGGCGTTAATAGGTGGCCTAGTGCTCCCAGAGTTGGATGGAGACAACTCGAAAGATGGGAAAGGAGGATGTGGCCAGCAATAGAAGAGGTAATTAGAGACTCTTCACTGCTCCTATAAGGAGTTGAGAACTACCCAATAGTATAGAAGGGAAGAGAGGAAGATGCCGGCCAAATAAAATTACATAAAACTACAAAGTGGGTAGAGATTTAATCTGACAAGACTCTAACTACCCCAACCTAAATGAAGAGCTGGTCTTAGTTTAGAGCTCAGTGAAGGCTTGTATGCTCACATGCAGTAAAGGATGATGTTGGCCGATTAGTGCTCATAGGATCTGTTACTTAGGGTGCAATGCTACACGCTACCGATATTCTATGGTATTCTCTGTACTTTTTCTCTCTCTCTGCCTTTCTCTATCTTTCTCTCTTTCTCTTCTATGCCTCCTCTCTCTCTATCTCTCTCTTTCTCTTTCCTCTCTAGACGCTTTATTCTCTCCATATACGTGCGTGTGTCGCAGGTAGGATCTTCCCACCTACATGCCTGTTTGCTTATATAAAATATGTAGTTATGATCAAATAAAAAAACAAACTTGACTTGCGGTTATAGAGTCTCGAACACACATCCCCCCACAACAATAAAGGGGTACCTAGCCACTCGTGCAAATGCCAATTTGGTACTTAATTAATTAATGGCGGTTTGTACTGAAAACGTGATAAATGAGAGACTTGAATCGTGAATATATAATTTAGAATTATATATATTGAATTTGAAAAATATTGCATACACGGATATATAATAGAATGCAATTTTTCTATGGTAAAATTTTTCAAGGTGTAATGTATTGTAGTAGTCATGGTATTCTTTGGATATATTCATTTCGTTATATATAAGTAAATAAAAGAAAGAAGAACCTATTTTTTGTGGTTGTTGAACCAGACGTCAAGGTGATGCTAAGAAAGGAAAATCCTTGTTCAGAGTGGTTGTTAAAACCAAACGCCAAAATGATTCCAAAACTACTACTACTAATAATAAAAATTAGATGCCTCCTCTATTATAAATTGGTAATATGAAGATCCATACTTTTGTATAACCATGATCATAATTTTTGAAGAATTATGATGGTTGAAACAAAGTATATAATTATGTGAAAATAAGCCCATAATAGAATATAAATATGGGTATGTTGATTCTTTCTTGATTTAACGGTCATAGTTTCAATCTCATGCACGTATTGTTCATTGACGGAATTCATGTTAAGGCATAATGGTATGAACAATAGCGCAATTGGAAAATCATACTTTGATGACCAATTTTTCATTTTTATTATAAAGGTTATAACAAATACATATTTACATATTTGGAGTATATAATTTGAGTAAAAGAAATTTGATCATGAAAGGCAAAGTTTATATGACTGTTTTATGTTTTATGTTGACCCAGTGATATAACATAATATAAATTAGATACTCAAATTGAGTTCAATTTAAGCTTGATTTCACAGTCACATGTTACAATGATATGTTAGGTCCAAAAGGGACTAAATCTCAGGAATTTTAGTATGAAGAGTTACTAATTGAGATTTAATGCGTGTATATTCATACTTATGGAAAAGAATTTGAGTATAAGTATTTATATATGTTAATGGAGTTATAAGGCTAATGCATGTTCAACTAATGTAATTAATACATGTATGTTCATATACATGAATGCGGTTATGTGATTTATACGTGTGTGCATGTTAACGAACATGAATTAATGCGATTTTAACTTATGAACATGAATGCCTTTTTTTGCTCGGTACAACAAAAGTGATGTGAATTTGAATGTATTTAGTGGATCATGAAGTATATGATTATTTTACATATATTGATCCCTAATGTGACTGATATAAAGATATTAAAATTGAAGTTCATGATTAAGAATGGTGAAAGAAGTTGTATAAAAGCACTTGGAAATGATGATTCATGATTTCATAATTAACCGCATAGCTCCGGTGGGTTTTTCAATGTTACTTAATGTAGTACTTCAATGGAAACCGGCATGCATGTGAAAAGCTTTATCACCCATCATAATTAATGCAGTTAAAGTATTGTCTGCATGCATTTTTAAGGGGCATGCGTATATGACGGTTAAGTACTCCATGATTAGTTGGTGCAATAATAGTGATTCTTTTCATCGGTTAAAACAAAATGCATTTATACAATGAATGTGAAGATGCTCAAGTTGAGTCTAATTTATATGCAATTGTTATATGGAAAAATAAGGTTATTATGTGATTTTACATTCACATGTTATGATGTTATTAGTCATCAAAGTGACAAATTAAGAGTATATGAATATTGATCATAATTACTCATGTGTTACCTATAAAGTTGATGCTTATAAATGGTATGATAATTCATATGATTAATAATGGGTGAATTGAAGTTTATAAATGTGTATAAGAATGAGTATACAAAAGTGGTTTTAAATCTTTCTTTGATATTAGTGAAATGATGAGGCGTTATGACAATGTGAAGTAAAGTGTATTAAGATAAAAATCATTATGTGCAATTTCTAAATTGAAAGATTAAATTTTGATGTAAATGGCATGTTTTTGTCATGTGATAAAAATTATGTTGAGGGAAAATATCCTTGAAAAGGCTCTAGAGCTTTGAAAGAGTAAAAGATGTGAAAAGAGAAATCCTAACAGTTGAACTTGTATATTTATAGAGGAATGAACCAGAGATAATATGAACGTTAAAGTTCAATATTGTTGTGTCATAGGATGTGATCCTATAACGAGACTATGAAATCTTGTGACATTGCTTTTTGAAAGAGGCAATTAATGAATCGAATAAATACATATATAACAAGTTTAACAATGATAAAGGAGTTGTTATATGTATGTATGTTGATTACATGTTGATATTTGGTATTGGATATTTAGTACCAAATGAAGGTATTCTAATAGTACAATTAGAATGTAAAAAGGCCGATATAGTCTTGTTATTGGAAAGCTAAGTATATATAACTAGTTACTTAAGTAAAGTTTATTGGCATGTGGTACATAAGGTACTGAAATAATCATAAATTATAGTATTATTTTCAATGAGTACTCTTCTATTTAGAAGAATACTTGGATGCCAATTATATCTTCGATAAAGAGGACTACGCTTCTAAAAGCGAGTGGGTGTTACTATGTGGTGGGGTGGTTGTTCCATGGGTTTCAAGAAACGAACACGTATTATTAATTCCACCATGATTGTAGAGTTTATTGCTGTGGTTTCTGCTTGTATAGAAGCAGAATGTTTAAAGGATGTTTTATTTAAGATTCCTTTATGACATAAGCCAACATCGTCTATTTCTATCATTTGAGATAGTGAGCTATGCTTTCAAAAGTATTAGAATAAGGTGTATCATTGAAAGTCCGGACACATTAGTGTGAGACATTGTTATGTGAAACGACTCATGAAAAATTGAGTAATCACTGTAGACTTTGAAAATATAAGTCAGAATCTAGCGAATCCCTTATTAAAAAACATTGCTAGAGACTTGGTAATAAACAAATGAAGGGATGGCGCTAAAACCTATCTATTTAAGTCGCCCATGATGCACCCTCAACTCAACGCCTAGTACAACGCTAGGTCTCGGGTTCAATGAGAGAGATTTGTCATCCGTGTGACTACAAGCACTAAAAGAGAAATTTTCATCCTCTGTGTGAAGTGCTTAGTAACCCGCGATAGAGAAATTAAGAGGATGAGCTTATGCTCTTAATGGCCCAAGTGCATATTATTATTGAATGTTGTGTCACAAGGACATTATTAATGGGGTCCACCTTAGTGAGTGTGAAGTTTGGCTGCATCAAGGAGTGATTTTGACTAAGTGTTTGGCTCTAAAACACTCATGAAGGGTATAGGCCACAAGGCCACAAATGTGTCGATCCGGGAGTTGTAGAGTGTGTGTGGGAAATAAGCCTCGTGTGTGGAGAAGTATTCAATTAGTCAAATGGGATGTATGGTTCAAAACTTGGTCTACCAGTTTTGTTCAAATTAATTGTAACGTGTCTTCATTAGGTATGGGTTCAATCGAAAGACACCCTCATTGATGCGCAAAAGACTTCCTATTATTTTGAGATGTTATAGTATAAGAATAAATGTATTTTGAAAATGGTGGGGCATTGTTGGTGTATTTTTAACACAATCAAAAGATGATTTGGTGTCTTTTCGGTGAAGATGCATGTCTCTTCATAAAGGGACGTGTCTCTTCATAAAAGGAAGTGTCAAATTCATGAGAGGATGTGTCTCCTCGTGAAAAGACATTTAAAAACTATATATACACCCCTCAATTTCATGTTTATGATGATGGAAAAACTTATGATGATTTTATGAAAAATACTTCAAGAAACACTTGAGTGAATTAATAATAAAAGTGTTGTGAAAAGTACTTGTAAACTTTATTCTCATTGATATCTCTTCTATTCCTCCTTAAACACACTCTCACTTCATATTTTTGGTTGTCGTTGTATCCCCGAGACTATTTCGTTACACTTGAATAAGGGCCTGCTTAGGATTGTTATGAAAAAACTGCTTATTTCAAAAGCACTTTCTGTAAAAGCACTTATGTAAAAAGTTCTGTTTTGAAGAAGCGGTTTGTGTTTGGCTCAACCAGTCAGAAGCGCTTAATTTATTATTGTTAGTATTTGGCCAGTGTTTAAGGAAAGTACCTTTTTTTGTCAAATTACCAAAAGGATCAAATTGGCTAGGTAGAAGGTTAGAGTTTTGAAAGATGATAGGGTATGATGTAATTTTAATGTTTGAGTAGAGGTATTTTTGTTCTAAAAATTTTATGTTTTTGATTCTACTTTTGCTTATAATCAGAAGCACCAAATTTCTGCTTCTGCTTATAAGCAGAAAAACAGTTTCTACTTTTAATAAAAAACGCTTTTTGATGTTTGCCAAATACCCTTCAGATTCCAGAAAAGTGTTTTTTCAGAAAAAAGTACTTTTTTTTCAAAATAAGCAATCCCAAACAGGCCCTAAGTCTCCTGAGATCTTTCGGCTACCCGGTTCATAAGGAAATTCTCGAACACGAAGAGGATAATCTAGTCACTCTTTCTTATTTTAACCGTATCCCGTGTTCAAGTAATCTAAATTATATACTTTTAATGCGTCTTGAACTATTTACATTTTCTTGGAATAAGGTTGATTTAGTGGAGGATGAGGGTTTCGTGGTTAAACTAGACATGCTTTCTTGTCTTTAAAGTTTTACTTTCCCCTCCTCGTAATGCTTCACCTAATTCATGTTATACAAAATTTCAATGTACAATAGAAAATGATATTTGCCGTCTTACTTTTAACCTTTATTATTATATTTGTGTACGACAAAATCATGCTTCAATTTATATTTGCCTAAGATAGCTATATAAAAGAATACTTGACTTGCAATAATTGTTTTTTTTTTTTTTTTAGGATTATAATATTGTCCTAAATAGAGTTACTGATATTCAACAGAGTGGTGGAGATTAATATTGTCCTAATTGGGAGAGATAGAAGCGATTTGTATGGCTCTCGAACTAGCAGCGGAGTTAGCTTCCCAAAGGAATTGGAGTGCTGTCACGAACCTAAATTCGTGACTTAAGGGGGTTTGGTTATGGAGGACTGAAAGAGAGAGAAAGAGAAGTTAGAGAGAGAAGGAGAAGGACAGAAAGAGAGAGAGTTTGGAGAAGAGAATAGAAATCGGAATTTAGAGAAGAGAAAAGGAATTCGAACTAGAGAAGAGAAAAGGGAAGAGAAAGATAATATTTCATTCATCAATTTTGTAGATGATCCAAATAATACATTAGCTATCTATTTATAATGCCTAAACATCAGTAAATCCCTACCCCTAGCACTGATTTGGCAAGCATGGATTTGGGGCTAAAAATCCTCCTACCTTTATTACATAGCTTTAATTATTTGCTCTCCTAATTATTTTCTTCAGATTGTATCCTGGTTGCTTGATTTGGGCTTGGACGTGGTCGTGGCAAACCTTCCCCTTGAAATCATCCTTGTCCTGAAGGATGTAATATGGCTTGAGTTGTTTCGTGCCGATCCCTGTTCTTGGAAATCGTTCCCGTACCTTCGCCTTGACCTTGATCTTTTGGATGTCTCTTCGTGTGATCTTAGGCTTGAAGTGGTGAGCTCGACATGGTTTTACCTCCTTGTGATGTGGTCCACCTTGTTGTTGCTGCGTACGTCTTTCATGCTCAGTCATGTGCTTCCCCAGTAGAGTCATGCGCACCACTTGCGCTTTCATGCCTACCATGTGCGTTTCCCAACGCACCCATTGCACATCAGTGCGCAGCAGCTATACTTCCATGCACTCTTTAGGCGCAGCCTCCTGTTGTTGTTTGGTAGTGTTAAGGCTTGGTTGCGGTATGTCAATCCTTTGTGGTGCCTCCTCCTGTTTCGGAAGGTTCTAGAGGGTGGACATTGTGACTTGGCCTGGTTAGGAACCCGGGCTGTCATGGACACTGTCAATGTTTGTCAAGGTTCCTTCCTGGTGGTCAATGTTAGGCTGGCTTAGGATGTGCGTGCACTCGTTCAATTTCTCGGTTATAGAATTGAGACTTGTAAGCACGCCCTCCCATGTTATTGCAGTTTCTTTCAAAAGCTTGGAGAATTGAATGTCCATCGTACAACAATAGTCGTAGATGTTTCTCCCATTTAGCCATCTAAGTGCTGTCTCCGCATCTTGTCTTGAACAATAGGTTACAGACGCTTCAACCTTCAAGATGGATGTTTTGTTGATTTCAATTCCATGAATCTGACCATAGGGAGAGAAGACTTGGTTGAGGACATTTGTGGTGATCGAGTAGAGAAAATTTGAAACTTTGACAATAAGTATAGACTCGGCCATGTTAGATGGTTTGAATTAATTTTGTTTTTTAATTCGACATATATACATATATATACATTAATTAGTAAAATGCAGTGATTTTTCTTTTATTAACTTAGATTTTTTTTTAAAATTAAATTCGAACTTTTTTTTTAAACAGTGAGAACACAACGGATTTTTTTTTTTTAATTCGAAAATGAGATCACTGATCTCAAGATGTATGAAACACAGCGGAATTTTTTTTTAAACAGTAAAAACACAGTTTTCTGTTTTTTTTCTTTGTTTTTTTTTTTTAAAAAAGTTTCGAAAATGATAGGCAGCGGAAAAATACCTTTTTGATAGAACGAGCGTCTTGATCGCAAGATAGCTCTGATAAAGGATAGATTAAGCCACTTCGATCGGAAAATGGCTCTGGTACCACTTGTCACGAACCTAAATCCGTGACTTAAGGGGGTTTGGTTTTGGAGGACTGAAAGAGAGAGAAAGAGAAGTTAGAGAGAGAAGGAGAAGGAGAGAGAGAGATAGAATTTGGAGAAGAGAATAGAAATCAGAATTTAGAGAAGAGAAAAGGAATTCGAATTAGTGAAGAGAAAAGAGAAGAGAAAGATAATATTTCATTCATCAATTTCGTGGATGATCCAAATAATACATTAGCTATCCTATTTATAATGCCTAAACATCAGTAAATCCCTACCCCTAGCACTGATTTGGCAAGCATGGATTTGGGGCTAAAAATCCTCCTACCTTTATTACATAGCTTTAATTATTTGCTCTCCTAATTATTTTCTTCAGATTGTATCCTGGTTGCTTGATTTGGGCTTGGACGTGGTCGTGACAAGTGCTTTTGTTTGCCTTTATTTTCCCATATTAGAACAGATGCTAGTTAGAAGGTTGATACTCTTGCTAATAATGGTGTTCATAGAGTTGAACATCCTTATGTTTGGCTATCTCGATGTAATTCCGAGGTTGAGTGTATCTTGTATTGCTGTTCTAAGCCTTGATGGCATTATGTCTTGTACCTTTTCTTATTTAACGAATGTTTCTAATTATTAAAAAGAAAATTAAGAACGTGAGAAGTTGGGATTCAAACCCGAGATCCCATGCTTGAGATTGGTAGTCTAACTAGTAATCAGTACACTAAAACAACTTATCTCTTGCAACAATTATGTGGATAATTGAGCCTCGATTTGCACCACTTTTTAATTTCATTTGTATTTTATTTGTCACTCTCCCTAAACAAGTATCCATATACCTTAACTTAGCATCCAGAACATTCCTCCACAAATTTGAATAACTTATGTTTAGAATATTACATCTCTACTATTCAAAATTTTTAATGTGAATTTTATGAAAACATATACTATCTACAAGAGTACTTCATCACTCTTTTCCAATAGTTTGTTCTCTTCGCTCATGGTCAAGTCTCTCAAATGAACTATCGGATGTAATACTCAATAATTTGAATAGATTATTTTGAGGCAAAAAAGTAAAATTGAAAATCCAATAAAATATCAAATAAGAAATCAGTTTCATTTTTATAATAGTGTATACATTATTTTATATTCTATGTTAATAAACCATTCAAATATTTAATGCTTTTAGCTTTTAAAAATATTAACTATTTTTTAAGCATTTAGAGTAACTGACACTTTTGAAGTTTGATCAGAACACAACACGTATTAAACACTACTGGAAGCAAAATAAAACAACAAACAGAATTACAAAAATTTAAATAAAAACAACTATAAAATAATGCAAAACAATAAGCACCCCCTATCCATCAAAACGAAAGCGAAGCTTGAAGAATTCACACTATTTAATCACCCAATAAAAGTCTCACTAAAATTATCAATTTGAATGGGTCAAATCTGAACTGAAACAACAATTTTAAGTATTTTTCCCACTTGATAGGGTCGGATTTATGGATCCAAGTACAACACTCCACTAAATTACACAAAAATTCACAAATAATCCACTATAAACAATAGGCTAATTAACATTGTTAATTGCCTACTTAAATCTAAAATTCCACATGATTTCACTAAAAATGAATTTATAATGACTGTAAAGAAGATTTACCATTCAAGGCACTTGGAATTGTTGAAATATTTTCAAAATAAAGTGTTTTGAGCCCGGACATGATGTGTGTTGACACACAGATACACTGAATGTTGTGTGTTGACATGCAGTTACTGTGTCTCGACACGCAACTCACAGAAAGTAATCTAAGTTGTATGTCGACAGACAAGGACGTCCTATATGGACGAGACCTTTGGAACATCGACAGGGTACGAGTCAATCACATCCATCCATGGACTCTTCTCCTTTGCGGGATCAACGGTTCGTAGAGCCAGCCAAACAGCACTGTTACACTTGAACCCAGACCCGAACGCTATCTGCCATATCCTGTCACCCCTACGGACCCTTCCTTTTCCTTCTGTATATGCCAGTTCGTACCAAAGCGAGCTACTTGAGGTGTTACCGAACCTGTGAAGTGTCATCCTCGAAGGCTCCATATGCCAATCCGAAAGCTGAAGATTCTTCTCAAGTTCATCCAGCACCGCCCTACCACCAGCGTGGATGCAGAAATGTTCAAACGCTAGCTTGAAATCCGGGATGTAAGGCTTGAGTTTCACCTTGAAAAACTTCTTCCCAACTAATGTCGCGAAGAAGAGCAACTGTTCGGACATGGGCAAAACGAGGGGACCAAGAGTGGTTATGTTAGTCTTCAAAGCATCACCTGCGACAGCCATAAGATCTTTAGACAAAGCAACCCCGACTTTTCCATTCGGATCCTCTTGTTGGGTCACACAGGTAAAGCACTTATCATCAGCACCCTTGTGGGTTCGGACTGTGTGGACTAATTGGTACTTCGCCCGCCTTCTATCTGACCTTTTGTTTGAAACAAGAACAGCAGCACCTCCCATTCGAAACAAGCAATTCGAAACAAGCATTGATCTCTCGTTTCCAAAGTACCAGTTCAAGGTTATGTTCTCCATGCTAATCACAACGCCGTAAGAATTCGGCTGCACTTGGAGAAGTTGTTTGGCAAGATCGATCGAGATAAGTCCAGCACTACAACCCATTCCACCGAGATTGTAGCTGATGATGTTGCCTCTCAGTTTGTAATGGTTGATCACCATTGCAGACAGAGAGGGAGTCGGGTTGAACAAACTGCAATTTACAATCAGTATCCCAATGTCCTTAGGGTTCACATTTGTCTTAGCGAAAAGTTCATCAAGGGCACCAAACATCACTAATTCGGCCTCTTTCCTAGCCTCTGCCATACAAGGATTAGGAGGAACTCGAAGTACTGCCTCAGGGAGATACGTGTTTTCACCAAGACCCGATCTCTCGAGGATCTTTCTTTGAAACTCGAGGTTCTCTTCAGTAAATGTACCCGTTAAACGAGACCTTTCCATGAAGATTTGCCTAGTACATTTACGAGCATCTTCGGGTTTGTAACATGAAAAGTCTACAAGGTAAACGGGTCTAGGACGAGTGAGGAAGTACAAGGTTGCTAAGAACACGAGAAGGGTCGAACAAAGGATCACGTGTATGAGATTGAACCGGAGATTTTCCCAAAGAACATGGAGATCTTGGAGAGAGAACGTTGACATTTGAGCAGTGACAGCGACAATGAGAGGGGACAGAAACAGGTACATTCCATGGGTGATAAGGTAATGGTAGCCGAGCTTCACATACTTCAATTTTACAGACTGTTTGAAATCAGGGAGCTTTCGTGAATTTGATTTCAGAGGATTCACGGGATTTGATTTAGAGTTTGATTCACTCATTTTTCTAAAGCAAGAACTCTAAGGGATTGGATTTGACTATGGCAGATCAAAATCACAATTCTGAAGAACTTTTTTGAAGAAAATGGGACTATTTCTGAAGAGATTGATGATCTCAAATTGATGATTGCAGCTGAAAGAACCCTAAATCATCTGTCAAGAAGAGGCTTTTACAATATCTGAAGAGATTGATAACCTCAAATTGAAGATATAAACCCTAACATTAAAAAGGCGCTTTTCTGACCAAATTGATGGCTTTGAATTGAAGATTGAAGCCAGAAGAACCCTAAATTATCTGCAGAGAAGCAAAATCCATAGAAAAAAGGAATCAAAATCCATAAAAACAACAATGTTCTAGCATTTTCAGCTATCATTAACAAAGGATTTGCTCAAATTTCTGAATTTGTGATAACACATGTTATATTCCAAAACTAGGGAGGTGAAGGAATTGAACGTTTGATGAACTATTCTTGTTCGAAATCGATTGGGGCTTGTTCATATTCATTACGAGGGTCGTGTAGGCTCGATAAGCTTAACAAACCGAGTTCGAATAGGGGGTGCTTGGCTCATTAATGTTCGCGAACAATTTGATAAGGGCTCAATAAGAGCTAGTTAAAGGGCTCGATATGAACTCGTTATTAGCTCGTTAAGGACTCGTTAAAAATTGGTATTAGTTCGAAAATGATTCGATGATGGCCTGAGAATAACTTGAAAAGCTCAGCTCGTCTTTAAGCTCAATTGGGCTCGATAATTAGCTCAACTCGGCTTGATAAGCCTAATGAGCCGAGCCGAGTATCGAACACACAAAATCTTATTGAACTGAGTTCGAACAAGGGTTTGAAATGTTCGATAAGAGCTCGGCTCGAACTCAATAAGCATTATCGAGCTTGAGTTCGAACAAGGGGGTGCTTGGCTCAGCTCGGCTCGGCTCATCTACGCCCCTATCCAAAACCGATTGACAATAGGGTGGATTAGCCGTTATGATATATATTTGTCATATTCTTTTCTATATCACTGATGTGTGGCACATCAAATTGGCATGCACCAATAATTCTCTAAGTTTCAACAATGTTACCCTAGACGATACCATAATCATAGCTTGAAATCAATGGACTTTCTCTGTTTTTAATTTCAAGATAAATTACGTATTGGTACCTTTGAGTATTTGGTGGATTAATTTTTTAGTTTAGAGACATTATAAAATAATTTTTTAATACAAAAAATTACATATATTTAATAAAAAAAATCCAAATGATGGTGTGAAAGGATATAAAATAGGCTTCTCTTTCAACTTTTATCTATTAGCAATGTCACAATACTGCAGTTCTAGTATAAGGAGACAGTGAGATCAACAAATAACGACAAGTTTTAAACCCTTTTACACTGTTTATTTAGAGTATTTTATTAAATATATATAACTTTTAGACCATAAAATCATTTCACAAAATTTATAAATTAAAAAATTACTACATCTAACTTCAGAATGCTAATTTGTAATTTAGCCTTAATTTTAATGAGGATATCACTCAACTAACTGTCAATTCATATTAATAATTAGATAATTCTGGTGAAGAATATTAATTAGATGACCCAATATGGTTAACATTCTCATTCAATAAATAATATAAATTAGACAAAACCTTAATTGTAGCTTCAAATCAATGGACTTCTCAATTTTTAATTTTATTAAGCGCATCACCGAGCGGTCAATTCATATTAATTTGTTTAAACACTTCCTTTGTCAAAATTTTTTAAACACTTCAATTCATATTAATTAGCTCACCTAAAATTACCATTCTTAACTTTATCAATGCAAAAGGACTAACTTTTGTTCCTATTTTTTAATAGTTTAAAGTTATAAAAAAAGTTCTATTTAATTATAAGGCTTAAATTTAGCTCACAAAAAAGACCTTTTATATTTTTTTTACAGCTTAAATAGAAACATGAAAAATATGTTTTATAACTAAGCATAAAAGGATGCAAATATAGATCTTTTTCAAAACTTATTTTAGAAACATATTTTAAAAAGATTACATTACTATTAAATTTTCATCAATATTAGCTACTTTTAGTTGTTATCACCATTCCCACCTACAATCATCCCTTGACCCCATACGTCGCTACATTCACCACTCTCCACTACCATGACTAACCATTATCTTCATTTTCTCTTATATACTATTATTAGTTGATACATTGTCAAGTCATTTTTTGTGATTATAATAGATTAGTTTCTTTTTAAAACTTGTAGCCAAATACTATATTTTGTAAAAAAGATCTTTCAAACCAAATATTTTACTGTAAAAAAGATACAAATCTTGAATGGACAAATCTTATAAAATCAAATAGCTGGAAAATGATAAGCTCACCTTAAATAGCTTACAATTTATGCATACGTGGTTTTAACTATTAAATTAGAGCCAATGTCCAAAATAACCAAAAAAAATTCCAAAAGTAAATTGACATTGCTTCTTGGATTCAAGCTATAGTTCATGTATCTTTACAGTAATTACCTTACATTAAGGCCTTGTTTGGTTGCCACATGAATCGAATTCCTACGAAAAGTTGTATTTCCTGGGAATTTAAATCCTATGTGAACTTCTCAAAAAGTAGGTATAAAGTGTTTAGTTGTCATGATAGGAAATAGAACTTCCATTAGGTGTAAAGTGTTTAGTTGTCATGCTAGGAAATAGAACTTCCTCGGGGAGGTTAGCTAAAAACAACGGAATTAGAACTTACTTGGGGGGCTAGGTAAGTTATTTCCTCTGTTTTAAAGAAATTGGAAATTACTAAGTAATTTCTACTTCCCGCCAACCAAACAAGAACTAAAAGTCATACTTCCCATAAATTTCTAATTTCCGCGTTTACGTCCTACATGCTAGACGAGGCCCTAAATCTGTTTCATAATTCATGAAATTCGAACAAGTCTAATTCATACAAATTAGTATCATGGACATGTTTCATCAAAGTTAGGCCTCGTGTTTTTTTTTTTCCCCCAAAGTTAGGCCTTGTTTGGTTAACATAGCAATTTACAGTTTATGAGAAGTTGTAATTTACCAGAATTGAATTCCCGTGTAACTTCATAGAAAGCAGGTACAAAATGTTTAGTTATCGGGATGAGAAATAAAACTTTCTAAGGAGGTCTAAGTATAAACAAAGGAATTATAACTTATTTAATGGGACTGAGGCAAATTACTTCTATTTTAAAGAGATTTGAAATTAATAAGAATTTCCAATTTCTATGTTACTTAAACAGAAGGTCAAATACACACTTTTTATAAATTTCGATTTCCTACTCTTGCTACTAACTAAACAAGGCCTCAAATTGATAAATCTTTGAAATTCAGACAATAATTCATATATCTTGGCAGTAATTACATTGACAACTCTACGTGTGAGTCAAATGTGAATTTTACCTAAAAGTTATACCGAAGAAGAGACCAACATTAAGCCCACTGGACTATTCAACCTAAAGACAATTAGTTTTAGGACGAATCCACTTATACATAAATTTTCACGTGTGTCAGCTTCGTGGGTCAAGCATATTACTAGACAAAATTTAACAAATTACAAAGACAACAGTCCTGCACCTCAAAAGGACTCCTACCAAGACAGAGTCCAAGAAAAAAATATTATGTACCCAGTCTCATCCCTACAGGTTACCTTTATTTACAGTAATTACCTTAGATTAGATCTGTTCAGTAATTCATACAATCCGAACAAGAAAAAATGCAAGAAAATTACCAGGAGTTGCTGATCAGCGCTTCAAGAATACAATTTCTGAAGTTGCAGGAGAGAGAAAAATAGAACAAATAAAAAAGAAAAGTTTTATTTTTATTTATTTTTTTAGTTTTTGAAATTGAAAAGAGAAAAGAGAGGGATGGGGGGTATAAATAAGGGGAGGGGTGGGACCCACGAGGGAGTTGGGAGGGAGTAGATGATCCACCCAGCCGAATGAATGAATATGCATTTGGGCTTTGCTTACTTGCACATTCTGGGTCCTAACTCCCCCCCCCCCCATTTAATACCCCCCTTTCCTCCTTTCCCAAATGCAACTATATTATATTCCAAGTTATTATTATCAAAGGTAAAAATTATTATTATTAATATAGGTATATAATTTATAAATAATTAATTATAAAATTGTATTAAAAATAACGATGTTACTCTGCTAATAACATTATCCTATGTATTCCAAAATTATAAAAATTATTTAGATTTTTTAATTTTTTTAATGTTACAGCTAAACTTCCAAAATTTTTAATGTCACACCCGTTAATATCCGTCAATTTTTTCCGATTTGGCATTTAAAAAATATTTTTTTAAATATAAAATATATTTTTTAAAATTGTTTTAAATGTAAATTCGAATTTTTTTAATTATTTTCTCTTTTCTTTCGATAGTCATGTCGACAAAACTAACGAATATTAATAGCGTTAATATTAAGGTGTGACATTGAAAAATTAGAAAATGTATATATTTTTTGAAATAGTGTCTAAAATTTAAGTGGTTTTTTAGTAAAAAGACCCTATTTTATATGTATGTATTAAATTATTAAATTTTAAAAATATGCTATTTTACAAAGATGAAATTATTATTTAAAAATTTTAATGATAAAATAATCTAGAAACTAAAAAAACCTATTTTTTAGAAAAATATAACAATAATCACAAGTAACTTCAATAATATAATATAATATAATAAATTTGTTTAAGGTTTTTTTGCAAATAAATAAAATATATAAACATAATTATTCTTTTAGATTCTAGTTTTATCTCTTTTATATTTACTAAATTTCTAAATTCAACTACAAATTTATTTTATCAAAAAAATAAACTTATATTTTGTCTCAGAATATTTTTTTAATTATTTATAGAAATTAAAAATATTTTTCACTTTCTAAGTTTGTAATATAATCACTATAATCAATTTAAAAAGTAAGTTTGGATGAATTACAAAAATCTCCTTTACATTTTGTCTAAAAAAACCTTTTGCTTTTTTTCTTAAAAACAAAAATCTTCTTCTAAGGAAAAAAAGAAATTATTCATACATTTTACCCCCTCACTTTTCATGGCAAAATGACTATAAAAAGTTGACTTAATGGTGAACTTAATAAATTGGGTAAAGCGTTTAATTTTTAAGAAGTAAGGACGAAGTAACGGGTTTTAAAAGTGAAAGAAGTTTGCTATTTTTGAGGCAAAAAGTATAGAGTTTTTTTATAATTTACCCTTGAAAAAGTTTATAGAATCTATCGTATAGACATTATCAAAGGGGTTGCAATTTATATATGATAACACAACATGAACATCATGGCGTGGGTCATAATTTTTGGAGTTAGATTAAATCTGTGAGTATGTAATATTTTTAGAGCCTAGTCATATAAAATAATTTGAACTACAGTTGATTGTATTAATTCAACAATCCATTCTAATAAAAACATGTCATACGTTATTGCTAGTGTGCAACCGTAAAGAAAATTGCTATGCATGTATGTTTTAAAAATTAGAATTTAATTTTAAAAAAAAAAGCCACCCATATCATGAAACAGGCAAGCTGTACTAGATTGGCCAAGGTTAAAAGTTTGTGACCCATTAAACTCACAGTTGAGTTTGTTATGCCAAAAGCCTCTCTAATAATTGGATCCAATTGGATCGGAGAAAGTGAGTGATGTGTTTGTGCCGTAGACTTTTATGTGAGGGAGAGTGTTAAGCGTAAGAGCTTGACATGTGAATAAAGATGTCAATCCCACATTACAGAAATAAGAGTGAAAAAATCAATTTATAAGTGCAGTGGGTTACTCCATCTATGTCAATTGGTTTTAGGATGAAACTCTATTTGGGCTTATATGTGGATCTCTCGTGTTCCAACTCCATGGGTCGGATCTAAAGACTCAATGAAATTTCATTGATTTTGTTCATAATAGTGTATAATTCCAACAATATATATAAGAGGATGAGAGATGAGAGGAGTAAATTATAATTATAATTATTTACCAAAAAAAAAGTAAATTATGACTATTAGATTTAAATCAAGAAAATTTAGACTATTGATTCTAATGAGAGGTGTAAAAGTAATTATGAAAAATGAAACCTTGATTTAGATATGTTTTATTTTCAGTTTTATTTGTATATCTAGTTTCTATAGTGTTCTCGCGTTTGTTAGACCTGTTTGTATTTCAATATACTTTCCTGTTCTCTTGTTTTGGTCTGTTGTTTGTACTTGTCATTTTTTAGCCTTCATCTCTTTACTGGTATACTAGGGCTCGGTTTGGTCGAGTGGCCTGCCTTGTACCGCAATCTTGTCGCTATTTATCAAAAAAAGAAAAAAGATGTAGTGGACATAATTTACTCCTCTCACCCTCTCATAAGAGTCATGTTAGAACAAATTGTCGAAATACTTGCAACCGGGTAACCAAGAGATCTCAGGTGTTGAGGCCGTGTAATCACTTTTCTTAAGGTTTATTTCGGTATACGAAATATCCTCGGGGATACAACAACCAAAAATGAAGTGAGAATGTATAAAGGGAGAGAGAGATCAAGATATGAAGAGATTGGTGGTTTTGTTTAAGAACACAACACAAGAACACTTGAATGCAAAGATCTTTTAATCTTATTTTTCCCTTGTGTTTTTTCATTCCATTATTAAACCATCAAAGTATGGAGATATAAACATGTGTATGCATGTAAAGAGGTGTCCCAAAACGAAAAGCCAAAACTGAAATAAAGAACAGGGAAAAAACCGCGCAGAAAAACCGTCGAAACCGAGCTGTGTGTCGACACACATTTCCTATGTGTTCTGTAAAGGGTTGTGTGTCGACACACGGGCCATGTGTGTCAAAAAACAGTTATTTTCCTATCGTTCTGTAGGATTGTGTGTCGACACACATGGCCCATGTGTCGACACACACGCCTAACAAGCTCTTAAACATTCAAACAAATATCGGGACAATCTCGAATACATTTTATACATACATAAACAACATTTAACATATACATACGCATTATTTAACACGTTTTGAAAATACACCACCAAGTCATGTCCTATATATGTATATTAGCATTTTTGGCTATAATAATACATATATACTAAAAATTTTCTCTTATACAATATAGTAAAGAAATATGGCATTTATCAGTTAACAACTCTAGGGTTTTGTCCATTTATTATCAATGTATCTTGACGTTTAATATATATAAGTTATTACCTGAGATGTAACAATTATATCATTCAAATATTTTGAGATTGCTGCTCTCTCGGGTCTAGTGGTATGGACCGCAGTTGCCCTGCACCGTTCTAGGGTTCAAGCGGCATATGTAGGATAGTTTATTAGGCTAGCTTAGGTATTTCCCCCTTCCCCTTGTAGCCTTCGGGCGTTTGTTTGATGAAAAATATATATATATTTTGAGATTTAAATATTTCATCAATCAAGCTATCGCTAATGCAGGATTTTCGCTAGACACTATTGACATGGAATATGATTTCAAAAGTATCCTCTGCCAAAATTTGATTTAAGTGATTGCATGATACTTTGATTTTGACAATATATAGGTATCATTTGCCATAATTAAGTGATTGTAGTCTTCGCCATTGTAAAAAAAAAAAAAAGTGTTTATAATTTCTTAAATTTTCATCAAAAATATTGAAATGACTCTTATACATATTTTCATAATCATCTATTATATCAATATTTTTTAGTAAAAATTTGATCGTTTTCTAATAAAAAATTATTAGATTTTGATGTAATGTAACTAAATGATAAAAGTTATAATATAAAATGTCATGATATATGAATAAGAAAAGTTTAAAACCTTTAAATATCTAAGTAATAAATTTTAAAAATATAAAAATTGAATATTTGATACATGTACACACACACACACAAAAAAAAAAAAAAAAAAGATCTTGTACCTTTGATAAAACTTTCACGGTTTTGGTCAGCTACTAAACTTGTTGCTTTTATAATTTGATATAATGCCTCCGCAGTGTTCCTTCTTTGACTTTATGCCTTTCCACGCCGTTCGTTTTTCTTTTTTCTTTTCTTTTTTTTTTTTTTCCCTAAATTCAACTTCTTAAAGTATAAGATAAAAATGCAATTGTTTTTTAAATATAAAATCTCAAAAGAAAAGAAAAAGAGGTATTCAATGTTAAAATTTGAGGTACGTGTTTTAATTTTGTTAAACTCCTTCAAATTTTCTTGTTCATATTGAAAATCGAGTTAGTTTCGAAAATAATGTTAAAAAATAAAAGAAATAATGCTCGAAAAAAATAATTACTTTGATAGGAGCCACGTGTGCAAGGTAGCTGACGCAGCTAGGGAGCTCTAACATCCATTTTCTGTAGAAATAATAATGTGAATAGTATAAGTTCAGCGAAAAGTACTGTAAAAATACAGCAAAAAGTAATGTAAAAATACTACAAAAAATTTAGTAAAAATACAGTAAAACTAAATAGAAAAGTTCTGTAAAATTGCAGAAAAATAATGCTGGAAAATACTGTAAAAATCACAGATTATGAAATATGAAAAACGAGTGGAATTTTTCCAGTTAATTTCAGTAATATGCTGCTGTAAACGTCAGTAGAATACTGCGTGAAATTTCAGTAAAGTAGTATTGAAATAATATCTAAACACAACAATCAAATAATACCGGAAAGAGGGAAAGTTGACTAGAATATAGAAGATACTGCGTCGTGGGAAATACCACTGTCTTAAAAGACGATTTCGCCGCTGCTCCGGTACAAACAGTGTTACCGGCGGCCGTCCTTCAGGATTAACATCGTCCGACTGTTAATGTGCACTCGTTAATCATCTGGTAAGAGAGCCCAAGAACTTTGCCCAAGTATTTTGAAAGAAGAGAGAAAGTCGAAGAAGATGGATTATTTTGGATGATGTCTTCAAGCTAAGGCAAGCCTCTTATTTACACTAGTCCAAAGGTCCCAACAGCTAGAATTGCAGTAATGGAGTCTAATAGCCTTGATCCAACGTTATTAAACGGCTAACCATGATTAATGACACAATTTTAATGTTAATTAGACAACATTCTCTCCAACAGCTATATTATTTAGATAGCGTAACAGTCTGAAGACTTTTTCCGTAAAATAAATGGAAACGTTGAAAAAAAGATCATTCACACCCACGCCCGAGCATGGCAGGCGGCGCCCGCGCAAGTGGTTCCTATTCTCTCACTCATGACTTAATTCAAATAGGGGGCTTACATATACATATTTAAACTTTACAAAACCCCCGTCTTTTTCTTATGTGGGACAGCACCCTATTATTTTTGCAATATAATTTTCCCATAACACTTTAAGTTTAGCTTGTATCATTTTTCCAACAATCCCCCACAAAGGATACAAGCATAGAAGAGGAAGGAAGATAGATTGGGCAAAGAGAGTTCAGTTTTTTAGTGCCGATATGAATCATCATCTAGTGTAACCCAAATTTAAGATCAACATCTAACAAGGTGACTTTCGTCTTGAATCTCACAAAGGGTTGTATAGTCTTTCACTGGGACACAAAACAAACTCCAAATCTTGGCAACTCCTGCTATTTGGTGCGTTTTATCGGCTATGCGCTCATCCTGGATATTCATAGGCGCTCTAGAAGGCAAGTCTTAAATCCTTCATAGGGAGCGGCTACACTCCCACACCTACATAGGTGGATCCCATAAAGTGTGTATTACCGCACACCACCAAGCATATGGATATGGGTCCATTAAGAGCTAAAGCTCAACCTTACCCCTTGGTAACATACAGACGGTGTCTATCAAGTGCAAGCCTTAATTACACCATCCAACATATGGCTATGGACCCGTCTCCGCACTATCACACCATAGGGAAGGACAACATAAAATACTATGCATTCTTTGAATGAAACTATAACTTTTCACATTGAACCTGTTAAGACCAGGTTGGATACATCACAGTTTATTCATGTATAGACATTAATCCCATCCCCCTCGATGTTTCTATAATCATTTTACAACAAAGGCCTTTTGTCAACGGATCTGCAAGATTCTTTTTAGACTTTACATAGTGTCGTGATATCACTCCACTTTCTAGAAGACCCTTCACGATCTTATGCTTGAGACGAATATATCTCCTCTTGCCATTATAAACCTTGTTCTTAGCCATATCAATTGCAGCTTGACTATCACAGTGAAGTGATATTGATGGAGTTGGAAGCCCCCACAATGGCACGTCTTCCAATAAACTTCTTTGCCACTCGGCTTCATGACCTTCCAACTCAAGAGCAATAAACTCAGATTCCAAAGTAGATATAACAGTACAAGATTGCTTAGAGAATTTTCAGGATATAACACCTCCAGCTAGTGTAAATACATATCCACTAGTGGAATTAATCTCGTCATTATTAGACACCCAATTCGTGTCACAATATCCTTCTAAAAGAGCGGAAAACTTTCCCAAGTGAAGTCCCCAATTCATAGGTCCTTTCCAATATTTTGGCATATTGTCAATGACATAGTCTTTTCACCAAATTGTGGTTTTATTTTCATTGTTAGACTCTGATTCTTTTTATATTTATCCAACATTTATTGATCAAACATATGCATTCTATTTGTTAATGTTGTACATATTCCACTAATGCTTATTGATAATATATATGAGTTTAACAGCATGATTGATGTAAACATAGTATTTAATAAGATTGTCACCAACATATAATCAAGATTGATATTTTATAATTCTCACTCTAATAAATCGTTTTTAAAGATATGTTGTTAACAAACATAGAAACATTATATTAATTATTAGGTTGTTAACGCTATTGGTCCCTATACTGTATCTAATATGTCAATTTAGTCCATGTACTTTTAATTTTTTCAATTTAGTTTATGTACAATCACAAATGTATCAATTTGGTCCAAAATTCGAAATTGTTGTTAATTTCTAAAATAATATTGATTAAATGATAACATATATAATATTTGTAATCTATTTCTTTGAGATGAATACTAATCTTAATAATCAAATATACGTTGATTAAACATACAATAACTCAACACACATATCAGGCTTTTTTCAAAATTGAGTTTGGGAAAATCCAAATGCATTAACATATAATTATTTAATATCTTGTGAGTTAATTCAGTAGGTCTCTAATTTTTATTACAAATTATTTCTCGAAGTGTACTTATTGAATAAGTAATTGGTTTCTATACTTTCGTATTTTAAATTTGGCACCAATAACATGTTGTTTCTATGGTATTAATAAAATATTTGAACCTTAATAATATTTATATGTATACTTTGTGTATTTCGATAATAATAAGTGTGAGAAAATGTATATTATCATTATAATTATTTTAGAGTAACAACCTCTTGTTACTATGCTAAAATGATTTATGCATAATTATTTTTTTTAAGGTTTGATGGTAAAACTTTAAGAAAATATTTAACTTGAGCTCTATATTCTTTGAAAAAAAAAATTGAGTTTAGGAAATTTCTCGCTTAGATACTTAAAATATGAGAATTTATTATTAAGGTACCCAAATATTTCAATATATACAATGAAGTAACTAGGACTTTCGAAATTTTATTCCTTAAGTAATTTGAAATTCAAAAATTTTTATCAATTAACTACTTTCAAACTTAAGTGAATATTGATAGGAAAGTACCATAGATCATAATTCTAGGTACCTTTTATCGTAGTATGATTATTATTTGTAGCAAAATGCTGACATGGCATGAAATTTAGGCAATGTAGGAGTATTTTGTATCAAATGTGGTAAATTGTTTTATAATATGTTGTATTTTTGTTGAAACCACTGTGGTAACGGAACTATATTGTTGTAATCTTGTATAAATGTTAATATTGTTTAGATTCTCACCAACAACAACAACAACAACAGGCCTAGTGCCTCAAAGGCTCCTGCGGTAGCAGGGTCTGGGAAGGGTGCAATGTACGCAGCCTTACCCCTTCAGGGTGAAACCCTAATGAGAGGTTGTTTCCGAGGACCCCCAACCTAATATGCATGAAAACATGAAAACATAGAAGCATGGTAGCATAGAAGCAAAAAAGCAAACAAGCATTTAGGTGAAAGAGCATACATAATGACACAATGCAAGCATATAGAGAGTAAAAGCAACGGGTCGCAATACATCCCCTAGGTGACAGGCCATAAGAAAACTGAGCAGCCAACATACGGCAAAATTGCGTACAAACAAACATGCATGCAAAAAGCCTTGTGACACTATTACCAGCTTAGAAGTGCTCGTCGCTCATAAACCGCTATATCGGTTACACCTATACTAATCCTCCACTAAGCTCTATCTAGGGCCATCTCCTCATTTAGGTTGAGATATGAATGTCTTGTCGAATTGCCTCCATCCAACTCTTCCTTAGCCGGCCTCTCCCTCTCTTTCCGTCTATAATATGGAGTTGTTCGCATCTCCTAACAGGTGCAGTAGTTGGTCTCCTTCTAACATGCCCAAACCACCACAGACATTGCTCCCTCAACTTATCCTTAATTGGGGCCACGCCTAATTTACTTCTTGTAACATCATTTCTGATCCTATCTTTCCTTTTCTATCCACACATCCATCTTAACATCCTCATCTCCGCCACCTTCAGCTTCTATGTGTGATGCTGCTTAACTGGCCAGCACTCCGCCCCGTAAGACATAGCTGGTCTTACTACCATTTTATAATATTTTTTCTTTAACTTTAATCGAAACTTCCTATCGCACAGTACCGCAGAGGCCATCCTCCATTTATGCCAACCCACTTTAATCCAGTTGTTGACATTTGCGTCTACTTTGCCGTCTTGTTGCACCATAGAACCCAAGTATTTAAAGCACTCTTTCTGCGGTATGTACTCCGATCCAATCTTGACGTTTTCTAAGCTTGGCCTGGTAGAGGTACAGAACTTGAGTTCCATACACTTGGTCTTAGATCTACCAAGTCTTAAACCTTTCGATTCCAAGGTCATTCTCCAAAGTTCTAGTTTCTCATTCACCTCTTCCCTCCCCCACCAGAACTATATCGTCCGCGAAAAGCATGTACCAAGGCACGTCTGCCTTGAATGTGTCTAGTGAGCTCGTCCATAACTAGAATGAACAGAAAAGGACTCAAATCTGATCTTTGGTGTACCCCAACTATAATGAGAAAAGCGTCTGTATCCCCTTCTCCTGTGCGCATATTAGTTGGGGCATCTTCGTACATACCATATTCTTGCATAAGGGGCCCAGTTGAGTAAAATTTTCAAAATTTAGAAGGTGCATATTAAAATATGGGGATACCTAATGCTTAGTACTCAAACGTAATGGTATCTATACCTAATGCTTAGTACTCAAATGTAATGGTATCTAAGTAACAAGTTTTCTCTTTTAAAAATAAAATTATGTAACTAATATGTGAAATAGTCTCATTTTGTTAACGAAAGGCCTTTATTGATTATGTTAAAGTTTACATTTCACCTTGGCCAAGTTTGTTGATTTCTAAATGAAATTTACAAGGCACCTTTTTCACAAATCAACGTGGTTGATAAATGTTGGGGAAATTTGAACAATGTGTTTTATTTCATTGGTTGAAAAGTATGGCACTCCAAGCATCATACGCTTCTATATTTGCATATTGCAGGCTGTAACACATTCTATGATATTCAATTGTAAGCTTGTCAATATTCATGTAGGTTGTTTAAAGCATAGAGTTGTTCAGTCAATGATTTTTGAAATTTATCTTTACGTTCTTATTATTTGATTAGATTTTTTGCTTAATTAATAATGAGATACTAAATTCTAAAAATTAAAGGCCTCATTATGCCATTTTCGTACAATATGAAGAGTATATGATTGTATATCTAATTTGAGTGCCCATCACACATTTGTTGGATAAAGTTATACGCATAAAATTTATTTGAGCCACAAATATTAAGCACTTATTCAATATAAAGTTAGTATAAATATTCCAACACTAATAAACATAATTTAAAATTTAAATGCATGTTAAAATTATACGTCCCCTTATTCTATTTATATTTTAAAAGATTAAATTATTCTTTAAGCATAAATGTAAGGTAAGATGAAGTAGATACAGTATTGATATATATTTTTTATAAATTAATAAATTTTTAATAGAAATTTTTATGTTGAACAAAAACTAAATATTGTTACATATATATTAAATACTATTTGATTCTGGTACCATATTTATATCAAGACCATTTCTATTTCCATTTAGTTAAATGATTAAAATTAAGGTAAAATAAGATTACAAAATTAACAAAATTTCAAATATATGAAAATAATTAAAATGCAATTTAATATTTTTTTCTAAAAAAAAAAAACACTTAGGTGATTGGCATTCAAAATATTGGTTTGTTAATTTAGCATTGATAAAAAAAAAAGTATTAAAACCATTTAACCATAAATAGTAATAATTATGATTGCTAAAATAAAAGTGAATAAAGTAATATTTAATGGGATTAATCTGAACACCCTTGTTAATAAAATTAGATTAAGCTATAATTAATGAATTTGACCACATGTTCGAAAAATTGAGAAATAAAATTTTCCATATAGAATATTATCTTATGCTATGGGAAATGTGAAAAAAAATCGAATAATAAAATTTTGTATATAGAATATTATCTTATGTTATGGGAAATGTGAAAGGTAACAGTTTTTTGTGGTTGGCTTATAAATGGCCCACCGTCCACCCTAAATATTTACGATTATGGTATATGTTCTTAACACATAAAAATAAACTATTAAATTATTAAAATAATTATTTGATATCATTCTATAACCTAGTCACCTAATAGGGTACCAACATGCAAACACCGAATTCTATTAGAACTTCGAAGTTAACCGTGCTTGGGCTAGAGTAATACTAGGATGGATGACCTCCTGGAAAGTTCTCGTGTTGCACCCCTTAGGTTAGGGGTTCTCGGAAAAACAACCTCTCTTCGTGGTAGCACCCTGAAAGGGGAAGGCTGCGTACATCCACTCCTCTAGACCCTGCTTAGATGGAAGCCCTTAGAGTATTAGAAATGTTGTTTTTTTGTTCTATAATCTAGTCAGCATTACTCACATGAGAAAGTAACATATTATCGGAAAAAATATGAACCATTAGATCTAAACCAAAGACCAATATTTAAAAATTATTTTTACACTTCTTACTAAAGTTAATGACTTAGGTTTCATTAATTTGAATCCAATGGTCAATATTGTCTCCTCTTATCTCTTCTCGTATCTTTTCCCTAACTCTCAAATTCTAAGAATTAGGCTCTGTTTATTTTGAAGGAAAAGTAGAATCTAAGAATTGATTTTTCTTAGAAAAAGGTTTTCCAAGGAAATATGAATTCCGAGTGGGGTTTTCCGTTATTTGTTTCAAAGAAAAACTTAATTTCTCATTGTGATGTTTTCTTGTATGTTTTAAAAAAATATTTTTCACTAATCATTTTATATCTTTTGTAGGACAACGTAAGTAATAATCCAACATCTATGAAGTAATAAAATAAAAAGTTAACTATCAAAGCTGTATAAATTAGAAAAATTATTTTTTAGGTATTTTAAAATTTGAGTATTTATCATCTAAATACTTTTTCATTTTAATATATACAATGAGGTGTCATGAGATAAGAAATTTTATCACTTATGTATATACTGTGTTAAAATCTGATAAATTTTCATCAAAATTCGATTAATTTCTGCTAAAAACCTGATGTAGTATAATTATCATATTATCAAAAGGTTGTCCACATTCTAACAAAAATTATTTATATATTATCAAAAAATATGTCATGTTAGCATTTTCAGACAAAAGAAATTATTGCATTATAATATAGGATACATATAGATTGTTGTTTTCATTTAAAATATACTAAATTTTGGCAAAAGATACCTGATTCATGAGAAAAGTTTTAAAGTTCAGATTATATTATTTTATATTAAAGAATTATTATAGTGTATATGTAATATATTGATTAAAGTTGTTCTGTTGTAACAATAACCAAGTAATATCCAAGCTTTTTTAATTATTCAGTTTAATTCTTGTTCGATGGTGTAACGTTAAATGTCTATAGTGCAATCTGGTTTATTTTGATTCGATCTCGATTTGCATGATAATGACCGTGAAGGTTTTTGAGCCACTTAGAATCATGACTTCCCCCATTGTGAAAGGGAAGTCATTTTCCCTCATTTGAGGAAAAAGGTTTTCCATCGGAAAACCTTTTCTGTGAGCTAATGAAGAGCCAAACAAAGGAAAAGGGGAAAACTACTTCCTAAAATATCGTTTTTTCCTAAAACAAACAGAGCCTTAGAGTTTAATTATCCAAGGCAATAAAGAAATATAAAACTTAAACATAAAACCATTAAAATATCACAAACTCCATTAACCAATAATTAAATAAATAGAATGTTTTACTTATAATTTTTTAATATTTTAGAATTTTTATCGCCTGAATAACTTAGCATTTTAATATATATAATTGGTTACCATTTGTTGTAATCACAAATATAATACAAAAGTCAAATTAGTCTTAATCATAAATCATGCATTGCACGGAGGGAATCTAGTTTATTATTACGGTTAAGTACATTTTAGTACCTTGACGCTTTTGGAAATAATAAAAAGGACTGTGACCTTTTGAAATTAATAAAAATGCCCTAAGTTTTTTATCATATAATAAAAATTTCCATAGGTTTTTTGTTATATTAATAAAAAAGCCAATTTCGAACTTGACGATGTTATTTTTCGTCCGACTGAGCTGACATAACAACTAATTTTTTATTAATGCTATAGTAAAATGACAACAATATTGTTCAATAACCATATTTTTAAACAAATTAAACAAAAATATATAGTTTCTACATAATACATATCTCGAATTTCGTGCTTATGAAGTAAAAATAAGGGTATTAAATGGTAGCTTTGTCATTTACTATAACATTAATAAAAAAAGCAATTGTTATGTCAGCTCTGTCGATGAAAAATGACATCATTATATACCGGAGAAAGACCTTTTTATTAATACAATAAAAAATTAGAGACATTTTTATTAATTTAAAAAAATCATTGTCCTTTTTATTATTTTAAAAAATATCGCAATTCAAAAATGTAAATAACCCTTATTGTGACTTAAATTGCATATTTAATAAAGTGTGCTTTATCACAACGAGCAGCTAGCAAGTAAAGGAGCACATGGCGAGGTTCATTTATTTGGGAGGGTCCATAGGATGATGAGCTGGTTTTGGTCATGTAGGACTTGTTTGAATGCACTCCTTTATGACACAACTACTTCTATAGTCCCTAGCAAAGGTTGTCCACTTCCCATGACCCGCGGCGACTATCGTATTGAATTCATATTTGTATTTATCTTACTGTTAGCTATGTTTGTTCTGGAAATAAATTGTTGAACATGTGTCGAGCTTGGAAACTTTGTGCTTGAGCTTGGCTCATCAAAGAACCGAATTCGGGTGATCATGATTAAGCTCAAACTCAGCTCTGTGAGCTCTGAATGAAGCTTACTTTATTTAGGCTAATTTAAGTTTGATTTAAATTTATTTGGAGTTGTTTAGGCTCGAGTTTGCCTCATTTAGGCTCAAACTTGGTCTGATTACACATATTTAGTCTAGTAAATTGTATGAAGGTAGACTCATTTAGGCTGGTGAACTTCGATAGACTTGGGCTCAACTCAAGTGTGAACCACCTGAGCCTTTTTTGAGCTTTATAACTACTCAGCTTGCCAGCTCTTGTGAGCCAGCTTGGCTCATTTAACCCCTTAACAAGAAGCATGTTAGTCAATTTAGTTTGTTGCCGAAAAAGGTTAGATTTGAGTCAAAATCAACTTGTATGGTATTTTGTATATATTTCTCTTTGTAATCTCCAATTTTGGGCAAAATACAAAAAAGTAAGTTTGTTGACTTGACTTGTCTGCATTGCCAGTTATTGTCATGTCAACCAAAGAAAGCATCAGTGGATCCATTTAAAAAATTGCATGCTCTGATCATAAACAAAACAATTGAGTTTCTTTTGTTCTAGAATAAGCGAGTGAGGCTTTTCGTTTCAAAGCTAGACTAACCAGTTTCATTCCTTAGGTAGAATGATTTGGTAATATGGACAAGTCAAGTTAACAACTTACTATTCTATTTTAGTCTTTTACTAATGGTACACAAACAAATGGATCAAAGCAGTTCTAACAAAATACTCAACCAAATTATGTTGTTAGTTTCTTTTTTTTAATAGAAGATCACCTTCAAACGTAGTTATTTTTCACTTTAGCATGATAAATTTTAAATCAATTTAAACTCTTGAAAAAATTGATTCATCGACAATGTTAGTGTATGGGGTATGTCTTCATCAACCTCATGTCAACTTGTTATCCAAGTGTAGAGTAGTTGAAAGCCAACATTTAGTGAAGTTAGTTGAGAGATCTAATCTAATGTAAGCCTCAAATTCCAACAACACAAATAAAGAAAAAAAGTGACCATAACTTAAAGAATAAAGTTGAACATAATGCACTCATTATTTAAGAACCGATCCGGTTAAGATTTATGACCCAAAAAAGTTGTACATGCTAAAGGCTGACAAATACAATAATTTTTTGGTTGTGTTTTGCAACAACTTTTTTTATTACGATTGGAATAACTTTTACCTGATTAATTAGTTAAACAGCTAAAAGTTGTGTTGATTAAATAATCTTAAGTTAGCATTTTGAATACATTTTAGCGTTTTGAAGTTAGCTTTTGAAATATTATTCAAAGTAGCTTTTGAAAAGTTATAGAGTTTAGTTTTTTACATATTGAATTACTAGTACATCCTTTTAGTATTTTCTAAAAAAAATACAACATAAATATATTATTCATTTATTTTTGCATATATGACCTACTTACTATATTTTTCTAAAAGTATTAAATTATTTTTATAGATGGAATTGTAACTAAATTTATAAAATATTAAGAGTTAAGTTAATTTAATCTAAATTATTTTACTATTATTTTAATTGTTAGGCTGATAGAAAAAAAATTGATTATTAGAATTAACATAACATAAGTTAATCTATACTACTATGATATCTCACTTATAATTATATTTATATATATATATGTATATCTCACTTATAAATGTGAGTACATTAATAAAAAAAAGTTTAAGTCTTATTAGTTCTATAGTTTTATTTGTAGATGTCTCTATATAAAATTTACATTAAAAAATTAACTGCAACAACTAATTTTACGTAACACTTATATCTGCTTATTTATTTATCAGCCAACAGCTAACAACTGGTCAATTAGATAATGTTAATAGCTAACAGTTTTCTGTTAACAGCCAACAGGTAACTACTTGTTAAGGAACCAACTTTCCCAAAAGCTTAAGCTAATGGGTAAAGGCCCATGAATAGTTTTATACTCTAACATGCCCCCTCACGCAAATGCCAATTGGGCTTGAAGCGTGGACAATGCACAGGCCCACCTCATACCTTGTGCTTAATTGTTTTAATATTGAAAGTGGGGGCTGTTGAGATTCGAACTCCTGACCTCTTAGTTATCAAGGCTCTGATACCATGTCAAAGAACCAACTTTCCCAAAAGCTTAAGCTAATGGGTAAAGGTCCATGAATAGTTTTATACTCTAACACTACTCATGCCAAACATGGCCCTCGAAAATTATAACCAAGAGTGGTGTTTTGATTGGTGAAACAGTAAAATGTTAATCAAAAGAAATTTGATCGTTAGGAAGTAAGCACAAGAAGTAGGAATTCATGATAAGCAGGTATTTGACATTTTATTTGATTACTAGGAAATTGGCAGAATATGAGAAATAGAAATTCTCTAACAATTTTAAATTCCTTTAAAACACAAAAAATAACTTACTAAACCCTTTGGGTAAGTTCTAATTCGTTTATTTCTAAATAAACCCCTAGGAAGTTCTAATTCTTATCGTGACGTGACAACTAAATATTTTATACCTACAATTTAAGAAGTTAATATAAGAATTGAATTCCTAAGAAGTACAACTATGTATAGAAATTCAATATATGTGCTAATCAGACAAAGGTCATATCATTTAGAAAAATGAGTATGGTATCAAAAAAACAAAAAAAAACAAAAAAAGAAAACTGAGTGAAAAAAGGGCCCAATCAGTAGAGCTGGGCTGGGAAGCCCAATCGGTGTGAGCAGGCTTGGCGGACTGTGGGGGGCCAGTTTAATATAGGCGAAAATGGTTAATTTTGGCCCCTGCTCCACAATATCTAATTGGTCCAATATTTTTTTATTATTATTTTAATTAAAAAATAAGTGAAACACTATTATTTTACACTCATAAATTATAATAAGTTAGTCTTGTTATGTATGACCTATGTATTTTGCTCATATTTATTTGTGTATCGACTTGTGTAGTCCCGTATGAGTTATTTAATTTATGATTGACTATGTTTAACAAAAACAAACCTTGTGATGCAAAGGCTCCCGCCAAAGTAGGCTCCGTGGGAGGGGGAGTGAGATGTATGTAGCCTTACCCTTTCAGGGTAGTATTCTAAAAGGAGGCTGTTATGGTTGAATGTGTTCATTAAATAAAATAGATTTATTATGGATTGAATCTATCGATAATGACTTGTGTAGTCTTGTGTGAGTGATCAATTTAATAAATTTTAGATTTTAGTTGAAGAAGCAAGTCTTCCCCCCCCCCCCCCCCTCTCTTCTTCTCTCTTATATTGAAGCAATTATTAGTGATTTTTTTTAGTCATGTATTCACATTAACAACATTCTCAATGCCCCAATGACTTTTGCTTAAGTAGGGTGTGGAGGGTGGATGTACGCAGTCTTCCCCCTTTAGGATACTACCTTGAAGGGAGGCTGATTCCGAGAACCCCAACCTGAGGAGTGTAATATAAGGACTTTCTAGGAGGTCATCCATCTTAGTACTACTCTCGCTGGCTAAATTCATCAATTGATTTTCTCAATCAAAGAAATGAATTTGATCCCTGAAAAAAGCTAAGGTAATTGTCCCTGACTTTTATGGTGATAAATAAGTTATGAAGTGATTAATCTTTGAATCTTGAATGAATAAAGAAATAGAATAAGAGTTTACTTTAAATATTAATGACAAAAATGAAAAATAAAACAAAATAAAGAAAAGATTGAAAAAACAAATAAAAATCCAACAGTGTGTATTCCACTGCCATTTTAATAAAGACACTAAAATGGAAAAGATCGTTGTGACCGCTTTTCTTGTGTGAATCTTTATTTCATACTCGATATTAGCTTTCACAAAGAACAAAGCTCGGGGAAAAAAGCAAAAAGAATTCAGTCATATAGATTTACGAGTTACGACGAGTTGTGCTTCTTGGAATCTTGAGCATTGACATTGAGATAGAATTTGATTCCCCTATTCTTGGAAGCCAAATTTGAATTCATAAATTGATTATTCATTAATTAAAGAGATTTGCTCCTAATTTGAATTGTATTTTATTATTACTTTTTTTGCATAATTAAGTACAAGCCTGACATAAAGTGGCACGCCACACCTGAGCTGCATATACAAGAGACAAAAAGCAAATACCCTAATTATATATCATCAATGACAAAAGAGAAAAGTAATCAAACATCCATAGAGATATCTGTAATCCTTGTTGCTGCAGGTAGAGACAGCCGATATGCTACCTTCCTAATAGCCTCTGTAATCTGAAAGGGTCCATAATATTTAGGTGAGAGCTTATGGCAGCTGCGTTGCGCAATGGGGATTTGTTTGTAAGGGAGAAGCTTCAAGAAGACCCAATCACGAACATTGAAGCTTCTATCTGATCGTCTTCTATTAGCTGTTTGAACCATCCTGTTCTGAGCACGTTGCAAATGAAATTTCAGCACCTAAATCATCTCTTCCCTTTGATTCAAGCTTCTGTCAACTGCCTCAACACTACTTTCACCAACTAGATACAATATATGTATTGGGGGTGGTTGGCAATACACTATCTGATAAGGTGTCTTGTATGGAGATGAATGCCAAGTGGTATTGTACTACCATTCTTCCAGTGGAAGCCACCTAGCCCAATGTGAAAGATTGGAATTGCACATACACCACAGGTAGGTTTCTAGCCCCCTATTAACCACCTCGGTTTGTCCATCTGTCTAAGGATGGCATGCTGTGGAGAGCTGTAAATCAACCCCTTGGATTGAGAACAGAGCTTGCCAGAAATCACTCTGAAAGATGGTGTCCCTGTCACTGATTATAGTACTGGGAAGACCATGGAGCTTGTACACCTTGTCCATGTAAGCCTGAGCCACGGTTAAAGCCGAGTAGGGGTGTGCTAAGGCAATAAAATGAGCTGCCTTGCTATGTCTATCAACCACCACTGGGATCACATCTTTCCCAAACGACCTTGGAAGACCCTCTATGAAATCCATAGAGATATCTTTCCTAATAGTTTCAGGTATGGGAAGGGGTTATATCAGGTCCTGGGTATGCCACTGTCTTATGCTTGCAAGCTTGACATAGAGTGCACTGCTGGATGAACTCTTTCACTAATCGAGTCATCCCCTTCTAGAAGAACATGGACTTGATCCTCTGAAGTGTTGCATCCCTCACTGAGTGACCTCCACTTGGAGATTCATGAAGCCATTGGAGGATTTTTCTTCTCAAATCAACATCTTGTCCTACAACAAGCTTCCCTTTTCTCTTCAATTAACCCTGCTGCCATGTATAGTGAGGGTGACTTTGGCCATCAGCTTGCAATTGACTGATCAGTAGCTGCAGTTGAGGGTCTGTTTGCCATGAAGTTGCAGCAACTGGTATAAATTGCTCTCTACTGCGGTGAGCATCATGCAAACTATCTCACTACTGGAGATCCTGGATAATGAATCTACAACCACATTCTCCTTTCCCTTCTTGTAGTCAATTGTGCCGCTAAAGCCCATCAGTTTGAAGAGTCACAGCTGCTGAAAATGCATGCTGGTTTTCTTCTCCAAAAGATACTTTAAGCTTCTTTGGTCTGTTCTGATAATGAAGGTATTGTTGATCAAGTACTAATGCCACTTTTGGACTGCGTGTACAATTGATAGCAATTCCTTCTCATATACTGAGAGCAGCTATTGCTTGGGGCTAAGTGGTTTACTGATGAAAGCCAATGGTAGTTGCTCCTGAAATAATAGTGCTCCAATGCCAACATTACATGCGTTTGTCTCCACAATGAATGGTTTGGAGAAGTCAGGTAAGGCCAAAATAGGAGCTGAGCAGATGGCCTTTTTCAGAATTTCAAAGGCTGATTGTGCTTCTGCAGACCACCCCCACTGATTCTTCTTAAGAAAGTTTATCAACGGTCTCACTATGCGTCTATAACCCCTTATGAATCGTCTGTAATAGCCTATCAAGCCAAGGAAACCCCGAATATGTTTTGTGTAGCTAGGAACTAGCCATTTGTTGACAGCTTCAACCTTCCTAGGATCTATTGTAACCCCCTTATTTGAGATGATGTAGCCGAGGTACTCAATCTGTTGAGTAGCAAAAGTGCATTTTCTCTTCTTAACATAGAGCTGGTGATGTTGCAGCAGATCAAATACCAACTGGAGGTGCCCTACATGTTCAGACAAAGAAGAGCTATAGATCAATATATCATCAAAGAACACTAGGACAAACCTTCTGAGATAGGGAGCAAATATTGAGTTCATCAATTTACAGGTCCGGGTAACTTTACCCTTTAAGCTTCTCAGTTTACCTTCAACCAAGAATTCCATAGTGAGATTCTTGAAGTTGCACCCTATGTCTCCAAGGGTTGCCAACCATTCTACCCCTAGAACCATGTCACAGCCTCCAAGTGGGATGAGTATGAAATCAACTATATAGAAGTGCCCTTGCATCCTCCATGTCAATTCACTGCACTTAGCTTCATAGAATATGCTACTGCCATCAGCCATTGAAATAGCCTAAGGTCCCATAGGAGTTAAGATTCCACCCAATTTGGATGCTAGAGTAGCATCTAAGAAATTATGGGTAGACCCTAAATCAATCAGAATGCTCAAAGCTCTTTTCCCCCGGTGACCAGTGATTCTCAAAGTCTAAAAATGCTGATCACCCGAGAGTGCATGAAGTCATATCTGAGTTGATACGTCCTCAATGTGTTCATTTTCTATTATATCTGGGAGGTCATCTGGTGGTTCCTCTTCAATTTCACCATCAACTTCGATGAATAACACTTGGGGCATCTTAGCCTTGCACTTATGACCCGGCTCAAAGCGCTCATCACAGAAATAACATAGCCCTTGAGCCCTCTGTTCTTGAAGTTCTGCCTTGGTAAGAGTTCTATGTATGTCCCTTATCAGCATGTGCAGGGTTGGTTCTGGGAGCAAAGTTCCTATTAGTATTGGTCCTAATGTTGCTCATTGATGTCTTGGGGAGCATGGGAGTGGGTTCCGGAAGAAATTTTGAGTGCTTAAGCTGCTTGGACAGAGCCTTTATCTTGGACTCAGCCAATTTGGCCAAACACACTGCTTGTTGCAAGTTATAAGGTCTACTGGCTCTAACATCCATCGCAATCTCATCTTTCAATTCGGTTAGCAAACAACTCAATAATTATGACTCCCCTAGGTCAGCCCGCACAGCAATGGCATCAAACTTAGCTAAATACTCAGCCACAGTACACTCTTACCTTAGGTTCATAAGTTCAAACACTGGATCATCAAAGGGATTCCCAAACCTTCGTTGTAGAGCTCTTACATATTCCTTGCGGCTAGGCATAAACTTAGTGTACCTATTTTTCATCAGCCTCTGATTCCACTGCAAGGCTAATCCTGTAAGATGTATTGAAGCTAATCTTAGCTTATCATTAGCAGAGGTGTTATCTATGGTAAAGAATTGCTCACTCAAGTTCTCTCCATAGAATAAAGGGAACTCTACTTAATCCAGAGGATTACAAATTGTTACCTACATTGTTCATCTGGTGCTGATCAGTTGCTGCAGTGTTCTATGCCATTTGATTCTGATTTCCATTCGAAGCAGATCCACGATCAATAGCTCTGCTCTGCTGAAGAGCAACCCTAGTGAGCATTTCTCTCAATTCTTAAATCGATGCTTTGAGCTCCACTGATGATTGTTCCACCTTGTCATTGGTGGCCTTCAGCTATGCAGATAATGTCTCTTCCACTTTTTGAATCTCTGATGCAGACTTGGTGTTTTCATCCATTACTTCAGCTTATCAACCACATGTCAGAGGATGCAGGCTCTAATACCAATGATACCAAGCTCTTTTCTAGCTAGGGTTTTTAGGATAGAATTAAGGGAGAAAGAAGAAGAGGTAGAGGGAGAATAGAGAATACTTGTAATGATAATCAACATAAAAGCTACTACAATCCAACTTAAGCTTAAATATCCCAACCTTGAGCTAAACATGCCTCTCGCACCTCCACTATCCCCTAAGTAACTTGTCGGGAATAAGAAGAAGAAGAGAAATAAAGAAATAAGAAAGTAAACAGAAAAAATGGATAATATTCTCCCAACTAACTTAACTAACAGGTCATGTGCTCCTCACGTGCTGCTATTTACTTAGAATCATGTATCAACACTTCCCTCCCAAAGAACACCCTTGACCTCAAGGGTGAAATTCAGAAAATTTGAGTTATAGATCATACAATAACTCCCAAGTTGCTTCATCCTTGGGTAATCCTTGCCATTATACCAAGACCTTAGTTGCTGCTTGATTTCCTCTCTTCACCATCTTCCTCCCCAAAATAGCTGCTATTATCTTCCTTAGGATGCTTTCAAGGTCTTCAAGTATTGCTATGGGATGAGCTAGTAAGGGACCATGATGAAGTTTTAGTTGTGAGACATGAAAGACCTCATGAATCCTTGCTGCTGCAGGTAGAGATAGCCGATATGCTACCTTCCTAATAGCCTCTGTAATTTGAAAAGGTCCATAATATTTAGGTGAGAGCTTGTGGCAGCTGCGGTGTGCAATGGTGATTTGTCTGTAAGGGAGAAGCTTGAAGTAGACCCAATCTCCAACATTAAAGCTTCTATCTGATTGTCTTCTATTAGCAGTTTGAACCGTCATGTTCTGAGCACATTGCAAATGAAATTTCAGCACTTGAATCATCTCTTCCCTCTCATTCAAGCTTCTGTCAACTGCCTCAACACTGCTTTCACCAGCTAGATACAGTGTATATGTTGGGGGTGGTTGGCCATACACGATCTCATAAGGTGTCTTGTTTGTAGATGAATACCAAGTGGTATTGTACCACCATTCTGCTAGTGGAAGCCACCTTGCCCAATGTGAAGGATTGGAATAGCACATACACCTCAGATAGGTTTCTAGCCCCTATTAACCACCTCGGTTTGTCCATATGTCTGAGGATGGTATGCTGTGGAGAGCTGTAAATCAACCCCTTGGATTGAGAACAGAGCTTGCCAGAAATCACTCTGAAAGATGGTGTCCCTGTCACTTATTATAGTACTAAGAAGACCAAGGAGCTTGCACACATTGTCCATGTAAGCCTGAGCCACGGTTCAAGCTGAGTAGGGGTGTGCTAAGGCAATAAAATGAGCTGCCTTGCTAAGTCTATCAACCACCACTAGGATCACATCTTTCCTAAACAACCTTGGAAGACCCCTTATGAAATCCATAGAGATAGCTGTCCAAATAGTTTCAGGTATGGGAAGGGGTTGTATCAATCCTGGGTATGCCACTATCTCATGCTTGCAAGCTTGACATATAGTGCACTGCTGGATGAACTCCTTTACTGATTGAGTCATCCCCTTCAGAAGAACATGGACTTGATCCTCTAAGGTGTTGCATCCCTCACTGAGTGACCTCCACTTTGAGATTCATGAAGCCATTAGAGGATTTTTTTCCTTCTCAAATCAACATCTTGTCCTACCACCGGCTTCCTTTTCTCGTTAATTGACACTGCTGCCATGTATAGTGAGGGTGACTTTGGCCATTAGCTTGCAATTGACTGATCAGTAGCTGCAGTTGAGGGTCTGTTTGCCATGAAAGTTGCAACAGTTGGTATAAATTGCTCTCTACTGCAGTGAGTACCATGCAAACTATCTCAGTGCTAGAGATCTTGGATAATGAATCTGCAACCACATTCTCCTTTCCCTTCTTGTGGTCAATTATGTAGCTAAAGCCAATGAGCTTGGAGAGCCACAGCTGCTAAAAATGCGTGCTGATTTTCTGCTCCAACAGACACTTTAAGCTTCTTTGGTCTATTCTGATAATGAAGGTGTTGTTGATCAAGCACTAATGCCACTTCTGGACTGCGTGTACAACTGATCGCAATTCCTTCTCATATACTGAGAGTAGTTGCTGCCTAGGGCTAAGTGGTTTATTGATGAAAGCCAATGGTTGTTGCTTCTGAAATAATACTGCTCCAATGCCAACATTACATGTGTCTGTCTCCATAATGAATTGTTTGGAGAAGTCAGATAAGGCCAAAATAGGAGCTGAGCAGGTGGCCTTTTTCAGAATTTCAAAGGCTGATTGTGTTTTTGCAGACCACCCCTACTGATTCTTCTTAAGAAGGTTTGTCAAGGGTCTCGCTATGCTTCCATAACCCCTTATGAATCGTCTGTAATAGCCTATCAAGCCAAGGAAACCCCGCAGCTTTTTGTGTTGCTAGTAACTGGCCATTTATTGACAGCTTCAACATTCCTAGGATCTGTGGTAACCCCTTTTATTTGAGATGATGTAGCCGAGGAACTCAATATGTTGAGTAGCAAAAGTGCATTTACTCTTCTTAACATAGAGCTGGTGATGTTGTAGCAGATCAAATGCCAACTGGAGGTGCCTTACATGTTCAGACAAAGAAGAGCTATAGATCAATATGCTATCAAAGAACACCAGGACAAACCTTCTGAGGTAGGGAGCAAATATTGAGTTCATCAAAGATTGGAAAGTAGTGGGAGCATTGGTGAGGCCAAAAGGCATCACTCTAAACTCATAGTGCCCCTCATGTGTCTCTAAGACTGTCTTAGGGATGTCGTTTGAATACATTCTTATCTGATGGTAGCTAGAACGAAGATCTATTTTGGAAAACAAAACTGATCCCCCTAGCTCATCAAGGAGTTCCTCTACTAACGGAATATAGAACTTATCCTTGATAGTAACCTTGTTAAGCTCTCGGTAGTCAACACACGTCCTCCATCCCCCATCCTTTTTCTTGACAAGGACCACTGCTGCAGCATATGGGATGACGCTGCTGAATGTATCCCTTGGACATCAATTCTTAGGTCATTTCTTCAATGATATCCTTCTGAAGAGCTGGATATCTATAAGGTCTTTTTTTGGTGGGCTGTGTACCCTATCTCAGATGTATTTTGTGATCAAAATTGGGTCTTGCAGGAGGTAACTGTTGCGGTTCATGGAACATAAGAATATTCTGACTTAGCAGCCTCTGGATGTCAAGAGGAACATGAGACTGATCTGAAGTAACAGAGGAATCTGCAGAGGTATTGGCTACTATGTGTGTCTGATCACAGTTGCTAGTATCAAATTGCAGCAGGGCTATGAAAGGAGCTTCAGGAAGTGCCTTGCTAATGGCTTTGAAGCCCATCAGTTTACAAGTTCAGGTATTTTCACCCTTTAAGCTTCTCAGTTTGCCTTCAACCAGGACTTCCATAGTGAGATTCTTAAAGTTGCACCTTATCTCTCTAAGAGTTGCCAACCATTCTACCCCTAGAACCATGTCATAGCCTCCAAGTAGGATGAGCATGAAATCAGCTGTATACAAGTGCCCTTGCAGCCTCCATGCCAATTCACTGCACTTAGCTTCACAAAATATGCTACTGCCATCAGCCACTAAAATAGCTAGAGGTCCCATAGGAGTCAAGGTTCCACCTAATTTGGATGCTAGAGTAGCATCTATGAAATTATGGGTAGACCCTGAATCAATCAGAATGCTCAAAGCTCTTTTCCCCTTATGGCAGTGATTCTCATAGTCTGAAACTGCTGATCACCCGAGAGTGCATGAAGTCAGATCTGAGCTGATTCTTCCTCAGTGTGTTCATTTTCTATCATATCTGGGAGGTCGTCTTGTGGTTCCTCTTCAATTTCACAATCAGCTTCGATGATAAACAACTGGGGCATCTTAGCCTTGCACTTATGACCCCATTCAAAGCGCTCATCACATAAATAACATAGCCCTTTAGCCCTCTTTTCCTAAAGTTCTGCCTTGGTATGAGTTCTATGTCCCTTATCAGCATGTGTAGGGCCGGTTCTGGGAGCAAAGTTCCTATTAGTATTGGTCGTAGTGTTGCTCATTGATGTCCTGGGGAGCACAGGAGTGGGTAATAGAGGAACTTCGGAGTACTTAAGTTGCTTGGACAGTGCCTCCATCTTGGACTAAGCCAATTTGGCCAAACACACTACCTGCTGCAAGTTATAAGGTCTGCTGGCCTTAACATCCATCTCAATCTCATCTCTCAATCCGATTAGCAAACAAATCACTAATTGTGACTCCTCTAGGTCAGCCCGCACAACAATGGCATCAAACTTAGCTAAATACATAAGTTCAGACACTGCATCATCAAAGGGATTCCCAAACCTACTTTGTAGAGCTCTTACATATTCCTCCCAGCTAGGCATAAACTAAGTGTACCTATTTTTCATTAGCCTCTGATGCCACTGTAAGGCTAATCCTGTAAGATGTATTGAAGCTAATCTTAGCTTATCATTAGCAGAGGTGTTATCTATGGTAAAGAATTGCTCACTCAAGTACAACCATTCATTCAAGTTCCCTCCATAGAATAAAAGGAACTCTACTTTACTCAATCTGGAGGAATACAAATTGTTACCTACATTGTTCATATGGTGTTGATCGGTTGCAGCAGTGTTTTGTGCCATTTGATTCTAATTTCCATTCGAAGCAGATCCATGATCAATAGCTTTGCTCTGCTGAAGAGCAATCCTAGTGAGCATTCCTCTCAATTCAAAAATTGATGCATTGAGCTCCACCGATGATTGTTCCACCTTGTCATTGGTGCCCTTCAGCTGTGCAGATAATGTCTCTTCTAGGTCAGAGGATGCAGGCTCTGATACCAATGATACCAAACTCTTTTCTAGCTAGGGTTTTTAGGATAGAATTGAGGGAGAAAGAAGAAGAAGTAGAGGGAGAATAGAGAATACTTGTATTAATAATCAACATAATGCTATTACAATCCAACTTAAGCTTAAATATCCCAACCTTGAGCTAAACATGTCTCTCGCACCTCCACAATCCCCTAACTAACTTGTCAGAAATAAGAAAAAGAAGAGAAATAAAGAAATAAGAAAGAAAACAGGAAAAATGAATAATATTCTCCCAACTAACTTAACTAAACGGGTCATGTGCTCTTCATGTGCTGCTATTTGCTTAGAATCCTGTATCAAAATCCCACTTGGGCTTATACGTGGGCCGTGTATGTTTCAGCTCCGTGGATCCGGCCTAAGGGCTCGGTAAAATTTAATAGTAGAGTTAGTATGAAATTGCAATTTCTTGCCCCCATCTCAAGTGATTCGAACATATAATTTTTAATTAAAACCCAATTTCATAAAATTGAACAACAAAAATTCTCGTGATTATTGTAGTATAAAATATAACATCTATGTTGCATGATAATATTTATTAGATATTTTGATAAAAATATATTTTTAGTTATGATTTTAAAATCTAATTTCGTTTTGATAATGTTGGTTATGTCTTCGAAATTGTTAGTAAATTTATATTTAATATCAACAATTATATTTCCATTATGTGTTAACGAAATTTAATTTTATTCAAATTTAAATTTATCATCGAATTATTGAGTGTCACTTTTATTTGTCTTTAAATGTTGATAACTATATCATTTCGGTGTTTGTTAAATATATATATATATCATTTCGGTGGTAACCTGTAACGCCCCAAAATCATATACCAAATAGGCTTAAACCAGAAAGGCGCTACATGATTGTACTATAATGAATTCCCTCATCATAGTACGAAGCTTGAAAATTTTGATTCATAATTCCTCAAATTTTCATAAAAGTTCCCATAATATATCAAATAACTTCAGCACTACCGATTTAAAACCAATTGTATGAAAAGTCGAGATTACAATCTATCTGAATAGTCCATAAAATGCCACTATATAATTTATTTAATATCTAAACCTTGAAACAAAAATAATGCTCAGAACAAGATGTCGCTCTGCCTTCCTCATCCCTCAGGAATTGCCATAAGCTACTAATCTGAAAAGTGAAGGAAATGGGTGAGCAAACAATACGCTCAACAAGTACACCACATACCCTACCTGGATCGGGCATATTACTTAAAATAGGAAGATGAATGAATTCAATGTAAACAAGAAAATCCAGTTTATCCTCAACAATCATATCGCAAGAGACATAAAACATCATATATTTAAATTTATTTCACGAAAGTTTCTCAATTTAACCCACAGATCAATCGGAAATTTTGGTTGGTATTATACCCCACTATAGGGCCATATATCAACTTTAGCATAATTCACATTGAATTCATCGGCCACACATGCTCTTTTAGAATTCATTAAATTCGTCAGCCGCATAGGCACTTTTCGAATTTAATCCGTTGACCACACAAGTCTTTTTAGAATTTATTAAATTCGTCGGCCACGCATGCTCTTTTCGAATTTAATTCATTGACCACACAAGTCTTTTTAGAATTCATTAAATTTGTCAGCCACGTAGGCTCTTTTCGAATTTAATTCATCGACCACGCAAGTGGCCACACATGCTCTTTTTAGAATTCATTAAATTTGTTAAATTTGATATAACTTCAACAAGTTCATGATAATTTCATCCATATTATCACAAGCATAAATTCTTTCAATAATTCACATACTCTATCATCAAATCAATGTATAAATCACTGTAATTTCAAATTATAAGAGTAGTAATCACACAATCAAACAAACTCTTATGCCGGATCCCACAACAACAACAACAACAATAGTCCCAATGCCACAAGGGCTCCCGCCTGAGCAGGGTCTGGGGGGTGGATGTACGCAGCCTTCCCCCTTTATGCCAGACCCTACATTAACAAAATAACAAATCACTTAAACATAAGTCTTATAAATCAAGTCATATAAAACAATTTATAGAATTCACAAACAATTCGATATTCGAACTTCTATTACAAATTAGTTTCAAAAACTTATCAAGGAAGAGTAGTCAGGATTGACAATTGATACTAGAGAGAGAGAGAAAGATTGGGAGATCAGAAGAGGGGGGAAGAAATTAGGATTTAAACCCTTTTCCTCTCTTATATATAGAAAATTATGTAACCCTAATACAATTAATGGGCCCTTTCTAAATTAGCCCATTGTTTTATATATAACCCAGTCAAAATAATAGTAAATTCTAATTATATTATAATACTTAATACAATTTAATTAAACCAATTTTCACATATTATAATGTCTAGCCAAATTTAATTACCTCGGATTTCACATATTATGGTACCTAGTCCAATTTAACTAGACTGAGTTTCATATTTAATAATACATAACCCAATTTAATTGGACCGAGTATTACATAACCAGCAATGGGAACGCTGGAATGAAATGTGATTATAAAATGATTATTTTTGCTTTGTTAATGAAAGTGGTAGAATTTGAGAAGATATTTTTTAAAAGAACTTGTGATATTAGTTCCTTTGCAAAATTATTAATATTTGTTTTAAAAAGGCTTGGTTCTTTTTCTTTTTGCTAAATAAGGTGATGTGGAGGCTCTAACTTTTTAGGTTATGCAAACTAAAAAAGTGTTTATTCTAGTTGGGCGTTATACCGTGGAGGCGGCACACCGGTATCTGCTGCACCTGCTTAGATCTGAGAGGGGCGCGAAACCGTTTTAAAGAGACCGTGATCTGCACCTCACTCAACTATTAAATTATTGGTATTGTATTATTTTTACGCATTTTGGGTAATATCTTTCTAGTTATATAGTTTATATAATATTTCTATATTTGGTTCTAGCAATATTTTTATCTTATTTGATTATATATATATATATGTATATATACCATTATAAGTAGGGCTAACAAATGTGTTTTGTTTGTGGTCATATTATACGAGGAGTCTTACAAATGAGAGTCAAACCGAATTCGATCAGTTTATTAAACGTGATAGGAACTTGCACCCTTATCCAATTCAATTATTAAACGAGTAATCTACGAATTATCCATTTAATTATTTTGGTAATTTTTTCAATTAAATACTTGTTTGTCAATTTTACGACTATGTCAATAATACATTTAATGGTTGATACTAGGGCTGGCAAAATCTGACCCAACATGATAGCAAGATACGGACATGACACAAAGATAGCGGGTTGGGGGTTTTGAAGGCGGGTTGAATTTGGGTTGACCCGTTTAACTCTTTTAGGTAATTGGGTTGAATTTGGGTTTGACCTGTGTACCCTGTTTTCAACACAATTGATCCATTTATATAGTTATATTAGTCACTTAAGTGATACATTATTGTTATTCTATATATTTTTGGCAGTTAAAATAATTTGAGCTATATTTAGTAATATTAATTTAATAATTTATTTTAACAGTTATAAATATAACAAGTATTTATTAGTAGTATCAACCATGAAGTGCATTATTAATATGTTTGTAAGTTAAAAAACTAGCATTTAATGGAAAAAAGTCGTTAATATAATTAAATGGGTAACCCGCGGGTTACCCATTTAATAATTGGGTTGGGTAAGGGTTGAGAGTTCCTAACCTTTTTAATAAACGGATTGTGTTCGGGTTGACCCCATTTCTAAGACTCCTCGCATAGCACGGACACAAACACAATATGACACCACACAATTGCCATCCCTAGTTGATACGAGCAATAAATACATGATATATTTATAATTGTAAGAATTAAACTAACAAATTAAAATTTCTAAATATAATTTAAATTATCTTATGTGGGATGGATTACCAAAAATCTGTATATAATAACAATATTATACTACTCAAATACCTCATAATTATATAAACAGGTCAAACATGTTGAAAACAGGTTAAATGAGTTACACCAAGGTTGTCAGAATCGGGATTCTACGTAAAATCGGTGAGGGGTACTCAGGATCGGGATCGTAGAATCGGATCGAAAATCGTAAGATTCTACTTTTTATGTAAAATAATAACTTATATCCAATAAAATTATATTACAAGCCTTAAATATATAATGAAGAATATAAAAAAAGTCCAAAAAAAAAAATCAAGCTGAAAATAAATAAAATAAAAATCAAAACAATTACCCAAGTAACTCAATATGCTAGAAGAATAAAAGATTAAACAAAAATCAATGATTTATCAAAAAGAAAATGAGCTATGTCTGTGTGTGGCCCGTGGGTCAGTGTCAAACCTCGATGGGTGGCTGGGGCGGTCAGCCGCAATCGGCAGTGGCTAGAGCTGCCGGTGAAGATAAATGAAGAGTGTGATGTGAGAGAATGATTAGGGTTAGGTTATAGAAGGGGGAGGAGAAGGGAAGGGGAAAAAAATGAGAAAGGAGAAGGGGAAAGTAAAAAAAAAGCTGAAAAAAATAAATTTAAAAAATAAGCTGTAAAATTAGTAGAATCGGAGTATAATCGGTAGAATCGGAGCAGAATCGGTAGAATCGTGGTAGAATCGGTAGAATCGGGGTAGAATCGGTAGAATCGGTGTCAGACCTCAAATATGTTATTTTTTATTATTGACTCGGTAGAATCGGTGTAGAATCGGCGATCCTACCTATCCTACCCCGATTCTACCGATCCAATACGATTTTGTTGCGAGTCTACTTTCTTATGATTTTTTACTCGATCCGGGTCAGTAGGGCATAGTGGGACAGTAGGATCGTACGATCCTACGATCCTACTCGCGATTTTGATAACCATGAGTTACACCCAAATTCATCCCAAATACTTAAACGAGTTAAATAGGTCAACCCAAATTTAATTCGATTTCAAAAATTCCAACCCGAACCTGCTATCTTCATATCGTATTATTAGGACGTGTCAGATTTTATCAGATCTACGAAGAAGTTAAAATTTTGTAGAATAATTTTGTGAACTATATTTTTAATATAAGAATAATTATATTATAAATTTAGTAGAATTTTATAATTAGACGTGCCAATCGGGGTCGACTTGATAAGATAACCAGCAGCTGAGCTCAGACACGAGAATTCAAAAGGATAAGCCGGGAGCGGCTCTCCCATTACTACAACGATTTCCTCACCCACGGCGACGAGAGAGATTCCGATCATACGCCGCCGCCGCCGCCGCCCCGTCATCATCTCTCTCTCCGCCACGGCAATTGAATGGAAACTTTACAATTCTCCACACTCTGTTCCCGCCATTTTCACTCAGTTTCACCTTCCACTTCTTTGCCAAGCCGAACTCTCCGTAGTCTAAGAAATGCCAAGAAATCGATCATTTTGTGCTGTCCATGGCGTGGATCAGCCGTTGCTGTCGGTCTCTGTTCGAGCAACGGTTTCAGTGTGAGTAGAAAGAACTAACTTGATACGTGTTCAAATTAGGTGTATGTGCTCAGTGTAATAGGACAGTCCAATAAGAAGCAGAGTGGATCTGACCAGAGAAGGGGGCTGATGAAATTAGAAAGAGTGACTAGATTGTCCTCTTTGAAGCTTAATTAGGGTCGGTAGTTGAAAGTGAGGGAGGGAGAGAGGAGAGATGCTTATAAAACCACTTGCTAAAATGCTATTTATTTATTAGCACGTGATTAATTTATATTTCATGTAACATCAATTCGAGAAGGGTGAACTCTTTTTTTTTTTTTTTTTGGATCAACAGGGTGAACTCTTTATATATAGACTAGGGGCGTAAATGAGCTGAGTTGGCTCGCGACGAGCCAGCTTGTCATAAAGCTCAAAAAGTTTGGTTCACTTTGAGCTCGAGTCGAGCTGAGCCGAGCCGGCTCATTTAGCTTATCGAGCCAAGCCCGATCCTATTGAAGCTCGAGCTCGTAGGCTCACGAGCCTAAATGAGCCTAAGCGAGCCCTTTTTAATATGATATATTTGTTTAAATATTCCCCAATGAAACCATATTAGAGTTTAAATGAGCCGAGCCTGAGCTGAAACCACCCCAAACGAGCCTATATTGAGCTTAAATGAGTCGAAATATTGCAAGCCTAATTTGAAGCTCACCAAGCTTAGATCGAGCCGAGCCGAGTCCGAGCCGAGTCCGAGCCGAGCTTAAAACTCGAGGCTCGGGCTCGGCTCAACTCAAATACATCCCTAATATAGACTCATTGAGGTAGGGATTTGTATTATAAACCATGGAATGAAATATGTCGTTTCTTACTCTATCTTACCGCATTTTATTGCTTTTTAGTTAATTTTTGTCGATTCCCTTTTCTGTTCATATCATAGCTATTTCAAATGTTTAAGCTCATCAATGAAGATTTAAAAATTGTTTTGCACATGTGAATACTTATTGTTAGAGTATAAAATTATTCTTGGACCTTCACCCATTAACTTAAGCTGTTAGAATAGTTGGTTTCTTGATATTGTATTAGAGACTTGTTGACCAAGAGGTCATGAGTTCGGATCTCGATAACACCTACTTTTAATATTAACATAATTTAACCACAAGGTATAAGGTGGACTTATGTATAAGAGAATATCATCAATATATTAGAAGATATCAATGCTTTAGGAAAGTAGTCTAGGGTCATAGTCTTTTACCATCCTACCCTCATTTCTTATGTAATGTAGAAAGTACTATTGTCTTTTGTCTTTACCATTTAGCTTTATAAATAGAGCATGTTTATACTCACTTCATGCAATCAATACAATTCGCTCTTAAGCTTTCATACTATACACTATCGATGCTTCAAGTAAAATGAGCATTCGCTTGAGGAGGTATATTAGAGTATAAAATTATTCTTAGACCTTCGCTTTTGGGATAGTTTGTTCCTTGACACCTCTTATGCTTGGACTTCCTAACCTAGAGTGAAGGCTATTATTGTTCAAACTTAAGACCCCTTGTATAAAACCATTTATCCAAAAATATACAAAAACTTAAGGTGTCAGTGAGGTCGGGAATTGCTTGGTATTCTAGCAAGCAAAAAATCTTTTATTAATTTCATAGTTTTGAATGATTTTCAGTGTGTTGAGGTTCTGGGGTTCAAATTTCGTCTTTATAATTGGTGTTCTGGACATTTTCCTGCTATTTGTGTGAAATTATAGTTTAGGCTAAATGACATCCCTCGTAGGGTAGCAGGCTGTATATATACAGATTATATGGTTGTATAAAGTATATTGATATCCCTAATCTAGATATGGTTACATGTATAGGCGTAGATAATATAAATTTAGCTGTGGATAATATATAGTCTTAGATATAATATGCCCCCTAAAACTATGCGTAGGGATCAACTTGCAGATTGGACTTGTGATATTAGAAACGATGACTGGGGTTCCATTTGGCACATAGAATTGGAATTGGATTGTGCCCAATTCTGATGGAACTGATATTCTGATGGAATTAAAATTACATTATTTGGTCTATTAAAAGAATTGGAGGTCGGAATTATAATTCATAATGCTTCAAGTCATCACGGTTTTTGGTCAATCGAGTTGAAGTATTTCGAGTTTTAAATCAGTTATAGTCGATTTTGGTCAAAGCGGGTCACATTGCGTTTAAGTTACTATGGTCAAAGTGATTCACTTTGAGTTCGAGTTATTCGAGTTTCGGGTCAAATCGGGGCTGAGCGTCCCTTCAGATTATTTGGTGTTCAAGTTATCTTAGATTTTCGGTTAATTGTATTAGGTCTTTTTGGGATTCAGGCTAGAATCGATCGGGTTGAAGTTGATTTAGGTTATTTCGAGTTCGAGTCATCTTAGTTTTATGACAAATAGGTTGTAACATTTTAAAATTCAAGTCATTTTAGGCCGAGTTTGAGATGGATTGGGTCATTTTGGATTTGACTCGTATTAAGTTTTTGGTTAATTTGGTCGGGTCATTTTTACTTTGGCTCAGCTTGTTTACATCACATTCAAGTCGAGCAGTTTATTTTTTGGATTTGAGTCATCTTGAGTTTTAGGTCATATGTCTAAGTTTTTAAATTTTGAGTCATCTTAGGTTTGTGTTAATCAAGTGGGATCATTTTGGAATTGAAGTCAACGGAGTTAATATGGAATTACAATTCCTTACCCCATCCTAAGGAATGGGAAATTATGATTTTCAATTAAAATCCAATTCCATGAAATTGGATAGTGGAATTGTAATTCCAATTTCAATAAGTGAACTAAACAACATGTTTGGAATTCTGAGCCTAATTCCTTTCTCAATCTCAATTCCAGGCTCTAATTCCATGCTCCAAATAGGACCAGTGAAGATACCAACAATAATCTACTCGGTCATAGGTGTGTATTGAAAGTCAACATGCTTGCTATGATCATGGGAAATTAGATTAGCTGCTAGGTGGTTGGCAAAGACGTCCTCAGAAAATGTCATGATTGGTATAGAGTGACAAAGTCTAAAGTCTTGCAGAGATATCAAACCTAGTCACTTCTGCAACGGTTCGGCAACATCTCGATTCTCGGAGTTGGTAGTAGACTTTGCAACAATGGCCTAATTCTTCATCAGGACAACAACTTGGGACCCATAGAGATCTTAAACTGTTCGTCAGGTATTTGGACATCTGACCCCATTAGCATCAACAATGAGGATGAATGGTGGCGTCTCAGGAAGAATTGAGATGTTGTGATTAGGTGTGCTTTTGTGGTACAGAAGGATGCACTTTACAACCTGCTAGTGAGTGCACTTGGGAGCATATATAAACTGGGAGACAAGTGTTATGATCTAAACGGAAAGTACTGAAATAAACTAAACTGAAAAGAAATGGAAAGATAAAAGAGAAGAAAGTAAACATTTCATCCACTCATTCATCATTCATGCATCAAGCCCATATTCTGATCATCTAGTTATGGCCAAGCTAAGGAACACGAGTAGTTATTCTTTGGAGGGAATATCAAGTTTTATTTATGGAGGGAAATCTGAAATTGAAATATAAGTTGTAAATGAAAGTAGCTTGGGAATTGAGCTTAATTTGGGAACGTAACAACTAGGTTAACATGACAACAAATATTAGGTTGAGTTATGGTCAAGCATTGAAGGGCCCGAACCGCGCACCTGTACTTGGGGAGTCAACAAGTATTTCACCTTCAGTAAGTGATAGTTGAGCTAGGCCTGGGATGGATAGCGAGTAACATCAGCGACGATGGATCGGGCTGTGGTAGTAGCTAGACAGTAGCATATGCTTTGTTCTAATTCGTATTCAAGTGATGTATTTAGGATTACTTGAAGGAAGATCATGACTGTTGGGAATGTGAGTCGAGGCCAGTGATATGAGCAATTAACATAGCCTAGGACTTTGTGCAAAATAAGTGTCATATTAACTAGTGCACCAAGTAGGATAGTCATTGCGATTTCCTAGTTTGACAATAACTAAATTGATGACATTGGAGTTGAGAGGAGTAAGGGAGCATTGACACGGGGCTGTAGGGGGCTAGGCCTGGTGCCTTTCTTATGGTAACAAGCAATAAGAATGTCAGCCCTGTTATGGTTGTCGCATGGACCACCATTGCTGACACTAAGAGGGGCGAATCAGGAAAGGGGAGACGTGGGGGAAGGGGAGATCGAGGGATGCCCGACAAAAGAGGTAGAGCCAATCTAGGCATTGTGGTGGGGAGGGTGCATCGGCATGGGAGAGGGTGGTAGTCACAGTCCTCAGGAGGGCGGAACCACCAGGAGTGGTGCCAACCACTTTTGGAGTCACTAAAGGGACGATGGTGCCAAGGGAGCCGCCACAAGAGAGGGCTCGGGCTTTCTTGGCCCCATTGGGGTCATTGCTGCAAGAGAGGTAGCGGTGACAGAGGAGGGTTGGCCATTGAAAATTTTTTCCCCCAAAAAGAAAAGAAGTTGAAGGTGGCAGAGATGAGGATGTTGCGTTGGTTGTGTGGACATACTAGTAAGGACCAGATCAGAAATGATGTTATAAGAAGTAAATTAGGTGTGGCCCCAATCAATGCCTGCAGTGGTTTGGGCATGTTAGAAGGAGGCCGATTACTGCCCCCGTTAGGAAGTGCGAGCAACTACATTTTACGCATGGGAGGAAAGGTAGAGGCAGGCCGAAGAAAAGTTGGAGGGAGACAATTACATATGACTTTACCCACCTAAACCTTAATGAGGAGATGGTCTGGATAGAGCTAAGTGGCGGTCAAAAACACATGTAGCTGACAGAGATGTTAGGGGAGGGTAGCGCGTTGTTGCCCTGCCATAGTGTATCTAGGCTTCATATACTCTATTGTTGCGGCGGTCGTTTTATGGGTGTTTGCATGCTTATATGTTTGATGTTGCTTCATTTGACGCGACTTGACCTGATTTGACTTGATTTGACTTGACTTGACCCGTTTTGCTTTCTAGGGTAGGGGGCCCTTCGGACCTAGTCTTTTTTCACGGTTGCACCCTGTAGGGGTAAAGCTGCGTACATTAACCTCCCCACCCCCAAAAAAAAAAACACACGCACACTCTTTGCCTCGGCGGGAGCTTCTCTAGCACTGGGTGGTTCTTTAAGGTTTTATGAATTTAGGGTTTTAGCTTAGCTATAATACCATGCGAAACCATGTTGAGGATGAATAGCATGCATAATGAGGTAGCGAATTGCAATATACACAGATATGACATGGGTATGTCAAGTACAATGATATCCTTAATCTTGATATAGATACAGATATAGATCTAGGTAACATAGATGGAGATCTGTATAATACATAGAGTCCTAGATATATTGTAATAATTTGTTTTCTTTCACTCACTTTGGGGTTAATCAATTGACAGGGAGAGTTGTGGAGGATGTTAAATACAACGAGTGTTGGAGTGAGAAGAGGACGCAATGTTGTTAAAGCTGAGATGTTTGGGCAGCTCACCAGTGGCTTCGAAACCGCGTGGTCCAAACTCAGAGGCCAAGGTTTACTCTCTCCATTTCTCTGTGCCTATGTCAAGTGTGATTATGCATTTGGTTGCTTAGTTGGCCATCGGCTAACAATGCGGCTACAATGTGTTGTGTACCTAGGGTTTAGGTTAAATTCCCAATAAAATGGATTTAGAAGTTAAATACCTAACTAACTTTTAAATACTGTTTTTGGCGGGAAAATCAGTTCATAGCTGTTGGTAGTTGCTGTTTTGGTGCGTTCTTGGGATGTTGTAGGTTTAAATCAGATTTTGTGCTTATTTTTTGCTGTTTTTTGCCTTCCCTCTTATCCCTCATGCCTATATAAGAGGGGAAGTATCATTGTATTGAATAATTTTGATGATTAATGAAATTTACAATTCCAATTTCTCTCTCTTCCTCTCTAACTCTCTCTTTCTCCCTTACTTTCTTCTTCAATTCTACTTTTCCCTATCTCTCTCTTCTCTTTCTCTCCCTCTTTCTCTCAATCAAATTCAAGAAAACATTAGTTTATGGCCTAAACACAATTGGGTCATAACACAATGAAGCTGTTGTGTCCCGAGATTATTTGCAGGTCAGGGAAATGCAGCAAACTAAGAAAATCAGTGGAATGGTGGTGAGAGGGAGAAAGAAAAAGAGATGCAGACGAGGGAGAGAGGGATTGTTATTGATAAGGCTTGTCAATTATTGTGTGAACAGGAGACTAACGCAAGAGCCGCTTAACTACTATCTTAGCAGAAATACATGATTGCCCATTTCCTGCCAATTTGAAGTAAAATACAAATATTTCTCCTAATACAGTAAATTCTGTAAAGTGTTTCATAGATCATGACAGGAGCTTTTGCTTCATCTCTGGCAGTGACTAGATGTTACTTGTTCCTTTCATTATGTCATATTTGGTTTTGTTTCTTCTGATGAGGAATTCTGTGTGGACATTTAAGGAATGTTTCCAGTTTTCTGTAGTTTCATCTATGAGGAAAATGTATGTGAAAAGTTGGGTTGATGAAATTGCGAATTGTCTAGTTCATTCTAGTTGTAGGAGGGTTCCACAACGTCTGTTTGGGAGCTTATAGATTTCCGCCCTTCTTCATTAATGTACAACAGTAACCAAAAAGTTTGAACGCATAGATAGGCTTCTGTTTGTTTTTGTCACCTCGAGTTTCCTTGACTATCCTTTCTATAGATTTTTTAGCTGGAAGCCCAAAGAGGAACTTGTTAATGTGAATATGTTTTTATACTTCAGAGGTTTTGACCAAGGAAAACATTGGGGAACCTATGCGAGATATCAGAAGAGCTCTTCTAGAGGCAGATGTAAGTTTGTTGTCGCATTTATAACATGAGGGGGCTAATATTATGATATATCTGGGATTATGTGCTTATATGTTCTGTATTGGCAGGTAAGCCTTCCTGTGGTGAGGAGGTTCATCCAGTCTGTAAGTGATCAAGCTGTTGGCATTGGCTTGATTCGAGGAGTCAGACCGGATCAGCAGCTTGTGAAAGTATGCATATTGTTTTAGCTAAATTTATCTTTAGGGAATGGCATACATAAATCCAGGAGTGCATGTCTTGAAAGTTGATGCTTGTTAGCCTGTCTTGTTCTTTTTTATAGCAATGATGAATATTACATGTTCAAGGTTTATTGTCAATTTCTTTTCCACAAGTCCCCGCACCATGTGCTCTGTTCTTCCAGCTATGTATCATAGACTATCACTTATGGAAAGAGTATCGAGCTTCATAAGGGATGTAACAGGAGCGGTGGTAAGATCTTATGCATAGATTGTATCTTAATGCCCCACATACCTTCAAAATCATAGGGCTTGTTTGACCGCTGTGTTCCAAGATTTTTCAGTTTCCAAGTGGTTGTGTAGTTTGGTTGAGTAGTGAGGGGTGTGAGATAGAATTGGCGATCGGGACTGGTGTCATGCAGCAGCACAGGCAGAAGCCATGTAAACTTATTCAGTGAGGTCATGATCAACGAGAAGAGAGAGCATATCATCTCTCTAGGGTGGATAAGAGTTGGAGAAGTTAGAGGAAGGAATTGGACTGCATATGCAGTCGGCGATGCGGTGGTTTTTTTTTTTTTTTTTTGGAGGAGGGGGGGGGGGGGGGGGCGGCCCTGATAACGCCGCAATGGGTTCAATGATCGGTGCCAACAAGGGAGAGAGAGATCGGACAGTGTGGGGTGACTGCGGAAGAGACTCACGGTGTTTGGGGCTTGGTGGTTGGGTTGTCCATATACATTTGGGGTAGGGGGTACTACAGAGACATTATCTGTGAGGAATTTAAATTTTTTTGGGCTTAAGTATTTCTCACATAAATTACCAATAAACTATAAGTGATTGTTCAAATTCTAGTTGAAAATTTTAGCAAAATTGTTCACTAAATAAGCATTCAATTTCTAAATAAAAGGAAGTTTCCTTCTTTCAAAAGTATAGCTTCAAACTTTGACTAAGAAGTCTCCTTGTTGACCAAGCAAAATTCTTTTCTTTCTTGGCCAAAAATCAGCCCTAAGTTGACTGAAAATCAGCCACTTTTGAACATTGAAATCAACCTTTGACACCTCAAAGGTCCTATAAATACCCAACTTCATTCCCTTTGTTAAATCATCTAAAAAAGCAAAGGTAAGAATTGAGAGAAAAGACAGAAAAGAAAAGGAAAATAGAAAGTGAGCCAAAGTTTATGCTTGGGGTTTAGGAAAGCTTTGTTTCGTCTAGTAAGTAACTTATTCGTTAACTCTTCCGTCCTTTTGTTAAAGCTCTTAAATTTTGATACGTTAATAGCTTCTTAAAGTTCTCAAAATACTTATTTTGTGCACCACATGTTTACTTTCTGTGTGTTAAAAATAAAAAGGGGATCAACATCTTTAACTAAGTCTGTGAAATATGGAATTTGGGTTATGTTATAATACTTCAATTTATGGAATTTTGGAAAGATGATTTGAATCATGTTCTATGATATGAAATATACCTCTTATACTTTGTTTGGTGGGTTGTGCCCTACGATGACGGGGAAAGACATCTCTGAGCCCTCGATGGGGGATTATACCATCTCTGTTACTAGTGCACTATTTGGAACGTTCCTCAGAACCCGTAGTTGGCCGGGGACCCAATTATGTTAGCCAATTCTGAGCCCAGTTGCAGGGATTATATGCAGCCACAACCAAGAAGCTTAAAGCCTAAAGATTCAGTTGATGTGTTCCTAAGCTTTCAGAATTAACTTTTAGTAAATGATTTCAGCTATGTTTTGATGTGTTTATGCTTTTAAATAATGCTTGATCCTTGTTTTGTTATCGGATTTGTTACTTGCTGAGCTTTATGCTCACCCTGTTGTTCAACAATTTCAGATAAGGCATAGTAAGCTGGATCGAGAAGTTCAAGAAACTTACTTGCTACATGATTGAAGTGGTTACAGCCTTAGAAGACTTTGTTTCATGTTTTATAAGTTAGTAGTTCAGCTATATAAGAATATGTTTACTTTTGGAAGTCTTAACTGTTGTTTTGAGTTTTGAACTCCAAGGATTTGTATCGTGTATTATTAAGCATATTTGGAATAAAGTTTCCTTGTATTTCACCCACGATGACCATTTGTTTCCTGGTTGGCTTACAAGTCATTGGCCCTTTGTTTGCTATGTTTGGGGTCGTGACAGAAATGGTATCAGAGCAACTTCCTAGCCTAGTGGGTTTTGGGAACCTCATTTAGTTTGCATCCTCATTAGAGTTGACCTCAACACATCTTTGGATATACATATATATGTTCTTCTAATACTAAAGCTTGGTCTGTCAGGTTCGTATAAGATAAGATGTCGAAGCATCCGTCAAACCCTTCAGATGATAATGGGGATGTACCCATCCTTCAATATGCTCGGAAAAAATGGCCTAATCAAGCTGGGCCAAATAGTAGTGGAAGCCTTGATGCTTCCTTACCTGAAAATTTGGCTCAAAGTTTCATTCAACAATTAGCTAAACAAATTGGCTTGCACGTTAATGGAGAAACTTCTAAAGATGTGACGCACGATGAAGGCATTTCGGAAGCTCATAAAGCTGTTCAGAGGTTCAAAAGCATGAATCCGCCATCCTTTGCTGGTGATGGAGATCCTCAGCAAGCCCTTGATTGGCTGAATGAGATAGAGGAGTACCTTGAAGTATTAGAGTGTACTGACTCGCAAAAGGTTAAATTTAGTACCTTTATGCTGCGAGATCGGGCAAAAGATTGGTGGAAATTAACCAAATCACAACTTCTTGAAGCAATGACATGGGAGAATTTCAAAGAACTCTACAATGCTGAATTCTTTCCAGAGGTGCTAAGAGAGCAGAAGGCGATTGAGTTCATAGACTTAAAGCAAGGGGATAATATGTCTTTAAATGATTATTTGAAGCGCTTCACCGAACTATCTCCTTTCGCCTCCCATGTGATCCCAAATGACTACACCAAAGCCAGAAAGTTCGAAAGAGGATTGAGGTGTGATATCAAGCTTCGTGTAGTACCTTTGCGACACAAGACCTACCGGGATGTAGTTGATACTGCCCTTGTGGTTGAGAGGGAACTTAAAGAAAATCAACGAGTCAGAGACTTAAAAAGGAAGGATCGAGTCAACACAACATTGCAAGGAGATACGAACTCTAGGAAAAGGCAAAATGTTCCGACTTCCAACAACAAGAACTCGTCCGAGAACCGTAAATGCCATGTATGCGATAGGTTCCACACTGGGAATGAATGCTATAGAAAGACAGGAGCTTGCTTTAGGTGTGGCAGCATGGAACACCGGATTGCAAATTGCCCAGATATGACAAACGGCACTAAGAGCAACCACAACAAGCAAAGCATGCATAAATCTGAAGCGAAGAAGCCTCAGGCTCAAGGTAGAGTTTTTGCTCTAAGTCAATAAGATGTGCAAGGCTCTAACTCTGTGGTGACAGGTACCTTATGTCTATCCCCGCTTTATGCTCATGCACTATTTGATTCTGGATCAACACATTCCTTTGTGTCTCCTTCACTTGCCCAAAAACTTGGCATAAATCCTATGCACTTAGATACCGAAATATGTGTGGAAACGCCAACGGGGGACTCTATGATCGCTAGACATGTAGGGAGTGTAAAATTCAAATTGAAGATAGGATCCTACCAGCCAATCTAATCGTCCTAGATATTCATGATTTCGACATTATTCTCGGCTTGGATTGGCTTGCAACATATCATGCGACTGTTAACTGTTTCGCAAAGAAGGTAACATTTTGCGTTCCAGGCCAAACTGAGTTTGCATTCCAAGTTAGTAGCCGCCAAAGTCCTCCACCCACAATATCCGCTTTACAAGCTCGTAGACTTATGAAGAAAGGATGTAAAGGATATATGTGTTATGTTAGAGAAGTCACCAAAGAGAGTCCTAAGTTGGGGGATATTGCTGTTGTTAAAGACTTCCCAGAAGTATTTCCGGAAGACATTCCTAGCTTGCCTCCAGATAGAGAGATAGACTTCTCTATTGACCTTGTGCCGGGGACTGCACCTATTTCTAAGACTCCATACCGAATGGCCCCTGCTGAATTAAAGGAATTGAAGATACAGTTACAAGAATTGTTGGACAAAGGATTCATTCGTCCAAGTGTATCTCCCTGGGGTGCACCTGTTCTATTTGTGAAAAAGAAAGATGGCAATATGAGGCTCTGCATAGATTACCAAGAGTTGAACAAAGTAACGGTAAAGAATAAGTACCCCCTCCCACGGATTGATGATTTATTTGACCAGTTGCAAGGTTCTAAGGTCTTTTCCAAAATTGATCTTCGATCAGGATATCACCAGCTCAAAATCAAGGAAGAAGACATACTGAAAACGGCATTAGGACACGATATGGGCACTATGAGTTTTTAGTGTTACCGTTTGGATTGACTAATGCACCTGCTGTTTTTATGGACCTGATGAACAGGATTTTCAGACGATATTTAGACCAATTTGTGGTCGTATTCATTGACGACATTCTGGTCTACTCGAAAAATCACGAAGAGCATAAGAAGCACTTAAAGATTGTCCTTGAAACTCTTCGAAAGAACCAGCTCTATGCCAAGTTCAAAAAGTGTGAGTTTAGAGAAGGTAACATTTTTAGGTCATGTGATATCAGAAGATGGACTTTCGGTAGATCCGCAAAAAGTTGAAGCTATCACTAACTGGGCCAGACCCACTAATGTGACTGAGATTCGTAGCTTCCTTGGTTTGGCTGGATACTACCGCAAATTCGTGGAAGGATTCTCAAGCATTGCATCTCCTTTGACTCAATTGATGTGAAAGAATGCTAAATTTGAATGGACCGAAGAATGCGAAAAGAGCTTCCTACAGCTCAAGCAATGTCTAGTTTCTGCTCCCATCTTAACAATTCCTTCTGGTAGTGAGGGATTTGCGATATACTATGATGCTTCAAGGAAAGGCCTCGGATGTGTCTTGATGCAACACGACAAAGTTATTGCATATGCCTCTTGTCAACTGAAGCCCTATGAGCAGAATTACCCTACCCATGACTTAGAACTTGCTGCTGTGGTTTTCGCACTCAAAATTTGGAGACATTACTTGTATGGGGTTTCATGTAACATTTTTACCGATCACAAAAGTCTTAAGTACATTTTCTGCCAAAGGGAATTGAATCTAAGGCAACGAAGATGGCTAGAACTGTTGAAGGATTATGACCTCACCATTCATTATCACCCAGGAAAAGCAAATGTGGTCGCAGATGCCCTGAGTAGGAAAAATGTGGAAAATATGGCATGTCTGTTAACAAAGCAAAAATGCATCCTTGAAGACCTACAAAGGCTGGATATTGAAGTCAAAATGCAGAACAATTCAAGCTCTCTTGCTCAGCTAAAGATTCAGCCGACCTTAATGGAGCGGATCAAAGACGCCCAAAAGTTGATGTGCAATTATGTAAAATCCGCAATAATGTAGAAAGTGGTCAAGAAACCAAATTCAGAATTCATGAAGACGGTTCCCTAAGATTTGGGGAACAAAGGCTATGTATTCCTAATGATTCTCAGTTAAAGAAGGAATTACTAGAAGAAGCTCATAGCTCGAGTTATTCTGTGCATCCTGGCAGAACTAAAATGTATCGTGACCTTCGTGAAAGATACTGGTGGAACAATATGAAACGAGACATTGCTCAATTTGTGCTCGGTGCCTGACATGTCAGCAAATCAAAACGGAACATCAAAAGCCAGCCGGAGAGCTTCAACCATTGCCTATACCAGAATGGAAATGGGAAAATATTGCAATGGATTTTGTAGTCGGGCTCCCAAGAACAGCAAGGGGGCATAATGCAGTTTGGGTAATTGTTGATCGTTTGACTAAATCGGCCCACTTTTTGCCCATAAAGATCACCTACAACCTGGACAAACTTGCTAAGTTATACTTGCATGAGATTATTCGATTGCACGGCGTTCCAATATCTATTGTGTCTGATCGTGACCCTCGCTTCGTCTCACAATTTTGGCAAAGTCTACAGCGGGCATTGGGTACCAAACTTACATTCAGTACAGCCTTCCATCCTCAGACAGATGGACAATCTGAAAGAACAATTCAGGTCTTGGAAGATATGCTTAGAGCATGTGTCTTGGATTTAGCAGGAAGCTGGGATGATCATTTGCCATTAATTGAGTTTTCTTACAATAATAGCTACCATTCTAGCATTGAAATGGGACCTTATGAGGCTTTATATGGGAGGAAGTGTAGATCACCTGTTTACTGGGACGACATTGGCGATAGGAAGCTTTTGGGTCCTGAGATCCTACAAATTACAGTAGAAAAAATTCAGTTGATAAGAAAAAGACTTCGAACTGCTCAAAGTCGTCAGAAAAGTTATGTGGATGTTCGAAGAAGACCACTGAATTTTCAAGTAGGAGATCATGTCTTTTTGAAAGTATCTCCAACTAAAGGTGTAACGAGATTTGGCAAAAGAGGAAAATTAAGCCCAAGGTTCATTGGTCCCTTTGAAATCCTTGAGAAAGTGGGTGAAGTAGCTTATAAAATAGCACTACCACCATCTTTATCCGGCGTACATAACGTGTTCCACGTGTCCATGTTACGGAAGTATGTGCCCGATCCAAATCATGTACTACAACATGAGTCCTTGCAGATAGGAGGTGATTTCTCCTATGAAGAGCATCCGGTAAAAATCATCGAACAAAAGAAGCAAGTACTACGGTCTCGAACCCTAAGCCTGGTAAAGGTTCTTCGGAGTAATCATAATGAAGCAGAAGCAACTTGGGAACGTGAAGATGAAATGCGCTCAAAGTATCCCTCTTTGTTTGATGATTCAGGTACATAAGTTTCGAGGACGAAACTTCTTTTATGGGGGGAAAGATGTGAGGAATTTAAATTCTTTTAGGCTTAAGTATTTCCCACATAAATTACCAATAAACTATAAGTGATTGTTCAAATTCTAGTTGAAAATTTTAGCAAAATTGTTCACTAAATAAGCATTCAATTTCTAAATAAAAGGAAGTTTCCTTCTTTCAAAAGTATAGCCTCAAACTTTGACTAAGAAGTCTCCTTGTTGACCAAGCAAAATTCTTTTCTTTCTTGGCCAAAAATCAGCCCTAGGTTGACTGAAAATCAGCCACTTTTGAACATTGAAATCAACCTTTGACACCTCAAAGGTCCTATAAATACCCCACTTCATTCCCTTTGTTAAATCATCTGAAAAACCAAAGGTAAGAATTGAGAGAAAAGAGAGAAAAGAAAAGGAAAATAGAAAGTGAGCCAAAGTTTATGCTTGGGGTTTAGGAAAGCTTTGTTTCTTCTAGTAAGTAACTTATTCGTTAACTCTTCCGTCCTTTTGTTAAAGCTCTTAAATTTTGATGCGTTAATAGCTTCTTAAAGTTCTCAAAATACTTATTTTGTGCACCACATGTTTACTTTCTGTGTGTTGAAAATAAAAAGGGGATCGACATCTTTAACTAAGTCTGTGAAATATGGAATTTGGGTTATGTTATAATACTTCAATTTATGGAATTTTGGAAAGATGATTTGAATCATGTTCTATGATATGAAATATACCTCTTATACTTTGTTTGGTGGGTTGTGCCTACGATGACGGGAAAAGACATCTCTGAGCCCTCGATGGGGGATTATACCATCTTTGTTAGTAGTGCACTATTTGGAACGTTCCTCAGAACCCGCAGTTGGCCGGGGACCCAATTATGTTAGCCAATTCTGAGCCCAGTTGCAGGGATTATATGCAGCCACAACCAAGAAGCTTAAAGCCTAAAGATTCAGTTGATGTGTTCCTAAGCTTTCAGAATTAACTTTTAGTAAATGATTTCAGCTATGTTTTGATGTGTTTATGCTTTTAAATAATGCTTGATCCTTGTTTTGTTATCGGATTTGTTACTTGCTGAGCTTTATGCTCACCCTGTTGTTCAACAATTTCGGATAAGGCATAGTAAACTGGATCGAGAAGTTCAAGAAACTTACTTGCTACATGGTTGAAGTGGTTACAGCCTTAGAAGACTTTCTTTTATGTTTTATAAGTTAGTAGTTCAGCTATGTAAGAATATGTTTACTTTTGGAAGTCTTAACTGTTGTTTTGAGTTTTGAACTCCAAGGATTTGTATCGTGTATTATTAAGCATATTTGGAATAAAGTTTCCTTGTATTTCACCCACGATGACCATTTGTTTCCTGGTTGGCTTACAAGTCATTGGCCCTTTGTTTGCTATGTTTGGGGTCGTGACATTATCTACATGCTAATAGTATTTCATTTCCTTGTTTATTTATCATTTATTAATTTCATATTTTTGGATTCAGTTCTCATCACCACAAAAATCCCCAAGAAATAATCCGGATTTCTAAGAAGAACATTCTATCCAAATATTAACATGATAAGCTCAATTTCAACGTGCAGATCACTCAGAAACACTAAGAGTGATATAATCAATTTCAACGTGCGCATGCTGTAGAAAATTGTGTTGAGTTTGCTGGTACTGACTAGTGCAGATTGTGCATGATGAGCTCGTGAAATTAATGGGAGGCAAGGTATCTGAGTTAGTTTTTGCAAAATCTGGCCCGACAGTCATATTACTGGCTGGACTACAAGGTGTTGGGAAGACAACTGTGTCCGCAAAATTAGCCTTTTATTTGAAAAAGCTGGTAAGGGTTAAAGTGTTCTCCCTCGCGCCACACATTATACACCTTTCTTTTTTCCTCTAGAAGTTCACATTCTCTCTTGCACTACCGATTCTATTAATGCCGCCATTTCAAATGAAACCTTAGGGGAAGAGTTGCATGCTGGTTGCAGGAGATGTGTATAGACCTGCTGCAATAGATCAACTTGTAATCCTAGGAAAACAGGTAATATTTTCAGTTGTGATCCTCATTTAACCGTGGATAATATGATCTTGTAATATTTTCCCTTTACATCTCCATTGATGAATTGCAAGAAACCAAACAAACGGGAGGATAACATGCTAGAATTTCATGTGTGCTTATATCTGAAAATTCTTTCCTGGAGATATTTCTGTTTGCTATTCAGCTGTTCATAATAAACTCATCATCTATATTTTGACAATCCGTCTATTGTTTACTATCAATTTTATGAAAATTTAGCAAAATCACTCTTGTATTTATGAACAAGCTTGTCACAGGTAGATGTGCCTGTCTATACAGCAGGTACTGATGTGAAGCCTTCAGAGATAGCAAAGCGAGGAGTAGAGGAGGCCACAAAGAACTACGTAGATGTAGTCATAGTTGACACTGCTGGAAGACTTCAGGTCTTAGTGCTTTAAATATTGTGATTCTTATTATCTTTAAGATTCACAATTGTTCTCTGGTGGAATCCACTCTATATTTGGGTTTCAGCTAACCTGTTTTATTTGACAGATTGATAAAGCAATGATGGATGAATTGAAGGAGGTTAAGAAGGCAGTCAACCCTGTAGAAGTTTTGTTGGTTGTGGATGCGATGACTGGTCAAGAAGCAGCAGGTACAGATTTTTTTATTGCTTAAAATCTTTAATTTCTGTTTGATATTGTGAATTGATAGATTCTGAAGCTTTCGATAACCACAGTACCATGTGTTTGTGTGTTGAGTGACTTTTGTGGCGAATGATCTGTATGTTTTTTGTGTTTTATATGAATTTCTAATGCAACGTCTAAATGAGACAATTATGCCATATACATATGCTATTGATATAGTTACTACTTCCCGTTTATCCATAAAATACTTGTGTCAGGTAAAGATACTTGGAGTCTTGGACATTAATATGACACTTGGATACTTAAAACTGTACCAAAATATGTAGAAAATCTTTGATAAAGCCAAGTCTAACTTGTAGACGCATACACATGTCCCACTCTAACACCAGAGTCTGGAAAGTATAGGCTTTAGAACATGTATGAAGTAGATATTTACGGTAAAAATACATGCCGTGGTTTAATAAAGATCAAAAGCTAGGTCCTCTGTGCATGTGTATTACTTGGTTATCAGATGGAACGCATTCCAAGGAATAATCTTGTGATAAAATGGGGACATGTTAGGCTCAGTTTTCTTGATTTTATTCCTCAGAATACACAATTTTCTTAATTATTGCTTAGTACTCAATTTATTGTAATATTTATGCTTTTAATAGTTCAATTAATGTCATTTTCATTAATTTCTTTTTAATGTCTACAATATAAATGCTTCCTCGACGGTCCCAACTTTATAAATTTTTGTAACTGCTAGCTCCCTTGTTTCCGCTTGCATGCTGCACCCGCTTTGTGCAACTATGGAGAATAGTAATCCTTCCATGTGGCCTTCATTGGCTTGTAAAGTAGGAACAAATTTGTTGGTGCTCTTAAGCTAACCTGGACATCCTAGTTACCCAAAAAGGTTCACTTGTAGAGCTCTGGAATAGTTTGTATCTGCAAACTTGGCTACACATCCCATGTATTTTTCTGAATAACGAACTAATACATTGAGTAGAGTGGAACTTGCATCATTGCTGCAATGAATGCACATTCATAACAGATTTCACTTTTTGATATTTCCACTATTCCTTTGTCTCCTTGTTTTGTGAATCCCAGCCTTGGTCACCACGTTCAATATTGAGATTGGTATCACTGGTGCCATTTTGTCGAAACTTGATGGAGATTCAAGAGGGGGAGCAGCTTTGAGTGTGAAAGAGGTTGGTTCCCTAGCTGTAATTGTTGCTGAAACTACAATTTGTAGCACTTTTGTCTGTCTTTCCTCCTTTTTTTCTCTCTTCCTGTTAATGTGTTCTCAGTCCAGGAATTGACTAAATCGTGATCATGACTTGTAAATGTTTTCCGGCTTTCCCTAGAAAATTTTCAAATGGCACCACTTCTCCCAAGGGTCTATAGGGTACCATTTTCTATTTTCTGTTTTCAGTTTTTAGCTTTTGAGAAACTGAAAACATGTTTAGAAACAATCTTCCCTTGTTTTTGATCTTATATTTTTAGATTTTAACAGGTTTAGGCAAAAATTCAAGACTAGAAATCAAAATCAAGAAAAATTCATTTTCAAAACTGTGTTTTTTCAAGAAATTTATGGAACATGCCCTTATTTTCAATTTTCTTCCCCAGCTATAATTGTTGCTGAAACTACAATTCGCAGCACTTTTATCTTTCTTTCTTTTTTATTTTCTTGTCCCGTTAATGTGTTCTCTGTCCAGGAAATGAGTAAATTGTGGCCATGTTCACTTTTAAAAATTTTCCAGCTTCCCCTAGAAGTCAAACCGTATACAGGAAAACACTTTCCCCTTGTTTTCCAAGTTTGTCTTTGCAATTAAGGTGGTTGTTTAACTTTTTTTAAAAAAAAGATTAAAAGTATTTTCCAATTTTTCATTCTACACAAAATAGTTGGGATGTAATACCCTTTGCTACACTTGATGTCTGATGCAGTTGGAACTTCAAACATTCTTCCTCCTAGTATGTGGGTTGTAATGATTATATTCAATTTACAGTCACAGGGAACATATTCCTTTTCAGCAATAGTACTTGTGGGAAGATAACGTGGTTCTAGGAAACTGATTATTCATCTCTCTGTGCTACCTGCATAAAGCATTTGATAATACTGATTTTTGTTCATGATACCCGCCAATCATGTAGGATTTCTGAAATTGTTGCACACATTGCACAATGAAGCCTTGTTTGTTTCACTTCATGCTTCTGTTGTCAGTAAGAGGGGCTATGCATTGGCATTATTTAGTTGTCAACTAAAGAAGTGGATTCATGCTTGTAAATTTGAAGATTGCATGGTAAATCAGCGAGAGTTGACTTTGGCATCCTGGTGAACATTTCACAAATTGCCTTACGTAAGATGAAAATTTATCATTGGAACAGTGAAACATAATACAGAACTTCGACGTAACTTTATTTGCTAAATGTTCTGCACGGTTCTTGTTGATCTTTGAGGCCTCTAAAAGCCAAGTCCAAACATCATGGTCAGTTAAGGGCAAGGGTCTTCCCAGGGTGAGGTAATAAGTAACTGTCCTTGGGACACCCGTGGCTGTGTGCACCAAGTCTATTATTCATAACCATCTATGGGTCCTAGGCCACCTCCGGGGTGAAGTTAAAAGGTCATGGCCATTTGAGGGTCTTCTGCAGCTGAGGGTCAAGGTTATAATTTACGTTCTTGTATGGCCTTGAGGGCACAGGAGCTAAGCTCAATGTTCTACCCGCTAATTGTTTCTAACGCCTCCAGTACCAAGCCAATAGTAAAGATACCAAGCAGCCAGGCTGCTTGGGGCCCCCAAATTATGGGATCCTAAATTTGGTTTGCAGGGCCCCAACTTATGGGGTCCTAAATTTCGTTTGTACCTAAATTTCTATTTTCTTATCAAAATCTAGCTATGGGATTTAACTTTTGAGGCAAAACTATTTACTGTTTCTTGGAACCAGAATATGACAACCATTAAATTTAAACATGTACTTAATAGCCACATGCATCATCATCAATTGCTTCCATCCAATCACTCTATTCCTACATGCATCATCTCCTCAATTAAACAGCTCAGTTTTTTCATCTTTTTAGTCATCAATCACCAGTGTCCACTTTCAAAATTTAAAATTTTTCAATTTTGTTCAAATTTCCTTTATCAACTGGCCGGTAGATCCTATTGAGTTAGTATTATACTTCATTTGACAGTATTTATTTATCTCGTCTCTTACTACATTTCTAATTTTCTGAACAATTCATAAAATATTAGTGCGAATTTGGTTAAATTTTATATTGATATTTCTATAATGATTTTTAAAGTATAAATAGTTAATGGTAATAGATTTTTATTTAATTAATATTTATATTGCTAAAAAAGACGTTAGTACAGGCCCCATTTTCCAATATCTACTTTGTGTCATCAAAGTCTTAAGACCGGCCTTGCATATCTCACAACCAGTTGGGGGTTCTGAGGCACGGGGCAAGGTTATAGGTTAGCCTGCTAGGTGCCTGCAGAACAAGAGTCAAGTCCACAATTCATAGCCCCCGGGGGGGCTGCGTCTGAGGTCCGAGTCATCCCTGGCTCTCACGGGCATTTACAGGCAATGTCAAGGACAAAGATGGATCTGAGGTGCAAAGTCAAATGTTCACAGTGTTTCTATGGCTTAAAGGCCTCCCGGGTACAATATGAAGTTTCAAAATCGTTCATAACATTGAGGGTCTTTGTGGTATAGTTACAAGTCCATTCTTCGCAATTTCCATGAAAGTGCACAATCAAACCACGTCATCATTCATTGTCCTTAATGCAATTGTTATCACGAGGCCTACTTTCAGAGTGGAATAGGGGAGGATGGGAGAGCAGATGGAGATATATGGAGTGAGAATGATATAGGGTAGTGATCATAACATTCCTTTTCTTTGTTTTCTTTCTTCATTTCTACTTCAATACTCTTGAGGTGTTCTAGTGTGCTCCGCGTGAATATGCACTTAAGAGAATGACACTTTATTGCATTTACTTTTAGTCAGCATAATGGATTAGCGTTTACTAGTGTTTTCTGTAGAATTTAGTTATCTTATATTTGTTCAAATATAGCATGTGTTACAATTGTATTTTGTTGAGCAATTTTCTTAGTTATCTTATACTTCAGTTTATCTTATATTTGTTCAAGTTTAACATTTGTTTCAATTGTATTTTATTGAGCATTTTTCTGTAGCCTGCTGGGGTACATGAGCTATTCTGGTTGATTTGTTGAGTAATTTTAGGTATCAGGTAAGCCAATCAAGCTTGTAGGGAGGGGGGAGCGAATAGAGGATCTTGAACCCTTCTACCCAGATCGTATGGCAGGACGTGTTCTCGGAATGGGAGATGTTCTTTCATTTGTGGAGAAAGCCCAGGAAGTTGTAAGTATTTTACAAATTTGTTTTATGCATTGCAAGCTTGAGGTATAACGGACTCTTTTATCCAAATGTTCTAGGACTCTTTATACTAAAAATCCGAAAACACTCTTCCTGTGTTTCCAAGTTCTGCTTTATAATTATTAGTGTATAAAACTGGTCTTGTGCCTTGGCATGATGGGTTTAAACTTGAGATAATTGGTTCTTTAACATGATATTAAAACATCTTTGCTAGAGGCATCTCAAGTTTAAATCCCAGTAGTCCTTTTTATATTATTGTTAATTTTAGCGTAACCATTGAATTAAGGTTGTACATTGAGTACACTTTAAGCCTAATGGACATTTGCTTAAATCCGTACAATTGCCTAAAAGCTAAAGCTTTAGGGTAGTTGAGTCTCTGATTGTAAGTGATGAAGTCTTTTTCCCTATTTCTAAAAAGTGTTCTCTAATTTTTTTATTATCTATAAAAATCATTTGAAAAGAAAACAGCGGTAGAAGCTAAGGAATTTTTTTTTTGGGGGCCAAAAATGCCCCTAATTACTCGTGAAATCGTAAATCTTGTGACTAGATGCGTCAAGAAGAGGATGAAGAGCTTCAGAAGAAGATAATGAGTGCAAAGTTTGACTTTAACGATTTTCAAAAAAGTGTTCTCTAAGACTGATGCAGCCGCCAAATAGCCTTTGGCGGGTCAGGCAGGTCGAGACGGGTGAGCCAGGAATAGGCAGGATTAGGACGCCACGGTTAGACGGGAAGCAGCCTCGCATTCACGATTGGCGCATAGCTTGGCAGATACATGTTTGGCGGCAAGATCTTGGCGTCACGGCTAAAGAGAGACGCGTGAAGGTTCCGGTGAAGATTAGAGTTTGAGTTTGAGTTTGATTTGGATTAGTTTGTTAGTTTTTAGATTTAAATCTTAAGTGTTTTAGTTATCTTTAGGCCTTTATATTTATCTTTTAGAATTCTGTTTTAATTCAAATAGCTCCTTTATAAATACAATAGGAATTAGGTTGTTTTGGTAGTCAATTGTTTAGAACAATTTTATGAGTTTTGGTTCTTCTGTTCTCAAGTGTGAGAATTTTCCCCTTGTAATTTTTATTAGAGTTTAATAAAATTAAAGGGAAGGCCTTCTATTCATTCTCGTTCCCAAAATCCTACTTACGCGCTGCATCAGTTGGTATCAGAGCATAGAACGCTTTTTGAGATGGCCGTGGGCCACTGAGGTACGCCGCCATCGGAGACGTTCTTGATCGTGATGTTCAATGACGGGACGAGTGGAGATTCGAGGTGGTGGAAGTCGAATTTCGGCGAATCAAGGGTTACTTGATTCAACTGGGGGCAGATCTCGATTTGAAACTGGGAACCCAGCCCTAATGCCCATTAACACCGGGTGCTAAAGAAAAGGTGAAGGACGAGATCCAGAATCCGGCATCGGGTGCTGATCTACCGAACCTTGGGCCGAGGCAGCATCGGCTCTTTACCGGTGACGCCAACGTTGAAGAACGGTGGGTGGAAGCCGATCTCCGTGATGAATTTCCGGAGTTGGAGGAAGAAGATGCCATAGTGCTGGAAGAAGACGAGGACGAGTTGGCACTCGAGGAGATGGAGGTAGCGGGTGACGAAGGTCGGGTGTTGTTGGTTAGGCGAGTTGGCTTCGCGCTTGAAGAAGCTGAAGGGGACAATTGGCTACGACACAACATATTCCAGACGACTTATACCATTGGCGCCAGGGTTCGCCGCATAGTCATCGACTCCGGGAGTTGTGAGAATGCCATCTCCGAAGAAGCTGTTCAGAAGCTAGGGTTGAAGACGGAGGATCATCCGAACCCTTACACTGTGTCATGGCTCAAGAAAGACGATCAGGTAACCATATCAAAACGGTGCTTGGTGAATTTCTCAATTGGGTCGAAGTTCAAGGATGGCGTGTGGTGGGATGTCGTCACCATGGACGCTTGCCACCTACTGTTGGGGTGGCCTTGGTAATATGATGGGGGTGCCTTGCATGACGGAAGGAAGAACACTTACAACTTCATGTTCGAGGGAACGAGGATCATCTTGTTGCCCAAGAAGGTTGAGGCGCCTGTGAATCAAGAACGAAGAACCAACGCCAGAAGAGGATGCCGTGAATACTAATGAGATTGGCGAGACCAAGTTGGCGTCGACACCAGTAGGCGTTATCCGGGGAGGACCTGTCTTTGATGAGGCGCCATATCTTGACTTATCTTCTCCCTCTATATTTGATGAGGCCACATATGACGAGCCCACCCATGACAAGGAGGAGGAGCCAAAAGGATTGGCGTTTTGCTTACCACCAATAAGAGAAGAACAATGTCGGCAAGACTGGATTCCTGCAGGCACCTTACCGAGCAGGGAAAATCAATACCGAGTAAGCCTGACGGTGCGTGAGGATATCTGGTGCCAAAAGTGGAAGCTGCTTAATATGATTTACATCCGGGCGAGACGGAAAGGTGGATCAGCTGTTCTGACGCCAACAAAGGACAAGACTTGGCAGGGATACCTTGATAGCGAAGCAAAACAGGTTCAAAGGTCGAAAGAGTTGGCGACAACGAGAAATCTGCAATGGAAGATCCCTTGGAGAATTCGAGGGTGAATTCACTCCAAGCCCAAGAGAATGATGCAGTCTTGGCAAGCGGGGATGATGAACCACGATCGGGTCAGTTTGGCGGCTTGGAGTTTGGCAGGGTGGATTCTAGGCGTGAGAGAACAAGGCTTGGCGGCATTGGTCCAATTGACCCAACGAATTCGAGGACGAATTCAATTCAACAAGGAGAGAATGATGCAGCCGCCAAATGGCCTTTGGCGGGTCAGGTGGGTCGAGACGGGTGAGCCAGGAATAGGTGGGATTAGGACGCCACGATTAGACGGGAAGCAGCCTCGCGTTCGTGATTGGCGCACGGATACATCGTTGGCGGCAAGATCTTGGCATCACGGCTAAAGAGAGATGCGTGAAGATTGCGGTGAAGATTAGAGTTTGAGTTTGATGAGTATTAGCTTGTTAGTTTTTAGATTTAAACCTTAAGTGTTTTAGTTATCTTTAGGCCTTTATATTTATCTTTTAGAATTCTGTTTTAATTCAAATAGCTCCTCTATAAATGCAAGAGGAATTAGGTTGTTTTGGTAGTCAATTGTTTAGAATAATTTTATGAGTTTTGGTTCTTCTATTCTCAAGTGTGAGATTGGGATGAATTTGTTATGACCCAATTGAGTTATGGGTCATAAACTAATGTTTTTTTGAAATTGATTGAGAGAAAGAGGGAGAGAAAGAGAAGAGAGAGTTAGGGAGAAGTAGAATTGAAGAAGAAAGTAAGGGAGAAAGAGAGAGTTAGAGAGGGAGAGAGAGAAATTGAAATTATGAATTTTATTAATCATCCAAAAATTGTTCATACAATTGATACTACCCCCCTTTATATAGGCAAAAGGGAAGCACACCAAAATCAGCAAGCATCCAACAGCTATAACTGATTTTCCCGCCAAAATATTTAAAAATTAGTTAGGTAATTTAATTACCAAACCCTAGAACATAACAGAATTTTATCTTTTCTCTTGTAATTTTTATTAGAGTTTAATATAATTAAAGGGAAGGCCTTCGATTCCTTCCCGTTCTCCAAAATGCCACTTACGCTCTGCGTCAAATACGTTATCTATGGAAATCATGTGAAAGAAAAACGAGAGTAGTAAGCTAAGAAATTTTTTTGGTGACCCAAATATGCCCGTAATTGCTCATGAAATCCTAAATCTTGTGATTAGATGCGTCAAGAAGAGACTGAAGAGCTACAGAAGAAGATAATGAGTGCAAAGTTTGACTTCAATGATTTCCTTAAGCAGACTCGTGCAGTTGCACGTATGGGTTCCATGAGCCGCATTATTGGAATGATCCCAGGCATGGGGAAGGTATGGAAACTGGTTCTCTGCTCTTGATTGTTAAGTTTCTGAATTTGCCTATGCTTAGTTGGCAGTGGAAACCTAAGTTCTGTCTCTTGGATATATGGATAAAATACGATAATTGGGGCACTCTAGAATACTAGAAATATTGAGAACTCCACGTACAAGTATTAACAAAGTCAAACTTTGCAGTTGTGATATCAAACGATTAGATTAGATACTCTGCACTCTTATTGTTAGTCGTTTCTATTGTCATCCATCCTCACTGTTAACAATTTTAAAAAGAATGCACTTTCTCATGGCATAAAATTGAGGGGCCAAGTGTCGCATGTGGTTGGATGGGGTTTTGAGACTCCAAATCTGAGGCTTGTAAAGTATCACAGAGGAGTTGTGATTAAAAAAAAAAAATAACTTATATGCCTAATAGGATACGCCATCTGATGCCAATTGATTTGGAATGAAACATCACTTAGGCTCTGTTTGGCACATGGAATTGGAATTGGACTGTAGAATTGCAATTTCAATTCCAATTTTGATGGAATTGGAATTTTGATGGAATTGAAATTCCATTGTTTGGTTCATCAAAGGAATTGGAGGTCAGAACTATAACTCAATAATGATTCGAGTCACCATGGGTTTTTGGTCAATCGAGTTGGAGTGTTTTGAGTTTTAAATCAACTACGGTCGGATTTTAGTTGGACCAATTAATATTGCGTTTGTGGTCGGAGTAGTTCGATTTGAGTTCGAGTTTTTCGATTTTTGAGTCAAATCGGGTTGAGTATCACATCGAATTATTTGGTGTTTAGGTTAGCTCGGATTTTCAATTAATCGGGTTAGGTATTTTCGGAATTTAGTTTCATTATAATCGGGTTTGAGTCATTTCAAGCTCGAGTCATCTTAGTTTTGGGACAAATGAGTTGTATCATTTCAAATTTCAAGTCATCCTAGGTTGAGTTGAGATGGATCCAGTCATTTCTGGGTATGGGTCGTATTAAGTTTTGGGTCAATTTGGTCAGATCATTTTCACTTCAGCTTAGCTTATTTACATCACATTCAAGTCGAGTAGTTTCATTTTCTAGATTTGAGTCATCTTGAGTTTTGAGTCAATCGTGTTGGGTTACTTCAAACTTTGGCTAAGGTTTCAAGTTCAAGTCATTCAAGTTGGGAGATTTCGAGGTTCGGGTCAAATTCTATGTTGTGTCTAAGTATTTAGATTTTGTGTCGTCTTGGATTTGGATTAATCAAGTGGGGTCATTTTGGGTTTTAGGTCAATGAAGTTAATAAGGAATTGGAATTCCTTACCCCTACCTCAAGGAATTGGAAAGTATGATTTTCAGTTAAAATCCAATTTCATGGAATTGGGCAGTAAAATTGTAATTCTAATTCCAACAGGCGCAGCAAACAACAGAATTGGAATTGTGGACCCCAATTCTAGTCCTAGCCCCAATTCCAGCCTCCAATTCCATACCCCAAACACAGCCTTAGATTTATGTGTGGATTTCACTTGTCAACTTTGTGTGCCAAGCCTAAGGTCCAATGAGATTTAACATAAACACAACAAGAACACTAGGACATAGTCAAATGTGATCATTCGATCCTACTAGTATCTTATCATTCTCTACGAATCTGAGCAGCATATGTGGAAGCTTGATTTTAAGTCACAGTGGCGGTTGGTGTAGTTACAATAACGGGGTTTGTGGGGTTAACATGATGGATTGCAGTTTTCACGGGATGTTGTAAGGTAACAATTAAGCTAATTTCTAGATATTATTTATCGTTGGTTAATTTTATTTTCTCTATATGTAGTGAACATGAGTTTTGGGGGGCATCTTTTAAATGTTTTCCAATAATTGCTTCCCTATTATAGAAGTTTACTTCTCCATTTTCTTTGTATGAGAGTAGGTGACTCCAGCACAAGTTCGGGAAGCAGAGAAGAGCTTAAAAATAATGGAAGCCATGATTGAAGCAATGACCCCAGGTCTTGACTTCTTACCATCTATCTGAAAATGCTCTCCCTTTAATCGGCTGCTAGAGCTGCCTTGTAACTTCTAGCAATGAATTGTAGTTGTAACGCCTCAATCCCACATTGGTTAAATGTGTGGAGCTTCACCAATTTATAATTGACTACACCCCTACATTGAAGCAACAAGGCCTTCCTATTTTGGGTTTAAGTGGTCCATTATGGGCCCAATAGGGACTTCCTATTTTTGTGGCTTGTGTTGCAACCTAGGAAGCAGTGATACGGATATGAAATATAACACGATACCGATACGCCAATATGTAATTTTTCAAAAAACTAAGATACAATACCTTAGGAACACATTACATAAAAATTATGTATTTTCTTAGATATATATTTATGTAATTGATGAAAAAACATGAGTTAGGGTTCATTTACCAGGCATTAATGCACCGGATCCCATTAGAACTCCGAAGTTAAGCGTGCTCGGGCGACAGTAGTACCAGAATAGGTGACCTCCTGGGAAGTCCTCGTGTTGTCAACCCTATAAGGTCGGGGGTCCTTGGAAACAACCTCTTGGCAGGATTACACCGTGAAGGGATAAGGCTGTGTACATCCACCCTCCCCCCCAAAAAAAAACCCCGCTTAGGCAGAAGCCCTTGAGGCACTGGGTCTGTTGTATGAAAAAACATGAGTTATAAAATCAAAAAATAGACAAAAAAACAATTATAATAGCTTAAGAAAAAGGTAAAGCTTAGCTAAAATAGGGCAAATTCAAGCATATACAATTAAGAAAAAAATTAACAAAGGTTCAAGCCACACTGCCGCTGCTGCCATCTGTCTGTCTGTTTGTCTCTCTTTTTGACTTAACATAGACTTCTTTCTCCTTTTTTCATCACACACTCTCTCTTTCAAGTTATACAAAATTCTTTTTTTATCTAAACAACTATAGAGCATTTGAAAATATTAGTTTATGTTTAAATATAATCATATTAACACTTATACAATATAATTTAAATATTTAATATGCCTAATACAATATAATTTAAATATTTAATGTGCATACTATTATAGTACATTATATAATAATATATATAACAATATATTTTATAAGTCTAACCATCAAAAACGTGTTGGAACGTATCGGAAATTCAAAATTCAAAAAAACGAATCGGATACTTTTTTTTCCCGTAGCGGAAGCGTGTCGGAAACATATAGGAAACGTGTCGGAAATTCGAAATTTAGAAAAGAAGTATCTGATACTTTTTCACGTATTGGAACGTATCGGAAGCGTGTTAGTGTCGGATATGTATTGGACACCGATACTTTAGCTAAAAAAGAGTATTTGTGCTTCCTAGGTTGCAACAATGTTTGTGTCGGGTTGTTATAGTACCACTTACGTGAATGGTGGCTATAGGAACATAGATAAGACAAACCTGCTTGAGGAGTCCTATTGAGCTGGCTGCTCATTTAAGAGATTGAGCTATCCTGATCTCGGTTTTTTTTACTTAAGTGAGTCAAACTTGAACATAGTATAGCTCAAATGACTCGTGAGCACAAAAGCTTAAAACGAGTTGAGGTCGAGCTAAATGATGAGGGTAAAGGAGTTGTAATGAATCAAATTCAAGCCTAAATGAATCTAAATTAGCGTCAACAAGTCGAGGTTGGCTCGAAGCTCGTCGAGTTGGGTTCAAGCTCAGTGAGTTGAGCTAAGCTTGAGCTAAACGTCTCGAGGCTCTGTGAACTTTATTTTGAGCCCGAGTCGTAAAATGTTGTCAAGCTAAGTGTCAAACTTGGCAACTAGGAAGCACGGATACGGATATAGATATGAGATACGATATGATATTGATACGCCGGCACTTAATCTTTCAAAAAAATAGGATACGACACTTTGGGGACACGTTACTTAAAAATTATGTATTTTAGATATATAAACTTAATTCTTAATGCCTGAAATGCTAAAGACTGATGATGATCCACAAGCGTCCTCCATTAAACAAAGATTCATGCCCTGTATTTTCTTCATTTTATAAATACTATTAAGATGTTTCGTTGTTCCTTTTCGTTGAATAATGACTTGCAGAGGAGAGAGAGAAGCCAGAGCTCTTGGCAGAGTCTCCAGACAGAAGAAAGAGAGTTGCTGAAGATTCAGGGAAGACAGAACAGCAGGTATATATTTCAATAGTGTACAGATATACTGCTCATCTATACGTGAAGCTTCAATTTTGCCGCAGCTGCAGAGACAACTTTGAAAAGATGGGGGAGGTGGCTTGTTGCTGAGGCGGCAAATCCAACATGGATTTGCTTTCTCGACTTTGAACGTATTGTTTGGCAGCAATGTCAGAAGTAGTTCAATCAATGTTCACTAAGTCAATGGATCGAGTTTAAAAATTGACAAAATTGAAAGGAAATCCTCAAATTTTCAGCTTCCATTTTGTCTTATTTTTCTTTTTCTTCAAGCTCACCCCACCTTCGATCCAGCTAGGAATATAACGATGTAATTGGATCAATCATTTATGGGAGAGGCCATTGGCACTTTACATTCGTGTGCACCTGTCTTCTTGAGCCTGACCTTGCTCTTAGGCTATTATCGTATCAAACAAGAGCCTTGGGTCTCCAATTTGCTGTTGTATCATATAAAATGTTTATATATTGGGCCTAGTTTGGAGAGTTGACAAATGCAAGGTCCTCCCATAAGCCATAGTGAGGTTCATCCCATAGCCAATTTGTATTAAGGGAAGTGGTGGACTTAGGTATATACTGATCTACTATTGAAGGTGTCAGCTAGTAAAGTCTCTAGGAAGTGGTGTCTGAGACCTAGGATGGGATTTAAGGGGACTTGTGGAAGGTTGCCCCCTTGTGCAACCCATGTGGCTTTCTTGGTATTGTAATATGTAATTACACCTACGCGCGTACACATACAGATATAGAGATATATATATATATATTGATCCACCGTTTGTTGTAATATGATATGAGATTTTATTCATTGACGCACATATGGAGTCCTTAACAGTCTTCAAAGTTCAACCCATATTTTTTTACATAACACCCTAAAATTGTTATCCTGGGTGGGGATGCTCTTAGCAAATCAATAATTCCAAACCCAATGTGAGACATATTAAATAAAGTCCAATCCATATTTCTTTCAGGTTAGCCAGCTTGTTGCTCAACTTTTTGAAATGCGTCTCCGTATGAAGAACTTGATGAGCGTAATGGAAGGAGGATCTATTCCTGCTTTAAGCAATCTTGAGGAATCCCTTAAATCTCAAGAAGAGGTGCTTTACTTTCCTTTTTTCTTTTTTTTCTTTTTTTCTCATTTTGATGATTCTGCAGATTTGTGTTCATATGCGCATTGGATCCTGCAATTTTGATGATTCTCCTACATCCTCTTCTTCCGCACCGCCACTTTCATATGTATTTTTTGGAAATTCAATTATTTTTAACATGTTTCCCTAATTATTTATGGTTTTCTATTAAAAAAATTGAAGTTGGAAACTGGAAAATGTTGTCTCAAACTGAACGTGCCCATGTTGTCCCTGTTTTTTCCTCCAAACTTAATGCTCCTCTTAGATGACAGACTTGAAGAAAAGACTTGGCTGGATTGTATTAGTTTCCTTAGTGGTCAAGCAGCTTGCACACGTTCACATACGCGTAATCAACACCCAAAAACATTCAGCAATAAAGCATGTGAGAATCACTCAAGCTGAACTTGTTTTAATGAGTTTGAGTTTGATTTGTCACTTTTGTTTAAGCTCCATTCACTGGGTAACTTGGTAACCTCCATACTTTTCTTGTTTTTCTCACCAACCCAAACCAAGCTCAGTCTAGAGCTATTAATGAACTATTAAGAAGCAACAAACAATTAAGTTGTTAATGAGTTGTTGGATCTATTAACGAGCCATTAACCCTGCTCAGTCTTGAGGCACTGGGTTTGTTGTTGTTGTACTCTCAAATGGTTGCTATGGCTTTTTACTGTAGCACCAACTATACAAGCCATTAAGTAATATCTACGACTTGGTGACAATTTTACAAGACTAGCATTTAAGAGTGACAAACATGTGTCAATTAAGTTAATCGTATTGAATTCGTAAAACATAGCAAACATATCAATTGCTTATATTTGCCTAAAATGATAAATTGTGTTGGTTTCGTGTCCGAATGCAATCATGTTGTGTCTTGTTCTGTTTCGTTCAGTAACTTCATTTTATGCCAACCTTTGTCAGCCCTATGACCAACCCCCTAATCCTTATGCCTACCCCAAGTCAACTCAACTACTCATCAAGCTCCCAAAATAAACACGATCAAGGTTTCATAAAGGAGTATTTTATTAAACACTTCAGTTGTTTGACTTCTCTTTACGAATTAATACTCAACATTTGGGTTTAATTTAGATACAAATTTGAAGATTTGAGAGAAATGAGAAGAGAAGATAGAAAGAAACATAATAACATAGTAATTTATGTGGAAAACCCTCAAATAAGGAAAAAAACACAGCAGAAGAATGAAAGCTTTCAGTATATCTAGAATGAAGGATACAAGTAGGACACCATCTCTCTCTAGGCAAAGCCTTACAAAAAGGAAGTATAGAGAGGAACATATAGCAAAACCTATAAAAATGGGTATACTTCGAATTCTAAATCTAGACTCAAATTTGAGATATAACATTATTTTTTTAATGTTCCACTCCAAACTCCTTTCATTAATCTATGTGGCCTTGCTATAAGAATCTCCATGAGAACTTGGTAGTAGTATCCATTATCCATGTGTTTTGCTTTTCTGTTACAGATTCCACCAGGTACAGCTAGGAGAAAGCGAAGATCACCCTCAAGAAGACAGTATGCGGATTCATCATCAGCAAGCTCAAGCTCTCGTGGTTTTGGGTTGAGTAACTAACAAGGTAGTCAGAATACTGTAGGACACTCTTTAAAGAGAGAAAGAGAGAGAGAGAGAGAGAAGGGGGGGGGGGGGGGGGGGGGGGAGAAGAAGAAAGATATTATGTTTCATACGTATCTGAAAGGGACAAAATGTTCCCGAGAAGGAATGAGAAACTCATTGATGTGACAACTTATTATTGGAATATTGACCGAGACGTCGGAAAGTTTATTTTGTTGGTTTTTCGACAAACTATGTTGAATAAAGCTATTTTAAGAATGCTGATATGGCTTGTACGTGAGCAGCACAATCAGCTTTCCAGTTCTGGTCAATATTTTGGCTAATAATTTTCAGATCAACTCTCTTATCTCTTTTCTGAAACATGTTAACCTTTTTTGTTATTTATTATATCAAGTGGCCTTCTGGTTCTTCTTTTTCTAACTCAGTGCCCCTCGAAGTTATTTTAGCTGAGGTGCAACAAATGGTCTGTCTTGCACCTATCCAAACTTGAAGTGATAGCAAGGTGAGTTTTCGCTTAATCTCATATAGCTCAAAAATTCATTTCACGTGCTCGATTTCCATGCTTTGTGAACATTTTTTTTCTATATTGGTAAGGTGGAGGAGGGGGAAATACTGCTAGTGGGAATCGAATTCGAATGGCACCTTTGGCCCCTGTTGTCCCTTACTACTAGGCTATATCCATGATGGGCCATATGATTCATTTGTGAGCTTCTTGTTGTCATAGTGGTTATTACCCCATCTTCTCCTGATACTGGTGCAGGGTTCAAGGCCGTTCATCCACTCCCAAGGCCAAATCATTTTATCCATTATGAGTTTGAATTTATCCCAACCAATAAAAGGGGGTTTTACCCAGCAAATTTGAGAAGCTAGGAACGACATTGTTTTAATTAATGAGGCACCTGCCAACACATGATTAAAATCAATCTTAGGAAAAGTAAGCGCTTGAGGTAATCAGGAATTCAAGCTCGAGGTGGTTATCTAAATCGTTGCAAGAAAGACTACTAGCCAACTCGAGGCAATTGCTAGAGACACCAAAGAAGCGTGGGCTTCAAGGATAGTAGTGAGGAAGTTGGAAAGATGTCAAGAGGAAGACTTTTGACTTCAATATGTATTTTTTATTGGGGCAGTTCCGGTAGATCATAGAGGTTCGAGACCCAGGACATATGGAGGTGCTTGCTTGAATTTAGGGAGCATTGATTAGGATTTTAGCCTGTAAATAAGGGAACAAATCACTTAGCAAAGAGTTCCAATACCAATGCAAAACTTTTTAGTTTATACTAATACACACTTGTGCTTTGCCCTTTTTTTCCCCTTTTCTTAGCAGTAATGGTTTCCATTTACTTCAGCAAATACATCTAATTGTCAGTTACTTTATATGAGAAGATCTGCCTTTCTGCTGTAGTTTCTATATTTACCTTTTCTAGTGGACTAAACTTGCACTAGTGATCTGAGGCTTGACAGCCAAATCTCGAGTTTGATAGTGTTGGTTTTAGATTTATGACCCAGTTTGGTTCACTAGGTGAATTTAAACTTGTGCCATTGGTCTAAGGCTTTGATGACCAAGCCTCGAGTTTGATAGCAATGATCTTAGATTGGTGACCCAAACTCGGTTTACTCTATCTAATGTTTATTAGGCTCATACAAGTTGTCTTGTGACAAGGTTGTCAGACATGTACCCGATTGAGTCGGGCTCAATATAGACTACCTAACTCAAGCTTATCTTTATTCGAGCTCTCAACTCTTAAGCGCTCAAGGTAAGATGTTTGACGGTACTTTGTGCTACTTGGGTTGACTCCATATCTTTGTTTTCTCACGCAAATATGTATATCTTTGACAAGGTTTACCAAGAGCATCAACATACATAGTGATGACTGGTTGTGGTCAATCACGTGTGATTCAAATTTAATTTATCCCCAAGTTTGTGTATAACCTTGAGCAAGTTTGTTTCCTCACAATGACCATACAAACTAGGGATGGCAATGGGGCGGGTAAAACCCGCTACCCGCAGGCATCCGCCTCGTTTGGGGTGGGTACGGGTATAAGTGGGGCGGGCAGTGGGTACGGGTTCGGTGTACCCGCCCCGTACCCGTCACGGGTATGTACCCGCCCCGCCTTGCTCCATACCCGCCCCACTCTACCTCATACCTTCCATACTCGCTTTATTTTGTACATAATTAACCTTCAAATTAAAAAAAATGTGTTTAAATTCAATAACCCAAATTGTTTATCAATGTTATAAAAAAAATATAATTGATTTTTAAAAGTAGTATTAAATAACTAATATGACCCGGTATAGATAATAGTTTTCTATGCATATTAGAGAGGGAACGGGGCGGGTAATGCATACCCGTTCGATAGCCGCGGGTAATGCGGCGGGTACGGGTATGAGTTTGTACTCGCCGGGGCGGGTACGTGTATCCATTTCATACCCGTGGCGGGTAATGGGGCGGGTACGGGTATAGGATTTGGGTGGAGGGTACGGGTATGGAGGAGACACCCCCCGTACCCGCCCCGCTTCTCCCCGTCCCATTGCCATCCCTAATACAAAAAAATAACAAAGGGAACGTTGAACATAGATGAATTATACGTATTTTTGATCCTCATTTGACTATGGCATCGTATCATTAAAGATGGGAAATTTATTTGAAGGCGGCTCATGGAGTACACAGCAAGCGGTTCTTCTATAGACTTCCATCATAAAATTAACTTGTATTGTTCATCTACGGGATCAAATTGCAGTTTACGATAGCAAACGTAGAGTTGCAGTTGTTCTATTAGATATATTACTTTATAATGACTACCAGAATGCATATGCCTTGCATTTTATTCAAGTGGGAGACTTAAAAATTTTGTTTCATATGAGCATCGATTTTCGGTGACTACTAACGCATATTCTCATGGTTGCGAGAGTGGAAATACGGACGGGTCACGGGTGTGAGGGAGTGCACTGTCATACAAATGACTAAGAGAGCGCTCTAACTTCAAAAAGTTAATATATGCTGAAAACAACAGAAATTGCATTAATTGAACCATTGAAACATAAACTTTTAAGACAAAGTTAAATACATAAACACTAGCTAAGAAAATTTAGTTCTACATGCTATTCTCTCAATTCAACAGCCCAGAAAATTGAGTTCAACATATAAAATCCAACTCAAGCATTGCGACATATTACATAACATCGACAACCACCAGGAATATGCAACACCGAGACCATGAACTGTGATGTGATTCCTTGGATACTGGCTACTTTCTAAACCTATTGGCCTTTCCCTTAACACTATCCTGCAACTTGGGGTCTCCTAACAATGTCTCAAGAGGGGGATATATTATAACCTGGCATATATCTTTAACTATGGGCTTTGCAGTCAAAACTTCTGCCAAACCCCAGCTAGGCCAGAAGATCTCTGTCTTTAAAGTCAGCCAATTCACATAGATTAGAGGGAATGCAACTCAGATCATCACATTCTCTAGTGACAAGATGTTGTAGACGCGGCACAGCACCCATCTCTAGCTTCCATTTACTTAACCCCATTTTCACTAAATAGAGGACCTGCAAACGAGGAAATGAGTCTTTTATGAAACACAATTCTCTTTCCGTGGAAAGCGGAAAGTTGATTGAACCTTCCAATAGCTTAAGAATTCGAAGATTCGGAAGCAACCCGAGTAGTCCAATATCATCTGGGCTCAAGGCAGAGAGCTTGAGAGTTATCTTAGTGAGCGAGGTTGGAAAATCTCCAGGTTTTGCTGCTTTGAGGCTTTGACGATCGATCTCTGACACTATCTTCATCGACTCTAGGTTTTGGAGACGGTGGATGTTGGAGAGTACCCTCCAATCAGTCCTTGAACTATTACCGCACAAGCCTAGTCTTCTAACACAAGAAAGCATGCCTTTTTCTACTAGAGTTGCAGTTCCTTCACCATAAGATATAATGGATAATATTTAGAGGTTCCACTCCGAGGAATTTACTACGAGGTTCAACTAGCTTTGCAGGCTCTGAAAGGTAAAGATGGCATAACCTGTGCAACTTATGGATCCCAACAGGCATATAATTAACTCGGGTAGCTCTAAAATCAAGCGTGTGAAGATTCCAAAGGGTAAGAATGGAAGAGGGAATGATTTCAAGGGATGGGGCTTTGATCCTTAGGTACCTTAAATGAAGGAGATCTTCCAAGACCGCATCAGGCACTTCACCAACAATGTTGGGTCCCAAATCCTACACTCTTACTAACTTCCCTTTGCCAAGTGATTTCCAATGGACTTTGTTGATGTGCCGCTCATCATGGCCAAAGCAATGGATAGATCTTAGGCATGTAAAATCACAGGGTTTCGACAAGAGGTATCGAGGAGGACTACAACAATGGATTGAGAGTCTTCATGGCCTGCTTGAGCTCAAGGATTGAGTGGACAAACCGATCTTAACTTGGACATCAAGAAACTTCTCATTTCTTGACTCGGTAATACAAAGGTCTCGTAGGAAATCGTGAATCCTGCATGTTTTGATACCACCGTCAACTCTCAATATCCCAACTTGGACCAAGCTCCTATCAATGAAGGTCTCTAGGTAGTCCTCTACGATGCCTTCCACTGTGCGATCTCTAATCGGATGTATGAACCCCTCGGCTATCCATAGTTGAATAAGTTGTCTTCCAGGTACCTCAAAGTCTTCCGGGAAGGCAGCAAAATAAAGAAAACATGGCTTCAGTTGTCGAGGTAGATTGTGGTAGCTTAAGGCAAGTATGTCAAAGCTCGTTTTATCCTCCGTTAGGAAGGTGCTTACATGGTCGATTGTCCTCAACCATACTCTATAAGATTTGTCTTTAGATGCCAAGACTCCAGCCAATACGACTATTGAAAGAGCCAACCCCTTGCAATTTCTTGCTATCTTCTTTCCAAGCTCTTCAAGCTCAACCGGGCACGGGTCTCTTCGGAACACTTTCCTGGAAAAAGCTCCCAACTCTCAACTTCATTCAAAAACCTTAGAAAATGAGGGGCTAGTGGTTGCTGACAATGCCACTTCTTTTATGCGACTCGTGATCATAATTTTGCTTCTATTGCTTGTATCAGGAAAGCATGACTTTACCTCGTTCCACATTTGAAGTTTCCAAATGTCATCCAAGACAACGAGGTATCTGCCTCCCTTTAAGTACTTGAACACCATGTCCTTTAGCTCTTCAACCTTCATACTTTCCAATTTTTCTTTAACTGGTATCACAGACCTCAAGATACCAAGAAGTATCTCTCGAGTATTATACTCTTCGGACACAAACACCCATGCACAATAGTGAAAATGGTCTTTTAGGACGACATCATTGTAGATCTTTCTTGCGAGAGTTGTCTTGCCTAGGCCTCCCATCCAATGATCGAAACAATATCAAGTGGGGTATCTCCTGTAATCAGTTTGGCCAACAATTTTTGGGCCTCATCGTCAAAGCCCACCTCATCTTCTTCTTCAACATCCCTCCTACGCTGTTGAAGCAACGCCTCCAAAAGCGAGTTCTCATTGCCCTTCCCCATTTCTATCCCGTACTTTTGCTTGTTCTCATAAATCTCTCTTATCGTCGCATTGATAGCATCAATCTCTTTCGCTACACTTCTTAGCATCGTTGCATGATCAACGCTATGGAGAAATTTCTGCATCGCGTTCCTCCTCTTTTGCTTCTCAACCTCTAACACAAACTCGTCAATAACATCTTCTGCTTGAAGAGCAACATCTCGGATTTGGCTCTTTAACACCCTTACTGTCTCCTGATCCTCGCGTTTCCCCTTAGAATCACGAAGAAAAGAGTTGATGACTCGAAGCTTGGCATTCAAAGACTTGACTTGATCATGAACCCCAAGAAGCAATTTTGCTTCTTGTTCAAGAAGCCGAGCCAAGCTCCCAAGAAGGTGCTGAACAACACTGTCAGCCATTTGTAACTTGTTTGATCTAAACTACAAAAAGATTCAGATGAGCCACAACCAGGGCCCGAGTAGAGAGTAAATGTAAGAGAAACAGATCATTGAGGAAAAAAATATCTATATTAAAGTAAAAATAGTAAGAAAGTTCATGGATGACTACGAATCTCCCAAGTCTTTTTTTAATTGATGCATTCATAAATCTAGCTGTAAGTCAAGTGGTCAGTAAATGTAGCATTATTTTTTATGCATCTGTGCATGCTCCGAGTACTTTTTTATTGCATATTATATGCAAGCCTATGGCATGAATTTGTTTTTTAAAAATTTGTCACTTTAAAAATGTTATTATTTAGATACTTTTTTATTGGAGTCAGGTGAGTTTTAATTTGAAATCTGACAAATTTTCATAAAAAAATGTTGTAATGGAACATAATTCGGAAGACGTATGCTGTTGAGACTCCACATGTGAGCCTAGTAATTAGAATCCCACATTAAAGTTGTGAGAGTGAAGAGATCACCTTATAAGCCTAATGGGTTACTCCACCTATTGCCAATTGGTTTTAGGATGGAACCCCATTTGGGCTTATATGTGGATCTCGTATATTCCAACTCCGTAGGTCGGGCTTAAAGGCCCTATGAAATTTAACATATGCTAGCATGTTCTAGCTAAAATTTGCCAAATTCTAAAAAAAGGCTAACCGGATTCTAGTGGAAGTTATTTATATATTGTTGAAATCGTGCCACACTGATATTTTCTTTGGAGATTACCTAGGTAATAAAATTTTTAAACCTTACGATACCTCATTTTATGTATTGAAATATAAGATAAGTAAATGATAAAAGGAAAAGCTGATGTATTTTCAAAATAAAATTTTTTAGATGTGTATTTGATGAAGTTATCTATATACTTTTTATTTGATGCATTTACAATACCTCATTTTCTGTATTCAAATAAAGATATCAGTATTTAAGTGGAAAAACCTTAAAGAGAGGAAAAAACTACGCGCAGAGGTAGATAATTTTATTAGATCGAAAATGGAGTATTACAAGTTTTTTTCACTCCTCTCTCTCTTCTCTCCCTGTGTTTCTCTAGCTGAATTGAAATGGCGGAAGCCCTAATGGTGGCGTGATCCTCCGCTCCACCATAAACCTTTGCTTGGAATCCGGACAAAAAATTTGAGACACAAAACAACATATTCCTAAAAAGGTTACCTAGGTGATAAAATTTTTAATTATTATGGTACCTCATTATGTGTATTAAAATGTAATAAAATTTTTAAATATTATGATACCTCATTATGTGTATTAAAATGTAAGACTACCTCATTAGGTGATGAAAACATTAAGATCTGTAAGTAATAACTTCTAGTGATAAAAGATAATACCCTAGGGCAGGAAAATGATAATTTCTCTATTTGTTTATGAGAAGTAAGGCAGGGATTGAAGTTCAAACCTCATATCTAGAAAAATTATTACTTAGGTATCCTAAGGTCTAAGTATTTATCACTTAGGTACTCCGATGTTTCAATATATATAATGGGGTATCTCAAGGTTTGTATATTTTATCATTTAGGTACCTTTTAACGGAATTTGATAAACTTATGTAAGAATTTGATTAGTTTTATACAAAAAATATTGATACAATACATGAATATGATAATACATATAAGTTAGTGCCAATGTTTTCATCAAAAATTCAATGAATTGTGACAAAATATTCACCGAATATTGATATAGACCACCTAAATTTTTGGGCAAAAAATATCAAATTCTAATAAAATACTTATATATTGTTGAAATCATGTTCAATTTTAACATTTTCTAAGAAAAAGTATCAAATTTTTAATAAAAGAGTACTTGATTGATAAAATTTTAAAACTTCGGGGCGCCTAAAAGATAAAATGTTTGAAACTCAGGGTACCTCAATGTACGTATTGAAATGTCAGGGTACCTAAAAGATAAAACATCTAAAACTCAGGGTACCGCAATATATGTATTGAAATGTCAGGTTACATTAGTGATAAATGTTCAAATTGAAATGTCAGGGTACCTAAGTGATAAATGCTCAAATTGAAATATTAGGATACCTAAATGATAATTTTTCTAATATCTATTGTTTTTGGATCTTGGTAGTTTTATCACTAGACTAAGCTGTATTGCGCTTGGTTACGATAAAGAAGCGTGAACCTAATATCTTAGGGAAATCGTACCAAATAAACCCCCAACCCCACCTTTAATCTTTTTCCAACTCTTCTTTCCTAAAACCAACCCATTTAGACCATTTTGCCCTTTTCACACTAGTCCCTCTTGTTCACTCTCTCTCCCCTCTGCAAGACCCTCTCTCTCTCATCTTATTTAGTGCAAAAGGACAACTTTTTAAATTTTGCTTTTCATTTTCTCTTGCCCTTCTCTTCCACTAGTTCATTCTCTCTCTCCTTTCACTGTGTTAACCATTTGTCTCCCTTCTCTCATAACTCATTCTCTCTTCTTTCTTCTTCTTCTTTTATTTTTGAATTCCTAAGCTCCATTCTCAGCGTCCTGCGTGTTTCCTTATCCTACTTGAGGCCTTGGGTAGTTGTTTGTGGTGGCCTTGGAAGAAGAAGAAGGCTTTGAAAGAACGGGTTTGAAGCATTGTGACATTACGGTAGGCTCAAAGTTGAGTTATTACATATTTCATAGTTTTCAGATCAGACATTGAAGTTAAAATGATCATTTCACGCATTGGTCGTTAATGGATCTCTATCATATGGGATTGGTGTGTTACAAGTCATTTATGGTGTATGATCAATCATACACTGTGTATGATTGGTGTAAATAGTCTATTATCATTTTCTTTTGGTGTATTTCAACTCATTAATGGTGTATGATTAATCATACACCGATTATGATTGGTTTCAATGGTGTATTATCATGTTGTGTTGGTGTTTTTAAAGTCATTAATGGTGTATGATTAATCATACAACGTGTATGATTGGTTCAAATGTTGTATTATCATATTATGTTGGGGTTTTTTAATTTATTAATGGTGTATAATTAATCATACACCGTGTATGATTGGTTTAAAGGGCGTTAAATCATTCTCTGTTCGTGTTTTTCAAGTAATTAATGGTGTATGAACAATCATACACCGTGTATGATCAATCATACACCGTGTATGATTGGTTTTATTGGTGTGAAATCAACTTGTACATGTGTGTTTCATGTAATTAGTAGTGTATGATCAATCATACACCGTGTATGATAAGTTTTAATGGTGTAAAATCAACTTGTCCAGGTGTGTTTCATGTAATTAGTGATGTACGATTAGTCATACACTGCGTATGATAGATTTTAATGGTGTAAAATCAACTTGTATAGGTGTATTTTAAGTAATTAATGATGTATAACCAATCATACACCGTATATGATAGGATTTAATGGTATAAAATTAACTTGTATAGGTGCATTTCAAGTAACTAGTGGTGTATGATCAATCATACACCGTGTATGATCGGTCTTAATGGTGTGAAATCAACTTGTATAGGTGTTTTGTAAGTCACTAATGGTGTATGATCAATCATACATGGTGTATAATAGGTTTAAATGGTGTAAATTTATCTTGTCTAGGTGTTTTTCAGGTAATTAGTGGTGTATGATTATTCATACACCGTGTATGATAGGTTTTAATTGTATAAAATCAACTTGAATAGGTGTGTTTCAAGTAATTAGGGGTGTATGATTAGTCATGTACTGTGTATGATTGGTTTGAATGGTGTAAAATTAATTTCTTTACGTGTGTTTCATGTAATTAGTGGTGTATGATCAATCATACACCGTGTATGATAGGTTTTAATGGTGTAAAATCAACTTGACTAGGTGTGTTTCAAGAAATTAGGGGCGTATGATTAATCATGCACCGCGTATGATTAAGCATACACTGCGTATGATAGGTTTTAATGGTGTAAAATTAACTTGTATAGGCGTGTTTCAAGTAATTAGTGGTGTATGATAAATCATACACCGTGTATGATAGGTTTTGATGGTGTGAAATCAACTTGTACAAGTGTGTTTCAAGTAATTAGTGGTGTATGATCAATCATACACCGTATATGATAGGTTTTAATGGTGTGAAATCAACTTGTATAGGTGTGTTTCAAGTGATTACTAGTGTATGATCAATCATACGCTGTGTATGACTGGTTTTAATGGTGTGAAATCAACTTGTATATGTGTGTTTCAAGTAATTAGAGGTGTATGATCAATCATACACCGTGTATGACAGGTTTTAATGGTGTAAAATCATCTTGTAAAGGCGTGTTTCAAGTAATTAGTGGTGTATGATTAATCATACACCGTATATGATAGGTTTTAATGGTGTAAAATTAACTTGTATAGGTGTGTTTCAAGCAATTAGTGGTGTAGGATTAATCATAGACAGTGTATAATAGGTTTTAATGGTGTGAAATCAACTTGTATAGGTGTGTTTCAAGTAATTAGTGGTGTATGACCAATCATACACCATGTATAAAAGGTTTAAATGGTGTGAATTCATCTTGTACAAGTGCGTTTGAAGTAATTAGTGGTGTATGATCAATAATACACCGTGTATGATTGGATTTAATGGTGTGAAATTAACTTGTATAGGTGTGTTATAAGTAATTAATGGTGTACGATCAATCATACACTGTATATGTTTGGTTTTAATGGTGTGAAATCAACTTGTATAGGTGTGTTTCAAGTAAATTAGTGGTGTATGATCAATCATACACCGTATATGATAGGTTTTGATGGTGTGAAATTAACTTGTATAGGTTTGTTTCAAGTAATTAATGATGTATGATCAATCATACACCGTGTATGTTTGGTTTTAATGGTGTGAAATCAACTTATATACGTGTGTTTCAAGCAATTAGTGGTGTATAATCAATCATACACTTTTTATGACAGGTTTTAATGGTGTAAAATCAACTTGTATAGGTGCGTTTCAAGTAAATAGTGGTCTATGATTTGTCATACACCGTGTATGTTTGGTTGGAATAGTGTAAATCAACTTGTATAGGTGTGTTTCAAGTAATTAGTGGTGTATGATCAATCATACACTGTGTATGATAGGTTTTAATGGTGTGAAATCAACTTGTATAGACGTGTTTCAAATAATTAGTGGTGTATGATTAGTCATACGCTGTGTATGATTGGTTTTAATGGTATGAAATCAACTTGTATAGGTGTGTTTCAAGTAATAAGTGGTGTATGATTAATCATACTCCGTGTATGATAGGTTTTAATGGTGTAAAATCAACTTGTATAGGTGTGTTTCAAGTAATTAGTGGTCTATGATTTGTCATGCACCATGTATGATTGGTTTGAATGGTGTAAAATCAACTAGTATAGGTGTGTTTCAAATAATTAGTGGTGTATTATCAATCATACGCCGTGTATGATTGGTTTTAATGGTGTGAAATTAAGTTGTATGGGTGTGTTTCAAGTAATTAGTGGTGTATGATCAATCATGCACCATGTATGGTTGTTTTTAATGGTGTAAAATCTTCTTGTCAAAGCGTATTTCAAGTAATTAGTGGTGTATGATCAATCATACATCGTGTATAATAGGTTATAATAGTGTAAAATCATCTTGTCAAGGCGTGTTTCAAGCAATTAGTGGTGTATGATTAATAATATACCGTATATGATAGGTTTTAATAGTGTAAAATCAACTTGTATAGGAGTGTTTAAGTAATTAGTGGTGGATGATCGATCAAAGACAGTATATAATAGGTTTTAATGATATGAAATCAACTTGTATAGGTGTGTTCCAAGTAATTAGTGATGTATTATCAACCATACACTGTGTATGATAGGTTTTAATGGGGTAGAATTATCCTGTCTAAGCATGTTTCAAGTAATTAGTGGTGTATGATTAATCATACAACGGGTATGATAGGTTTTAACAGTGAAAAATCAACTTGTATAGGGATGTTTCAAGTAATTAGTGGTGTATGATCAATCATAGACCATGTATGATTGGTTTTAATGGTGCAAAATCAACTAGTATAGGCGTGTTAAAAGTAATTAGTGCTGTATGACCAATCATACACCGTGTATGATAGGTTTTCATGGTGTGAAATCAACTTGTATAGGTGTGTTTCAAGTAATTAGTGGTGTATGATCAATCATACGTCATGTATGATTGGTTTTAATAGTGTGAAATCAACTTGTCTAGGTGTGTTTCAGGTGATTAGTGGTGTATGATCAATCATACGCCGTGTATGATTGGTTTTAATGGTGTGAAATCAACTTATATAGGTGTGTTTCAAGTAATTAGTGGTGTATGATCAATCATACACCATGAATGTTAGGATTTAGTGGTGTAAAATCAATTTGTATAGGTGTGTTTCAAGTAATTCTTGGTCTATGATTTGTCATAAAACGTGTATGATAGGTTTTAACGGTGTAAAATCAACTTGTATAGCTGTGTTTCAAGTAATTAGTGGTGTATATGATAGGTTTTAATGGTGTGAAATCTACTTGTACTGGCGTATTTCTAGTAATTAGTGGTGTATGATCAATCATAAGCCGTGTATGATTGGCTTTAATGGTGTGAAATTAACATATATTGGTGTGTTTCAAGCAATTAGTGGCGTTTGATCAATCATACACCGTATATTATTGATTTTAATGTGTAAAACCATCTTGTCAAGGCGTGTTTCGAGTAATTAGTGGTGTATGATAGGTTTTAACGGTGTAAAATTAACTTATATAGGTGTGTTTCAAGTAATTAATGGTGCATGATCAATCATGCACCATGTTTGATAGGTTTTAATAGTGTGAAATCAGCTTCTATAGGTGTGTTTCAAGTAATTAGTGGTGTATGATAGATTGGTTTTAATGGAGTGAAATCAACTTGTATAGGTGTGTTTCAAGTAATTAGTGGTGTATTATTCATACACCGTGTATTATAGGTTTTAATGGTGTCAAATCATCTTGCCATGGTGTGTTTCAAGTAATTGGTGGTGTATAGGTTTTAATGGGGTAAAATCAACTTGTATAGGTGTGTTTCAAGTAATTATTTGTGTATGATCAATCGTATGCCGTGTATGATAGGTTTTAATGGTGTAAAATAAAATTGTATAGGTATGTTTCAAGTAATTAGTGTTGCATGACCAACCATACACCATGTATGATAGGTTTGAATGGTGTGAAATTAACTTGTATAAGTGTGTTTCAAGCAATTAGTGGTGTATGATCAATCATACACCGTTTATGATAGGTTTTAATGGTGTGAAATTAACTTGCATAGATGTGTTTCAAATAATTAATGGTGTATGATCAATCATACACCGTGTATGATTAGTTTTAATGGTGTGAAATCAACTTGTATAAGTGTGTTTTAAGTAATTCGTGGTGTATGATTAATTATAGACTGTATATGATAGGTTTTAATGGTGTACAATCAACTTATATTGGCGTGTTTCAAGTAATTAGTGGTCTATGATTTGTCATACACCGTGTATGATTGGTTTTGAATGATGTAAAATCAACTTGTATAGGTGTGTTTCAAGTAATTAATGGGGTATGATCAATCATACACCGTGTATGATAGGTTTTAGTGGTGTGAAATCAACTTGTATAGGCGTGTTTCAAGTAATTAGTGGTGTATAATCAATCATACGACGTGTGTGATTGGTTTTAATGGGGTGAAATCAACTTGTATCGGTGTGTTTCAAGTAATTAGTGGCGTGTGATTATTCATACACGGTGTATGATAGGTTTTAGTGGTGTAAAATCAACTTATATAGGTGTGTTTCAAGTAATTAGTGGTCTATAATTTGTCATACACCGTGTATAATTGGTTTGAATGGTGTAAAATCAACTTGTATAGCTGTGTTTCAAGTAATTAGCGGTGTATGATAAGTCATACACCATGTATGATAGGTTTTAATGGCGTGAAATCTACTTTTATTGGCGTGTTTGAATAATTAGCGGTGTATGATCAATCATAAGCCGTGTATGATTGGCTTTAATGGTGTGAAATCAACTTGTATAGCTGTGTTTCAAGTAATTAGCGGTGTATGATAAGTCATACACCATGTATGATAGGTTTTAATGGCGTGAAATCTACTTTTATTGGCGTGTTTGAATAATTAGCGGTGTATGATCAATCATAAGCCGTGTATGATTGGCTTTAATGGTGTGAAATCAACATGTATAGGTGTGTTTCAAGCAATTAGTGGTGTTTGATTAATCATACACTGTATATGATAGATTTTAATGTTTAAAACCATCTTGTCAAGGCGTGTTTCAAGTAATTAGCGGTGTATGATTAATCAACTTTTATAGGTGTGCTTCAAGTAATTAATGGTGCATGATCAATCATGCACCGTGGTTAAAACGTTTTTAATGGTTTGAAATGAACTTGTATAGATGTGTTTCAACTAATTAGTGGTGTATGATCAATCATACACCATGTAAGATTGGTTTTAATGGAGTGAAATCAACTTGTATTGGTGTGTTTGAAGTAATTAGTAGTGCATTATCAATCATACACCGTGTATTATAGGTTTTAATGGTGTCAAATCATCTTGTCTAGGTGTGTTTCAAGTAATTGGTGGTGTATGATTAATCATACACCATGTATGATAGGTTTTAATGGTGTAAAATGAACTTGTATAGGTGCGTTTCAAGTAATTAGTGGTGTATGATTAATCATATACCGTGTATAATAAGTTTTAATGGTGTGAAATCAACTTGTATGGGTATGCTTCATGTAATTAGTGGTGTATGACCAACCATACACCATGTATAATAGGTTTGAATGGTGTGAAATAAACTTTTATAAGTGTGTTCCAAGCAATTATTGGTGTATGATCAATCATACACCGTTTATGATAGGTTTTAATGGTGTGAAATTAACTTGCATAGATGTGTTTCAAGTAATTAATGGTGTATGATTAATCATACACCGTGTATGATTGGTTTTAATGGTGCGAAATCAACTTGTATTAGTGTGTTTTAAGTAATTCGTGGTGTATGATTAGTTATAGACTGTATATGATAGGTTTTAATGGTGTAAAATCAACTTATATAAGTTTGTTTCAAGTAATTAGTGGTCTATGAATTGTCATACACCGTGTATGATTGGTTTGAATGGTGTAAAATCAACTTTTATAGGTGTGTTTCAAGTAATTAGTGGTGTATGATCAATCATACGCCGCGTATAATAGGTTTTAATAGTGTGAGATCATTTTGTGTTGGTGTGTTTTAAGTAATTAGTGGTGCATGATCATTCATACACATTGTATGATTGGTTTTAGTGGTGTTGAATCAACTTGTATGGGTGTGTTTCATGTAATTAGTGGCGCATGATAAATCATACACCGTTTATAACAGGTTTTAGTAATCATCTTGATTAGGTGTGTTTCAAGTAAATAGTGGTGTATGATCAATCATACACCGTGTATGATGGGTTTTAATGGTGTAAAATCATCTTGTCTAGGTGTGTTTAATGTAATTAGTGGTATATAATTAATCATACCCCATGTATGATAGGTTTTAATGGTGTAAAATCAACTTGTATAGGTGTGTTTCAAGTAATTAGTGGTATATGATCATTCATACACCGTATATGATTTTTTTTAATGGTGTGAAATCAACTTGTATTGGTGTATTTCAAGTAATTAGTGGTATATGATCAATCATACACAACTTGTATAGGTGTATTTCAAGTAATTAGTGGTGTATGATCAATCATACACTGTGTATGATTGCTTTTAATGGTGTGAAATTAACTTGTGTAGGTGTGTTTCAAGTAATTAGTGGTGTATCATACACCATGTATGATAGGTTTTAAAGGTGTAAAATCATCTTGTCTAGGTATGTTTCAAGTAATCAGTGGAGTATGATTAATCATACTCCATGTATGATAGGTTTTAATGGTGTAAAATCAACTTGTATAGGTGTGGTTCAACTAATTAGTGGTGTATGATCAATCATACACCGTATATGATAGGTTTTAATGGTGTAAAATCGACTTGTATTGGTGTGTTTGAAGTAATTTGTGGTGTATTACCAATCATACACCGTGCATGATACGTTTTAATGGTGTAAAATCAACTTGTCTGGGTGTGTTTCAAGTAATTAGTGGTGTTTGATCAATCATACTTCGTGTATGATTAGTTTTAATGGTGTGAAATCGACTTGTGTTGGTGTGTTTCAAGTAATTAGTGGTGAATGATTAATTATAGACCGTGTATGATTGGTTTAGGTGGTGTGAAATCATGTTGTATTTGTGTTTTTCTAGTCACTAGTTGTATATGATCAATGATATACCATGTATGATTGGTTTAAATGGTGTGAAATCAAATTGTCTATGTGTGTTTCAAGTAATTATTGGTGTATAATCAATCATACACCGTGTGGGATTGGTTTTTTTTGTGTAAAATCAACTTGTGTTAGTGTGTTTTAAGTAAATAGTGGTCTATGATTAATCATATATCATGTATGATTGGTTTGAATGATGTAAAATCAACTTGTTTAGATGTGGTTTAGCTCTTGAATATCACTTACGACCAGTATTCATGTCGACTACAGATGGGGTATGATATCTACTTTTCTTGCTTTTTTTTTTCTTTGGTTATTCAAAAAAAAAAATAGTAATTACTTACAATGATGCCTAATTTCTATTGTGTCATCTGTATTATATTAACTGCAGGTCTGATTGTGGGATGTTCATCGTAGAGTTTATGGAATTTTTTCTTACAAATGGCCTCAGCATCTCCCAATGCATGCAAGGGCAGATAGAGACGTTGCGGACTAATACATGCATATGTTTGTACAGTCATGGTAGAGGGAAACTCATGTAAATGTATACAAGTAAATAGAAATATGTGATGTGTACATGTTCTTGTATATTTCCATATGATTTCCTTTCGGTGTTCAACCCCCAACTACTCCAGTCAATGTGTAATGAATAATACACAACTGTCATTAATAATGCACGTCTATTAATAGTACACAATTTTATTGATATTAATCGCAATTACACTGAAAAAAAAAAGAACAACTTAAATTAATTCGGAGAAGGGACATGATAAGAATAACTGCTGGTATTTATAGACGTGCCTTCACCACTCGAGTGCAAAGCAATTGAATTTTTACACGTTGATCGATTGTACCAGTGTTTCCTGCATCTACTGTCACCTTTCCGGTACACTTTTCTCACCGATTGAAGGAATCCTCCTCTTCCTCCTCCTCACGGAAGAGGTTCGAACATCGGGTGGAAGAAGATTCATTTCTGATATATGATGCGGGATAGACCACTCACTTATGTGCAGCATCGGGTACACGACACCTCAGTATGACTCGTACCAATAATCTCTGGAATAATATGGCGAGCATAAATCGTACAGACCATAAGGACTATGTCTTACAACCGCTAACGCATGCCCACATGGAAGCTGCTCAGGCTGACACTTGCGACAGGTACATATCTAAAGTGACATATCAACACAAAAATTCTTATCTCCATCAATGACATCGAAGTTATACTCACCCGCTTACAAAATATGCATTGTATAAAAGTTAGACACACACGATTAATAATGATAATGCAAAAAAGATGAACAAAACTAACAATTATCATGTCAAAAAGTGCAAGGATTATTAATGATTAATCATACACCACAATGTACTTGAAACACAGTACAGCAAGTTGATTTTACACCATTAAAACCTATCATACACGGTGTATGGTTAAACATATACCACTAATCACTTGAAACACACATAAACAAGTTGATTTTACACCGTTAAAACCTATCATACACGGTGTATGTTTAAAAATGTACCACTAATCACTTGAAACACACATAAACAAGTTGACTTTACACCCTTACAACCTACCATACATGGTGTATGGTTAAACATACACCACTAATCACTTGATACACACTAAAACAAGTTTATTATACAACGTTAATTACTTGAAACACACTATACACCACTAATCACTTGAAACACACCTAAACAAGTTTATTTTACACCATTAAAACCTATAATACATGGTGTATGGTTAACCATACACTACTAAATAGTTGTAACACACTCAAACAAGTTGATTTCACATAATTTATACCAATCATACACGGTGTATGATTGATTATATACCACTAATGACTTAAAAGACACTAAAACAAGTGTATTTTACACCCTTAAAACCTATCATACACAATGTATGATTGACCAAACACTACTAATGACTTAAAAGACACTAAAAAAGTTGATTTTACACCCTTAAAACCTATCATACATGGTATATGATTGATCATACACCACTAATGACCTGAAAGACACTAAAATAAGTTGATTTTACACAATTAAAATCAATCATACAAGGTGTATGATAGATCATACACCACTATTTACTTAAAACACACTAAAACAAGTTGATTTTACACCGTTTAAAGCCATCACACATGGTATATGATTGATCATACACCACTAGTGACTTGAAAGACACTAAAACAGGTCGATTTTACACCATTTAAACCCATCATATACGGTGTATGATTGATTACACGCCACTAATGACATGAAAGACACTAAAACAGGTTGATTTTAAACTCTTAAAACCTATCATGCACGGTGTATGATTAATCATACACCACTAATTACAGGAAACACACCTATACAAGTTGATTTCACACCATTAAAGCCTATCATATACGGTGTATGATTAATCGTATACCACTAATTACTTGAAACACATCTAGACAAGATGATTTTAAACCATTAAAACATATCATATACGGTGTATGATCGATCATACACCACTAATTACTTGAAACACACCTATACAAGTTGATTTCACACTATTAAAACCAATCATACACGGTGTATAATTGATCATATACCACAAATTACTTGAAACATACTTAGAAAAGTTGATTTCACACCATTTAAATCAATCATACACGGTGTAAGATTGATCATACACCATAGTGACTTGAAAAACACCAATACAATATGATTTCACACCAATAAAACCTATCATATACGGTGTATGATTAATCATACACCACTAATTACTTAAAACACACCCAGACAAGATGATTTTACACCATTAAAACTTATCATACACGGTGCATAATGGATCGTACACCACTAATTACATGAAACACACCTATACAAGTTGATTTCACACCATTAAAACCAATCAAATACGGTGTATGATTGATCATACACCACTAATTACTTAAAACACACTAACACAAAATGATACCACATCTTTAAAACCTGTCATACACGGCGTATGATTGATCATACACCACTAATTACTTGAAACATACCAACACAAGTTTATTTAACTACAAACCAATCATGCGCGGTGTATATTGACCATACACCCGTAATCACTTAAAACCCACCAAAACAAGTTCATTTTACACCGTTAAAACCTATCATACACGGTGTATGATTGATCGTACACCCCTTATTACTTGATAGACAAGTTAATTTCATACCATTAAAACCTATCATACACGGTACATTATTGATCATTGATGTGTTTTTCTACGCTTATCAAAATTTAATATAAAACCCTATCTATTAAACACACCTAAATTGAAGTGTAGGGCGAGAGGGTGTCGAACCACAGGGACTAAGAGTGCGTGAATTTTACTGTATGACTTAAATTAATTTGAATAAAATTGAGAGGTCTTTGTATTAATTAACCTAAGGAAATAACAATTAAACTAAAGTAATCTACTTCTAATCGAAAAAGTGTATTAAATTGGAACCTAGGGTTTCGAATCCATCGTTAGCCAATTACTTTTGCGTTAACTTTTAAATTGGGATTACTGATTATTACACAGGTAGTGATTTAGGCTACAAGCTTCAACCTACTAAGGTAATGTTGTTAGTATTGCGTATTGACCCTATCTAAATAAAGCATAAGGAAAATAGGCTCTACCTAACGTATTGTTAATTACCACGTATTGACCCTATCTAACTAAAGCATAGGGAAGATAGGCTTTAATTAACAATTCGATTAATACTATTGCTTGATTAATTAATCCTAAGGCTACAAGCGCAAAGAATTAATTTACAAATATCAATATCAATAATTAAAGGTTACAAACTCAATAGTCATATCAATTGAATAAACAATAAAAACATAATACTTCAAAGTATTTATCTCAACCAAGCACTTCATGTAAACAATCAAATTAACCCGAATTAAAGGTAAACAAAAGTAAAGGCTAAGATTTCATCTAACCCCAGAGAGCAAGTTAGCTCTCCATCAAGGATGATCTGGTGAAGGAGGAGATGAACGCACTCATGTCGGTCTTCACGCTAATTCCGCTCTCGTTCCAATTTAACGAAAAAAAAAAAGAAAATAAAGAAAAGAATGTAAAAAAGGAAAAGAAAGAACAGGAGAGAGAGAGAAAGCTGAGGCGCGAGAAGAAGCCCGGCACAGGGGCGGTGAAGATGGTGAACCCAGAATAATCCCCTAATGGCGATCCCTCCTCCCGTTCTTATAATCGAACCTAGGGAAACCCTAAGTCGGTGCTGGTGGTCGAATCGGGCCGGAGGTTTGGCACTGGTGGTCGAATCGGGCCGCGTGTTGAGCAGGCCCCGCGGTGCTGTGGGCAGGCTGCGTTTGGGCCGGGGCTGGGCCGAAGTCGCGTGTTGAAGATGGATGGGCTGTCGTGAGATGACGATGATGGTGTGGGTCGGTTGGGCATGCGTGTTGGTGATGGGCCTGCTGGGCTGGTGGTGGAAGATGATGAACAGTGCCGGCTTGGTACTGTAGTGGTGCAGGTCGAGCTTTTACGTTCCTGTCCCGAATCTCAATTGACTTGATTTAATTGTTTACGCTTCGAATTTGTCTCATCTGCACCAACATTTGACAATTTTTGGAACTTTAATTTCAAACCTGCTAGACATAAAAATTGCCGAAATGAGTGTAAAATTATAATTAAATAGGTGCAAAATAATTAAAAATATCAATTAAAAGATGCGTAAATATGAGACGCATCAATCATACACTACCAATTACTTGAAACATACCTATACAAGTTGAAACCATTAAAACCTATCATACAGGGTGTATGATTGATCAGACACCACTAATTACTTGAAACACACCTATACAATTTCATTTTACACCATTAAAACCGATCATACACGGTGTATGACTAATCATGCACCACAAATTACTTGAAACACACCCATACAAGTAGATTTTACACCATTAAAGCCTATCATACACCACTAATTACTAGAAACTCACCTGGACAAGATGATTTTACACCATTAAAACCTATCATATACGGTGTATGATTGATCAGACACCACTAATTACTTGAAACACACATACACAAGCTGATTTCACTCCATTAAAACCTATCATACACAGTGTATTATTGAGCATACACTACTAATTACTTGAAACACACCTATACAAGTTGATTCTACACCACTAAAATCTATCATACACTATGTATGATTTATCATACACCACTAATTACTGGAAACACACCTAGACAAGATGATTTCACAGCATTAAAGCCTATCATACACGGTGTATGATTGATCATACACCACTAATTACTTAAAACACACCTATACAAGTTGATTTCACAATATAAAAACCTATCATACACGGTGTATGATTGATCATATATCAGTAATTACTTTAAACACACCTATATAAGTTGATTTTACACCATCAAAACCTATCATACACAGTGTATGATTGATCATACACCACTAATCACTTGAAACACATCTAGACAAGATAATTTTATACTATTAAAACCTATCATACACGGTGTATGATTGATCATACACAACTAATTACATGAAGCACACCTAAACAAGTTGAGTTCACACCATTAAAACCAATCATACACGGTGTATGATTGATCATACACCACTAATTAATTAAAACACACCAACACAAAATGATCTCACACTTTTAAAACCTATCATACACGGTGTATGATTGATCATACAGCACCAATTATTTGAAACACACTTATAAAAGTTGATTTTATACCATTCAAACCAATCAGACACGGTGTATGACTAATCATACACCAGTAATTACTTGAAACACACCTATGCATGTTGATTTTACACCCTTAAAACCTATCATACATGGTGCATGATTAATCATACACCGCTAATTACATGAAGCACACCTATACAAGTTGATTTCACACAATTAGAACCAATCATACACGGTGTATAATTGATCATACACCATTAATTACTTGAAAAATAACTATGCAAGTTAATTTCACGCCATTAAAACCAATCATACACGATGTATGATTGATCATACACCACTAATTACTTAAAACACACTTATACAAGTTGATTTCACACCATTTAAACCTATCATACATGGTGTATAATTAGTCATACGCCCCTAATTACTTGAAACATACCTATACCAATTGATTTCACACCATTAAAACCTATCATACACGGTGTATGATTGATCATACACCACTAATTGCTTGAAACACACCTATACAAGTTCATTTTGCACCACTAAAACCTATCATACACTGTGTACGATTGATCATACACCACTAATTACTTAAAACACACCTATACAAGTTGATTTTATACCATTAAAACCTATCATACACAGTGTATGATTAATCATATACCTCTAATTACTTGAAACACACCTAGACAAGATGATTTTACACCACTGAAACCTATCATACACGGTGTATGATTGATAATACACAACTAATTACTTGAAACACACCTATACAACTAGATTTCACTCCATTAAAACCAATCATACACGGTGTATGATTGAACATACCCCACTAATTACATGAAATACACCTATACAAGTTGGTTTCAAACCATTAAAACCAATTATACACGGTCTATGATTGATCATACACCACTAATTACTTGAAACACACCTATACAAGTTGATTTTACACCATTTAAACATATCATACATGATGTATGATTAATCATATACCACTAATTACTCCAAACACGCCTTGACATGATGATTTTACACCATTAAAACCCATCATACACGGTGTATTATTGATCATACACCACTAATTACTTGAAATGATTGATCATACAGCACGAATTTACTTGAAACACACCTATATAAGTTGATTTCACACCATTAAAACCAATCATACTTGACGTGTGATTGATAATACACCACTAATTACTTGAAACACACCTATACAAGTTGATTTCACACCATTAAAACCTATCATACACGGTGTATGATATATCATACCCCACTAATTACTTGAAACACACCTATACAATTTGATTTCACACCGTTAAAACCTATCATACACGGTGTATGATTGATCATACACCACTAATTACTTAAAACACACCTAGACAAGATGATTTTACACCATTAAAACCTATCATACACGGTGTATAATTGATCATACACCACTAATTACATGAAACACATATACAAGTTGATTTTACACCATTGAAACTAATCATATGCGATGTATGATTGATCATACACCACTAATTACTTGAAACACACCTATAGAAGTTGATTTTACACCATTCAAACCAATCATACACAGTGTATGACTAATCATACACCACTAATTACTTGAAACACACCTTTACAAGTTGATTTTATACCATTAAAACCTATCATACACGGTGTATGATTAATCATACACCACTAATTATTTGAAAAACACCTAGACAAGATGAATTTACCCCATTAAAACCTGTTATACACGGTGTATGATTGATCATACACCATTAGTGACTTGAAAAACACCTATACAAGTTGATTTCACACCATTAAATCCAATCATACACGGTGTATGATTGATCGTACACCGCTAATTACTTGAAACACACCTGTACAAGTTAATTTCACACCATTTAAACCTATCATACACGGTGTATGATTAATCATACACCATTAATTGCTTGAACCACACCTATACACGTTGATTTTACACCATTAATATCTATCATACACGATGTATGATTAATCATAGCCACTAATTACTTGAAACACACTTAGACAAGATGATTTTACACCATTAAAACCTATCATACACGGTGTATGATTGATCATACACAACTAATTACATAAAACACACTTATACAAGTTGATTTTACACTATTAAAATGAATCATACACGGTGTATGATTCATCATACACCATTAATTACTTCAAAAACACCAATAGAGAATGATTTAACCACCATTTAAACCAATCGTACACAATGTATGATTAATTATACACCGTTAATAACTTGAAAAACCCCAACATATTATGATAATACGCCATTTAAACCAATCAGACACCATTAATGACTTCAAAAACACCAACATAACATGATAATACACCATTTAAACCAATCATAATCGGTGTATGAATAATCTTACATCATTAATGCGTTGAAACACACCAAAAGAAAATGGTAATACACCATTCACACCAATCATATACGGTGTATGATTGATTATACACCATGAACGACTAATAACACACCAACCCCATATGATAGAGATCCATTAACGGCCAATGCATGAAATGATCATTTTACCTTCAATGTCTGATCTGAAAACTATGAAATGTGTAATGACTCAACCTTGAGCCTACTGTAATGCCACAATGATTCAAACCCGTTCTTACAAAACCTTCTTCTTCTTCCAAAGCCACCACAAACAACTATCCAAGGGCCCAAGTAGGACAAGGAAACATGCAGGACGCTGAGAATAGAGCTCAGGAATTCGAAAATAAAAGAAGAAGTAGAAAGAAGAGAGAATGCGTTATGAAAGAAGGAAGACAAATGGTTAACACATTGAAAGGAGAGAGAGAATAAGCTGGTCGGAAGAGAAGGGCGAGAGAGAATGAAAAGCAAAAAGTAAAAACGTTGTCCTTTTGCATTAAATGAGATGAGAGAGAGAGAGTCTTGCAAAGGAGAGAGAGAGAGTGAACAAGAGGGACTTGTGTGAAATGGGCAAAATGGTCCAAATGGGTTTGTTTTTGGAAAAAGAGGTTGGAGAATGATTAAAGATGGGGTTGGGGTTTATTTGGCACGATTTCGCTATATCTTACGACTTTAAAACTTAGTAGCAAGTTTACTGATTGTGATTGGCAAGTATGACATGAAATAATTTGGAGATTATACTAGGTCCATAAAGGTCATTATATTTGAAGTTTAGGTTTGGAGATCTGTGTCATGCATGTTGACGTTCAATTTTTTTTTTAAATCAGAATTATCTATAATACTTTTCAGGTGGCTCACGGTGCCTTCTCTGTGTGTGTGTGTGTGTGTGTGTATATATCAATACTATATTCATCTTAAAAATACGTCACAATAAAGTTTTACTCGGAAAAATCCATGTGGCACAAAAATCTTAGTGAAAGAAAAGAGTATAATTTTCTAATTATATATCTTTTAAACTATTCCAATAAAAACCTTGTCTGAAAACAAATTATGGCAAAGGGAAAAAGAGTGAAGTGTGTATTTGACTCTCCTCGTGAAAATCTCAACAAAAGACCTCTTTGATGTTTTTTTTTATCAGGACCTTTTTGAGTTTGTTAGAAATATGCTTCAAAACATTAACATGGCTAGCTTTAGCTCTTCTTATTTCTTGTCCCACATTGAAAGAAGATGTTTGAGACTTTCCTAACTTGATTTTTTCCAACACTGCAACCCACAACCCATATTGAAAGAATGTGGAAAAAAACTACCCAAAATAGCACATCTATTTAATTGTTATATAATAGTATATCCCAGATAGAAAAATGAGCCTCACACCAAACACTTTCCCTTGTTTATCGTGTTCCACATTAATTTAGAGAAACCCTTATGTTAGAAAAATTGACTAATTTTCCAGCATAGCAACGAAGGAGAGAGCAGTTAAAAAGATTTTACAAAATGCTAGTACCACGTCGTGATAAAGACCAATGTCCTAAAAGACAATTTCGTCGCTGCTCTTGGTGCACACAGCATAATCGGCGGCCGTCCTCCAGGATTAAATCTGACTCTTAACATACACTCGTTAATGGCAGAGTATGAGAGCCTAAGAACTTTGCCCAATAAATTTCATAGAGCGAGAGAGAGAGACGAAGAGAAGAAGAGAGGAAGAGGTGATTGTTGCTGTTGGATGATTTGAGATGGGGCTACAAAAGGGGTATTTATAGCATACTATATGACTTCCAAACAGCTATATTTGAACGGTCACAAGGCTTAGGAAACAGCTGTAGTAATGAGGACTATGTAACAGCAACAATGCATTAATTGCAATGCGGGTTTTGAAAAAATTCTTTCCAAAAAATAAATACACCTGTTAAAATTAAAAGTTAACCCGCATCTGATCATGGCACGAAGTGGCGGGTGGGTGGCATACTCATGTGGTCCCCACCATTCTCTCCCCCTTAACTTAATTCACAAAGTTGAATAGCATATCTATATTTAAAGTAGGCCAACCTTCAATCCTTTTTCCGTATGGTATAGAGTTTTTCCATAAGCTTGAAACTACATTAGCTTGTATCATTTTTTCCAACAATCCTCCACAAAGGATACAAGCAGAAGAGAACAAAGAAGGATAGTTTGGGAAAAGGGAATTTAGTTTTTCAATGCCGATGTCTTGCGACTTGAACCGTCATCTTGTGTAACCCAAGTTTAAGACCAACAACATGCGAGATGACTTTCGTCTTGAACCTCATAAGGGGTTGTATAATCTGCCACTCGGACACATACTAAACTCCAAATCTCGGCAACTCCTATGGTTTGGCACGTTTTATCAACCATGCGCCCATCCTGAATTTTCATATATGCTCTAGAAGTCAAGTCTTAAACCTTCATAGGGAGCGGCCACACACTCACACCTACATAGGTAGATCCCATCAAGTGTGTGTTATCGTACACCACTAAACGTATGGCTATGGGTCCATTAAGAGCTGAAGCTCAACCTCGACCCTAGTAACTTATCGACGGTATCCATCAAGTATAAACTTTACTTACACCACCAAATATATAGCTATGGACCCATCTATGCATTGTTCACATCATAGAGAGGGAAAAACATAAAATATAGTGCATTCCTTGAATAAAACACTGACTTTTCACATTGAACCTATTAAAATCAGGTTGAATATATCATAGTTTATTCATACTTAGACTTTAGTCCCATCTCTCTCAATGTTTCCACAACTATTTTATGACATATACCTTTTGTCAATGCATCCACAAGGTTCTTTTCAAACCTTATACAAAGTGAGTATCACTTTCTTTCCAGTAGATCCTTTACGATCTTATGTCTGAGACGAATAAGTCTTCTTTTGCCAAACAAATCAAGTGTGCAGTGCCCACACCATCCATTAAGGACTATGTGTTAAGTTAGAGCATCAAGCTTAACCTTTATAAATGACATTTCAGCACTGTATTAACATAAAGCAGTACTTAAGGGTTGGCCATTGCCAACATCAATCACGAGTTGCTCTTACTTCCATATTGAGGTATCTGCAACGGGCTATTCAGCAACTAACTCCATCTCCTGCAAACTTCAACGATTGTGAGTATACCACAATAGTGGAACATATATTATATTAATAAAATCACATCTCCACTTCAAGTACATACATCGTATGTATATTGTATATACAGTTGGCATGAATGATATATCTTTCAAATTTGTCAATTTCACATACAATCACAATCATGGAACATTATTATCTCAAATCAACTGGATCACCACCAGTTTAGTTTATAAAGGACCATAACCTATAAAGTGTCTTTTACAATTCAAATTAAGGCAATCCACACAATCATAGGGCTTTCAAGCCCAAATGCTAGCTTCATCAAGCTATCCACATTGAGTTTAAAGGGCCCTTAAAAAGGTATTTCCACCGTAATAAATTAATGTGGCGACTACGATAATGAACAGGCCGCACAAATTAACGTTACATCCATTTCTTACAGCGTAGATTAAGAGGGATTCGATTCTTGTTTCCATCCCAGTTTGCTCCAAAGTGGACTATCATGTAACATCATTCACGACGAGATTGCATCCAATGAAGAAAGCCAGTCTCAATAAGAAGATCAAGTGGTTCTAGATGTCCAAAAGCATCCACAAGATTTCATTGAACTAGTTGAGCCAGCTCCACAAGAATTAGAGGATGGAGGCCATGCATCTGTCGATGAGCTTCAAAAAATTAACCTAGGAACTGATGAGGAACCGAAACCAATTTTTGTTAGGGCCCTACTATCTCATGAGGAAAAGATGTAAAATGAAAATTTGCTGCATGAGTATAGGGATGTGTTCACCTGGAGTTACCAAGATATGCCGGGGTTGGATCCAAACATGGATGTAAATAAGTTCGCCGTATCCAAATACACAGCGCCAAAGAAACAATCGCAGTGATGCTCTCGACTTGAGTTGACTGTTCAAATAAAGGCCAAGGTGGACAAACTGATAGAGGCTTGTTTTATTCGTGAAGTCCAATACCCGTCATGGCTAGTGAACAACGTGCTTGTGAGGAAGAAGAATGGGCAACTTCGCATCTGTGTGGAGTTCTGAGATTTGAATGACACTTGCCCTAAGGATGAATTCCCATTACCAATCACTGAATCTTAGTAGATGCTACCACTGGATTTATTGTATTGTCATTTATGGATGGTTTCTCTGGCTACAACCAAATCAATATGGACTCAGCAAATGAGGAGTTAACTGCTTTACACTACAAGGGGTCTACTTTTACACTGTGATGCCCTTTGGTTTGAAGCATGCTGGAGCAACTTATCAAAGAGACATGCTTGTCATCTTCAGTGACATACTGCAAAAGTTGTTGAGTGTTATATTGATGACTTGGTGGTGAAGACCGAGAATAGGGAGGATCATCTTAATGACTTACAAGCAATATTCAGCGGACTTCAAGAACATCAACTGAAGATGAATTTGTTAAAGTGCGCATTCGAAGTCGCATAAGGAAAATTTCTTGGCTTTATGGTCAAACACCGTGGGATTGAAATTGATCCTAACAAGATTAAAGCAATTGTCGAGATGCCTCCTCCAAGAAATTACTGGAACTCCGTGGTTCGCAAAGAAGACTAGCCTACATCAGACGGTTCATTTCCAATTTGTTAGGAAGATGCCAACCTTTCACAAGGTTGATGAAGAAAGAAGTCCCTTTTGTTTGGGACTAGACTTCTCAAAATGCATTCAACAGCATCAAAGAATATCTGCTAAAGTTACCAATCTTGATGGCACCTGTTCAAGGAAGAACTTTGATATTGTACACTGCAACATTGGAGCGGTCCCTTGGAGCAATGTTAGCACAAAAGAACGACAAAAGAAAAGAAAATGCCCTTTGTTATATTAACAGATGTTGGTGGGGGCAGAACATAACTATTCGTCTATTGAAAAGATTTGCCTAGCGTTGGTGCTCACTATGCAGAAGTTGAGGCATTATCTCATGTCTCATTCGGTTACCGTGATCTCAAAAGTTGAACCGCTAAAGTATATATTGTCAAAAACAATGGTGTCAGGGCGGTTAGCTAAGTGGGCAATGTTGTTAGCCCCATTTGACATAAAGTTTGTGCCACAAAAGACTATAAAAGGGCAAGTTATAGCTGACTTATTGGCAGCACATCCGGCTCCTGATGCCGAACAATTGCCAGATGAGGAGGTACTCCATGTAGAGACGATCCATAGTAGCTGTATTTTGATTGAGCGGCAAATCGAAACGGGGCAGGTGTAGACATTGTCTTTGTCACACCCACTAGTGGACTCATTCCTTACTCCTTCGCCTTAATTGAACTTTTCTCTGATAATGTAGCTGAGTATGAGGCACTCATCATTGGTCTTGAAATGGCCATTGAAATGTGTATTGACTATTTGCAAGCGTTTGGCAATTCTTAACTGATTGCCAGGCAAATAAATGGTCAATATGAAGTTAGAAATGCAAATTTAGTGCCTTTGTACCAGAGAGCGAAACATTCGACGGAGCAGTTTTATGATATTAAATATCACATGTGTCGAAGTCTAAAAATGATAAAGCTGATGCCTTAGCAAAACTTTTTGCGTCACTAACTCTACCCACCAAAAGAGAAATTCAAGTCACTATTGTTGAATGTCATCAATTGATGCCTACAGTGGAGCGTCTAGACCAAGTGGAGATGGTAAACTCAGTCTCCGTCGACGATAGCAAAGAAGAGCTAGATTGGCGACAAACTTTAATCGAATATTTGTGACACGATATTCTACTTGCTGATTCAAAGACGAGAGCAGAGATAAGGAGACAAGCACCTAAATTTGTGTTGAAAAATGACACTTTATATCAGAGGTCCTTTGCTAGAATCTTACAGCGGTGTTTGTCTAAAGAAGAGACCGTCCTTGCTCTTAAAGAAACACACTCTGGCTTATGCGATGCTCCCCAAGCTGGACCAAACCTCCCTGATCAGTCAAAAGGTTAGGCTATTATCGGCCAAGCCTGGTGCAAGATACAATGAAATTTGCAAAGACTTGCCTAGCTTGTCAAATTTAAGGAGATTTTATTTACCAATCACCACAGCCTCTACACCCAAGCATGTTATCTTGGCCCTTTGATGCGTGGGCCCTTGATGTCATGGGTCCATTTAAGCCTCCCTCATCCCACCAGCATCAATATATACTTGCAGGGACTGATTACTTTTCCAAATGGGTTGAAGCTATTGCATTCAGAAAAGTGGGGGCAAAAGAGGCTGCAGATTTCATTCCAGTTCAGTTGATCTACCGCTATGGAGTACTGTCGAAGATAATCTCCGATAATGCTCTTTACTTCAAAAGCCAACTGGTGGTCAAATTGATCGAGAAGTTCAAGTTCAAGCATAGCTTTTCATCTAGCTATAATCTGTAATCCAACGGTCAAGTTGAAGCATTCAATAAGGTTCTTTACAAAATCCTCAAGAAAATGGTCTCGAAAACAAGAAGGGATTGGCATGAACGATTATCTGAAGCTTTACGGGCGTACTGAACTACAGTCCGAAATGGAATGGGATGCACGCCTTAAAGTTTGGTGTTCGGGTCAGAGGCAGTTTTGCCTTTGGAAATACAATTGCCTTCTCTAAAAGTAGTTGTTCAACTCACTGATCTAGACGAATTGAAGCCCTGGACGAGCATAGATTAGCTGCCCAACAAAGACTTGAAGTCTACCAAGCTCAAGTTACTGATGCATTGGATAGAAGGGTAGTTTCGCTCATTTTCTATTGGTGACTTAGTCCTTACAGTAGGGCGATCGATTGTTATAAACTGGAGGGCACGAGGCAAGTTCAAGCCAAAGTGGGAGGGACCATATGTTGTCATAAAGGACTATCCGAAGGGTGCTTACGAACTGTCAAATCCCGAGGGTAAGGTCATATATTCTTATGTCAAAGGGAAATTTGTGAAAAAAATTCATTGCTTAGTCTATCGGTTGGCAATAAATTAAATATATCAAGTTAAAGTCTCTTACATACCACTTCTAGAGTGGAATATTATTACTAACTAGATCAACATAATTTGCATTGTCCTTTAAAACCATGACAAGTTCTTGCAAAATAATCATCATTGTCCTAATAGCAATACCCCCATATTTTGTTAACTCATAGTGTAAGTCATAGCAATATGAGTACATATCAATAACGGAAGTGGCTCATTGTGTGTATGGCACGAGACGACAAAACCCAAACAAATACAACATTTTTTTCATATACAGAGATAAAACATCATATCAAAATGTGGAAATTAGTCAACATGAAATTTGACGATATTGACCTAATTATAACATGTGTGCCAAAAAATATAACACATTGTTACACCAATTTAGGGTGTAACCTAGACTACTAGGGTTAGGGTTAGGGTTAGGGTTAGGGTTTGGGTTTGACAGTTTGAGAAAGAAAGTTTAGGTGAGAGAGAGCTAGAAAAAGGAGATGAGAGATTAGAATAGAAGAAGATGAGAAATGTTGTTTGATTATTGTTGTTCATATCATGATACATGTAATGACGAGGCTATTGTTTAGAAGCTCAGTTTTAGAGTCGGTTCATTGGTTTTAGTCAAAGTATAAATAATGTACTTGTATTACTTTCAAAGATATCAAATAAACAACTAACTCTTCGCTCTCTTTTCTCTCTCTATCTTCTTCTTCCCCTTCTAAACCCTAACTTCTTTCTCCTTCTCTAATCAAACCCTAATTTTTGTCCTAAATCTCGATACACCACTTAATTGGCGTATCATTTGGTATCAGAGTCAGGTCGTGCTACGTTTGAATCACGATATGGCGGATGGAACTCGTAGTGTGGCTAATTTTCGTCTGTTGGAGACTCGGATGGATGACAACCAGCGCACCATTGATGAACGCTTCAATAGCTTCGAAAATCGAGCACAGTCGGACATATCTTCGTTGAAGCAAGAGCAAAGCAAGATTATGGAAATCTTCTGCGAAATTCAGAACCAAACGCGTCAACCTGAGTCTCGTCCAGCAGAATTGCATCCTGGTCATGGAATTCTGGGCCGCCCTACTGAACCGCCAATAATTTCGGTAACCGCCTCGGTTCCCAGCGCTGGTATATCCTCTTCGGCCACTTCTCCGTATCACGTTCATACTTATTTGTCCAAAATTGATTTTCCACGATTTACTGGTGGTCCTACTGTTAAAAATTGGGTGCTGAAGGTTGAACAATTTTTCAATATAGATCATACTCCGAATTTGGTTAAGGCAAAATTAGCGTCAATGCACCTTGAGGACGATGCCCTTGAATGGCACCGTTCATTTCTTAGAACGCATAATCGACCTATTAAGGAGGTCGAGTGGTCCAATTATTCGGCCTTATTAATTCAGCGATTTGGTAATGTTTACGAAAATCCCATGGCCGATTTGATGACATTAAGGCAAAGTGGAAGTGTTTTAGAGTACCCATCGCAATTTGAATGTTTGGTACCTCAATTGAGTCTCTCTGAGTCATACTTAGTTTTGCGTTTTGTTACTGGGCTGAAAGATTCAATTAGATATCCGATTCTTATGTTACAGCCTAGCACGTTAGCTCAAGCTATGAACTTAGCTCGGTTACAGGAGGCCAACTTGTCTTCGCATGTCTAGCTCCCCACGGGTGGTTCTTCTCGGTCTATGGCATTTCGTAACTCTTCAGGTTCAGCAGCCTTTTCTTCTATACCGGGGTCGATTGTTTGCTCATCTGCTGACTCCTTGGGACTGGGATCCTGTCCCTTGAATTGTGAGGGCCGCGCGATTTCAGCAGTCGAAATTGAGGACCGTCGGGAGAAGGGTCTTTGTTTCTTTTGTAACGAATCTTTTACCCAGGGTCATATGAAGTTGTATAAGGTCAATAACCCTCAGTTGAAAATGATTTCCAGCAATGTTTCTGAAACCGAGGATATGGATCCAGTTGATTTGTTGCTTGATTCTGGTGCCTCGACAGTGGAAGACATTCCACATATTTCTTGTCATGCATTAGAAGGTGCTTCGTCCTATAGTACGATGAGGATTATGGGAGTACACATAATTTCCTCGATGTGACGAAGGCGCATTGGTTGGGATGCACAGCTTCATCCATACTGGTATTGTCCGTGGTAGTGGCTGATGGGAGTCTACTTCAATGTTTGGAGATATGTCGCGACTTTTGTTGGAGCGCTCAGGGTCATGACTATGTTAGTGATGTCTTGTTGATCGCTTTAGACGATTGTGATATGGTCCTTGGGATCCAATGGTTTTCTACTCTCGGACCGATTCTTTGGGACTTTGACCGTTTACAGATGCAGTTCACGTGGAACTTAAAGACCCGTACCTTACAGGGTGCGGTGCCTTCCGTTCGTCATGCCAGTAAGACAAGTCTTCATCACTTACATCTTATGAGCCCTTCTATTCATGTTGTTCTTCTTCCTTATGATTCATTAATGTCTCTGTGCGTGAATGATTCTTTATCCCCTTCGGTGGTGGTTACCGATTCGAAGTGGGCTGAGCTTAATGCTTCATTACTTGAATTTGCTGTGTTATTTGAGGAACCTTGGGCTTTACCGCCTTGTAGACCATACTTCGACCATCGCATTATCCTTAAACAAGGGGAGGAGCCGGTTAATATAGACCTTATCGTTACCCTTTGGTCCAAAAGGATGCAATCGAACGTATGATTCAAGAAATGCTTGAGACAGGGGTGATTCATAATAGCAACAGTCCATTTCCATCGCCTGTTATTCTTGTGAAGAAAAAGGATGGCACATGGCGTATGTGTGTCGATTACCGGGAATTGAATCGTGAAACAGTAAAGGATAAGTTCCCAATTCCCATGGTTGAGGAGTTATTGGACGAGTTATGTGGGTCTGTTATTTTTTCGAAGTTCGATCTCTAAAGTGGATATCATCAGGTTCTTGTTTGTGACGGAATTTCGCACCCATCTCGATCACTACGAGTTTCGTGTTATGCCATTCGGACTTACGAATGCCCTGGCCACCTTTCAAAGCTTGATGAACACGGTCTTTCAGCCCTATTTACGGTGCTTTGTACTTGTTTTCTTTGATGACATTCTGATTTATAGTCAGATGTGTCCACACATTTACAGCACTTGCGTTTGGTATTTCAGGCAATGTAAGCTAATAACTTGTTTGCTAAAGGGTCTAAATGTGCTTTCTTTTTGGAGGAGATCGATTATTTGGGGCATCGTATATCTTCTCATGGGGTCTTTACGGATACTGCCAAGATTGTGGCTGTGCATACTTGGCCACTTCCGTCCACCCTGAAGCAACTTCGGGGATTCTTGGGTTTAGGGGGTTATTACCGTCGATTTATTCATCATTTTGGTGCTATCAATCGTCCCTTAACCAATCTCTTAAAACGAGATGCTTTTACTTGGACAGCCGCAGCCCAACAGGCATTCTCCGATCTTAAGGTCGCACAGATGCACCGGTGCTCGCCCTTCCTGATTTTTTGAAGCCATTTTTCGTTGAGACTGACGCTTTGGGTACGGACTTAGGTGCCGTTCTTATGCAAGACAATCATCCCATTGCCTATTTGAGCAAAGCTCTTGCCCCCGCACATCAGGGCCTCTCCGTTTATAAGCGTGAATTGATGGTCGTCGTTATGGCTGTTCGTAAATGGGAACATTATCTTGCTCATCGGCCTTGTATTCTTCGTATTGATCAACAAAGCTTAAAGTTTTTGCTTGAACAAAAAGTGAACACCCCGTTACAACATACCTGGTTATCAAAGTTGATGGGCTTTGCGTATAGTATCGAATACAAGAGAGGCTGTGAAAATAAAGCCGCCAATGCTCTGTCTCGAATGCCACATTTAGATGTGGAGTTGCGTTTCTCACTACTGGACTTATCTTCACCATTGCTTGCCGAAATTCGGGAGTCCGTGGCTGTCGATCCCTCCTTGCAGAAACTCGTTGCAGAGTTGCAGCAAAATCAAAAATCCAACCTGACATTTACATGGACAAATGCGGAGCTGCTTCATTTTGGGCGTTTGGTTGTTGGCCCAAATGTCGATCTTCATCGTCGTATTTTTGATCTGTACCACGGTTCAGTGATTAGGGGGCATTCCAGGGTTGATGTAACCTTCCGAAAATTGAGTAGTTTTTTCTATTGGCGTGGTTTACATTGTGATGTCTACAAGTTCGTCTCCGAATGTCTTATATGCCAATGTTGTAAGTTCAATAATGCGGCATATCCCCGACTCCTTCAGCCTTTACCAATTTTGAAAACGGTTTGGACATCAAATTCGATGGATTTCATCGACGACTTACCTCTTTCGAGTGGGAAGGACACCATTTTTCTTGTAGTCGGCCGTCTAAGTAAGTATGCCGATTTTATGTTACTAACTCACCAATACTCCGCTGAAACTGTAGCCCAGGTATTTTTAGATACGGTGTTTCGTTAACACGGTCTTCCCCAAAGCATCATTTCCGATCGTGACTCAGTTTTTCTCAGTCTTTTCTGGAAGGAGTTGTTTCGTGTGCCGGGGGTTGACTTGCACATGTCTTCGGGTTATCATCCCCAAACCGACGACCAAACTAAGGTCGTTAACCGGAGTTTGCAAACTTATCTTCGCTGTTTTTGTAGTGATTTGCCATCATCTTGGTCGTGTTTTTTGCCTCTTGCGGAATGGTGGTACAATATGTCGTTTCACTCCGCCATACAAGCTACCCCTTTTAAGATACTTTATGGGCAATAACCACCACCTCATATTCCGTACGTTCCCGGGGAAACCGAAGTAGGTGCGGTCGATTGTAGCCTCATTGCGCGAGCAGATGCAATTCAGTTACTCAAGCATCATTTGACTCGTGCTCAAGTTCGGATGAAACAGATGGCTGACGCCCACCGTTCGGAGCGCACATTTGATGTTGGCGATTGGGTATATCTAAAACTTCAACCATACCATCAGTATTCCGCTCAATCCCACCCGAATATGAAGCTTGCCGCTAAGTATTATGGGCCATATCTTATCGTAGCTAAAGTTGGCGAGGTCGCTTATACTCTTAAATTTCCTCCCGAAGTTAAAATTCATAATACTTTTCATGTTTAGCAGCTTCGCCGGCATGTAGGCTCGATCACGGATGGTGTCCCGGTGTTGTTTCCCCATCTCGCTCCATTCAAATGGACACTTGAGGCTGTGCTAGACCGCGGGATCGTCAACCATCGCAACGCCGCAGCAACACAGGTATTGGTGCATTGGAAAGATCATAATCTCAAAGAGGCTACATGGGAAGACTATTCTGAGATGCGTCTTCGTTTCCCAAGGAATGTCTGAAGGGGGGCGGAGGGTAATGATACATGTAATGACGAGGCTATTGTTTAGAAGCTCGATTTTTGTATCGGTTCATTGGTTTTAGTCAAAATATAAATAATGTACTTGTATTACTTTTGAAGGTATCAAATAAACAACTAACTCTTCCCTCTCTTTTCTCTCTCTATCTTCTTCTTCTCCTTCTGAACCCTAACTTCTTTCTTCTTCTCTAATCAAATCCTAATTCTTGTCCTAAATCTTGATACACCACTCAATTGGCGTATTATATCACAACTAATACAAGTATTTATAGCTAACAATTATTAACAAACTAATAATATCTCTAACTACTATTTTTCTATAGAAAGAATATTATCCCCTTTGTTACATGCATCACGCATGGATATAAATATTAAAGTTCAAAACATATGTCTACTTAATTTAGATAATGTTTCTATTGCTAACTTTCAAAAGCATGTGCTTAAACTATTTTAAGTACCAACCAAATTTTATTTTATTTATTTATTTCCTTTTTGAGAGTCTTGATTTTAATTAGACTTAATACATATTTTCCCCTTGTATTTAGATTAAAGGGAGTCTAATATAATATTTAATAATGCTCAAACAAGCCAAAAGGTCTAATATAATATTTAATAATGCTCAAACCATCCAAAAGCCTTAAATGAGCCTCCAAAGAATTTTAATTTTTAATTAAAAGGCCCAAACAATTATAGGGATTATTTCCACAGCCCCACAATCTTTAACCGATTCACTTCCTCCCTAAGCTTCGCAGGCCGCCATCCCATGCCGGTGAACATCTGCTGCATTTGGTGGTGCGGACTAAGGCCGACCACCACCGAATTCGGGTCAACGAGCCACCACTGTCTCAAGATCCGAGGAGAATCAACTGCCCGTGCACTGAATCCGTACCAGGCCATCACAAAACACAGCCGGAGCATCAGAGCGGCCACCGGCGGTGGACCACTAACGTGCCACCGGCCATCAACGATCGGCCTATTTATTCCAGCACACACTATATTCATTGAATACTTATGCTTTTACCAATTCAACTTAATTTTACCTAAAGTCTTATGAAATTAATCAATAATTTGAACCTTTTTAAAAAAAATTAAAACTAAACGCACCAATTGCAATTTAGTAACTAATCATAAAACATTTGGAATGTTAACAGCAAAATGCTTTGTTGCCATGATTTATAAGATTAATCGCCTTTTAAATTGTTAGAAAAATTAACTAATAACATTCAAACATAGCATCGGAAGAGAGAGCAATTAGAAAGATCTTACAAAACATTGATGTCGCGTCGTGGTAAAGAGCACTATTCTAAAAGACGATTTCGCTGCTGCTCTCGGTACACACAGCATAATCGGCAGCCGTCCTTCAAGATTGACGTGATCGGACTCTTAACGTGTATTCATTAATTGCCGGGTAGGACAGACTAAGAACTTTGCCTAAGAAATTTCGTAGAGAGAGAGACGAAGAGAAGAGTAGAGGAAGAGGTGATCGATGCTGGCGGATGATTTGAGACAGGACTGCAAAAGGGGTATTTATAGCATAGTATATGACTTCCCGACAGCCATATTTGAACGATCAGAAGGCATAGGAAACGGCCGCAGTAATAAGGACAATTTAATGGCAGCAATGCATTAATTACGATGTGGGTTTTTAAAAAATACTTTCTGAAAAATAAATATACCCTTTAAAATTAAAAGTTGGCGCTCGAGCACGGGGCAGCAGGCAAGCGGCGGGCATGTGTAGTCCCCACCATTCTCTCACTCCTAATTTAATTTACGAAGCTGAATAGCATATCTATATTTAAAGTAGGCCAACCTTCACTTTTCTTTTTCCATGTGGGATAGAGTTCTTTTCATAAGCTTGAAACTACATTACCTTGTATCATTTTTTCCAACACCTTAGACCTTGTATAAATATCCTAGCTTCCACTATGATGATAAGTTGTTAAGCTCCCGTTAGAGCTAAGGTGGATGATGCGTGTGCGTGTAGTATTGTCAAACTCTTCATGACCATTAACAAATTACGCTCTTCTTGAATGTGGTGATCCAAAGATCTCAAGCATATACATTCTCTACTTGTTTCATGACACACAAGTATCCTAGCATGATTTATAGAAGTGGCTACAATTATTTGCTTTGTAAATTGTCAAGATATATTAGTGTTTTTTTTTTCTTTTTGGGATAGTTAAGAATACAAAGATCAACCAAACCTAGGCGGGCCAGGGAACCGATAATCAAAAAGAAAAAACAACAAGAAAAGGAAACAGAAAAATCAACACAAAACAGAAAAGGAAACCTTTTACACAAACACCATTGCCCAAAGCTTCTCTTAAGCCCATCACTCAAATACTCAGGCACGTTGCACAATCAAACAATACAAGTTCTAAAACCATGCCAATAAGGAAGAAGCTATGAACACTGCATTTTTTGCCAAACTATCTGCAATCTCGTTTCCCTCTTTGGTTTGATGCACCTAATTCTCTACTAAGTGCCAGGATGCAATTGATTAGAAAAGACAACCTCCATTGGTGATTCTCATTTGAATTAATCCATTTAACTGCATTAAGGTAGTCAGATTCAATCACTAGTTGCACTTTAGAAAGCCAATCCATAGATACACTTACTTCAACCGCATATTGGCTAGGATCTTTGCTTCATTGCTCTCCCTGTACCCTGTGTGTACTGAAGAGCCACACAAAATCTCACCATTAGAATTCCTTAAGACACCCCCTATCCCTAATGGTCATGGCTTCCCCAAAGATGACCCGTCAACATTCCACTTGAAAATCCCGCTCGCCAAAGGAGACCACGATTGCCTATGTCTCTCACGCTTGCAATTGGACCATGTAAGGAAGACTTCTATAGTCGAAGCAATCTAATCCACGAAGTACGGGATGATTTATGACCAAGCCTTTGTCCAATGTCCAACACGAAGCCTTACTAAGTAGAAGTTGTCAATTTTTCCCGCCTCTCTATTCTTAAAAGTAATATAATTCAGGCTAACAAAATTGTCCAAATGACAGCAAAGAAGACAGCATACCAAATCTTTCTCTGAAAGCTACATTTAATGGGGGAGTCCCAACTTTGATATAAGTTCCTAATATTATAAGGAAGCACTGTTTCAATCCCCCACCAATGACATACTTTATTCCAAATAGCCCAAGCAAAGGGACATTGAAGGAAAAGGAATCAATTCATCATCATTACACCAAGGACATTTCACTTTATCACTACGGATGATCTTCAATTTCACTAAACGACTTCAAGTATTAATTCTCCCGGTCAACACCAACCCCCCCCCCCCCCCCCCCCCCCCGCCCTGCACTTTTTAAACACCACTAAAGCTAATTTTAATTTCACTAGAGCTTTACAAAACGATTTTACTATAAACGTGTTCAAGACGAACCTCCAACACAATCGGTCAGGCTTGTCGAGACAGAGGAAAACCGGTCCTAGCAATTCGTCAAGTTTGCCTTTAAGATCAAGCTCATATTGGAAGAAAGGTCTTCTCCACACAAAACTCATTACCATTTTAGTCCATCTCAAACTCCTATAATAGCTATGGAATCCCTTGTTGCTCCAATAATAGAAATAAATGTGGAAACCAATTCTTTAAAAGTTTATCCCCTAGCCATACGTCGCTTCAGAATTTCATATTTGTTCCTTTCTTAACAATCACCATCATCCCTTCATTAATTACATCTTTAATAGAGGGAGATCATTTCCAAACCTTGCACACTTCACCCCATATGCCTTTATTCCGTAAGGAATTGAAATTTAAAAAAAACTCCTATTAGTCTAACATTTGGTATCTAACAAACTCAATTGACCTCCAATTATATTTCGTATAATACTTGACACAAATGTATATAAGTATGCCTACATGTATTTGAGTAAGTGTATATGTGTATGTATATATGTATTTGAGAAGGGAGCAAGACAAAAATGAGTGGGGAGCGAGCATATGTGAATGAGTGGTGAGCGAGCATGTGACTGGAGTGGGGAGCAAGCCCCTCCTTCGATCCCTAGCCATCTCAAAGAATCCAAGCTTCACATTTTCTCCACCTAAAGTAAGCAAGAATTGAGAATTGAAGGCTAGTGAGAGTAAACTTATAATTTAGAATTTCAAGGGAACTCTATTTCTATAAGTAAGTAACTTATTCGTTGACTCTTCTGCCCTTTTGGGCTAAAATGTTCTAAGTTTTGATCTATTTAACTATAGCTAAGTATTTTATGGTTTTCTCAAAAGTTATTTAAAAGACTACCTTTTTACATGCCACATTTTGACATCTTTACTGCTCTATGTGTCCAAAAAAAGAAAGAGATCAAGTATGTTTGTCTATGTTTGTGGAGCAAGGAATTTAACATCAGCTATATATCTTTGATTTATGAACTTCGAAAATATGGTTCGATTTATGTTTTATGAGTTGCAAACATGCAATGTGTTTCTTATGCTTGTTTTGCGAATTGTGCCCTACGGTAACTGGGAAAGATATCTTTAAGCCCTCGATGGGGGATTATACTATCTCTGTCAGTAGTGCACTGTCGAAACGTTCCTCTGAACCCGTAGTTGACCGGGGCCCATTATGATAGCCAATTTTGAGGCTAGTTGCAGGTATTATATGCAGCCACAACTGAGGGGCTTAATGCCTAAGAGTTTTGTTGATGTGTTCTTAAGTTTTCCGAATACATTTGAGTAAGCGAATTCAGTTATACTTTTTTGAAATGAGCCATATTTCGCTTTACGAATGCTTGATCTTTGTTTTCATGTTGGCGGGTTTGTTACGTACTTGGCTTTAAGCTTACTTTGTTCTTTACCATTTTTAGACATAGCATAGTGTGTCTCTTAGAGAAGCTCAAGGAACCTAGCTAATACATCATAAATTCTCGATGTTGAACTCTATTTCAGTTGATGAAAATTCTCAGAATTTTGAGTAAATATTTTTAGACTTCTACCTATGTTTTCCTAGTAAGGATTGTATTGTCTACTCTTCAACTTATTATGAAGCATATATAAGGAAAGTACGTATTCTTTCTAGCCTATGGTATCTAATACCACCCCTTTAAGTGCTTAGTGTAGGGGCGTGACAATTTCTCTCATTCTGCAGGTCCCATAATGAAGTTGAAGCGGGTATTATTACAATTAGAAGAAATTATATTTTTGCAAAAAGATTGGCAATTATTGAAAAATTGCTACCACCATTTAAAAGTAGACCTGCATTCTTTTAGCTTACATGGCCTACTCGGAGTCAACCTCTTGCTTTCGGTAGTTGGATAACATCCCATTTGACATGAGAGATACCCTCATTTTCCCTTTTGCTCCCCCAGAAAAATTGATGTTGCAGTTGGATCACCTTTTTAACTACAGATTACGGCATCTTGAACAAGGAGAGATAGAACAACGGAAGATTATTGATCATTATTTTGATCAATACCAACCTACCTGTTCTTGAGAATCACTTAGCCTTCCACATAGTGCCATGATATGGTAGTATCTCCACATGTAAATAAATATCCCGTTTATGAATGACCTTTATTGCGGGAGCCGCCAAGCACTGGGACTGTTGTTGTTGTTGTTGTTGTTGAATGACCTTTATGATGATCAGATAAATAATCAGCAAATGCAAATCCAATCAATTGTGAGTTTGATTATCATGAGTAGAAAAACCTTTTTTTTTTTTTTTGATAAATAGCCACAAAAGCCACAATACAAAAACAATTTCGTCATGTTGGTTATGCCATAAAGATAGAAAGATGAATGTTTAACCTCATTCCAATTTCGTCATGTTGGTTTGAACTATATCTTGCCAATAAATTAACAGAAAAGGCTATATGTGTTCTTGTGTAATTAGCAAAATACATTAATGAACATTTGCACTAAGATATGGTATTTTAGAGCTAAGAATTTCTTTGTTATTCCTCTGGAGGTTGAAAGAAACTTTTATTTATATTAAGGGATCTAGCAATCATTGGGATACTCAGTAGATATTTCTTATCCATATTAATATATTTAAGCACTTTCTTTGGATAAGTGGGTTGATGGACAAAAATGTAATCATATAGGTGCTCAATCTACCAATTGAGACACAATTTTGTTTTTCCAAGATAATTCATCTCAAATTATATATTTAGGTTTGTAACAACTTTTTCAAGCTCTTCAGAGTCCATATGATGCTTAAATCATCAACATTCATTGCAATGACTACGAATCCAGAATAAAAGGATGGTTAGCATGTCCTTTTATAATATATGTACTAAGGAGATTATACTAATTCATCTAGATTGTTTTAATACATATAAAGATCTTTATAATTAAATTTAAATACAATTTACAAGGTTTTGCGCTATTCACTTCTCCAATATTCAGCTCTTCAAGAATTTTTATATAAATATTATCAAGTGTTCCATAAATAAGATGTTATCACTTTCATAAGACGTATATGAAGCCTTTCAGAGATCTCCAAACTAACTAAACATCTAAATATGATTGCATCCATTACTGGAAGAAGGGGTGAACGTGGGTCGTCCAAATCGGACTGGACCGAACTGAAGACTGAATTATCTCAAATCAGGAGAACAAATTTTTAGCCACATCGAGCCAAACCAATTTAGAACAACTTTTCAATCCAGAAACCGTAATTATGAGAAGAAAACGAAATTTCCGTATAGAAGTTACGAACTTAGAAATAACAATAAATGTCTAATATGCATAATTTATATAATTTAAGGATAATTATACAAGACACGTATATAATTAAATAACAAAAATAGATAGTTATTTTTCTAAGATTTGATATTTTTTTAATATATATAGTATATATCTTATTATATATTAAAATGGTGTACTCAAAATATTTAATGAGAAATTAGTGTTGATCAGTCTTTGCTTCGGTCTTCGGGTTTTTCGGTCTTAGACCAGACCAGACTGAAGGCCAATTTAGGCTCATATACTAGGACCAAAGGTCGAATCAATACATAGTCGATCATGTCCGGTTCTTGACTGATATGGCCCATCCAATCCGGTAAACCGGTTCGAACCAATATATGTGCACCCCTACTATTGAGTATATCATATTATAATTAATTCGTCATTTCTGTGAGAACCCTTGACCTACAAATTGTGCTTTCATTTGACAACCTTCTCCTTTTTATTTCTTTTCTACACAAACACCCACTTGTAGTATACGCTTATATACGTGTGTGTGTGTGTGTGTGTGTGTGTATATTGAACACTATAAAGCCTGAAGACTGGATTAAATTCCTAAAAAATCACACATTACAAACGAGAGAAGGCCAGGTGGAACATTCCTCCACCAATCATGAGTACAATATTTTCAACCATGGGCACAAGCAACCCAATGAGCAACCCTATTATATGACTTAGGGATCCAAAAGAAAGACAAAGAGACAAAAGAACTAAACATGTTACAAATATCCTTAACAATAACTGCAATCTCCCAAGTTGATGACTCCAGGTCTCGGACTGCATCGATAGCTGATTTGCAATCTGATTCAATAATAACATGTGTCCAACCTTGGGAAACAACAAAAAACAAGCGGCATGGATGGCAAGAGATTCACATATAAGAACCGAATTGTTGTCTAAATCTGAGCATCAGCCTCCAATAATTAGCCCATTCAAATTATGGGCCACAACAGTCAAAGACGAGGCCCCCGAGTGCGGCTTGATAGCTACATCTACATTTAATTTGAAAACCATGGGCTGTGGTTTGATCCAGTGCAAGGCTGGAGGTTGTCTGTTATGATGTTGTGGCCTCTGTTGTTCGGTTTCAGACACTACTGCAGCGACGGAAAGGGACAGAGTGGCAGCAGCACGGGCCATAGCTAATGGGGATGGAGAGCAATGGCCTATGATGTAATTGTTCCAGGCCTTCCAAATTTCTCAGCAAGTAATTGCAACATCCTTAAGAAAGGAAGGGGTTATATCAAGGGACATTGTGATATGCTTCCACCAATGGGATAAGCTTCAGAGACCAATTTGCCTCGGTTTATAGCTCAAGTTCGATGCAAACAACGTGGCTTGAGTGAAGGGGTAAACAAGGAGAATATACTCAATTTATTGCAGAATGTTTCCACATCTCAGGCAATTGGGGTCTCTAATGATCCTTCTTCGATGAAGATTTTTGTTCGTGGCAAGGGCATTTGAAAGGGCCCTCGACATAAAATGCTTAATCCGGGGGGGGGGGGGGGGGGGGGGGGGGGGGGGGGGGGGGGCGCTGTGAGAGTGGACCATGAAACCCGGGAGGCTGGGAACCCACTTGTCTTTCCAGATGTTGATATCTTTCCCACTCACAACGTTCCATCTAAGACCTTTTTCAAAGAGATTGCGTCCCTCAATGATGCTATGCCATCCCCAAGAGGGATTATAGCCCATTCTTGCGTCCCTGAAAGAACAATTCGGAAAATAAATTTCCTTGAGAATTTGGACCCATAGGGCATTTGGATTTTTGATGGCTCTCCAAGCTTCTTTAGCAAGGACAGCGCGATTGGCACCCGCCATGTCCCTAAAGTCCAATTCCCCCTTAAGCTTAGGAGTAGAGATCTTCCCCCTAGGTTTTCCAATGAATTCTATTTTCATCTGGGCCTCCCCATTCCACTAGAAGCGAGCAATCATGCTGTTGATTTTTTTGCAAAGGTGGTAGGGATAAGAAAAGCACTCATGACATACAAGGGAATGGCCAAAATGACAGATTTTCTTGAGAACCTCTCTTCCGGCATGTGAAAGGAGATTTGCTTTCCACCCTTGGATTTTACCTCTGATATAGTCCAAGAGGAAATTGAGAGCAAGTTGTTTTGAACAGGCCCATAGGATGCGAGAGCCCAGATACATTTCTTCCTTCTAAAGGAGCTCAACTCCCATAATTCTCATACACTCCTCTCTAACATCCGGAGGGGTGTTAGAGGAGAAGAAAGCATGAGATTTATTGAAGTTTATCCTTTGGCCGAAGGCATGGCAAAAGGTAGAAAGGATATCCATGATCATGCGGCATGTATGCGGCGTGGCCTAAAAGAACATAACACAGTCATCAGCAAACAGTAGGTGGGCAAGGTCTGGGCAAGAGGGTCTGATGTGGAACCTCCCCCAAAGGCCCAAGTTTTCAGGATCCCGAATAAGACAAGATAATCCCTCCAGCATGATGAGGAAGAGAAACAGTGAGAGGGGGTCACCCTGTCTGAGGCCCTGGGAGATGATAATATTGCGAAGACGTTCACCGTTAACAACCGGAGAGATTTGAACCGAAGACACACATTCCATAATCCAATCGGGGGGGGGGGGGGCTCGATCTTCTCCATGACACGGCAAAGGAAAGGCCACTCAACCTAGTCATAAGCTTTTGCTAGGTCGAGCTTGAGGGCGAGGAAATGCTTTCTTCCTTTTCTACTATTTTTTAGTGCGTGGAAGGCTTCATGGGCAATGAGGATGTTGTCTTGTATGAGTTGGCCCTTAATAAAGGTTGTTTAGTTCTGGGACACAAGGTCGTTCATGAGGGGTTTGAGCCTATTTGTGAGGATTTTTGCAATGCTTTTATAACGGAAATTACAAAGGCTAATTGGGTGGAAGTGGCTTATGTGTTACGGTCTATTAATTTTGGGAATGAGAATGATATTTATTTTATTTGTAGAAGAAAGCATTTTCTTACCCTTAAAAAAGCCTTTAACGGCTTCGATCACGTCGTGTGAGACAATATCCCAAAAGGATGTATAGAAAATACCAGAAAAACCATCGGGGCCCAGTGCTTTAAGCCCTCCCATCTGAAACAACTGCTGAAATCTCAAGCTCAATAACTGCAGCAGTGAGGGATCTAAGTACCTCGGGTTAACAGTCAGGGGGATTGAGTTCAGCACTTTTTCTATGTTCTGGGTTGCTTTTGCAGTGTAGAACGCCTCAAAATGATCGAGAATGTGATGCTTTATTATCTCCTAGTCTTTCACCCAGCCGAGGTCATCGATTTTAAGCATGAGGTTGTATTTCTTCTCCTTTGTAGGGTAGATGTTGCATGGAAGAATTTTCTGTTCTTGCCTCCAAGCTTAAGCCAATTCACTTGGGACTTTTGGTGCCAGAATCTTTCTTTTGCTTCCCACCACTTTCTCGAGTTCTCCATGATCTGAGCTTCTTCCTCCTCATCTATTTTGAAATTTGATCTGCGCTTTTTATATATTCAAGTGTTTGAACCACATGACAAAAAATTGCATATTCTGTAAGTGAGTTTAATTTAGCATAGATTGCATCCTTGTATTTTATCCGATCATTGCTTTGTTGACATCCCTGAATCGACTTCAGTTTAAGATGTTTGCAATTTTTAAGCAATTCAATAACTATTGTACATACAAATATCTGATAAATAATAGTCTCATTTTGATTCTATCATATTTTAGTATGACATAATATATTGAGTTCTCTTCACTCTCGATGTTTTTATTATTTTCACTAGTTTCAGGTGCCTACATTCATAAGGAGTCATTTTGCCTTTTTTATTTACTACTTTTTGTATGATTACCTCTTTAGGAGGTCCACAAGTAATAAAGAGACCAACTTACTTATTTGCTTCCTTTTCTTTTTTGGATTTTTATTTTTGAAATTGATAAGTCTATCGCACTTAGCGCGCAATGGATGCATTGGCTAATGTGCTAGAAGATTGCTTTTCTAGAATATCAATTCCAGCATGAGCATTTATTATAGTACATAAGATTTAGTCACTCTCTTTGTATTAATTTCTTTCCTTCATCTTAGAAATTTCTTTTATCACATTTACAATCAACAAAATGTGTTTTAAAAACATATGTAGTCAGTGGTTCAATATATTTTATAATTAATAGGATCCAAACCTGACATAAATACAAGTCTTCAGTGTACCCTTTTTGTGCATTGTGGTGGAGCAATTAGAATATGCATTACCAAAACACAAATTAGTTGATGTGATATAGTTGGTTTTTATCCAAGGACTAGTTACGATTGAGAGTATTTATGATAAGGAGTTTACTAAGTACAAATTCATGCTGCAGCATACAATATTGCATGTCCGCAATCCAAATAGGAAACTTCCCTTTTTTTTTTTTATAAAGTAATGGTCTAGTGATTAATTGCAAAAGTTCAAGACAATTTTGTGTTTTGAGTGGCTTCAGGATGCTCAAATACAATTCCAATTGAGATACAATAATTATTAACTTCTTATTGAGGAGGCTATTTTTTTTAAACAGATAATAATGTTAAGGTTGGAAACTGATGGTATCCTAAAATCGATAATTTATGACTGAATTTATTAGTGCTGAATGATGTCGACACTTAAGCTGCTGGAAGTTATGAATGTAAAGGCCTATAAACGGGACCTCTTGTGCCATGGTTTAGGAAGAGATTGAAAGCATGGGATAAAAATGTAGTCCAAAGAGTGGTAGTTGACTATGAGAGGGAGAGACATTATTGTAATACTTCTATTCAAATAGTGAAATTATGTTACTCTCTCTCAATAGAGGTAAGTTTCAGCTGAACCATATAAATTCCAGTGTCTCAAATAAATCCCCCAATCTCTTTATTTATGTTTGCTATTTTGAATTATGTTTTGGTGATTTTGAGTGGTCCTAGCAACTAATATTTTAGAAGGTATTAGTTGTTGTGAAGTTCCTAACAGCTAGTATTAGAGCCTCAGGCGGAACCTAAATCGGCGAAGTAGCTGTTTGAGTGGGAGGAAAGGACCAGTGGTACTGTTGCGGCGAGAAAAAATAAAATAAAATAAAATAGAGCCTGAAAGCGCATAGTGGCGCGTGAACAGTGAAAGACGCGCGAGTCGTGTTGGTGGCGCGTGGGTGGTGCACGGAGGCGCGTGGCAGCATGTTGGTGCTGCATGGTGGTGAATGAATGAGAAAGACTAGATTGGTTCACCTGGGTAGTAGATTACGGCGAGATCTTAGCAGTCAAGTGAATCAAGGATGAAAATTGAGGCAGAGGTGACGGTGGTTCGACGCTCGGGAGAGCGCGTCTGGAACAAGCTAGCAACGGTAGAGTCGGGGTTGGTCGTGGCGGTGACGGAGAAAGCCTAACGCCGATGGACGTTCATTAACGGCGGTGGTTCGCGGCAGCAATTATTCAAGGAGATCTAAAGTTTTTCTCGGTTAAGATGATGACCGGAAGTCGAAATCCGGTGGTGGTCGTCGGAAATCTGACCTTGGTGTCGACGGCCTAGGGGTTGATGTGAAAGACAGTGGTTGTCGGCGTGGGGCTTCGAACGTGGCGGAGTTGCGCGTCTCGAGCTGGCCAGTCAGTCCGGCGGTGATTCGGTGGTGGCTGCGAAGTCGATGACGAAGGTGAGACAACATGGGATCGAAAACTGGTGAAATGGTTGTCGTTCGTGGTGGTTCTTGGTGGAAGAGAGCCGGTGAGCATCGTCTATGGTGTTCGACACCAATGGCAAGGATTCGAAGCTCCGGTGATGCTCGAGTGTCACGGGAAGAAGTGAAGCCGGCGACTAGCGGTGGTGGCCGGCATCGGGTGTTGCGGTTGAGGGAAAGACCAGACGAAGAGTCTCAGATTAGAGAGCGTTACAGAAGAGAATGACGGGAGATGAAGATGAAGGGACGAGAGAGTGGGGGAAGGAAGATGTCAGAAATTTTTGGGTCTGGGTCAGAATTAGGTTGACCAAAAGAATTTAAGACCAAAAATTAATCTCGGTTTTTTCTCTAGTTGTTTTAAGCTTGATTTTATTTTCCTTAAGGTCCCGGTAATAAATGGGTTTAGATTAACTAGTTATTGAAGCGAAAAATTATTGGACTAGATTAAAAAATTAAAATGAAAGCTGGCATATGTTAATTGCGTGTGAGGGGGAAGCATGGAGGACCATTGTAAAAATATTATTTGTAATCCTCATCAGTCTCCAAGTGGGAGATTATTAAGGTTGGAGACTGATGGTATCCTAAAATCGGTAATTCATGATTGGATTTATTGGTGCCCAACGATGGTGACTCTTAGGCTGCCGGAAGTTATGAATGTATAAGCCTATAAATAGGACCTCTTGTGCTATGGTTTAGGAAAGGGTTAAAAGCATGGGATAAAAATGTAGACCAAATAGTGAGAGGTAGACTGTGAAAGTGAGAGACTCTGTTATAATACCTCTGCTCAAATAGTGAAATTGTGTTGCTCCTTCTCTGTGGACATAGACTTCGCTTAAACCAAGTAAATTCCGGTGTCTCAAATTATTCCTCCAATCCCTTTATTTATGTTTACTATTTTGATTTACGTTTCGGTGTTTCTGGGTGGACCTAACAACTAATATTCCATAAGGTATTAATTGTTGTGAAGTTCCTAACAAATAAGGAATGTAATTGTTTTTGATTTAAGCATCAAATTTGATGTTTAGGAACGAGCTGGCTCGTCATAAAGCTTGAAAAGTTTGGCTCGCTTTGAGCTCGAGCCGAGCTTGAACCAGTTTGTTTAGCTTATCAAACCGAGCCCAAGTCTAGTGAAGCTCGAGCTCGTAGACTCGCGAGCCTAAACGAGCCATTTTCAATATAATATATTCGCTTGAATATTGCTCAATGAAGCCAAATTGGAGCGTAAATGAGTCGAACCCCGCTCGAACGAGCCTATATTTAGCTTAAGTGAGCCAAAATATTACAAGTTTAATTCGAAACTTAGCGAGCTTAGATTGAGCCGAGCCAAGCCCAAGCTCGAGCTTGAGCCCGAGCTTTTCAAGCTACACGAACTTCGAGCCTAGCCTGAGTCGAGCTTAATGCCAACGGGCTAAGCCTCGAGCCTGGCAGACTCGGACTCACCTCAGCTCAAATACACCCCTATTTAGAGATCATTTTGGTTAATAACATAATTTAAGGGGTTATTTATAAAATTAAAAATATTAGGGATGAGTTATATCTAATATCAAATTTAAGAGACTGTTATTTTCAAATTAAAAACAACTGAGGGAATTATAGTTTTTTGAATATTAAGTTTGATATATGCAGGAGCGATTTTAATTTAATATCATAGTTCGTGCTATTATTTTTTAAATTTGAATGCAAACAGGTGAATTGTACCTAATATCCTAGGAAGTCCTCCTGTTGCATCTCTCAGGTTGGGGGTTTTTAAAATAACGTCTTTTCAGGACAATATCCTAAAGGGGAAGGTTGTGTACATCCATCCCCTAACCGCTTGAGACCCTGCTTAGGCGGAAGTCCTTGGGGTACTGGAAATATTGCTTTGACCTAAGAGGGTACCAATACGTAAGCACCAGATCCCATTAGAACTCCGAAGTTGAGCGTGCTTGGGCGAGAATAGTACCAAGATGGGTGAGCTCCTGAAAAGTCCTCATGTTGCCCCCTTCAGTTTAGGGGTTCTCGGAAACAACCTCCCTTCAGGATAGTACCCTGAAAGGGGGAAGGCCATGTACATCCACCTCCCCAAAGACTCTGCTTAGGCAGGAGCCCTTAGGGCACTAAAAATGTTATTGCTTTTATCATAATTTAGGAGACTATTATTTTTTAAGTTCGGTAATAAATAGTAAGTTATATTTAATTTAATCATCAGAGTTGATGGGCAAGTACAATTTTTTTGTTTAATTTTCTAAAAATTTAATAACCCTGAATTAAGTTTTTTGAAATTTGATAGTATAGAGTATGGCAAAATATAGTAAAACTCCCTAAACTTTATAATTAATCACAACATATTTCCAGCACTTTCAATTTTGAAAAATAGCCACCTGAACTTTGTAATTTTATACAACTCAACCCTTCACTTTCAATTTTAAAAAATAGCTCCCTAAACTTTGTAAATTAACACAACACACCCCCTGCATTTTCAATTTCATAAAATAGTCTCCCGAACTTTGTTATTAGTCACAACTCACCCCCCGAACTTTGTTAATAAATATAACACACCACTTAGACATTTATAAATTTTAAAATAAAAAAGTATGAAATTAAAAAATTTTGAATAAACTATGAAAGATAATTTGTGGAAAAAGTGGAATAAAATATAATAATAATTTAAAATTTTATTTTCAATATTTTTAAAAAATACTTTTTAGTATTTATTTTCAAATTTTTAATTTCATATTTTTTTTAGTTTTAAATTTTTAATCTAATTTTAGAATTTATTTTTCAAAAAAATATTATATTTTTTCTTTTAGAAATTTAAAAACTATTTTAATATTTTTTATTTACTATATTAATTAAAATAATTATTTTTTATAAATATTTAAAAATTATCTTATCTTTTATCTAAAAATATAAAGCTCATAGCTTTCGTCTAAAAACATAATTTCCTATCTTGTGTACAAAACTAAAAAATCTTTCATTTTTAATTTGATACAAAGCTGCTACTTTTCGTCTAAAAATATAAATTCCTATATTTTGTATAAAATTAGAAAATCACTTATTTTTAATTAGATAGATCTTGTTATTTTAATTTTATTATTCTAATTTTTATTAAAATTAAAAAATATTATTATATTTTTTCAAAATTTTTCCCATTTTTTTTCCTAATTTGTTTTAAATTTCAAATTTTGTATATTTTTTTAAAAAAATCTTTAATAATTTATTTAAAATTTTTAATTTTCATACTTTTTATTTTAAAATTTGTAAATGTCTAAATGGTGTGTTATATTTAGTGATAAAGTTCGGGGGGTGAGTTATGACTAATAACAAAATTTAGGGGGTTATTTATGAAATTGAAAGTGCAGGGAGTGTGTTGTATTAATTTGCAAAGTTCAGGGAGCTATTTTTTGAAATTGAAAATGTAGGGGGTGTGTCATGTTTAATTACAAAGTTCAGGAGGCTGTTTTTTAAAATTAAAAGTATAGAGAGTGTATTGTGATTAATTACAAAATTCAGGAGGTCTCACTATATTTTGCCTCACAGAGTAAATAGTGTTCTTGGGCTTTTTGCCTTCTCCCTCTTCTTTCTTTACTCTGTCTCTCCTCCATTATTGTCGTCTCTTAAAAATTTTCCCAAAAAATCTCATTTATTTCTTCATAATCGTTTACATCTCAGTTCAGTTTCTCTCTCTCTACTTATTTACTTCCCTAACCGAACCTACGATTTCTTCCCTGACAAATAGTCATTTGCCCCCCTTTTTTTCCAGGTTGTATGGCGCCTCTCCCTATTTTTGTGGTGTTTCCAAGACCCCCAAAATATTTTTTTGCCGTTTTTGCAAATCTAGTTGCCTCTTTCGTTTACGCCGTGCTTCTACTTCAAGCTTTGTTACCTGCTCAGGTCCTCACTCTTATTGTTCTCTTAAGACTTTCTATAATTCATTTCACTTGCCACTGAGGCAATGAGTCTCGTATGCTGGAATTGTTAAGGGCTTGGAGGCCCCTTGACAATTCACGCTTTGAGGGAGGTGACTAGTAAGTTTAAGCCCTATGTTGTTTTTTTGGCTAAAACGAAATAGAAAAGAGAGTTTGTGGTTAGATCCTTAAACAGGCTCAATTTTCATACTGTTTATGTGGTGAATTTTTGAGGGTCTGTCAGGAGGACTAGCTATGGGATGGAACAACGAGATCAAAGTGAACGTGGTGTTCAGCTCTAACAGAATAATTGAAGTTTGGATCAAAATGGTCCACACTATGAAAAGATGGAGTCATGTTTTTGTTTATGGAGGATCTATGGCCTGTAAGAAGACTAGATTTTGGGAAGGGTTATGTTAGGTTTGTTAGGGTGACTGATCCTATGGCTGTGTTATGGGACTTTAATGCAATCTCCTCGGTGTTTGACAGGATGAATGGCTCGATTGTGTCACAATCCCCACTAGACATGATAGGCAGGATCTATGATCTTTATCAACTCAAGGATATTGAAACTAAGGATTGTAGGTACTCGTGGACGTACAAAAGAGATGGGGAAATCCTAATGAGAGCACGTATTGATAAAATTATGGTGAATTACTCCTGGCTATCCCTTTTTGAATTTGTGGAAGCGATCCTTATGTCGGCTGTCGGATCAGATCATTCCCCAGTAATTATTCTTCTTGAGGGGTCAGCTCTTAAGCCAAAGCCAATTTTCAAATTTGAAACTAAATGGCTGCTTAAAGATGACCGTGCTAAAACTATTAGGAAGGGATCCAGAAGGCTTACAGAGGATCAAAAATGTTAAAGGTTCAACAAAAGCTCTCTAGATGCAAGAAAAATTTAATTCAATGGTGGAGTGTCAAAAAGAAGGCCAGGAATAACTTGGTTCAGGGGTTAGTTCAAAAGCTTGAGTTGATTCAAAGTACTAATTAACCTCCTAGCAGTAGAGAGTACGAGCTTTGCTTGAAGGAGCAGTTGAAGAAGATATGGGAAGCTGAAGAAAGGCGCTAGTATCAACGATCCTGGATTAATTGGCCCAAGTACGGGGACAACAACAACAACAACAACACTTCCAGTGCCTCTGCTTAAGTACGGGGACAAGAACACTAAATTTTTTCATGCTTCAACTCTTTGAAGGAGAAGATCTAATTCTATGATGAGGCTTAAAGATGACCGGGACAACTAGGTGGAAAATAACAATGATGTCCATGAAGCTGTCCTCTAGTATTTCAGGAATCCATATGTTGCTAAGGAAGGGGAGGCTGCGAGTTTTTGGGAACGTATTTCAAAAAAAATTTCCTAAACGACTAGAACGAGTACAGCGAAAAATCGATATGAAATTTTTAATTTTAAATCTAATATCCTGGTGTAATTAAATTATTTAATTAGACTTAAATCTTACTCTAATAGGTTCATAATATAACAAACAAAACATCAAATAAAACAAGTATGCATATATGTATATATATAGGAACATACCCAGTGCTTCAAGGGCTCCCGCTTACGCAGGGTCTGGGGGGGGCGGATGTACGCAGCCTTCCCCCTTCAGGATGTTAACCTGAAGAGAGGCTGTTTCCCAGTGCCCCCAACCTGAGGGTGAGGACTTCCCGGGAGGTCACCCATCCTGGTACTACTCTCGCCCAAGCACGCTTAATTTTGGAGTTCTAATGGGATCCGGTGACAGCGTGTTGGTGCCCTCTTTGGTGTATATATATATATATATATATATATATATATATATATATATATATATGTATGTATGTATGTATGTATGTAGAATAAATAAAATAAAGAAAAAATGCAAATTAGATATCAAATATCTAATTTAGACATACCTAAAGTACAAATCTAAACTTTTAATTTGTAGCTGAAATTGGAAGAAGGAACTTCTTGATACCTCAGGATCTTCTCCGCAATGACCTTTATTAGCACCAGAGTGTGGGCTTCCAAAATATTTAATTTAGAAAAAATTTTGAAACAAAATTTTTTCTTTTAATCTTTCTAAAAAATAATTATTCAAAAAAATTATACTAAATATTAATTTTGAAAAAAAATCCTGAAATAATTTAAAATTTTTTATTACGAAAGAAAACTAAGTTCCAAAACCGAGAACCAAAACTTAAGAAACAACAACGCACGGCAAAAAGCAATTTAAATAGGACCCCAAAGGCCGCTGACGTCAGCCCTTCTTATCGTGTTGTACATAGACTAAAATACCAGAGGACGTTGACATCAACTGACGTTAGCGTCCAATGTCTTCCTTTTTTTTATTTCAGGCACGCGCCCTGCCTTTGCCTGACTTTCTATTTTTTTATTTTATTTTATTTGTTTAAACTTTCACATAAATAAAATTCATATCATGAATATTATTTAATAAAATTAATTTATTCATCTTATGAATAAATAATTTATCTTATGAATTATGTTTAGCAAAATTAACTTATTCATCTCATAAAGAAATAATTCATCTCATGAATTCAATTTAAATATTTTCAAACAATGCTTAAGTTGAGGCTTGTGGAGCGACCTCAGGGACAATCTAACTCTAGCTCCAAATTGGTCAAATTTGATTATCATCGTATGATAACAATTGACTACCATTTAATAAAACTTAATTCCACTAAATAAGTTTTACTGTGCTCGAAAATTAAATATATTAACTCAAAAATTTTTTAAATAATTTTATTATTATTATTTGCAACAATTAACCCCTCCATTAGAAATCCGTGAGCGAAAACAAGTCAAACAACTATCATAATTTTCCTCACCTCTATCACTGTAGTTCCCGACTCACCCTTCTCGAACAATTTATAATAAGAAACAATTTCCGTATTAATTTCAAATGTCAAACATATGGAATACTCTAACCAAAGATTTTAGAATTTGTTCGTGTATTTGCGAATCAATTAAGGGGACATCTTTCGTTGTAGGTTCCTAATAAAATATCCGTTCCTGCCACACTTCATGCAATTGCCCAACGATTTAAGATCCTAGTTATTAAGTTTTAACCACATCATTTTGGGCATCAAAACAATTAACATGCCATGCACGAGTTCGGACTATTTTCGGATTTAGAGTTATCGTCTTATAGAATTAATTATTTCTGATAGCAGTAATGAAACAATTAATTCAGGTGGTCCTGCTTAGTGTTCCAATCTTATTGAAAACACCTATATAATACTCTTGAATCCTTATCCATATGACCAAGACAAGTCATCAAAAGAATCATAATATAGTCTTATCAGACAAGTTGTCCAAACTTATCACTGACTATGAACATACTCTGACAACATGTTACTGGTTTGATCTAAGTCTTTCCGTGGTTCAATCATTTTGACCGCTTAAGCCAAACCTCACACGTCATCTTAGACAACGTCCATTTCACGGAACATTTTAGAAAAAATAATCACGCATATTTGACTCTTAAAACATAACTAGAAAATAAAAAAATTTCATTTATTTAATATTTAACAACTAACTAATTGGTTTTTTTAGGACACATATTCCAACACAAGCGCCATTTCATGCTTAGTTAATTATCATATCAATGACAAGCTTTGTGGTCCAATCAGTAATGAGGAGGTCCTTCAGCCAGTGAAGTAGCTTGGAAATCTCAAAGCTCCTGGACACGACGGATTTTCAGGTATTTTTTATTTGGAGTTTTGGCATTATATAGCTAACGATGTGATCGGTACCATGTTGGCCTTCTTTCGGAATGGCCAATTACTTAAAAAGTTTAATAAAACGGATACAGTATTGATATCAAAGGTTCATTGACCTAAGACTTTGAGCCAGTTTAGGCCAACAAGCCTATGCAATGTTTTATATAAAATTATAGTGAAAATTATATCAAATCGTTTAAAACCAATCATGCCAAAGCTTATTTCTCCGCTTCAATCGGCTTTTGTTATGGGAAGACAATTACAAGATAACATCATTGTGCCTCATGATGCGTATGCCACATCATAAGGTCTAAAAAAAGAGGCTAGAAGGGGGTTATGGCTCTAAAAGTCAATCTTACTAAAGCTTATGATCAAGTTAATTGGATGTTTCTTGAATGCGTAGCTTACGAAATTTGGTTTTCATCTTTTGTTAACTGGATAATGCAATGTGTGAGAACAGTTTTTGTCAGCCCTGTGGTTAATGGTATCCGTGTGGGTAAATGTTTGACGGAGAGAGGCTTGCATCAAAAGGGATCCTCTTTCTCCTTATCCTTTTATTTTTGTTATGGATGCTTTATCTAGGCTTATTGTTGAGGCTATTTTGAATGGGCAATGGGATCCTTTTAGAATCAATAGGTTCACTGCCCCTCTTTCTCACCTTTTCTTTGCTGATAATTGCATCCTATTGTTTGAAGCCTCTGAGCAGTCCTATTTCAAAGTGAAATTTTTTTTTGATTTATTTTGTAGCGCCTCGGGCCAGGAAATTAATTTTTTGAAATCAAAAGCTTTTTTTTCTCATAAAATTAACCCTGATTTCAAAGCCCGATGTCGAAATTTCTTTGGGGTTAATATGATGAGCAAAGATGGAAAATATTTGGGAATCCAGCTTATGTGGGGTAAATCTAAAAGATGGGCTCTTAATTTTATTTTGGATAGATTTAGGAAGAGGCTCAAAGGTTGGGCTAATTCATTAATTTCGCAGGCAGGTAGAGAGGTTCTGATAAATACAGCAATTCCTACCTACTTCATGCACTGTTTTTTGATCCTTAAATCCTTTTTGCTCTAAACTTGACGGGATGGGGGCTAGATACTAGTGGAAAGGGGATGCGGATCATAGCTGTGTTGTTCATTGGGCTAAATTGAAAATTCTTAGTGATCTTAAGGCTAATGGGGGGCTTGGTTTTTGCGATTTCAAGGGGTTTAATATATTTTTCCTCGGCAAACAGCCTTTGTGTGTTTTACAAAATCCGAATGTATTTTGGGTCAAAGTTTTAAAGGATATTCATTTTCCTAATTCCTCTTTCCTAAAAACTTCCATGGGTAGGAACCCATCATGAGGATGGAGGAGCATCCTCAAGGGTAAAGAGTTTATAGAGGAGGATCTTCATTGGTCTATTGGGGATGGAAATTATGTTAATATATGGAGTGATAAATGGATCCCTGAGCTAGACAGACTGCCTCCCCCACGAGATCTGGTCCCCATTTCCAATATAAACAAAGTTTCAGAGCTTATTTTGCTTAATGTTAGGCGCTGGAATAAGGATAAGCTGAAGTTGTGTTCCCCTTATCATGTCACGAGATCTATCGAGCGCATTCCGATAAGAGGCTATGGTATTGTCGACAACCTTTTCTGTAGGGGCTCCAGAAATGGTGTTTTTGATGTGAAAAGTGGTTATCTCCACTTGAAGAGTAAGCATTCAATGCTCAATCATAGTAGGGACTCTTCCAATAGAGGTAATCTTAGGAAAGTTTTGGCTTATATATGGACATTGTGGGAGTGGATTTGATGCTGTGGAAATTCCATAGTTAATTATGTGGATGTTTTGGACCAAAATGTCCACCCTGTAGCTTTTACCCTTTTTTTTAATTATTATATTTGTTAAATATTCACCCTGTAGCTCTTACTTTTTTTTTTATTATTATATTTGTTTTTATATTTTATAGTACAAATAAATTAATTATTTAAATATACATATATATATATATAACTAAAATTAATTAATTAGTCATTATAGTTATAGTTTTATTATATATATATTATATTATTTTTTATCCTTTTATACAACATAAGTCTTTCTATTAAGGGTAACAAATCCGTCCCGACTCGGAAATCTAATAGGATCAACACGTAATTTGACTCAATCTAAAATGACAATTTGTCTTAAATAATCAAGTCAAAAATTGGAATGACCTGACCTAAATTCACCCAACTCATTTTTCGGTTAACTTGAAAATCACTCGATATTCAATTTGACCTTATTTGATTCACCATTGACCTGAACCATCCCGACCAAAAATAATCATAACTTGAACCCAACCCGACCCAAAACTCAAAGTAACCTATGGTCTTTAAATACAGTGATAGTTATTACTTGTCAATAGTACACCTCTCCTCAACAAAAGATCTGAAACATCTATATTAGTAGTAAAATGAACATGTAGGTCAAAATATAAATTATTGGAAATATAATTTAGACTTTTGTAAATAAAATCGCATAGCTACTTATAATAAAATCGCATAGTCAATCTCGAGTTAGGTTGTATGGGTTTTGAGTCATCATAAGTATACTATTTCGTGCCTTGGGGGGCATGAGTTATTTACAAAAGTCTAAATTATATTTTCAATAATTTATATTTTTACCTATATGTTCATTTTACTACTAATATAGATGTTTCCTATCTCTTGTTAAGTTCAGGTGTACTATTGACAAGTAATAACTGTCATTGTATTTAAAGACCATAAGTTGCTTTGAGTTTTAGGTCGGGTTGGGTTCAAGTTTTGATCATTTTTGGTCGGGATGGTTTAGGTCAATGATGAATCGAATAAGGTCAAATTGAATATTGCGTGATTTTCAAGTTAAGCGAAAAGTGAGTTAGGTGAATTTAGGTCAGGTCATTCCAATTTTCGATTTAATTATTTAAGACAAATTATTATTTTAGATTGTGTCGAATTATGTGTTGATCCTGTTAGATTTCCGAGTTGGGATGGATTTGTTACCTTTAATGGAAAGACTTATATTGTATAAAAGAAAAAAATAATATAATATATATATAATAAAACTATAATTATAATGACTAATTAATTAATTTTAGTTATATTATATATGTATATCTAAATAATTAATTTATTGTACTATAAAATATAAAAACAAATATAATAATTCCAAAAAAGAGTAAAAGCTGCAGGGTGGGCATTTTGGTCCAAAACACCCGTAGCATAATTAACTGTGGAATTTCCACAGCATTAGATACGTGTTGGGAAGTTGTCTTGTACTTCTAAAGTTAAACACTTTATTTGGAAAGCGTGTAATAATGCACTAGCATCGAGGGAAAATCTTTTTATTAGAAAAATTATTTCTTCCCCTCAATGCCCACGCTATATAAAAGGTTTCAAATCTATTGAACATATTATTTTCTTTTTTCCTTTTGCTCGGAGTTGCTAGTTGGCCTTTGGTCTGGGATTGCCAGAAGAGACTAGCTTTTCGGGGTTTCTCGAGTGGCGGGATTCCCTTTTCACAGTTTGTAAGTTCGGCTTTGATTTTATCGCTTGTTGTGCTTTTCCTTTATTGGTGGATTTTGAAAAATAGATACTCTGTGATTTTTAAAGGAGGTACTCTTCGCCCTTTACAAGTGAGCAACAAAGCTATTTCTGAAACATGGGAGAACAAGATGGTGGGCAGGCTGTTACCTTTCCAAGTGTATAGGAACCCCAAATCCAGGTGGACCCCTCCCCCTCAATACTTCAGGAAGCTTAACTCTAATGCAGATGGAAGGATGGGAAAGTTGTCGTTTGTGGCATGAGGTACTTCTAGTGGTTGTTGGGGGCTCGTGCTTTTCTATTCAGGTAGCCCATCCTTTGGTAGCTGAAGCTTCTGCTATACAAGGAGCGTGTTTTCTTGCCATCGCGTTGGGCTGGAAAAAGGTGATTGTCAAGTCTGATGGCTTGGAATCTATTTAAGCTATTAACCGAGAGCAAGAACCTCCCTGGATGGTTCAAGCTATAGCCAAGGATAATAGAAGATTGATGTTTGCTTCTGATTATATTTGTTTTTGTTGGATTTTTCATGGTTGTAATCGAGTGGCTCATTCAGTAGGCAAGCTCCATTTTGATAATCGTTGTAATCATCGGTGATGGTTTGACCCACCCCATAACTCTTATCTGTATTTTCCTTGGATTTGGTACTTTAGTTTTGGTGGCCTTTATCCAAAAAAAAAAGATAGTTCAAGAGATTATTTTTTAAGATTGATTGCGTATAAAGCGAGTTATGTCTAATATCATAAGTCATGACCATATAATAGTTATCTTGAAACAAAAAAGAAAAATAAGGATAAATGAAGTTAATAAGTCAAAAAAAAATATAATTCTATTAGTTATTTTTTATTTAGATGATAAATTTTGTCATTTTCAAATCACTTTGATGATTAAGACAAGTTCTTATAATGGATTTGTATAATAAAATTTTCTAAATATTTATATGGATGACTAATTTAATTATCTTAAACTATTTAGGTCATCAACTTATTTATTTTAAATTATTTAGATGATCATAATCTTCATTTTTGGCTATATTAGTGGAAAAAAGGGACTAGCTCCGTAGCCTGCAAGGTTTCGCTCTCTCAGAATCAGAAGTTGACCCGGTTGCTTAGTTGCGTTGCTTCTACTCCCTCTGATTTTCTGTACAACTTCCTTTGTAACTTCAAACTTGAAACTGACCGCGCTCACGCTCTCCCATAATCAATGGAGGCGGCGACGGCGGCTTTTGCTTCTTCGACTATCGGATTCTCCGGTGCTTTTGAGTTCCGCCGCTGCAGCATTCGCCGAACGGCGAATCGGAGAATCAAATCGAGGGCGCCCGGCGTCTCTGTGCGCGCTGCCAATGATAACGGTTTCTCTTTATTCCGCGTTCTCTTTTTCTTTGTCTTCTTCACCTGCGGCGCATTTCTCGTGTATGTGTTTGATTTGAGGTGGTCAAATTGATATGCAGTTGTTACGCTGCTTGATTATGGAGCCGGCAATGTACGGAGCGTTAGGAATGCCATTCGCCGGCTTGGCTTTGAAATCAAAGATGTGAGCTTTTCTTCCTGTTTATTTTGTTCTGATATAAGGACTTTGAGGATTTTTGTGCTGGTTTCATATCGGCAGTGTGATGGTTTAGTGTGGAATGTGCATTTTGTGTTACTATGTCGTATATTGTTGATTTTTTTTTTTGTGTAAGCAAATTGGAAAAAGAGGTCGTAGATTGTTGTTGTTTTTGCAAAATGTGTGAATGCTAAATGTTGACTATCAATTTGATGCGAAATATAGAAATTGTGTTAGAGTATAAAACTATCCTGGACGTTCATCTGTCAACTTAAGCTTTTGGAATTTTTGGTTCCTCGACATTGTACCGGAGCCTTGTTGACTTAGAGGTCATGAATTCGAATCCTAGTAAGCTCCACTGTATGTATAATATATTTCAAGGACAAGATATGGAAGAGTCTATGCATTTATCCCTACTTCAAGCTAATGGACAGTTGTTGATGGGGCAGTTTAGGGTATAAAACCATCCCGGACCTTCACTCATTAGCTTAAACTTTTGGGATAGTTGGTTTATTCACAAATTGTGAGGAAATGAGCATCATGCAAGTAAAGGAATTAAGCAATGGAGAAAAGGAAGCACTAAATGAATAAAGGAGATAACTTGATTCGACTTTTGGATGGTTCAAAGTGTTTCCGAGAGTACATATATACACATAATCACTCTTAATGCTAAATAGAATGACAACTTAACATTCCCAATCTGTAAAATCAAAATTTTGAACTTCTTTTTGTTCTTTCGTGCCCAAACTTTAAGTCCTGATCCTAGCCAACAAATAAACCATCCAGTAACTAACTCTATGAAGTCCTACTTGATCAACACTTCAACTTCTGATCTCTCTTGCCCTCAATAACTGAAGTGTGTTACCTAGTAGCAGCTAAGAACTTCTCTCTAGTTGTTTTAGCTTACTGACTCCGCTAAGACGCTGCCTAAACAGTGGCGGATCTAGAATCTTAGTCGAGGGTGGGCTTGAGCTACAACTATATTCACTTCACTTTTTGATCATATTCCTTTAATTTCCTTTATTTGGTTGCTAATTTTGTGCTAATCTTTTGTTTTTGGTTAAAATTCATTAGTTTTGTCCCTTAATAATAAGTCAATTGAAGCAATTTCGTTAATAAAATGTAATCTAGTGAAAGTAGCCATCTCTAAAATTATAGAGATAAAAAAGGAAATTTAGTAGATATAAAATTTTAGCATGCGATTAGTACATAAATCTAAATGTCAAAATTATCAACACTTATATTTCAATTTTTTTCATAAAAGTTAATCAGAAAATAACATAAATTTATGGGTTAATTAATTGAACTTATGATAATTATGTACAAGTATGTGCAAACCTAGTTGCTAATATGCTTCATGTCATTATCAGCTTTTGTTAAAAAGAAATACATTCAAATGAATTTTATTTGCCCCGGAAGGGGGAAGGCTGCGTACATCTACCCCCTCAGACCCTGCTGATGCGGGAGCCTGTTGAGGCACTGGGCTGTTGTTGCTGTTGTATATCATCAAAGTGGGTTGATAATTTCTTATTAGGAATATGTGTATTTTAACTAAGATTTGAGAATACTCTTGCGCAAATTGTCACAGCTAACTCTAGAAAATAAAGTTAATTAAAAACTTGTGCATGATATCTACTTCTCAAGTAATGCTGTATTGAACTTCTCCTCGCATATATTAGAATCATATAACATGATGACTAACGGATTATTTTTGAGAAACAAAAAATATAAGGTATTGGATGCTTATTATTTTTTATAAGATATGTTTGGTACATTTAAATATAAAATAGGACGGGTGTGAAGGTAATAATAGTGCATTAAAAACTCAAACTGAAATGTATTCATTGGATATTCATATGAAATTTACAGAAGATATAAAATTGGGATTGGAAAGAGGAAGAACTGCCGCTTTTTTTTTTTTTTGGGGGGGGGGTGGGGACCGCTCATCCCCCAGTGTGTCTAAATAACTAAGTTCTAACTATTTCAAGTAAAGCAAACTCATAAGAGGCTGAATATATGTCCAACATGCTATGCATTCCCTGTTAAGAGGTCCAATATCCCAATGCTAAAACTACATAACATGTCCATGCAAGTCCCTTGAATTGTGCATATTTTTTGGGCCATTCGTGTTGGAGTTAGAGAAAGGCTTTTCAAGGCAAAACGGTGAATTTAGTATAGGTTGTGACTGGTGTCATTCATTGTCTTCTCTTCTTCTGGAAATGCAGATACAACTAGCCAAGAGCCTAGATATATGCGTAATAACCATTTATGCAATGTGTAAGATGACACATTGAACAAATCATTTCGTGGCAGACATTCGCAGGGCCCTTGTTTGTAATGTTCGCTCTCCCTCCCTCCGTACCCCGTCCTGCAACACATGAGAAAGAAAAAGAAAAAAAAAAAGAAGAAAAGGCATTGTTAGTGCTAGTTTGCAGTGAATATTGGATCTAGAGTTACTGGGGAATCTTGAGAATTTAGTGCTCCTCAAGTTTGGTGAGAAGGTTTCTGCAAAGAGTCTGACTTGTGCTTTGGTCTTTTCAGTAGCTGACATGCATCAAATTTCTACCATTGGACTAGTAGGGAGGGTCCAACTAGTGGGATCAAGAGGATGATTATGAAGTGTGGATTCCATGGAATCAATAGCAGTGATGCCAGTGACGAGGTTTGTAGTGAAGTTTAAGTCAACAGGTGGTAGGTTGCAAAGCCAGTGGGAGCACCAAAGATGAAAAAGGATGAAAAGGAAAGACTATAGTATCATAGAAATTCTCTTAGGAGAAACCTTGGGATTTAAGAGGGATGGAGGGAGGAGCACTGAGGAAGTTTAGATGCTAAGTGAACTCTTCCAATTTGTCACGCACTTTTAGAGTAATTGGAGATTGAAGAATTTGAAAAAGGATTTAAAACTTCTTGACTTCCACAATGAATTGTGCTTTATTTGCTATGGGGGTTTTCTTTTCTTTTAATGCATCTATGCTTATACTTCTGATAGTCGAGCTTGGTTTGATAAATATTATGTGCCAAACAGTGCAATTGTTTTGTATAATGTAATGTGTACATATTGGTATATGTACCTTATTGTCAATCATCTTTTTTAACTACACCCTGTTGAATATTTTGTCATGAAATGAATCCTGTTCATAACTTAGATAAGAGAAGATCAATTTATCAGAAATTCTAATAACGCATGTATCTATATAAATCCATGAAAGGTTATAAAAATAAATGATCTTATGGTTACTTCTTTCTACTTTTTACAAACATATGGCCTAATACAACATATAAAACAACAACAACAACAGTCCCAGTGCCTCAAGGGCTCCCGCATAAGCAGGATCTTGGAGGGGTGGATATACGCAGCCTTTCCCCTTCAGGGTGCTACCCTGAAGGGAGGCTGTGTCCAAGAACTTTCAACTTGAGAAGTATGGAAACATGGAAGGATGGCAGCATGGAAGCATGAGAGCAGCCTAATATAACATATAATGTTCCTTAAAATCCCCAACAAGATCACCATGACCCATTACACATTTGTAACACCCCACTTCTGCCACACTTTGATTGTGATTGTTATGTGAAGGATTTGACTCTATGGGTTTGAAAGGAGGGAAGTGAACAACTAGAGGAAAATCAGTGTGAACTGTGTTTCGGGAAAGTGATTTTAGGGATTAGGCGCGTGAGGAAGGTAGATGCTAGGGAGTTAAGGGCCATTTTTTGTAATTCCTAGCATTTTACTTTTTCTCCAATCTTTTGTTTTTATTTTTTCTTTGCAACTTATTTGTTCTTATTACATACTAGTCTAAATTTTTAGGTCACTACACCCGAGGACATTCTAAGAGCAAATCGCCTCATATTTCCTGGTGTTGGGGCATTTGCTGCAGCAATGGACGTGCTTAATCAAAAAGGGTGAGCTCTGCACTTTGTATAATGTTTCTCTTCCCTTCCGAAAGAATATTGTGTGTTTTTATTCTAGTTGTTTCATTTGAAGTTCCTTTCCTACAGAGTTGCATCTGTCTAGGCTATTCTACTAGCTTAGTCACATTCTACAAGCTCATAAGGAAAAGGAAGGGGGCCGGGGGAACACGTTCTGCAAATGGCCACAACCAATAACAGTACAAAAAAAACCAAAAAAAAAACCCAGTGCTACAAGGAATTCCCTCCAATGCAGGGTCTTTTTTTTTTTTGGGGGGGGGGGGGGGGGGGGGGGGGTTAAGATGTATGCAGCCTTACCTTTTCAGGGTGCTACCTTAAAGGGAGGCTGTGTTCGAGGATCCCCAGCTTGAAAAGCATAAAAACAAATGGGACAGAGAGAGCAAAAAGTAGCAATAAGCAATAAAGCAACAAAGAACAAGTAGCAAGGTGCAGAGCACCGTGGAGCAACATTACATTGCACGAGCAGCAAGCAACAAGTAATGAACAACACACAGCATTAGTAAATATAAGCAAGCAAGCAGAAATATAACCTTAACGGCGCTATATCAGCTACCCCTATGCTAACCCTCCACTCAGCTTGATCAAAGGTCATCTCTTCAATTAGGTTTAGGTGGGTAAGGTCATTTCTAATCGTCTCCACAGCCAACAACAATATTATGGGAAATTTGGTTTCGCACATGACTTCACTGAGAATCCTATGTACCTCAATAATTAATCAGAAAATTCTAATGAGCTAATTGTTCTAGTCAAAATGGCCAAACATAAAGAGTAAGAGCATTTCAAACATAAATAACAATTGATTCTTTATGTCCAATTGCATATATGTTGAATAAGCATGCCATTGGAATTTTGAAATTCTGATTTGTGGATTAAGTTATGCATTTTTGTTCTGCTCATTATGTCATTGGGTCTGAAAATCTTTTCCCAACTCGTTGTTTTAGGATGTCTGAGGCACTTTGTACCTACATTGAGAATGATCGCCCATTTCTGGGCATTTGTTTAGGATTACAGCTACTTTTTGAGTCTAGTGAAGAGAACGGACCAGGTAACTATTTGCTTGCTAACCTTTTCATACTGATTGTCCCTTTTTAAAGATTTGTTCGTTGAGCTTCTTTTGTCTTCCTATGAGCTAATATTACTTTACATGAGATGTTAAGTCACAATTTACTTCTACACATTGTTTGCGTGTGGTTTGACAATGTTAGTACCTGGTGTTCATGTTCTTTATAAACGTGCTACTAATTCTTATTTTGTGCCGACTTATTGTATGATTCATCATAGATCAGAGTTATGCTGACGTTGTGAGTGAATGCTGATCCTTTTCCAATTTGTATATGAGGTTCTAGATGTAACAATCAAATCAATGGCATGCTTGCATGAGCTGTTTATTGAATGAATTTCAACTTGTAGCATGATCTCATGAGGACTGGATTGATGTGCATTTTCATGTCTTGATCCTCCTGACACTTATCCCTTTGTGTTGATAGTTGTAGACAGTTGGTGAATAAATTTTTGCGACCACTGAAGCTCTTTTGCTGCAAGTTTGTGCAGAGACTAGTAGATAGTTTGCTTTTACATTGAGATGTATTGAGGAAATAGAACTGTGTTGTAAAGATGATACTTGAATAATGGACATAGCATCTCATATGTGAGAAGGTTTATGACTTGCTTTGAATCTTAAACATGAAATGAATAGTTTGTTGTTGCGTTTGTGGAATCACTCTTGGGCTAGCACCTCGGGATTTTTTTTTTTTAGGGGAGAGAAGAGGGGGGGGGGGGGGGGGGGGGGGTTATTGAGGAATGTATTCTTGTCTTCAAAAGCATCCTTATTGCTTCTGTAACTTCATTAATTTGTTTACCAAAAAACTCCATAAACCAGGAGAATTTCAACACTTCAATGGAGACAAGAATTTAGTTGGATGTGTGGGCAGCAAATAGAAGGTAAGATTAGAGATAAGTGCATTCAAGAGAAGTTGAAAGTGGCACGTATTGAAGATAATATGAGGGAGATGCGCTTAAAATGGTTATGGCTACATCTCTGAGGATGATCTAGTTGATGGGAGCTCGTCTTGTCAAAAGAGAGGGAGAGCCTAAAAGACATGGTTATGTTGCATATAGAAAGAATCGGAAATTAACAAAGATCTGCTTCATGGTAGAACGTTGATCCATGCAACCAACCTTATCTAGTGGGAAGAAGGGCTTAGATTGTTGTTAGAAGAGAAACCCAAGTTGAACTAGTGATTATGCTACAACCAAGTACCCAAAAAAGGGATAGTGCTACAAAAACTGGCAGAGCTCTACACCTTTCTTAGGGCAGTCTAGGACCTTTCGGTTTTAATATTTATTTTGAGTTATAGGAGAATACAGAAACTGTATTTCATTGTAGCAGTTATGGGGTTGACTGCAAAGATAGTACAACCTTGTTCAATGCATAGATTCTGAATCCATTGTTTCTGTGGTCTTAATTATTTTTGTCCTGGTGAGACTTTGTTTCTGGACACATAAAAATAAACAAAGAATATGGGTGTTTCTTCATACTGATTTTGTTTGGATCAGTATATTGTATGTCAAGTTGTATTTTGAGTTGATAGCATGGATTGGGACAATATTCTGTCATTTATCAGGTTTGTGCTTGCTGAATAATTCTTTTTACTTGTTTTTGACTATTCTAGATTTTTTATTTTAGATGACTGGATACTTGCAACCATGTGTTTATTATTGCATTTCTCAATAGGATATGACATTTGCTTGTCTCTATGCATCTTTTGTCTTTTGCATGCGCAGCAGTCCATTGTTGTCCTCAATTTTTATTGGCTGATCATAAGAATTTGTTATCCGCTTACCATGGCTATATTTTGCTGTTGTCCTTGTGATTCGATCATCACAGATGCTTCACTTTATGACCGTTCTGTTCTATTATGCTTGTTGGCATATTCTCAATATGGGTTCTGTTGGCTCACGGAATAAATTCTTCTCTATCCGTTCTTTCTTTCTTACTTTTTATGGGGGATGGTTTCTTGATCATTTCTTGTGTCGGAGGTTTTTACAGATAAATTTGTCGGTCTCTTCTTATTGAGAGGTTTGGGTTTGATACTTGGTGAGATTGGTTGTTTTAGCTCTGGCAATGGTCTTTTCACCGTTTCTTCTCGTGTCAAATTTTTAAGAATTAACTTGTTGGTTTAGCTCTGGAATGGTGTCTTCACTGTTTCTTCTCTTGTCCTTAATGAATTAACTTGTTGGTTTGTAACTCTTCTAGTGAGAGGTTTGGGTGTGATACCTGGTGTGGTTGGCCGTTTTGACTCGAGCAGTGGTTTGAGAGTGCCACACATTGGCTGGAACGCATTGCAGATTACGAAGGATACTGGAATATTGGATGAAGTTGCAAACCGGCATGTTTATTTTGTTCATTCATATCGCGCTATGCCTGTATGCTCCTTTTACCTCTGTTGGTTTTCAATATTTGCTGTCTTTTGTTGCTTATTGCTCAGTTAAACTTGTAGCTTCTGGTCTAATTTGCCTTTATGTTCCTACAGTCAGACAGTAACAGAGAATGGGTGTCTTCCACATGCAATTATGGCGTAGAGTTCATAGCTTCCATAAGGCGAGGAAATGTGTATGCAGTTCAGTTTCATCCAGAGAAGAGTGGAGGTGAGATACTAATTTCTGCTTAGTGTATTCATTCATAATCATTATAGTAATGTGATTTTCTGACTTGCTTGTCACAAGTTTATCGAAGTTTGACACAGGGTACAACAACAATCCACTGGGGAGGGTAGGATGTATGCAGCCTTACCTCTGGAGGGTGCTACCCTGTAAAGGCTGTTTCCAAAGGGCCCGCTACCCTAGAAGAACAAATTTATGAAATGTAGAAAAAAAAAAAAGTTTTTAAGAGTAGTTTGGCATAGGATACCCTGACATTTTTATATATATAATAAGGTGCCCTAAGGTTTAAATATTTTATTATCTAGGTACCTTTTGACATAGGATACCTAGATAATAAAAAATTCAAACCTCAGGGTACCTTGTTGTATATATTGAAATGTCAGGATGCCAAGGTGATAAATGCTTAAATCTCATAGTACCTAAGTGATAATCTCCCATAATCATTTTATACAACTTTATCTTCAGATTCTTTTTGCCAAATATATTGTGACCATAAATTATGTATGGGGAGCATTTTTTTGTGTTATTAGTATTAGTCTAAGTATTTGCTTCTATTTATAAAGTTAGAAACATGAATCTAATGACATGAAACTAAGAGATATGTTTGGATACTTAATGTTAATGTATTTAACATTTCTTGATATTTGTTTGGATGGCCAATAACCCCTTGTTTGTCAATTGGGTAGAGGGGTAAAAAGTGGGAGGAAAGGGTTATCTTATCCTTCTTTAGTATATTTAGGCTGCATTTGGTTCAACTTTTTAACAGCTTAAAGCTGTGAATAAGCTCTTTTTGACTATAGGGCTTGCATTTGGTTGGCAGAAAAAATCTTTTTATATATTTTTTCACCGCTTAAATAGAAAAATGAAAAAACTGTTTTATAACTGAGCAGAAAAAGATGCAAAACTGGATTTTTTTCACAGCTTATTTCAGAGAAATGCTTTAAAAACGTTATATTAACATTAAATTTTCACCACTATGACCTACTTTTACTTGTTATCACCACTTCCACTGACCACCACACCTTTTATGGTCATGGGTTGCTACACTCATTACTTTCCACTACCATGATCAACTATTATTATGATTCTCTTTTACCTACTATAATTAGATAATTTATATTATTAAGTCATTTTTGTGATTATAGTAGGTAAGTTACTTTTTTAACTTGTATTGAAATGCTTTATTTTATAAAAAGATCTTTCTGCACTGCCCAACCAAACACTTCACTGTAAAAAAATACAGATCTTAAATGGACAAATCTTATTGAAACAGATAAGCTGGAAAAAGATAAGCTAAAATAAGCTAAACCAAATGCACCCTTAATAAAGAGGTGTAAGGGTAAAGAGGGGTAGATGGGTTACCTATCCTTGTTTGTCCCTTTGTTTTAGAAAAAAATCGGATTTTTGGTATACTATAAACTGTGGAATAATCTCTTCAGACCAAGTGTACTGATGATATAAAGCTGAAACCAGTGCATCCATGACTTAAATACTCTGTGGTTACGTCTGCAAATTGTCTGTTCCAGATGTTGGGCTCTCTATATTGAGACGTTTTTTGCATCCAATGTCCTCTACATCAAAGGTAGCATTTTCAGCTCTAAAATTTTTGAAGGCTTTGACCTTTACTTGTAATTTTTTGGGTTTTCTTGGATTGTCACTCTAATGACATGAAACTTTGTGCTTAGACAGAAGCCTGCAGAAAGGAAAGCTTCAAAACTGGCAAAGAGGGTGTGCTTCTTTCACTATCCCCATTTTTATTATTTTCTACATCACATTCTTTTTTTCATTTGTTTGGTGTTTCCTCTTTCTTCTTCCGTCTTGCATTCGTTTAGTCTCATTGACTGGTGGACCTTCCTTTTCCATTGCATTGAGGAGAAATACAGGATAATCATCTCTTTGAGGAACATGCATTAACTTCTTTCTTTCTTGCTAGTTGACAAGAGCCTGACTTTGAAACTGCGGACTGTGTTTAAATGCTGAATCTATTGCATTTACATCTAAAAAACACAAGATTTGTTTTCCTTATTGAAAAACTTGTTTTTCTTAGTTGCAATTTTGTAGGTGTGATAAGGATGCGACATACAGTAATATTCCACCCATGTTTTTTTCCTGTTAAAGGCTCTCATGATTTTGATGTTCGTTTAGGTGATTGCTTGTCTTGATGTGAGGAGTAATGATAAAGGAGATCTTGTCGTCACCAAAGGAGATCAATATGATGTAAGAGAGCACACAAAAGAAAACGAGGTATGTCATCAGTGTTCATGTAGTGGATGGAAACCGTGATATGAGCTTTTATGCAATTGTGAAAATGTATCATGAAGTTATTCCCACCCCTTTTCATCTGCCTATTTTCTAAAATTAATAACTTAAACAACTGCCGTGCATGTATGGAAGTAGTTCTATGAGAATTCGAATAGCATCAAGTACGTAAAGTAGGCATTAGAACATTCCGAGCACCATTGATATTTTCTCTCAACCTATTAAAAGAAAAAAACTCTCTTTGGGATTCCCTTTTTGTCAAGGATAAACTATTCTGTCCCCCCAGAAAGCACTTCTATGTCTCAAATCTCAATTAGCCGCAGTTGTGAACACTATCAACAGCTGCTTGTCTGTAAGTACTATTGTCTTTACCCCAAAAGTTCTTTCTCCAATTGCCTTGAACAGTGTCCCACTGAATCCAAACTTCTGATTTTGGAAATGGAAATTTAAGCTTGGACCTTTTCACAACTTCAGCATTCCCACATGAACCAGAAACCTTAGCGGGTGGGGTTTGCAAGCAGTCAAATAAAAGGGGTAAAGTGCAAATAAATACTAGATTTTCATCGTTCAATTGGAGTTTACATCCACACAAGTGCAGCAACATTCCAGTATGGTATGGGTAGTACAGAAGTTCTCTCGTTCTCTCTGTGTTTTCTTCCTTGCTCACTGTTCTCACATGATACCCAAACAACGTAAATTTGAAGACTTCATTGTGCTGGAGACAAAAAGGTGCCCCGAGGCTCTTCTTCTTTTCCTTCTTGGGAAGCAATCTCCTTATTAGTCCCTACAGATCAGGGTACAAACAATCTCACCTTAAAAATCCCTTTGCGATAATAAGTAATTTTAATTACATCTTGTTACAAATCTAGAAACACAGGCTAGCCTAGTGTTTTCTTTTCATTCTCTGAAATTTGTATGTTGAACTTGTGTAGCTCTCGTTACTCTCTATACATTCTGTTTGTGAAATCTCTGTATGAGTTGGGTTTTTTTTTTTTTTGGGGGGGGGGGGGGGGGGGGGGGGGGGGGGGGGTGGGGTTGTATTGATGTGTCATCAGTGGTATCTGTTACTGAAGGTGGCATGACTACTAAGGCACTACATTCCTTCTTTGCAAATTATTTAGATCTTTGTGATTTGTAGACAAACATGAGATAGCTAATTACATGTTCCGCTTTTCTTTCTTTTGCTTTTCTCTTGGTCTTAAATTTTTAAGGTGAGAAATCTTGGCAAGCCGGTGGAGCTTTCTGGACAGTATTACGAGGATGGTGCTGATGAGGTATGCTTCCTCTGATTGTTTAGTTTTGTACATTGTTATTAGGGTGTCACGCAGGCTGCAAGTGCTTTTTTGCAGGTCAGTTTTCTTAATATTACAGGGTTCAGGGACTTCCCTTTGGGCGATCTGCCGATGCTGCAGGTTTTATACTCTTTTAATACCAATGCATCAAATATTTAATCTCAACATTTATTTCACAAAGAACGATTTGTATCTTCTTTAAACTTGTGCATTCGCAATATTCATTATATTCTATTAATGTGCTCTTGGCATGCATTTAGGTGCTGAGGTATGCTTCGGAGAATGTTTTTGTGCCTCTGACTGTTGGAGGTGGCATTAGAGATTTTACTGATGCAAATGGGAGGTACAGTGTCTGGAGCATTATGCTGAAATGACGATGTTAGAAGTTCTATGCTTGAAACTTCCTCAAACTCTGTTAATTCCAGGATATTAAATGTATCTTGAACTTGTTAAAATAGCTGTATAACCCATATGAATATGTTCTATGGACTTTCTATTCTGCAGGCACTATTCCAGCTTGGAAGTTGCTTCAGAATATTTCAGGTCTGGTGCTGACAAAATTTCTATTGGAAGTGACGCGGTTTATGCTGCTGAAGAATATATAAGAACTGGAGTATGCCACATCTGAAATTTCTTCTAAGAATCTGTTTTCCTTTCTGTTTTTATTGTGAAATTGGTATCACCTCAGCAATATTTTGCAGGTCAAGACTGGAAGTAGTAGTTTGGAACAAATTTCCAGAGTTTATGGAAATCAGGTGCACATCCTTGCAGTATCATTATTTTGAATGAATTCCAATTGAGTTGGTATTTTGCTCATTACAATATTTAGGATTCTACTTTGCCTGATGTGTCAATTTAGTCTATATGCTTTTGATTTTGCCAAGTTATTCCTCCCTGTATGATTAAAATTATAGCAAATTAGTCCCAAGGTATTTAGTAATCTACAAAACTTAGTCTTGGACAATGTTATTCTTATTTAATTGTATATCCTTTCCATGTTGTGGACGTCTATATGCTGCTCCGCAACATTTTGGAAAGTATGCTCGTCTGCACTCACTGAGCCATGTTTAGAGCTGAGGTTCTTGGAAAGGAAAGAAAAGTATAATTGCTGGTATCACAAGTATTAATGGTAGCAAAGTGGTTTTCAGTGGGTATACGGAACTGAGTATTGGGTCCTTTCCTCTTTTAATGCATTTCATCTGGTTGTAAATATTACATATTTATTGACTAGCCTGCATGGTGTGGAGAAGTACAATAAGTTAGATATTTTGCCTTCTAAATCTGAAATTGGATAACACCTTCCTGTTGCGAAGTTCTGCTAGCCACTTGGTGACAGTTTTATTGTGCAACCGTTCTCTTCTTGTGTAAAATTATAACATTTGACTTTGTTTTTTACTAGTAAATGGGCATTTCTAGGGGTGTTCGTGGGTTTGGTTAAACCCAAAACCCACCCAACCCACTCAATTTGGGTTAGGTTTGTAACTTTGTTGGTTCTTGTTGGGTAGAATTAAGAATACCCATGGGTTTTATGGGTTTCTATGGGTCAACCCATAAACCCATTAAACCCAACCCAATATTAATGCAATCTCAATAAAAGAAGGGTTATTTACATTAGGGGTCCCTTGCCCATTGTATCAGTTTAGTCCATGTACTTTAATTTTGTCAATTTAGTTCATGTTCAAACATGGTGCTAATTTGATTCTTGAATAAAATATATGTTAATGTGGTGATGGAATTTTCAATGGTGCAATCAGAGATTGGTTTTAATTGCATCAATGAGTGTGTTTGTAATGAGTTACTTGCATCTAACATGATTATGTCGTCTAATTTTATGTCGTTGACTTAATCTCAGTTTGTTAAAGGGCTAAATTGATACAATGAAAATTGTATATGAATTAAACTAACATAATTAAAAATAAGGGAAACTATCACTTAGGTAGCTTGAGGTTTGACCATTTATCATCTATGTACCTTGATGTTTCAAGATATACAACGGGTTACCTTGAGTTTAAAAATTTTATTACTTAGGTATCATGAAGTTTTAAAATTTTATAAATTAGGCACCCTTCTTCCAAAATTTGATCGATTTTTGTTGAAAAATGCCAAAATAAAAGATGTTACGATAACATATATGTATATTCATAAGGATTTGAAGATTTTTTTAACAAAAAAAAAAATGGTGATATGACACATGATTATAACAATATATAGATGGTTTGCACCCAAATTCATTGAATTTTTTATTGTAATTTATTGAATTTTTGCTAAAGATATTGACATGACTTATAAATATATTATTATAATCGTGCATTACATTAGCATTTTTTGTATAAATTGATGTGACTCTCTAAAAAATTCATCAAATTCAATACAAGGTATCTAAATGATAGAATACTACCCATTTATATGTTGAACATCAGGGTACCTAAATGATAAATGTTCAAACCTCATGGTACCTAAGTGATAATTTCCTAAAAAAGGACTAAATTAACACAGTGACAAATAAATGGACCTTTAGTGTGAATAATACAAAAAAACAAAATTGAAACAATCCAAAAAATATGGAACTTTATGTGAGTACATATGTAGGTTTGTCCAACAGGTTCCATTTTATGTCTAGAAAATCCGAACTTCATGTCGGATCAGTACATTATGTCTAAAATTTTGACTAATTAGTTGTCTAAGTTTAGTTGACTATTTTATTCTACATGTATTGTTGAATTCACTGTCAACTTTAGTTATCGAGTTGATTTACTTGATTCCAATATTGCCTTTCTTTATTTTGGGTCACCATGGGTTACCCATGACCCATCAGAACCAGAACCAAGACCATATTTATAGACCTTTTTCTATGGGTATGGGTGGGTCTTGGACCCAAAACTATTGGGTCCTAATGGGTGGCCCCAAACCCACCCATCCCACTCATCGAACATCCCTAGTCATTTCTACTTCATTTGCCCCCAGCCGAGGGTTAATTGAATCTCTTCTTTGGGCTTACATTTGGTAGTTGCTGCAATTTGTTATGATTATGGAAAAAACCAAGCTAGGTCCTTATTCGTTGTTCGCTGTTTTTTGCCTCTGTGCGAGTAATTTAACCATGCCGTTGCAGGCAGTGGTTGTGAGCATTGATCCTCGCCGAGTATATCTGAAGAGTCCAAAAGATGTACAATTCAAATCTGTAAAAGTCACAAATCCTGGTATGACCATGCCTTACAAAATGCTTCTATTTGGTTGGTATTTGTGCTTGTGTGTTCTAAGCATTTCGATGTGAAGCTCAAAGCCACCGGCAATTGCGTAGAAAGTGACAATTGTGTTTTAAGACATTAGATATAGGCTAGGAAGCACCAACACTCTTTTTTGACCCGAGTATCGGTGTCCAACATGTATCCGACAACGATATGCTTCCGACACGTTCCGATATGCCTCCAATACATTAAAATTCGAATTTCCAGCACGTTTCCAACACGCTTCCGATATATGAAAAAAGTATCCGATACTTTTTTTTAAAATTTGAATTTTCGGTACGTTTCCGACACGCTTCAGATATGTTATGACACGTTTTGATGGTTTGACTTTAAAAATATAATATTATAATATATTAGTATTGTTATATTATATAATGTAATAGTATGCATATTAAATAGTTAAATTATATTATAATAATTTTAACATATTTATATTTAAATTAAATTTAAAAATACATTAATATTATTAAATGTTTTACAGCTGTTTTGATAAAAAAAAATATTTTGGTATAATTTGAAAGAGAGAGAGAATGATGAAAAAGGAGAAAGAAAACCTCTGTTTAGTCAAGTCGAGAGAGAGAGAGAACGATGGAGAAAGAGACGAGTGGATGACAGCGGCGGCGCCGGCATGGCTTTAACCTCTGTTATTTTATTTTATTTTATTTTTTTGGTTAATTGTATATTCTTCAATATGCCTTATTTTAGTTAGGCTTTGTTTTTTTCTTAAGCTATTATAATTTTTTTTATTATATCTAAGTAAATACATAATTTTAAGTAACGTGTCCCCACGGTGTCGTCTCCTAGTTTTTTGAAAAATTACGTGTTGGCGTATCAGTATCATATCGTATCTCGTATTCGTATCCGTATCTGTGCTTCCTAGGATGTAGGCATACCATCAAAAAATATTACCAAGAGTTGGGCTACCTGTTCATTGGTAAACGGGTAGGCCAAAGGTAAAAATGAGCATACTTACTCAATTGGTTAGTAACTACTAGGGTGTATTTAAGCCAAGCCAAGCCAAGCCTAAGCTTTTCAGGCTCGAGGCTTGGCTTGTTTACATTTAACTTTGGCGCTCAGGCTTGGCTTAAAGCTTACTGAGCTCGGAAACTTCAAGCTCAAGCTTGCCTTTTCATAGGCTCGGTTGAGCTTGAATCCGGCTCTAGGACTTCCGAACTAAGCTTACAACTTTTAGGCTCATTTAACCTTGATCTAGACTCTTTTGGACTCGTTTGACTATGAGCTTGAGATTCATTAGGCTCAGGCTTCACTTGATAAGCTAAACAAGACGACTCAATCCGGATCGAGCTCAAGACGAGCTTTTTGAGCTTTGGGACGAGTCGGCTCCACTCATTTACATCCTAGTGACTACTGAAAAATTTTCCCTTATGTGGACGATGCCCATTAAAGTTGAACTCCATATAGTTGTGGGGACTCCGAGCTAGTAAACCCATGGAGGATAAATTATCCCCTTTACACTGCTGTCTTGTGGAGTGTTGCATAAACTTGTGGATTATAGAGCTCCATAGCACAGGGCAGATAGGCATTGTAGGGTACCATCAAGGCTCGAGTGCTCACTGATTGGCGAACTATGGTACTATCTAAGAAGCTTGGTCCTCTAGTGATAGAGATTAAGCATCCCTGTGCCTAATTGATGGGTTTCTTAGGTATCCCTATGCTTAGGATGATAGTTGAACAACCTCTGCCTTGTCAGTTTACTATTATTCTTAGGTTTCCCCTCTTAAGTTTTAAGTAGCCCCATGCTTAAAAAAATGGAAGCATTTATTCAAAGAGTCTAATGGTCTTCTTAAGGCTGTGGTTACATTTGTAGAGACAAAACAAGAGTCTTAATAAGAACCGATTCCCAATTTGATAATAATAAACTATATTAAGGTTGTGTTTGGAGTATGGAATTGGAGCTGAGGCTGGAATTGGGGTCCAGAATTCTAATTCTGTTGTTTGGTTTACCTGCTGGCATTGGAATTACAATTCCACTGCTCAATTCCATGGAATTGGATTTTAACTGAAAATTATACTTTCTAATTCCTTGGGGTGGGGGTGAGAAATTGCAATTCCATATTAACTCCACTGACTTAAAACCCAAAATGGCCCCACTTGGTTAACTCAAATTCAAGATGACTCAAAATCCAAACACTTAGACACAACCTAAAATTTAACCTGAACCTCGAAATTACCCAACTCGAATAACTTGAAGTTGAAATGACCGAAATCACCTTAGCTCAAAGTCCAAAGTGACCCAACCCGATTGATTCGAAACTCGATATGGCTCAAATGTAGAAAATGAAACTACTTGACTTGAATGTGATGTAAACCAGCTAAGGCAAAGTGGAAATGACCCGACCAAATTGACCAAGCTTAATATGACCTAGACCCAAAATGACTTGACCCATCTCAAACCATAGTTGCACGAAGTGGAAGCGAGAGCGGGAGCAGGATCGGAAACGGAAGCAAGAATGGGGGAACGGGCAGTCATAGAAGTTTCTGACGTTAGGAGCGTGGAGGAGCACTTATAATACTATGTATTAGATATGTAAGAAAATTTATGAAATATCACTAATTGAGCAATTAAAGCATAAATATTAAAACAAAGTCAATGTTAAGCAATAATCAAGAAAAATCAAGCATCCATCAAAATGATTCCATGATTGTTTGCATCGTGTTTCCGTCAAGTTTGATATGCGTGGGAAATGTGAATCTGACTTTGAAACGCTGAATTGTGTTTTGGGAGTGGGAAACGTTAGCATTTTCATAGTTTCCTGCAACTATGTCTCAAACTCAGCATAAGATGACTCGAAATTTGAAATGATACAACTCGTTTGTTCCAAAACTAAGATGATTAGAGCTTGAAATGACCCAAAACAGCTCAAACCCGATCAATTCTAGCTTGAATCCTGAAAAGACTTAACCCAATTAACTAAAAATCCGAGATAACTTGAACACCAAATGATCCGATGCGATACTCAACCCGATTTGGCTCAAAACTCGAATAACTCTTATTCAAAGTGAATCGCTCCGACCATAATAACTCGAACACAATGTGAACTGCTTTATCCAAAATCTGACTGTAGTTGATTTAAAACTTGAAATACCCCAACTCAATTGACCAAAAATCCTTGATGATTCGGATCATTATGTAATTATAATTTTGATTTCCAATTCCTTTGATAAACCAAACCATGAAATTTCAATTCTATCAGAATTTCAATTCCATCAGAATTGGAATTGGAATTGCAATTCCACAGTCCAATTCCAATATCATGTGCCAAACAAAGCCTAAATGTACATCTCGATCTGTTGTCCATTATCTCCATCATGAAGTTTTTGAACTGGTCTCCCAATCAGTGGTTTCTCACTCCATATCTGTTCTTTCGATGGACAACAGTATATTTTCTGCCGGGAGAAATTCCTGCAAGGAATCTCTAACCCAAGGGGATGTGTGATGGGGCATCCTTCAATTTTTGCGACCACCTTTCCCAAGAAATGTGGGGAAAAGGGAATACATAGCAGGGGAAAAATGAACATATAAGTTTCAAGTTCAAAGAAATGTGCGTCTTTGTTTGCTTTCTAGAGTAGCACTGAAGGGACTTGTGTATGGGTTTCAGGTCCTAATGGAGAAGAGTCTGCCTGGTACCAGTGCACGGTAAACTTTTATACCTCGAACTTGAACATCACCATGTATCCGATTTATGCTTCGTGTCCATCTTTTTTTCCGTAATTCCATCAATTTTTTATGTGACGAGGAAAAGATTGCTGAAAAATGGCTTAGAAAAAATGTTCTCCAGCAACAACACGTAGTTGTCGGAAACTCCTAAAATATTAATGTTTCTTCCTTGTAATCATAATTTAGCACTTCGAAGTTAGATACATGTTTGAAATGCGTATCAGACCCAATGGGACCTCGATTGAAGCAATGTTTTAATGGTTTGAAGAATAAGAGACTAACTGGATGATTTGTTGGCTAACTATATCATTGAATTGAAATAATGATTGGATCAATGTCGATATTTTGGACTCAATTTTCTTGATATTGGGATACTCTGTTTCTTGGTTATTACTTGTATGGACTTTTCTTTAGTATATTATGCTTGAACGGATAGTTCATTTGTTTGTATATATATTATATATTGAAATATAAGTGCTCCCCCCATTCTTCTAACCTAAGAAACTCTATTTCCCGCTTTCCCATTCCCACTCCCTTTCTGCTTCCTCTTTATGTAACTGTGCAACAATGACTACTGTCCCTAATCAACGATTATATCTATACTGTGCCTCTCACACCAAACCTCAGGTCACCATCTCAACACCATGCCCTTCATCCTTTTCACTCCCTTCCTAACTTACAAGTCCACATCACTCTCTTCTTTTGCACCTGACGCAACCCCTAACTCTCATGGCCACTGGCTTACTCTAATTTGCTACCCTCCGTGCACCATTACCAGCACAACCCTACATGTCTCAGCAGATTACTCACCCTAGCCTCCCTTCACCTACCTTAAAATTGAAACCCTGAACACATGGCCATCCTATTATGAGCACTGTCTTTGACATCCACATGTTTACTTACCCTGATTCAGACTCTATATAGACAACCTCCTGCCTCCATCTAACACATATTACAAGCGAGCCTCAACTGTCACACAAAGCCATCGGTGTTGTCACCCACATGTCACCCACCGCCTTAGTTTGTAGGATTTTTAGTACTTTTATACTATTTATTTTGTGTGTATAATACTTGTATTTAATTTACTTGTAAATATGTAATTTCCTACATGTATAATTAGTAAATCAAAGTGTGTAATGACATGGATGAGTGACGTGGCACTTAAGGAGGTTAGGGTGGTTAGACGGTTAAGGTAGTTTTAGGCGGTTGGATTAGTTAGTTGCATTTCCTGATTTTTAGGCGTGAACTTAGGCTAGAATTTAGGAAGGGATGTGTTTAGTTATTTTATACCTTTTCATGTATTTGTACCGGTTCCTTTTGTGCAATATAAATAGGTGCCAAGCACCAATGAAATGGGTAATTTTCCCTTTACCCGCAAAAGAGTGTGTACGTGTGTTTATGTGTATGTCTTGTTGTTATTTGTGGCTTTGATCTTCCATAAACAAACGTGTGAGAGTGTGAGTGTTAATTCAATCATCTTTATTCCATTATTCACTTTCCAATTGAAATACTAAACAAACGAGACTTAGGAACTTTGTGTAGATTCCTTACCGTTGCAAGGAGATTTGGACGCTTGACTCAATTAGGGACTTTTTAGAGTGACATTGAGTGGCATCACTGGACTTGGACTTAGGAATTTAGTCATCCCGTGACAAACGTGGTATCAGAGCCAAGTTTAGTACCATGGCTGGAAGTGTAGTGAATGAAGAGGTTAATGCAAGCACTTCGCTCATTGGAGAAGAACCACCAAGGGGTAGGCCCGAGATTCGCACCAAGAAATCTAAGAACAAGGATCCCTCCGTTAATAGGGAGCCCGTGGCTTTAGACACAAGGGTGTCTCGGTTAGAGGTTGTTGTTGGGGAAATTCATGAACACCTTGACAGCGTTGAAGAAGTGAGGGAGGCTGTGGTCACTCTTGAAGGCCAAACCCTCACGGCTTTGAACGAGGTTAAGGCTACAATCGAGGGGGAATTACAGAAATTGTCTTCTGCCGTGTTAAGGTTGAGACAAGATTTGGAGTTAGTGAAGACCGAGTGTGCTCTCCTCAAAGGGGCATACGCGGGTGGACTAGGCTAGGGGTCTGCGTCCCGTGTCAGGGTCCCGGAACCACCAAGGTTTGGGGGCAGGCGCAATGCGAAGGAGGTTGACGGCTTTCTTTGGGGTTTAGAAAGGTACTTCGAAGCATTACGTTTAGGGGATGATGCTTCCAATATCAACACGGCCACTCTTTATTTTGAGGGGGACGCCACGTTATGGTGGAGGGTTCGCCATGGGGACATTGCTAGGGGGCATTGTACTATGGACACTTGGGATGAGTTTGTCAAAGAATTCAAGAGACAATTCTTCCCGGAGAACGCAGGTGAGTTGGCCATGAAAAGGCTTCGTAACTTGAAGCATTCAGGGTCGGTGAGGGACTATATTGCTGAGTATCAGTCTCTCATGTTGGAGATTCCGGAGATGACAGAGGCTAACCGCCTCTTCTATTTCATGGATGGCCTTCAAACTTGGGCCGAAGTGGAATCGAAGAGACGGGGAGTTCAGGACTTGACGAGTGCCATTGCTGAGGCTGAGGGTCTGGTAGAGTACAAGAGGGACTCTACTAAGAAGAAAGAAGCCAAGGGTGGGAAGGGGAAAGGTGGGGGAGACCGCCCTCACAAACCTCCAACTCACAAGGACAAGGGCAAGCAACATGAGGGGAAACAGGACCAAGGAAAACGCAGGGACTGCTTCTTGTGTGGTGGGCCTCATTATGTTCGTGAATGCCCACAACGCAAGGCTCTCAACGCACTTGTGACAACGCCTGAACCGGAACTGGAGGACACCAACATTGGCGCTACGCGCACCCTGGGAGCCATGTCCCAAGGGGCGCGCACAGGGTCGTCAGGGGGCGCGCACGCTAGGTATAGTGGGCGCGGAGCAGGGCATGCCAGGACCGAGACTGGGCATGTCAGGGCCGAGACAGGGGTGTCAATGACACAGATGCTGGGACGAGGTCGTGGATAGAAGCGCCCGGCTGGGCATCCTGTGAGGACCGAGGCGCAGACACGCGCGGAGGCCTCAAGGGTTGTCAGGGTCGTGGGAACTGAGGCACGCGACAGTGGAGATCTGCATAGGGGACTAATGTTCGTTAGTGCCTATGTCAATGGCATGGAAACGAAGGCCTTGGTTGATACAGGGGCTTCTCATAACTTTGTCTCCATGGAGGAGGCAGCACAGCTCAGGTTGAGCCTTGACAAGGGGGTGGGTTGGTTGAAGACCGTGAATGCCTCAACCCAACCTATCCATGGGGTAGCTAGGAACGTGCGCATCCAGTTGGGGAATTGGTGCGGCACAGTGGACTTGACAGTGGTGCCCTTAGATGACTTTAGGTTTGTCTTGGGGATGGATTTTCTTGATGGGGTCAGAACCTTTTCCTTCACAAAAGATAACCAAATGGTCATAACACATGGGGGGAGAGTCTTTGGGGTGCCTTTACTACGGGGTAGAGTGGGGGCTAGACTCCTTTCCGCCATGCAAGTTAGGAGGGGGATTAGGAAAAAGAGGGAGACCTTCATTGCCACATTAGTTGGGGGTGAGGGAGAGGCTTCTTCAAACATACCCGGGGAAATACAAGGGGTCCTAGAAACCTTCAAAGATGTCATGCCACCCGAGTTACCCAAACATCTACCACCTAGGAGGGGAGTAGATCATAGGATTGAGTTGGAGCATGGGGCAAGGCCGCCCGCCATGGGACCTTACCGCATGGCTCCTCCAGAATTGGAAGAGTTGAGGAGGCAATTGGGGGATCTTCTTGACTCAGGGTTCGTCAGGCCTTCCAAGGCCCCTTATGGTACGCCCGTTTTGTTCCAAAAGAAACAAGACGGTTCTCTTCGAATGTGCATTGATTATAGGGCCTTGAATAAGGTCACTGTGAAGAATAAGTATCCTATCCCGCTTGTGGTCGATTTGTTTGATCGGTTGGGTAAGGCCCGGATCTTTTCTAAGTTGGATTTGAGGTCGGGTTATTGGCAGGTTAGGATAGTGCAGGGGGATGAGCCCAAGACAACTTGTGAGACACGGTATGGGTCATATGAGTTTCTTGTCATGCCTTTTAGTTTGACAAATGCGCCCGCAACATTTTGCACTTTGATGAATGAAATTTTCAAGCCGTTTTTGGACAAATTTGTTGTGGTTTACCTTGATGACATAGTCGTGTATAGCGAGTCATTGGGGTAGCATGTGGCGCACTTGGCCCAGGTTTTTCAGGTTTTGAGAGAGAACCAGTTGTACGTGAAACGGGAGAAGTGTTCCTTTGCTCAGGAGGAAGTTCAATTCCTTGGCCACCGTATAGGCCATGGAAAGATTAGCATGGATAACGCTAAGGTTCATGCTATTGAGGAATGGGGTGCGCCCACGGATGTTAGTGCACTAAGGTCATTCTTAGGCCTAGTGAACTATTACCGTAGGTTCATTCAAGGGTATTCGGCTAGGGCTACGCCCCTAACCAATTTGCTTAGAAAGGTGCCGTGGCATTGGGATGATGCTTGTCACAATGCCTTCATGGATCTCAAGAGGGCCGTCACGGAAGAGCCGGTCCTTTGTCTACCTGATTTTGCTTTGCCATTTGAAGTTCATACCGATGCTTCGGATTACGCAATAGGAGGGGTTTTGATGCAACAAGGACACCCCGTGGCATTCGAGTCCAGAAAACTCAACGACACGGAACGCCGGTATGCCGTTCATGACAAGGAAATGACCGCCATAATTCATTGTCTAAGAATTTGGCGTCACTACTTGTTGGGGAGCAAGTTTGTGATTAAGACCGATAATGTGGCTACGAGTTACTTTCAAAACCAGAAGAAACTCAGTCCGAAACAGGCCCGGTGGCAGGACTTCCTGGCGAAGTTCAATTATGTCATGGAGTACAAACCGGGTAAGGTGAACGTAGTAGCAGACGCGCCGAGTCGCAGGCACGGGTTGGCTGCTGTCAGTGTCGTCCAGGGCACGGTCCTGGACAAGATCAGGGAGGGTATGACACGGGACCCTTGGGGTCAGACAATGTCAGGGCTTGCAGCACAGTGTCAGACACGCAGGTTTTGGCTTGACAATGGGCTGTTGTTCACAGTGGGCCGCCGGGTGTATGTGCCTAGGTGGGCCAACTTGAGGCGTGACATACTCAAGGAATGTCATGACACGCCTTGGGCTGGACACCCGGGGATCGAGAGGACAACGACGCTTTTGGAGGAAAACTTTTATTGGCCAAGAATGAGGGACGATGTGGAGGTGTTTGTCAAGACGTCTTGTTTGTCAACAGGACAAGGCTGAGTTGAAGACACCGGCTGGGTTGCTTGAGCCTCTGCCCGTACCTACCCGTCCGTGGGAGAGCATATCCATGGACTTCATCTCCGCTTTGCCAAACTCCGAAGGTATGGGTTCTATTGTGGTTGTAGTAGATCGTTTGACAAAGTATGGGACATTCATTGCAGCCTCCAAGGATTGCAATGCCGTTGAGGCCGCCCGCTTGTTTTTCAAGTATGTGGTCAAGTATTGGGGTTTGCCTAGGAGTATCATTAGTGATAGGGACCCTAGGTTTACGGGTAAGTTTTGGAGTGAGCTTTTCAAATTAATGGGCTCAAACCTCCATTATTCCACGAGCTTTCATCCTTAAACGGATGGGCAAACCGAGAGAGTGAATGCCTTAGTGGAGTTGTACTTGAGGCACTACGTGAGTGCCAACCAAAGGGACTGGGCACGGTTGCTTGACATTGCCCAGTTCTCCTTCAACCTGCAGCGCAGCGAGAGTACGGGGCACAGCCCGTTTGAGCTGGCCACGGGTCAGCAGCCCTTGACACCACAGGCAGTGACATCTGGGTATACGGGGGCCAGCCCTGTTGCGTTCCAGACAGTGAGGGATTGGCAGGAGAGGCTTGAGACGGCGAAGGCCTACCTAAGCCGTGCCCAGCGCAAGATGAAGAAATGGGCTGACACTAAGCGAAGGCACTTAAGAGTTTAGGATTGGTGACATGGTCATGGTGAAGTTGCTGCCTCAACAATTCAAAGTGTTTCGCAAAGTGCACAAGGGGCTTGTGCGCAGGTATGAAGGCCCTTTTCCTATCATTGCTAAGGTAGGGAAAGTGTCTTATAGGGTGGAGCTGCCACCCAAGTTGAAGATTCATCCGGTCTTTCACGTGAGCTACTTGAAGCCATATAATCAAGACTCGGAAGAACCGGACAGGGGCGTGACACAGCGCGCCCCTACTGCTGTGACAGTGTCCTATGCCAGGGGCCTTGAACAGATCTTGGCCGACCGGACCGTGAGGCGCAGGGGTGTGCCTAGGTACATGGAGTACCTCATTCATTGGAAGGGACAACCAGTAGCGGAAGCGAGTTGGGAGAAAGAGGATGACTTGTGGCAGTATCAGAAGGAGATTGAAGCCTTCAAGTCTGCATCACATTGACGAGGGCGTCAATGGCTTTGGTGGGGGAGAGTGTCACCCACCGCCTTAGTTTGTAGGATTTTTAGTACTTTTTATACTATGTATTTTGTGTGTATAATACTTGTATTTAATTTACTTGTAAATATGTAATTTCCTACATGTATAATTAGTAAATCCACGTGTGTAATGACATGGATGAGTGACGTGGCACTTAAGGAGGTTAGGGTGGTTAGACGGTTAAGGTAGTTTTAGGCGGTTGGATTAGTTAGTTGCATTTCCTGATTTTTAGGCGTGAACTTAGGCTAGAATTTAGGAAGGGATGTGTTTAGTTATTTTATGCCTTTTCATGTATTTGTACCGGTTCCTTTTGTGCAACATAAATAGGTGCCAAGCACCAATGAAATGGGTAATTTTCCCTTTACCCGCAAAAGAGTGTGTACGTGTGTTTGTGTATGTCTTGTTGTTATTTGTGGCTTTGATCTTCCATAAACAAACGTGTGAGAGTGTGAGTGTTAATTCAATCATCTTTATTCCATTATTCACTTTCCAATTGAAATACTAAACAAACGAGACTTAGGGACTTTGTGTAGATTCCTTACCGTTGCAAGGAGATTTGGACGCTTGACTCAATTAGGGACTTTTTAGAGTGACATTGAGTGGCATCACCGGACTTGGACTTAGGAATTTAGTCATCCCATGACACACAGCTACCTCACCCGCCTATTCCCAAACCTTACCTTGCACCACACTGTCGCATCATTAGCACATGTCTTACACCTATCCCAAATCTGCTCTTACACTATCCTAAGTTTTCTGTGAGTATATTACCCCACATGGATAGCACACACTGTTATCTGGAACATAAGATTTGCTGGGCCAACCCCATTTAATGGGAAAAGCCTAGTCTATTAAAGACTATCTATTATATTATTACCTGGCTGCATTTTCTTGTTATTTGACTGAATCTTTTGTGCTTTCGTAAGGTCAATGGTGGGAGAGAGGGACGACCAATTGGAGCTTATGAGCTGGCAAAAGCAGTGGAAGAGTTGGGAGCTGGTGAAATTCTACTTAACTGCATTGACTGTGATGGTATGCTCACTTCACACAGCTGAGAGTCCTAACATATCTTGTGACTACGCATGTATTTTTATTGAACGGTCAACTGATATTGTTGTTGGAACGCCCCCAAATATTATTGCAAATAGGCTTAAGTCAAAAAAGGTGCTACACGACCGTACTATAATGAAGTCCCACATCATAGTACGAAGCCCGGAAACTTTCGAACCATAATTCCTCAAAATCGCACAAAAGTTCCCATAGTATATAATAGATAATCCCAAATACATCAATACTAACAATTAAAAACTAGTAATGCGGAAGCTCGAAATTACATATCTCCAATAGTCTATGATTTCCTACTACAAAATTTGTTTAATACTTAAAACTACGGAAATAAATAAATTCTCAAAATAGAGAGCCGCTACATCTTCCTCGTCCTTCAAGAAATTGCCACAAGCTACTAATATGGAAAGGAAAGGAATTGGGTGAGCAAACAACACGCTCAGCAAGTACACCACACACCCTACCCGGACCGGGCATATTATTTAAAACGGAAAAGTGTCCAACAAAAACGAGTAAAACCAATTTATCTTAAGAATTCATGTTACAAGAGGCACAAATCATCACTTTATCTTAACAAAAATGGATTTCAGCTTTCTGATATACCAAATACTTCATGTAAAAGATGGATATTCACGAAAATCTTCTATTGAACTTTTTCTTAATTTTCATCTGTGGCTGTTAATAAAATGAGGTTTTCAGAATTTCTGTACAACTAAAAGTAAACTGGCAAGAAGTTTATTCTCTTTATTCAGGCTTATACATTCACTATTCCACAGTGACATGCGAATTGTTTCATATTAGCTTTTCTGTTTTCCAGGTCAAGGAAAAGGATTTGACGTAGATCTTGTAAAGCTTGTATCAGATGCAGTCAACATTCCAGTAATTGCAAGCAGCGGTGCTGGTGCAGTTGAACATTTCTCAGATGTTTTTGAGAAGACAAATGCTTCTGCTGCTCTTGCTGCTGGCATATTTCATCGGAAAGAGGTAAGTTTACATCAAGGTGTCCTCTTCTGTTGCGTTAATTCTCTGCCGTAGAGGAAATGCTCGTCTATTGTTTTCTTTTTTTTTTTTTTTCGGTTGGGCATTTCGCAAAAAAGGAGCACCTAAAGGGTCATGCTTCTCAAAAGCTCTCCGAGGTTGTGTAAGACAGGTTACCGTTCCTGAACATGCAATAATTCAAACCAGGGAGACAATTTATACGAGATTGTTGGGTCAATCAAAAGGAAACCCCAAATTCTAGACAAATTGCTCTTAGCCGCTTGAGAAAGGCCTGTATAAGGATTTTCATCGCCCCTTCACCCATGAACGTTGCCCTTGGGGTCTAAAAAACCCCGAGCTTAAAGGCACCATGTCCATGTTGTGAGCCCAACAGTCGTTCTCCCTTAACAGCGTGGCTTCCACAGGCGATCCTCCACAATGTTGTCATCGTCCTCAATCACCATCCCTTGCTAGACCAAAGATAACATGATGTATGCATTCTACCAACCAAACCAAGGGGACAAGTTATCCAAGTATATATATATATATATATATTGATAATTATCCAAGATTATTGGGCCAGTTCTAAGTAGGCCCAAATGCTGCGGCATAATGAGTTTCATCAACCCTCACTCCCCAATGTGGGACTTGAGGTGTTGGTATACTTGAGTCCTGCATGCTACTTACAACCCAAAATTGGAGAATGTTAGGTTTACATATAATTTAATCATACGAACATGCATAAGGAGGCTGTAATTGGTAGTTGTGGGCTTGTCAAGCACAAGGCCTGGCTCGCTACATTTTGCTCTACTCAAGGTCAACTTGAAGTTGACTAAGCCTTGAGACACTGAGCTCTAGCTAGACTGTCATGAGCGCGATGTACATTCCGTGTGGTTGAGTTCAAACTCAACTCAGTGAACTCTAAGTTAAGCTAGACTCACAATGTGCTTATTTAAGCGTGACTAGGACTTGTATAGGCTCGAACTTGTCTTGGTAAGTACATTTAGCTCAAGATTGGCTTGTCTAGAGTCATTTAGACTAATGACTTGAAGAGCTTGCTTCGGACCAACTCAGTTAAACAATTCAGCTCGACTCAATTCAAGCACAAAACAAATAGAGCCAAGCCCTCTTATGTAGTTGAGGAATGGAACCTTGATATTGAAGTCGTTCTTAGTGGGTTGATCTTTTTTAGATAGGTAAAAAGAACGCTAAATCTCCTAATCGAACTTAGGAAAGTCTAGAGATTCATGTTGAATTATCCGATGAAACTGCATACGAATCCCCTCCTGAAAGACCCTTGAACTTTGTCAAGTCGAACCCAACGCAGCCATCCTATCTACCACTTTATTTCCTTCAAGAAAAACATGAGAGAGTATACTCCAAAAAAAATTGTCGTATATCCCAAATGTCCTCAATTATGATCCTAATTTGCCAAGCGCACTAGTATTCGCAACAGATGACTCAAGTTTTTGTGACATTATCATCTTCAATATGCACCTGGTTTAATCCCATATTCAAGCACTTTTTAATTCCTTCCCTAGCAGCCCAAGCCTTAGATAAGGAGTAGTTGTAAAGTTTATTGGCTGACATGTACGAGCATACTTCAGTTGCAAAGGACGTGCTTTCTATGCCTTGCAACTGTTTTTTCAGCCCTAGTTTTGATAATCACACCGACATTTATGATGTAGTGAAGCAAGCATGTGTGAAATCACTACAAACATTGCAAAATATTTAACAAAACAGCTCACTCACCAGTGAGGTTCTGGTCTAATGCTTAGTAAAACGAAGATTGAGGCCCTAGGGGAGAGGTCCTATTCTCCAATCTCCAACTCGCTTGTAAAGGTAAGGAAAGTGTTGGGAAGTCCATCTGACAATGGCTCTGTCCAGTGCATCATCAATCAAAATAGTATAGCCTATATTAGCTGCCTGGTTAGCCATCGGTGTTTCCTTCCTAATAAACATGACAGTAAAAGACATCCTCGTAAGTTGCAAGAAATTGACTATGACATGATTAATTTTTTAGGGAGTTATGGATTTCTCCTCTTAATTCCTAAGGCTCCGTTTGGTTCAACGGAAATTGTTTTCCTTAAAGAAAATTTTTCTTCAGTAGATATTTTCAATTAAAAATATTTTTTTTCTTAAATATTTGTCTTTCTAACTAAAGAAATATGTACGAGTGAACACTTGGGCAAGTTGAGGTTGAAATGAAGTATATCAAAAGAGAATATAGCGAAAATCATTTTCACATTTATGAAGGAAAGTGTTTCACCTTTTGTTGGTGGGAGGTTGATTTCCTCTCAATAGAGGAAACGTTTCCCATATTTGTGGCTGTTGTTATGAAGTTATTGAAAAAATTATGTAGAATGACAACGAAAAAGGTTTTCCAACAAAACAAACAGAGTCTAAAATGATAAGAAGCCTCCTTGTTCCAAAACCACCTTCCCTCTTTTTTTTGGCGAATCCTATTTTCTACCGAAGTTCGCATGTTCTAAAAACTCTTGGTTTTTTTCTTTGCAAGGTACCCATTCAATCTGTGAAGAAGCACTTGTTAATGAAAGGCATTGAAGTCAGAATATGATTAAAGAATGTCGTAATCTATCGATGTCGAACTCAGAGTCATCTTACATGGTAATTTATGACTAACTAAACCTTGTAGAGTCCGGCTTCAGTTCTACCTTAAGTAAGTTACTGGTTACCTTGGTGTGTTTTGCTGATATCTTTTGGCACTTCTTTGATACCATTTAGTGATTTTCTGGTTTGATACAATAAATCTTCAGGCATTTTTAGTTCATGAAGTTATTTTTTTTTTCTTTTCTAATTTATCAAGTTTTCTTTTTGAAAAATGAAAAACTCGGGAAACAGTTGGAAGATTCAAAATACATCCAAGAACGACACCTTCAATTATGAAGAAAATTTTGAGAAACAAAAAGAAAGAAAATTTCCAATTTTTGGTATGAAAGGAAGAAAAGCGAAATTGTTTTATTTCCTAAAGAAGGGATACACTTTTGAAAATTTTCTTGTAAAACTGAAAGATTTTCGTCAATGAACATGCCTTTTGTGGCTCATTTGATTCTGAATAAACATTGAGATATACACTAGGATTTCTCTTAGTGCATGAATACTAAGTGGTGTGATTATAGTTGCTGAAAGATAAATGTAAAAGGCGGCTTTATTTAGATGGTTAGATCTTATATTACATTATTTAGTGTTTGTACAGAGAAAATTCTTAATATATCTATCATCATTCCATGTGGATTACTAAAAGTGTTGCTCCCATGACGATTTGTTCTTGATTCATTCATGCTTTTCTAAAGATATGCTTGTTGGTCATAATTAGAGAAGGGGAGTCGCATTCCATCTACTTGCTTCCAAGTCGCCTTAGTTTTGTGATTGCTCAAAGAACCTTTACTAGACCTGCTATTCAAGATCTTAGAACTTGCTGCTTTTGTCCGATAATTTTCTTCCTAAGAAAAACCAATATTCACTTCTAGGGTTCATTGTACCACTTGATCTAAATTGGCACATATTTTATAACTCCAAAAAAGAAGAGTGAAATTGCTACTCTACTTTCTCAAGTATCTTAAAAGGTCATCATATAGAGAAGTAGGGTTTCAATTACTGCCTCTCCCGTTGAGGCTCTCTAGGGTTTCTTACCCTTTCTCTTTCATCTCCCCATTATCGGCTCTCTGTCCAGCTCTTCTGCTCACCCTTTTTGCCCTTGTTCTCTGGCTTCCGCCCTCTTTTGCCTGATTGCTCCCATGGATTCTTCTCCTCCACCTCCCCCGGTATGGCTTCAACGTCCTCAAAGGGAAAAGGATTGCTGAGTCAATAGACACTACCGAGTCGCTTGTAAAGGAAGTGAAGGAACTGGAGTTAAAGGAAGATGCTTCCATTAACACTGCCCTCAAAGATCTCATGCTCATGGGGAAGCTTATTTCAGATAAGACACTTAGGATTGGACTGCTCAGAGCCATCCTCTGGAAGGCTTGGGCTCTTCAAGATCGGATTCGGATTCAAGAGGTTGGGGGTAATGTATTCCTGTTTCTCTTTCAGAATAAAGATGACAAATATAAGATTGTTGAAGATGGACCTTGGTCCATTCATGACTCTCACCTGGTCTTAAAGGAATGGGATGGAGACATGTCCTTCTCTGAAATTGATTTCTTAACCTTGGAATTTGGGTCCAATTTCATGGACTTCCGATTAACCTTATGACAAAGAACAATACCCTGAAAATAGCCAGCCTATTTCCAGCCATGGTTAAAATTTGTTGTGGAGATTAATATCCCACTGAGGAAAGGTTTTTTACTTGAACGCAAAGGAAGGGATGATTTGTGGATCCAGTTTAAATATGAACGTCTTCCGGACTTTTGTTACTCATGTGGATCCCTTGGTCATATTAAACATAGATGCCCTCATCGTAGGAAGCTGGTGAAAGATTGTTATGATAGCTCTTTGAGGGCGATTGAGTGTTGAGCTGAAAGACTTAACCTCGGAAATCTGGGGATAGTACAATCCAAGGTTACGGATGTGCCACCGTACACTGTTAGCCCTATCCCTAGAGTATCGGTTAGAGACAATAAGAGAGATGATGTAGGTGCTCTGAAAATTGTGGAACGCAGTGCATATGCCATGGTATAAAATGCTGCCCAAGAGATCTTTAATCGGCCATATGGCAATGTTGTCCATCCCGCTTCTGTTAATGCTCAGAATAATGAGGGTAATGCGACTATCTCAAGCACCCCCCTTATCTCTCATGCTTCGACAAGGAAAAGATCAGCGCCGGGGCCAGATTATAAGCTCCTAAACAAACGAACCCGTTTAACTATCAACGAAGTCATGAGTTTTGCAGTTAAACAAGATAGCTTTGGGAATTGGGTTTTTTGCTCTGCTTGGACAGAAGGGAATGACGGGAATATAAATTCAGAGTTTGAAGGGGACTTTTGCTTTCCGGAGGAGGAGTTCTCCTTTAGTCCAGGGTTGTTAGTTCTGGTGGTTCTGCTATCCTTCGTCGTTTTCATAGCATAAAGAGGGTTGCTAGAGCGAGAATCGAAAGGTCCTTGCTTGCATCGAGCCCGGAAGTCCCATCTGGTGGAGCTGATAGCTCTATTTCAAGAATGTGTTTTGACGAAACCTCAGGCATGATCCTTGACAGTGCTGTGATTGGGTTTGCAGCGGTTGTCCTAGAACAACTGCCTCTCTCCCAATGATTATTATATGTTGGAGCTGTCGAGGCTGTGGCCAAGCCCGGACAGTTCGTGCTCTCAAGGAGCTTGCTAGAGCTCAAAGGCCGAGTATTGTGTTCATTATGGAATCGAAACAAAGGGATGTCTACATGAGTAAGATGGCTGAAAGGATGAATTTCTGGAATTGCCTTTGTGTCATTCCTGTTGGTTCTATTGGTGGCCTCGCCTTATTGTGGAGACACTCTGTTGCCATTAACATTCTCTATTCCTACCTCGGTTAATCTTAGTGGAAATTGAGGATCTTCAGAAAGGGTTCAAATGGATTCATTGCTTTGTCCATGGAGAACCCCAGCGAAACCGAAGAAGATATTTTTGGGTCTTTATGATTGATTTATGCTCTTCTTTTTTTGGGCCTTTCGCCATTGCCGGGGACTTTAATGCTTACGTGTTTGATTCCGATAAATTCGGCTCCTCAGGCTCTTCCACGTCTCAACTTGGGTGGCTTCAGAACTTTTATGACGATTGCTCCCTTATCGAATTACAGTCCTTTGGGTGTCAGTTTTCGTGGTCTAACCGGCAAGGTGGATCCCGGCACGTTAAAGAAAGGCTTGATAAAATTGCGGTGAATGTTGATTGGTTAAATCTTTTCCCTCGTGTATCGGTTAAGCTTCTCCCAGCTATAAGGTCGGATCATAGCCCGCTTCTTATTTCTCTCTTGGATTCTTGGCCTAAACCTCGGTTTTCCTTTAAATTCGAGGCAAAATGGCTCACTCATATTGAAATCTCTGATGTTATCTCCAATGCATGGGAGGATTCGAATGGTGGTAGAGGGTGGAATGCTCTTCACTTTAGACTTAGATAATGTCAGCGAGAGCTCTTGTCATGGAGTAAATCTCTTAATTCTTCGTCGAGAATGGACATTCGCAACATCACATCAAGACTTGAAGAGGTTCAAAGTAGATCTCTTTTCCCCTTTGACTTTGATGAAGATCGTGCTCTTATTGAAAAACTCGATCAAATTTGGAAAAGAGGAGCTTTTTTGGAAGCAGAGATCGAGAATCGACTGGCTTCAATTTGGTGACCGCAACACCAGCCTTTTCCATACCTGTACTGTGATTAGACGGTGCCGAAATCGTATTTCCAGACTCAAAGACTCTGATGGTAATTGGATTGATCTTCCTCACCGCATCAACTAGCTAGTTTTGGATCACTTTAAGTCTGTTTCGCCCGGTTGCTGCTTCGGGTATCCTTGATGCCCTTCAGGTTTGTAATCCTTCTATGTCTGATGCTGACAACGCAAGGCTTACAGTGGCTGTTTCTTCACATGAGATCAATTTAACTTTACAACAGATGGGGTGTTTTAAAGCTCCACTCCCGGATGGTTTCTCAGGTATCTTCTGTAAAGAATTTTGGGATCGTGTTGGGGTGGATGTGTTTGATACCATTTCTGAGTTCTTTGAAAGTGGGATTATGCATGAGTCCTTAAACCAGACTAATATTGTCCTCATTCCCAAAATCCCCAATCCTGAATCCATTGCTCAGTTTAGACCTATTAGCCTTTGTAACTTTGTGTATAAAATCATATGTAAAGTTCTAGCTAATAAACTCAAAATTGTGTTACCGTCCATTGTTTCCCCTACTTAAGGGGCCTTTGTCCAAGGTAGACTGATTCAGGATAATATTATTATATCCCATGAAGTTTTTCATGCCTTACGTAATAAGAAGGGGAAGAAAGCCTATCTTGCCATAAAAATTGATCTAGCTAAGGCCTACGATCAGGTCAATTGGGATTGTCTTGAGGGGCTTCTCCGGGAAGTTGGGTTTAATGACCGTTTTGTGGGTTGGATTATAGCTTGTGTGAGATCGGTTTCTGTTAGTCCGATTGTCAATGGGTCCTGTCTTTCCTCTTTCTGTATCTCTAGGGGCCTTAGACAAGGGGATCCTATCTCACCTTATCTTTTCGTGCTCCTTGTGGAGGTGTTCTCGAGACTGATCACTAGAGAGGTGGATCGTGGCCGTTGGAAACCGTTTTGTATCTCTCCTCATGCTCCTTATTTTTCTCATCTTTTCTTCGCGGATGATTGCTTGTTGTTTTGTGAGGCCAAGATTGAGGTCATTAGAATTGTCAAGTAGGTGATTAATTATTTCTGTGGGCCCTCAGGTCAAACCGTTAACTTCAATAAGTCATCAGTCTTTTTTTCGTCCAATGCTAATGCCGAGTTGAGAGAGTCATGCTGTAGAGAATTGGGTATGAACCTTATAAACTTCAATGATAAATACTTGGGTATGAGCCTTCTCCGGGGACATAATAAAAATCAGATTTTGGGCTATCTTCTTGACCGAATCAAATCCAAGGTTTAGGGCTGGAAATCGTCCCTCCTTTCCCATGCGGGAACAGAGGTTTTGATTAAATCAGTTCTGTCGGCCATTCCTCAATATGTTTTTCGTTGTTATCGTATTCCCATTTCTCTTGCTCATTAGATTAATGGGCTAATTGCTCAATTTTGGTGGAGGGGTAATGTCAAAGAAGGCCATCAGATTCACTGGCTGGGATGGAAAAAAATCTCCAAACCTAAGGGATTGAGGGGCTTAGGTTTCCGGGATATGGAAGGTATGAATCTTGCCATGCTTGCTAATCAAGCTTGGAGAATTTTGAATAATCCGGAGGCGTTATGGGTCCGTGTTCTTAGGGGTCTTTACTTTCCGGACGGGGACTTCTTGAAAGCTCATATCGGTCATAGGCCTTCCTAGTTCCGGAGATGTATTATTCAGGGTCGTAATTTCCTCAAGAAAGGCTTATTGTGGAATATTAACAATGGTCGGTTAGCTTGCGTTTGGGAGGACAGATGGATCCCGGGCTTGCCAGCTTTGTCTGCTCCTTCGAACTTTCCTCCGATTAGGGAGATAAGGGTGGCGGACCTCATCCTTCCTTCCTCTCGTTCTTGGAATACCGACTTCCTCTCTCTTTGGTTCACCCGTGATGTTGCTTCAATTATTAGAAGCATTCCTATCTCTTATCCTCTTGTGGAGGACAGGTTGGTGTGGACTCTTGATCGTAGGGGTTCTTGCCAAGTCAAACAGGGTTATGCCTTATGGTGCAATTCCAGCAGAGAAGAGAATGGAAGAATAAATGCTTCGTTGCTTGCTTTCCCCAAAAAAAAAAAAAATGCTTGAGTCGGATTTGGAAAGCTCCGGTATCTGTTATTTCCTCTAGCGGCTTATGTTTGATGCTTTGCCGTCTTCGGCAAATTTTGCTAAGAGAGTGCAATCTGTCTCTGGCCTTTGTCCGCGATGTAAACTTGATTCGGAATTTGTTGACCATATTATCTTCCTTTGTCCGTTTGCTCGAGTGGTCTGGCTTGCTTCGGGATTGGGATATAAATCATGTGCGGAGGGTTTTCGGGGTTTTCCTTCTTGGTGGGACAATATGATTGCCTCCTTTGATGATGGTGATGTGCTTTTTACTCAGATTATTTTTTTATGCTAGTGGATTTGGAAATCTCGTTGCACGTTTCTTTTCGAAGGTATCGAGGACAACCCAATCTGGGTGGCTAACCGTGCTTTTGCTGCAGCCTCAGTCTCATCTTCCGTGAGTACAGTGCAGGGATCTCCCGCCCAAGCGCTTCTCTCGCACTTGAGTCGTTGGTCTTACCCCCCGGAAGGCTGTTTCAAGGTTAATGTCGACGCAGGCTGGTCGCCGCCCACATGCTGTTGCTTCGTTTGTTGTCGTTGCTCGCAATTTCCATGGGTCTTTGGTGTTGGGATGGTGCGGATCCTTTTTCGTGCCTCTCCTGTGGTTGCGGAGTGTTTGGCTCTGAAAGCAGCTTGTCACCTAGCTTTTAATTTGAATTTTCAGCATGTCATTTTTGAATCTGACTCACATGAAATCATAAGTGTTGTTTTGGTGGGGACCTGTCCCCGTTGGGAGATTTTTGCTCTTGTTCAGGACATTAGGTCCTTATGTTCTTCTTTTGGTTCCGTCTCGTTTTCTTGGTGTCCTAGGCAGGTTAATAGGGAAGCCCATGAGGTTGCTAGGTTTCATCGGTTGGGAGCCTGTTCCCATGACTGGGTCCATTTTCCTGGACCATCGATTTTATCTGTTCTTGTTGATGATTTGGTTCAATGATATGCCTTCGGGCTCCTTTGGTCAAAAAAAATAAAATAAAAATAAAATGTCAACATATCTTTAACTTAGCTTTTCGTGCTCGCAGAATCTCATTACACCTCCAGTTGGGGATGCTTTTAGAAAGACATCCCCAACTTCTACGAATATCTGCATAACTCTTCTAATGGCTTTAAACAGTGTGGAGTCTTTTCCAATTGAATTTTCTCCAACATAATTTGTAAGATTAAAGACCTAAGAACATCTTATCCCTAATATCATCCCAAAAAAAGGGGTGTTCTATATCTTCTTACATATAATAGCTCCAAAAGTGCCATGCAGTACCAGAGTGGCAGCTATTATTATGGATGCTCTATTAGTAATAGATGAACACTCCAACTATTGGCTAAATCCAAAATACATGCTCTAAGCACATCTTCCATCACCTAAATAGCTCTCTCCAACTGCCCCATACTAAATGAAAGTTTGGTACCAAGGTCCGGTGTAAACTTTTCTAAAATTATAAGATAAAGCAAGGATTGTAGTTAAAAACAATAGATATTGGGATATCATGCAACTTGACAATCAATGCAAGTATAATCTTACGAATTTGTCCAGATTGTTTTACAAGTAAAAAGAGGTAGATTTTGGCTCTGTTTGTTTCAATGAAAATGGCCCCCCCCCCCCCGGAAACAATTTCCTTTGGAAAAGTTTTTCCAAGGAAAATAAAATTCTTGTTTAGATTTTTCCTTGTTTGTTTTGAGGGAAAACATACTTCAAGAATGTCATTTTTCCTTGTTTGTTTTGGAGGAAAACAAAATTCTACTAAATACTTCCTTGTATCTTCCCAATAAAATCATCCTCCAAGTATTATTAGGCAAGTGAGGAGGGAGGTCTAAAATTTACAACCAAACATACATCAAAATGATTTATAATTACTCATCAAGTTAACCGAAACTTAACAATAATACCATTTATAGACAACCACAAGATACAAACTTTTAACTAAAAAGATAAATTACATACTCGTCGTACCAAATTTTTTGAGCCACATCTTCCTGTGAGCTATGTTTTTGGCAACAAAAGCTTTGCCAAGCATTTGGTTTTCAACCAAATGATCAAAGCCGATGCTAACAAGCTATCTTCAAATACTTCAATCTTCATGATCTCGTCATATAGCTTGTTAATGTCTAATCGGTCCTCTGAAAACCTCTTGAGGGTAGCCGCCGCCCTCCCTGATTTGGTTTGAAATGGTAAGTATTACATCATCACCATCATCGGACAACTTCCTCTTTCGATGCGACTGGGCTTTGATGATGTGGCAGTTGAGCGTTCTATCTTCTTCCCCTTAGAAGTAGCGTCTTCTACTTCTATTGAGTCCTCTTGAGCTCCCACTTGCGTATGTGAATCAATTGTTGTATCAGCAAGGGACTTAGCAAAGTTCCCACTAGCGAGATCTTTACCGACAATAATAGCCAACTCGTTATACATCTCAATTTTTTGATTGAGTTATTTCTCATGAGTAGGATGAGCCTACAGATACATTACAACAAATTCAAATATTATAAAAACAATTGTGTATGTGCATCAATATGTAAACACATACATACAAAAAAAAAAAAAAAAAAAAGGTGAGTTTTTACCTTGACATAATCATTATAAACAAAAGGATCTGCCGTAATTATCTTTAATTTGTCATCCCATCCAAATTAGGATTCACCACGCATAAGGGATATAGTGTTCCAAGAAGATTTCAAAGTTTTTAAGTGATTATCTACATGCTTCATTTGGCATTCAACTCCAAACTTTTCGGAAAATTTTTCTGCTACATATGTGTAGGAATTGACCATTGAAGTTGATCTTTCTGTGATTCTTTGGTTCCTTTAATTTCACTCATGTTCTAATCAACAGCCAAACTTGAATTTTAATATCCTAATAACAATTAAACAAATCAAAGCAAAAAGTAATATAAACAAGAAACAGCTTTATTCATAAAACATATATTCACTTTCAACCAAAAGCAATTCAATAATTAAAAACAATAACAAGTTCATTAATGAAATACATTCGCTATTTTCTACCCTCAATGCAAAGATACAAATAAAATAACTGTTAACTTTAATGACTAATGTAATCCCTAAACATTGCATGAGCTATAGCACTTCTTTTCCTATCCCACTTCCTACTCTCAGCTCGTTCCTATCTTTGTGACAATGAAACACTTTGACTCTGGGTTTCCATCTCCATATTTAAACCCTGTTCAAATTCATCACAGGGATCAACACCATTATGAAGTTGTGCAAAATACAATAGACAAGCACAACATCCACTTGAGTTGTATAGGACCAAAAAGGCTCCGTGTCTAGAATGCGAAAACGCTTCTTGAGAATCCCAAAGGCCATCTCAATAGCCATCCTTAAGGAAGAATGTCGAAGATTGAACAGCTCTTTCTCATTCTTGGACTAAGTCACTAAATTCCTTCAAATGATAGCGCACCCCTCGATATGGAGGTATAAAGCCCTTTTGGATTCCATAGCCAGCATTAACAAGAAAATATTTCCCTATACAAATAATTTTATTGTAGAATATACTTTTTTAAATGAGGGAAAGCAAAATAAGGTTGCATTTTCTAGTAATACCTTCCGGAACTTAAGGGCCTCGAGGCCTAGATAATGCATCATTCAAAATATGAGAGTTATGAGCTGATCCTTCCCAACCAGCAAGCATATAAGTAAATCTCTTCTCAAAATTCACAGCAGCCAAAACATTTTAGGTTGTTCCCTCTTTCCTGCCACGAAATCTACCTTGCATATGTATAGGAATAGAAGCACATACATGTGTTCCATCAATAGTCCTGACACAATCCTATGTCATACACAAATTTAATTATGAAACTACTAATGATAAATTAACTTAAAAACTTATATAAGATTATATAGATCTTTTACCTCAAACCATGGATAAAACCTTGGATTGTCTCTTACTTCAGAAGGAGTGGTTAAACTTGGCTGCCTAACAACATCTTCATAGAACTTGAGAACTGCTTGAAGCACAATATAAAAGTATCGATGCACGATCCAACTTGACCTATGAAATCTACCCCCAACTACATGAAATCTAACATTATGTCCAATCAAATGTGGGAATGTAGAAACTTGCTCTCTCATTGTTATTTGAATACTCTCCTTGAAGAGGCCCTTTTGCACAAGGATGTCACATAATCTAAAAAATGCCATAGGTCTCATGCGTATTTGACCAAGGCAATGAATGTCACTGCAATACAAGATACTATTGATATAACTTTCTCTTATATGTCTTCTATGAATATTGGGTTCTTTGGGTACAAACTCAATATCTAAACTCTTTCGCTTTCTAATCATTTGCTTGTACCTTTCAAAGACAACAATACAACAAGTAATAATAGTCATTGTTGCTCTAATGACCATTCCACGGACTTCATCTTCGTTCATATACATCTATATTCAAAGACGATAAACAAGTAATTCAAGAAATTTTCTTAAGTACTAAACAGAAAACAATACCTAACATGCCCTTAATTAACAATAAATAATAGCCAACAACCCATTATTAATTTCACTCAAAGGACACTTCATTGACTTGTTTAAACCTCCATTATTACTTGTGCTTGAAGATAACTAAAAACACTTTTTTTGTAGAGATTCAAGAGATAGAACAAAAATAGACCCATCAATATTGGACTTAATTACATAGTTCACACATCCAACATCATGATATATTATGATAAGCAAGCCATAATTACATAAACACCCATCACACATCCAATGTCAACATAGTAGCATTTAGTAACATAAAAAGCAAGTTACTATTGTGGAATGAATATGAGTCACACAAATTCTCAATGGAGAAGAAGATATAAGAGATTTGTTGCAAACACAACAAGACTATACTAGAATATTTGTATGATGACCAAGCATGTAATTTCAAATTATCAAAGTGTAAAATAAACAAAATCATTCCAATTGCAAAATCAGAGAGAGAGAGAAAGAGAGAGAGAGAGAGAGAGAAGCTTAAACCCTAGTGAAATTGAACCGAAAGCTTGCAACCTAGCAAAATCAACGGCGAGTAGAGACGATGAGGGTAGAGCTGAATAGAGAGAGAGAAATCGAACCTGAAGCCTACAAACCCTAGCGAAATTGGAGCCGATGCAAAAGTGGAGAGAGAGGAGAATTCCAAGAGTGGAGAGAGAGAGCGAAATGTAGAATAAGAATGAGGAGAGAGAGGGACGTGAGAGAGAGAGAGGGGAGAGATGGGACACGCGAGAGGCACGTGAAGAAAAAAAGGAGAGAGAGCGCGAGATGTTAAAAACTGGATTGAGCCTCATGAACAATGCGCCCAGAATTGTAACTTCCGGTCCAAAAATCAGGAAATTCTTTTCTGGGCTTTGGGGGAAATGTGATTACGAAGAATCATATTTTCCCTCTAAATTTTTACAACACCGAAAATTTTGAAAACTATTTCATGGAATTGCATTTTCCCGCAAAACAAACATAGCCTTTGTGTAATGATCCATGATTGCCAAAAAAAAATTGGGCTACCTTAGTGTCTTTTGTCCACGAAGTCTATTGCAGTGTTTTACATCATCACTCTGGTATTAGGCAATTATTAATTTTTAATAAGCATAGAAAGACTACTTATCTGTCAATATTGATGGCAAAGTACTATTAAATGTCATGATTAGTTTGAAAAGAAAAAAATACAATAAAGTCATGCAACATGAAGTTACATTCATCTTACTTTTAGCAAACAAATAAAGTGCACCAACTTACTCTGTGTTGCATACAATGATGACCTACCGATTTTCTCTTTACTCCCCGATAGTAGGGTTGTATTCAAAATTTTTTCGATAATTAGCAACAAAATTGTAGTACAAAACAGGCCACTTGTACAAGCAAAGCCTTAAAGAATCTGTATAAAAGGAGGAATAAGAAATAAAAAGCAATAGACAACCAATAAAATAGGAATATAGGGCAGAAAAAAGGAAAAAAAGAATCAAACAGGGACTATACATCTGCTTAACCATTGAATGAGACCCGGTGTAGAGGAAGACGTTGAACTATAGCAAAACTGGAGAGAGATTGATAGGGTTCAAGTCAAACTAAATGTCAACCATATCCGAATCATCACCATCATATGCCAAACCAAGTTTTTTCCCAAGCTCCCACTCATGTTTTGCATCAAGAAGTATATCAACATCTTTAACACTATCGTCCTTTCTTACCAAGTTCCTCTTTTTTGTTTGTCAAAGGATTTGACCAATTTCTCCGCATCCCGGGAAAAATACCCTTCTGGAATTCCTGCCAGTCTCACTTCACCCATTTTTTAATCTTGCGCTTTTGTACTCTTCGACTCTTCTTCGACGATGGAAGACTAGTATCCTTGTGACTTGTCACCATCCTCCTTCTCTTCCTTGTCTTATAAGGCTCCCCGACAAGCGGCATCAGTACCATTGGCAGTTCAAAACCTGGCGAATACTCAGGTCATGAAGACCTAGAATCATTGTCACTACTAGCAACCCGAACTTGGTTTACAAGAATGATGAAGGACCTTGAGGCCCCACCGAGTCGTCAACGTCAACCTCATTCCAAGGTAAGGCAAGAGGAGAATGAGTTGCCTAGATTGGTGCATGGGGATTTGACTGGAGGAAGGTAGATAGAATGGCCAAGTGTGGGTACAGAAGATCCCATATCCATATACCTATAAAATGACTACCAGACATCAGTATAGGTGAGAATCATTCTCAATTGACATGTTTACTTGCAACCTTTTTGAAGCACTGGATGTTTATGGTGTTGTTGACATGTTTTTATGTAAATCTTACTAACCGACCCTTCTTTCTTCTCATAGCCTCTAAGATAATATAACAGAGTTTATTGGGAAGACTAACATACTATCATACTCAAGTGTACACTATTATCTAGACATACCACGAAATACTCCAAGACGGCATGGTCGTACTTGTTTTTCGATACTTAAATTAATCACTAAGAAGCATAACCCTATACACTGTAAATAAACGATGTCCACAGGGAAGTACTATTTTGCAAGACCGATAACAGAGGCCATTAGTATGAAAGTATTGAACCTTGATCTCACTTGATGTTTTAAGTTAGTGGAGTTTTTATTTATTTTTAAAAAACAAACAAAGAACGGAATCTGTAAAATCATAAATGATTGTGCAATGATGACCTAACTAATCTACTCACTACTCCCCACAGTGAGATCACATCGTGTTTTTAGTGTACGTGGGATCTATTCTCAATTGATATGTTTTCTTATAACTCTTACTAAATATATTTAACTCATAATTCCTCCCTTAGCCTATAGGATATGACGGAGCCTCTCAAAGAGGCTAGCATAATATCCTAGTGAAGGGTATACTATTACTTTGGCATCTGTACATGTCCACCAGACACTCTACGGTGGCGTGGTCGCACTTGTTTTACTTCAGTAAGCATTAAGAAGTCTAGGCTTGTACACTGCAAATAAACAACTCCCCCCCAAATGAGTATCGCACAACCATTATATTGTTAAACTAGTAATTGAGGTTGTGAGCATACAACTCTTGAACCCCGTTCTCACTTGATATTGATAGTTTTTTTTAGTAGGTTTTTTTATAATTATCACATACTAGATATTAGATCACATTCTAAAATATATTTAAGAAGAAAAAATGGCAATCACATTAGGTTCTAATAATGATCTAATCAATGAACCTGTAATCATATTAGATGCTCAATACGAAAGTTCATATTCCAAATAATCCAAGTTATTGAATCCTTAATTATATTAGACATATTTGTAAAATACTTTTCACTCAAAAGAACAAAATATTTCATAAGGTTGAGATATAAACAGGTTCTAACCACATTTACATCATATGTCATTTAACTACTTTAAACATTAAACATGTGAATAATATCTGTCAAGCATCATGTCATCGTACAGCTTTGAATAAAATTATTGCACAATCTTCTATTTATTTATTTATTTTTATTTTATTTTAATTCTTTTTTGTTTTCGTTTTGTTTCTTCCACTTGTATTTGTTTAGTATAAAATTATTCATCTCATGAATACAAAATATTTTCAAATGGGTATTTATTGAGACTTGTGAAGAAACATCAACGATAATTTAATTCTAGTTTCAAATGTGTCAAATATAATTGTCATCACATGATAACATTTTATTATCATTTAATAGTATTTAATTTACCTAAATAAATATTATTGAACTCTACAATTAAATAGATTATTCAAAAATTGTCATATTGCCATTACATGAATGACAAGCCCCTCTATTAAATATTCATAAGAAATATAATTTTAACTACTATCATTATATTACTCACAACTTTCTTTTAAATTCCCGACTTAACCTCTTTTTCAAAAAATTCTATGATACGGAAAAAAAACATTTTTCTCACATCAAATATCAATGACATTCACTTAAAACATTTTGGCCAAGGATTTAAAATTTTTGAATACTTCTAATCAAAAGAACATCTCTATCTTAAGGAGAGACTATAGTTTTCCTGTTGAATGTCACTAGCTACTATGATAAACCTATATTCTAAGTACATCAAAGTGATATATACTACATGCACGAGTCCAAATCAATCTTAGAATTCAAAGTCATCGCTTAATAGCGTAATATGAATTATTTATTTCTTATAGTATTATAGAGATAAGCAAATCAAGTACTCGAGTTCCATATTCCAATCCTGTTGAGAAACACCAATATGATATTTTTGGATATCTATCCTTATGGCTAATATAATTCATTTCTTATAACACATTATAGTCTTATTCAATAAGTGGTCCAAATTTATCATCTGCTATAAACTTGTTTTTGACAATCACTCCTCTTGACTTTATCATGACTTAATCTCATAGATCATTTAAATCAAATATTGATATGTTATCATGAACAACGTCCATCTCATAGTACATTTTGAAAAATAATCACATACATTGCAAAGAATTAAAATTTTTTTTTTAAGACATAAAGTATTTCCTACAAAATTTACCAATAAACTATAAATGGTTGTTCAAATTTTAGTTAAAATTTGTTAGAACTAGAAAGCACCAAAATACAACAAAACTAAGACAAGTTAGAAACAATCAACAAAATATAAAGAACAATAGCAATCCAGAGACAATGTATAAATTAGAAAGGGTTAAGAAACGCCTGTGTTAAGTTGAGACATGCAAAGAGTGTTCTCCTTAGAAAGGAAATAGCTTAACAGTAAAAGGCAATTAAAAATGAAATATGCAACGGCACGCAATTAAACCCTTTACTGTTTGGATTTTATAGTTTAAAATCAAAATGTTAAAATTTTAATTATGATAATTAAATATAGATAAACAAAAATGAAAAATAAATAAATTTGTGATAAAAAATAAATCATTTTTTAAATTGCAATAAAATAAATAATTTTTTAAATTATTAAATAAAATACATATTTTTTAATAAAATTTCTAGTCAAATTATTTACTATTTCATTAATTTTAAATATCCCCATATGTAAACAAAATAGGCCTTTAATTTTTGGGAAATCGTACGGATTGGACCCCCCGGCCCCCCCTTAATGTTTTTTAGACCCCTTTAACCTTAAATAGACTTTTTTGGACAAAAATGCCCTCCCACCTCACCCCCCCCCCATCCGTCCTCTCTCTCTCTCTCTCTCTTTCTCTCTCCTCATTTAATGCAAGACAGGCAAAAGTACACTTTTTTGACTTTTCACTCTCCTTTTCTTCATTTTTTTTTCCTTTTGAATTTTTTTTTGTCAAAAAAAATATATAATTTTCAAATTTGCCCTTTCTTCTTCTTCCCTCCCAGACCTTGTTTAGGTGTGCTTGAAGTAATTAATAAAATCATACACTGTGTATGATGCATTATAATGCTGTAAAGTGAACTTATACAGGTGTATCACAAGAAATTAGTGGTAAATGACTTATCATACACAATGTATGATAGGTTATAATGGCATAAAATCAACTTTTGCTGGTTTTTTCAAGTAATAAGGGGTACAGTGGTCTGAAATCGAATCATACACTGGGTATGATGCATTTTAATGGTGTAAAATAAACTTATTCAGGTATATTCCAAGCAATTAGTGGTAAATGACTTGTCATATACAATGTATGATAGGTTTCAATGGCATAAAATCAACTTTTACTGGTTTTTTCAACTAATTACAGTTACAGTGGGCAGAAATCGAATCATACAATGGGTATGACGAGTTAAAATGGTTAAATATGAACCTTTTCAGGTATATTTCAAGTAATTAGTGGTAAATGACCTATCATACACAAATTATTATAGGTTTTAATGGTATAAAATCAACTTTTGCTCGTTTTTTCAAATAATTACTGTTACAGTGGGCTGAAATCTAATCATACAATGGGTATGATGCTTTGACATGGTCTAAAATGAACCTTTTCAGGTGTTGTTAAAACAATTAGTGGTAAATGACTTATCATGCACAATGTATGATAGGTTATAATGGCATAAAATCAACTTTTGCTGTTTTTTTTCAAGTAATTAGGGGTACACTGGGCTGAAATCGAATCATACAATGGGTATGATGCATTATAGTAGTGTAAAATGAACTTATTCAGGTATATTCCAAGTAATTAGTGGTAAATGACTTGTCATACACAATGTATGATAGGTTTCAATGGCATAAAATCAACTTTTACTGATTTTTTCTACTAATTACTGTTACAGAGGGCTGAATCGAATCATACAATGGGTATGATGAGATAAAATGGTTTAATATGAACTTTTTCAGGTATGTTTCAAGTAATTAGTGGTAAATGACCTATCATACAGGAATTATTATAGGTTTTAATGGTATAAAATCAACTTTTGCTCGTTTTTTCAAGTAATTACTGTTACAGTGGGCTGAAATCTAATCATACAATGGGTATGATGCTTTGAAATGGTCTAAAATGAACCTTTTCAGGTGTTGTTAAAATAATTAGTGGTAAATGACTTATCATACACAATGTATGATAGGTTATAATGGCATAAAATCAACTTTTGCTGTTTTTTTTCAAGTAATTAGGGGTACAGTGGGATGAAATCGAATCATACATTGGGTATGATACGTTTTAATGGTGTAAAATAAACTTATTCAGGTGTATTTCAAGCAGTTAGTTGTAAATGACTTATCATACACAATGTATGATAGGTTATAATGGCAAAAAATTAACTTTTACTGGTTTTTTCTACTAATTACTGTTACAGTAGGCTGAATCGAATCATACACTGGGTATGATGCGTTTTAATGGTGTAAAATAAACTTATTCAGGTTTAGTTTAAACAATTAGTGGTAAATGACGTATCATACACAATGTATGATAGGTTATAATGGCATAAAATTAACTTTTTCTGTTTTTTTTTTTCAAGTAATTAGGGGTACAGTGGTCTGAAATTGAATCATAAACTGGGTATGATGCGTTATAGTGGTGTAAAGTGACCTTATTCAGGTATACTTGAAGTAATTAGCGGTAAAGAGCTTGTCATACACAATGTATGATAGGTTTTATTGTCATAAAATCAACTTTTGCAGGTTTTTCCATGTATTTATGGGTACAGTGGTCTGAAATCTGCTTATATACGTGTATTTCAAGTTTTATTGGTGTATGATGCACTTCATACACGGTGTATGATGGGTTATATTTGTGTAAAATCAGCGTGTATTTGTGTATTTTTGGGATGTGTATTTAGAACAAAAATATACATTTTGAGTATAGTAATCCGTACGATTTTCCTTCAAAAAGGCCCTCCCATTCACCCCCCCAACCCGTCCCCTTTCTCTCTCCTCATTTAATGCGCAGCCGATTACTGTACTTTAGCCTCTCCCCACTCCATTTTCTCTCTCTTCATTTAATGCAAAAGTACATATTTTTACTTTATGTCATGTAACTTGCTTCTCACTCTATTCCTCCCTTCTTCTCATTTTCTGCCCATTTACTCACCTCTTATTCATGGTATTTGTTACTTTTCTCTTAATCTGAATTCCCCAAGTCCATTTTTCTCTCATTTTTCTCTCAATCTGCTACATTGGGCCCTCGGAAGAAGAAGAAGAAGAAGCCGTTTTAAGATCGTGTTTGAAGCTTCGTGGCATTGCTGTAGGTTCAACGTTGAGTCCTTACACACATTTCACGGTTTTCAGATCAGATACTAAAGGTAACATGACCATTTGCTAACATTGTTGTTAACGTATCCTTGTCCTATGAGGTCGGTGTGTTACAAGTCATTTATGGTTTATGATTGGTTTAAATGATGTATTATAACTTTCTTTTGGTGTGTTTGAACTCATTAGTGGTGTATGATTAGTCATACATCGTGTATGATAGGTTTTAATGGTGTGAAATCAACTTGTTTAGGTGTGCTTCATGTAAATAGTGCTGTATGATCTATCATACACCGTGTATGATAGGTTTGAATGGTGTGAAATTAATTTGTGTTTGTGTATGTTAAGTAATTAATGGTGTATAATCAGTCATACACTGTGTAGGATTAGGTTTAATGGTGTATAACCAACTTGTGTTTGTGTATATTAAGTAATTAGTGGTGTATAATCAATCATACACTGTGTATGATTGGTTTTAATGGTGTATAACCAACTTGTGTATGTGTATGTTAAGTAATTAATGGTGTATAATCAGTCATACACTGTGTAGGATTGGGTTTAATGGTGTATAACCAACTTGTACAGACGTTTTTTAAGTAATTAGTGGTTTATGAGCAACCATACACTGTGTATGATTGGGTTTAATGGCGTATAACCAACCTGTGTATGTGTATGTTAAGTAATTAATGGTGTATAATCAGTCATACACTGTGTAGGATTAGGTTTAATGGCGTATAACCAACCTGTGTATGTGTATGTTAAGTAATTAATGGTGTATAATCAGTCATACACTGTGTAGGATTGAGTTTAATGGTGTATAACCAACTTGTGCAGACGCTTTTTAAGTAATTAGTGGTTTATGAGCAATGATACACTGTGTATGATTGGGTTTAATGGCGTATAACCAACCTGTGTATGTGTATGTTAAGTAATTAATGGTGTATAATCAGTCATACACTGTGCAGGATTGGGTTTAATGGCGTATAACCAACCTGTGTATGTGTATGTTAAGTAATTAATGGTGTATAATCAGTCATACACTGTGTAGGATTGGGTTTAATGGTGTATAACCAACCTGTGTTTGTGTATGTTAAGTAATTAATGGTGAATAATTCATCATACACTGTGTATGATTGGTTTTAACTGTGTATATAATGGGGAATATTAAACCATACACTGTGTATGAGAGCTTCAAAGGGTGTATGATGAACTTATTTTGGTGTCTTTCAAGTACAGAATGGTGTATGGCTTACCATACACCGTGTATGATAGCTTTGATTGGTCTAGGATGAACCTGTTTTGGTGTCTTTCGTGTATAGAATGTGGTATCCTTAACCATAGACCGTGTATGATTGCTTTAAAATGTGCGTGATGAACTTGTTTATGACTGTAACGCAAATCATACACCATGTATTCTTTCTTAAAGTAGTGTTATTTGTGTATTATGGTTTTAAACCAATCATACACCGTTTTTAGTGGTTTCAATGCTGTACTTTCATTCTACCCTAGTGTGTTTCATGTCAATTTTGCTTTGATATCATGTTTTTTTCTTGTCCACAGTAATGGGTGATGCTGCTATTGCATGCGTTCTGTACGGTGGCCACTTTAGGGAGAGGGCAAAGTACGCTGGTGAAAAATTGGCTTATATTTTTGTGCATGAGAAATTAGACTTCGCTGGTTTGCAAAGGACTGTGGCTGAGGTGATTGGTGCTCAGTTGGATGCGGGTTCAAAGATGCATTTTCAATCTTTCACCGCCGTTCCGGCCGTGCCCTTGTACGATGTCGTTGACGATAGGTCCGTTATGTTTTGGAGGGCACTAGCCAAAGAAGATAGGGCGAAGCATCCTTTGATCGTAACTGTAGAGTCATCCGATAACAGGAATCCTAGCTTTGATTGGCAACAAAATCCCTTTCAAACAATTCCCGATGGTGACGAGAATAGTGGCCGTTCGCACCCTGAGGTTCCCGAGACTTCTGGTGGATGTATAGATGCGGGGATGGAAGAAGCAGCCTGTGTAGATGCATCTGATGTAGATTTGAACATGCCTACTGTGACGGTTGAGGCAACAGCAACAGGTGGAGATTGGGAAAATTCCAATCAAAGTGCATGGGATAATTTAGACAATATCAATTTATCCCAGGTGCAACCGACTGTACCTGATGCCTCACCTCCAGAGGGGCACACTTACGAGCATCGTAATATTTCCCGTGAAGACCCTCTGATTGTCGAACCTGAATTGGAACGGAATGCGGAACCCAGCGGTCAACCGAATGTCCACCCTGACATCCAAGCTGCTGGTGATCCTCGTTCTGATGATGAGGCTGGCTCCGGTGATGAGAGGAGCCGGATTAACGAGGTATATGCCCAGGGCCGGATGGTTGAGGATATTGAAGTCGATCAAATATTTATGACGAAGAGGGACTTGTTGACTAACCTGGCAGTGATTGCGCTTAGGGAAAAATTTGAATTCAGGAGCTACAAGTCGAACAAATCCTTAACGGTTGTCCGCTGCGCACAAGAGGGCTGCACATGGAGGGTTCGGACTACGTGTGTAGCAGATGGTGGTTGCTGGATGGTTACAAAAGTAGAAAAGAACCACAACCACCCTAGCGATCTCACCACTGTTAGACACAGGCAGGCAACCAGTTGGGTCGTCGGGGAGTGCGTCCGCAAGAAACTTGTGAACCCCGGGAGAGTGTTCAAGCCACGGGATGTCATAGATGACATCCGAAGTTGCTACGGTGTCGATATCAGCTACAGTGTTGCTTGGAGGGCGAGAGAGTTTGCATACGACAATGTTAGATTGGGTACGGCTGAAGAGTCCTATGCATTCTTGCCTGCCTATCTGCAAGTCCTCAAACAGACTGACCCCGGTACCACATTTTATTTACAGACAGATGATGAAAGTAGGTTTCAGTACCTCTTCATTGCGTTTGGTGCTTCACTTAATGGGTACCGGTTTTGCCGACCGGTTGTGAGCATTGACGCAACACATCTGAAGGGAAAGTACCGGGGTGTTTTGTTCATGGCCGTTTGCCACGATGCCAACCAGCAAATTTTTCCGATTGCTATCGACATCAGTGATTCAGAGAATGATGCATCGTGGCATTGGTTCCTCAGTAGGTTGAAGGAAGTAACTGGGGAGCCTGCTGGCCATGTCATTGTATCCGATAGACACCGAAGCATCCAACGCGCGGTGGAAGAACTTTTCCCTGTCACATTTCACGGGCTCTGCATGTACCACTTGCTGAACAACTTGAAGGCCAAATTCAAGAGCAACAGGAAGCATTTGGATCAGTATTACTACAAAGCAGCCAAAGCATACAACATTCAAGAATTCCATAGTTTGTTTTTCAGTTTATGTTGTGCCGTACCCGGGGCTAAAGATTACTTGGAATATTGGTACGAGTCGTATAGAGGTGTCGTCTACCCGATGCCGCACATAAGTGACTGGCGTATCCCGCGTGATGTAGCTGACATGAATCTTCTTCCACCCGACGTTAGAACCTCTTCTGGGAGGAGGCGGAAGAGGAGGATTCCGTCTGTCGGTGAGGAGCGTGTTCATCAAAGGTGCAGTCGGTGCAAGGAACACGGGCATAACCGATCCACGTTCAAGAATCCAATTGCTCTGCATCCTAATGGCGAATGCACCTCATCCAACTCCGGCCGTCCATCTCAAGTCCCTCCTCCAAATTAACTTATAGTCTTCAAATGTGTAAATTTTACTTGTGACATACCTATATAATTTCGTTTTACCATAGGATTTACATTGTACATTACCATAGGATTTACGTTGTATCCAGTGTACTGAAAATTGTCGAAAGGTTGTGATGTGTATGTAATAGGGTAATGAAAATTGTGTATATTTCCATACTGTTGTATATTCCTGTAATGAAAACTGTCAATGAATTGATTTGAAGTTGGTCCCAATTGTGTGTTCTAAGTAGTTGATGTGTTTTTCAAGTGTGTTACGATGTATGTCGACATGCATGGATGGTGTATCGCCACACGTATCAGCATCAAAGGTAATTCATACACCACTAAGTAGTTGAAACACACTTGTAGAAGTTGATTTCACACCATTAATACTGGTCATACACTAAGTATGGTAAGTCATATACCACTAAGTAGTTGAAACACACTTGTACAATTTGATTTCACACCATTAAGACTTATCATACACTATGTATGGTAAGTCATACACTAATAAGTAGTTGAAACACACTTGTACAAGTTGATTTCACACCATTAATACTTGTCATACACTAAGTATGGTAAGTCATACACCACTAAGTAGTTGAAACACACTTGTACAAGTTGATTTCACACCATTAAGACTCATCATACACTATGTATGGTAAGTCATACATCACTAAGTAGTTGAAACACACTTGCACAAGTTGATTTCACACCATTAAGACTTGTCATACACTAAGTATGGTAAGTCATACACCACTAAGTAGTTGAAACACACTTGTACAAGTTGATTTCACACCATTAAGACTCATCATACACTATGTATGGTAAGTCATACACTACTAAGTAGTTGAAACACACTTGTACAAGTTGATTTCACACCATTAAGACTCATCATACACTATGTATGGTAAGTCATACACCACTAAGTAGTTGAAACACACTTGTACAAGTTGATTTCACACCATTAAGACTCATCATACACTATGTATGGTAAGTCATACACCACTAAGTAGTTGAAACACACTTGTACAAGTTGATTTCACACCATTAAGACTCTCATACACTATGTATGGTAATTAAAACACTAGTAAGTATTTGAAACACTATAATTGCCACAACTATCAATGAAATTGTGTACCAAGCAATATAAATGCCCTTGTTGATTTATATGGATGAGGCTGACTGGTTGGGGTGGTTGGTGGTTGCACATTGAATGTTCAGGGGTCATAATGGACTGCCAAACAAGACATTTAATAACCTCAACTACCACCTACTTTATCATACCCCTCTCCCACGGTTCTCCCCCTATAAAGGGATGAGATGGACAGGAAGCCAAGCATATACGGTTCCTCAATATATCGACCCGTTTAAATTCCTAATGTAAGTGGCTCTAGCAGTGGCGGTGGTGGGCCAGTGACAGTTGAGACACAAAGAGAGGTGGCACTTCTACGGATCATGTTTCATCAACGGCCTACCAAGCAATTAGTGGTGTATGATCAATCACACATGGTGTACGATGTATGATGAGTTGTAATGGTGTGAAGTTCATCCGCATGATAAGGATCTTGAACTTTGTATGCATGCAGTGGATGCACTTTACAGACAACATATGCAGAGGGACAACTGTATGTAGTTCCAACAGTTATATATGTCCAGTTTGTCATACAAATTGTATGCAGGGTTTTAATGTGTGTCAAGTTCTACGTATCATACACAGTGTATGACGAGTTTTATGTATGGTAAAATCACGGGCTGTGCATGTATTTTTAAGTTTGTTGAAAATTATTGGTGTCACACCATTAATACGCTGTGTATGATGAGTTATATGGGTGAAAAATCAAGCTCTACAATTGTGTTTTAGGTACTTAGTGGTGTATAACCAATCATAAACAGTGTAGGATGAGTTTTAATGGTTAATAACAACCTTTGCACAGGTGAATACATCAATAGGAAAATACAACAACATCGAAATATCTGTAAACTTATATACAACTTTCAATATAATGAATACAATGTAAATCCTTTGGTACAAGTATGCATTTTTATTACACCATTTGAAAATACATCAATAGGAACATACAACGACATCGAAATATACAATATTACATACAACTTTCAATATAATGAATACAATGTAAATCCTTTGGTACAAGTATGCATTTTTATTACATACAACTTTCAGTATAATGAAAATAATGTATAATGAATAACGTAATTTTATTGACATGTATGCATTTGAAGCCGTTTATTCCTTCCGTGTCTGTACAAGTGTACAGCCGCAATTTTCCCATCTGCGCTTGCGTGCATTGGGAGATGCTCAGTCCTTTGGTAAGCAGAAATTCTATGAACTTTACAACAAAAATTCTACAGTCTGACCTGCAGTTAATATTAATACAGATTCCACAGTCAGAAATTATACATCATTGCAAGTAATGACTATTTTGCATCCACTTCATAACCAAAAGTCCAAATGAACGGAATAGTAAAATTGCATGGGAAGTAGATGTCATACCCCCCTTGTTGTGGACATTCATTCCATTTGTAAGTTACCGAGAAATGCTTGCCCTTGAACTGTATGAGGTCCTTTCGGACATCCCAAAAATTAACCAACGCTAGAGCATGTGGAAGCAATTTTGCAATTGGTTCCACATGTTCTAATCTTGCTGCCCTGGATTTGGCGGAGTACAAGGAATCAAATACCTGTATCCGCCAATCATTAAGATGGATGGCAGCAAGGAACTAATGTTGATTAGGTTGATTAATGGGCATGTATATCCGATCCACGCTGTGGCAGCTGACCCCATACGTGGCATCCCCGGCAAGGAACTTAACGATCAACGAATCAAAATCAGTAAAAGCTGACTCAAGCGGGATTCCACTGTTTTGAATCTGTTTTAGTAGGGGTCCAAATTGAGGAGCAACAGTTGTGTCCGCGCATGTTGCCCTCTGGTCGAATTGCTCTAGCCACTGATGTTTCTTTTCCAAAATGTAGTGCAGAATTACATCCATTTCCTGCGATTCAAAACTAATTAGTTGAGACAAGTTGATTTTACACACATAAACAAGTTCATTTTACACAGTTGAACCCTATGACTAATCATACACCACTCTTTATTCAAAACATACTAACACAGGTTGATTTTACACCTTTAGCATCAACCATACACGGTGTATGACTAGTAATAAAACACTTACTTACTTAATACACAATAACATAAGTAGATTTAACACAGGTTGATTTTACTTATTAGTTGACACACGGAAAAACTATTATGATGGGAAACATACCTCATCAGTAAGCCAGGCGTCCTCGTTTCTCAACCGATACCAAAATTGACCCGTCGTCACAGTCAAAACAGAGAAATCCATTCGTTGATCATTAGGTAACGGAAAGGGGGTCTTCAAATCTCTGTAATATACAATACCAAGCATGATATATAAGCATACCATAAGAAAGATGATTTCAGACCACTGTAACAGTAATTACTTGAAAAAACGAGCAAAAGTTAATTTTATGCCATTAAAACCTATCATACATTGTGTATGACAAGTCTTTTACCACTAATTGCTTGGAATACACCTGAATAAGTTCATTTTACACCATTAAAACGCATCATACCCAGTGTATGATTCGATTTCATACCACTGTAACAGTAATTACATAAAAAAAACTGCAAAAGTTGATTTTATGCCATTAAAACCTATCATACATTGTGTATGCCAAGTCATTTACCACTAATTGCTTAAAATACACCTGAATCGAATCATTTTACACCATTAAAACGCATCATACCCAGTGTATGATTCAATTTTAGACCACTGTACCCCTAATTACTTGAATAAAACAACAAAAGTTGATTTTATGCCATTATAACCTATCATACATTGTGTATGACAAATCATTTACCACTAATTAATTAAAATACACCTGAATAAGTTCACTTGATACCATTATAGTGCATCATACACAGTGTATGATTTTCTTTCAGACACCACTAATTACTTGAAACACACCTAAGAAAGATGCATTCTAGAAACATTTACATACAAACTATCAAAAAGTATCGTGCAAAATCACATTCACTTAGCGACCGTTGCGTGGAAACTTTTGTAAAAATCTTCAAAATCTTCTATGTCTTTGTCGGAGGGAGGCTGGAATGGATTGAAGGGTAGAACTGGCTCCGGTCCAGGATGGGTAATTTTTGCCCATTTGCTTTTACCCTCCGCAGTCCATTCCTCACCTTTGTACTTGGGGTTTGGCTTGGGGTCCCTCCTCTCTTGCCCCAAACTACACACTGTCTCGGACAATGTCAACAAGTTTTCAACGCCTTCCACATGCGGTGACGATGGTTCCTTGAAGACATTTTCCTCGGCCCTAGATGGCATAGCACATAGCAAAAGTCAATAAGCATCAACATGCATGAAAACATAACAAATTGGGACACTAACAAGGAATCTAGTGTCTTACCCAGTACGTACGGGAGAAACTATTATGGCTTGCTCAATCGGGGATGGATGAGCGGAAGTCGATGAACATAAGTGCGGCGATGTGGCCTGCGCTTGACGGTCTGAGAGCAGCTCCTTAATCAGTGCATCCTGAGCCTCAAATCGTCGTTCGTACATTTGCAGCATTCGCTGGTGCACTTCAAGCTGCATTCGTACCATTTGCTCCTCTTTATCCATCGCTTCGAGTCTCTCCATAACCTGCAATAAGTCCTCCAAATTGGCATAATCAGCAAATTTGAATAATGTAGTATCCACACGGATAAAAATGCGATTAAATAAACACAAAATAATTCATCATACCGATTGGTCCGCCGAATTGGTTGACGTAGGATACGGGTCCTCCCTGGATGCCGGCAACGGAGGTTGAGTTGCCAATGGTTGTGACTCCTTACCAAGCTCTGCTGGCATTGCCATAACAGGAGATTGAAACCCCTCCTCAACATCCTCAGCATAGGGAATGCCTTGTAGATTAGGCTGACCGGCTTCCGCACTCGTCAGTCTAATCGGTTCGGCATTCAATTGCTGATCAAAGGAAGATACATCATATACACGTTAGTAAAATTACAAAACACACTTCTAACCCAAAATATATGAAACATACAGTAGTAAAACAATAACAACATAGTGTATTTATTACCTGATCAAATACCGTTGAGAGCAAAGCGGAGTACGGAGCCTTAACGGACATCTTCTAGTTAAGGATCCGCCCAAGAGGCTGGTCGCCAACCCTCACCGCCCCAACCTTGGCAAGTTCTGGAAGGGTTTCCAGGGCAAATATGGAAACCACATCGTAGAACCCGTGGACGGAGTAGGTATTCTCCAAACCGTGGTGCATTCTTGCAGCGAAATCCTTGAGCTTCCGCACTAAGAATTTCCAGCTCAAGGATCCCCATGCAACACGATTGAAAGAGTCCACATCGTCCACGAGGGCCAGGATGTTCGGGTCAATGCCCGTTCGCTTGCGTTTGGCGAACAGTAGACCCTCGACCGGGTACGCAACAACAAGCTTAACCTGGTCCTCCATGATGGAGCAGGTTCTGCATGCATCAAAAAGCTGCTGCCTAGTCATCCTCCCCCTCATGCCATACTTGGCAACCAGCCTGTTGGGACCACCGCGTACATCTTCCACACCGGCATATCTCAAGCCGGTGAGAATGCAAAACTCCCTCCTCCCAAGGTGCACTACCTTCCCACCAAAAAGAATGATAACTCCTCGGGATTGGGGTTGGCCACCTGGTGGAGAAGGACAACGTGAATGAGACTATGCCAGAAGCTGACATTGGTCTCACTCAGCCCAAGCAGATGCCCGATATTGTATTGTGAGGCAAGGGCAAGCTGTAATGCAAAACACTTTTAGTTAATATGGGATCATAAATGTCATTGTCAAAAGTCAACATAATTAAAATGGATACAGTGTCAAACCTTGGCTTCGTCGTCCTTCAAGATTTCCTTTATCTCCGTAACAACCTTGGTTGACAAACCTATTTGGTTGATTTGGAGGAATTTCCAGAAACCCCTCGGGAAAATGTAATCAACCTCAACGGCAGGACGACTCTTCCTACGTGTGTAAAATGCCATATGAAATAAAAGCAATACACCATTAACTGAACACAAACAGACACACTTTGGTTCTACACCATTGAAACAAATCATACAGAGTGTATGATTGATTATACACCACCACTAATTACTTATAATACACAAACACAAGTTGGTTATACACCATTAAAACCAATCCTACACACTGTATGATCAATTATACACCACTAATTACTTAACATCAACAAACACATGTTGGTTATACACCATTAAACCCAATCAGACACACTGTATGGTTGCTCATAAACCACTTACTTAAAAAACATATACACAAGTTGATTTTACACCATTAAAACCAATCCTACACACTATATGGTTGCTCGTATGAAACATGCAGAAGTTCATTATACCACAAAGGTCGATTTTACGTGAAAAAAAACCACAAAACATGCAGAAGATCATTTTACACAAATAAAAAACACTAATCACAAAGCCACTAACACCAAAACCCTAAACCCTAACAAATACTATGCGCTATGTTCAGGAAATGGTACGAAACAAACGGATATTCTACATTGGAGCACCAAAACCCTAAACCCTACAAAAATAACTCTTACTCACCTTCGAAAATGGTGATTAAAGACTGGAGCAGCTATAGATCAAGGATGAAGGTGTGAAAACAGGGGTCAGACCCACGGGAACGACAATCGCAGCTGAAGTAGAGGAGAAAGAGGATGAACAAATTCGGAAAGAGGAGAGAGAGAATGAACGGGTGAGAGAAAGAGGAGAGTGACTGGTGGCTTGTAAAACAAGTTGCTTATGGGGAAGACAGGAAGGCGGGAAGGGGTTTTACAGCTATAAGTAAATGAGGCGAGAGCAGGGGTACGGATGGGATGGCATTAAATGAGGAGAGAGAAAGGGGACGGGTTGGGGAGGGGGGTGAATGGGAGGGCCTTTTTGAAGAAAAATCGTACGGATATACTCAAAATGTATATTTTTTTTCTAAATACACATCCCAAAAATACACAAATAAACGCTGATTTTACACAAATATAACCCATCATACACCGTGTATGAAGTGCATCATACACCAATAAAACTTGAAATACACGTATATAAGCAGATTTCAGACCACTGTACCCTTAAATAAATGGAAAAACCTGCAAAAGTTAATTTTATGCTATTAAAACCTATCATACATTGTGTATGACAAGTTCTTTACCGCTAATTACTTTAAGTATACCTAAATAAGGTCACTTTACACCACTATAACGCATCATACCCAGTTTATAATTCGATTTCAGACCACTGTACCCCTAATTACTTGAAAAAAAACAGCAAAAGTAAATTTTATGCCATTTTAACCTATCCTACATTGTGTATGATAAGTCATTTACCACTAATTGTTTCAATTACACCTGAATAAGTTCATTTTACACCATTAAAACTCATCATACCCATTGTATGATTCGATTTCAGCCCACTGTAACAGTAATTAGTTGAAAAAACCGGTAAAAGTTGATTTTATGCCATTTAAACCTATCATACATTGTGTATGACAAGTCATTTACCACTAATTTCTTGTAATACACCTGAATAAGTTCATTTTACACCATTAAAACGAATCATACCCAGTGTATGATTCGATTTCAGACCACTTACCCCTCATTACTTGAAAAAAACAGCAAAAGTTATTTTTTTTACCATTATAACCTATCATACATTGTGTATGATAAGTCATTTACAACTAATTGCTTGAAATACACCTAAATAAGTTCATTTTACACCATTAAAACACATCATACCCAGTGTATGATATGATTTCAGACCACTATACCACTAATTACCTAAAAAAATCTGTAAAAGTTGATTTCATGCCATTAACACCTATAATAATTTGTGTATGATAGGTCATTTACCACTAATTACTTGAAACATACCTGAAAAGGTTCATATTAAACCATTTTAACTCATCATACCCATTGTATGATTCGATTCAGCCCACTGTAACAGTAATTAGTAGAAAAAACCAATAAAAATTGATTTTATGCCATTAAAACCTATCATACATTGTGTATGACAAGTCTTTTACCACTAATTGTTTGGCATACACCTGAATAAGTTCATTTTACACCATTAAAACGCATCATACCCAGTGTATGATTCGATTTCAGACTACGATACCCCTAATTACTTGAAAAAAACAGCAAAAGTTAATTTTTTGCCATTATAACCTATCATACATTGTGTATGATAAGTCATTTACAACTAATTGCTTGAAATACACCTGAATATGTTCATTTTACACCATTAAAACGTATCATACCCAGTGTATGATTCGATTTCATCCCACTGTACCCCTAATTACTTGAAAAAAAACAGCAAAATTTGATTTTATGCCATTATAACTTATCATACATTGTGTATGATAAGTCATTTACCACTAATTGTTTTAACAACACCTGAAAAGGTTCATTTTAGACCATTTCAAAGTATCATACCCATTGTATGATTAGATTTCAGCCCACTGTAACAGTAATTACTTGAAAAAATGAGCAAAAGTTGATTTTATACCATTAAAACCTTTAATGATTTGTGTATGATAGGTCATTTACCACTAATTACTTGAAACATACCTGAAAAGGTTCATATTAAACCATTTTAACTCATCATACCCATTGTATGATTCGATTCAGCCCACTGTAACAGTAATTAGTAGAAAAAACCAGTAAAAGTTAATTTTTTGCCATTATAACCTATCATACATTGTGTATGATAAGTCATTTACAACTAATTGCTTGAAATACACCTGAATAAGTTCATTTTACACCATTAAAACGTATCATACCCAGTGTATGATTCGATTTCATCCCACTGTACCCCTAATTACTTGAAAAAAAATAGCAAAAGTTGATTTTATGCCATTATAACCTATCATACATTGTGTATGATAAGTCATTTACCACTAATTGTTTTAACAACACCTGAAAAGGTTCATTTTAGACCATTTCAAAGCATCATACCCATTGTATGATTAGATTTCAGCCCACTGTAACAGTAATTACTTGAAAAAAGGGGCAAAAGTTGATTTTATACCATTAAAACCTATCATACATTGTGTATGACAAGTATTTTACCGCTAATTACTTGAAACATACCTGAAATGCTTCATATTAAACCATTTTAACTCATCATACCCATTGTATAATTCGATTCAGTCCACTGTAACAGTAATTAGTAGAAAAAACCAATAAAAGTTGATTTTATGCCATTAAAACCTATCATACATTGTGTATGACAAGTCTTTTACCACTAATTGCTTGGAATACACCTGAATAAGTTCATTTTATACCATTAAAACGCATCATACCAAGTGTATGATTCGATTTCAGACCACTATACCCCTAATTACTTGAAAAAAAAGCAAAAGTTGATTTTTTGCCATTATAACCTATCATACATTGTGTATGATAAGTCATTTACCACTAATTGCTTGAAATACACCTGAATACGTTCATTGTACACCATTAAAACGTATCATACCTAGTGTATGATTTGATTTCAGACCACTGCAACAGTAATTACATAAAAAAATCTGCAAAAGTTGATTTCATGCCATTAAAACCTATAATAATTTGTGTATGATAGGTCATTTACCACTAATTACTTGAAATATACCTGAAAAGGTTCATATTTAACCATTTTAACTCGTCATACCCATTGTATGATTCAATTTCTGCCCACTGTAATAGTAATTAGTTGAAAAAATCAGTAAAAGTTGATTTTATGCCATTGAAACCTATCATACATTGTGTATGACAAGTCATTTACCACTAATTGCTTGGAATATACCTGAATAAGTTCATTTTACACCATTAAAACGCATCATACCCAGTGTATGATTCGATTTCTGACCACTGTACCCCTTATTACTTGAAAAAACCAGCAAAAGTTGATTTTATGCCATTATAACCTATCATACATTATGTATGATAAGTCGTTTACGACTAATTTCTTGTGATACACCTGTATAAGTTCACTTTACAGCATTATAATGCATCATACACAGTGTATGATTTTATTAATTACTTCAAGCACACCTAAACAAGGTCTGGGAGGGAAGAAGAAGAAAGGGCAAATTTGGAAATTATATTTTTTTTTTGGACAAAAAAAAATTCAAAAGGAAAAAAAAATGAAGAAAATGAGAGTGAAAAGTCAAAAAAGTGTACTTTTGCCTGCCTTGCATTAAATGAGGAGAGAGAAAGAGAGAGAAAGAGAGAGGACAGATGGGGGGGGGGGGGGGTGGGAGGGCATTTTTGTCCAAAAAAGTCTATTTAAGGTTAAAGGGGTCTAAAAAAATTAAGGGGGGGCTGGGGGTCCAATCCGTACGATTTCCCTTAATTTTAAACAAAATGAAGTTTCCTTCTTTAAAAAGCATGCCCCCCAAATTTTGAACAAGGAAGTTACTTTTTTGAATAGTCAAGTCCCCTTTTGAACTTTTACAAGCTACTTTTTTTTTTTTTTTTTTTTTTTTTTTTGAACTTTGACAAGCATGCCGCCCTTTTTCTTCTCTGACACCCTAAAATAAAGTTTTTTTTAGATAATTAGCACTTTTTAAAAAAAAATTTAAAAATTTGGTACAATTTTAAAAATATTTAGCGATTTAACACATTTCACTGTAGCAAGTGGGTGCACGATGTACGGAACGTCGTGCAACAGCGCGTGCAACAGTGCCCAAATTTTTTTTTTTTTTTTAGTTTTACTTTTTAAAATTTAAAAAAAATTAAAAAAATTTCTTTTTAATTTTATAATTTGAATCACTAAATACGTATAAATTTTAAATTAAAATGTATATGTATATTATTAGTTGAACTATCAATAAGGAAGATATAAATGAGGGACACATTTAAATGATGAGATAGTGATATGTATATTATTATTTAAACTATCTCATATAGGAATTATGGTATTATAAAACTATTAATAAGGAGGATATAAATAAATGAGGGACACATTTAAGTTATTTTTAGCTAACTGGCACATTTTTTAAAAAAAATTTAGCAATTTGGCACAATTCTAAAAATATTTAGTGATTCGACACGTTTTACTGTACCAAAGTGGTTGCACGACGTCCAGTACGGCATGCAACAGCGGCATTGTTGCACGCCGTACGTTTTTTTTTTTTTTTTTAGTTTTACCTCTTTAAAATTTAAAAAAAAATTAATAAAATTTCCTTTTAATTTAAATTATTTTAATTTTTAGTTTTATAATTTAAATCACTAAATACATATATATTTTAAATTAAAAGGCATATGTATATTATTATTTGAATTATTAATAAGGAAGATATAAATAAGGGACACATTTAAATGAGGAGATGGTGATATGTATATTATTATTTAAACTATCTCATACAAGAACTATAGTATTATAATACTATTAATAAGGAGGATATAAATGAGGGATACATTTAAATGAAGAGATGTTGATGTTTCCAACAAAAAATCACGAGTTTACTTATTTGTACATTATTATTTGAACTATTTTATTAGATACATGTAACTCAAAAACTAAAAAATTATTTCATATAGTTTATAAAATATATTTTAAAAATTCATATACATTAGTTTTTGAGTTACATGTATCTAATAAAATAGTTCAAATAATAATATACAAATGCGTAAACTCGTGATTTTTTGTTGGAAACATCAACATCTCTTCATTTAAATATGCCCCTTATTTATATCCTCCTTATTAATAGTAGTATAATACCATAGTTCCTGTATGAGATAGTTTAAATAATAATATACATATCACCATCTCCTCATTTAAATGTGTCCCTCATTTATATCTTCCTTATTAACAGTTCAAATAATAATATACATATACCTTTTAATTTAAAATTTATACGTATTTAGTGATTCAAATTATAAAATTAAAAATTAAAATAATTTCAATTAAAAAGAAATTTTATTAATTTTTTTTAAATTTTAAAGAGGTAAAAGTAAAAAAAAAATAAAATAAAAAGGTATATTTTTTTTAAATTTTATTATTTTATTTTATTTTTTTTTACTTTTACCTCTTTAAAATTTAAAAAAAATTAATAAAATTTCCTTTTAATTTAAATTATTTTAATTTTTAATTTTATAATTTGAATCACTAAATACGTATAAATTTTAAATTAAAAGGTATATGTATATTATTATTTGAACTGTTAATAAGGAAGATATAAATGAGGGACACATTTAAATGAGGAGATGGTGATATGTATATTATTATTTAAACTATCTCATACAGGAACTATAGTATTATAATACTATTAATAAGGAGGATATAAATGAGGGATACATTTAAATGAAGAGATGTTGATGTTTCCAACAAAAAATCACGAGTTTACGCATTTGTACATTATTATTTGAACTATTTTATTAGATACATGTAACTCAAAAACTAAAAAATTATTTCATATAGTTTATAAAATATATTTTAAAAATTCATATACATTAGTTTTTGAGTTACATGTATCTAATAAAATAGTTCAAATAGTAATATACAAATGCGTAAACTCGTGATTTTTTGTTGGAAACATCAACATCTCTTCATTTAAATATGTCCCTTATTTATATCCTCCTTATTAATAGTATTATAATACCATGGTTCCTGTATGAGATAGTTTAAATAATAATATACATATCACCATCTCCTCATTTAAATGTGTCCCTCATTTATATCTTCCTTATTAATAGTTCAAATAATAATATACATATACCTTTTAATTTAAAATTTATACGTATTTAGTGATTCAAATTATAAAATTAAAAATTAAAATAATTTCAATTAAAAAGAAATTTTATTAATTTTTTTTAAATTTTAAAGAGGTAAAAGTAAAATAAAATAAAATAAAATAAAATTTGGGCACTGTGGCGCGCCGTACGGAACCGCATGCAACAGTGCCCAAACTATTGCACGACGTACGGAACGTCGTACAGCACTGCTGCACGACGTTCCGTACGTCGTGCACCCACTTTGCTCCAATGAAACGTGCTAAATCACTAAATATTTTTAAAATTATGCCAAATTTCTAAATTTTTTTAAAAAAAGTGCTAATTAGCTAAAAAAATTCTCTAAAATACATCCCCATTTCTCCCCTTTCTTAAATCATCTGAATCTAGTAGTTCTTCATTTTAAGTAAGAATAAGAGTTAAGAGAGAAGAGAGCCAAAGTTTGTGCTTGGATTCTTAGGAAAACTTTGTTTCGTCTAGTGAGTAACTTATTTATTAACTCTTTTGCCCTTTTTGTTAAAGCTTCTAAGTATTTAACATGTTAATAGTTTCTTAAAATTCTCAAAACACTTGTTTTGTACACCACACGTTGACCTTTTTACCCATCTATGTGTTCAAACTAAAATGAGATCAAGTATGTTTGTCTAAGTATTTGAAATATGAGATAGAATTTTGGTTATGTTATATGGCACTTTACAATTTGGGTTTATGTTTATGATTGTGCGATTATGAGATCTATTTCTTATGTTTCGTTGTACACGTTGTGCCCTATGATGACAGGGAAAGACATCTTTGAACCCTCAATGGGGGATTATAATATCTTTGTTAATAGTACACTATTTGGAACTTTCCTTAGAACCCATAATTGGCCATGGACCCAATTATAATAGCCAATTCTGAGCCCAGTTATAGAGATTATATGCAACCACAGCCAAGAGACTTAAGGCCTTAGAGTTTAGTTGGTGTGTCATTAAGTTTTTCCCATAAATTTTTAGTAAGCAACTCTAGCTTTGTTTTCTTTTGAAATGTGTGCCATGTCTTTAAATAATGCTTTACCTTTGTTTTGTCGACGGATTTGTTACTTGTTGAGCTTTACGCTCACCCAATTGTCTAACAATTTTAGATAAGGCATAATAAGCTGAATGGAGAAATTCAAGAAACTTACTTTTTACATGATTGAAGTTGTTGCAAGTTTGAGACTTTCTTTATATTTTATGAGTCCAGTAGTTCAATTATATAGGAATATGTTTACTTCTTGGAAATCTTAGAATTTTGATTTGAGTTTTGAACTTCAAAAGATTCTATTGTATGTTCTCCATTATATTATAAAGCATATTTAGAACAAACATTCTGAGTACTCCACCTATGATGACCATTGGCTCCCTAGTTGGTTTATAAGTCATTGGCCCATTGTTTGCTATGTTTGGGCCCGTGACATGTGTAACTCGTAAAACATAATTAGATAATAAATAAATAAATAAATTATTTATTAATAATTAAAAAATTGGATTTCTTGAACTAAGTTATGCTTGTGGTAACAACAGCTAGAGGTGGCAATTGAGTTATCTGGGCCACGTTCAAGTGTACCTGTTCAGGTTTGAGTCATTTTGGGTTTAATAAACTCGGGTCAGGTTGGGTCGAGTTCAACCCATTCAGGCTCGGGTCACTTTCGGGTTTAACTTATGCTTGGGTCGGGTTGGGTCAGGGTCAAGTGATTTCAAGTTAGGGTCACTTCAATTTCGGGTCGTCTTGGGGTTTGCATCAATCTTGGGTTGAGTTCTTTGGGTTTCAAGTGATTATAATTCTACTATTTGACCTATATGGCATGCAGTATTTACAAAAATATAAGCTATATAGTATATTTTACCATTATATTGAATTTATTACCAATATAGGTGTTCAATATTCTCTTATGAAGTTTAGTTGTACACCTCACATATAGTAAATATCATTACATTCAAAGGTCCTGGGGTTAATTTAGGTTTCAGGTCGAGTAGGGTTAGAGTTCGAGTCATTTTGGATCGTGTTGGTTTGGGTTAATATTGGGTTAGGTTAGGTCAAATTGAATATCGGGTCATTTCAGTTAGGAAAAGGACGGGCCGGGTTAGTTTCAGGTCGTGTCATTTGAATTTTAGGTTCAATTATTAAAGAAAAATTTACAATTTGAATCGTGACCATTTACGGGTCTTTTAGGTCAGGTTTTCAGGTTGGGTTGGATTTGCCACCTTTAATAGCAGTGCAACCTTGCTACGTTCGATTGTTAAATAAATATTAAGTAATACAAATATTTAAAGTAAACCCTAGACAATAAAGTAAGCATTCTATCAACTTCATAAATTTATAACTAAGATAATATATACCTTGGTCCACGTGTGTCGGCGAAAATTGATTAACCTCGAACAAGAGTGAGAGGATGGTGAATGGCGGTTTGTAGGTCATCTATTCATGGAATTAAGGATCTCAATGGATAGATAAAATTTATGCCTCACATGAGTAAGGACCAATAACCTTTATATAGAAAAACCTGAAGTCTGCCTATTAAAGACTCCTAATCAATATAGAGTTTAACTCCAACTTGTACCTGATTATGCAAGTCTAAGATGACCCTCTTCCTAGTAATCTTAAGAGTTGTTGGCAACTAGGATTCCAAGGATCTGCCTTGGCATAAGCAATTTAAGAAACACACTTCTACCTGAAAACCAAGCCTTTTGGTGCAATTAAAACATTGGTCCGCGCATCCCAAAACTTTCCAGCATTCGACTTCTAAAAATCTCATTGAAGTCCCCCCATTAAGATTAACGGCTTCTGATGTGAATGTAGAGCAACTATATTATTGAATGTTTAATAGAAGGTACAAAGGGCCTCTTATACAGGCAACTATAAAAGGGAAAATGACATGAAATGCCCTTAGGATTACCTCTATCCTAGGGGTATGATAGTAATAGTAATAAGATACATAATGATTGCGTAATATCTTCTAATGTCACTGTTGAGCAAAAATTTAAAATTTGCAAAACATGAATTTTCTTCTATAATAAATGTACATAGGTTTTATTAATTTAGGAAACGACTCTATTCAAGGTGATATACACCCTTAATTACATCCCTCTTAGGAGAATACCCTTTGATTCTGACTGATGATATGTTTATGGTTTTAATCAATCGGCTAGGTGACTAGACGATTAATTGGTTTAAGTCCACAAGAGACTTTTGAGGTTTATTTGTATCTGTATTGGACTTAAAGGTTATTTGGGTCTAGTCATGACTTAGAAGTCATTTGTATTGAGGTTTGACTCGAGAAGTATTTTGGATTTATGCTTGACTCGAAAGTCTTTTTGGATGGGCGTTTGACTTGGGTTTAAGTTTGACCCGGAAATCATGTTGGACTTGGTTTGAAAATTTGGATTTTGGTTTAGTTGGGAAGTAATTTGGATCTCCCTTTGTTAGACTTAAAAGTAGTCTCGAGTTTCTATTTGACTAGGAAGTCATTTTATGTCAGGGTTTGACTTGAAATTTATTTAGATTGGAGTTTGAATTAGGCCTAAAATTGACGAAAATGTCACTTGGATTTGAATTTAACTTTGAAGACATTTCTATTTGGCTTAGCATTTAGGATTTGAAATTGACGTATGATTTTACTTTGAATTTGTACTTGACATAGAAGTCAACTTTGCTTAGGAATTTTGTTTTGAGTTTAAATTTGGTTTGGCATGGAAGCTCTTTTGAATTTAGATTTGAAATAAAAGTCTATTTTGGATTTAAGCAAGACATGAAAATCAATTTGGTTTTAGGCTTGATATGGATTTTAGTTTGACATTAGGGTCATTTTTTTTGAACTTGGGTTCGATATAAAAGTCAATTTGGCTTTAAAATTTGGGTTTGAGTTTGAATTTGACATATGAGCCCTTTTTTTTGGAGCTTGGATTTGACATAAAAGTCGGGGTGACTTTAGATATGACATGGATATCTATTTAGGATTAGTTGTGACATGGAAGTCAATTTCAGGTTTAGATTATTTTGAATTTGAGTTTGAGCTCGATAAAAATAAATTTAAATTTGGGTACAAAATGAAATTTAATTTCGGTCTAGATTTGGCATAGAAGTCATTTTTTAGAATTTGGTTTGACATGGAAGTCTTTTGGATTTGGATTGGATATAGAGATATTTTTGTTTGGGTTGGACATAAGAGTCATTTGGTTTTAAGTTACCTGAGTCAAATCGAGTTTAGTTAACTAGTCAAGTTGTTGACACGATATTCATCCCACAAGAAAAAAAGAATTTATTTACTATTTAGGTTGCACCTGAACTTGGTTGCTTATGTACCTTTTTAAGGATCAAGCTGTTCGTAGTTTAACTTTATATTGGATTTATTTTTTATTTTAGATTTGATTTGATTTATAGGTTGGATTTCATTTAGCTACTTAATGCATATTTGGTCTAACTTATTTATATTTCCCCCTTTTTTTTAATTTCGAGCTTAAGTTTGTGTCATTTTGCACCCTTGTTAAATCAGCCTCAATTTTAGGTTGTTCTTAGTCAAACCATCTGAGTTTGGTATCTCATGTTTGATGTATTTTTTTAAAATTGTGACTGCACCCGTCATTTAATCTTGGGTTTCCTAAACTTTTTGGGATCAAGTCAATATAGTTCTAAAAGTAGAACAACGTAAATTTCAATTTGATTTTCAAACTTTTGTAACCGCACTCAACTTTTTATATTGAGTTTCCCGCGTACCATTTCCGGGAACAGATTAACGTAGTTCTAAAAATAAGAACCATTGAAATTTCAATTTGATTTTTAAACTTTTGTAACCGCACTTAACTTTTTATATTGAGTTTTCTAAGTGCCCTTTCTGGGATCAAGTTGTAGTTCTAAAAATAGAACATCAAAAAATTTCTGCCTTCTGCTCCAGGAAAAGAAATGTTATCTTTACTGAAGCATTTTAAAAATTTATTTTCTTTATATTTTACTGCATTTTATTTAAACAAATTTTTTTTTTAGAAAAAAGAAGTTTTGTGAGACGGTACATGAACAGTATCATCCTCTTTTTTTATTTTTTTTTCTTTTTAAAAAAAAGGGTTTTCTTTTTTTTTTTTAATGAAATTGCTAAGAAATTTTATGGATCTGGAGGAGTTTGATTGGAGTTGAACCCGACTTAAAAATCCCTTTTTTTTGAAACTTTGTCATTTGTTAAAAATCATTTATAATTTTTTTAACTCCTCCACGTAGGATCTCTTGAATCCAAAGTGAGTTAAACATGTCCTTTTGGACCACGCCTACACGGAATTTTCGATTCTATTGCGGTTTTAAACACCCCTACGTAGAATTTTTTAATCTATCATGGGTTAAAGATATTATTCTCTCAGATCGCCCCCACGTGCAATCTTTCATTCCATTGTGGGTTTAAACACCACCATGTACAATTTTTAAATCCACCGTGGGTCAACCTGCTACCTTTTTGGGCCAGCCCCACGTAGAATTTTTTAATCTATCATGGGTTAAAATTTACTACCCTTTTGGGCCATCCCCACATAGGATTTTTCAATCCACCATGGGTCAATCTGCTATTTTTCGAGCCACCCCACGTAGGATTTCTCAATCCATCGTGGGTTAAAATTTATTACCCTTTCGGGCTACCCCATGTAGGATTTTTCAATCCATAGTGGATCAAAACATTTAAAAGCCATTAGAAGGGATATGAAAGAAATTTTGTTTTGAATCCTAAGAGAAAATCAATCTTTTTTGTGATACCAATTTAAAATTTAAATTAGAAGAAACAAATCAAGAGTTAAAGATAGAAATTTATGAAAAATTGATGTGATTTTAAAGTGTGTTTTACAACTGTCTATTCGCAAGCGTACGAGATCATCGTAGCTTTGTCGGGTATACGGGTCGTATCCAAAGAGAATCGTGTTAAGTAGGACTTACTGATTAACGAGCGATTTGAATTTTTGGTTTTTGTTTGAATAAATTGTTAGCTAGATTAATGAAACTAAATATAAAACAAATGTGACAATTCAATTGAGATTAGTCTAGGGAGTGAATTTAGGGTAGCTTAACACGTATCCCGTCATTATATTCTACTTAGGACGATGATTTGAAGGACTTAGGCTACAAGCTCTAAGCCTGTGTTAATATATAAATTAGGGCTTAGGGTAATGAACTAGTCTAAAGGCATAACCTATCTTAGCACCCTAGATGAAGCATATGTTATCTAATTAGCACTACTTAATTTCATTGTTACTCCTAATTCAATATTAACTTATATAAAAGATTGGGCTCAGGGTTGGGTACAACCTCAACCCTGACCACGCGTGAATTTCTGTTATGTTATGGTCTAGGCTTCAAGCACAAAACTAACCGCTACAAAGTTGGAGACCTAGTCATGGCTACAAGCACACATACACAAATATCGAACAATCATGAAGAACTCCCCACAGGGGTGCAAATATGACATAACTAAACCAATCGTCAGAAGTATAATATAAATCTGGGATACGGGTGGCTACTCGCACTTCATCCCTAAATTAAGAAAGTTTATTCCTCCATGGGAGTTTTACACATCCTTAAATTTAAAGAAAAGAAGATACTGTGCGTAAAATAAACAAAAGAATAAACTTCCTCAATCTTCGTGTCGATGCTAATCCAAGCCTGAATTCTCCCAGTATTCCAACCACTTGCGCTTCAGCTTTTGAGAACCAATAGATCTCGTAGAGGCTTCGGGTTTGAGAGAAAGGGGAGGATGTGTGGCCTAGAAAAAGCGTGACAAAGGCTGACTTCTCCTTCTCTATTTAGAGGCATAGGAGCAGTTAGGGTTAATGCCCGATCGATTAGCTAAAAGCACTGATTAATCGGTGAGCTCACGTAAAGCTCCCGATCATTCGGTGGTTTTGGCCAATCGATCGGCAGGGTCACGGTTAGTTTCCCTAACTGGAAGCTGCTGATCGATTGATTCTCTGAGCCCCCTTTTCTCGATTAAGCATCGAAGCGCTATGGGATGTACTTGGTTCACTGAATTATGATCCAATGGGTCTTTCTTCTGCACAAGTGGTTGGATTTCTCCAATCAATCTTCAAATATGCCTTAATAATGCTTGGTTTTGCCAGAATTCTTCTTTTTGTTCGCTTCTGATGTGTTCCACATGAAAATGTACCTAAATAACAACTGAACACACATGGAGAGGCCGAATATATGACAGAAATGTGAAATAAAATATGTAAAAATCACGCCTATCAACATCCTCAAACACATTGCTTGTCCTCAAGCAAGATTCTATTTAAACTAGCTACTTGCGGAAAAGTCGAGTCAGGCATTTAACCGCAAAGGGCACTTGTGAAAATTGTTATTTGACAGTATACTTGAGAGTAGCGAATCCTTATGTGACGTTATTATTGCACTAGTTCTGACTTAAGTCTCTGTTATTAAGGTCTTTTTACTAGTGAGTGGTCTTAGAACTTCTCTTCCATTCGTCTTACTTCAAAACCCTTTGACTTAAAGAAGAAATAAATGTAATAAGTAAAGGAACAAGTCACCCTAACCCTTCACTACTAATCAATAGTGAAATCAAAAGACTTCTCTTTTCTCTCTTGTTTTCCCTTCTTCCCTTTTTTTTCTTTTCTTTTTTTCACTCGGTTAGGTGTGTCTCCCTCAGACCCATATAACGAGTTTTCGGTCGGCAGCTCCCGATCTAGTTGGTTCAAGGTACCAGGTTTTAAGAGACCCCTACAGACCTAATGGCTCGAGTCGTAAGGATCCACAACCTAATCCGTTAGCACATACCCTTTTTTTTATGGGAATTAGTGCTTATTTTAGTAACTACAAGGTTGATTCTTCTTAAGCTTTCCCTGTGGCCCATGTAGCGAGCTTTCGGCCGGCAGCTCCCGACCCAGTTGGCTAAAGGTACCAGGTTTTAAGATACCCCTACGGGCTTACTTGAGCGAGACACAGGGGCTACGAGAACCAATCAGTCACTTTTTTTCTCTCTTTTTTTAAGGGGTTATCTAAGATAAAGAAATGTACAATTGATTTCAACATTGAAAGGAATAGAATAGCGGATTCCTATTCCGAAAATTATTACCATTATTTTGACCCAAACAGTAGAATATGTCACAAGATTAAGGATGAAAAGTAATAATCTCACTAACTAGTTAAAAGACAAAAATATGGAGTCAAAAGTCTGATCCAGCAATAATCTCGTCTCATAATCATTCTAATCATCAAAGTACATCACAGAACTGGGCTACAATAATGGTCACAAACAACCTTATACTCATTTATGCCTTAAAAAAAAAATGTAGCTAATTTATGCCAAATTAAGCTTAAAGGACAAACAAAGTTGACTCTTATCTGCCATGTCTTTTAACGTTGTCAAAAACTTGATGTGATTTTAAGGTGTGTTTTAAAACCGTCTACTCGCAAGCGTACAAAATCATCGTTGCTTTGTTGGGTATACGGGTCGTATCCACAGAGAATCGTGTTAAGTAGGACTTACTGATTAACAAGTGGTTTGAATTTTGGGTTTTTTTTTTTTTTTTTTTTGTTTGAATAAATTGTTAGCTAGATTAATGAAACTGAATATAAAACAAATGTGACAATTCAATTGAGATTAGTCTAGGGAGTGAATTTAGGGTAGCTTAACACGTATCCCGTCATTATATTCTACTTAAGATGATGATTTGAAGGACTTAGGCTACAAGCTCTAAGCCTGTGTTAATATATAAATTAAGGCTTAGAGTAATGAGCTAGTCTAAAGGCATAACCTATCTTAGCACCCTAGATATAGCATAGGTTATCTCATTAGCACTACTTAATTCCTTTGTTACTCCTAATTCAATATTAACTTATATAAAAGATTGGGTTCAGGGTTGGGTACAACCTCAACCCTGATCACGCGTGAATTCCCGTTATGTTATAGTCTAGGCTACAAGCACAAGACTTATCGTTGCAAAGTTGGAGACCTAGTCATGGCTATAAGCATACATACACAAATATCCAACAATCATGAAGAACTCCCCACAAAGGTACGAATATAACATAACTAAACCAATCGTCAGAAGTATAATATAAATCTGGGATACGGGCGGCTACCTGCCCTTCATCCCTCAACTAAGAAAGTTTACTCATCCATGGGAGTTTTACACATCCTTAAATTTAAAGAAAAGAAGATATTGTGCGTAAAATAAACAAAAGAATAAACTCCCTCAATCTTCGTGTCGATGCTAATCCAAGCCTGAATTCTCCCAGTATTCAAACCACTTGCGCTTCAGCTTTTGAGAACCTGTAGATCTTGTAGCGGCTTCGGGTTTGAGAGAAAGGGGAGGACGTGCGATCGAGAAAAAGCATGACAAAGGGTGACTTCCCCTTCTCATTTATGGGGACAGGAGCAGTTAGGGTTCCGTACGGAACCATCCCAATCGATTGGGAATAATGCCCGATCGATCGGCCATCCAATCGATCGGCTAAAAGTGTAGGTCGATCGGTGAGCTCACGCAAAGCTCCCGATCGATCGGTGCTTTTGGCCAATTGATCGGCAGGCTCTCGGTTAGTTTCCCTAACCGGGAGTTGCTGATCGATCGGTTCTCTGAACCCCCTTTCTTGATTAAGCACCGAAGCACTATGGGATGTACTCGGTTCACCGAATTATGATCCAATGGGTCTTTCTGCTACACAAGTGGTTAGGTTTCTCCTATCAGTCTTCAAATATGCCTCAATAATGCTTGATTTTGCCAGAATTCTTCTTTCGTTCGCTTTGATGTGTTCCACATGAAAATGTACCTAAATAACAACCAAACACACATGTTGGGGCCGAATATATGACAGAAATGGAAAATAAAATATGTAAAAATCACGAGTATCAACATCCCCAAACCCACACATTGTTTGTCCTCAAGCAAGATTCTATTTAAACTAGCTACTGGCGGAAAAGTTGAGCCAGACATTTAACCGCAAAGGCCACTTGTGAAAATTATTGTTCGACCATACTTGAGAGTGTACTTGAGAGTAGCGAATCCTTATGTGACGTTATTATTGCATTAGTTCTGACTTAAGTCTCCATTATTAAGGTCTTTTTACTAGTGAGTGATCTTAGAACTTCTCTCCCCATCGTCTTACTTCAAAACCCTCTGACTTAAAAAAGAAATAAAGGTAATAAGTAAAGGAACAAGTCACCCTAACCCTTCACCACTAATCAATAGTGAAATCAAAAGGCTTCTCTTTTCTGTCAAGCGTACGGGATCCTGATATTAAAGTGTTTTTTTAAAACCGATCAATCACCGATCGATCGGATGGCCGATCGATCGGGATGTTTCCATACGGAACCCTAACTGCTCCTGTGCCTATAAATAGAGAAGGGGAAGTCAGCCTTTGTCACGCTTTTTCTCGATCCGACGTCTTCCCCTTTCTCTCAAACCCGAAGCCGCTACGAGATCTACAGGTTCTCAAAAGCTGAAGCACAAGTGGTTGGAATACTGGAAGAATTCAGGCTTAGATTAGCATCGACACAAAGATTGAGGGAGTTTATTCTTTTGTTTATTTTATGCACAATATCTTCTTTTCTTTAAATTTAAGGATGTGAAAAACTCCCATGGAGGATTAAACTTTCTTAGTTTAGGGATGAAAGGCGGGTAGCCGCCCGTATCCCAAATTAATATTATACTTATGACGATTAGTTTAGTTATGTTATATTCGCACCCCTGTGGGGAGTTCTTCATGATTGTTGGATATTTGTGTATAAGTGCTTGTAGCCATGACTAGGTCTCCAACTTTGCAGCGATTAGTCTCGTGCTTGCAGCCTAGACCATAACATAATAGGAATTGACGCGTAGTCAGGGTTGGGGTGGTACCCAACCCCAACCCCAACCCAATCTTTTATATAAGTTAATATTGAATTAGGAGTAACAATGAAATTAAGTAGTGCTAATTAGATAACATATGCTTCATCTAGGGTGCTAAGATAGGTTATGCCTTTAGACTAGTTCATTACCCCCCCTAATTTATATATTAACACAGGCTTAGAGCTTGTAGCCTAAGTCCTTCAAATCATCGTCCTAAGTAGAATATAATGACGGGATACGTGTTAAGCTACCCTAAATTCACTCCCTAGACTAATCTCAATTGAATTGTCACATTCGTTTTATATTCAGTTTCATTAATCTAGCTAGCAATTTATTCAAAAAAAAAAACCCCCCAAAAATTTAAACCGCTCGTTAATCAGTAAGTCCTACTTAACACGATTTTCTGTGGATATGACCCGTATTCCCGACAAAGCTACGATGATCTCGTACGCTTGCGAGTAGATGGTTTAAAACACACTTTAAAATCACATCAAGTTTTTGCCGCCACCGCGCCATTTAAGTATCGAATATCTAATTATTTTAGGGATATTTTGCCACGCCTCCTCTCATGCTTTCCTTCTCGAAGCCGCTACGAGATCCAAAGGGTTCTCAAATGCCGAAGTGCAGGTGGTCAGAGTATTGGGGGAATCAAAGCAAGGATCAACGTCAACATCAATTGGGGGTAGTCTTCAAATCCTTAGTTTTATCATTATTATTTTCTTTCTTGGATTTCATGATGTTTAGAAATCCTATGGAGGAGTAGACGTTTAGTTTAGGGATGAAGGACGGGTAGCCATCCGTATCCAAGATTTATATTTTATTGTAAACAATGGGTTTGTTATGTTATATACACACCCCTATGGGGAATATATGATCGTTGTTTGGTTTTCTTTGTGTGAGCTTGTAGCCATGTTAAGATTTCCAAATTATTAGCGTTAGTCTATGAGCTTGTAGCCTAGACCATAACATAACTGGTTTTCATGCGTGGTTAGGGTTGAGGTTGTATCCAACCCTAAACACAATCTTTATACAAATTAGTATTTGGTTAGGAGTGATAAAGGAATTAAGTAATGCTAATGAGATAACCTATGCGATATGTAGGGATGATATGATAGGTTATGCCTTTAGACTAGTTTATTACCCTAAGCCCTAATTTAAATACTAAAGCAAGCTTGGTGCTTATAGCCTAAGCCTCCTAAACAATTGTCGTAGTAGAATATAATGACGGGATACGTGTTAAGCTACCCTAAATTCACTCCCTAAACTAACCTCAATTGAATTGACACATTTAGTTTATTGTTAGTTTTGCTATTTTAGTTAACAAATTATTTAAACCAACAAAACTCGATTTCAACCGCTTATTAATAACAAAATTCAACTTTACTCCGATTCACCGCTCGTTAAAAGACGTGGCTAAGAGGTGGTTTCAGTCCCTACCCAGTGGTGAAATCACCACTTGGAATGACTTTCAACAGTGCATCCTGGGAAAGTTTTTCCCTAAAGCCAGAACGATGGCTATTAGGCGGGTTGTAAACAGTTTTGAACAAAAAGACCAGGAGCAGTTTCACGAGTGCTGGGATAGGCTCAAGGAACTTTTTAGAAGCTGTCCCCACCATGGGTCACCCAAGTGGGCTCTTCTCCAAAACTTCTACGATGGTCTCAATGCGTCAAACAAGCAAATGGTAAATGCTTCAAGCGGGGGAGCATTTAACCAGCAAGGCGAAGACAAGGCCTGGACGCTTTTCGAGCGCCTCAATGAACATTCCCTCGACCAAGCCTCTTCTACGAGGGAGGTTAGGGGAAACAGGCGTGGTGTCTACGATGTAGCACCCCAAGATGATGTTAATTTAAGTTAGTAGAAAGATGGATAAGATGATGAGTTTAAATGCAAATCCCACTAATGTGCATTTAGTTAATGCAGTCGAATCATCATCTGAGGGTATTACTCCGTGCAGTATTTGTTTAGGAGAGGATCATTCTGTTTTTGAGTGTTTATATGCATCACAGTTTCCCGATTATGTGCAGGACCAGGCTTATGCTGCGCAGGAGTACTCGAGGAACAACAATCCGTACTCGCAAACCTATAATCCAGGGTGGCGCAACAATCCCAATTTCTCATGGAAGCAGAACACAAATCAGAACCCAGCCATGAGATAACCAGCACCAGGATTTGTAGGTAAGGCACACCCTCCTGGTTCCACGAAGGGCAAAGGTATGGCTCTTCTTCTCACCCTCCAGTTCCTAATGCTAATCCAGCACCCCAACCTCCGAGCTACACTTCTCAATTTGAGGAACGTATGCTCTGCTTTATGGAGGAAAACCAACAGTTGGTCCACTCTCATTCACAGTCGATTTCTAAGTTAGAGAACCAACTAGGACAGTTAGCTCAGGCCATGAACAGGAGAGAGGAAGGGAGGTTACCCTCCCAACCTCTCACTAATCCTAGGGGAACAACTAATCCTAACCTTAGCCAGGTCACTCATGAGCAGGCTAAGGTTGTCTTAGCCACGGGTGAGGATGATTTGAGAGAAGTAGAGATAGAAGTTGAGTGGGAGGATGGGACTCCAAACTCCATTGCTGATAAGGATGGAGTGCCCACACCTTCCCTAGGCTCATCTCCCGAACCAATTGTTCCTTTTCCTACGGCCTTGTTAGGACCAAAAGGGAAGGATGACCCAAAGAGAGATGTGTTACTGAACTTGTTTAAGGACGTCAAGATTAACCTGCCACTGATTGATGCCATTAAACACATCCCCATGTATGCTAAATTTTTTAAGGACCTATGCGCTAAAAAGAAGAGAGCGCAAGCTCATGTCCCTAGGAAGGTCTGACTCACTGAAAAAGTGCAACATCTTAATGTCAGGCATCCCACCTAAGTGTAGAGATCTAGGAGCTTTCACAGTCCCGTGCATCATAGGAGACAGCTATACGAGTTGGGCTCTTTTGGATTTAGGGGCAAGCGGGAACCTCATCCCAAACTCAATTTTTCAGGAATTAGGGATGGGAGATCTCAAACCAACTAGTGTTACCCTACAATTGGCGGATAGATCAGAGCATTTACCTAGAGGTATGTTGGAAGATGTTCTTGTCAAAGTTGATAAGTTTATCTTCGCCGTCGATTTTATCGTGTTAAACATGGATCCTACCCCTCATCAGAGGAACCACACCCCTGTCATTTTAGGACGAGCGTTCTTGGCAACGGCCGATGCTATCATTCATTGTCGAACTGGGGTGTTAGAAGTGTCATTTAGGAATCTTAAGGTTAAACTGAATGTCTCAAACACTGCTAAGTTCCCTGTTAATGAGGATGACCTTGACTGCTTCGTGGTTGATGCTATTGATCCTTTGGTTGAGTCATTGTCTTCTGACTTAATCAAGGAAGACGAACCATCCGACTTGCTCACTTTTGCTGATTTTGATGTGAGTACTGATGCTGATAATTTGGTTGACAAGTAGGAGCTAATGAGAATTGAGGCTAGGGGTCCGATGTTTGAACCCCAAACTGGCCTACTTAGTGAACCTGGTAAACCATCTATTGAGTGTCCACCGGTGTTGGAGCTCAAACCTCTCCCTAACACCTTGAAATATGCATTTTTAGGACAAAATGACACCCTTCCTGTGATCATCGCATCTGACCTAACTAAGAGTAAGGAATCTAGGTTGTTAGTTGTCCTACAAAACCACAAACGAGCCATAGGGTGGTCGGTCGTTGATCTGAAAGGAATTAACCCTTCTGTGTGCATGCATAGAATACATTTAGAGGACAACTTTAAGCCTTCTAGGAAAATGCAAAGGAGGCTTAACCCGAATATGAGGGAGGTAGTTTAGAAATAGGTTATGAAGTTGCTAGATGTGGGTTTTATATACCCCATCTCTGATAGCCCTTGGGTTAGTCCGATTCAGGTAGTTCCTAAGAAGTTAGGAATCACGGTCGTTGCGAATGCCCAAGGTGAATTAGTCCCCACGCGAGCCACTACAGGGTGGGGATTGTGCATCGATTATTGTAAGTTGAACTTTGTAACGCGCAAGGACCATTTGCCCTTACCCTTTTTGGACCAGATCCTAGATAAAGGAGCAGGAGAAGCGTACTATTGTTTCTTGGATGGCTACTCAGGGTATAACCAAGTCCCGGGTCACCCTGAGGACCAAGAGGAAACAACGTTTACTTGCCCCTTTAGTACGATTGCATACTGAAGGATGCCCTTCGGTCTGTGCAACGCACCTGCCACATTCCAGCGATGTATGATGTCCCTTTTTTTGGACATGTTGGACGACTACCTAGAAGTGTTTATAGATGATTTTTCTATGTTTGGATCGTCTTTTGATGTATGCTTATCGCACTTAGATCTTGTTTTGCAGCGCTGCGAGGAATATAATTTGGTACTCAGTTGGGAGAAGAGCCATTTTATAGTTTAGTAGGGTATAGTCTTAGGACATGTAATATCTAACGAGGGTATTACTGCAGATAAGGCCAAGGTGGACTTAATTGCCAACTTCCCTCCACCGACCTCTGTGAAGGAATTTCGATCTTTCCTTGGCCACGCTGGGTTCTACCGGCGTTTCATCGCCAACTTCAGTAACATTGCTAAACCGTTGTCAAATTTGCTTACTAATGATGTACCTTTCGTTTTTGATAATGACCGTTTAGCAGCCTTTACTGAGTTGAAAACTTTATTGTCTACAACCCCCATTATTCAACCTCCCGACTACTCGTTACGTTTTGAGATTATGTGTGACGCCTCTAATTATATTGTTGGAGCCGTGCCCGGTCAACGGAAGGATCGTAAACCTGTCGTTGTTTACTATGCTAGTAAATCGTTGAATGAAGCCCAAAAGAATTATACCACCACTGAAAAGGAATTACTAGTTATAGTTTTCGCACATGACAAGTTTTGATCTTATGTCTTGGGCTCAAGAGTAGTAGTCTTTCTGACCATGCAGCCATTCATTTTCTTCTTATTAAGAAGGAAACGAAACCTAGGTTAATTTGCTGGGTTTTATTACTCCAGGAATTTAACTTAGAAATCCGAGATAGGAAAGGCTCGGATAACGTAGTAGCCGATCACCTTTCGAGGATTGTTTTCCCATCTGACGCCACTACGGGTCCCATTGATGACTGTTTTCCTGACGAACAATTATTTTCTATTACAGGAAGTCGACCACCATGGTATGCCCACATCGTTAACTATTTGGCGACAGGGAAGCTACCTACCCATTGGCCGAAACAAGAGCGGGACCGGTTCCTTTCTCAAGCAAGGCATTTTTTCGGGATGATTCGGATTTGTTTAAGGTATGTTCTGATCAGGTAGTATGTCGTTGTGTCCCGAAAAATGAGCATGAGAGTGTATTGCGATTTTGTCATAGTTTAGCCTGTGGAGGACACTTTGGGGGATGACGTACAGCGGTGAAAGTCCTTCAAAGTGGCTTCTTTTGGCAGACTCTTTTTCGGGAAGCTCGTGATTTTTGTAGGGCATGCGATCGTTGTCAACGCACAGGTTCCCTCACAAAACGTGATGAGATGCCTCAGCACCCCATTTTAGTTTGTGAAATTTTTGACGTTTGGGGCATGGATTTCATGGGGCCGTTCCCTAATTCACATGGCTGTGTTTATATTCTGGTAGCTGTTGATTATGTTTCAAAATGGGTCGAGGCCATTACAACTAGGACGAACGACCACAAGGTGGTTATTGAGTTTGTTAAAGATAATATTTTCTCACGTTTCGGTGTTCCTAGGGCGATAATTAGTGATGGGGGGACACACTTCACTCATCGTTCGGTTGAGTCACTTCTTAGAAAGTACTCCATCACTCACAAATTAGCTGCCCCATATCACCTTCAAACTAGTGGCCAAGTTGAAGTCTTGAACCGGGAAATAAAGTCTATCCTTGAGAAGACCGTTAGATCGGACCGCAAAGATTGGTCTTTAAGGTTGAACGACGCTCTTTGGGCTTATCGTACAGTCTTCAGGACTCCAATAGGCATGTCTCTCTATCATTTAGTTTTTGGGAAGGCATGCCAGTTGCCAGTAGAGCTTGAGCACCATGCATACTGAGCCATTAAGCAATTTAATCATGACATGCACAATATCAGGTTGCACCGATGACTTCAACTTAGCGAGTTGGATGAGATGCGATACGAGGCATATGAAAACGCCAAACTATACAAAGAAAGGACCAAAGCTTTTCATGACAAAAGAATTTCATTCAAAAGTTTTGAAGTTGGTCAAAAGGTTTGGCTTTACAACTCCAAGCTTCGGTTCTTTCCCGGGAAACTACGTTCACGATGGGATGGACCTTACGAAGCGGTCCACGTATACCTTTCTGGGGCAATTAAAATATGAGACATCAATGATGGTCGCCTTCTCACAGTCAATGGCCATCGTCTTAAACACGATATTGGGTCAAGGGATCGACCACACGAGTTTGAAGGAATTCATCTTAGCGAACCTATGCCGAGATCAGCCTAGCGTCGAAGAAAATACCACGTCTGGCTGAAGACGTTAAACTTAGCGCTTTTGGGAGGCAACCCAATTTATTTCATGCTTCGTAGTTTATGTTTTATTTTTATTATTATTATTATTATTATTATTTTTAATGGAAAGTTTTCAAGACCAAAGATTTTTAGTGCAGGGCATACCGCAGCCTCCCCGATCGATCGGGTTCAAATCCGATCGATCAGGAGCGCTACGGCGCGGGGCTTTTCGCCTTTCAACCCCGATCGATCGGGTACTACCCGATCAACTGGGGAGCCCTCTGTACCAATCCCTCATTTAAAACACACCCCCCCCCCCCCCCCCCCCAACTTTTTTTTCCCCCACCCCAAACCCTAACCCACGATCCCCCCATCTCGGGCATCCACCTCCAACAATTTTCGTTCCGGCCACCAAGGCCGACCCTAGCACCGGTTTCTCTTTGTTTTTACCCTCTATTGCAAGGTATGTGTTCCCCTTTTCTTTTATCTTTCACTTTACCTTGTTTCTACTTCAAGAGAACATGTTTAGGCTGTTCTTTGGTCTTTATCCTGCTTGATTAAAGTGACTTAGTCCTGATTTATGTCTTCGTTGTGAATAAAGTTTGAATTTCTTGATATTGTGCCATGTTTACACCTTTGTTCATGAACCATGTTTATATATGTTGTCAGTGACTGAATTTTGCCTTTTGATACTTGTGGTTGCTGGATTTATGTGTTTGGGATGTGTTTTTTTTGGTTCCGATCCAGGGTTTTCGTCATTTTATTTTATTATTATTTTTTAACTGTGGGTCGAGATTGGGGTGTTGTTCTTGTTGATTTTCCTCTTTTTTATGTTTCTTTCTTTCCCTTATCTTTGGGTTTATCTGCTCTTGTTCTTATTTCTAGACTATGCCGCGTGCCAAATGAAGCCGCACTGAGGAGGGCAGCAGCTCCCAACAGACCGACATTCTTGCTCGAGTTAGGGCTGCCCCCATATCTGGGGAGACTGTGTTTGGTGAGGATCTTAAAGATGAGAGGAAGGGTGCTTGGACCATTCTCTTTTTCCAACATAGGGATCTTACCTACCTTCTTGGTAGAGAGCTGAAGGGAGACCCTACTTTTCCTTCTTTAGTGAGGGAATTTTATTCCTCCTACGCTCTCCATCAAGAAGGGGGTCGGACCTACGGTGACGTCACTATTTGTGACAAGACCATCCGATTCGATGCCACGGATGTCGCCGAGGCTATAGGTTATCCCTTATATGTTGACGAATCTGTTTGGCACCCTCCTGTTAACCCACCAAAGGATGTGGATATCATCACTGAGCTATGTGGCGGCCAATGTGCGAAAGATCGCCCATCCACCACGTTCCGCTCCGCCATTCTTTCGCATATGTGGCTCATGTACACCATTATTAAAGCCAATCTATGGCCTACCGGTCATGCCCAAGAGTGTACCAGCCCTATTCTAGATCTTCTTTGGAAGTTCTACCGCGGTTGTTGGCACTAAAGCCAATATTATTGTAATTTTGATGATAACAAGCATTTAGTGAGTCATGTGATTTAAATTGTTCTACTTTTGTTTTTAAGTGACTTATAAGAAAGCTAGGAACATCAAGATTAATCATGGATATGAAGCTTTCCAAACGATGATAAATCAAGAGGAAAAGAGATAAAAGCTGAAGAGAAGATTTATCCAAATTGAAGAGAACGTGATCCGAGTTCGAGCATCCTAAAGTTATTTATTTTTATTGTCTAGGACTTACAATCGGGATATATCAATTAAGTCCAAGTCTCAATGCTGATATGTGATGCTCTTACAAAAATATTTTTGAAAGTTGATTTATTAAATTTTATTTGAAAAATATTCAAGTCAAAATTAAACCAATCTAGTTTATCAATTAAAATATTTTTTAAGATTGGTACTTTGAAAAGTATGATCAAATCAAATAAAGATAAAATTTTAATGGGCGATGATTTGGCTTGATTTATGGAACCAATCATTTTTATGATCAAGTAAAGTGGGAAATAAATTCAAACAATTGAACAAATATAGCAATCAATCAATTAATTTTTTTAACTTAGGAAATGTAATAGATGTATCCCACCAATCAAGCAAATTGATCAAAACGTGTAAATGCACCCGGGTAGACTGAGTGTCGACACACAGGCTTACAGAGGCCACCAAGAGCTGCTGTGTGTCGACACACGGCCCTTGTGTGTCGACACACAGACTGAAAAAGCTCAAAATAGCTACTTTTGACTTGATTTCTTTCCAAAACCTTTTCCCAACTTTTTGAACGTCTTATTAGCTCTCATTTTCTTATAAATAGGGCTTGAATGCTTTGGTTGAAATCATCCAATACTCTCTAAGCATTCTTTGATAAAAAGTTCTCTTACATACTTGTGCTTTAAAGGTTTGTTTTTAAGTTTTGTCTAAAACTTTTATTAGAGCATCACTTGTTCTCTTATTGTTGATCTTTTTATTGGTATATCCTTAGCTTTAGCTAAGCTTGATCAAGTGTCAATTCACTCTTGAATGAGTGAAGAATTTGAGTGCTTTAATTCTTTCATTGTTTTATTCAAATTTGTTGCATTGTAAAGGTTAGATCCTGAGCCTACGGTTACAAAAGGATCGGTTGTAAAAGATTGGTCTTGAGCCCACGTACAAAAAGACCGGTTGTAAAGGTTGGATCCTGAGCTTGTTTTTAAAAAGGATCATCGAGATTAGTTAAAGGCTCAAGTGACTTACCAAAAAACAAAAGGCTCAAGGGACTAAGAGTAGTCACTTGAGAAGTGGACTAACTTCCGGTTTGGAAGTGAACCACTATAAAAATCTTTGTGCATCCCTTTTATTTTTGTATTTGTCTTTTTCATTTAACATTTATTATTTAGCTTTTAATTAAATTTTTGGTTCATAAATTTAAAATTTTCATTTATCACTAAAGAACCTAATTCACCCCCCTCCTAGGTTGCCATTTGGACCTTCAATTGGTATCAGAGCAAGTGCTCTATTCTTTTGGGTCTAACAACTTTAGAGTGATCCTATGGCAACTTTCACTCCAATCTTAGCCAAGGGTCAATTGACCAACAAGCTTCCTCTTTTTGATGGGGAAAATTTCCCCTGTTGGAAGCTAAGAATGAGACTTTATATTACATCCATTGATTTCGACTTATGGCTCATTACAAAAAATGGTGATTACGTACCCTCTAAGAATCAAGGTGAGAAAACCATTGAAAAAGAAGAAACTGAGCTTATGCAAGATGACAAAGAAAAACTTGCAAAAAATGCAAAAGCTCATTATCAACTCTTATGTGCTATTGCCCCAAATGTCTTTAACCATGTGTCCGGTTGTCAATCGGCAAAAGAAATTTGGGACAAGCTAGAGGTTACCTATAAAGGCACGGATCAAGTTAAATCTTCTAAAATCAATATGTTGGTAAGAGCTTACGAACTTTTCAAAATAAAACCGGAGGAATCAATAAAAGACATGTACTCTAGATTTTCGGATATTACTAATAAACTCCTAGCTCTTGGAAAAATGCATTCAAATGAGGAGCAAGTTAGTAAAATTCTTCGATGTCTCCCTATTTCATGGCAAGACAAGTTTACTGCTATTCGGGAAGCTCATAACCTCTCTGCTTATAAACTTGATCAACTAATTGGAAATCTCATGACCCATGAGATTGACATGGAAGAGTTAAAGAAGAGGAAAAACAAAAGAAAAAACAAAGACATAGCATTTAAATCATCTTTGAGTGACGAAAGTGATGATGAAGTTGTTATGTTAGGAAAAAGATTTTACAAACGTCTTGAAAAGAAAAGATTTAAGAAAAACTTCAGAAAGGGTTCATCTTCCTCCAAAGATAAACCAACTTGCTATGAGTGTGGAGAAGTCGAACATCTTAAAAGAGATTGTCCCAAGCCAAAAAATAAGAAGTTCTTCAACAAACTCAAAAAGAAAGACAAAAAGGAAGAATGGAAGAAAGCCTTTGCGGCTTGGGGAGATAGCAACGATGACTCCAATGAAGAAAGTGAAGAGGAAGTAGCTAACTTTTGTCTCATGGCTATTAATGACGATAACATTGAAGAGGATGAGGTAAATGATCTACCTTATGATGAACTTGTGGTTGGTTTTCAAGAGTTATATGAGAAATATAAAAAATAAAAAAAAAACACAATACTTTTGTAAAAGGTCTTGAAAAGACGGGATTAGAAAAGGATTTAAAACGACGTTTAGTGCTTGAACTTGAAAATGAATCCCTAAAGAAAAAGAACGAGTCTTTAAATAATGAGATCATTAAATTAACAAATGAAAAGAAATCCTTAGAAGAAACACTTCATACTCTAAAGGAAAATGAGAAAGGAAAATCCAAGGAAGACGAATCACTTTTAAAAGAAAATGAGTCTTTGAAAGAGAAAATGGAAGAACTTTCGAAAATATCAAGCAAATTTTTTAAAGGTCAAGAAACACTGGACAAAATTCTTGCATCTCAAAAGGCAATTTATAACAAAGAAGGGAGAGGATATAATGGAAATGTCCAAAAGAAAATTTTGAATTATTTTTTTGTTAAAGCCTCGTCACCTTCAACAAACTCTGTAAGGTGCAATTATTGTGGTGACCATGGGAACATCATTTACCAATGTTCTTTCAAAAGAAACTTGAAAAAGACAAAGATGGTTTGAGTCCCAAAAAGATCTCGACCACCAAATATAAAGGCTAACAACAAAGGACCCAAGAAAATTTGGGTACCTAAAAGTGTTTGAATTGTGATAAGTGTGTATGAAAATCCAATGCAAAAAACAAAAGTGGTACTTGGATAGTGGTTACTCAAGACACATGACCAGAGATAAATACAAGTTCACTTCACTAAGGCCAAGAAAAGGACATGTCACATTTGGTGACAATAAGAAAGGAAAAATAATCGGTATCGGTAATGTTGCTTCGAACTCTTCTCCGTGCATTGAAGATGTCTTGTGGAAGGTCTTAAGCACAACTTGCTAAGCATTAGTCAATTATGTGATAAAGGCTACTGTGTGAACTTTGAATCCTCTAGTTGCATAGTTAAACATGCTAAAACAAATGAAATTTTGCTTATTGGTCTACGATGTGAAAATTTCTATATGATTGATCTTGATTGTGTAGACTCATTAAAATGTTTTAGTGTCTTGGATGAAAATGATCATTGGATTTGGCATAGAAGATTTGGACATGCTAGTACGGATTTAATTTCAAAACTTTCAAAAAAATGATCTTGTAAGAGGTTTACTAAAGCTAAAATTTAAAAAAAGATCATATTTGTGATGCATGTCAATATGGCAAACAAACTAGATTGTCATTCAAACCCAAGAACGTAGTTTCAACATCAAGGCATCTTGAACTCTTACATATAGACTTGTTTGGTCCTACTCGTCATTTGAGCCTTGGTGGAAAGCGATATGGACTTGTAATTGTTGATGATTACTCCCGCTTTACTTGGGTCCTATTCCTTTCTCATAAGAGTGAAGCATTTGATAAATTTGAAAAATTTTGTAAAAAGGTACAAAATGAAAACGATTTGAAAATTGTTTCGGTTAGAAGCCATCATGGAAGGGAATTTGAAAATGATGATTTTAAAATTTATTGTAATTACTTTGGAATTGATCACAATTTTTCGGCACCTCGAACTCCTCAACAAAATGGAGTGGTTGAAAGAAAAAATAGAACTCTTGAAGAAATGGCAAGAACAATGATTTGCGAAAATAACTTGCCTAAATCTTTTTGGGCCGAAGCCGTCAACACCGCTTGCTATATTTTAAATCGAGCTTTAATAAGACCAATTCTAAAGAAAACACCATATGAACTTTATAAAGATAGAAAGCCAAACATTGCATATTTTAAACCTTTTGGGTGCAAATGCTTCATTCACAACAATGGCAAAACAAATCTTGAAAATTTTGATTCACGAGTTGATGATGGTATTTTCATTGGATACTCTTTAACAAGCAAAGCATATAGACTCTATAATAAAAAGTCAAAGGTTGTAGAAGTGTCTATACATGTAGTTTTTGATGAAACTAATGTCTTGTCCTCTAGAACTCCTTATGATTACGATGATATATTAATCAAACCAATAAACATCACACACTCATCCAATGAGCAAGAAAAGGTTATATCTAACGCTCAAATGAATAAATCAAAAGAAGATAACCAAAATGTAGAATCCAAAGAGGAAAACTTACCACAAGATTGGAAATACTTAAATGATCACCCAACAAGTCAAATCATTGGTGATCCCTCTCAAAGTGTAAAAAATAGGCATGCATTAACGGAATATTGTTATTTAGCCGCATTCATCTCTCTTGAAGAACCCAAGAACATAAAAGAAGCCCTTAATGACGCAAATTGGATAATGGCAATGGACGAAGAGCTCAACCAATCCAAGAGAAGTGATGTATCAGAACTTGTAGATAGACCCCCAAGATCCTCAAGTCATAGGTACCAAGTGGGTCTACTGCAACAAGAAGGATGGGCAGGTAACGTGGTAAGAAATAAGGCAAGGTTGGTAGCTAAAAGCTATAACCAAGAAGAAGATCTAGACTATGAGGAAACATTTGCTCCCGTTGCTAGGCTAGACGCTATTAGACTCTTATGTGTATTGGCTTCATTTGAAGATTTCAAACTTTTTAAAATGGATGTTAAAAGTGCATTTTTAAATGGTCTTATTGAAGAAGAGGTCTATGTTGAACAACCAGCTGGTTTGAGGATGACAAATTTTCCAATCATGTTTTCGAACTCAAAAAGGCACTCTATGGATTGAAACAAGCCCCTAGAGCTTGGTACGAGAGATTGAGTTCCTTTTTAATGCAAAATGGATTTTCAAGAGGAAAAGTTGACACCACACTTTTTATCAAACACTCTAAACATGACATTCTTATCGTACAAATTTATGTTGATGATATAGTATTTGGTGCTACTAATCCATCTCTTTGTGAAGAATTTGCAAATCTTATGAGTAGGGAATTCGAAATGAGTATGATGGGAGAACTCGATTATTCCCTTGGATTACAAATCAAGCAAGGCAAGGAATGAATTTTCATTAACTAAGCCAAGTACATAAAGGAAATGCTAAAAAAATTTGGCATGAAAAATTCCAAAGCAATAGCAACACCAATGAGCTCAACTCTTAAGTTAGATATGGATGACAAAGGTAAAAAGGTGGACCAAAAGCTATATCGAGGTATGATCGGATCCCTTCTTTACCTTACTGCTAGTAGACCTGATATATTGTTCAGTGTATGTTTATGTGCTAGATTTCAAGCATGTCCCAAGGAATCTCATCTATGTGCAGTGAAAAGAATATTTCGATACCTAGTTGATACTCCTACTTTAGGTATATTTTACCCTAAATGTGATTTCTTTGATTTAGTTGGATATAGTGATGCCGATTTTTCCGGATACAAAGTGGAACGAAAATCGACTAGTGGTACTTGTCAATTCCTTGGTCACGCTTTGGTGTCATGGTTTAGCAAAAAGCAAAATTCCGTTGCTTTATCCACTGCTGAGGCCGAATATGTTGCATGTGGTAGTTGTTGTGCTCAAATGTTATGGTTAATGCACCAATTAAATGACTATGGCATTCATATTAACCGTGCTCCCATAATGTGTAATAAAACTAGTGCTATATGCCGAACTAAAAACCTGGCTCAACATTTAAGAACAAAGCATATTGAGGTTCGACGTCATTTCATTCGTGATCATGTACTCAAAGGAGATATCATTGTAAAATTTGTTCCCGCTAACGACCAATTGGCAGACATTTTTACTAAACCTTTAGGTGAAGAAATCTTTTGCAATATTAGAAGTAAAATTGGCATGTGTAATCTATCATCTTGACCTTGATTGCATACATGAGTGATTTGCATTTAATATTGAGTTTTAATACTCATCATAAAAGAGCTCCAATGGACCAAGTATTCTTATCTAATTCATGGATATAGGAACTTGGACCAATTTTTTTTTAAAAAAAATATTAAAAAAAGGGATAAAACACACAGAAAAACAGAGCCAAGTTCTGTATATTGTATGTTGACACACAAAATATGTGTGCCGACACACAGAGCAGCAGTATCGCTGCTCTGCATCTGTGTGTCAACACACAGATCGTGTGTGTCGACACACAAGGGAAAAAAAATACAGAACCCTTTTTCACACTTCACAATCCTCTTCCTTTCTTTATCTTCAACTCTCTCTCTCTCTCTCTCTCACACACTCAAACCCTAACACTTTTCTTTCAAATTTTCACCAAAAACCACAATTTTTCTTCAAATTTCCTCCAAAGTTTTACTAAAAATCAAGTTTCTAACTACATTTCAACATCAAAACCTTCGATTTTTGTCAAAAACGCATCTTTTCCACAAGCCCTAAACCAAAACCGAACCTACAAAACTTTCTCTCATATTTGTTGGTTTTTCTTCCCTTTTCTTCATTTTTCAAGTTAAAAACACTCTACTTTCAATACAATTTCATTTTCTTTCACAAACTCATTTCTTTTTCAAAAAAAAAAAAACCCGCTAACCAACCTCCGATTTTTTATTTTCCCTTCGATTTTTCCTCTTTTCTTCCAAATCTCCTCAAAGTTATTCCTCAATGGGTCGTAAAACCGCTGCCAAGAAGAGACCTGGACACGCTGAAGGGGCTTCTTCTTCTCGGGGTCCTAGCTCGGTAAATTCCTCTAATCCCTTCCTCAAAAAGGAGGTATTATTCGGTAAATTCGTTGACTGGACTTGGACTAGGACTCATAACTTGGGAGAATTATTTCTCTATTTGAAGGAGTAGGTTGGACTGAAATTTGCTCTATAAAGGAACCGGTATATCCGGAATTAGTAAGAGAATTTTATTTCAACTTAAACATTTCTAAAACTACTCCTTTTGAACTATCCTATGTTATTTTAGGTCAAGAAATCAAAATTACTGCTGATTATATCAATGATTTACTTGGCTTTGATTTTCGTATAGAGGATGAATTTAATTTTCCTCAAGAACTCCACTAATTCCCGCTCCCCGAATCTCGAAGACACTCCTTACTTCGTCGCGTTTGGGGTGAAATACCACTCTCCAACCCATCGAGGCCTAACTCCAATGATTTAGGAGTGGTTCTTAAGCTAGCACATAAAATAATTTGTATGAACATCACTCCTAGGTCGGGTGGCTTTGACTCGGTCTCTAATTTACATCTATTTTTGCTATCTAGACTCCTCAAAGGGAAGAAAATAAATTTAGGGTATTTAGTCTTAAAATTCAGGTTCCACATTCACACTAGAAAGACTAATCCCGTATATGAGATGCTTCTTACCCGCATTTTCCGACAATGTTTAACCCGCTCATCTTTTCAAAACCCCATTCCCTATCAAGATGACTCTATAGAGACATCCTTGAAGAAAATGGGCTTCGAATTTCGAAATAACAAATGGGTAAAGAAGCAACGAGGAGCTAGAAGGGTAGACGTAGAAGAGGAAAAAAGAGCCGAGGACGAAGAAGAAGAGAATTTTGATGAAGGGGGAAATGGGGATCATGAGCTCGAATCCCAGCCCGGACCTCAAAAACGAAGGAGTTTAGATGAAAGACTTACTTCTGTGGAAGTTCAATTAGCTTCCATACAAGAAAGTCAGTCTTCGCCACACTCTCAATTTGAAGAGTTCCGCCAAGAACATCATTCTACAATGCAAAAATTGTTTGACTTTTTATCTTGTAGACTTCGACCCCCTACCCCTTAGGTTTTTTCCTATTTTCACAAACTTGGAGCCACATTTTTCCATATTGTACAATCATGTTTAATCTTATACACTTTATGGAGGTTCTTCTTTATTCTTCTTGTGTGCATTAATGTTCTAATTGTCATATTCCATCTCTCCCCTAATGCTTTTTGTTGATGACAAAGAGGGAGAAAAATTGGTGTGTAGTATTCATATATAGATTAAGAAATGTTAAAAATGATCCCTAAAATGCATCAACTTGGGGGGAGCAATTGAGTTTGAACCTTAATCATAATATACATCGCTCCATAAGTTCATAGTCATGTGTATGCATCAACAAGTGAATACTTTTATGGTGAAATCTATGCTTCAACTTTCACATTTCTAAGAGAAAACACCAAATATTTGTCATCATCAAAAAGGGGGAAATTGTTGGCCATAAAGCCACTATTATTGTAATTTTGATGATAACAAGCATTTAGTGAGTCATGTGATTTAAATTGTTCTAATCTTATTTTTAAGTGACTTATAAGAAAGCTAGACACATCAAGATTAATCATAGATACAGAGCTTTCCAAAAGATAATAAATCAAGAGGAAAAGAGATAAAAGCTGAAGAGAAGATTTATCCAAATTGAAGAGAGCGTGATCCGAGTCCGAGCATCCTAAAATTATTTATTTTTATTGTCTAGGACTTAGGATCGGGATATATCAATTAAGTCCAAGTCTCAATGTTGATATGTGATGCTCTTACAAAAATATTTTTGAAAAATATTTTAGAAAGTTGATTTATTAAATTTTATTTGAAAAATATTCAAGTCAAAATTAAACCAATCTAGTTTATCAATTAAAATATTTTTTAAGATTGGTACTTTGAAAAATATGATCAAATCAAATAAAGATAAAATTTTAATGGGTGATGATTTAGCTTGATTTATGGAAACAATTATTTTTATGATCAAGTAAAGTGGGAAATAAATTAAAAAAATTAAACAAATATAGCAATCAATCAATCAATTTTTTAACTTAGAAAATGTAATAAAAGTATCCCACCAATCAAGCAAATTGATCAAAATGGGTACATGCACCCAAGTAGGCTAAGTGTCGACACACAGGCTTACAGAGGCCACCAAGAGCTACTGTGTGTCGACGCACAGCCCTTGTGTGTCGACACACAAACTGAAAAAGCTCAAAACGGCTACTTTTGACTTGATTTCTTTCCAAAACCTTTTTCCAACTTTTTGAACGTCTTATTAGCCCTCATTTGCCTATAAATAGGGCTTGAATGCTTTCGTTGAAATCATCCACTACTCTCTAAGCATTCTTTGATAAAAAAAGTTCCCTTACATACTTGCGCTTTAAAGGTTTGTTTTTAAGTTTTGTTTAAAACTTTTATTAGAGCATCACTTGTTCTCTTATTGTTGATCTTTGAGCTTTATTGGCATATTCTTGGCTTTGGCTAAGCTTGATCAAGTGTCAATTCACTCTTGAACGAGTGAAAATTTTGAGTGCTTTAATTCTTTCATTGCTTTATTCAAATTTGTTGCATTGTAAAGGTTGGATCCTGAGCCTACGGTTACAAAAGGATCGGTTGTAAAAGGTTGGTCTTGAGCCTACGTACAAAAAGACCGGTTGTAAATGTTGGATCCTGAGCCTGTTTTTAAAAAGGATCATCGAACTTAGTTAAAGGCTCAAGTGACTAAGAGTAGTCACTTGAGAAGTGGACTAGCTTCCAGTTTGGAAGTGAACCACTATAAAAATCTTTGTGCATCCATTTTATTTTTGTCTTTGTCTTTTTCATTTAGCATTTATTGTTTAGCTTTTAATCAAATTTTTGGTTCATAAATTTAAAATTTTTATTTATCACTAAAGAACTTAATTCACCCCCCACTTGGGTTGCCATTTGGACCTTCAGGGGTGTATGGGTGGATGTGGGGGCCACTTACTGGCAGAGTTTTACTCCTGTCCGCCACAAGCTTCAGCGCTTCTCTGTTAGCGGCGGGGCTCTGTACTTTCCTCATTTAATCACGAGGCTTTACGGCGTGCTTGGGTGCGCATACCGATAGCTCCTGACCGAGCTTGCGCACCACTCCGCCACTTTGATCCCACCCAGCATCGTCGGACCTTCCTTTCCCTTGCACCGGCCGACGCGCGCAGGGAGGAGTCGGACATGGAGGATGACCCGGCCCGGGCGGCTGCTCCTGCCCGAGCATCACGCCGCGAGGGACGCCCACCCACGTCACCTGCTTCTGCTGATCCCGGCAACGTCCCACCAGACGTTATGGATATTATGCACCGTCTGAATCACATTCAGTCTTTTGTCACCGAACTCTATCGACTGCAGACGGGTGGTTCTCCTCCGCCTTATCCCCCTCCCTGAGTTATTTGTGTTACTCCTGTACTAAACATTTGTTCTGTATATCTTTCTTTTCCTTTTATTAACAAATTGTTTTAGTCCAAAGTTTTCTCTGAATATATATATTTTTTAGCTTGCTTTTGTTAGTCTTCAACTTCCGGGATTCGCTCGACGTATGTGGCTGCTCATTCATGATCTCAGGTCATCTCTCTCCTTTCCTTGCTTCTATTTTAATTATGGTGCATTGAAGACAATGCGAGCTTTGGGTTTGGGGATGGCAGATAAGAGTCAACTTTGTTTGTCCTTTAAGCTTAATTTGGCATAAATTAGCTACATTTTTTTTTTCGAAGGCATAAATGAGTATGAGGTTGTTTGTGACCATTATTGTAGCCCAATTCTGTGATGTACTTTGACGCTTTTTCTTGGCCGCACGTCCTCCCCTTTCTCTCAAACTCGAAGCCACTACGAGATCTACAGGTTCTCCAAAGCTGAAGCGCAACTGGTTGGAATATTAGGAGAATTCAGGCTTGGATTAGCATCGACACGAAGATTGAAGGAGTTTATTCTTTTGTTTATTTTATGCACAGTATCTTCTTTTCTTTAAATTTAAGAATGTGTAAAACTCCCATGGAGGAGTAAACTTTCTTAGTTTAGGGATGAAGGGCGGGTAGCCACCGTATCCCAGATTTATATTATACTTCTGATGATTGGTTTAGTTATATTATATTCGCACCTCTGTGGGGAGTTCTTCATGATTGTTGGATATTTGTGTATGTGTTCTTGTAGCCATGACTAGGTCTCCAACTTTGCAGCAATTAGTCTTGTGCTTGTAGCCTAGACCATAACATAACAGAAATTCACGCGTGGTTAGGGTTGAGATTGTACCCAACCCTGAACCCAATCTTTTATATAAGTTAATATTGAATTTGGAGTAACAAAGGAATTAAGTAATGCCAATGAGATAACCTATGCTACATCTAGGGTGCTAAGATAGGTTATACCTTTAGACTAGTTCATTATTCTAAGCCCTAATTTATATATTAACACAGGCTTAGAGCTTGTAGCCTAAGTCCTTCTAATCGTTGTCCTAAGTAGAACATAATGACGGGATACCTGTTGAGCTACCCTAAATTCACTCCCTAGACTAATCTCAATTGAATTGTCACATTCGTTTTATATTCAGTTTCATTAATCTAGCAAACAATTTATTCAAACAAAAAAAAAAAACCAAAAATTCAAGTCGCTCGTTAATCAGTAAGTCCTACTTAACACGATTCTCTGTGGATACGACCCGTATACCCGACAAAGCTACGACGATCTTGTACGCTTGCGAGTAGACGGTTTTAAAACACACTCGCGCTTTAGCTTTTGAGAACTTGTAGATCTCGTAGCGGCTTCGGGTTTGAGAGAAAGTGGAGGACGTGCGGCCGAGAAAAAGCGTGACGAAGGCTGACTTCCCTTTCTCTTTTTATAGGCACAAGAGCAGTTAGGGTTCCGTACGAAACCATCCCGATCGATCGGTGCTTTTGGCCGATCGATCGGCAGGCTCTCGGTTAGTTTCCCTAATCGGGAGCTGCTGATCGATCGGTTCTCTGAGCCCCCTTTTCTCGATTAAGTACCAAAGCGCTATGGGATGTACTCGGTTCACTGAATTATGATCCAATGGGTCTTTCTTCTGCACAAGTGGTTGGGTTTCTCTAATCAGTTTTCAAATATGCCTCAATAATGCTTGATTTTGCCAGAATTTTTCTTTTGTCCGCTTTGATGTGTTCCACATAAAAATGTAGCTAAATAACAACGGAACATATATGTAGAGGCCTTTATGACAGAAATAAAAAATAAAATATATAAAAATTACGCGTATCAAAAATGTTCCCAAAAATAAAATTTATGAAAGAGAAATTATACACTATTGTACCAACAATTTGAACATTTCTGACAATCTCGATCTCTCTCTTTCTTTTAATTTTACTTGACTTTTGATCTCTGAATTTTTTTGTCGTTCTCCCCTTCTCTCTTTTTTTTTTTTTTTTTTTTTTTTTCTTGTTTGAACTTTCCATTTTTTTATCTATTTTTTTTCTTGTGCCGCCGCACTCCTCTTCGTCTCTATTTATTTTTCGTATTATTCCTCCCTTGTTCCATATTTTTTTTCTCTTTTTTAAAATTTTTTCTTTTCTCTTTCTTTTTTTTTAAAGAATAAAAAGAAAATAATAATATAATTTTGGGGGGGGGGGGGGGGGGGGGTTGTTTACGCTACGTACAGTACCCCCTTTTCTTTCTTCTTCTTTCTTTCTTTTTTTTTTTCATTTAGTTTCTTTTAGAAGAAGAAAAAAGGAAAAGGAAAAAAAATTTATGAAATCGCCAAAAAAATTGCACAGATCCGGATGAGTTTAATTAGAACCGTTAGATTTCATGGACTCGAAAATTCCATTTCAGTAATTGAAACTAAAATGTTGAAACCGTTAGGTTTTATGGAACCATTAGAGTCCATATAATTTGTTGGATCTGCTAGAATATATGGATCCGTTAGAATCCATATAATTTATTGATTTCGCTAGAATTCATGGACCCGTTAGAGTCATATACTTTGTTGGATCCACTAAAATCCATGGACCTATTAGAGTCCATATAATTTGTTGGATCCGCTAGAATCCATGGATCTGTTAGAATCTATATAATTTGTTGAATTCGCTATAATTTATGGACCCGCTAAAGTCTGAATCTTGAGTCAACTTGGATCTCTTTAGTTCTACTATGGGCATATCATCAAATTTTTTGACTTTTGTCATGGTAAAGCATTTTTAAAGTTTAAAGTGACATAGAGGTTTTCTTTTTAAATTTGGCTTGAGAGAAGTTAAAAAAAAAAATAAATTCAAGACTAAATTGAAATAGACAAAGGATAAGTAAAAGTCAAGAGTAAAGAACGAAATCAAAAATAGAGAATAGAAGATAAGAGTTTATTGAAGAAAAATCGTATATCTTCTATCAACAATTGGAAATTTTCTTTTAAAAAATTGATGCAAACAAATTTTTTTTGCTTAAATTTAATTTCCTTCTCTTCTTCTTCTTCTTTCTTGCACATTTTTTCCCTTTTTCTTTTTCCTGAAATTTTTTTTGTATTCCTCCCGTATTTTTTTTTGAAACTTTTATTTATAGTAAAAGTATGCTTCTCCAACCTCCATCTCCACCATCCCATTTTTGCTTTGAAATTTGGGGATGTGCAATAGGGTGGAGTTTAGCTGCCTATATATATATAGTATCATTTTATTTTATCTTAATATTTCATTGGTCCAATGTTAATTGGGCAGACATAGCCCAATACACCATCCTTTTTTTTTTTTTTTATTGTAGGTTTAGTTTTCTACCCATCATATTGAGCACATGTTTAATTATTATGGGCCTACCTATACTGATTTAAGATAACCCGTAGCATACAAAAAATTTTTAATAAATGCCAGATATAAAGAATAATATTTAAAACCCTAAAAATTTCATGTTCAACAATAACACATACAACAGCTGCAGCATCAGCAGACCTAGTGCTTCAAGGGCTCCCGCTTAAGCGGGGTCCGGGGGGATGGATTTAGGTAGCCTTACCCCTTTAGGGTGTAACCCTACAGAGAGGTTGTTTCCAAGGACCTCCAACCTTATTGGGTTGGCAACACGAGGACTTCCCAGAAGGTGACCTATACTGGTACTACTCTCACCTAAGCACGCTTAACTTTGGAGTTTTAATGGAATCCGGTGCATTAGTGCCTCGTAAATAAACCCTAAATGTTCAACAATAACACATGATCCATAATTATCTTCTAATATCCTCTAATAGGCCCCCTCAATCTAAGCGGGGTGGAAGTATGAAGATTGTTCTTGTGTTGTAGAAAGCAGTCAACGGACAAGCTCTTTGTGAGAATGTCTGCAACCTATCTTGTAGTGGGAGCATAGCGGACTTGAAGATCCCCTTTGAGCACCTTCTTCCGAACGTAGTAGAAGTCAACATCAACATGCATGCTTCTGTCATTAGATACTGGATTCGCGGCAACGTAGGAGGCAGAGACATTGCCGCAGTAGACTATTATTGGTCCTAGGTGACGAAGTCCAAGATCGCGCATCAGATATCAAATCCAGTCACTTTCAACAACGGACTGAGAAACCGCCCTACATTCCAACACAGTGGTAGATATGGAGATGGTGGGTTGTTTCTTTACCCTGCAGGAGATGAGATTGGGATCGAGGTATATGGCATATCCAGTCGTGAATCTGCAAGTGTCGAGGAAACCACCCTAGTTAGCGTCAGTTAAGGCAGTGACCATGGGTGTGGAGGCGAGAATAATGAAAAGTCCATGATCAGGTATAGATTTGAGGTACCGAAGGATGCGTTTGATTGAGAGACAAGGTTAACGACATAGCAAATGTCAGAGCGAGTCATAGTTAGGTACTATAGGGGCCTTACACCGCTCCTATACTAAGTAGGATCCTCAAGAGGCTCCCCTTCACTCATAGAGAGGTGTGCTCTGGTGGGAAGAGGGGTTTTTATGGATCTTGGGTGGTGAAGGTCATGTTTTATGAGGAGGTCTACTGTGTATTTGTGTTGGGACAGGAACAGGCCTCTTGTGTCACATTTACCTTCAATGCCATGGAAAAAGTGCGGAGATCCAAGGTCTTTTATGGCAAACTGTTGTGACAGGGAGACAATGAGGTTATTGAGGTGTGAAGGATGAGTGCCTGTTAGAATTATGTCGTCAACATATGGGAGTAAAGAGGTGAGGTGTGCATCAAATTTGTGAATGAATAGGGATGGGTCAGTCCGTCAACATACGAACCCAAGATTAAGTAAGAACGTGCTAAATCATTGGACCATGCTTGAGGTGCTTGTTTGAGACCATATAACGCTTTACTTAGGCGACATACATGATTTGGGTATTTAGGGCGTATGAAGCCTTGAAGTTGTCTCATATAGACTTGTTCCTTTAGAAAACCAAGTAGGAATGCATTTTTCACATCCATCTGACGTATGGGCCAGTTGTATGTGATAGCAAGTATAAGTATAAAGTGTACGGTAGAGGGTTTGACAACCAGACTAAATGTTTCCTTATAGTCAAGGCCTTCACGTTGGTCAAAACCTTGGGCCATGAGACGAGCCTTGAATCATTCTACAAAGCCATCCGCTTTGTACTTGATTTTATATTTTCATGTGCTACCTACAATGTTTTTAGAGGGATCATACGGAACTAAGTCCTAGGTGTTATTAAGTATAAGAGCATTAAATTCATCCCTCATAGCTTCTTGCCATTGAGGATTTTTCACAGCCTGTGAGTAACAAGCGGGCTCATGTATTACAGTGATGGAGGAGCGGGAGAGGGGATACTTAGTTTTACGTTTATGCCTGACTTAATTCTGGTTTGCATGGGGTGAGCATTGGAGGTGGTTTCGGGTGGTTGACAGGGCATGGGATCTAAGGCAGCTGCGAGGGGATGGGCCACCGGACTAGACCTGGGTTCGGGTGGGGGACTGGACCTGGGTTCGATGTGAGGATTGGACCGAAGGTCCTGATCTATCGGGCTTGAGTCAGGCCACTAGGTAGCTGGGTTCAGATTAGAGGTCTAAACTGGGGTGGGGCTGCTGGTCCAGTTCGAGGTGGGGCAGCTACCAGTGTAGCGTCAATGACGCTAGGTGCAAGTAAACATCATTGGGCGTCAGAGGAGATGACGGGGTAATGCCAAGGTGTAATGTGGACATTCGAGTCTGGCGGGTGAAAGTGAGTGGGGAAAATTAAAGGTTAGGGAGTTGTAGCATCATAGGTAGGGATGTTTGGAGACATTACTTCATTGTAGGGAAATCGAGATTCATCAAAAACTACATGCTGACTTATATACATTCGTTTAGTTTCAGGGTCAAGACATCTATATATAGGGTAGCATACCCTAAAAAAATACAGGCTGTGGAACAAGGGGCGAGTTTATGAGCAGCATGGGATGTGAGGTTTGGGTAACACACACATTCAAAGAAGCGAAATTGGTTGTAGTCTGGATTAGTTTTAAAGAGTTTTTGGAAAGGAGAAGTATTTAAAAGCGTTGGGGTTGGAAGACGATTTATAGTAAAACACGCAGTACAATAAGCGTCATCCCAAAATTCATAAGGGAGTTTTGAGTGGATCAAAAGCGTCTGTTCCATTTCAGATAGATGTCGATGCTTGCGTTCCGCCACCCCATTTTGTTATGGGGTATCAGGACATGATAAGTGAAAATGAATCCCAACATCACGGCATAGGGCATTCATGCGCTGGTGATTGAATTCACCTCCACTATCACTTTGTCAATTTTTAATTGTTTACATTAAATTGATTTTCGACAAGATTTTTAAAGGTAGTAAAGATTTCGCATACCTTAGATTTGCGATGCATCAGGTAAAGCCATGTAAATTTTGAAAAATCATTAATAAATAAAACATGATATTTATATGCCGAATTAGAGGATACAAGTGATTGCCAAACATCGGAATGTATTAATTGAAGGGGCATAGCAATGTTATGCAATACACACTCAAACAAAAGTTTTCTATATTTCCCTAAACAACAAGAAGAACATTTACTCAAAAACTTACAGTCAAAAAAAATTATTTCTTATATAATATCTCAAGTACAGTGCTACCTAGATGTCCTGATCGTTGATGCCACAATTCGCTGTTTTTGACTTGTACTACGATGCCAATATCATACAGGGAGAAACTATAGAGTGGACCGTTACAAGGCACTTGTAGAAGCGACGTCCCCGTAACCTTTGTCAGAACAATTTGTAGAAAACACAAATTTGTTAGGGAAATACTAGAACAGGTATCTAAATCAGTCACCGGCTTTAAAGCACGTAGCGAACGGTTTTCTTTAAGACTTATTTCTTGGATATTGAAATAGTCTAAGGGATAAATGGAACCCAACAACAAAGTGAGAGTAAAAGCGTAGAGAGAGGAATATATCCAAGACTTTTTAAGAGAGAGAAATGGATTCTTTCTTCTTGGTATTTGTAAATGCCAAAAGGGGGCCTTATATAGACGACAATGTGTCTCTTATGAAGAAACAAATCCAAAACACTTTAAGCACATGTTTATCATCAAAATCACAAATTTAATTATTTATAACACATGTTAAAAATCAAGGGACACATCCCTCCAAAATTAATAATTAATTTCCAAAAACAGAAAACTGGTGCGCCAAAAAATAACAACCATAACTGCTCTATCTGTCGACACACCAACCCAAAATTTTGTTTCTGTAAGTCTGTGTGTCAACACACAGGCCTATGTATTGACACACAGATTCAAACTTTAGTTTCTGTATATTTAAGCCAAAAAACATAACAAATAAACATTTAAAATATTTTATTTTGAAAATACATCAACAACCTTGTCCTTAACACAAAAAGAATGGGAGTCAAATTCAACTGTACAGTTGTTATCTTGACACAATTTCTTGACTGATAGTAGGTTATGTGTGAGATTAGGCACAAGCATGACATTAGGTAGTCTTAGTATGGTGTGACGTGTGGGAATGGTGGTGGAGCCAACATGTGTCATGGGTAATAAAGCTCCATTTCCAACAAGAACACCTTTATGACCACAATAAGGAAGAAGATTAGAAAGAATGCCTGGATTTGGTGTCATATAGTTTGAAGTACCCGAGTCAAAGTACCAGTTATGATCGTGCGATTCTCCATTAGTCATGCTGGCAAAGGATTGAGAGGGATCAGGAAAAGAGGTGATGTCAAAGCAGTGCGGGCAAGCAACTACAGTATGGCCAATTTGGGAGCAAATCTGATAGAACTGGGGTATGTGTCCAAGCACACCTACATTAGAGTTAAAGAGAGGACCAATCGTAGGTCTAACCAAGGGAAGGGCATCGAGGGCCGCCCCACTGGCAGGGTAGGAGCCATGGGTGTACAAGTGAACCGGTGGGCCACCGCGACCACCATGGCCCCCTCGCTTGTTGAGACCTCAACCACGGCTGCGGCCACCTTGGGTCGGCTGGGAACCGGTATGCAGTTGGCTTGCGACGGCTAAAGCGTGACTTAAGTCGGGGTTGGTCTAGCCAGCGTAACGATTTAAAGCAGCGTCTTCATTTAGTAACGCGGTTTTTAACTCTTCATACAAATAGTGTTTTGAAGTTTGATGTGTAAAAGTTGCAAAAATGGCATACTCAAGAAGTAAGCTATAAAAAGCAAAGTGTTGAAATTCTCTAGTTGAAACAGGTGAGTTTATGGCAACTAAATCATCTGTGATTGATTTTAGTTTGGAGACGTAAACATCCATTGTTTTGCCATCTTTATAGTGATTCATGAGTTAGGATTGAAGATCAAACTCCTTTGCCATGGAGTGATCCCTAAAGCGCTTAGCCAAGGCATCCCATATGGCTTTTGAAGTGGGGTGGCAAACAATGTTGTTTACTAGGGAACTAGAGAGGGTAGCAGCGATGCAGGATTGAAGACTTTGATCCATACGAAGTCAGGTTATATAATCAGGCTTGGGGTAGGTCAATCCATTTGGATGAGTGATTTGGCCAGGAAGATCAGGGATTAGTGATTTGGCCAGGAAGATCAGGGTAAGTACCATCAATAAACTCTAACAATTAATGTGCTAGTAATAACATGTTAAATTGTTCATGCCAAAGAGGGTAATCGGCTGTTGTTTCTAGTTTTATTGTAACAATACTCGTTACATTGGAGAGAGGAATTCTAATTGGGGAAGAGGGATGATTATAGGAATTAGGGTTTGTGTAATTAGGGTTTGATGGTCCTATTTGAATGGGGGTAGGGACACTGCCGCCTCCACACTGCGATTATGAAGTACCGATGGGAGTGGTGGCAAAGCGCCGCCGCCAGTGCTGAATTGGGCACCGATGACTGTTGGGCTGGTGAAGCCGAGGTCAGCATAGGAGAGAAAGTAGAGGGAGTGGAGAGAGGAGCGAAAGGGGATGCCCAAACTAAGTGCCGCGTTCACTGTAGGCCTCCCGATTGGTGGTGGAGTATTGGAGATGGCGACACTTGCATCAACCGATCGAGGGAGAGGAGCAGCAGAGGTGATGAGAGTGACATGGATACTGTCAACCACCACGCCGGTTTGGGCGGGACCTAGGGCACCTAATGAGGCATCGGCATTAGGGTTGTCGGCCTCCACCGAGGGCCAGCATTCACCGGTTGCAGGGGGAGAGGAGGAGGATAGGACACTTACGTAAGATCGATTAGGATTAGTTGCCATTGCTTGATTCAAAAAGTTAATTTAAAAAAAACAGTAATCAACAATAGAGAACAGCGGAAAGAGGAAAAAAAAAATAAAATCAAAGGGAGCTTTGATATCATGTGAATATAGAGCAACTATATTATTGAATGATTAATAAAAGATACAAAGGGCCTCTTACATAAGCACAAGATATGAGGCAGACCTGTGCACTATCAACACTTCAAGCCCAATGGTATTCAAGTGAGGGGGCATGTTAAAGTATAAAATCATTTATGAGCCTTCACTCATCAGCTTAAGGTTTTGAGTAAGTTAGTTCTTTGACATCCGAATAGAAGATTTTTTAGATATTGAGCTCATCTCATACTACAGCTCTAACATTTTGATTACATGGCCCATACATAAGACAAATTGCGCATGCAAAAATATTCTCTGACAACAAACCAAAAACTCAAATCCATCTAGAGAAGTTTACCACAATGGGGGCTTGGAATTCATTCCCGTCCCAGGACGATATAGGACAAGTAGCAGAAGAGTTTATAGAGCAATTGGACTGCCAGAAACCCAAACGAGTATATTTGTAATTTCATATTTTAGGGGTATTTTCGTACTTTCGTATTTAATTTTTAGGGTATTTTCGTAATTTTGCATTTCAGAGTTTCTAATTTGCTTATAAATACCCTCTATTGTTATTAGTTTGTTTGATTCTCGATTTTATGAAATTTATCTCTTCTTTGGTGGATTCTGAGTTTATCTTTCATTTTCGACGTGTTCGAATTGATCTTTTCGTTTTCGTTCCGCATCAATTGGTATCAGAGTAGGAATTTGCCTGGCTTGATGGCCAAACAATACGAAACAAGTCCTAACAACGCTGGTCCTGGGGAGGCTGCTCTATGGGTGGCTATTGAAGAACAATGGCGTGAGATGGTGGAGTTTTGAGATTTGTTGTGTCGTACTCTCGGTGCTGACAACAACCCTAACCCTATCAAGCCCACATGTGATGTCCGCACTGAGGGAGTTGCCCAAGGCCATCCAGACCCAAATCCTAATACTTATTGTGCTCCTAATCGCAAAAATCCTCAATTATAATGTCTCCTTCGATTTAAATAAAGCTTTCAAAGATGTTAGGTGTAGAAGGAGAAGCCCACCCCCTCGTTATAATCGGGAAGAAGATTTTTTTCATATTAAAGCTGAGTTGCCTACCTTCAATGGTAATTTAAATGTTGAAGTTTTTTAAATTGGCTTTTGGAGGTCGAACATTGCTTTAATATGATGAATGTGCCTGAATATCAGAGAGTTAAACTGGTGGCTTACAAACTAAAAGGTCGCACTTCAGTTTGGTGGGACCAGATGCAGCAAAGTCGTGAGAGCAAGGGAAAAGATAAAATTAGAAGTTGGAAGAAAATGAGGAAGCGTTTGAAGGAAAGATTTCTCCCACCAGATTATAAACAACATATGTTTCAGCTGAATCAAAACTGTAAGCAAAGTAATCGCTCCATAGCCGATTATAACACTTAATTTTTGAGAATTATAATGAGAAATAACCTATCTGAAACTGAGGTCCAACGTATCTCACCATATATTAATGGGCTAAAATCGTCAATTCAAGAGGAAATTGGATTGCAAGTATTATGTGCTACGGATGAAGCATACAATATGATGTTGAAGGCTGAATTAAAGGAGAGGAACAGAAGAGTAGAATTTTTAGTAAAATCTGCACAAGAATCTTCTCAGGAAAGATCTGGGTCTCCTACCCAAGAGAATTCATCACCCACTTCAAAGGAACAACCGACCGATGTAGCGCAGCCCCGGACAAATCAGTGAACTATATTCCTCTGCAGAAGGATGGAACAAAATGTAAAGATTCTCAGTTATTAAAAGGTGATGAAAGCGATCTCATGGACACCGATGAAAAGTGCCAGTCGAGTCCAATGTTAGTTGTTGTGGGGGGCGGGGCAGAGAGAGATGCCAAATAGGGATAATTTGTATGCATAGGGGTGTTAATAAGATTTCTACGGTACCAAAATTAAATGAGTTAGACACGTCAAAAGCGGAGGGACCTTCACTTTTGTCCATCACAACTTTTAAGGTTGAGTTTGATAAGGAGATTAACGTCTCACAGAAAGTCCAAGTTATACAAGCCAAGGTTTGACATAACACGAAAAAGAAGAATGTTGAGTACACGATTGCCGTTGACAAGCATCGAAGGGAAAGGTTATTTCGTGAAAATAACACAATAACAATATTTCTGTGCAAGGAGATATTTCCTTTAGGGACATACAACAAGTTCAAAACAAGGAAGTATGGTCTATTCAAGATTTTATAGAGGATCAATGGCAATGCCTACGTGGTGGAGCTACCAAAGAGCATGGGAATATTTCGAACTTTCAACGTGGTGGACTTATGACTATCACCCTTTGAGGCACCTCTCTACCTAGAAATTAACGTGGGTTTGAGTTCTTTTCAAGTGGAAGGGACTGATGTAGGACAAATAGCGGAAGAGTTTATAGAGCAATTGGACTGCTAGAAACGCAAATGAGTATTTTTGTAATTTCATATTTTTGGGGTATTTTCGTAATTTCATATCTAATTTTTAGGTTATTTTCGTAATTTTGCGTTTTAGGGTTTTTGATTTGCCTATAAATACTATCTATTGTTATTAGTTTGTTTAATTCTCAAATTTTATGAAATACAAACCCTAGTTTATCTCTTCTTCGGTGGATTCCAAGTTGATCTTTCGTTTTTGAAGTGTTCAAATTGATCTTTTCATTTCCGTTCCGCATCACAAGATAATCCCAAGCCCCCTGACCCGTCTACTATACCAACTTCACACCATTTAGTTTTCGCCCTTCCCCACATTTGTATAATTGTAGTGTTTCTTATTGAAGTATGTTTAGTTTCAACCGACCCCAAAATAGGCATCTTTGATTTCATTATTAAATACCAAATTGCCGTGCTTTTCTCTTTACCTCCCATAACCATTCACATCGCATGTGCAAAAGTTTGGCATTGTAATTAAACAAACTTGGAAAGCGAACAAGCACCAACGATGAACTATGGTATTTCCTTCCTCTTCGATGTGTAGAAGAAGAAAAAGAAGGGGAGGAGGAGGAGGAAGAGGACGATGAAGAAGAAGAGGAGGAGGAAGAGGAAGAAGATAGAAAAATATAGAGCATGTGAGCTTTCGTAAAAAGATGCTCGGGGGCACCCTGTTAATAGGAGAGTAGAAAATAGTTTGAGTACTTTTGTTTGGAGTGTTCTTATCTTGATGTTGAGCATCCCCAAGCATGAAGGGAGTCATGCTCGAGTGCCTTAATTGAAAGCTTACAACTTAACTACTCAAAAGTTAAATTATGAAAAAATTTGTAGTTTTATCTTTCCAAAGCTATATTGAGCAAGTTGGGTGACTTATTGTGCAAGAGTTATATTTTGGATGAAAGATAGAGATGAGATTTTGGGTTATAATTAGATATTGTAAACCAAAATTTTATAGTAGATGTGGCACCTATTTGGGTCCCGTAATCTTTCCCTCTAGTTGAGATATATATTCTACGTAAATTTTTTATGCATTGTCAATTCTGTTGTATTATTATGTGATTTTTTCCGACTGTACTCAGTATTGCACCAACTGATAATTGGCAACAAGCTCTAGTAATGAACAAAATTCCGTGGTCAAAAACAGTAGTACAAAATTTTCCTACAACGGTAATTTTTGTTCCCGATGACCAATGTTTTTGGCAACACTAATTGTCGATGGCAAAACTTTTTTGGAAACTACAATTATTATTGACAAAGACCAAAATATTTAATGCCAAAGATCTTTCCTACGAGATCATACGAAACGACATTTGTTGTTTGCAAAAATAATTTTTAGCAACGACAATATATATTTCACAACGATATTTGTCATTGTCAAGATCACTTTTGTTGGGGTCTAGACACCTAAACTTGAATCCAATTGACCATCCAAGCCAATATTAATGACAGATATAAATCGTATGACACACCAATATCACCAAATATCAACGACAGAATAAATATGCGGAAATTAAATCAACACTAGATATAACATGGAAAACCTTCCAGAGTAGAGGGAAAAACCACGGGGCAAACCGATAGCAAAATCCACTGTAGAAAATAGCAGTTACCACATTTATGATTTCAAGATGTTTGCCCTAACTTAAAACATAAAAGCAAATTAAGCGATATAAGGATTATTTCTTTAGGCTTTAGAATAATTGATACTCCTGATCAATTCACTCCAAAAAACGCTCAAAAAACCTGCTCCAAATTGCTCCAGGAATGAAACCCCGATCTCCACCGAAAACTTCAGACTTTCTCATTGATGTTTTCAATCTCGGTCACTCAGCTTTACTTTTTTCCATTTTTGCGGAGCTGCACGTCACTTTTCTCATGCACATATCACATAACCCCAACTTTGGAGTTTATATATTATGAGTTATAAAACCCCCAAGGAAATAAGTAATGGGCTAAACCATTTAGCCCATCTATCAATTCTTTTGATTTAACCCAAAAACAATTTATAACTTGTGGGCTGGATTATTGTACATATAATGTACCCCACAAATCTCCCCCTCCAACCCACCACAAGGAGGGGACGACTCCGCATCAAGCAACTCAAAGCCATTATCGACCAACCTAATGCACAAGTCTAACTTTCCACAAGGTACCACCTTAGTCAACATATCAGTCATGTTCTTGTCAATGCGAATATTCTTCAGCATCATCAGCTTTTCTTCAATCATAGAACGTAACCAATGATATCTTACATCAATGTGCTTTGTGCGGGCATGATACATGAAATTCTTACTCAGGACTATCACAGAATACCTCATACTATTTCTATTTCAGACCCAACTCTTGAAGAAACCTCTTCATCCCCAACATTTTCTTCCCTGCTTCAACAACAGCAATGTACTCAGCTTTAGTAGTGGAGAGAGCAACACACTTCTGCAATCTGGACTGCCAAGACACAACTCCCTTTGCAAAAGTGAACAAATACCCCGAAGTAGATTTCCTACTATCGAGACATCCCGCCATATCGGAATCAGTATACCCTTCAAGAATCGGTCCTAAGCCTCTGAAACTCAAACACTGTTTCGAAGTACCTCCCAAATATCTGAAAACCTACTTGACGACTTCCCAATGAACTTTCCCTAGATTCGAAATAAACCTGCTCACAACACCCACAGCATGAGCAATATCTGGTCTGGCACAAACCATGGCATATATAAAAGACCCAACATTAGAGGAGTAAGGCATAGATGACATCTCTTCTTTCTCTTTCTTGGTCACAGGACAAAACTGTTTACTCAATTTGAAATGTGAGGCAAGAGGTGTACTAACTAGTTTAGCACTCTTTATGTTGAACCTATCAAGCATCTATTCAACATACTTTTCTTGTGACAACCATAATTTTTCAGCCTCTTTGTCGCGGGTAATCTCCATACCCTAAATTTGCTTCGCTGGACCCATGTATTTCATTTCAGAAGACTTTAACAACTTGTCTTTAAGTCCTCGAATCATATCTACATCTTGACCAACAATTAGCATATCATCAACATAAAGCAGTAAACTCATAAAATTATCTCCAGTGAATTTCTTTATGTACACACAATGATCTGCAGCAGTTCTCTTGTACCCTTGACCCACCATGAAGGAGTCAAACTTCTTGTACCACTGGCTAGGAGCCTATTTCAAACTATACAAACTCTTTTTCAGTCTGCAAACCAAGTGCTCTTTACCCTAAACTTCATATTCTTCAGGCTGCTTCATGTAGATCTCCTCTTGCAAGTCACCATGAAGAAATGCAGTCTTCACGTCTAACTGTTCAAGCCTAATATTCATACTAGCTACCATACCTAGTATCCCTCGAATGGAACTCATCTTCACAAATAGAGCGAAGATCTCATCAAAATCAATCCCTTTTCTTTTGATTGAACCCTTTTACCACCAAACGAGCCTTATGTTTCACAACTTGATCACCATTCTTTTTCAGCTTGAACACCCACTTGTTCTAAAGTGCTTTTCGACCTTAAGGAAGATCAACCAACTCATAGGTTTCATTCTCTGTAAAGGATTCATTTCTTCGTCCATGGCTTTCACCCAATTGTCCTTGTCTTCGTGATTCTCCACTTCTTGGTAGCTCTCTAACTCCACCTCATCAGTAAAACAAATATAATCAGAACTGGAATGCCTCGTAGACAGTCGACGCTTTTTATGAGACCTTCTCACCTGAGGCTCAGCAGTAACTGGTTGGGGGCTAGCTCCCCTTGATCAACACCATCTATACCTGGAGCATCATCCACTGCAACTGGCTTTGTGTTATTCTTGAGTTTTGTCCCATCATAAGCCTACTCTTCATCTGTGGAACCTGGTGAAGAGGAAGTCGATGTAGTCTCAGCAATACCACTGGGAGCACTCTGACTTTTCAAAATTAGCCATGTTCTCATGTTCATGAAACACGACATTTCTACTTCTCACGGCCATTTTTTTCACAGGGTCCCATAATCTGTAACTGAACTCCTCATCATCATATCCTACAAATATGCACGGAGTGGATTTACTGCCAAGCTTCGATCTCTGTTCCTTTGGCACATGCATGGAGGCTTTAAATCCAAATACCTTCAAATGAGAATAAGAAACGTCTTTTCCTGTCCACAATCTCTCTGGAATTTCAAAGTTCAAAGGAACTAATGGAGCTCTATTGATGATGTACACAACAGTATTCACAGCTTCACCCCAAAATGCCTTAGGCAACTTTGACATTCTGAGCAAACATCTAGTTTTCTCCACAATGGTTCTATTCATCCTTTCTGCGACACCATTGTGCTGAGGAGTACCTAGTTATGTTCTTTCATGGAAAATCCCTTGCTTCTTACAGTACCTTTTGAAATCTCGGCTAACGTACTCTCTCCCATTGTCAGCTCAACATCCCTGTCTATCTCTCCACCATAGCGTGAAACTGCTAAAAAACTTCAAATACCTGGCTTTTGGATCTCAAACATAACAACTAAGTTTTTCGTGAAGCATCATCAATAAAAGTAACAAATATTGATTTCCTCCTAGAGGCTCCACCTCTATAGGACCACATACATCAGAATATATCAATTCAAGCTTATTTTGTTTTCGTTTCAACTATTTACCAAAACTGACTCTATGTTGCTTACTTAACAAACAATCATTACAAAGGTTCAGTAATTTACCTTCAACTGAAGGAATGAAGCATTTTTTAGCCAATATCTGCAACCCTTTCTCACTGGCATAAGCTAGCCGTCTATGCCACAAATTCGGTGAAGTATCATCCTCGGTCGCGTTTAATTCACTATTGCACACTGTCACATGTGTCTTGTATAGTGAACAACAAAGCTGTCCTTTGGCAACTATCAATGACCCCTTGGTGAGCTTTCATTTTCCATCATCAGGATGATGAGTATAACCTTCCTTGTCCAGAACATTCACAGAAATCATATTAAGGCGCAATTCAGGGATATGTCGCACATTTTTCATCACAAGGGTTCAATAACTTACCTTCAAGTGAAGGAATGAGGGATTCTTTAGCCAATATCTGCAATCTTTTCTTACTGGCATAAGCTAGCCGTCTATGCCACAAATTCGATGAAGTATCATCCTTGGCCGCGTTTAATTCACCATTGCACACTGTCACATGTATCTTGTATAGTGAACAACAAAGCTGTCCTCTAGCTACTATCAATGACCCCTTAGTGAGCTTTCATTTTCCATCACCAAGATGATGAGTATAACCTTCCTTGTCCAAAACATTCACAGAAATCATATTAAGGCGCAATCCAGGGATATGTCGCACATTTTTCAGAGTAATAGTGCAACCAGTACTAGTCTGTACACGGATATCCCCAATCTCAATGATCTTAGCAACACTATTGTTACCCATTTCACAGTACCAAAGTCACATGTTTTGTACGTAGAAAAATATTCTCTCTTGAGAACACAATGATAAGAAGCACCATAATCAACAATCCATTCAACATCAGGATAACTTATATGATTGCACTCACCATGAGCACATAACAATTTTCCTGGTGATCATTATCATCACATGTCACTGCAGTTACAGTTTGTTTATCAGCTGCCTTATTCTGACTCGTTTAACCTTTATGTTCTTTCTTCAGAAGAAAACAATCTCTTCTCAAGTGTCCAGTTTTATGACAATGCCAGCACTCTGGTCTATCTCCCCTGGACTTAGAGCTGCCCTTGGAGTTATGACGCCCCTTAGGCCCTTTACTCTTACTTCTACTCAAGTTTCCGTAATAAGTACCTGCGCATCAGCACCCATCTCTTTTCTCCTCATCTCCTCATTGAACAGGCAATCTTTTACGGTACTCAAAGCCAACTTTCCATCAGGAGCTGAGTTAGTAATAGTTACCACCAAGGTCTCCCAACTATCAGGTAGAGAACTCAAAAGGAACAAAGCCTGCAACTCATCATCAAGAGTAATTTTCATAACAGTCAACTGGTTAATAACATCCTGAAATTCATTCAAGTATTCGGCCATTGATCATCCCTCTTTCAATTTAAAGTTGACCAACTTCTTAATCAAAAAAGCCTTATTTCCTGGAGTCTTTCTCTGCTACCAACTCTCTAGACTTTTTCATAATGTCTTCGCATTAGTCTCTTGTGATATATAGTGAAAAATACTTAAATCTACCCATTGTCTAATTGTCCCAAGAGTTTTTCTATTCAGTTTCTCCCATTCTTTGTCTGTCAATTTTTTCAACCTACCACTATCACCCCCAATTGGGTCATGTAAATCTTTACAAAAAAATAGGTCTTCTATCATTGGCTTCCAAATTGAATAATTTTTACCGGTCAATTTTATCTTACCACTAGTACCATCCATTATTATTCACTCTAATAATGAACCCTAGCTCTGATATCGCCTTGTTGGAGTCTAGACACCTAAACCCGAATCCAATTGACCTCCCAAGCCAATAGTAATGATAGATATAAATCACATGGCACACCAATATCACCAAATACCAATGACAAAATAAATAAGTGAAAATTAAATCAACACCAGATATGACGTGGAAAACCCTCCAGAATAGAAGGAAAAACTACGGGGCAGACCGACAGCAAAATCCATTATAGAAAATAGCAATTATAACGTTTATGATTTTAAGATGTTTGCCCTGACTTGAAACCTAAAAGCAAATTGAGCGATACAGGATTACCTCCTTAGGCCTGACAATAATTGATACTCCCGATCAGTTCACTCCAAAGAACGCCTAGAAAACTCGCTCCAAATTGCTCCACGATCGAAACCCCGATCTCCACTGAAAACTTCGAACTTTCTCGTTGACGTATTCAATCTTCGCCGCTGAGCTTCTCGCTTTTTTTTCGTTTTTGTGGAGCTGGACGTCACTTTTCTTATGCACATATATACAAACCCTAAGGAAACAGGTCATGGTCTAACTCTTTAGCCCATCTATTAATTCTTTTGATTTAACTCAAAAACAATTTATAACTTATGGGCTGGACTATAGTACATGTAATGTACCCCACACTTTTCTTATGGTGAATTAATTGTCGATGGAAAAAATGATTGGTATCTTTTATTTAATGAACAAAAAGAAACTATTATGTTTATTTTTTTCGATAATTAGCAACAAAGTCGCAATACAAAATAGGCGCCTCATACAAGCGAAACTTGAGTTAACCAATATTAACGCGGGGGTCAAAACATAAACAGAAGCAATACAACAGACCAAATAAAAATCGAATTAAAGAAGACATTATGTTTATTGATTTGACAAATCAAGTGTCAGATTTATTAGACTTAAATTACATTAAATATTCCTGAAGCTTATTTAAATACTTCAAAAATCAAATGATTAATAAATTAACATTTATTAATAATAATAAATTAACATTTATTAATAATAATAAATAATAAAATTTTTGGATCCACATATTTTTCGATAATTGAAAAAAAAAAATTAATCCCTTATAACTAGAGTTGAAAAGTTGAGTTATTTGACCAGCGAATTTACTGGTGCAACTCCTGATTCAGAAGGGGGGGGGAACAAACGATACTCTATGCCATAAAATAGATAAATAGTTGTCCAAATTTGCGATAATTTATGAACAAATGCCAAAAATAACAATCTCAAAAGCAATACCTTAGAGCCTTTCATTTTGGTAAGACAACAAAGCTAATCTCTACATCAACTTCCTTGATTTGTATTTCATTCTACAATAAAGGAAGTTGCATTATTGTATGTCTTCATTTGGGTAAGTCTTGATCTAAATTTTGGTGAGTAATGTTGCATAATTCGAGTGCATGTTAGAGTATAAAATTATCTATGCATTTAGTTTGTAGTTTCGGCTTGTTTGGTATGGTTTTTTGCTTATAGTTGATAGTTTTTTTATAATCTAAAAATTGGGTTTTGAAAATGATTTTTTCTTGTTTTGGTTTCTATTTTTAGTTTTGGCTCAAATAAAGAAAATTTATAAACAATATCAAAAATAAGAAAAAATCATCTACTATAGAGTCGGTTTCGAAAATAATGTTGAAAAATAAAAAAAATAATGCTGAAAAAAAAAATTCCAAATCTACTGTTTCCATCCTAGCTGAACTTCAGATTTGCTATGACCAATTCCATGTAAAATTTTGCAATGAAATTATTTTTCTTAATCAAATAAAAAATTATCGAAGAAAGTAAATTCTAGTTAGAAAACTATCTAAGGAGTTAATATTTTCTGGAAGGAAAATTACTTGTATCCAACTAATTGAAAACTTGCTCAAGAAAATGCTAACTAGTTATATGAAAGAAAATGCTTTATTTACACAATTTTGATACCATTTGATTGTTTTCCTTATGGTCAATTTACTTATATCATGTATGTTGTGTTCGTGATCTGATTATCTTAAAAGCTAAAACTATTAGGCGAAAGTCTAGAAATAGTTTTATATTATAAGATGCTTTCTCACTTGAATGTCCACTTTAAGCGTGAATAATGTACATGTCCTTCTCATACTATGTGCTTGGATTATATTAATATTAAGCGCAGAGTATGTCGGAATCCAAACTTGAAGCAACAAGACTTGGATACCATATTTAAAAAAAAAAAAAAAAAAAAACTATCTCCAAACTTTGGGCCAATTTAATATAACTTTATGTTTGTTGTTCTAGTTTTTGACAAACTAAAAGCCATATAGTAGAGAGTCGGTTCCGAAAATAATGCTTAAAAATAAAAAAATAAAAAAAATAATGCTGAAAAAAAATAATTCCAAATCTACTGTTGAACCGTGTTTATAGAAGGCGGTTATAGTAAACCGCGTCACAGAAACGCATTTCAACTAAAACAAAACCGCGTGCCGTTTTCTACACTAAACCGCATCACCAAGACGCGGTTATACTTACTCAAAACCGCGTCTTCACCATGCGGTTTACCATGAAGTAAACCGCGTTCTTGGGACGCGGTTTATGGGCGTTCCCCCTCCCCTCTCCTCGGCTGTCACCGCCTCACTATAAAACCGCGTTTTATTAACGCGGTTTATTCACGTAAACCGCCTTTTTGTAATGCGGTTTATTTTATTGTGAACCGCGTTTTGTGAATGCGGTTTATTCAAATATAAACCGTGTTTTGTAAAAGCGGTTTTATGTTATTTTAAACGCCTCACATTGACGCGGTTTAGTATAGCCGTATTTTATAAACGCGGTTCAATATTAGATTTGGAAATTTTTTTTTTTAGCATTATTTTTTTATTTTTTTATTTTTGAACATTATTTTCGGAGCCGACTCACAAAATAGCATGATTTTTTCTTTCCTCACAGGAAGTGCATGTTTGGCCGTGCGTTAAAGGAGCCAAAAAAAAAAAAGAGAAAAAAATGCTTTTTAACCCAAAAAAGTACTCTCTTAAGTTTTCAAGGGTGTTTGGTCAATACGTATAAGCATTTTTAAATGAAAATCAAAATTTATATTCTAATTTTAAGGCAAAAAAAAAAAATAAGTACCACATCTTTAAAATGGAATTAGAAGCGGAATCAGAAATTTTTACTCGAAAACTATCACCACTTATAATTTTGACAAGTGATTCTAAGGAAAGTGATTTATAAAAAAAAAAATAGTAATCTCATAGCATGGCCAAATAGACTCGAAGTCAGTTTCTTCCATATGGAGGATTCCAATCATGTGATCAACTGGTTAAAATTAAGCAAAAAGTGACCGTCTCTTACATAACAACAAAATTGGGTCTAACTATTAAAATTTTCAAAGAAAGAAATTATAAAGGAAAGAAATTAAAAAAATGATGGAAAAAATGTGACCGTCCCTTATACTCTCATGCTGTTATGCTATTATGCTTTATGCTTGATGTTTGTAGGCTGCTATGGTTTTGTGCTTCTCAGGTTGCGGAAACAGCCTTCCTTTAGGGTAGCACTCCGAAGGGGCAAGGCTGCGCACGTCCCTCCCCCCAGACCCTGCATATGTGGGAGCCCTCAAGGCATTGGGTCAGTTATTATTGTTGTTGTTGTAGTAAGTAGCTAGAGAAAGGTTATAAAAGAAAATAAGATGTAGAGATAGGGAGTGATATAGAATAGAGAGCATTAGTTTTGCGCTTCAGGGCATTTTTCTTCAAACTTCTCTCTTATTTTCGAGAGGATTAAAGATTACTAAGCTTAATTAGCTCTTCTTAGTATTGTGTAATGTTTTCATGTTACTTTTTTCCATAGTCTACAATCATAATAAAATGTACCATATTTTTTTTCTTAAATTTATAATATCGGTACTCTAAAGTTTGAGTATTTATCATTTAAAATACTGGCTTGTGTGTGTATAATGAAGTGCCCTCGATGTCTAAAAGTTTCTTCCTCTAGGTACCCTTTTACTAGAATCTAGGGGGTCTTTGGTCAGAATTCGGTAAATTTTCACCTGAACATGTTATATGATTCTAACAATATGTGTGCCACGTACACACTTTTCATGAATGTTCACCAATTACCTTCAAAGCTTTTGGGATTCTGGTGAATGGTATCAATATACTGCGAGAATCATGTCATGTAAGTATTTTCCAACAAAGAACACAAATTTAGATGAAGCCTATATGTTACCAGAATCAATTCACAATTTACCATTATGAACAAAATTAACACGATTTGGGTAGAAGGTATCTAAATGATAAAATGTAAAAAATGAAGAAGAACAGAAAAAGAAAAATAGGAAATGAAAGAAGGAAAACGAAAACGAAAAAAGAGGAAAAGAAAAGGAAAAAAATATGTACTAAAAGAAAAAAATATATGATTTTGGGTTAGATTTGAGTCAGCTTTATTATCCAAATTTGTTTCAGATTTGAATTTTTATTTTGAACTAGGAAGTGTTGGATTCATTATAAAAAGGGCGCGAGTAAAGAAGTTGAGGAAGAGAAGGCAAAATATATAGAGTGTGTGATTTTTTGGTGCCTCAATTATTCAGATGTGGAAAAGCGAGAAAATTGATTGAGAGTGTTCTGTTTGTGAGGTTTTATACATGATGTTGGTTGTGATTGACCCTAGCCTCACAGGAATTGTGCTCAAGTTCTTTAATTAGGGATTTACAACTTTAATCTTTTAGAAGTTGCATTATTAGAGAGTATATAGCTTTACTGTACGAAAGTGACATTAAGAGGGTTTCCAACTTTATTGTGCAAAAGTTACATTTGGGACGAGAGCTTGCGAGATGTGGTTTTGGAGTTATGATTAGATATTACAATTCTCAAATTTTTATGGTGAATGAGGTACTTAATTAAATCCTATAATTTTTCACTGTAGTTTTTTCACATAAAATTTTTTGTTGTTTTATTTATTTTTTTTTTCCGCTTCTTTTGTGTCTGATTTGTGATTTTTCGAACACTTCTTACGTAATTAATTTCTTCTTTTTTTTCTTCTATATTTTTTTAAGATTTAAGACACCCTAAATGCATTATATTTTGTAGTTGCTTTAATACTTCAGAATCTATTTTATTAGGGGCTGCCCTTAATGAGGTATATGGAGTATCAACGATTTGCGTCCTTAACTTGTAATCTCTTGTATTGTGGTTTGCATTTCATAATTTATTTAAGAAAAAGGTGGTTATTATTTCTAAGTCTTGGTAGAATGGTTTTGCACTCTTAACATTCTGAATTTGATATTATTAATTGGCTCCGTATTTTCTCAAATGCTACAGATTGGCTTGAAGAAAACAAGTAGTCAGAATCTGATATTGGTTTAGAGGCCAAAGAAAAGCGAGCGAAATAGAAGCGTGCAATGGAGTATACAAACGGTAAAGAGCATGAAGAAGAGTGTTTAACTCCAAGAAGAGCAATAGCACTTGAGGAATACAAAAAGAAGGTCATTGTTATTGTGGAGGAATATTTTGCCAATGGTGATGTGCTTTCTACTGCAAACGAGGTTAGGGATCTGGGGATGCTAAGCTATGATTATTATTTCGTTAAAAGGCTTGTATCGATGGCAATGGATAGACGTGACAAGGAAAAAGAAATGGCTGCTTTCTTACTATCCTCGCTTTATGCTGATGTGATTAGTCCCCAACAAGTGTACAAGGGCTTCGCAAATTTGGTTGAAGCAGCAGACGACTTAGCAGTGGATATCCCTGATGTGGTTGAAGTTCTTGCGCTATTTATAGCGCGAGCCATCGTGGATGACATACTTCCTCCTGCATTTTTGACCAAAGAAGTCACAACATTGCCAAAGGATTCAAAGGGGTGTGAGGTGCTGAGGAGAGCTGAAAGGGGTTATCTATCCATGCCTTACCACACAGAGATTATTGAGAAGAAATGGGGTGGTCGTGGAAACAAAACTGTAGAAGATGTCAAGGCAAAGATCAACAATTTGTTGGTGGAGTATGTAGTGAGTGGTGATAAGAAAGAGGCTAGGAGGTGCATCAAGGAGTTAAATGTTCCATTCTTCCACCATGAGGTAGTCAAGCGCGCTCTCGTTATGGCTATGGAGAAAAGGAAAAAAGGTCAAATATTAGATCTGCTCAAGGTGGTAGCAGAAGAGGGGTTGATTAATTCAAGTCAAATGTCAAAGGGGTTCAATCGTTTGATTGACTCCATAGATGACTTATCTTTAGATATACCAAACGCAAGTGGAGTTTTACAAAGACTTATTTCCAAAGCTGCTTCTGAGGGATGGTTGTCGGCCTCTTCTTTAAAGTCACTTTCGATAGAGCCTTCTCAAAACAAACAAATAGAAGATGCAGCAATGACCAGATCATTTAAGACAAAAGCTCAGGCTATCATTCAGGAGTATTTCTTATCCGGTGACATATTTGAAGTATGCAGCTGTCTAGAATCGGAAAACTTTAACTCATCCCCTGAACTCAATGCGATATTTGTGAAGAAGTTGATTAATGTAGCAATGGATAGGAAAAATAGAGAAAAAGAAATGGCATCAGTTCTCCTTTCTGCTTTATGTTTACCTTCTGACGATGCAGCCAATGGCTTCATAATGCTAATAGAGTCTGCAGATGACATTGCCTTGGATAACCCAGTTATTGTCGAGGATCTTGCGAAGTTTCTAGGAAGGGCAGTGGTGGATGAAGTGCTAGCACCCTCTAATTTAGAAGACATCGGAAACCAGTTATGTTCCACGTCTCATTCAATTGGAAACAAAGTCCTTCAAATGGCCAAGTCACTCTTAAACGCACGACTCTCTGGGGAGCGAATGTCAAGGTGCTGGGGAGGCGGAGGCAGCGCAACTGGGAGGATCGGATGGGTAGTCGAGGATGTAAAGGATAAGATTGAGAAGCTGCTAGAGGAGTATGAGTGTGGAGGAGACGTACGAGAGGCATGTCGGTGCATAAAGGAGCTCGGGATGCCGTTCTTTCACCATGAAGTAGTGAAGAAAGCATTGGTGAGTGTAATAGAGAAGAGGGATGAAGATGAAAAGTTTTGGGGGTTACTGGAGGAATGTTTTAGGAGAGGACTCATAACTATGTATCAAATGACAGAAGGATTTGGAAGAGTGGAAGAGTGCCTTGACGACTTGGTATTGGATGTGCCTGATGCCAAGCAACAATTTCCACACTATGTTGAAAAAGCCCAGGCTCTAGGATGGTTGGATCCTTCCATTAGTTTTCACGATACATCGTGATTCACTTTCTTGCTTGCTAAATTTACGTTATTGGAGTAGAAATCAAGGGTTGACCAGGGGGTGAGGATTTAGAGTTGCCGACTCTCTCTCCTTCAAGAGACACGCAACACATAGTTGGAAGTCAAATGGTCTTGAATTCTCGAAACTAGAAAAGAAGTGACCAAACAACAAAAGCGATTGTTGATCTTTCTTGTTAGTGAATACATTTGATGGACATTATATAGAGCATAATGAGGATGGTTAAAGTGATAATCATGTTCTCATTGTTACATCTAATTCTTATTTGTTTTTAAATAAACAAAACATCTTTTAGTAGAAAAGTTGAGAGTTTTGCACCTAGAACCCTTTACGCTAGAGATTCATTGTTGATAATATATCATCACTTGGCAAGACCTCATTGACAGAACATGACACAGATTGGGTAAAGATCCAGTGCACTTGCTAAAAACAAATGTACCATGCATTTTGTCATGACAAGTAACTTTGTGTATATATATATAAGTTATAAACAAATAAATAGTTTAAAAATTACTTCATATAAAAAAAATGCATGATACATTTGTTAAAAACAAATACATGGAATCCCTGCCCTCTGCTTTATCTTGTTCAATTTGCTCAATACCTAATAAGGTATCAATACGCAAGTACTAGATCATTTTAGAACTCCGAAGTTTAGCGTTCTTGGACAAAAGTAGTACAAGATGAGTGACCTCCTGGGAAGTCCTCGTACACCCCTCAGGTTGAGGGTTTTCAGAAACAGCCACTCTTCAGAGTAGCACTCTAGAGGGAGAAGGCTGCGTACATCCACCCCCGACCCTGCTTAGGCGGGAACTTTTGGGGCACGGAAAATGTTGCTTAATTTGCTCAATACTTGGGAGATCATGTGCCATTTGTGTCAAATTGACTCATATTTAAGTTTGCCCGAAGTGCAACATAAATAAAGAATGCATACCCAAGAATTCATTATCGAGTTCAATTTCAACAACTTACTTCACTTGACTCATATTTCAGTAGGAAGGAATATAATGCAAATTGTTCAACTTCTACTTACAGTATTAGCCATAATAACAGTGACAGGAAACATAACACATAGTAAAGAATACAATATAATCTCAATAATTTGAGACTTGAATTGACAAATTAACAAAATATAGAGTGAATACTTAGTATAGGTCGAGTATTGATGATTTCAATTAATCACTTGTCTTTTAAGCAGGAAAATTACGAATCTGTTAAAAGACAGTATACAAATAACATCATAAAACATATCTTACCATATTATTAACAACTATATCATTTATAAATAGAAATTACAGAGATTTATTTACTAGGCGTGTTATACTCTTTTTACTAGTAGAGGTTTACACCCCAAACATCAGGCTTGGCAAGTAAACACACGAAGATCACAACCTTATCCCCAGCACATCTGAACCACTGAAACAACTTCTCTACAAGGTAGCGTCCTGTAAGGGTAAGACTTGGTACATCTTACCCTCTCAGACTTGGCAAGAGCCTCATGGAGGCACCGGGCTATTTTTGTACATTTGAACATCACACATGGTCCACCACATCCTCATTGAAAAAAAATGCATTTTTGTATACATCTCAATAAATGTCATATAGGTTTACATTACAAACTAAATACTGAAAAGTCTGCTTTTTTACAATTTTGCCTAAATTAAAACTATAATTTCTGCATAGAATGACAAGAGATACATGAACAAAGAAACAAAAATTGAGGAGAAGACTCATAAATAAACTAGTTGGTATCTTGACTAGAGATGAGCTTTCTATCAGTGCGACAGTTAACTGTTCTCTAGTACTATCAGGAATAAAAAAAAGCATGCTACGCCGATAAAGGTAAAGCAGAAGCATCCATACCAGCCAAAGTTTTAGCCTTTTTAAGAGCGGCGGCTTTCGATTTGGTTGACTTTCTTTTTTTCGAGGTCTTTTGAGGCGGATTTTCAGTCACCGGTTCATCCTGTACGTTACCGTTTGTCTCTGCTGGCTCCTCGAAAGCACTAGAGGCATTTGAGCCTACTCCAGGCCTGTTGGTGTGGTCTACTGCATTGGGCGGGGGTTCAATAACTGACATGCCAACCATAACATAATCAAACAAATATACACTTCTTTCTACTCCGTCAACCCTGTTGAAGTGCCTCTGTGAATAGGACATAAGCCCTTCAACAACTTGTCCAAACTCTTTTACCTGCATATGGAAGAATATTAGGTGTAACAAAAGCCAAAGGAGCCGTTTACTTGGAAGAAACCAGCTCGTTTTCCAATAAAATTCTTTTAATTCTCTAGGGAATTCTCAACCCCAAGAGGGTTAGCTCAAGTGGTGAAGCTTGGACTTAATGCCTCACAAGAAGCACTAAGTATGGCATTTGAATCCTTATCACTAGGGGTGTATTTGAGCCAGATAAAGCCCAAGCTCTCGGGGCTCGAGGCTTGAGACTCAGCTCGGCTCGGTTGAGCTTAAACCAGACTTAGTGAGCTCTAAACCAAGCTTGCGACTTTTAGGAACATTTAAACTCAATTTAAGCTCGTTTAGGCTCGGGCCTGGCTCATTAGTTTCAAACTTGGCTCGGTTGGACATATTTAAACTAATAAAATATATTAAGATACGCTCACTTAAGCTCGTTTACAATCACGAGCCTACGAGCTCGAGTTTCAATAGGCGCGGGTTCGACTCAAGCTCGAAACAGACCAAGTCTTTCGAGCTTTATAACGAGCCGGCTCACAACTTAGCTCATTTATACCCTATTTGTCAGTCACTACAAACAATTTATTGCAACAACCCACTTGGTACATATGCGGTTAAAGTACTAAATGGACTCGCTCATCGCTAGTAGCCTAGCTGATCATCGTGGTCAATGTCATATTCAACCAATCAATGTCACTTGAGATAACAATATGTCGTTGAAAGTTGAATCTAAGAAGCTAACGCTGCAGATTGCTTAATTGAACCTACGGGAAGGCAAGGCGAATCTTCAAGAGAAAGAATCCGGTTAAACTAGTCATATTTCTTTCTCCACAGAACATGCATATAAAGCCATGGTGCCAATGATGAACCATCCCTGGACTGTCATTGAATTATTTCGTTTTAGCAATATTTAGTTCTTGTTTTTTGGTTGTGTTTTGAGGACATCTTATTCTTAAGTCCTTGTACATTCTTTCTCTCTTAATGAATTTTTTTTTTTGGGATAAAAAAAAAAAGAGTTTTTTAGTTCTTGTAGAAGATATCTCTTATGCATTCATAAATTGCAATAAATTTAATCCAGTACAAAAACATATGCAACTGATATTGTTAGGTTTTGTTAGGAAATTTGTTAGGAAATCCAGTACAAAACAATTGCAGAAAATTGCAATAAGTTATTAATTATTAGGTTTTGTTAGGAAATTTGTTGGAATTAGGATGCAGAGTAACAACTGTTTATAGTTAAATTCTCATTTTTAAGAAAGTTTTAATCTATTAGATTTAGTATAGTTTGTTTCATCATCAATTAAATTCTTATTTTTATGGAAGTAGTTTCCGATTTAAGTTGGTATTTCTATATCATCTTATCTTATCCAATACTATGTTCGAGATTAACTTTTTCTATAAATATAACTTTGTAATTCAATAATTTTAGTTTTAGAAAAAATATTATAGAGTTTTGTTTTTGGATAGCAAGTTGTGCTAAATCACGAAAGAGCGTCCGAAACAGAAATGCTTAAGCAGATATAACGAGAAAGCAAACTTGCCTTCAGAATCTCTGTTGGTGGAACCATTCTGAAGACCTGGAGGAGCACAAATTGAGCCACATGACACAGCTTAGGCTTGGTATTCCATTCTCTGGCGTACTCAAGAAGTAGAAGAATTTCGTCTTTGCCAAGGGATTCTAGAACTCTCTTCACCCGATCTGTAGCATCACCCTTCCTGCAAAGAGTTTTCCTCAGATAATTGATAAGCTATAAAACGAGTGAAATGGGAGCAAATCATTGATTGCAGTAGCATTGTTGTCACGGTTGCCGAGCTTGAGCTTTTCAAGCTGGAGACTCGGCACGTTTGCATTAAGCTCGCTTTGGGCTTGACTAAAAGCAGACCAAGTTCAGAAACTTCAAGCTCGAATACAGCTCGTTAAAGGCTCGATCGGCTCGTTAAAGGATCGGGCGTGACGCAGCTCGGCTACGCTCTAACTTCGTACAGCGAGTCCCAAACTAAGCTTGCAATATTTAAGCTCATTCAAGCACAATCTAGGCTAATTTAAGCTCAAGATCAGTGCATTTAGGCTTAAATTTGGCTCGGTTGAGCATATTTAAGCCAGCACATTATCTTAATATAAGTTTACTCAGGCTCGTTTAAGCAGGTGGGGCTACGAGCTCAAGCTTCACTACTCAGGCTTGGCTCGATAATAAACAAGCCAAGCCTTGAGCTGGCTCGGCTCATTTACACCCCTAAGTGAGAGTGTGGCACACCCTAGGTAATTCATCACAGTAATTGCACAACATAATAGCTAGCTTAAAATTTCTTAACTGTTACATTATGTTGATTCTTTATTCGGTTCCATGGTATGAACACGGGTTCTTAATACCAATAGGTTGAACGAAAATAAGGGGGCTATGAACACTAAATAATCAACAAGTGAAAAAACATATCATGATTTTTTCTAACCTGTACAGTTCACGAAGCAACTCAAAAAGCTTGTGAGGTCTGCGGAGTTCGATTGCAAGTTGGACTGCTTTTGCATAATCTGCATCCAACACAGCATTTTCCAGTTCTTGGCCTCTTAGAACCCCTTCTTCCTGAAGGACGATGAGAAAAAAGACGTGTAAAAATAGCAGTATAACACAATGAAAAATCAAGGAAACTCATTCTAATCAATGAGCCAAGGAACTCTAGAAAAGCCATACTTTCAATTAAAAACCTAAAAGAAGTCTTGTAAATCAACCAGCCCGAGCTGTCAGAAGATAAGTATAATAATTACAAGGTCAGGAATCCCAAGAAGAACCAAGTGCAGCAAGGACGCAGTAATATAGCACAACGTGGTACTCAAAAACTAAACTCAATTTTATTTCTCCAAAAATGAAATAATGGATTCCAAAACTACATTTAAAGGCAAAAACTAATCCCCATTATATAGCTAAGAGATAAATGAGAATTAACTAAGAAACTACTCCTCTAACATAAAATTATCCTATTAACTAAAACAATGATGATTGAAATATCTTATTGGCTTTAGATATATTCTATTCTAATCCTATCAATTAATCTATCAACAATCTAATAAAATATCATATCTTCTACAATCATTAAACATCTTTTGTGCCACATCACAAAGGACCGTATAGCAATCACAACGTAAAGGATCTTAAGAAGAAACTAATGTGACAAACAGAGGAGGAGCACAGCACACATAAATAAAGGGAACTGCTTTCATAATGAAAGAATTAAACTTAGGGTTGTATGGTAAAAGTAGAGGAAGAAGTGGTGTGACGTGAAAGCTGAGAACATATGCACATTTGGAACTTAAATCACTAGGTAGAAACAAGATGGTCAGTCACTTGATTCACCTACTGCTAAGGTCCCACATATATCAAATCACAAATTGTTAGCAAACCAGCTTTGCATCTAGATGCACCCTAATACGCAGAATATGGTGGACCTAATCATGATACTCTTCCAAACAGAATATGAGAAGTAGACCAACAAAACATATCAAAAGGGAAAAAACAAAGGACCTCCGAAATCATGCACTGTGTGAGACCACGAATCATGAGTTTGCAATTTTGATTGTTTTACAAAATCCATGATCCACTGTTTCTCTCATATTGACGTGAACTTTGATAGGGGGTAATAAATACAGAAGAAATTACTTTTCCGCATGAGCATACGCAGGATCAAGAACCAGGCAGAGGGCATTATAAATTGGTAAAGCGTGACTTTCATCTAAACATCCAAATTTCTGGAGATAAGAAAATGGTGAATATATATCAAATGGAGATACATCATGCATTAGAAGAAGAGAAAATGGAAGTCTCAGGAAAGAAGGACAAGTGAGAAAGATAACACTCTTCACCCAAATTTTGAAGACGAAAATAAAAGCAACACGCAAAGAGGAAAATAGAAAAAAGAAGAGACGCAACATGTGAAGGTGTACAGATGTTAGACCCTAACTCTCCTCCCTGAATTTGCATTTGTCTTCAAGAAAATGATGAACCCGGCAAGATACTATTGCTTTTTCTGCACTTGTCTTGTGGGTAAGTAAATGGCACAGCATTTGAACTCTGCTGTGAACGTCCATGGTTTAACACACACAATGGTGTCTAGAGGGCCAGATTCAACTACTTTAGGCACTTTTTTCTAACTTCAAGTATCCAAGTGTCATATCATATTCTGGGTGTGTCTCCCTATTACAGGTACTTTCAAATGGAAGTAAGAGTGGAGTAACATAAAGTAATAGCCATCTACAGCCCAGTGCACAGGCTTAAACCCAGCAAATGCACAAACAAATGGGGAGGGGGCGCAAAGGATAAAGCAACATTCCCAGTGCCTCAAAGGCTCCCGCCAAAGCAGGGTCTGGGGGGGCGGATGTATGCAGCCTTCCCCCTTCAAGGTGCTACCCTGATGAGAGGTTGTTTCCAAGTACCCCCAACCTGAGGGGTGCAATATAAGGACTTCCCAAGAAGTCACCCATTTTGGTACTACTCTCGCCCAAGCACGCTTAACTTCGGAGTTCTAACGGGATCTAGTGCTTGCATGTTGGTACCCTCTTAGGTAGGGGGCACAAAGGATGATACATCAAAAAACCTCCTCAGGAAAGAATATGATACTATGTTAACAAGCAAGGGTGGGTCTGCAACCAAACCGAAACAGACCGGCATAGAAAATGATTGGCCACATCTTTCATGTTGTTCCCAATTTCTCTTTCATTTTGCAGCGTGCTAGTGGACAGGACCAAAAGGTGGGAGCGGGTAATAACAGTAACAAGAGAATGAGTAAAATTATCACCTCTTTACGGAAAGCTTCCTCTTCATCAGCAACAGTAGAATCATGCCACAGGTTGATAACAGCATCATTGCCTCCAGTAGCAAGCATCTCTGTCTTCTTCCCAATTGCCAATGCCCATACCTGCAGGCCAGAATCTCAATTAACACTTCAAACGTTTACACATGGTTTGGTTACTTTCTCCCTTTTTTTTTTTGGGGGGGGGGGGGGGGGGGGGGGGGGAATTATTGTTGCTCCTACAGAACATCTGTGGACCATTGGTTTATTTAGCTTCCTCTGGATTTGGCATCAAAGTTAGGTTTACTTCAATCAAATCATCTATCTGATCCACCATAATTTTAAACAATGTACAGTCAAACAAAATCCACCAGGGGATGGCATAGCCAACAAAAATTTTCAAATCCACCATAATTTTAAACAATGTATAGTCAAACAAAATCCACCAGGGGATGGCAAACAAAAATTTTCAACTAAAGCGTATGATCATTAGTTTACACTAGTGGATTTGGGAATCCTAAACGTTGACAGGATTCCAAGTCATGATTCTAGCCCATCAAAGAAGAACTTCAAACAAAAAACATGGTGCCTGAAAGTTAGGCTTCCTGTAGCATAACTATGAATAACTTAATGTAAATTGTTTAGGCATAAAGATGAGGTATTTAAGCTCACAACATATTAAGCCCAAACAAGGGCAGCAGATTCTAAAGAATTGTAGCTTAGACTTGGAGAGAAGGATCGGAAATGGTATAGCTATTTTCAGGGATTTTTATATGTTTTAGTCTAAAGTGGAGCATCCAAACATCACATCACAATGTATTTAAGCTCACGACACATTGAGGCCAAACACGAGGAGATACTGAAGACTTGTTGCTTGGACTGGGAGAGAGGGATTGGGTATGTAGAGGCAGGTACGGCTACGTTCATAAATTATCTTATATTATTGGTTTAATTTGGAGTATCCAGGCATCACACCAAATCTAGATTGCACACACAAACATGGGTACTTTAGGGTGGAATGTAAAGTTTTGAGTAAAACAGATAACAAAGAGGTTATACAGGTGACAAGAATGGAAGCTTAAAGGATGCTAATTTAAATAGCACATAACCCACAACAGCTAATTGAAGAAAACGATCTATGCAAGGGCCTGTTATGCAATGTAGTATCTACTACGTGGGTTTTATAATCCTATTGAGCCATTCAGTTCCCACATCATTCGGCTAGTAATTCGATAATGTACCACTAACGGCCCATTTGGGATTATTTTTTCTGAGGAAAAAAGGTATTTTTCTGAAATTTGAATAGTAATTGGTCAAAGAAAAAAAGTGTTTTTTTTATTAAAAGAAGCTGTTTTTTTTTTTTTTTGCTTTAAAGCATAAACAGAAATTTGGTACTCATCTTTTAAAGCTAAAGCAGAAGCAAAAACACAAAATTCTATAAGACAAAAATACCCTTACTCAAATACTAAATTACATTTCATATTTTCCAACCCATCTCCAAAAATCCTAGCCCTAACCCATGTCCTTGCCGTTGCCGGTATTTGTTGACGGTTGTGGACAATCGATCGCCAACGTCAACCTTCGACCAACAGTTGGCCATCATTCATTTCCGTTCTATTTATCCCATGTCATTCAATTTTTCGTTCAAAGGTCGCCCGTCGGGCACCACTGGCCATCTGTTGACACTCAACCGTCGACTTTGACCATCAACTTCGACATTGACTGTCAAATATCAACGGTTGAAGGTTGACGGTCAACGGTCATCCATCTACATTAGATTTTTCTAGTTTAGTTTGATTTTTCCAGTTTTGGTATGATTTTGGTGTTATTTTGTGATATTGGAGTGACTTTAGTTGCTTTTTGATTTTTGTGTGATTTTGAGCAATTCTCTTATTTTTGTATGGTTTGTATGGTTTTTGCATGATGTTCCAAACAATATCAACCACAAAATCGTGGTGTTTTTTGATAATTTGATAGAAAAAAGTATTTTTCTTAAACATTGGCCAAAAATTCACAATAATAGCATATAAGCACTTCTTGACTGGTTGGGTAAAAACACAAACTGCTCCTTTGAAACAGCATTTCTTACAGAAGTGTCACAAAAAAAAAAGCATTTTTTTTCACAATAATGTCAAACAAGCCCTTAATATTTATTTACATAACAGGCCTGGTTTCTTGCCTCATCAAAATGTACAAAGGGAGGAAAGGTACATTCCATAGACAAATCGCGTTAGGTGAATTACCAATTTATATATTTAGAAGCTTTTGTATTGAGCAAAAGAAAGATTTCACGGTGAAAGCTTCAAATCCCCGAGGCATTGCAGATTAAGGAGCAGTAGCATAGCTATGTTGTTCTATCAAGGAGATAGTGTGCAGACACAATTTTACACTGAATAGTTTCCAAGCACAAGGCACAAAAACTACATTAAAAGGAGTGTAGCCTAGACCACAGCAGAGTATGCGCTTCTACTTTATCAAGTACATGACATCAATTGGTATGAAATTAGGTTTGACTATCATTTGTTGATCATTACGGTTTCTGGTACGCATCCGTATAGACATGTTTAGTAATGCATTTGACTTTTTGGAATACCTCAATATCATTAATATTTTTCTACTGTTTTGGCTCTAAATATAATTTCAATTAAATAATGCTAAACTAAAAGTAAGATGACCAGTGCAATCATAATAAGTATTTTGTTAAGATCAAAATGCGGTTCAATATGATGCTGCGATGTCTGATTGCATTTTGTTGTGTGAGAAGAATTCCATACGCCATTGTTTTGTCAGTCAACCTAGTACTTCACTCCAAGCTGTATAGTCCAGATAACATAGATGATCTAGATAAGACCTGTTAAAATTTTAATCTAGTTCCACACCTTATCCTCGTGTTGATCATAAGTGCCAATGCATTCACTAGTTTTGACTGTCCACAGTTTCACCGCGCCATCAGCACCTGCAATAGATGTTCTAACCAGTTATTCGAGGTATTATGTAAATCTTACCCAGCTCATATCCTGGCTTCTTACCGCAAGAAACAAATTGGGCTCCACGTGTTATGAAGGATGCTCTTAATACACTAGATGTATGCCCCTCAAATGTTTTTAAGCAAGAACCATCAGCAATAGCCCACATCTTTATTGTCTTGTCACCAGAAGCAGTTAGGACACATAGATCAACAGGTGAAAACTCCACAGACCAGATTCCTCTCTTGTGCCCTTTAAGTTTGACAACAGACACAAGGTCTGGAAGCTTCCAAACACAAGCTGTGCGATCCTGGCACCAAAGGAGATACAGCAGGTAATTACAGCCACGATGAAAGCAAATTCTTTTGTTTTGAATGAAAGAAGAATTCCCCAGACATCTCGAGGAGTTTAGGACCTTTTAGGTAGAGGGATAATTGTGGAGTTGGCCTCCATCATTTCATTAGATTATCAGGGAAATTTCACAAATCAATACATTAATTCTCCATTAGTAGAAGCCTGACCCTGAAAGATCAACTCTATCAATAGGTGGCAAGCTTAACTAACCTGAGAACCACTACAAACATAGCTGTCATTTGGTGCAACAGCAAGCGAGTTTATATCTTTGTCGTGAGCTGCTACAACTGCTTTTGCCTTCAGGCTAGCATGCTTTTCCATGTCATAGTTAATACTATCAAAACTCCACACCTTGATTGTGCGATCCCTAAATAAAAAGGAAAGTCAAATAGGCAATAAGGAATTTTAGAATCACCAATATCACTACAAGAAAATATTATGAGTTTCCTGCCTATCAAGATCCAAAATGATCAAAACATAAGTTTATCACGACAACTTTTTGAGCGTACACAGGATCCGCATATGTTAAGATATATGCGACTTGCTAAAGATTTAGCAGAATCAGATGAAAAATGGTAAAAGCAGACAAGAGTCAGAAAGCAGCAAATAAAGACAAGGAATACCGCAGAAATTCACTAATGAGATTCTAGGCCTTTTGATGCAGTAGCAGGATAATGTAAACTATGGGATTACTTAGAAAAAGTTTTAAGTATGTTAGTAACTTTTAAATTCTTTAGATATTAGCTTATCCTTTAGGAGTTACTGGGTTTCCATTAGATATTAGCTTATTCTTTATGTGAGTAGACTGTCACGCTTGTGTGCTTCTCAGGTTAGAGTCCTTGGAAACAGCCCATTTTAGGGTAACACTCTGAGGGGGTAAGGCTACGTACATCCCTTCCCCCCAGACCCTGCTTATACGGGAGCCCTAAGGCACTGGTCAGTTGTTGTTGTTGTTGTTGTAGATTAAGATTATTTAGGATTATCTTTTATTTTAGTTGGATTAGGATTATATCTTTAGGATTCAGATGATTTTTATGTTCTAGTAGATTTTATCTTTTCGAATTCAAGATACCTACACTATAATAGCGCTCGTATGTACTTTACGAACATATCTTTGAATGAAAATTGAATCCAGAGTTTGAGAATTCGATTAGAAACTATTAATTTTCCTTTTGTACATCACCTTTATTTGCATAGGGAAAGATAAAATGGAACGCACCCAATTTGATACAATTTCCATTAGCTTCACTCTGATGACACCAAATATGAATGTTACAACACAGCAGCGAAGTTTCAGCAATGAAACTATCGCCTAATTTCTCTATGCAACAGCCCTTACTAAAACAGGTGCAGATTGGACGACAGTTCAATGTCTCCGTATTTCCCAACAAGTAGAACTTCAATAAATAAGACGAAACGGCAGGAAAGGGGCAACTTTTAACTCGCCATCTTTCTTCTAAGCAAAATATAAGACTCTCCAGCCATGCTGACACTCTATACGGCATAGAAAAAGCAGAAAGGACTGAGGGCAGGAAGGGGCAAACCAGATTGTTCTTCTCCTTCCCATACAACATCAGCAATAATACCAGGTCAAAAATGTTTCTCTTCTTAACCAACGGATGCTACATTCCACAACCCTTCTCTTGCCACAAAGTTTGTACAAATACTCCGAAGGCTTGAAAACTGAAAAATTCATATTGCAAGGCAAGAAAGCAAGAGAAGGGTAAATGCACCAGAGGTTATTCCTATCTAAAACATCTAGAACTCATTCACCCTTTCCCACAAGAAGCATGACGATGGGTCTCCATGTTCAATGATCAATTATAATCCAACAGCGAAAGCTCCATAGAAAATGCACCATGCTTAGTTTTTGCAATTTTGGCATAGTTAATAATAAGAATGCAGGACAGAGGTTATCATCCGCAACAATGTCAAAAGGCAGGAACTATCAACTTTAAGTGCAAGTGCATCTTGCTACATCAAAGAGCAATTAGAAATAAGAACATTTCATTCAATCGTCATATGCTGAACGACATGAAAAAAACGATTCCAAGAATTTTTAGGGAGGACTCCTAGAAAAGAAAAAAACATGAAACTGAAGTTGTTAAGAAGGCAAGTTCACATATCCTTTTGAATACAGGATCGAATGATCCCAAATTCATATCTCACACACCCTTTGAAGATTTCATCATTCATGGCAGAGTGCAAAAAACGGTTTAAACCGTAATCCGAACCAGACCAAACCGTAAATTACGGTTTGGTTTGGTTAATTTGGTTTATGGGTTGAAAAATTATGGTTTGGTTTTGAAAACTTTGGTTATTAGAATTTACGGTTTAGGTTTGGTTTAAAACCAAACTTAAACCATAAACCATAAACTAAAGAATCTAATGATTATTTATATCATCCAAATCATAACAAGTTATATTAGTGGCAAAAATTTACTTGATAACGCGATAAAAATAATTAGGGTTATTTGTACTAAACGTGTTTGTACTTTTTTGATCGTGTCAACTTATACTTTTAATTATGTTAATTTAGTCTCTCTAGAATTTATATTATGTCAATTTAGTCATTTGGTCATATTTAATTTAAGGTAATGATGTAATTTTTAACAATAAAATCATATTAAATGCAAGTAAAATCCACTCGTTGATTCAATTTAACATAATCTGTGACTGAATCACTAAATATTTCATTAACAATTTAACAAAAATTTTAACAAACTCAATGTTACTGCTGAATTTGTCTAAAAAATGTTACTATTAAATTTAACAAACCAATTTTATGTATCTTTCCTAGTTTTTTGTTTATGTAGTATAGAATATAAACATGTTTTATACTATGAATTAGGAAAAGAAGTAAAGTTTTCGTATTTTTAGATGTTTTTGTAGTTAATGATGATTTTAAAATTAATCAAATTATGTTTATATTAGTGTTAAAAACAAATTTTCTATTATAATGATTAAAACCATAAACCGGACCGGACCAGATCATAATTACGGTTTGGTTTGTAAAACAAAACGGTTTGGTTTTGGTTTGTAAAATTATCAAACCATATTTTTACAGTTTGGTCCGGTTTGGTAAGCATAAACCGCCAAACCGGACTGTGTGCACCCCTAATCCCAGGTTTATGAAAGTGCATCACACAGCTTTTCGATTACTTTAGATTTGGCGAGAGAATAATAGGAGATAAATCAAGTGTCCCCAGGAAATATCAGATCAAGACATGTCCAGTAAGTGATTTTACCTACTACCACTGACAAAGAAGTTTTGACGCTTCCTTGAAAAAGCAACAGCTCCAACATCTCCCATATGGCCAACGCCAACCCCAATGCATCGCCTCTTTTCTGACTCCCATAATCTAACCTGTAGATACGTCAGCAGTTACCAATACAACCTAAACCAAGCAAGTAACAAAAATAGACCACTGAAGACAGTCATGTGAGAAATAAGTTCCCACAGAAACATGTAATAACAGCAAAAAAAGCTCTCTATGATATCATGAACAAGCATTTGAATCAGTAATCTAGCTTTGTCAAAATCATCAGTGCTTCGTCACTACCGATTGCTCCCTGCTTCAAATTTTTATTCATAGACCAATGACCAGATACAACCAAATCAGAAGAGAAACAAGCAAACGCAAGGAGCATGACTTACAGTGTTATCCTTGCTACCTGTCACAATTAGTGTTCTCCCAGAACTCGCTAAACAGGTGTCAAGGCACATAATAGTATCAGTATGCCCAGCCAATACGTAGGCACATGACATTGATCCAACATCATAGACGCACACCTGCACATAGACATAAATTATCAATTCTCAAGTACCTTTACTGATATCAAAACCATAACCCTCAAAGCAAAACCACATAATGCATAAGACACTATTTTCCTTCAAAGGATCTTAACGTACACATTGCAGTCAAATAATGGACTGTAAGATTCTCCATCAAGAACTTTTGGCTTTAATCTCTTGCAATTCGAGAGGAGCACGAATGCAGGAGGACATTCTCTTACAACAGAGTATCTTAACAACTCAAAATTGTCAGGAAAACCATCTAACTGGTGCCAATGAGATTTTCACTGGCAGCAGATCTGCTTACAAAGGGAAGAATTTAAGCAAAACGTGAAACACACCTGTTCCAGATTTGTAGCAACAGCAAGAAGCTTTTCATCTTCACCCAAGAACTTCATATCTACAATCTCTTCATTGTTACCAATGAGCCTTTTATTGAGGCTTAAGTCGAAAACCTCATTAGAACGCATCAGTGAACAATAGAAAAGAAATTGCTGGTCTGCAGTGACACACAGTAACCCTTGATCAGATGGCAACACAGTGGCTGCAGTGAAACCTCTTCTGAGCTCTTCATTGTTGGCACTAAAAGCCACATCTGAAGTCTTCTGCTCAAACAGACAAACTGCACTGTTGTAGAAAAACGATGAGTCGAGTAGCATAAAAGACACAAATTTTGCTCAGCAACATTGCAAGTATCCTTCATTGTATAAGTTCAGCAAGATATCATTTTTACCCTTCTGAGTTCCATATCCGTACGATCCCACGTTCACCAACAGTGATGAAATAAACTTCAGGGTGACCATTTCTGCTTTTCCCCGTTACTTTTGAAGATATATGAGAATAGAAAGTAGTTCCAGAGTGAATGACACAAACAGCTTCGAGCACCTCATATGCTGGTACCGTCATCTTACAGCTGTAGTCATTGAGGTCCCATATGTTGACAACCTGAAGCAATTCAAATGTAACACCAGTCAAAATAATTAGTATCAATAAAGATAAAAGAAAGCAGAGACAAATCCTAGAAGCAAAACTAATATTGTACTCAAAAGCTTAGCACAAAACAACAAACATCGAATACTGTTAGACATCTCTCATTCAATATACAGGTGCAACAGAATGTTTAAAACAAATTTGTGAGACAAGCGTGAGATGGAATATCGCCCTAATGAAGCAAGTACGTAACAGAATGCAACAAGCCACAGCTTTTACTAACAATGGCTCATACAAAAAATGAGAAAACTAATAACTGAACAATTTCTTGCTGTAATTTCTGAAGTGGAGACAATTTTTTCGTTCAAAGCCTTTCATTGTGATTTTTTAATTATTGGAATTTTCTTTTTTTTTTTCCCTTCTTTTGATAGATAAAGTGGTTTGAAGTCATTTGCTGTTAGTGGCTTGTTAAAGCACAGTGGTCATGTAATATACCAACTGTGGTCATGATTCCGACCATTAGTTGGAAGTACCAACTGAAGATGATTATTAACAATATAAGTCTCCAAATACAAGTAAATCCTCGGCAAAATATTAGGATTCTACAGATGCAGTAGTTTATAACTAAAGCAGGTATCATAATTCTGTCAATTTACAGTGAACTGAGACTGAAATGTGGACATCAATTTGATAGTTCAACATATGAGAGAGAATTGAAATATCATGAATCATATTTGATATTAACATACATGAAGGGCCTTCCCAAAATAGAACAAAACACCTCAATTTTGGTTTAACACAATTCAGTGTGCTCAGTCCAAAATACGTATAATACATGGCTTTAGGTCAGCGCCACTATCATCAAAGCTCGAAGTCCACGCTACATATGGGTTAGTCAGACAATCCCCCTCCCAAAAAAGAGCTTGTTTTGTTGTCACACCCTTTAAAATTGAAGGATCATCCAATATCTATTATACCAGCTAATACCAGATAAATGCTTTTGATGTCAAAAAATCAGTCAATCTAACAAGCACATTACTTAGTTTGCATGGTAAGAGCTCATAGCATCTTATGCAATTCTTTCTTAGTTTCACAATCCAAATAAACATTTACTAAGGTGCTTTTGTTCTCTAGTATAAAGCCACGTTATCCATTTATCTTCATATGACCATCTAAGCACTTCCACATGTGTCTTGTTTTAAGTTGTCCAATATTCATATATGTAAAGAAAATATATTTTATAAGGGAAGAATTATAATAAGTAAGGGAAGAAATTATAATGAGAAAGCAATATTGTACAATAAGTTAAAAACAAAATTTCTTCAAAATAAAAGAAAATATAAATATTGTTAAACATAAAGCCGACCAACATTCTATTTTCAAGGCATCCGACCAGAAAAAAGTGTTCAGGTCCACTTATACTTCAACGATTCATTATGCCGTAAAGTACAAGTAAGGGATAAGGATACTTGAATATTGAAACAACACTTGATCACCTCAAATTCGACAAAAACATAAAAAGATTTTAGAAAATAATCAATTTTGATCTCCAGACACATACTCTTGTCCAACACGCACACCCGCGGTTGGTAATAATCAATTTTGATCTCCGGACACATACTCATGTCCAACGCGCACGCCCATGGTTGGTAAGTTATGTCTACCTTACCTAACCAAAAGCATTGCATAATGTGATGCTCAAGTTCATATCTTGTTCAAGGAATAGACTGACAATCTAGTCCAAGTACAATTTGCTCCTTTTCCCCATCTAAATTTCTCAGAAATCACAACCACAGGTTTCTAAAACCTCCTTCCATGCTACTGTCTTATAAGCCAGCAAGTAGAACAAGCAATAGAATTTGAAGCAATGGAGAAGTGAGACCAGCAACAAAGAGTAATATATATCATACACTTGCGCAAATTATGGGCGTGAATGTTCTCCAGATGTGAAGTGAAAGAACTGAAAGCTGAGAGTGCCAAATAATGAGACTAAAAAACATGCCTTATCTCTTCCAGAAGTAAGTAAGAATCGATTATCCTGTGATGTTGCCAAAGACGTCACTGCTGAGAAATGTTTTTCCATTGTTGCAGCACACTTTTTAGTAATGAGATCCCAAACTCGTACGGTAGCATCATCACTTCCTGACATAAGCTGTAAAATAGAGTAAGTGATACACACTGTTTACCAACAAACTTCAAGGAAACATCAAACAACATGTTCCATAAATGACCAGTATATTATTCTTTCCAGTAATCAGGAAAAGTGCCATAAACCATTCTCACTTGACATGGATACATATAGACAGACATTTTCAATCAGCTATACAGAAAACACTCAACCAAGCATGAGAGACCTTAATTCATACAACATGATGTAGGTTCTTTATCAGACTTCAGATATAATTCAGGCTTCTACTATAAGGGCTCTCATCATGGCATCTGGATCAACCAAAATAAGGCAATTGTTTCAGGAGAACTATCATATCAGGGTCCTTAGTTATGGAAATCATGAGATTGAGAACCTAAGATAATTTGTACCAAGTCAATGGATTGCTCAGTGAAATATGGTTTACCAACACTAGAGTAAGGAAAGAACCAATTTCCCCAAGGTTAAGCACATATCAATTAGAAGTAGAACTGTCATTGATATCTAGAAAAGCACAACAAATAAAACCTTCCTATCCCCTTCCTGCCTCCTTCCTCCCCAACATCAAGGTAGAGGGTGGAGGAGAAAGGAGTAGTGGGTGTTTTACAAGAAGCAGGCAAGGGAAGGCAGAAAGGGAAGGTCAGGGAGATTTCACAAGCAAAGGTGGTGGGAGGCGGTAACAACACCAAATATGATGTGGTATACGAAGAAGTTTCAGGTCAAGGGAGGAGAGAGGTCAATGACAACAAGGGATGTTACTGACATACAAAGGAAGAGAGTTCTGGGTCAAGAAGAGAAAAGGAGAAACCTTTAGCGATTTTAAATAGATTTAACAAATTGATGAGTTTTTTTTAATTTCTCAATCAATTTTTATTGCATGGGAATATTCTCTCTTAGCTAGAGGCGTATAATTAACCAAGCCGCATCATGCTATTTAACTCAAAAGACTTGCCTCTCAAGCTCAAGCCAAGTAGATCTCAAGCCTAGTAAAACTTGAATTCAGCCACTCACAAACCTAGATGAGCCTAAATAACCCAATTGGGAGCTAAAACACAGGCCTAAATGTGCCCAACCAAGCTAAGTTCAAACCTAAGTCAACCGAGTTTTGGCATAATCAAACCCAAACGAGCCTATTCAACCCCGAATGAGCCCAGGCTGAGCCTAAATGAGTCTAAACAAGACAAGCTTAGCTCAAAACTTTCCCAGCTAGGTTCAAGCTTAATCACGTTAAGGCAAGTTCAAGCTCATGACAAATCAAGCTCTAGCTCAAAGTGTACACGCTTGGCAAGATTTGAGATTGCAAAGATGAGCCCTACACGATGGGGCTCTCCTCAGCTCAGCTCATTTAGTCAGTATGCCATGTCGCCTGCTTTCAAAAAGAAAAGAAAAGAAAAGAAACCTTGAGACTGCAAAATTTTATCACTTAGGTATCCTATGCACAAACATTATGAATGTTTGTCAAAATCCAATAAATTTTCACTATAAAATGTTGACGTGATACATGATTACAACAATTTATATGAGTTATATCAATGTTTTGAGTGAAAATCCAAAGGATTCAGAAAACAATTCATTGAAATTCTAACAAATGATATTATATATTAGCAAAATAATGAATCGTGATAGCATTTTACGACAGGAAATCATAACATTATGTAGAGAACACTTATCCATTGTTATAAATATGCTCCAAGTTAGCAACTTCAAATAAAAATCCACCGAATTCTGGCAGAAAGTACCTAATTCATAAAATTCTTAAACATCAAGATACCTGAGTGATAATTTTTTTAAACCTCAGCATAACTCATTGTATATATTGAAATGTCAGAGTACTTAGATGATAAATCCTCAAACCAAGGGTACCTAAGCGATAAATTCCCTTATTGTTGATCACGATCTATAACTTGCAAAAGATAAGGGGTATTACATATGAAGAGCACACATTATTCATTTTAGCATAATGAACTATTTTTTGTCACGCTATAAATTCCTTTATCTCCTCAATTCATTGCATACATTCCTATATAAAACATGATCAGTGTACTTATACCAACAAATAAGTAGCCCTTTAAAGTATTGACCTTTGGAAAAAAAATATTTCACAGAACAACAATAATCCAATTGGTCCAGCCAAGCCACCAATCACTAGATTAAATGGCGGTCAGCATCACCAAACATCAGACAGGAGAGTAGAAATACTTAGCTTTCAGAACCTCAATCAGCAAACATCCATAATATACAAAATGCTCAACCACTGCAAGCTTTGCGCACGAAAGTGTAAAATATCATGCACAAAATTTTTCAACTTTTATCCTTCTTTGATCAGCAAAACGCAAAGGAACAAAAAGGAACATACCCAGTGCCTCAAGGACTCCCGCCTACGCAGGGTCTGGGGGGGGCGGATGTACGCAGCCTTCCCCCTTCAGGGTGTTAACCTGAAGAGAGGCTGTTTCCCAGTGCCCCGAACCTGAGAGTAAGGACTTCCCAGGAGGTTACCCATCCTGGTACTACTCTCACCCAAGCACGCTTAACTTCGGAGTTCTATTGGGATCCGGGGAAGGCGTGTTGGTTCCCTCTTTGGTTGATCAGCAAAAAGCAAGCAGAAGATAAAACAAAACAAACTCTGAAGGAAGACATTAAGTCAAAGTCATTGCATCAGGTAACTCATCTCAAATCAGGTCCATATAGCAATACTATGTCAGGAAAATAGTTATATGTCACATCTTGATCTTTTATTGTGTAGAGTCGCCATTTGGTGAATGCACAACCATGAGAGAAAATGCAGTCTGCAACCACAAAATTCTTATCCGGAAAGAAGCTACTTGAAAACCCTGCCAAGACCACTTAAAGAACAGAGAGCAAGATGACCATGAATAATGTAGAAACACAAACTATTGTACTTACTAGCAAATGATTCGGATCAGGATGAAACATGATGCACGTAACCACCCCTTTGTGCCCTTTAAAGTAGTGTGTGCAGAATCCACCATCTACATCCCACACAAGAACTTTTCGATCAGCTCCAGCCGTTGCAAGCAATCCACCTGATGCATCACAAGCCATTGCCATCACTGGCCCTTCGTGGCCCTACTCAAAAAATGGCAGTCATTAAAGCATATAACATCTCATCTTGTCAATAAATCGAATGTACAAATTCAAGTTCTCACATAAACATATGTGTGTAAACATAGTTTTTGGATAAATATATGCTTTATTGGCAAGTAGCAAGTGATTGAATATGTTTGGTACCATTTTTTGTTCGTAGCTTTTGGCTTTTAAGAAACTAAAAACCAAATTTGAAAACCAGTTTTTTCTTATTTTTGGTTTGTTGTCTTCAATCTTCACTCAAACCATGAAGAAAAAGCTAAAAATCAAAAATATATGTTAAAATATGGTTTTTAGTTTTTGAAAAACTAAAAACTGCAAATATAAAACGATATCGAACATGCAGTAAACATGATTGCTAGTTTTGAAAACTTCAATTGCCAAATCTTGAAAGAATTGAATCTTCTTTTAAAAATTTAGATTCTAGGCTTAACCAATGCGAAGTGGACCAGTTGTACTCAAGTGAGCTATCTAGCTAATCCTTGATATCCCAGGGCATCCCACTGATGATAGAAGGCATCATCCTCTCAGCATTCCTATCTGGTATTAAAGCCTATAAGTAGAATATAACGCACTACAAAATAATTGTAGCATTGAAAACTAGAATTAATGGACTAATGAAAACATGTCAATTTCCCTCGCATTTCTCTCCGCATGTCTTTTCTTCAACTGAAGATACGCTTACCGCATAGAGCCTAACTGTATAGTAAACTTCTCTAAAAATGTTATATAACAAAAGGGATTCTTTCTACATAAAACTGCCTTCAAAATAGTCATTTTTCACTCAACTACCACAACTTTTCAATTTTTTAGAAACCACCTTCAAAAGTTTAAATATTTTCAAGCAACCACCTTCATCAATGCCATTAGCATTCCAATTGAAATACACATGTGATTTTGCTTAGGTTATATATAAAATAAAGGAAAACACAAAAAACATCAGTTTTATATGGCAAGTTTGAATGTATGTACACACAAGCATATAGCAAGATTCAAACCTGCATATAGACCATTTAAATGTATATTGTTTTACTAAGCGAGCTAACATTGTTGGTATTAATCACACATCAAGCACATTGGAAGCGAAAACCAATATAAGCATCGAAACAGTAACACACCAATATACGTTGAAGCCATTTCTCAACTAAAGGGAAAAACTATGGGACCCAATCGGGTGCCTCATCCACAATGAGATTTGGAATTACAATCTATATTTGGAACCCCAAATCCCATCTCACACCACTCAGCCCAAACATGACTATTGCACAGTGATTCACCAACCCTCCTCAATATAGCTATTGCACAACGAACCACCAACCCTCCTCAACATAACCCTCACATCTTTCCTCATTGTTCTTCTTCTCTCTAATTAACTCTCATCTGACAAACCCCTTTTATAATTAAGTTTCCTCAATCTAATATGATTCAAAATACTGAATCAAATCAAACTCATTTCAATAACCCAATCTTAATCAGATACAACCAAATCATAGCTTATCTAAATCTCAAATAAAACAAATGAATATCTAATTTTGAGGCAAAGATATATTTACAAACACCAACATGTGAGTTCATCTCTCCTCTTTTATATAAAAAATGTAAAATTACACGTATAACCTCAACAGAGAACTAACGGCATTAACATAAGTGATCGATTGAGAAAATTTAAACTTTTGAAAATAATTTTACCAAAAATAGAGAAGTTGCATTTGTTAAGTGAAAAATAACTATTTTTAAAGTAGTTTTTGATAATTAAAAAACCCTAACAAAAATCTAATTAGCGATAATGTACCTTCCAAGACCGGATGCATTTGAGAGTGGAAAGATCCCAAACCCTAATTTGCCTACTATGGCTAGAAGAGAAGAGAATTCGACAGTTAGGGCTAAGAGCGAGGGCAGTAACTTGCTCGGAATCGCCGTCAATGGTGGCTTTAACAGAGGCGTTGGATGAATCAACGATGATGATGGAATCACCGCAGGCGCAGGCGAAAAAGGAACCGTCGGATGAGACAGTGAAAGGGCCACCAGTGTAGAAACGGCGGAAAGATTGAGCGCAACGGTAACTCTTCTTGTAGCTTAAGGTCGCCATTTTCGCAAGCTTGGAGGGATGGTGATTTCGTGCTGGCGCTGGCGCAGGCGCAGTGAGCTTCTTCCCAGGGGTTTTAGGGTTCAAGTGTCCTGTAATATACGTGAGTATTTATCTATCTATATCTATATATATAGGGATGATAATTGGACCCGAATTCGCAGGATATCCATCTAATCTGATCCACTTATGATGGATTTGGATGTAACAAATGGGTTTTAAATAGATTTGGATGTCGATAAATGAGTTTTTGATCGGGTTGCATTTGTATGATATCAAACATAACCCAAACCTGATCCAAATCCAAGCCAAAATTATGTTTGGTGTAGAAAAAAATTTTAAATTACTAAAATTTGAGTTTTTAATATGACAAAGTGTGCCAACATTTTAGAATTTTTCTGACAGTATAATATTTTTTTGTAAAACCCATAATGTAAAAAATATATGTATAAAGATTAATGGTGAAAAAATTTTTGAACGGTGACCTAATATTGAATTATTACTATATTATACATATTAAATAAAAAAAATAAAAATATGCAGCAATTTGTCCAAATATTGCTTTTAAGTTACTATTGTCGCAAATTATTGTTACACATATTAATATTAAATTTTAATATATATTTGTTTTAGGATTTAAATAGATTATGGATTTAGGTCGGATATTCATTTCACCCAATGAATTTGGATTCGAATTGAATTTTTATAGAATAAATGGATTTTTTTCAGATTTGGGTTGGATCGGTTTTTTCTGAGTTGGATCCGGATGAAGGCAAACCCAACCCAAATCCGATCCATTGCCATCCCTAATGGGGAACGGCTGAAATGAGAATGGAAGTTCTGTGAGAATATGAGAAAATTAAATATACACCGTTAGATTTTAAGTAAGATTGATCAATGGTTCAAATAACACACCAATTTTTTTCTCCCTCTCTCCTCCCCGTTTACACTAAGGATGGCAATTGCACTCAAATCAATTGGATATCCATCCAACGTAATCCATTTATGATATATTTGGATTAAAAAAATAGATTTTAAATGGATTTGAATTTGGATGTTGATAAATGGGTTTTGGGTCAGGTTGGATTTGGATGACATCAAACCCAACCCAGACACAACCAAAATCCGAGCCGAAATTATGTTTAATGTAGAAAAAAGTAAGGCCTCGTTTGGTATGCGTGAAGTAAATGATGGAAGTTTCAATTTATAGGAAGTTTTATTTTCAGGTCATGTTTGGTGTATAGGAAGTGGATAAGATGTGGGAAGTTAAATTTCTAAGTAAGTTCCAATTGCTTCAAAATGGGGGAAGTAACTTACTGAGTCCCCCCTAAGTAAGTTTTATTTCTTTTATTAATTTTAATCCATATGACAATTTTATCCCTTTTAATTTGTGATCCCTTTTAATTTGTGATTGCGACAAGTTTACTCATTACTATCCATATCAATGATGTTAGAAGATCAAATATGGGCGTAATAGTAATTTTAATTATATTTCATGGGAAGTATTGTGTTAACCAAATAAAACATAATAATTGAATTTATAGGAAGTCCTATTTCCCATATAAGCAGCCACACACTTTTATACTACTCAGTTGACAAGGGAAGTGAATTTTTCTAAGAAGTACGACTTCCTGCAGGAATTCAATTCCTTCGGCGTCCGAACGAGGCCTAAATCTTTAACACGTCAAACTATATTCCAACAATTTTTTATTGTGCCAATATTTTAAAGTTTGTTTTGGCACTATGATCTTTTCTATAGAACTATGATTTAACAAATTTATGTATAAAAATTACTTGTTAAGAGGTATTTAAATGATTGTCTAATATTATATTTATACATATTAAATAAAAAAGGGAAAAACATATGGTGATTTATCCAAATATTAGCTTTTGCGGTATTATCATCACATTATTATTGTTAATACATTATTATTAAATTGTAATATTTTTATTTTATTTTATCATTTAAATGGGTGATGGATTTGCATTGGATATTTGTTCCACACGATAGTTTTAAATTTGGATTGAATTTTTATTGGATAAAGGGGCCTTTTTTGGAATTCGAATTGGAATGGGTTGGATTTTTTCTGGGTTGGATTTAGATGAAGACAAACCCGAAATTGCCTTTTTTACCTCAATTTTTTTTACTCTGCCTCCTCTCCCTTTTTAACATTTCACTATTTTTTTTATCTCCTTTTCTTTTTATATTTACACCCTAATTTTTTTACTCTTTCTCTCTCATATCCTTTTTACGTTTACACCCCAATCTTTTACTCTCTCTCTCTTCTCTCCTTTCTATGTTTACTCCCCAATTGTTTTTCTCTCTCTCCTTCCCTTTCTTCGTGTATATCTTTTTTTTTTTACTCTCTTTCTCTCTCCTTTCCTTTCTATGTTTACACTCCATTTTTTTTTTTTACTCTTTCTATTTTTACACTCCATTTTTTTTACTCTCTCATCCACTTTCTACGTTTATACACTAATTTTGCTAAAGGTAATTATTGCACACATCCTCTCCTCTCTCTGTCTCTATTAAGATTTGATTATAATTTTTATTTTTTTGACAATACTAGGTAAAGTTTGTAAGAAGAGACAAAAAAAAATTAAATACTATAAATTGATACCTAATTAGCAAACAGATATAAAAATATTTGACGCTTTTTTAATGTCAAAAAAAATTAAAATAAAAATATTTGACAAATACTAGCAAAATTAATAAGGCTACTCCTATCAATGGCCCCATTTTTGAACTCTCATTTTTGACATATCATAAAAAATGGGGCTTTATCCAAAAATGAGGCTTCTCTTCTCCATCGAAAGGCCCATTTTTTTAACCCCATCTTTTAAAATTTTTAATTATTTTAATAGTTAATGTTATTCATCTATTTTATTTAATTCATGAAAAAAAAATAATACAATAAAAATAAATGTGATTAAAAAAATAATTAATTATATTAAGAGAACGAATTAAAATTATAAAAATTAATATCTATATTAGTAAAAAAATAACATAATATGAATAATTAGAAAAAAATACTCAAATTTAATTTATACAATTTATTAATATTTAAAACAAATTTTTAAATAAAATTAATATATCTTATTAATTAAAAATATAAATTAAATTAAATTAATATTAAAAAGTAAAATGGGGATGGGGCTCCCGGTGGAGCCCTATTTTAAGCTTATAGTGTGCCTTATATTTACGTATTTTATTCTTTATTTCTGCAATATATTCAACTTTTACATGTGTGTTTTGTTGTAATCTAGGGATATTTTGGCTTAGAGTGCACCAAAACAAACAAATGTTAAAAAATGGCAGAATCAAATGTAATCGAGGCATAATTGAAGACTATGTTGAGAAACCTGACCACACGTGGAAAAAATGACCAATTAGGTTGTAATTCGGTAACCCAAATAGGTTCCATGGATATATATATACAGTGAAGTTCTTATGAGAGGGTGAGAGCATGAGAGGGGTGAATCATGGCCCTCCATTGTAATGGACGGTCAAGATTTGTTAAAAAAATAATCATCATTTACGACCTATCCCCTTCATGGGGCGAAAAAAAGAATGTCACCCCCGCCCCTTCCATTTGCAACCCAACCCCACCCCGCCACCCACCTCACCAGCTCACCACCACCACCTCCGACTCCACTCCTTCCTCTCGCGCCCCCACCCCATCCCTCCACCCACCACCACCACCTCACCCACCGCTTCCCACCAATTGCACCACCTTCCAATTTCAACCCCCCCTCCTGTATACTCGAACCTCCCCCCGACACCACCTTCCCCCTCCCTCACACCCAACTCCAACGACCCATAAACTACTACCATCAAAGGCCGACCCCGGACACCATCACCTCCCAAACGCCTCCAAGGCGCGAAACCGGTTGGTAGCAGGTAAGTTTTAGCCATGCCGACTCCAAGTCTGACTCCCCATCCTCTATTTTAGGATTCTAGTATATTATTTATTTATTGGTGTTTTATTGTATATTATCTTGGTATTTATCATCTTATTTCTGTATTTATTTGCTTATTTATATATTATAGTACCTATTCTTGGATTATTTATTTGTCTTGTATTCTTATTTGTTATTTATCTATTTACTTATTATATATCATCCTAATTGTTAGTTTACTTTGTAATATGATTAATCGCTGTTTATTATCGTACTTACTCCTTGCTAGGGTATGAAATTTGCTAGTGTATCTATTAGTGCCTATTCACAGCTAGTGTATGAACTTTGCCAGTTGTGGAACTCCAAACTTAAGGTCATCTTCAAATGGGTTGGGGAAGGGGCGGAATAAACGCGACGAGGGGTGCTTGATAATAGGGACATTAAATGTTGGCACACTAATGAGAAAGAGCTTTGAGGTGGCTCAAATGATGTTGAGGAGAAGGCTCAACATCCTGTGCCTGCAAGAGACTAAGTGGGTGGGTACAATAGCAAGTGATGTGTTAAGTTATAAATTATGGTACTCGGGCCAAGCAAGGGGGAGAAATGGAGTGGGTATTATTGTGGATAGTCACCTCAAAGACAAAGTAGTAGGGGTGACTAGAATTAGCGATAAAATCATTAGTATCAACTTGGCCTTAGATGGGGAGATACTGAACGTCATAAGTGCCTACGCACTGCAGGTTGGGCTGACAGCATTGAAGAAGGCTAGATTTTGGGAAGACCTAGATTTAACAGTGCAAGGCATACCCCAAAGCGAACAAGTTGTGATTGGGGGTGACTTTAATGGGCATGTGGGAGCGAACACTGAAGGTTATGCACCCCACCATGGAGGATTTGGCTTTGGAATGAGAAATGAGGAGGGTAAGGCATTATTAGACTTCGCCGTCACTTATGAGTTAACAGTGACCAACACCTTCTTCAAAAAGCGAGAGGACCACATTGTCACGTATCAGAAAGGTGGAGCGAAGACCCAAATTGACTACATACTACTAAGGAAGACAATCCAAAAAGATTGCAAGGACTGCAAGGTTATCCTTGGGGAGGACCTATCAACACTACACAAAGTTGTGTGCACTGAGATCAAGGTCAAGAGAAGGGGCAGGAAAGCCTTCAAAGCGCCATTGAGGTGCACAGGCTGGAGGGACCTAAAAGGCGAAAAGTCAATAGCATTTAAGGAAAAAGTAGAGGCTGAGCTTAGAGGGGACTGCGAGGGAGATTTAAATCTCGTGCGGAGCCAGGTTGCCCAAAAGTTGAGAGATGTGGCAAGTGAAGTTCTAGAAGTATCAAAGGGAGGAGCTGCAACCAATAGGGAGTTGTGGTGGTGGGGCAGGGAGGTCCAGGAAAACATTAAGGCCAAGCGACGCTGCTTTAAGGAATGGGATCAAAGTAGAGATGAGGACAAGAAACAACAATATAAACTGGCAAAGAAGGAAGCAAAGGTAGCAGTAAGGACAATCTAAAGCCTTTGATGAGTTCTACAAAATGTTGGACACGGCTGAGGGGGCCAGGGACATCTATAGAATTGCAAAGGCAACGGAAAGGAGGACTAGAGACTTGGACCAAGTAAGGTGCACAAAGGGGGCGGATGGGCAAGTGCTCATAGATGAGCAACAAATTAAAGCTAGGTGGAAATCGTACTTCCATGAGCTGTACAACAAAGAGGGAGATACAGTTGCACCTATAGGGAAGCTACAAGTAACGACGGAGCCAGAGGCCCATGGCTACTACACCAGAATTAGACCCGAGGAGGTGAGGGAAGCATTAAAGAAGATGGGCAGGGGTAAAGCAGTCGGCCCAGACGGAATACCCATTGAGGCATGGAAATGCACTGGGGAAGTGGGCATCAGATGGTTGACCAAATTATTTAACCAAATTATCCAAGGGGAAAAAATGCACAATGAATTGCGGAATAGTGCACTGGTGCCTATCTACAAGAACAAGGGCGATATTTAGAGTTGTGCCAACTATAGAGGAATTAAACTAATGAGCCACACTCTAAAACTTTGGGAGCGAGTAATAGAAATGAGGCTTCGGCAACAAGCAGGGGTATCAGAAAACCAATTCGAATTTATGCCAGGCAGGTCTACCATAGAAGCCATTCATCTCCTGAGAAGGGCTATAGAGTACTACAGGGACAGACAAACGGACCTTCATATGGTTTTCATTGACCTAGAGAAGGCATATGATAGAGTACCAAGAGAAGGCCTATGGAGGGTCCTGGGGGGGAAAGGCATTCACGAGCCTTATATACGAGTCATCAAGGACATGTACAAAGACGCCCAAACCATTGTGCACACTACGGAAGGGGAGACAGATGCTTTCCTTATTACAGTGGGAGTTCACCAAGGATCAGCCCTCAGTCCCTTCCTGTTCATTCTGGTTATGGATGGGCTCATCAGGCACATCTAGGAAGACGTGCCTTGGTGCATGCTTTTCGCGGATGATATAGTCCTGGTGGGAGAATCTAGGGAGGAGGTGAATGACAAACTAGACCTCAGGAGGATGACCTTAGAATTAAAGGGTCTAAGACTCAGTAGATCTAAGACAGAGTATATGGAATTCAAGTTCAGCTCCTCCACCTTGCCAAGCATAGAAGCTGTTAAGATTGGATCAGAGTGCATATAATAGAAGGCATGATTTAAATACTTGGGTTTCATAGTTCAACAAGATGGAGAAGTGGATGCAGATGTCAACAATAGGATTAAGGCGGGATGGCACAAATGGAGGATGGGCTCCGCAGTACTGTGCGATAGGAAGTTCCCATTAAAGTTAAAGGGTAAGTACTACAAGACAGTAGTGAGACTGGCTATGACCTACGGAGCAGAGTGCTAGCCAGTAAAATGTCAACACACGCAGAAGATAAACGTGGCAGAGATGAGGAAGTTAAGATGGATGTGTGGACACACAAGGTTGGACAGGATTAGAAATGACGTCATAAGAAGTAAATTAGGCGTCGCCCCGATAGAGGATAAGTTGAGGGAGTAATGACTATGGTGGTTTGGACATGTTAAGAGGAGGCCCACAAATGCCCCGGTCAGGAGATGCGAGCAACTCGATATTACAGATGGCAAAAGGGGGAGAGGACGGCCAAAGAAGAGCTGGATGGAGTCGATCTGACGAGGCCTCTCATATCCCAACATGAGGGAGGAGATGGCTCTACATAGAACTCAGTGGAGGATTAGTATAGGTATACCAGACGTAGCAGTGTAGGAGCATCCCACTATAGTGGGCTCGCTTTGATAACACGAGGATGCTTGGCAATGGTTCCGGCTTGAATTGCTTGGTGCTGCTACGGTTGGATGGAGTCAACTCGACAGATGCGCATGGAGGAAGAAGCAGGCAAATCAAGAGTTGAATAGAAACACAACCAGGAATGCGAACGTCCACCTACATGGACACCTATTCCTTCACTGAAGACAAAGAAATTTGAAAAGAAATTAAAGAAGAATTCCATGAAGATAAGTGGACAGGACCTTGCCTACCCCAACCTAATTGAAGAGACGACCCTATTTTGAGCTTAGGGATATCTATTATAGCTGTGCAATAGCATTTACGCATCAGTAGGCTATCTCAAGCTAGTATGTAGACACGCAATGTGGGTGCGTGTAGGGCACTTAGGACTCCTAGGATTTACTCTTTACACTATTTCACTCATTCTCTACAATACATGCTACACCCTCTCACACACTTTCTCTAGTTCTCCCTCTCCCTCTCTATCTTCTCTCTTTATCTTTCTCCCTCTCTTGCGCTCTCTATATCCCCCTATCTCTCTCCCTCTTTTCCTCCCATGCCTCGTACACTATGTTCGCATGCGCATACATACATGCATACATGCTTACTTAATTACCTACTTACATACATGCATACATACTTATCTGATTATGTGCTTATATGCTTGCCTGTTATTTGTTGTTCTCCCTTTCTCTTTTCTCCTATTCGTCCTCATTTGGGTTGAGTGATTATACACCTGCGGGCATACTAAGCACTCACCCAAATTGGGTCAGATTTTCAGGTTGGTGGTCCTCGAAAACAGTCTCCCGCCAGGGTCTCACCCTGACGGGATAAAACTGCGTACATCTTCCCCCCCCCCCCCCCCACAGGGACCCTGCGAGAGCGGGAGCCCTTGGGGCACTGGGTATGTTGTTGTTATTGTTTAATGCTTAACAAATCTTGGCCATAAATTTTTTTTTTAATATCCAACAAATCTTGGCTGTTCATTACAATGGAGGGCCAAGATTCACCCCTCTCACCCTCTCATAAGAACGCTACAACGTTCTTATGAGAGGGTGAGAGCATGAGAGCATGAGAGGGGTGAATCATGGCCCTCTATTGTAATGGACGGTCAATATTTGTTGAGCATTGAAAAAATAATAATAATTTACAGCCCACACCCTTCATGGGGCAGAAAAAAGGAAGGGGTAAGGGAGGGGAATTAGTTTTTTTTTTTTCAATGCTTAACAAATATTAGTCATAAATTGTTATTTTTTTAATATCCAATAAATCTTGGCCGTTCATTACAATGGAGGGTTAGGATTCACCCCTCTCACGCTCTCACCCTCTTATGAAAACACCGCCCTATATAGACATACATATATATAGGAAAATTATTACTTAGGTATGTTGTTGTGAATTCGGGCCCTAAATTAGACCCGAACTCAACTCGAAAACAGGATCTTGTCCAGCAACGAAAAACCCACAAACGAAACAATGCGGAAATTAAACCAGAAACAACGAAAACAACGAAGAACACGCGATATACGTGGTTCGGCACCTCAGCGAGGTCCTAGTCCACAGGCCTCCGTTTTTAGAGAAGTCAAATCCACTATCAGTAAAGTTAGGGTTACAATCATAGAACGAGCATCAAGTCTAAAAACGAAAACCATAACGGAGATTAAAGCAAGAAAATGAGAAAGAACAAGATGAAAGCCATCACCGAGCGAATATGGGCGAAGAACAGCCTAGGGACCCAAGCCCTAGCCGGAATCGTTGAAGAAGACCTTGTTTGGGACGACGCATCGCCTTGAACCAAGCATCTTGAGCTCCAAGATTCACCACCGTCTTCTTCTCCTTAATCTTCAGCCCCCTACCTCGGACTTCACGCTTTCTCTCGCTCCTCGACCTTTCTCACACTAGAAACGCTGTCTTTCTCCTCCATGTTTTCTCCTCTCTCTCCTCTGCGTTTTCTTTACAGAAAACCCCATAGAAATGGGTTTTCACCATTGCTCTCTCTCTCTCTCTGTAAAAGCAACCCCTCTTCATTTTTCATCTTTTTTTGTAAAAGGTTAAGTAATGGGTATATAAAGCAACAGTGGCACATCTCATCCAATGGCTGAGACTGGGACATGTGGCATCAATCTGACGGGATGAGCTAGCTGGCTGGCACGGGTATCCGGGTTGGTTAATAACCAACGGGTAATATAACAAATATGATATTATTTTACCCAAACAAAAATACAATATATTTTTCAAATCTTTTACCCATTTTAAAACCCAATTTCAAATCAATAAAATTGTCTATAATTTCTATTCCCCAAATTAGGATATAATTATACAAGTTTGCCTCCAACGAGCCTAAACAAGACGGGTGGCTAAAACCGGCAAACGACATCCTAATTTCCCGAATATAAATTCTCCGACAATTTTAACCTTTCATTTAGTCAAGACGCTCCAACCTATTATTACTGATGAATGTACAAAACTCAGTTACATCCTATAGTGGATATCGAATTTCATGGGACCATACTCCAACAAACTCCACCATGGTCTCATGAAATTAACTCACAGCGCTCCTTCGAAAATAGAGGCCATTTCGAAAACAAGTTTCACACCAAGAAACTAAACATGCTCACACAACAACATGGGCACAATCATGGTGATCTAGTCTATCACAATATCAACACGAAATCCAAGCTAAGCATGCAATTCACCTAGAATTCAAGTTAGCCAAATCAATTCATACATTGCATCACAAGACTCCACCATGAACAATATCCAAAATAACCCAATATGAGCAAACAACTTGTGAACCATTAACCCAAACCAAAGGTATTTAAACATAACCTAAATACCAAACAAATGGTCAATCCAAGGTTCATTAGACCTATACCTTACACTTTTCCCAAAACTAGAAAAGAAGGAATGAAACAATGATCCTAAGGGCATACAAGTCTCCAAAGACAACACCAAGTCCACATATGACTTAAACATATCATGTTTTCTCAATTCTTGGCTAAAATTCAGTAAAATAGCTCAAATACATAATAATATGCAGAAAATTCAGCACCTAAATGTCAAAATCTGCAGTAAAATCAGTAGCAAATAATATTGACAGCAACATAGATACACACCAGCATGTATGCAGTCCAAAACAGCAACAAATTCAACTTGAAACAGTCCATAAACATGTTTATTATCACTTCAAGCAACAAGTACCAATATATTCAACTTGATTCCAACATAGCCTTGGAAAATACATGAGACCTCAACATGGAGACCAAGACACTAAATCACACAGATTTTCCATAAGAACTCACAAGTTCTCTAAAGCCTTTACAATGATCAACTATTTCACTTAATTCACTCAAACATTCGTAAGAAACACCAATTCTTGCATACAAAGTCTAATCCATGATTAAACTCAAAACATGCAATACTCTATCCACACACCGGGTCCAAGATTGTGCAACTAGACATGCCTAACCTAAGAGTTGTCAATCTTAGGTTCAAGGCTTCCATTCCAACAAGTTCACAATCAACCTCAAGCATTAAACACATGTTAACCACTACAATCACATAGAACATTGAAAAAGGCACATAATTCGAGTTCTGAACAGCACAGTTAGCCACACAACAGCAGCACCAACACCATGCTAGGGTGTTCAAACTAACACCAAAACAGAATCCAAACCAAGGACTCCCATCTGACCACCAATTGGGTCAGGCTCGAGCAATTTACCTCCGAAATCGCTCCACCAAAACAAGAATCTACTCCGGATTCTCAACCGACCATACACGAGGTCGAACAAGCGATTAACCCCAAACCGATCCACAGATTAGATGCACCTAGAGCTTTCTCACTTCAATACAAATCGTTAGTCTCAAGGCATAAACATCTTTTCCACATCAAGAAAGCCACAGGATGTTCAAACAACAACGAGAAATCCATACTATCTAGGCCGCCTAATCGAGTATCCAAAACCAAGACACTTAAAACACGTCTCAACTACCACGTAGGAGACAAACCAGGGCGTTAGATGCAGTCTGACGCTCAAACCGAATGACCCATCTCCAATACTAGTCCAACCCGACTAGAGACAACCAAGGACTTCAAGAAGGTCCTAACCAATTAGACACTTTTAACGTTCCAAAAAAGAAAACCAAGTTTTCTTAACTATTCAAGGATATCCAATGTTCTACACCCAAGATAGATGTCCTACAACCATCTCTCAAGAAACATCTACCACACACACCCCACCGCCTATTTAAATCCAAAACAGGCAGTAAAAGTCCTCAATCCAGGTCAAAACAAAGCATCCCACGTCTAAACCAGCCCCCAGATCTAATTGTAAAGTCAAACCTAAATTTCTGATAGTGATTAAATATTTTCATTTTTCTTTCATATCGCACATATGTTCTTCCTTTTTCCGGACTTTTATCATACTACCACATACACAGCAGTAGCCGAAAAATAGCACTCAGACTTTTCGAAGAAACAAAAGCCCATTGATCATCTCAAAACAAGTGTTCTTGTTAAAACCCATTTGAAAATTTTGACTCAAAAAATTTCACAAAAAAACAAGAAACATTTTAGACCCTATTTCTGTAAACATTTTCTTGGTTCTTTCATTTCTCTCCAAGAAACAAAGAACATCCCAATTTTTCAAGAAAACCCTAGATCTGAAAATCAAGACAATCAAACTTAAACCTTCATTCTGGTTCTGGTTTCATTCGTGTTTTTCGTTCTCGCCGTGTAAATGGACACCGAACCAAGGCTCTGATGCCACTTGTTGTGAATTCGGGCCCAAAATCAGACCCGAACTCAACTCAAAAACAGGATCTTGTCCAGCAACGAAAAACCCACAAATGAAACAATGCGAAAATTAAACCAGAAACAACGAAAACAACAAAGAACACGTGATATACGTGGTTCGGCACCTCAGCGAGGTCCTAGTCCACGGGCCTCCGTTTTCAGAGGAGTCAAATCCACTATCAGTAAAGTTAGGGTTACAATCACAGACCGAGCATCAAGTCTAAAAACGAAAACCATAACGGAGATTAAAGCAAGAAACGAGAAAGAACAAGATGAAAGCCATCACCGAGCGAATACGGGCGAGGAACAGCCTAGGGACCCATGCCCTAGTCGGAATCGTTGAAGAAGAGCTCGTTTGGGATGACGCATCACCTTGAACCGAGCATCCCGAGCTCCAAGGTTCACCACCGTCTTCTTCTCCTTAATCTTCAACCTCCTACCTCGGACTTCATGCTTTCTCTCGCTCCTCGACCTTTCTCACACTAGAAACGCCATCTTTCTCCTCCATGTTTTCTCCTCTCTCTCCTCTGCGTTTTCTTTACAGAAAACCCCATAGAAATGGGTTTTCACCATTGCTCTCTCTCTCTCTCTCTAAAAGCAACCCCTCTTTATTTTTCATCTTTTTTTGTAAAAGGTTAAGTAATGGGTATATAAAGCAACAGTGGCACATCTCATCCAACAGCTGAGACTGGGACACATGGCATCAATGTGACGGGACGAGCTAGCTGGCTGGCACGAGTATCCGGGTTGGTTAATAACGGGTAATATAACAAATATGATATTATTTTACCCAAACAAAAATACAATATATTTTTCAAATCTTTTACCCATTTTAAAACCCAATTTCAAATCAATAAAATTGTCTATAATTTCTATTCCCCGAATTAGGATATAATTATACAAGTTTGCCTCCAACGAGCCTAAACAAGGCGGGTGGCTAAAACCGGTAAACGACATCCTAATTTCTTGAATATAAATTCTCCGACAATTTTAACCTTTCATTTAGTCAAGATGCTCCAGCCTATTATTACTGATGAACTTACATAACTCAGTTACATCCTATAGTGGATATCGAATTTCATGGGACCATACTCCAACAGGTATCTTGAGGTTTTAGCATTTATCACTTAAGTACCCTGATATTTTAATATATACAATAAGGTACCTTGAGTTTAGATATTTTATCAATTAGATACCTTAAAGTTTTAAACTTTTATCAATCAGGTACCATTTTGTTAAAAATTCGATAGATTTTGGTTAGAAAATGCTAAAATTGAAAATGACTTCAACAATATATAAGTATCTACATTAGAATTTGATAATTTTTTGCCAAAAATGCGAAAATGATACATAATTATGGTAATTTTTAGGTGATTTAAATCAACATTAAGTGAATATTTTATCCTAATTCGTTGATTTTTTTATGGAAACATTGGCATTGACTTATATATATTATTGTATTCACATATTATATTAACATTTTTTATATAAAATTGATCAAAGTCTTACAAAATTTTATCAACTTCTGTCATAGGTTATCTAAGTGATAAAATATTCAAACCTTAGGGTACCCCATTATATATATTAAAATATCAGGATACTTAAATAATAAATGCTCAAACCTCAGGATATCTAAATCATAATATATATATATATATATATATATATATATATATATATTTAGTATGGTAAAGCCCGGGGGGGGGGGGGGGGGGGGGTGCGGGGGCAGGATATACCCCTCAAGTCCTCAAAGAGGACCACCACATTGTCCATAGTGGGAATCGATCCCGGGATGCCTCGTTTGGCACCCGGCGATCCTTGTACATATATATATATATATTTTTTTATCATGGTAAATTCAGGAGAGGGGGGGGTGCTCTAGTGGGGGCTCGAACCCCAGCGCTCTCACATAGGCGACCGGGAACCACACCACTAGGCTATGAGCTACTTGCTCATATATATTTATATATATATGTACAACATGGTTCCTTGTCTTTTAAAATTTGTTTAATTTAGATCCTCATCTTTTTTTTTTAAATTGGTCCATCATCTTTTTAATTTTGTTCAAATTGGTCCCTTAACTTTTTAAGTTTATTTAAGTTAGTCCATCATCTTTTCTTTTATCAACAATTAATCTAAAAATAATCCAACTATATGTTAATATACCAAAAATAATCCAACTCTATTTTCTAACCAAAAAAAACCCAACTCTAACTTTTCTACCAAAAAATAACCCAAAACCAAAACTTTACCCTACTCTAACTTTTCTACTAAAAAATAACCCAACTTTAAGTTTTGTACCGAAAAATAACCAAACTCTAAAATTAATTTTAAAAAAATACTAAATTGATAGCTAATCATGGCGTGTGGTATGATGCTCCGACAATATATTTTTTTCTATGTATTTTTGGTGTGGCTTGACTTCTTTTCCAATAATTGAGTATAACCCTACAAAAAGGTAACATCCTGGGGCAAAGAACAAGTAAAACAACCGAGGAATACAACCAGAGAACTAGGTTTGCAAATGAGCCGAGCCGAACCACAGCTTGCTCGGCTTGGCTCGTTAACTAAATGAGACCAGCTTGATATTTGTATCATTTATCTAACCGAGCCGCATATCTGTGCTCGCTCAACTCGTTTATTAAATGAGATCGCCTACAAAGAACAAGCCAAACCAAAAATATGTAGCAGAAAAATATACTGTCGAAGCATCACAATTCAGTATTTTTTAAATCAAATTTTTAGAGTTGGTTTATTTTTAGATTAATTTTAGAGTTTGGTTATTTTTTGATAGAAAAGTTAGAGTTCGGTTATTTTTTGGTAGAAAAGTTAGATTTAGGTTAATTTTTGATTAGAAAATAGAGTTGGGTTATTTTTTGGTGCATTGACATATAATTGGGTTACTTTTATATTAATTATTGTTCTTTTATTCAAAATGGTTCCTCACATTTTGTTTTATAACAAAATTAGTCCCTTATATTATGATCAAAATTAGATAAAAATTAAAAAGATGAGGGAGCAATTTTATAATAAAATAAAACATGAGGGACCATTCTGAATAAAAAAAAAACGAGGGACCAAATTAAACAAAATAAAAGATGAGGGACCAATTTGAACAAAACTTAAAACATAAAGGACCAACGGTATAAATAACTATATATATGATAATTGTTGTAGCCAGGGCACAATTTGATGGTTGTAAGGCAATTTTGTTTTTTACTATTTTAAAGACTATTTTGCCCTTCTTTAAGTTATAAAATCACTAATATTAACTTTTTTTGTAAATTATATATTAGTACCTGAGATTTGGTGAAATAATATTTTAGTCTAACAACCGTTAAATTTTTCACAGAAAGGTACAAAATAACCAAAATACCCTTGCTAAATTGTTTAGTCTAGAAAAAAAATACAAAAATCCCCAAGTCTCAGCCATTTTATCACCGCCCACTTATCATCCCCTATCTTCGTTGGTCCAATGCAACACCATCCAACTTTCATACGTCGCGCCACCTCGCCCCACCATTGATCCTTCATCCTCTGTCTCTTGTTGCCCTCTACCTCTCTCTCCTTTCGGGGAGGGGGGTTGAGGAAGAAGTGGTTGGTAGTGATTTTTAGCAGTTAATGTTAGATACTAGTATTTTATGATATTTTATATGTATGTATTTTTTTATATTTACACTTAGGCATCTTTTGTATTTTGTACATGGCATATTCCTTAGGATTCCTTCATTTAGTAGTTTAGAATTGATGAGAGAACTTCTCCCTCTCCCTCTCTTTATAACCGGCCCATAATAGGCATTCATGGGGGTTTTGATTATGTTTTTTTTTTTTTTTTTTTTTAGCGTTTGGTTTCTAGTATACAGTTAGGTCATTTAGTTTTCCTTGAGTTCTATTTAAGTTGTAGTTTTATTCATGTTTAATCATTCAATAAAATTTCTATTCATTCCTATTTGGTGTTCATCTAGTTTTGCCTTGATTTATATTTTTACATAGTATCAGAGCGGGCTTGATCTTGCAGTCTCAGTTTCTCCCCTGCTACCGCTGATCCCAGTCGGCCACTGTGAGCACTTTTTTGCATATTTACTTGTTCTTAATTTGTGTTTATTTTGTTGATTTTCTTTCATAATGTTAGGAGAAAATCCAAACCAAATTGAGGCACTAGTTGCTGTTTCAGGGGGAGATTAGATCTTAGTTCTCCCTACTACTTACACCCCTTGGATCATTTGGGGCTTATGCTTGTTAAAGATGTCTTAACTAGGCCAAATTTTCCTGCGTGGAGACACGTGATTTATAGAGTTTTTAAGGCAAAACATAAAATTGGTTTTCTAGATGGAACGGTTGTTAAACCGGATGAAGATTCTCCGGATTTTGAGAATTGGAGTGCCTATGATTTGATGGTCTCCTCTTAGCTTACATATTTGGTTTCGAAAAAGATAAATGCTAGTATTGCATACTTTGAGACCTCTCGGGATATTTGGTTGGACTTGAAGGAATGATTTTTTCAAGGTAACGTTCCCCGCATTTATGCAATTAAACGCGAGATTTCGCAATTGAAACAAGCAAATATGTCCATTTTCTATTACTTTACCAAGTTAAGGTCTCTGTGGAACGAACTTTATACCTTGGTAGTGATTCCAACTTATACTTGTGGGTCAAGCCAAGCCTTTTTGGGCCATACGTGATATGGAGCGCCTAGTTGATTTGCTTATGGGGCTTGATATGTTGTTTTCTACTGTTAAGTCCCAATTGATGAATACTAAGCCCTTAACTTCAGTTGAGAATGCATATTCTGTTTTATGTCAGGAGGAAAAACAGCAGCTTGTGGCAGCTGGGACCAGTGTGGTCTCGGAGGATGCAATTTTCGCCACAAGGGGATCAATCGCAGCCGCGGTTGGGGATGGATTGCCCATGTCAGGCAATTCTTCTCATCGTGCTAATCGTTCCACACGCTCACATTGTAAGAAGTAGGGGCATGCCAAGGAGCGTTGCTTCGAGTTGATTGGTTACCCTCCCGGTTGAAGAAACAAGAATATGGGTGGAGGAGCACGAGGGCCGACCGAAGGCGTGGCTGCAGACGGCCCTATTACCAGCTGCTCCTCATGTCAGTAACATCAACTTATAGCATTTTTTGGACCCGTTATAGAATCTCCTAGTATAAATCTCACAGGTGAGGTTAAACATTCATCCCGCAGTTGGATTATTGACACAGGTGCCTTAGATCACATGGTTTCTTCACTGTGGGTCATGTTTGATATTTTTGTTAATAATTCGGTTGGACCCGTAAAGTTTCCTAACGAGTCAAAGTTGTCTGTTACTCATGTGGGAAAAGTTCGAAATTTAGAAAACCTTATCCTTAGTAATGTCCTATACGTGCCTGGTTTTCATTATAATTTAATGTCTATGAGTAAGTTAACCCAAAATGGGAATTGTGTGTTAACATTTTATCCTTATATTTGCTGCATACAGGACCTACGCTCAAGGAAGCTGATTGGAGCGGGTAGGCAAAGGGATGGACTATTCCTTTTGACAGTGTAGTCTGTGGCTTCCGCAGTTTTTTCAGTTCATAATAACAAGAAGGCTATTTTGTGGCATCATCATTTAGGCCTTGTTCCCTTCACTAGATTGTCAGTTTTTCCGCATTTGGATATTGAGAAAACAGATTTTATTTGTGATACTTGTCATCGTTCCAAGCAGGCACGCTGACCCTTTCCTTTATCAGTTACAAGAACTCGTGTCTGTTTTGAAATTATACACTGCGATATTTGGGGGCCCTATCGAATTGAATCATTAACTAGAGCTCGTTATTTCCTCACTATAGTTGATGATTTTAGTCGTTGTACATGGGTTTTTTGATGAGGGAGAAATCCCAAACTCACAAAATTCTTATGGATTTTTGTCGTATAGTTAGAACTCAATTTGGCTTTCAAGTGAAGCAAGTAAGGAGAGATAATGGGCAAGAATCCAAGTATAGGCTGTTGTTGAAATTTCATGCTCAAATGAGATTCAATCTCAGGCTTCTTTGACCGGGACACCACAATAAAACGGAGTTGTTGAATGCAAGCACAAGCACCTACTCGAAGTTGGGCGCGCACTTCGTCTTCATGCCGGCTGACCTAAGAAATTTTGGGGTGAGTGTGTCTTGACAGCTGCCTACATTATTAACTTAACTCCTTCCGTTTTACTTAAAAACAAGAGTCCCTATGAAATTTTGATGGGCAAAAGTCCCATATGTGAACATTTGCGAGTTTTTGGGTGTCGATGTTACTATTATACTAAGACTAATGAATTTGAAAGTCGGGCTTCACCGGACATTTTTGTTGGATATCCCCATGGGCAAAAGGGATACAAAGTTTATAGTCTTGAGCACAATAAGATTATTGTATCTAGAGATGTTCATTTTTACGAAGTTGTTTTTCCCTATTTAAAACCAGATAAAAGTCAACCTAGTCATGTTAATGAATTGAACGGAGAAATTCCGATTGATGTTGTGTACGAGGAGGAACCGATTTCTGCAGAATCGGTTCCTCCCGCTGCTGCAATAGAACCTGCTGGCCCAGTTCTGGGGGGACCACCAACCTGTTCAGATGGGGGAACTTAGTCCCGAGCCTGGTTCCTAGATTGTAACAAGAAAAAGTGGTTGTATACATTCGGTACCCATCAAGTATCAAGATTATGTTTGTGATATACCTTCCTCTATAGCCCATTCCCTTACCACCGTTCCATCAGCCAACTCGGGTATACTCTATTCTATCTCAAATTTTGTTTCCAAAGCACAATTCTCTAATGCCCACGTGGCTGTTTTAAACGCCATCACTTCTTATGGTAAGCCAAAAACTTTTCAATAGGCCGTACAGTTCAAACATTGGAGAGATGCTCTATAGAAGGAAATTCAAGCATTAGACCAAAACCGTACATGGACATTGGAGAGCTTGCCCGATGGGAAGAAGGTCATTGACTCAAGTGGGTGTATAAGGTGAAATACAAGTCTGACGGGTCGATAGAGCGTTATAAAGCCCGATTGGTGGCAAAGGGTTTCACACAAGTAGAAGGTATAGACTATCATGATACTTTCGCCCCTGTTGCTAAGTTAGTCACGGTTCATTGTGTCCTAGCCGTTGCTGCGACTAAAAACTGGATTATTCACCAATTGGACGTTAACAACGCATTTCTTCATGGAGACCTAGATGAAGTTTATATGAAACTTCCCCTAGGATTTGAGTAGAAAAATGAAGGAAAAGTGTGTCACCTCCGTAAGTCACTTTATGGTTTAAAGCAAGCATCTTGTAATTGGAATAAAAAATTCACCTCTATGTTAACCAATATTGGTTTTTGTCAATCTAAATTGGATTACTCCCTCTTTGCTTATTTTCACGATAAAGTGTGTACCGAAGTTCTTATATGTGGAAGACATTGTCATCACTGGGAATGACATGAAGCACATTTCTAAAGTTAAGGGTATTTTGAACAATTTGTTTGGGATTAAGGACTTGGGGCCCATAAAATATTTTTTGGGGATTGAAGTAGCTCGATCGTCTAAAGAGGTTATGTTGAGTCAACGAAAGTATGTCTTGGACGTTCTTAATGAGGTCGGTATGTTAGGAGCTAAACTAGTTTTTACTCCCATTGTTCAAAATCATGGGTTGACAGATGGAGTAGGTGACATTTTTACGGACCTAGGTCGGTACAGGTGTTTGGTCGGTAGGTTGTTGTATCTCACCATCACTCGACCAGATATATGTTATGTTGTTCGCACCTTAAGTCAATTCATGCATGATCCTCGTCAACCTCATCTTGAGCCGGTTATGAGAGTTTTTCGATATTTAAAGGGCACGCCAGGTTAAGGGGTGTTTTTACCTTCAGATAATAACTTCAAACTTTGTGGGTTTTGTGATACTGATTGGGTTGGGTGTCCCATTATTAGACGTTCGACCACTGGCTATGTTGGGCTTTTAGGTGGGGAGCTGATTTCGTGGAGGTCTAAGAAACAAACTGTTATTTCTTGGTCTTCGGTTGAGGCCTCTATGGCCACCACCACGAGTGAGATTGTTTGGTTGAGACGTTTATTATCAGATCTTCTCGTTGCTACTTTCGATCCTTCCATGTTATTTTGTGACAATCAAGCAACTCTTCATATAGCTTCTAATCCCGTTTTCCATGAAAAGACCATGCACATTGAGATCGATTGTCATTTTGTTCGAGAAAATCTGCTTGCTAAGGAGATTGCAACTTCGTTTGTTCGATCCGCAAGCCAAATTGCCGATGTCTTTACTAAAGCCTTAGGATGCTCTGGCTATGTAGCTCTCCTTCACAAGTTGGGAATGGTAAATTCTTATGCTCCAACTTGAGGGACAGTGTTAAATACTAGTATTTTATATGTATGTATTTATTTGTATTTACATTTAGGCATCTTTGGTATTTTGTACAAGATATATTCCTTAAGATTCCTTCATTTAGTAGTGCTGGTTTGTTTAATAAAAATTTTACTTGGTTTATTAAAATAATAAAGAGATTTAAAATAATAATAATATTATTATTATTATAAAAGGAAAAAAATTAAAATTAAGGCATTTACAGCACCAAATTATAATTGCCCATATTAATATGCTTGGCAACGTCACTGTGCATTAAAGATAGTGAACGTTGCTTCATCGGGTTCCAGATTAAATTTTGACATAATATCTTTAATTTTATATTTTGTTTTGGTACTCTTGATTTAACCCTATAAATAGAGGGTTAATGTGTTGTACTTGAATTATGCAAAAAGAGTTTATCTTAATCTTACTCACCATCTTTTACTGTAATTCCCCTCTCATAATTTTTGGGTTAATGGTGTTTGGATAGTGTGGTTTTGGCCTCTTAGATCGGTGCAGGGTTTAAGAGTGATAACAATTGCTGAGCGTTTTATCCTGGGGATGGCGCGCTATTATACCTACTGCATCGGGTTTATCTGTAGGTGCCTAGAAACCGTCTTAAAGAGAGCGTGATCCGTGCCTTGCTCGGCTCTACTTCATCGGTAATTCTTCATTTCCACGCTATTGAGGTAATATTTTTATTTATTCCTCCAACAGTTTTAAGACGGTCCCATGGATGTGACTATTGCCAACATTATCTCTACCACACCTACCTCCAATGATCTTAACAAGCCTTTTCGCTTTGCCAGTGAGCATTTCAAACGATGGGCAAAAAAGGTCCTATTTTATTTAAAACTCATGAAGGTAGTGTGGATTTTCAATAATGACGACCCTAATGAGAAAGATGTCAATAACATGAATGACGAGAAAAAAAAAGGAACATGCTACTTTGGTAGAGAAATGGGAAAATGATGAAGAGGATTGTAAAAATTATATTCTCAATTATCTTTCTGATGATCTTTATGATTATTATTCGACTAACTACGAAAGTGCAAAAGAAATTTGAACGGCATTACAGGAAAAATATGATACAGAACAAGCTAGGGTGAAAAAGTATGCTTGTAGCAAATTTTCTCGCTTCCAAATGGTAGAGGATAAATCAATCCAAATACAAACACGAGAACTCCTCAATCTTGTTAGCGACATCAAAACGGAAGGTGTCAAAATTGATGAGCAAATGCAAGTAGTTGCTATAATAGACAAACTCCCGGAATCTTGGAAAGAATTCCAGGAAAGGCTTTGTCACAAACAAAAGGAGCTAACAAGCGAAAGCCTCATGGTACGACTACAATGTGAAGAAGAAGCAAGAAAACAAGACAACAATGGGGTAATTAATGGAGATCGTACTAAGGTAAATTTTATTTCTATTAGTGAAAACACTCCTAAGGGTCAAAATAACAAATCCAATGCCTATCTTAAGCCTAAAGGAATGTAATAAAACGTAATGGACCTTGTAAAAATTAAAACTGGTTCTAAATTCAGTCAAAGGTCAAAAAAAAAACAAGGCACCCCACTTAATGGTCAAGGGCAACATAAACGTATCAATGTCGCTTGTTTCAATTGTGTAAAAATGGGTCACTTTGTTAGAGATTGTCGATTTAGAAAAAAATGGACCCACACCTCAAGCTAATGTGATCGAAGGGCCACTTGTGGCTATGTTATTAGAAGTTAATCTGTTATAGAATTACGATAGATTATGGGCTGATACGGGTGCCTATGGACATGTTAATCATGATCGAAATTTATTTAAGACCTTTTCCCTAGTGGAGGTTGAGCAAAAGGTGCTACTTGGTGACTCTCATACAACTAGAGTCTTAGGCATTGGTGAAATTGAAATTAAATTTACTTCCGACCATGTTTTGACCCTTAAGGAAGTGTTGCATACCCCTGAAATCCGCAAAAGTTTAATGTTCGGATATTTGCTAAATAAAGCGGGTTTTTAACAAACTATTGAATCTGATAAATATATGATCATCAAAAATAATGTCTTTGTTGGAAAAGGTTGTGCATGTGATGGTATGTTTAAGTTAGACATTGAAATGAATAAAGATAACTCAGTTTCTGTTTATATTGTTTCTTGTGCTAATATTTGGCATGCACGTCTTTGTCATGTTAATAGTAAGTATATGAACTCTATGTGCTTTCTTGGTTTAGTTCCTAAACTTAGCAATAAGTTTGAAAAATGTGAAAATTGTAGCTTGATCAAGATTAATAAAAGCCCTCACAAGTCAGTTCATAGGAATACCGAATTATTAGAACTTATTCATTCTGACATATGCGAATTTAAAGGAATTTTAACCCATGGTGTTAAAAGATACTTTATAACATTTATCGATGATTTCTCTAGATACACTTATGTCTACTTAATTAAAAATAAAAGTGAGACATTCGAAAAATTGAAAACTTTTGTGAAAGAAGTAGAATCCGTTTTAATAAGAAGAATAAAAGATTTAGAACTCATACAGGTAGGGAATATGAAACTTTAGGGCTAATAGATTTTATTTTTTCGGAAGGGATAGTACATGAAGTCATTCCCTCTTACACCCTGCCCTCAAATGGGGTGGCTGAACATAAGAATATGACACTAATTGGCTACACCAATGCTATGATGGTTAGCTCTAGTGTACCTAAAAATTTATGGGGGGAGGCTATACTTACTACCAACAATGTTTTTAATAGAATGCCTTGAAAAAAGATACTGCAAACGCCTTATGAATTATGGAGAGAAAGATGATATAACTTGAATTATCTAAAGGTTTGGGGTTGTTTAGTCTTTGCTAGGAAAATGAGCCCCCAAAATTCCCAAATTCGGAGAAAGAGTTATTAGGTGTGTCTTTATAGGATATTGCCTTTCATAGTAAAGCATATAGATTTTTGAACTTAGAGGATAATATCGTTATAGAGACAATGGATCCTATATTTCATGAAGACAAGTTTCCTTTTAATACGAAAATTAATGGACATATTGAAAATTTCTCGGACGTTGAACTTGATGGTACATTTCCAGTTGATTCTTCAATCTTAGAGCCTGGAAGAAGTAAAAGACCTAGGATTCAAAAAGATTTTGGCCTCGACTATTTACTTTATAATATACAAGAACATCCTCTTATTATTGAAGATGTCATATATTTAGTTGAGGATGAACCTAGGTCTATACAGGAAGCTCTCACCTCACCTATTTCTAAATTTTGGAGAGAAGCAATTAATGACGAAATAGATTCATTACATTCTAATAAAACATGGAAGTTAGTAGATCTACCTGAAAGTTGTAGAACTATAGGGTGTAAGTGGGTTCTTAGAAGGAAACGTAGACCTGATGGTTTTATAGATAAGTTTAAAGCTAGGTTGGTAGCAAAAGGCTTTACATAAAAGGAGGATATTGAGTTCTTTGATACATATTCACCCGTAGCAAAAGTCTCTTCTATCCACGTTCTAGCCGCCATAGGCGCTGTACACAATTTGAAATACATCAGATGGATGTAAAAACAACTTTTTTACACGGAGCTCTAGTTGAGGAGGTTTACATGGACCAACTTGAAGGATTTATAGAACCGAGCAATGAAAATAAAGTGTGCAAATTAACAAAATCTCTATATGGGCTCAAACAAGCCCCTAAACAGTGGGATGAAAAATTCGATGCTTGTTTAGTAGATAACAGGTTTAGAATAAATGAAAATGACAAGTGTATTTACAGTAAGTCTGTTGGCATTTCTCATGTGATGATCAGTTTGTATGTGGATTTAATTGTCAACTATATTATAATTCAACAGTAACATGAAAATAAAGAAGAGAAACAAATAGTTAAGACAATTCCTTGAAATGTTCAATAAGGCCCAACATGAAATGTCATTTGAAAGCTGTTAGAGCTAAACTTTTAATTAAAGGATCCACTCGCTTTTGTTTGCAAATGTATTGCATCCATATGGCCACCTTCACTTATAGCACTTCATCTCATGTATTTGGTGGAAGATGATATTGTTACAATTTTTAATACGAAAAAAGTTGCTAGACTATTATTACTGTTGAGACCAAAAAATTGCACCTAGAAAAAAATCGACACATGGCCCCTAGGAACTGTGACGAAGGGATGACACGTGGCTTCCGGGCACCCCGAATGATGGAGTAACGCGTGGCTCCCGGGCGCCTCACGCGTCTCAGCCCAAGGAGCCCCCACTAGAACCCGCCCGAGCAATAAACGACTACGGCATCACAGCCCGGGTGGACGACACTCGACGCTCAGAACTCAAAGAGCCCTGCCAACTGGTACCTTTTTCGAGGGTTCCGGGCATAACCCTTGTTGAATAGTACCTTTTTCGAGGGTCCCGGGCATAACCCCTGCTGAATAGTACCTTTTTCGAGGGTCCAGGGCATAACCCTTGCTGAATAGTACCTTTTCCGAGGGTCCCGGACATATCCCTTGTCAAACAGTGCCTTCTCCGAGGGTTCCGGATATATCCCCTGCCGAACAGTGCCTTCTCCGAGGGTTCCGGATATATCCCCTGTCAAATAGTGCCTTTTCCGAGGGTTCCGGATATCTCCCATGTCGAACAGTGCCTTCCCTGAGGGTTCCGGACATATCCCCTATCGAACAGTGCCTTTTCTAAGAGTTCCGGACATATGCCATGTCGAATGGTGCCTTTTCCGAGGGTTTCGGACATATGCCATGGCAAACAGTGCCTTTTCTGAAGGTTCCGGACATATCCCATGGCAAACAGTGCCTTTTCTGAAGGTTCCGGACATATCCCATAACAAACAGTGCCTTTTCCAGGGATTCGGACATAGCTCTTGCCGAACACTACCTTTTCCGAGGGCTCCGGACACAGCTCTTGCCGAAGAGTACCTTTCTGAAGGATTCGGACATAGCTTTTGCCAAAGAGTGCCTTTTCTGAAGGATTTGGACATAGCTCTTGCTGAGGACTACCTTTTCCAAGGGCTCTGGACGCAGCTCTTGCCGAAGAGTACCTTTTCCGAGGGACACCTTCCCGGACACGCCTCCCACGGCTCCAGAAACAGCTTCGGACACGTCTTCGGATATGGTTTTGTCCGGACACGGCCCCGGACACCACCCAAGGCACTGGAAGCAGCTTCGAACACGTCTTTGGTCACAGTTTCCTCCGGACACCTCAACGGATACGCCTAGAGGCTTCGAAAACAGCTCCGGACGCATCTTCGGACACAATTTCCTCCAGACTCCTCAACGGATACGCCTAGAGTCTCCGGATACAGCTCTGGATGCATCTTTGGACACGGTTTCCTCCGGACACCTCAACAGATACGCCTAGAGGCTTTGGATACATCACCGGACACGTCTTCGGACACAGTTTTCTCCGGACACGCCTTAATGGATACGCCTAGAGGCTCCAGATACAGCTCCGGACACGTCTTCAGACGCAATTTTCTCCAGACATTGCCCCGGGCACCACCTCGAGGCTCCGAAAACAGCTCCGGACACATCTTCGGACATGGTTTCCTCCGAACACCTCAACGGATACCCTTAGAGGCTCCGAAAACAGCTCCGGACACATCTTTGGACACGTTTTTCTCCAGACAAGGCCTCGGACATCGTCCAGAGGCTCCGAAAGCAGCTCCGGACACATCTTCAGACACGATTTCCTCTTGACACTTCAACAGATACGCCTAGAGGCTCTGCAAACAGGTCCGGACACATCTTCGGACATGGTTTTCTCCGGAAACCTCAACGGACACGCCTAGAGGCTCCGGAAACAACTCCAGACACATTTTTGGACACGACCTCCGACGAACGTGCGCCGGAAACACGCCGGATCCATTTCAGAAGAACCATCTTCCGAAGACCCGTTTTCTTGAGCCTAGTTTTCCTATAAATAGAGGACTAATCTCCTCATTTCATCCAATCCGCATCCAAACCACAACTAAACACAAGCCAACTCCACCCTTCCATAGTTCGATACCCACTTCACTCTTGGACATCCTCCCGGTCCTCCCTCGGGACTCGACCGAAGGGGTCTTGGAGTAGAGGGACCCCCCTCATTTTTTCTTTATTTTCTTATATCTCATCAAAAATCCTTGTAATAAAAACGTTCATAATTAATCAAAATTTAAATAAAGATAAGGGGTCTGTATTATCACCCTCCATAAAAGAACCCCCTTACTGTTGTCGGAAACAGTTGGCACCGTCTATGGGAAATGGAAAAATTCCCTTAAAACAACACCGCAGGATCTCCCCCCTCCCCGAGGAGGTCCGGAGCTCCATACACTTATCATGCAACTCACCGACCGGGACGACTCCTCCAAGGCCTCGCCACATCCTGAACCGCCGAACCCGGAGGTGGTCGTTGAGTCCCTTGCCTCCACGGAACACGGGAGCCACCGAAACCAACAAGGAGGAGAGGGGGAGAAGGCCTCTCGCAGCCATGATCGACCCGGGGACATAGCTATGCACGTCCCGCTCCCGACCAAGGCAAGCTCTGACACTGACTCACATGATGTGGTGTATGGGCTCGTGGGGAAAATTCCTATCACCCATTCACCTCATCCTCACCGCCCCCATGGGAAAAGTGAAGATGCCGAACTCGGAGCTGTTCGATGGGACACAAGACCCCGACGATCACATCTCGAGAATTGCGGCACGCATGTACATGCAAGATGCCTCCGAAGACGTGTGGTGCAAATGCTTCCCGGCCACTCTCAAGGGCACGGCCCAGGCCTGGTTTGCATCACTCCCCAATGGATCCATTCACAGCTTCAAAGAACTATCAGAAAAATTCAATTGCAACTTCCTCAGCAACAAAAGGAGAACGCCGATTGCCGCCTAGTTGATCCAGCTACAACAAGCCGAGGATGAGTCCTTGAGGGCGGTCGTGCGACGGTTTTCGAAGGCGATGATCAGCATCCCGAACTTGGCTGATCAAACCGCCATTGCCACCTTCATCAGCGGACTCTGGAACAGCGACTTCAAATTTTCCCTTGCAAAAGCCCTCCCTGCAACCATGGATGCACTCTGGTCAAGTGCTAACAAATACATCATTACCAGGGACGTGTTGGCCAAGAGAATGGCAAGAGGCATAAAAAGGACACGTAAAGCCGTCCCAAGAAGTGTACCTGGGTTACTCTTAGAGGAAAAGAAGCTTGAGGCAGAAAAAGATTGGGCTAACAAGGACCCGAACTCCTGAATAAATCGGAAGGAGTGGTGCGAGTACCATGAAGCGCCAGGGCATGACACCAAATATTGTCGAGCGCTCCAGTTCCGAATGGACGAATGGGAGAAAAAAGGCGATCTCAGAAAATTCGTGGATGTGAAGAGACTAAAGCTTGGAACTTCTAGACCAGACCGTGAGGAGCCGAACAATGCACCTCACGAGCCAAAACATGTGATCGCGGCCATAAAACAAAAGCAGGATGACACAAATCTCGATACTGAGAGGAAAGGAGGAGGCAAAGTCAGGAAATGCCAGCCCTTAACCTTTACGCAAGACAACCTTAATGAGGTCAAGACTTCGCATGAAGATCCCATGGTCATCGCTACGGAGATGGGTAATCACGCCATTCAAATACAAGAAATCCGCATACCAATTAATGGGAAACTTCCCGTTAATTGGGAAGGCCCTTATCGGGTCTCTCGGACAACTAGAGGTGGGCATACCGTTTGCGACAGCTGGACAAAACCCCGATCTCGAGAACATGGAACATTCTAAGTTCAGAAAAATACTATCAGTAATGTTACGACTAGAATGAAGATGTATCCTGCCCTTTCCAACATAAAAACGCATTTTGTCTCCTGCAAAAATAATGGATCTAAGCCATAAGCCCTTCTCAGGCAGGTGGAATTCATCTCAAGCCGTAAGCCCTTTAATAGGCTGGCGAGATTCACTTTAAGCCGTAAGTCCTTTCGAGGCCGGTGGAATATGAAAAAACAAAGCCCGCCGGTCCATCCGTGGCAAACAAAACCCGTCGGTCCATCAGCGGCAAACAAAGCCCGTCAGACTTCCATGGCAAGTAAAGCCCGTCAGTCTATCCACGGCCAACAAAGTCCGTCGATCTCACCCACGGCAAAATATGTGCTCTTCCGAAGCGGGCATAACAGAACTAGCTTGGATAGTAGTAACTTGGTTACTAATGCGCCCTTCCGAAGCGGGTCGAATACAAAAACCATAAGTCCTTTCGAGGCGAGTGGGATATAAAAAACAAAGCCTGTCGGTCTCACCCACGGCAAATAAAGCTCGTTGGTCTCACCCACGGCAAGCTAACTTGAAGTCCGTTGGTTTCGCCCGCGGCAAAATATGTGCTCTTCCCACACAAGCATACCAGAACTTGGTCAGATTCTCAATAGCTCGGTTACTACACGCGCCCTTCCTAAGCGGGTAGATCCGTCTGCAGCATGCTAAGCTCGTGGACCTATCCACGGCACAAACCCTAAGCCCGTAGATCTGTCTGTGGTAGGCTAAACCCTAGGACCTGTCCTAGGTGCACCGAGACCGTAAGCCCGTGGATCCATCCACAGTAGGTCAAAGTCCGTAGATCCGTCTGTGGCAAACGATGATCCCATAAGCCCCCTTCAGGCCGGGTGATGCGCTTAACCTCGTAAGTCCTCTTCAGGCCGAGGGATGCGTCACAACGTAAGCCCGTGGATCCATTCACGGTAGGTCAAAGTCCGTAGATTCGTCTGCGGTAAACGATGATCCCTAAGCCCTCTTTAGGTCTGGTGATGTGCTTAACCTCGTAAGTTTTCTTCAGGCCGAGGGACACGCCACAACATAAGTTCGTGGCACCGCCCGCGGCAGGATATAAACCCATGGATCCGTCCGCGGCGAATGAAGACCGTAAGTTCGTGGCACTGCCCACGGCAGGATATAAACCCATGGATCTGTCCGCGGCGAACGAAGACCGTAATTCCGTGGCACCGCCCGCGGCAGGATATAAACTCGTGGATTCGTTCGTGGCAAACAAACACCGTAAGTCTGTGGCACCGCCTGCGGCAGGATATAAGCACGTGGATCTGTCCGTGACAAGCTTAGACCATAAGTCCGTAGATCCGTCTACGCCAGGCATAAAGCCCGATGGTCCCCCCACGACAAGCTAACCCGATTTTGATAGGTATCGCACCATTACTCACAAATAGAAGCTCGCTCGAAGTGAAGAAGACATGAAAGCCGTAAGCCCGTCTAAGGCAGGCAAGAAGCCGACGCATGAACTACACGCCCCCTTGAGACGAGAAAAATATGTCAACACAAGATAAAGGACCTCATAACGGCGTAACCCGAAGGTCTGCGTGCCCGTACAACCAAAAGGTTCGCGCCCTGTGACCCAAGGCAAAGACCCGCACACAACAAAGCCGAGAGCCTGCACGGAGCAACTTAAGCCGAAGGCTCTCATGCCGCTACTACACAAGCCGAAGGGCCACGCACAGCAATGTGACCCGAAGGTCCACACGCCACAACGCGACTCGTGGACCTCGCGCGACGATGCCAGCCAAGAGCCCGAACGCCGCAACATAAGATGCGGGCTCATGGAGGGCGAAGCAAGATCCCGATCCGCGAGGTAATGGCCCTCCTTAAAATGTGACAAGTTCCCATACTTGGTCAAAATCAAGCAAAAGGAAAAAGAAAGGCAAAAATGTGGATATGCGTTACAACAATAAATTACACAATACGTCCCGGCTTATTCATCACCTCCGATAAGACAAAAGGGAGGGACAAAAAGAAAAAGCGCCGATGCTTGAAGCCGTAAGCCTTGCACAAGGCATGAAAGATATCTACACGAAAGATCGTAAAACTCTTCAAGGCAGCAACCGCATGAGCAACCTGCTCAAGGACTCGAGAAATAATGGCATCCTGCTCCGATATGTGCTGCCCTTGCTCCCGAAGCCGAATAGCTTGCTTCGCAACACGAGTATGTAGCACTGAGGTAGTAGAACGGAGCTCCCTCACCCCCTGAGCGCTCTGCCTTCAGCTGGAAATGACAAACTGCGACACACACAGGTACAATAAATAAAACCAAAATCCGTAATAAATATAATAATAAAAAAATTCGAACATTAAAAAAAATTAATTAAAAAAATTAAAATTCGAACATAAAAAAAAAAATTAAATTAACAAAAGACTTAAGTTAAAGTAAAACAAAAATCAAACCAAGCCCAAAAACTGGGCTCCATCTCGCCCCTAAAAGAAAAAAAATAAAGGTTCTTTCTTAACCAAAAACTTAAAAATGTACACAATGAAACAAGAATTGAACAAAGCCCGAAACGGGGCCTAACTCACCCCCGGTTTGGGAGAAGAAAAAAAAAATACATATGTATATGTATATATAATTATATATATATACATACTTATACTTTACATGCAAACGCCATGCATGTCGCTGAAACCGAGTCCCCACTCAAAAAAACTCAAAAAACGATCCTATTCGGGTCAAAAACTGAAGAACGCTCTCTCTTTCCTACTCACCTCCATCTAGCTCAGTTCAAAAAAAAAAAAAATTCCACATGCAAACGCCTTGCATGAACCCGAAAATCAAGCCCCATCAAAAAATGGCCCGTGACGGGACCAAGAACTCGATAGCAGTTCCTCAAGGGAAGTGCTCGGGATAAGACATCATCTTTCCTCAAAAGAACGAGCTCATTTCAACTCTAAACACTACGAAATAAAGAAAAACGTACCTTAAAAACAAGCACACCCAAAACCCGAGCTCAAATGACTGTAAAACGGGTCAAAACGACCCAAAAATGGAAAAGGGGGGGGGGGGGGGGGGGGGGGGGGGGTAAGAGAGAGAGAGAGAGAGAGAAAGAGAAGTGACTTGTAGGGCATTGAGTGTCATAATGGTTGATGGGACACATCTAGTCCCATCAACAGAAAAAATATCTTCGAATCGGAAAAGCAACCTTGACCAAACGTTTTTTGGACAACCGGCTCCTACAAGCACTATAAAATCCGAAACAAATAGGGAAAAAAGAAAGATAAAAATCGAGAACCTTTTTCGAGAGACACCTTCCCGGACACGCCTCCCAAGGCTCCGGAAACAGCTTCGGGTACGGTTTTCTCCGGACACGGCCTCAGACACCATCCTAGGCACCGGAAGCAGCTTCGTACTCGTCTTCGGACACAGTTTCCTTCGAAAACCTCAACGGATACGCCTAGAGGCGCCGAAAACAGCTCCAGACACATCTTCGGACACATTTTCCTCTGGACACCTGAATGGATACGCCTAGAGTCTCCGGATACAGCTCCGGACACATCTTTGGACACCGTTTCCTCCGGAAACCTCAACGGATATGCCTAGAGGCTTCGGATACAGCACCGGACAAGTCTTCAGACATGGTTTTCTCCGGACGCACCTCAACGGATACTCCTAGAGGCTTCAGATACAGCTCCGAACACGTCTTCGGACATGTTTTTCTCCAGACACAGCCCCGGACACAGCCTAGAGGCTCCAAAAACAGCTCGGGACACATCTTTGGACTCGGTTTCCTCCGGACACCTCAACGAAGAAGCCTAGAGGCTCCGAAAATAGCTCCGGATACATCTTCAGACACGATTTTCTCCGGACACGGCCCTGGACACAGCCTAGAGGCTCCAGAGACAGGTCTGGACACATCTTCGAAAACGGTTTCCTCCGGACACCTCAACGGATACGCCTAGAGGCTCCGGAAACAGCTCTAGACACATCTTCGGACACGGTTTCCTCCGGACACCTCAACGGACATGCTTAGAGGCTCCAGAAACAGATTCGGACACATCTTGGGACACGACCTTCAACGGACATGCCCCGAAAACAAGCCAGATCCGTTTTCGAAGACCTGTCTTCCGAAGACCCATTTTCTGGAGCCTAGTATTCGAATAAATAAAGGGTTAACCTCCTCATTTCATCCAATCCACATCCAAACAACAACTAAACACAAGCCAAGTCCACCGTTCCATATTTCGATGCCCATTCCACTCTTGGATGTCCTCTCGGTCCTCCCCCAGGACTCGATCGAAGGACTCTCTGAGTAACGAGACCCCCCGTTTTTCTTTATTTTTTGAATCTAATCAAAAATCCTTGTAATAAAAACATTCATAGTTAATAAAAATTTAATTAAGATAAAGAGCCTGTATTATCGCCCTCCATAAAAGAACCCCCTTATTGTTGTCCGAAACAATTACAATAAGTGGTTATCAGTCTGTAGATTGAGTTCATGATTCCTAACATCGTTAAAGAATATTTCAACCACCATATATAATTCAGGATCTCCAAAATAAGAATTGGAGTATCCATTATAAGTCTCCAAATTTTCTAATATTTACATATCAACATTTCAAAACTTTATTAATAGATACTTCTCCTCACAACCCACCTTTAGTCATATTGTGTTGTATATAAATGTCAAAGACAAAAGATACAGCACCAAAATGCTTTTGTCACAAAATTACATGATGGGAACTCTTGGTTTTAGCCATTAAACCTAGATCATTAGAAGCTAATTGTACATATTACTACGTTTAGACTATGACTATATACTTGGTATTCACAAATTTAATATATACAAATTGATCCAACTTGCCCATCTCATGGCCATTAGAAGTCACAAACTTGTGAAATTTTGTATACAGTTAACTAAGAGCTTGTTTTAGACCATAGATAGATCTCTTAAGCTTACACGCCATTTTTCTCTTTTCTTAATCTTATAACGTAGTATTGTTGCATTTAGACTCCCAAAATACCATTCAAGTAGCAGTTTTCACATCTCTTTGTTGCAACTCCAACTTAAATAAGCAGTTTAAACAAGTAGGCTATTAAATGACTTTTAATAGAAAGATTTGTCCACAACCAGCTTCTCTTTGAGTGAAATCTATAAGCCAACAACATTGCTTTTTATTGTTCCACATCATCCTAGAATTCCTCTTAATCTTAAATACCCACTTAATCTCAAGAACCTTATAATTTTTTAGGAAGTGCAAATAAATCCCAATTGTCATCATTAACATAGATTACATGGCACCGTTCCATTTTTTTTTCATATGCAAACTCTACATACCTTTTAGATATGCTAGCGGATTACTTTCATAACTGAGGCAAAATTAGTTTCAAGTAAATGGACATAATATTTACTTAGGGCTAACCGCCTTATCCTTTCAATACTGTCAGGGATTATTATCCCTCACCAATACCATAACACAGTGGTGTTATTTTTGAACTATAGGTTGACGGATGCAACTATAGGAGTTCCTTAGATCATAACTTCTGGCGAGTGTTATATCCTAGTTGCCCCATGCTAATGTGTTCCTTCTTTGAAGAAGATGTGGAGAAACCGTTGGATTTTTTTAGTATTAATGAAGGGATAAGAGACAAATATTACAATAGGTTCATAAAAATGACAGGAATTCCCTAGTTTTCACAAACTCAATATTTAGAACTGGTCAATTCTTAAAGACGCTCATCATTCTCTGAAAATGGAGCAATACCTGTTTTCATGATTTGGGGGTCTTATCTAAGTGAGGAAATCCAAAACCCTTTAAGTGTTTTATACTTCTATAATACTCTATTCCTTCATCTGAACTAACATTTTTAATGAAAGTATCTAGTTACTCTTCAACTTCCATCTTGAGAGACCTTAACCTTATTCAATGCATCAATTTTTTTCTTTTTCCTTACCAAGAAAACATAAGCATATCTAGAAAAAATATCAAGCAAAACAATGAATTAAGTAACTTTCGCCACTAATAGTATAAGAACTATAAATATTCGCATACACAATTTCCGCTATTCACCCCTTATGTAATATAAATAAACTCCAAGGCCATCAAAATTCAAATTTGGATAGATGTCACTTTTAGTTTAGCTTCTCCATATACCTTCAGTAATAGATAACAAACGTTTATTTCATAAATGAGCAGACACCAAATCTTGCTGTTTCTTTTCCTAGTCTCCAAGTTCGTTAAATCATCAAAATTTACAATTTATACAATCCATGAACAAAATAACTATTGATGTATTTTTAAAATAATGCTATAAGAATTGTGAATAAAGCATTTAAAGTTGGTCCCGAAGTTTGTTCGATGTGTTTTCATGTGTGTCGACACACAGGGCTGGTGTGTCGACACAAATTCTTACAGAACAGGGCTGCAGAGGTGTGTGTCGACACACACGGCCCGTGTGTTGACACACAGATCAATAGAACCATCTCTGTAGAACTGTGTGTCGACATACAGGTGCAGTTTTCACTGGATTTTCGCGCGTTAACTACTGCCCTTTTGGGCCTTTTCTTTGAGGCATAAATTGGGACGTCTTCTTTCACAAAGTTATATATATATATATATATATATATATATATATATATATATATATATATATATATATATATATATTCCCCTAATGTCTTTGATAATAGATGAATCAATTGATTTGAAAGAACTTGTTTTATTGTTCTTGAAAACATCGTTCTCATACATCTCTTCTTATCTCCCTTTACATACGCTCACTCTATTGACATTAGGTTATCGTTGTATCCCCGAGACTATTTCATACGATGAAATAAGTCTTAAGGAAAGTGACGTCACTCCTTGAAACCTGTAGATCGATTTGATACCCATTACTTGCGAATTGCAAGTGTTTGATCCAACAATGTTTGGTTACCCGGTTCCTGGTACTTTTGGGAGTTTACACCAACAATCTTAAGACTTAGTTCATTAATTGAAATGGCGTTTTCACTTTCTGTGATTTGATGTCGAACCATGTGAGATTGGAGAAAATGATGAATGGCGAGAATTGGTATGACTTCTTGGATCTATCCTTGTATGAATGACTGTGGACCAAGGTATGTCATTTAATTTTTAAAATCATGAAATCGTGATGCACTGAGATGAATGAGAATTTGGGTTTGTGCTTTATTCATGAGGCATGTGGTTAGTTTGCATATGGTCTGATAACATAATTCAAGAATTCATGATGGTGGTCAAGTTGGGCATGTATAAGGATAATAGAAAAATGCCTTTATGCTTTTTGATTTGCGTCCAATTAATAGAATCAAGTTGTGTGAAATCTTGTACATTTGATTTGGGATAAAATCATGAAGTTCTATAATGCCTAAGAAGGAGTGTTTGATGCATTGTTGATTATGCATGAAAGTATATTTACTTATGGGGTTGAAATTCCAAAGATAAGAACCCCTAATTTTCAGTTTAGGCATTGTTTTGATATGTTATTGAAAGGTGAATAATATCCAAGATCTAAAAATTAAACCCTTGAGATTGAGGAAAACAAGGTATAGCCCGACCCGAGAAAAGAAACGGTCCATACGGCGGGGGACTTCGCCCCCCGCACCCTCCTTTTGGAGATCAGCGGTGGAAGGTCAGTGTTGGGCTATGGTCCCGGGCCTAAAGGGCCCGGTCCCTTCGCTCCACCACAGACCTCTATTTGAAATCTAGACTCAAAATTTGAAGAATGTTGATCAATGATGAGTATACATGTGAAATCAAAATCAAATTAAGAAATCGTGATAATTTTCAATTCGGGTACTATTTTGTTGTGGCTTGCATCATGAATTTAACAACAAAGTGCATTGGAATTAAATGGATAGTAAATTAAATTATGAAGACATACTTGTTACAAATTAATATGTATAATTTGAGCATTAAAATAAAGCATTGTTTAGCGTGGTTGTTGAAACCAGGCACCATAACGATGCTAAAACTAGTAATAATAAATAAGTGAATGAAATATGTTGATAATGATACTTGTGTTCTATGAATTGAAAAGAACAATAGAGTTTTTCCGTGAAATATGAAAATGCATACATACTTTGGAACAAAGAATAAATTGTGCATTGTGTATGGTAAATACATTGTTGTGTGAATTTGTAATCTGAACAACAATCAGATTGAGGTTAAATGCACGTATCTTAATAACTATGTGGATATAATCCCATAATAAATATGAGTATATTGGTTCACTTTTGTTTTGATGGTAATTGAGTCAATCTCCTGTACTTATTGTTCATTGACGGAATTGATGTTATGGCATAATGAAGTGAACAATAGTAGAGTTGGAAAATCATGGAAAAAGATTGAGTATAATCATGCTTATATGCTACTATAACTAATACATGCATGTCCATAGATATGAAAGTAAGAGTATGGATATTAATATGGTTGTGTGATTTGTGCTCATATGCATGTTAGTAAAACTATGGATGTATTATTTCATTATATCGAAGATGATGCATCATAAAAATGTTTTGCGTAACCATGTATATTGATGTGGTTATGAGAAGAGTATGTCCATGATCCTTAATATGGTTATGAAATCTTCGGCTTGGTTATTTATAAAAATGAATGCCGTCTGCCTACTTGATTAAATGAAAAAGATGTGAATTTGAATGTATTAGTGGATCATGAAATATGAGATAATATTACATGTGTTGATCCCTAATGTGACTGATATAAAGATATTCAAATTGAAATTCATGATTATGAACAGTGAAAGAAAGTGTATTAATGCACTTGAAAATGATGACTTATAATTTCATAACTGACCACATGTTTTCAGTGGGTCTTCCAATGTTATTGGATGTAATGCTTCAATAGAAGCCGAGGTGCATGTGGAAAATTTATCATCATGATTAATGCGGTTAAAGAAAACTTACTTGCATGTTAAGGGCGTATATATATGATGATTGAGTATTCGGTTAAAATGAGTGCATTCATGCGGTGAGCTTTTAAGTACTCAAATTGAGTGTTAGATTCATGCAATTATTGCATGGTAAATAAGATTATTATGTGATGATATGGTCACTTGTTAAGATGTTGTTAGTCATTAACGTGACAAATTTAAAGAGTATGAAAATATTGATTTATGATGACTCTTTTGTTGCCCATAAGGTTTTATGCATATAAATGGCATGTATAGTCTTTTGGCTGATTTATGGGTGAAGTGAACATCCTGAGATATAAATATACATGAGTACATAGAAAGTGACTTTGAGTCTTTCGTTGGTCTTGAATGATGCATTCTGATAATGTGAATTAAAGTATATTATGAGGAAGATCATATTTGAGGGTGTATCCCTGGAAAGACTTTAGAACTTTGAAAGAGTAAAAGAATATGAAAAGAGAAGTCTTAACAATCGAACTTGTAAATTTCTAGAGGAATGAACTAGAAATGGAATGAATGTCAAAGTTCAATATTGTTGTGTCATAGATTGTAACACTATGAAAAGACTATGTAGTCTAGCGATGTTGCCTTTTGAAAGAGGTAGTTGATGAATTCGAATAATGCATATGGCATGTTTAATAAATCAGGGAATTCATTGTATGTATGATGACTACATGTTGAAATTTGGTGCGAAAATTTAGAACCAAATGTAAGCGTTTCAATGGGATAATTGGACCTTGAAAAGGTTAGATGTAGCATTTGTTATTGGGTAGCTGAGTGTATATAACTAGCTATGTGAGTAAATGTTACTAACATAAAGTACATAAGGTACCGAAATAACCATGAGTTGTGGTGCGAATGTTAATGAGTATATAGAAGAGTACTAGGATGCCAGTTGTATATCCGATAAGGAGGACTATGCTTCTAAAAGCTAGTAAATGTTATAAGTGATGGGGGTATTGTTCCTTGAGTTTTAAGAAACTAACACGCGTTATAAAATTCCATTGTGATTATAGAGTTTAATGCTCTAGTTTCTGCTTGTAAAGAAAATGAATGATTAAAGGATGTGTTTAAGACTCCTTTGGGGTGCAAGCCAATATAGACTCTTTCTGTCCATCGTGATAGTGAGATGTGTTTTTCAAATATATAAGAGCGAGGTGTGTTGCTCAAAGTCCGGACACCACTGTGTCAAATATTGCTAAGTGAAATAACTTATGAAAAATTGAGTGATTACTATAAACTTTGAAAATATAAGTCTGAAGCTAGCGGATTTCTTATTTGAGAACATTGCTAGAGATTTGATAATTAAAGGGATGGTGTGAAACCTATCATTTTTAGTCACCCATGATTGGCTCTCAACTCAACGCCTAGTCAGACGCTAGGTCTTGGGTTCAATGAGTGAGTTTTATCATCAATGTGACTGCAAGCACAAAAGAATTTTTCCATCCCATGTGTGTAGTGCTTGGTTACCTGCGTCAGAGATTTAAAGGATGAGCATATGCTCTTAATGGACCCGGTTCTTAATAATATTGTAACTGAATGTCGCTTTGCAGGACATGATTAGTTGGGGTCCACCTTAGTGAGTGTGAAGTTTGGCCGCTTAAAGGGCTGATTTTAACAAAGGATTTGGCTCTGAAACACTAGCGAAGAGTACATGACACAAGGCTTCATATGTGTCGATCTGGGGAGGTGTAGGGTATGTATGGGGAGTAGATTTCGTAGTGCATGGTGATGTATTCAGTTAGTCAAATGAGTTGAATGGTTCAAAGCGTAGTCTACCATTTTCGATCCGATTAATTGTAAACATGTCATCACTAGCTGAGGGTTCAATCGAAAGACACCCTCATTGATGCGCGATATGGCCTCTTTTAACTTTGAGATGTCGTTTGTGAGAATAATTGTATTTTTAAAATAGTGGGGGAATGTTGATGTATTTTCAAAATAATGCTATAAGAATTGTGAATAAATCGTTTAAAGTTGGTCTCGAAGTTTGTTCGATGTGTTTTCATGTGTGTTAGGGATGTGTGTCGACACACATTCTTACAGAACAGGGCTATAGAGGTGTGTGTCGACACACACAGCCCGTGTGTGTCGACACACAGATCAATAAAACCATCTCTGCAGAACTGTGTGTAGACACACAGGTGCAGTTTTCACTGGATTTTCGCGCGTTAACTACCGCCCTTTCATGCCTTTTCTTTGAGGCATAAATTGGGACGTCTTCTTTAACAAAGTCTTGTATATGTCTTTGATAATAGATGAATCAATGGATTTGAAAGAACTTATTTTATTGTTCTTGAAAACATCATTCTCATACATCTCTTCTTATCTTTCTTTACATACGCTCACTTTATTGACATTAGTTTATCGTTGTATCCCCGAGACCATTTCATACGCTGAAATAAGTCTTAAGGAAAGTGACATCACGCCTCGAAACCTGTAGATCGATTTGATACCCGTTACTTGCGAATTGTAAGTGTTTGATCCAACAATGTTTACCCGGTTCCCGGTACTTTTGAGAGTTTACACCAACAATAACTAGACCAACAAGAGCATAATTATGACACCACAATCATCCTTCTTTTTAATCAATAATAAATTTCCTTATATCATGGAACAAAACTAGTTTTCCTTTATTTGGAGAAATATAATGAAAGTTTTCAGATATCAAAGTAAATCCATCAAATTTGATACTATCATTTGAATTAACCCAGTATCTAGCCTTTCTCCATTCACCATAGAATTCATTTTCTCGCTCAAATAGCTCTCTTGAATCTCCCATTGTAAATAAGCACAATGGTTCATATACATTTACTAAGGCTCATGGACACAATTGTCAAAATTTGACTCAAGACAAATAAAACTAGAGAAACTCTATCTTTCCTATAAATCCATCTTTTACCAAATTCATCCTTTTTTATCCTACAAACTTTCTTCATGTGCTTCAGAAACTAATAGTGAAAGCATCTAACAAAGTCTCCATCATGATTTTTAATATATAAGTTTAAACCATGAAAGTTCTTTTCACCAAACTGTTCTTTAATTTGATCTCATAACACCTAGAATTGGTACCTTTAACCTAGAGACAAGACGAGCATATTGAACCTCTTCTTTTTAAGCCTTTTCACCTCTAAAACACACTTAAACACAAACTCAAAGAACTTCACATTTTCTTTTGAAATATGCTAGAAGTTTTTTCGAAAATATCTAACCCTTTAGAAAGTCACTCTCAATTGCTAGTTGAACGAGAATTAACCACTGGAAAATGATTTTCATGACATGGGAGTTTAGCATTCATTTTGGCCATTCTGGTTAAGTGCTTCTCAACGTCTTTTTCACTAATTAATATCGTGTCTTTGTCAATTGACTCACAAGTCCGCCAGACTTTGACTTTTCATAGTCAACAAGAATAGTATCAATGCCATAAAGAAACTCTATAGCGGTTTTATAAGGAAATAAATCTTCACGACTCTCATCAAATATTTGACTTTTCAAAAGGCTATGATTGAGATGATTGAATCTCTCCTACGAATCAAAGCAGTTCCTTTGTTAATGGATACTTTACAACATAAACTTAGGTTATGGTTCTCCGAAAGTAATATCAAAATTAAAACCTTAAAGTACCTTCTTTGATTCGTTGGCACCTCTTATAGATAGTGCTATTTGAAGGCTACATCTACATCATATAAGAATACACCATAGGAAACTTGAACATTACAGCAAGCAACATAAAATAACCGGATAGTGTATATGTCAATAATAAATTAACAAATGCTCACTTAATGATCAAATCCTCGACTTTTTTTATGAGAGTTGGATTACTATGGGACATATATTCATGTCTTAAGTCCATACCGCCAAGAAATAAACACTATCACGGGACATATATTGGTGTCTTATGTGCATACTATCAAGAAAGAAACCCAGCTTTGTTATGGGTGTTCCTTCTGACAGACAACATGTGAAATTGACATAAACTCACTCAATGATTAAGCTCAAGCTTGTAATGAGGTATAAATCATTATGAAGCATATACTAATGTCTTACACGCAATCCAATAAGAAACAAATCCAGCTTTGCTGTGGGTATTCTTTCTTACCATGTCTTAGTCACATTATAAGAAATGTACTCAATGATCAAGCCCTTGGCTTTGTTATGAACACTAGATCATCATGAGACATATACTAATGTCATAGGTGCAATCCAATAAGAAAGAAATCCGGCTTTGTTATGAATATTCTTTCTTGTCATATAGTTAAATGCCATAAATCATAGTCGTACTTTCGATCCAGCAAGAAAGAAATTTGGATTTGTTATGGATATTCTTTCATGTCATGTGCTTAAAAGAAAATAAAAAAAGCATAAAACACAGCCATACTTTCAAGGTACAAGAGTCGGACTTTGTTCTAAACACAAATACCATCAAGAATAAATTAATCATGCCTGAGAAATTAATTTTCATACGGGCATATTCCTTTTAAGATGAGAACTTTTTTTTATCCTTATCTGAAAAGAACTATGCTTTGGCTGCTATATTACATATGCAACTCACACGAAGTTTAAGATATGCAAACTGGACTAGAATTAGCAAAACACATTAATATAAACAATGGGATATATGTCATCAGAATCCCAGACCATATAGAATTTCATGACTATTTAATGATCGATATTCGTACTATGCATAAACTGACATACTATTCAAGACAATCACGGAGTTGGCTTGGATAGATCCAATAAAAGAGAAATTTTGTAAATTTGATGCCTCCCATACAGAAGCAAAAGACAAAAGAATCAAAAATCTCCCACGAAAAGCTAACGACGAAAGAGAAAAGGAAAAAAGGAGAAAACCTTGCCAGATACAATTTAATTACAATTTTGGAGATGGTTAAAATCAAAACGTAATCATTGATAAGATTTTCGTAAGAGCCTAATAATTGTCTTAGGTGGTTCTGATACAACATGTTAATCAAATATTAAAGAATACAAATATTCAAAGTAAACCCTGTTTACGATGAATTTGATCAGTATACTTATTCATTATATTTGAGTTAGGTTTGAGGTAGGGTTCGTTAGGATGAGCTGAACTCAAGCTCCAGCTACGCACCCAACTTGATATTTCCACTAAACAAATGGTCGCTCGATTAATTCTACTTCGATATGTTGTCTAAATTACTGAGGCTGGGCATAAAATATTTTCCTCCCATGGTTCCCTTCTGTGTATTGGATAAATGCCTTAACTATCTTGCTCACTTCAGAATATGCTAATAGCTAATCTGTTAGGATTTAGATCTTTTGTGTTGGAATCTAGACACCTAAACCCAATTCCAATCGACTACTCAAGCCAATATCAATGCCAGATATAAATCACAAGCACACCAACAACAACAACAGATCTAGTACCTCAAGGGCTCCTTCATAAGCGGGGTTTGGGAGGGGTGGACGTACGCAGCCTTACCCCTCTAGGATGTAACCCTGCCGAGAGGCTGTTTTCGAGGACCCTCAACCTTATAGGGTTGGCAACACGAGGACTTCCTAGGAGTTCACCCATCCTGGTACTACTCTCGCCCAAGCACGCTTAACTTCGAAGTTCTAATAGGATCCAGTGCCTTAGTGCCTAGTAAATGAATCCTAAATCACAGGTACACCAATATTATCAAACATCAACAATGAAATAAATATGCAAAAATTAAATCAACACCAGATATAACGTGGAAAACCCTTCAGGGTAGAGGGAAAAACCACAGGGCAAACCGACAACAAAATTGACTATAGAAAATAGCAATTACAACATTTATGGTTTCAAGATATTTGCCCTAACTTGAAACCTACAAGCAAATTGAGCGATACAAGAATTACCTCCCCAAGCTCGAGAACAATTGATTCTCCCGATCAACTCACTTCAAATAATGCCTAGAATACCCGCTCCAAATTGCTCCAAGATCAAACCCGATCTTCACCGATTTTCGCTACCGCAAGCATTCTCTCTCTCGCTTTTTGTTATTTGATGTGCTGCACCTCACAATGTCGCCTCTTTTTTTCACAGCAAAAACTCAACACCCCAATCCTTTTTTTCTTGGGTATTTAAATAAACCCTTATAATTTAAAACATGGGCTAAACCTCTTAAGCTCATCAAAAAGTAAATCTAAGTTTTTACTTTCAATTTTTATCCAAAATAAATTTATAACATATGGGCTGGACTATAGTACATATTATGTACCCCACAAATCTCCCCCTCTAGCCCACCACAAGGAGGAGATTACTCCACATCAAGATACTTGGAATCAACACCAGCCAACCTAATTCACAAGTCCAACTTGCCACTGAAACCACATTGGTCAACATATCAGCCATGTTTTTGTCAATGTGAATCTTCTTCCGCATCATCTGCTTTTCTTCAATAACAGAACGCAACCAATGATATCTCACATCAATATGCTTTGTGCCAGCATGGTACATGGAATTTTTACTCAGGTCCATCGCACTCTGACTATCACAGAATGCCACATACTTTTTCTGTTTGAAAATCAACTCTTAAAGAAACCTCTTCATCCATAACATTTCCTTGCCTTCTTCAACAGCAACAATGCATTCAGCTTCAGCAATGTAGAGAGCAGCACACTTCTGCAATCTGGACTGCCAAGACACAGTTCCCCCTGCAAAAGTGAACAAATAACCCGAAGTAGATTTCCTAATATCGAGACATCCTGCCATATCAGAATCTGTATACCCTTCAAGAATCGGTCCCAAGCCTCCAAAACTCAAACATTATTTTGAAGTACCCCGCAAATATATGAAAATCCACGTCACCGCTTCCCAGTGAACTTTCCCTAGATTAGAAAGAAACCTACTCACAGCACACACAACATGAGCAATATCTAGCCTAGTGTAAACCATGGCATACATTAAAGATCCAACAGCAGAGAAGTAAGGAACATAAGACATCTCTTCTTTCTCTTTCTTGGTTACAGGACAAGACCGTTTACTCATTTAAAATGAGAGGTAAGAGATGTGCTAACTAGTTTAGCGCTCTTCATGTTGAACCTTTCAAGCACTTGTTCGACATACTTTTCTTGTGACAACAACAACTTTCCAACCTCTCTATCATGGGTAATCTCCATACCCAAAATTTGTTTCCCTGGACCCAAGTCTTTCATTTCAAAAGACTTTGACGACTCCTCTTTAAGCCTTCGAATCATATTTTCATCTTAACCAACAATTAGCATATCATCAATATAAAGAAATAAAATGATGAAGTTACCTCCAGCGAATTTCCTTATATATACACAATGATCTGCAGCTGTTCTCTTGTACCCTTGACCCACCATGAAGGAGTCAAATTTCCTGTACCACAGCCTAGGAGCCTGTTTCAAACCATACAAGCTCTTTTTAAGTCTGCAAACCAAGTGCTCTTTACCCTGTACTTCATATCCTTCAGGTTGCTTCATGTAGATCTCCTCTTGCAAGTCACCAAGGAGAAACGCAGTCTTCACATCTAACTGTTCAAGCTTAGGATTCATACTAACTGCCATACACAGTACCATTCGAATGGAACTCATCTTCACAATTGGAGCGAAGATCTCATCAAAGTTAATCTTCTTCTGATTGAAGGCTTTCACCACCAATCGAGCCTTATGTTTCACAACTTGATCACCATTCTTTTTTAGCTTGAACACCCACTTATTCTGAAGTGTTTTTCTATCTTTAGGAAGATCAACCAACTCATAGGTTCCATTCTTTTCTAAATAATGCATCTCTTCATTCATGGCATTCACCCAATTATCCTTGTTTTCATGAGTTTGCATTTCTTGGTAGCTCTTTGGGTCCCCCTCATCAATAAGAAAAATATAATCATAACTCGAATTCCTCGTAGACGGTTGACTCTATCTATCAGAACTCATCACCTAAGGCTCAGCAGTCACCATTTGGGGGCTGGCTCCCCCTGCTCAACACCATCTATACATGGAGCATTATCAACCGCAACTAGCTTAGTGTCATTCTCAAGTTCTTTCCCATCAAAGACTTGCTCTTCATCTGTGGCACCTGATGAAGATGAAATCGGTGTAGTGTCGGCAACACCAGTGGGAGCACATGTAGTCTTCTCTGACCAGTCAAAATCAGCCATATTCTCATGTTCATGAAACACGACATCTCTACTTCTCACAGTCCTTTTCTTCACGGGGTCCCATAATTTGTAACCGAACTCCTCATCACCATATCCTAAAAATATGCATGGAGTGGCTTTACTGTCAAGCTTGAATCTCTATTCCTTTGGCACATGCATGAAGACTTTGCATCCAAACACCTTCAAGTGAGAATAAGAAACGTCTTTCCCAGTCCACACTATCTACGGAATGTCAAAATGCAAAGGAACTGATGGACCTCTGTTGATGATGTATACAACAGTATTCACAGCTTCACCCCAAAATTCCTTAGGCAGTTTCGACAATATGAGTAAACATCTGCCTTTCTCCACAATGGTTCTATTCATCCTTTCTGCAACACCATTATGCTGTGGAGTGCCTGGTACTGTTCTTTCGTTGCGAATCCCATGCTTCTTGCAGTAGCTTCTAAAATCTCGATTAACGTACTCTCTCTCCCATTATTAGTTTGGAGACGCTTCAGCAACGTCCCTGTTTGTCTCTCCACTATGGCTTGAAACTACTGAAAGACTTCAAATACCTCGTTTTTGAATCTCAAACAAAACACCCAAGTTTTTCGTGAAGCATCATTAATAAAAGTAACAAAATATCGATTTCCTCCTAGAGACTCCATCTCTATAGGACCACATAGATTAGAATGTATCATTCAAGCTTATTTTGTTTTCGTTTCAACTATTTGCCAAAATTGACTTTGTGTTGCTTACCTAACAAACAATCATTACAAGGGTCAGTGACTTACCTTCAAGTGAAGGAATGAGAGACTTTTTAGCTAATATCTGCATCCATTTCCCACTGACATGAGCTAGCCGTCCGTGCCACAAATTAGGTGAAGTATCATCCTCGACTGCGTTCAATTCACCACCACACACTGTCACACATGTCTTGTATAATGAACAACAAAGCTGTCCTCTAGCTACTATGAATGACCCCTTGGTAAGCTACCATTTTCCATCTCCTAGATGATGTGTATTACCTTCTTTGTCCAGAACATTCACAGAAATCAGATTAAGGCGCAATTCAGGAATATGTCGCACATTTTTCAGAGTAACAGTGCAACCAGTACTAGTTTGTACACGGATATCCCCAATGCCAACAATCTTAGCAACATTATTGTTGCCCATTTTCATAGAACCAAAGTCACATGCTTTATACGTAGAAAAATACTCTCTCTTGGGAACACAATGATAAGAAGCACCAGACTCAACAATCCATTCAACATCAGGATCCCTTATATGATTGCACTCTCCGTGAGCATAAAACAACATTACCTGGCCATTATTATCATCACCTACCACTGCAGCTACGATCTTTTTATCATATGCCTTATTCTGACTTATTTCACCTTTATGTTCTTTCTTTAGGAGAAAACAATTTCTTCTCAGGTGTCCAGTTTTATGACAATGCCAGCACTCTGGTTTTGCTCCTCTGGACTTAGACCTTCCTCTAGACTTATGATGCCCCTTAGGCCCTCTACTCTTACTTCTGCCTCGGTTCTCAGTAATAAGTGCCGGCGCATCAGCACCCATCTCTCTTCTCCTCATCTCCTCATTGAACAAGCAATCTTTTACAGCACTCAAAGCCAACTTTCCATCAGGAGCTGAGTTACTAATAGTTACCACCAATGTCTCCCAACTATCAGGTAAAGAACTCAAAAGGAACAAAGCCTGCAGCTCATCATCAAGAGTAATTTTCATAACAGTCAACTGGTTAATAACATCCTGAAATTCATTCAAGTGTTTGGCCATTGGTCGTCTCTCTTTCAATTTCAAGTTGACCAACTTCTTAATCAGAAAAGCCTTATTTCGCGGAGTTTTTGTTTAGTATCGACTCTCTAAACTTTTCCATAATGTCTCCGCATTAGTCTCCTGTGATATATGGTGAAAGATATTGAACTCTACCCACTGTCTAATTGTCCCAATAATTTTTCTATTCAGCTTCTCCCATTCTTTATCTGACATGTTTTTTGGCCTACCACTAACACCCTCAATTGGGTCATGCAAATCCTTACAATAAAGTAAATCCTCCATCATTGGCTTCCAAATTGAATAATTTTCATCTGTCAAATTTATCATCGTACTATTACTAGTACCATCCATTATTATTCACCCTAATAATGAACCTTCGCTCTGATGCCACTTTGTTAGGATCTAGACACCTAAACCCAATTCCAATTGACCACTCAAGCCAATATCGATGCCAGATATAAATCACAGGTACACCAATATAACCAAATATTAATGACAAAATAAATATGCAGAAATTAAATCAACACCAGATATAAAGTGAAAAACCCTTCAGAATAGAGGGAAAAACCACAGGGCAAACCAACAGCAAAATCCACTATAGAAAATAGCAATTATAACGTTTATGGTTTCAAGATGTTTTCCCTAATTTAAAACCTGCAAGCAAATTGAGCGATACAAGGATTACCTTCCCAGGTCCGGGAACAATTGATTCTCCCAATCAAATCACTCCAAACAATGCCTAGAATACCTGCTCCAAATTGCTCCAAGATCAAACCCGATCTTCACCGATTTTCGTTGCCGCAAGCTTTCTCTATCTCGCTTTTTGTTATTTGATGTGCCGCACCTCACAATGCCGCCTCTTTTTTTCACAACAAAAACTCAACACCCCAATCTTTTTTTTTTTTTTTTGGGTATTTAAATAAACCCTTTTAATTTAAAACAAGGGCTAAACCTCTTAAGCCCATCAAAAAGTAAATTTGAGTTCTTACTATCAAGTTTCATCTTAAATAAATTTATAACATGTGGGCTAGACCACAGTACATTTTATGTACCCCACACTTTGTACTGTTTATAATGAATGGGGGCGAAGTCTCCCTGTCCGAAAATGATTTATGCTAATGAGATAAGGAAACTTAGGCGGTGAATAAGGGCGAAGTCTCCCCATCTGAAAATTATTTAAGCCACTGAGATAAGGAAATCTAGGCTGTGAATAGGGGCAAAGTCTCCCCATCCAAAAATGATTTATGCCACCAAGATAAGGAAATCTAAGTTATAATAAATTGGGGTGAAGTCCCCCTATTCGAAAATGATTTACGCTATCGAGATAAGGAAATCTCGGCTGTGAATAGGGGTGAAGTCCCCCAGCCCTAAAGTTATTTACGCTTATCGTTGAAATGAAGTTTGGGCTGTGAATAATGGCGAAGCTCCCTATTTGAAAATTATTTATGCCACCAAGATAAGGAAATCTAAGTTATAAATTGGGTTGGAGTCCCCCTGTCCAAAAATGATTTATGCCATCGGGATAAGGAAACCTAGGTTGTGAAGAGAGGTGAAGTCCCCTAGCCCTAAAATGATTTACGTCATTGTTGAAATGAACTTCGGGCTGTGAATAGGGGCAAAGTCGCCCACCCGTAAAATGATTTACGCACCACCGTAGAAAATAAATCATGAATGGAGGCCCTCACCATTTATGAGATGGTTTTTGTTTCAAATTCATTGCTGACTTAATATCTCCCAAAAATACTTAGCATATAGCGATGTCCGATTTTGAGAGATGGCGATATTGCGCAACTTATCAAGTAGGTTGAACATGGTTAAATTCCGTCCTTCTGATTAAGTAACTTCTGCTAGTGCTTTGCAGGAGAATAATGAAATACGTTGGCATATGATGGGTAATTAAGATTTTTTGAGTGATAATGACACCTTGTATTCATATTTGATAAAATAATTCATGCTATTTTAGGTTCCTTGCTATAGGTCCATGTATCGCTTCTAAACTTAGCTCTTATCTATGCTTTTTGATTTTGCACTCGTGCCTTGATATTGGATTATGTGCTTGTCTTAAGCCGCTTTGTATTTGGAATCGTATAAAGTGGTATAGTTACATCCAATTGTTGACTTATGATTCACGGATAAAGACCTAGTGAAGTATGTTTCTTCATGAGAAAGATATATTACAGATGAGTAGGTTAGTTACATAATATTACAACCGACAAGCATACACTGGCTTTTGCAGTAGTTGATCAATCAATGAGTATAATTCTTCTAAATTTCGAGAGGTAATGTCGACCCTAAACCTTAAATGTTTACCATAATTGGTGAGCCTAAGCAGACATAACTAATGGCACATAGACAACGACGTACCATAATTGGTGAGCCTGAGCAGACATAACTAATAGCACATAGGCAACGATGAGTGTGTAGAAAATGATTATCGGTGAGAGAACATACTATTTGTCTTATGATATGGCGAGTAAGCAGATTCACCTATTTTTAATTTACTTAGAAGCTCTTGAAAATGAAACTTACGATTAGTTTATTTGCCTAATAGTATGGAGTGCCCATGATTTAGTTGAATTATCATCCCTTAGTGTTGCTGTAAGAATTTTCATGTCTATCTATCCCAAATCCACTAAAGTGAATCCTTAATCGAAATAATATAAGATAACGACACATAGTGATTGTCATCTTTCTCAATGTAACCCATTTGAAATACTCGAAACTTGCCAATAAACTCAAATCCCACAAATCTATTTTCTTCGAGTTCATAAAAACCTTTATGAATTCACGCGCAAACCTATATGCTTTTATCAACATTATGCGAGGAAACTTTATTGCTAATGAACCTTCACAAATTTCAGTATAAGATAGTTTATTGAGCAACTTTGAATTTAACTTCTTTACCTCTTCTAGTCTTATCTTATAAATCCACCACTTTCACATTCCTTATACCATTATCAGCTTGCCCTTGGTTAAACATAGATTCCAAGACCTCGAGCTTGTTTGATTTTTATTAGTTTAAAATTTTGGTCATAACATGACAGGGAAGTCAGTATTACCATGACGAGGGAAAAATACAGGGACTCGAGATTTGGGGTGCATTCGAGATCTATCTTCAAACATGCTCTTCTTAATTGGGAAGTTCTTGAATATTCTCAGCATTTTCATGCCTTGCATGCACATTTCCACTTGCATATCTCTCTATTGTTAGTCACAGGCTTATTATAAGGAATTTAAACTTAAGACATGTTAGTACTATTTGAAGAAATACACAAATTCGTTTGGGAAATAAAACAATAGGTATCAATTACAGTCGCTGGTTTCAAGACACGTAGCGAACCATTTTCCTTAAGACTTATTTCTCGGATACCGAAATAGTCTAAGGGATATAATGAAACCCCCCAACATAGTGAGAGTAGGAGCATAGAGAGAGAAAGATGACCGAGACTTATGTATGAGAGAAAGAGAGAATGATTTCAACTTTTTCGTATCTAACAAATGACAACAAAAGGGGGCTTTTATAGAATACAATGTGTCTCTTGTGAAGAGACACATCCATAAACAAATCAAACACATGTTGATAACCCTAAAACATATGTTTAATAATTAAAACATGTTCAAAATCAAGGGATACATCCCTGCAAAATAAATAATTAAATACCAAAAATCAGAAACTAGCGTGCCAAAAGTAACGGCCATAACTGCTCTGTGTGTCGATACACAGACCCAAAACTTGGGTTCTGTAAGTTTGTGTGTCGACACACACCCCCTTGAAGGTGTTTCTGCATATTTAAGCCAAAATACATAACATATAAACATCCGAAATACTTTATTAAACATTCTATTTTGAAAATAGATCAACATTCCCCCACCATTTTCAGAATACATTCATTCTCATATAAGTTAAACAACATCTCGGTATTAAAAGAAGTCTATATGCATGAATGAGAGTGTCTTTCGATTAAACCCTCACTTAGCGAAGACACCTTACAATTAATCATAGCGTAATGGTAGACTAACTCTTGAACCATATGAGTCCATTTGACTAACCACACGTGTCTTCACACACAAGACTTACTTTCCACAATACACCTCATCTTCGACTGACACGTTTAAGGCCTTGTGTCCCATACCCTTCATGAGTGTAGTAGAGTCAAACCCATGTCATAAACGCACTCCTTGAAGTGGTCAAACTTCACACTCACTTAGGTAGACCCCATTGATTATGTCCTTGCAACCCGACATTCAATAAATTCCTTGGATCCATTAAGAGCATACACTCAACCTCCTTTTCCCGTTGTCACTGGTAACCAAGCACTACACCCAAGATGGAATTTTACTTTAGTGCTTAGAATCACTCGGATGATGGAACTCTCTCATTGAACGCAAGACCTAGCATTGTACCCGGCGTTGGGTTGAGGGTCCATCATGGGTGCTTAATAAATGACGGGTTTAAGCCCCATCCCTTTATTTGTACTCAATATTAAGTCTCTAACAAGGCTTTTAGTAAAAGGATCAGCTAGATTCTTACTTGTTCTTACAAAGTCCACTATGATTAATCCAATCTTGATGAGTTGTCTCACATAACTATGTCTTACACCAATGCACCTCGACTTTCCATTATACACCTCACTATATGCTTTCGATAGCTTTGACTATCACAATGGATAGAAATCAGTGAGATCGGCTTAGGCCGCAAAGGAATCTCATACAAGAGATCCTTTAACCATTCTGCTTCTTTTTCCGCAGAAGCAAGAGCGATGAACTCCGCTGCCATGGTGAAATAATACAAGTATGTTTCTTGGAACTCCAAGAAATAGTACTCCCACCAATCAAGAAAACCCATCCTTTTGTAGAAGCGTAATCCCTTATATTGGAGATCTAACTGGCATCCGACTATCCTTCTAAAGTAGGAGGATACCCATCATAAGAAATACCATAATCAATGGTATTCTTAAGGTATTCAGTACTCTTAATACTCCATGCTAATGTACCATACTTGGAGTGCTAGTGCATTTACTTATCTTTCCAATAGCAAAGGCTATATCAGGCCTTGTACAAGTCATGGCATACATAAGACAACCTATGACTCTAGCATACCTCAGTTGATCAACTGGATCACCATCATTAGGTAGAAAATTTATTTTCCGATCCATCAGTGTGGAAGTCGGAGCACATTCATTCTTATCTAATTTATTCAACACTTTTTTCAATATAGTGAGATTGAGTCAAAGAAATAGTTTCGCCATCCTTATTATTCTAATACCAAAAATTACTTCAGCCTCACCCATATTTTTCATAGGAAATTTATTTGAGAGAAATTGTTTAGTGTTATTTACTTGCTCCATATTAGTACCAAATACTAACATGTCATGGACATACAAACCAATAATAACTCTCTTATTATTTCCAAACTTGCTATAGACACATTTATCCTATTCATTAATCTTGAATCAATTGTTTAAAACAACTTGATTGAATTTTTGGTGCCACTGTTTAGGGCTTGTTTTAGCCCATACAATGAACGTATGCGTTTACATACTTTCTTCTCTTGGCCCGGAACAACAAATCCTTCCGGCTGTTCCATATACACCTCTTCTTCTAACTCACCATTTAAGAAAGCCATTTTAACATCCATTTGGTGAATCTTTAATAAAATAGATAGAGGCTAGAGCAATAAATATTCTAAAGGTCGATATTCTTGCCACTGGGCCATATGTATTAAAGTAGTCTATCTTTTGTTTTTGGTAAACCCTTTAGCCACTAACCGGGCTTTGAACTTATTAATAGTTCCGTCGACCTTTATTTTCTTCTTAAAAATCCACTTACACCGAATGGGCTCATCTCTCGTGGAAGATCCACGAGAATCTAAGTGTTGTTCCCCATTATGGAATCCATTTCATCATCTATCACCTCTTTCTAAAAGGAGGCATCATGAGGCCTCTTAGCCTCATCAAACTCATAGGATCCGACTCTATGACACAACAATATGAAGTTTGACCCTCCACATTGTCTCTAGTTGCTTCCATTATATATGTTTGAAAATCTGGTCCGAAAGATTTCTCTTTCCTCACTCTTTTACTTTTTCTAAGTTCTAGAGTGTTTTTAGAGATTTCCTGCCTCACATTATAATTTTCATCATTTGTCAAAGGCATTTCATGGTCAACCGAAATATGTTCTTTCGGTCTAGGAATTTAGTTTTCATCAAAAATGGCATCTCTTGATTCAATTATCGTATTGAACATTTATATACTCATTTGGTTCAATAACATAAAAGCGATAAGCCTTACTATGTTGTGCATAGCCAACAAAAATACATTCAATTCCTCATTCACCTATTTTTTTCCTTTTAGGTTCTAGAACTTTAACAATTGCCCTACACCCCCAAATCTTGAAATAACTCAAGTTAGGAGCCCATTCATTCCACTATTCATATGGGGTTATTTTACTCTTCTTATTAGGAACTCAATTCAAAATGTGATAGGCTGTAAGCATATCCTCGCCCCAAAAACCATCGCTAAGTCTGGAATATGATAACATGGCATTCACCATCTCGGTTAAAGTCCGATTCTTCTGCTTAGCCACGCAATTTTGCTGTGGTGTATAAGGTGCCATGACCTCATGAATAATTCTCGTGGTTTCAACATATTTAAGATCATAGTATTCACCACCACGATCAGTTCTTAAGCATTTTACTAATGTTTCACAATGTAATTCGGATTCAGCCTTATATGCTTTAAACTTATCCATTGCTTCATCTTTAAAGTTTAAAAAAAAAATATATGCAGCAATATTTTGAATAAATCATCAATGATAGTGATAAAATCTCTTTCCTCTTCGTGTAAGGTACTTTTAAAGTCACACAAATCACTATGTATTAAATCAAGTAAACTCATATTCCTTTGCACTAAAGGAACTAGTAATCTTGATATTTTTGAGCATATAAGTTTTAGATTTATCATTAACTTTATTGAACTGTGGAATTAAGTCCAAATTGGACATATCTTGCATTCTACAAAATTAACATGCCCAGGTCTATTATGCCAATGATAAGAAAAGTCAAGCATATACACCTAATTAATCATATTATTCACGTTGAGTTTAAACATCCCTTCATACAAGTAACCTTTTCCCACACAAGCACTATCCTTTGATAGGATGAACTTGTCGGCCTCAAATACCAACTTAAAACCGAACCTATTCAGAAGGCTACCAGATACAAGATTCTTTTTAAAGTCTGATGCAAAACATACATCGGTTAAGGTAAGTGTTTTTCTTGATGTAAAAGTCAAATCAATTTTTCCCTTACTCTTAACCGGTATAGTTGCACCATTTTCCATAAATAAAATCGACCCATCATCAATGGGCTCAAATTTTTTAAAGAATACTCTATCCTTACAAACATGCTTTGTGGCCCGGAGTCAATCCACCAAGACTCATCGTCTTGAATGAGATCGAACTCGGAAAAAATCACCACGAAATTATTTATCGAATTATCATAGCGATTACCCAGCACCTTCCCCTTTCATTCTTGAGGCGGTGACAATCCCTTTTCATGTGACTGAGCTTATAACACTCCCAACAAACAGGCTTGTGCCTCTTTTCATCACGTTTCTTTGAGAAATGTCCGGTTCATTTTGGTCATTACCTCGATTGGCCTTCTTCCGTGACATTGATTTTTCCCATGTCACTGAGACAATACTTATTCTTATCCTGTAAACTATAACCTTCCTAAATACGGAGATGGTTAGCCAACTCCTCAATCGACAAATCTTCCTTTTTTATGTTTAATTTCCTTTTTAATATCTTTCCAAGAAGAAGGAAGTTTGTCTATCAAGGAAGAAACGACAATGGTATCATCCATGTTCATGTTATGTTGCTTCAAGTGATTTAAAATTCTTTCAATCTCATGAAATTGCTCCATAACAGAACGATAATCAACCATTTTATACTTAATGAATTGACTAACAAGAAATTTCTTACCTGTAGCATCTTCCGCCATGTATCTCGTTTCAGGAGCTTCCCATAATTCTTTGGTAGTAGTCATGTTGGAATAGCTATGGAAGAGAGCATCCGTCATACAATTAAGGATATGACCCCTACAAATATAGTCATCATTCTTCAATTTGAGTCTTGCAGAGTTTCATCATCGGATGGAGGATCGCAGATTGGTGTATTCAGGACATACACCACATTCAAAGTAGTAATAAAAAAGTGCATCTTTCTTACCAACAACAGAAATTTCCACCATCAAAATGGTCAAGTTTTACAAAGTTCATTTTCAAAATAGAAAATAAGTCTTAATATTATTAGTACTATTTGAAGAAATACACAAATTCCTTAGGGAAATAAAACAATAGGTATCAATTACAGTCATTGGTTTCAAGGCACGTAGCGAACCATTTTCTTTAAGACTTATTTCTTGGATACCGAAATAGTCTAAGGGATATAATGAAACCCACCAACAACGTGAGAATAAGAGCGTAGAGAGAGAAAGATGATTGAAACTTTTTTATGAGAAAAAGAGAGAATGATTTCAACTTTTGTATCTAGCAAATGACAACAAAGGGGGACCTTTATATAATACAATGTATCTCTTGTGAAGAGACACATCCATAAACAAATCAAACACATGTTGATAAACATAAAACACATGTTAAAAACCAAAGGACACATCCCTCAAAAATAAATAATTAAATTCCAAAAAATTAGAAACTGGCGTGCCAAAAATAACGGCCATAATTGCCCTGTTTATCGACACACAAGCCTCATGTATCGAAACACAGACCCAAAACTTGGGTTCTGTAAGTCTGTGTATCAACACACAACTCCCCCGAAGGTGTTTCTACATATTTAAGCCAAAATATAAACATCCAAAACACTTTATTAAACATTCTATTTTGAAAATACAATAACAAGACATAAGCATTTTACACACAAATTACCAATAAACTATAAGTTAGTTGTTTTTATTTTAGTTGAAATTTCTAGCCTAATTGTTCACTCGTTTCATTAGCTTCAAGCCTCCTCATATTTTGAATAATATAAGCCTTAATACTTTTTCACCATAAGAGAGCTTCTTTCTTTAAATAAGCAGCCTTAAATTTTAACCAAGGAGATTTCCTCCTATTTGACAAGTCAAACTCCCTTTGTTGAACTTTGACAAGCCATGATATTTGATTGAAGAAAAATCATCCCATATTATCTTCTTTGAACATCCTAAAGCCCCGTTAACCTTCTATAAATATACATCCTCAACTCATTTTTAAACTATGCAAATCCAAGTTCTTCATTTCAAGTATTAGTGAGAATAGGAGTTATGGGAGCAGAGAAGGAGAAAAGAGCTAAAGTTTGTGCTTGGAATTTTAAGAAAAGCTTTGTTCCTTCTAGTAAGTAACTTATTCGTTAATTCTTCCGCGCTTTTTGTTAAAGCTTTGAAATGTCTGATATGTTAATAGTTTCTTAAAATTTTCAAAAGACTTGTTTTGTACACCACATGTTGACCTATTTATCTATTTATATGTTCGAAATTAAAATGGTATCATAGCAGGATTTTAGCCTAGTGGGTTTTGGGAACTTTATTTAGTTTGCTTTTAGTGCTCAAGTTTGGTTTGTTAAGTTCGTATAAGATAGGATGTTGAATTATCCATCGAACCCTTCAGATTATACTGAGGATTTATCCATCCTTCAATATGCCCGGAGAAAATGGACTAATCAAATTTGGGAAAAATGGGTCGAATTGAGGGTAGCTTTTGAGATTTAGGGTCTATGAGCTCAGGATTTGTTGGGATTAGTGATTTCTAAGAGTATCTCACCTATGAGTTGTTTGCTTTCAAACATCTATCTTGATTGATATATGCTATTTGATCGATCACAATAGCTATTGGACAACCTTGATCAATCGATAGAAATAGCCGTTTGGATCATTTGGGTCATTTACTCAAAACTGATCAATTGAATTTGACAAATTGATTGAAGTGGTGAACTCGATCGTATGATGTTAGAAAAAGGGACCACTGCCTGTTTTGATGGCTTACATCTTGGCCCCCACGTCTTCGTTTTATCCATTCCAAGTGAACTGCTTAAAATGCTAGTTGAATTGGAGTGCTCTATTGGTGCTTTGATATCTATAAAGGCTGTCAAAGATTTAAATGGATATGAGACTTCAACTTTTGCATAAAAAATGGAGAGCATGGAAAGCACGTCCCAATTAGACAATTAATTTTAGTTTATTATAACTTAGTAGCTTTGTATAAGCACAAAGAGAAGCATTTTTTTCTTCTTGCTTAATTTGATTTCTTTCCTCTTGTGGGGCTCTCTTTTATGGTGAAAGAGTAAGCTCAGTTTGAACAGGCCTATGGTTAGTAAATGGTAGCTATCTCTTCTGCTTTTACAATTTTGTTTTTTAAGTGATCACTTTCCTTCTCAAATTGTGTCACTGCTTGTTTGTGGAACTATTCTCTACTTTCAAAAGTGGCTTATAATTGAGGTATGACGATGGAGAAGCGCTTATATGGGAAGTACGAAATGGGGTTTTGAGTATCGGAGGCTCCATTGGTGATTGGGGGGATGTCTAAAACAATACTGTTCATTTGCAGTTTGCTTAAACAAAATAGGTAAATCTTAGACTAGGAAAATTTTTGTTGTGTTTCATGAGTTGTCTATAATTGCATAACAGAAAAGGTGAATAGTTTGGCCTTGTCAGATTTGGTGAAGAAATATGTGCCCAATCCAAACCATGATGTATTACAACATTAACTTTTGTAAATAAGAGGTGATTTATCCTTCAAAGAGCATCCTGTAAGATAATCGGACAAAAGGAGCAAGTACTAAGGTCTCGAACCCTAAGCCTAATAAAGGTTCTTTGGAGTAATCATAGTGAAGCTTAAGCGACTTGGGAACGAGAGTATGAAATGTGCATAAAGTATCCTTCTCTATTTGATAATTCAGGTACATAAGTTTCAAGGACGAAACTTCTTTTATGGGAGGAAGGATATAAGGAATTCAAATTTAAGCCATAAGTATTTTTCACACAAATTACTAATAAACTACAAGTGGGTTGTTTGAATTTTAGTTGAAATTTCTAGCCTAATTGTTCACTTTTTTCATTAGTTTCAAGCCTTCCCATATTTGAATAAAACAAGCCTCCATATTTTTTGACCCCAAGAGAGCTTCTTTCATTGGAAAAGCAGCCCCAAAATTTGACCAAGGAAATTTTCTTTTTTTTGACAATCAAGCTCCCTTTGTTGAACTTTAACAGGCCACCATATTTGACTAAAGAAAAATTAGCCCATATTATCTTCTTTGAGTATCCTAAAAACCCCACTCCCCTTCTATAAATAGACATCCTCAACTCATTCTTAAACCATCTAAATCCAAGTTCTTCACTTCAAGTATTAATGAGAATAAGAGTTGAGAGAGAAAAGAAGGATAAAAGAGCTAAAATTTGTGCTTAAAATTTTAAGGAAAGCTTTCTTTCTTCTAGTAAGTAACTCATTCGTTCACACTCTTTTGCTAAAATCTCTAAGTGATTTTGATGTATTTGTTTGTACCAAAAGTTTCATGATTTTCTCCAAATTCTTTAAGATACTTCTCCTTACACACCACATGTTTACCCCTCTATGTGTTTAAAATTAAAATGGGATCAAACGGGTTTGATTAAGTTCGTGGAATGTAGAATTTAACATTGGCTATGTTATATATGGTACTTCGAAAATATGATTTGAATCATGTTATATGGCGTGCAAATATGAAATACATTTCTTATGCTTTATTTTGTGGGTTGGTGCCCTACGATGACAGGGAAATATATCTTTGAGCCCTCGATAGGGGACTATATTATCTTTGTTAATAGTGCACTATAAGGAATGTTCCTTGGAACCTATAATTGGCCGGAGACCTAATTATGATAGCTATTTTTGAGCCCAGTTGCTGAGATTATATGCAGCCACAACTAAGAGGAAGGCCTAAGAATTCAGTTGACGTGTTTTTAAGTTTTCGCGGATAAATTTTTAATAAGCAACTCTAGATATGCTTTTGAAATATGTCCTATGTCTTTTAGATAATGCTTGATCTTTGTTTTGTTGATGGATTTTTTAGTTGCCGAGCTTTATGCTCACCCTATTGTTTAACAATTTCAAACAAGACATGGTAAGCTGAATGGAGAAATTAAAGGGACTTACTCTCTACATGGTTAAAGTTGTTGCAATCTTAGAAGACTTTCTTTACATTCTATGAGCTTAGTAATTCAGTTATATAGGATTATGTTTAAGTCTTGGAAATTTTATCCTCTTGTTTTGAGCTTTGAACACAAAGGGATTATATTGTGTGTTATCTATGCTGGAGTACACACTTGCAAATTAGCAAGCAACGGGTAACCAAGAGATCTACAGGTTTCGAGGCATGTGAACACTTTCCTTAAGACTTATTTCAGCATAGGAAATAGTCTCGAGGATACAACAATAACCAAAATGGATGAAGGAGAAAGTATGTATGAGGAGAGAGAGAAGAGACAAATGAGAATGATGTTTTTACTAGAACAAAATCCCAATTCTTAAAAGTGCTTTCACTTTTTATATGTTCATTATCCAAACAAGTAAAGACCAAGGGGATATATAAAGAACAATTGTGAAAAGAGACGTCCCAAAACACACCCCTAGAAGAGGCGCCAAAAGCCGGAAGTTATAGCTCAAAAATCAGTTGAAAAACTATCTTGTGTGTCAACACACAGGTGCTGTGTGTCAACACACAGCTCTGCGCCGTGCGTTCTGTAAGTTTGTGTGTCTACACACGGGCTTTGTGTGTCGACACACACCTCTGCAGCATTGTTCTGTAGGATTGTGTGTTGACACACGAGCCTTGTGTGTCGACACACATCCCAGTACACATTAAAACATTTAGAATAAACTTTGGGACCAACTTTAAGCACTTCATTCACAATTCTCATTGTCTTATTTTGAAAGTACACCAACAATCCATTGTATTATAATGTATATTAGAATAAATATTATTAGTATTTCACCTATGATAACTATTGGTTATCTTGTTAGCGTATAAGTCATTGGCCCATTGTTTGCTATATTTGGGGTTATGCTCATTGTTTTTCAATATAACATGCCGGAAATTAAAATTATGCACATCCTTTATAAAATGCCATTTGACAGGGAAACTCCCGCTCCATTTATCATGTTGTCAAAAATCCATATCTTTATTAAAATCAACCACATCGATCATCTTTGCGACACCACAGTATTGGACGCTTGCATTAACAGAAAAGAAGAATAATATGACAAAAATTGATACAGTTAGTACCTAACTGAGCAAGAACTGTAACGAGAATTGGTTTAACTAAGGTTCGTTTAAACATAAGTCGTACTAAAGCAAACTAAAAAACAAGGCTTAATTGAACTAGGATTATGACAAAAATTAATCACCTTATGAATTAATGGAATGGAAATAGTAACAAAAAATGATTCGATCGAGGTTGGATGTAACTAGGATTGCGACAAAATGGATCCAGTTAAGGTTCAATTAGGGATGAATTGAACTCAATTTGTAAGTCATTGACCCAATTGAAGTTCAATTAAATTGAGATTCTAACAAAAATTGGTTCAATCAGGGTTAAACTAAGATTATAATGAAAATTGGCTTAATTGGAGTTGAATTGAACTAAGATTGTAACCAAAATTGGTTTAATAGGGTTGAACTGAACAAAGACTGTAACGAAAATTGACCCAATTTTGGTTGAATTAAACTAAGATTGTAACGAGAATTGATCCAATTAGGGTAGAATTAAATGGAAATTGCGAAGAAAATTGACCCAATTAAGGTTGTCTTAAATTAAGATTATAATGAAAATTGGTTCATAGGGTTGAACTAGACAAATATTGTAACAAAAATTATCCTAATTAGGGTTTAATCAAGGAAATAGAGTCGCTAGTTGGGGGTCACCATAGCTCGATGGCGGCCGGTGAGTGTAGTGGCAGTGGACATGTACAAAGGAGTGGTGCGTCGTTGGTGCGACTGGTGGTGGCTATGTGCGTGAATGGTGTGTTGGAATTGGTTTCCTGAAAAATCCAATTAGTTACAACAACAACAACAACAACAACCCAGTGCCTCAAGGGCTCCCACATAAGCGGGGTCTAAGGGGGTAGATGTACGCAGCCTTCCGCCTTCTGGGGGTTGCCCAGAAGGGAAAAAAAAATATTAAGTAAATGAAATTGTTTTATTTATTTATTATCTAACTATATATATATATATATTTAGTAACGAGAGCTCATGAGGAGGCCCACAATCCCTATGAACAGGTAAGTCATGCGTATATCCTCAGTGAGAATCGAACTCTTGACCCCTGGGAGATAACTGCATGGATAGGAGATGCCACCAACTGAGACACCCTCATGATGGGCTTTAGGAGTCAAATATGCGTATGATTGTTGTCTAAAACATTCCATGAGATGGACATAGTCCAAGATGACATGTCAAGTTTGGTTTAATTGGTCAATGAGATTGAGCCACATATAGACTTAAATCAAATTAGTGATATCTTGTCAAATTATGTTCGTAGTCGATGATAAGTTTGGACAACTTGTCTGATAAGACTCTAATATGATACTTTAGATGACTTGTCTTGGTCATGTGGATAGGGATCTAGGAGTATTATGTTAGTGTTGTCAATAAGATTGGAACACTGAGTAGGACCACCTGAATTATTTATTTCTTATCTGCTATCAGAAATAATTAATTATGAAAGATGATAACTCTAAATCCTCGAAATAGTCTGAACTCGTGCATGCATTGTTCATTGCTTTGATGTGCTAAAAGGATTAGTCACAACGCGTTGATTTAAATCTTATGTGCATTGAGTAATGGCATGAAGTGTAACAAGAATAGGTGTTTTACGTAGAATCTATAGTCTTTTACAAGATAAAAATGTCCCCTTAGTTGATTCGAATTCAAAAATCTTTAGCCAAAGTATTTCATATATTCTACATTTGGAATAAGTACAGAAATTATTTTCTGTACTATTGAATTATTTGGGAAGGATGAGTTGGGAACTATGGTGAAAGATATGAGAAAAATAACGATAGTAGTTAAAGTTATTTTTGCTGACAGATATCTAATAAAGGGGTTAATTTTCATAATAAAGCTATTTGAAAATTCTTAAGTGAATATATTTAATTCTAGAGTGCAACAACATTTATTTAGTGAAATTAAGTGTTGTTAAATGGTAATAAATGTCATCAAAAGTGGATGATTAGATTTGACCCGTTTGGAGCTAGAATTAGATTGTCCTTGAGGTTCCTTCGCAAGTCTCAACTTAAGCATTGTCTGAAAATATGTAAAAAATGAATTCATGAGATGAATTATTTATTTATGAGATATATAAATTTTTTTGTTAAACAAAAATTTATGAGATGAATATTTAATACGATAAATTACATTGTGTTTAAAACCAAAAAAAAATATTTAAAGGGGCCAATTGCACGCACGGGGGTACAACCCTCTAGGGGATGGACGGGCGGGCGCTGCCTCAACTCCCTGTGCGGCAAGGCTAACATGTCGCTGACATCATCATGATGTTAGAGACAGGGGTAATATGCATTATATATGCTTTATTATGCTTACGTCAAAATGAAGTCAGCAGCTGGGTTTAATTTGTGTATTTAAATGTGTTTTACCGTGAAAATAATTAGGATTTCGTACTTGGTTTTCTTCCACGACCAAGAGTTTTCTAAATTCATAGTTTAGCTTAATTTTTCTGAAACATGGTTTTTAAGAAAGATTTAAAGGAAAGATTTTGTTCTAAAATTTTTCCTAAATAAAATATTTTGGGAGTTCACACTCTCGGTGCTAGAATAGGTCATTGCAAAGAAGACCTGGAGGTGTCAATAAATCTTCTTCTTATTTCAAATCTTCAAAGCCAGAATTGAGATTCACGCTCCACGTATGTTTTAATTAAATATTTAATATTTAATATTTAATTTGTTTTTCCTTTATTTCATTTATTCTATATACCATGTTTATATTTGTTCTATTTGATATTTAGTTTGTCATATTATGAATCTATTAGAATAAGATCTAAATTTAATTAAAAAGGTTAATTAGATCAAAGTTTTAGATTTAAAATTATGATTCTACATCTGCTCTAGCCGATTTAGGAAATATTTTTGAAATATTCCCAACATGGTGGTGGTGGGAGATTGAAAAAGGTGTTGCAAAGAGGGTGGGTGGTGGTGGTTTATGGATAGTGGTAGTCACATAGTGGTGGTCATATGGCGGTGGTAGGCGAAGTGCTGCACGATGGTCGGAAGGCAGAGCGTAGCGGCGGCGGTTTCTCAAAAGAGATGACCATAGTGAGAAGGCAGAGCGTTGCACGATGCTCGTGTTAGAAACGATAGTCATAAGTCATAATACGAGGCGTCTCACAGTGGAGGGTGGGTGTTATATTCCAGTGGGTGTTTTTTCGAAAGTGGGCGTTCTACATGGTGGGCATTTTTTTGGTGGTAGGCGTTTTATATGGTGGGCATTTTCTCAATGGTTGGTGTTCTACATGATAGGCGTTTTTCGGGTAGTGGGCATTTTACATGATGGACGTTTTCAGTGGTGGGCATTTTGCAAGTTGGGTATTTTTCAATGGTGGGCATTTTGCAAGGTGGGCATTTTTCTGGCGATGGGCATTTTTAAGGGTGGGTGTTTTTCCAGTGGTGGGCGTTTTTGGTTCATGGTGGTGGTGGTGGTGGTGGTTGAGGTGGCAGTGGTTGTGGTGGCCAAAGTATTAATATGTATAAAGGACCCTATAACATAAAATGGGCGTGACTTTCTATTCGTGAGAAATTATGATAAGTTCCAGGTCAAGAAGCCTGTACTTATCTGAATTTGAACTAAAACTAAGGAATTAAACTAGAGAAGAAAGAAAAGCAAGCAATTTTCATTCATTATCTTACTTACCACGTCATACACTTATTTATTGTTAAGTGGGTTTACTCGAACATGAAGAGATTCATGTTCGGGTGACATGTGAGAGTGGTGCACCCCGAGTATGAAGAGAGTCATACTTGGGTGCCTTGATTGAGAGTGTTGAAGAGAGTTTTTGTAGCTTCCTCTGTCCAAAGCTACATTGTGGGAGGGCTAGTGGCTTGCCATGCAAAGCTACATTGGGAGAGGGCTAGTGGCTTGCCGTTCAAAGCTACATTGGGAGAGGGTTGGTGACTTACCGTGCAATAGTCACATGTGTAGATGATGATTGTAATATGGGGTTTTGGGGGTTATGATTGAAGATTGTAATTCCTAAATTTTATAGTGGAATTGATACTCCTTTGGGTCCCGTGGTTTTACTCTCTAGTTGAGAGTGGGTTTCCACATAAAACTATCGTGTGTTCATTTTTGTTATTTTTGTTATTTTTCACTTCCATTATGCTCGATGTGTGAATTTTTCCCAACAAATATATCAGAGCATGTTGGGAAAGCTTGTTTGGGAGAGGAAGACCCAGATCTGGTGACATGTCACTGCTGAGGGTGAAGCAGAGGTTTGAAGACCGGAGGTGATGGTTGGCGGTGGCTCGCGCAGGTCTGTGGCGGTGGCTCGCGCAGTTCACAGTGGCTTGAGCCTAGGTTGAAGAGTCGTTGGTGAACTGTTGAAAATAGGTCGTGAGAGGTGGTCATCGACAGCGAAGCATGAGGTTCCGGCAGCGGTTGTTTCCGATGTAGAGGCTGACACCGGCGGTGGTCGGTGACGGGTGTGGCTGCGAAGGAGGCTGAGGTGATTGGTTGTGTTGGGGTTTTATTTGTTTTGTTTTTCGGAGAGGTTGCAACACGGTGAAAAGAAGAAGAAAGTGAGGAGAGAGGAGAGAGAAATAACAAAAGATAGAGAGAGAAAATGAAAAAAATTAAAAAAAAATTGAGTGATATAAAAAAAAAGGGTTGTGTGTGTCAAGGAGTGAGAAAAGAAAAAAAAAAGGGGGAATTGAAAAAAAAATGGAGTGTGTGAAAAATTAATTTTGAATTAAGGGGGAGATTTGTTGGGTATATTTTTTACTTCAAAATTAATTATTTGTAAATTGGAAATAGAAAAAGAAAAAGAAGAAAAAAAAGAAAAATGGGAAGTTGAATCTTCCTAGTAATGTGTTGGGAAGTTTACTTCCACAAGTAAAGTAGTGGATTGTCTTTTTTGACTTTTGTGTACCAAATAGTGTTTTGTTTTGAAATTTGAAAGTGTTAGGTTTATTATAAATCGAAGTGTAGAGAAAAAGAGAGAGAGAAAAAGAAGAGAAAATGTAGAGTGAGTTGGGTTTGTAATGGGGTGCCCCTGCGCAGGGAGAGAAAATGAGTGAAAAATGTATGTGAGTGTTTGTGAGGTTTTGATGTTAAGTAGGTTTACCCAAACATGAAGACAGTCATGTTCGGGTGACATGTGAAAGTGGTGCATCCCGAGTATGAAGAGAGTCATAGTCGGGTGTCTTGATTGACAGTGTTGAAGAGAGTTTTTGTAGCTTCCTATGTCCAAAGTTACATTGTGGGAGGGCTGGTGGCTTGTCGTGCAAAGCTACATTAATTCAAGGGCTGATGGCTTGCTGTTCAAAGCTACATTGGAAGAAGGTTAGTGACTTACCGTGCAATAGTCACATGTGTAGATGATGATTGTAATATGGGGTTTTGGAAGTTATGATTGGAGATTGTAATTCCTAAATTTCATGGTGGATTTGGTACTCCTTTGAGTCCCATGGTTTTACCCTTTAGTTGAGAGTCGGTTTCCACGTAAAAATATCAGTGTGTTCATTTTTGTTATTTTTGTTGTTTTTCGCTTCCGTTGTGCTAGATGTGTGAATTTTTTCCAACATTTATAATAGCAAGAATACAAAGAAAATATATGTAGAATCTTCTAGAAGTCTTTGGAAATCGCTAGAACCACCTCCATGGCAGCTTGAATCAAGTAGAAATCTGTTAGGGTTATTGCGTAGTCCCGCGTTACTCCTGAGGTGCTGAGGTATCATTGTGCCCGTGTGATCTTACTAGGCCCAAAGCATTACCAATGGGCATGTTGAGCACTCTCCTAGCCCATATCGGTGTTGGGCTTCTCTTGGTCCATATTAGTAGTGGTAGTAGCTATCTCCACTTATACTTGTAGGCCCAATGTTTTGTCTTCTCCTGGGAATGTGGGCTGGGCACCAGAACTCATTGGATCCGTTAATGTGAAAACCGTCATTTAGTCTATGTGGCCCAATCCATTTGGGCACATGTCAAATTACACAAGTCCAGCACCTTATCAAAATGAAGTTCTTAAAAAGTTCTATGTAATTATGATGATTCTTCAAGAATTTGATCAAAGGAAGTATATAAAAGATGAAGTGGGCGTTTTACCCACATAGTGGTTATATAACTTGTTCTTATGATTTAAAATGGGCATAACTTTTAATCCGTAAGGAGTTATGGGTCGAATCACCTATCAAAATGAAGCTCTTGCAGAGTTCTATGTAACTATGATGATTCTTTGAATTTTTTGTCAAAGAAAGTATATAAAAAAAAAAGTGGACGTGTTATCCACATGGTGGTTGTTGGTGGTTATATAACTTCATCCTATGAGTTAAACCAGGCATAATTTTAATATGTAAGGAGTTACGAGTTAAATCACCTATCAAAACGAAGCTATTGAAGAGTTCTATGTAGCTATGATGATTCTTTGAAATTTTTATCAAAGAAAGTACATAAAAGATAGGTGGGTGATTTACCCACATAAACTTCTTTTTATATCTAGAAGATGCAAAAGAGATTCCTTAGGCTCTATTTGGCACATGAAATTAGAATTAGACTGTGGAATTATAATTCTAATTCCAATTATGATGGAATTCAAATTCCTTTGTTAGATTCATCAAAGGAATTGGAAGTCGAAATTATTAATTCCATAATGATTCGAATCATCAAGGGTTTTCGGTCAAATGAGTTGGAGTATTTCGAGTTTAAATCAACTACGATTTTGGTCAGAGTGGTTCACATTGCATTCAAGTTATTATATAGGAGTGATTCACTTTGAGTTCCATTTATTTGAGTTTCGAGTCAAATCGGGTCAAATATCGCGTCGGATCATTTTGGGTATGGGTCATTGATGTGCCTTAATTTTGCATATTTTATATCTCATTCCTGTGATATATTCACCTTTTACATATGTGTTTTATTGCAATCTAGGTACATTTAGGCTTGGTGTGCATCGAAGCAAATAAGGGTTGCAAAGTGGCGAAATCAAGCGTAATTTAGACTTATTTGAAGACTACACTGAGAAATCCGACCATGTTTGTCAAAATGACCTAGTCGTATTAAGTTTTGAGTCAATTTGGGGGAGTCATTTTCACTTCGTTTTAGCTTGTTTACATCACATTTAAGTTGAGTAGTTTCATTTTTTGGATTTGAGTAATCTCGAGTTTCGGGTCAATCGGGTTGGGTCACTTCGGACATTGAGCTAAGGTGATTTCGGTCATTTCAAGTTCAAGTCAATCGAGTTGGATGATTTTGAGGTTCGAGCCAAATTTTAGGTTGTGTCTAAAACTTTAGATTTTGAATCATTCTTTATTTGGGTTAATCAAGTGGGGTCATTTTGGGTTTTAGGTCAATTAAGTTAATATGGAATTATAATTTCTTACCCTTACCCCAAGGAATTGGAAAGTAATATTTTCAGTTAAAATTCAATTTCATGGAATTGGGTAGTGGAAGTGTAATTCCAATTCCAGCAAGTGAACCAAACAATAGAATTGGAATTCAAGGCCTCAATTCCAGGCTTCAATTCCATGCTCTAAACACAGCCTAATAGATTTTGATGTCTTTATGTGGGAGTTTAGCCAAATAAGTTTCTTTTCATATCTAAAAGATGCAAAAGAGATTCCTTAAGACTTTGATGTCTTTATGTGGGAGTTTACCCAAATAAGCTTCTTTTCATATCTAAAAGATGCAAAAGAGATCCCTTAATTGATTTTGACTTAGCAAGCTTGTTCTTATCAGAGAAAATGCAAAACATGCCCAAAAAGGCTCAAAATTAACTCACATGATATTAAAAATGTTTGAATCTTGTAAGAAACATCAAGCCAGATATGAGCTTATAATCCTTCCTACAGATGGTGCCAAAATGTTCAATGATGAATTTGATCAATGTACTTATTCATCATATTTGAGTTAGGTTTAAGGTGGGGTTCGTTAAGATGAACTAAACCCAAGCTCTAGCTACGCGCCCGACTTGATATTTTCCTCAAGATCAAACAAACGGTTAGAGGGGCCCATAGGTAACCCATTGGAGACCCTTCCAACGTTCAAGTCAGTATGAATCTCATAAAATAATAATAAAGACAGATAATAAATAAACATAATAATAAAGAGTCAACAAATTAATAAAATTATCAAAATACTTGGTTAATTCCGTAAGAGGATATGATAAAAGGGGCTAATATCATACCTGCCTAGGGCCTCTTAAGGCCTTAACAGGCTAGCGATATGTAGATTTAGCCAGTTAAACCCATTGTGGACTAGTAGGATAAGTAAAATAAGTATAAAACATTGGGAAAAGATATAAATTTTTGTTGAAAAAATAAACTCTTATGTCGACTATTGGGTTCACAGTTCTCAACTATGGTCACAACAATAGGCACCTATTAAAGCACTTAGAGTAGGAGACTCTTCTCTCTACCTAAACCCCCGGTCATAGAGTCACGCTTCATGACACCTTACGTGCGAGAGTTCCCAAGAATAGGTTTATCTCTATAAACCCTTTGCCCTAATACCGGTTGTTAGGACGAATTTCAAAAATGCTCCCTAAAGTTTATGCAGTGGAGGAGTTTAGAATTCATAATTCTAAACCTAGGGTAGATTTAAAATTTCTAATTTTAAATCTACAGATTTAAATCTACAGATCTAAATTCTCAATTTGAATCGCGCATTTGCTCTAATACATTCATAACAATGGATAAACTTAAACAGGCATTGTAATGAATACTGCAAATAAATAGAAAAGTGAAACTAAAAGAAGAAGGAAAAAAGAACATACTTGGAACTGCTCCAATAATAAAAAATACCAAGAGAATCAAGACTCCTCGATCTTCTACGCAATGATCTCGAGCTTCCTAGAGGGTGGGCACCAAAAAATATTAAACTGAGGAAAGAAAAATTTCAATGAAATTTTTTTTACTCCAATTGGATCTCTGAAACAATTTCCAGAAGCCCAAAGATATTTGTTTCAATTGAATGCCGAACCCTTGGAATAGGTACCTCTATTTATAGTAGGCTACCGGAACGAAAATAAGCTGAAAATTCTATGTGGAATTTGCAGTAAACAAGCAAAACACATCGTGTTGTATAAAAACCTGCTCAAAACGCCGCGTTTCAAAATAGTACAAACATCATATTAGTCTTATCACCGCGTGCCACGTATGAATATCGTGTTGTTTCAAAACAATACGCGGATTGCAATATGGGCTGTTATTTATTTTTTATTTTTTTTGTTTCACACATGTAAAAATTCATCTCATGAATTTTAATTTTCCAAAATTATTTTATTTTATAATTTTTAATTCTTATTCATCTTATGAATAATGATTGCAAAAATTAATTTACCCATCTCATGGATAAATAATTCATCTCATGAATCTTTTAATATTTTTTCGATGGCAATAAATACAGAGGCTTGGGCAGGGACCTCAGGAACAATTTAAATCTAGCTCCAAATATGTTAAATTAATTATCTCATGAAATAATTTAATTACCATTTAATGAGACTTAATTCCACTAAATAAATCTCACTACACTCCAAACTTAAATCATTTATTTGATATCTCCCTAATAGACTGTATTGATGACAACAACCCCTCCACTAGATGTCCATGACAAAGGATAAATATAACCACTACTATTATCCTTCTCACAGCTTCTCCATTATTTACCAACTCACCCTCACTAAATAATTCATTTATACTTGAACATATTCACAGTATAAATTCCAAACTTCAAACACTTAGAATACTTTGGCCAAAGTTTCTGAACTATTCAAATATTTGCGAATCAACTAAGGGGACATTTGTATCTCATAAGAGACTGTAGATTCCCTATTGAATAACTGATCCTTGTCACACCTCACGCCGCTACCCAGTGTATGTGGGAATTCAGTCATGCGTTTAGACCTTACTTATAGTACACCAAAGTAATTAACGCTCCATGCACAAGCCCAGAATACCCTCAGGATTTAGAGTCATCGTTTAAACAGTACAACGTGAATCACCCATCTCCGATAGTAGTCTAGAAATAAGTAACCCACATAGTCCAACTAAGTGTGTCAATCTTATTAAACACACCAACCTAACACTTTTGGATCTCCATCCACATGACCAAGACAAGTCATCTAAAGTGTCACGTTATAGTCTTAGCATACAAGTGGTCCAAACTTGTCTTCGACTACGAGTCTTTCAAACAACAATCCATACCATTTGTTCCAAGTCCATCTGTGGCTTAGTCTCATAAACCACGTAAAACAAACATGTAAATTGTAGTATGAGGACTGGACCTATCTCATAGATGTCTTCCAAAAGAAAATCACATGTAGTATAAATGCTCACTTACACAAATTTAACTAGGAAATGACTGGGACTTCAATTTTATTTATTAATCAAATAATATATCTAGAATAAATCTGGATTTTAGGACACTGTTTTTAATAATCTCCCACTTATCCTAAATCCAATTTCTGACGAAGTCCATACTCACCCCTTTTAAGTTTGAACCAAAGGTCTACTAATGGCTCCCAGTCCAAGGGTAAAGACATGCTTAGACGTCGAACGTCTATCATTCTAATCTGACTGGAAGTCTTAAATCAGTATAGCCAACTGGAGCCAGCTCGTCACTTTGAAAGATTGGCATAGGATCTCTAGTTCTTCTCAAGAACTAGAGAAAATACTTCACTGCCACCTAGTCCATTGGACCCAGGTTAGACTAATACCTGCTTGCTATACCATAGCATAGCAGACATCAAGTCTCGTACACAACATGGCATACATGAGGCTCCCATTGCCAAAGCATATGGAATATTCCTCAATTGCTTCTCCTCTTAAGATGTCCTAGAACACTACTCAAAAGAGAGAGGGACTCCATGCTAGACCTTGACAACGTCTTGTCAATATAAGTGGCTGGAGAGAGATTCAACATCCTACTCTTACGACCTTGCAGAAGCTTCATCCTAAAAGTAGAGTTGGCTTCTTCCATGTCCTTCATATTGAGCTTTCTTGACAATTAAATCTTTACAGCTAATGACACCCCACCTCATTCCTAATGAGTAGTATATTGTTGACATACAATACCAAGAAAGTCACTACTTTCTCTTAATATCGTTTGTACACGCATGGTTCGTTCAACCAATTGCTCAAAACTATAACACTTAATTACTTCATTATGGCTAAAAGGATCAGATTCAATACCACGGTCAATCACTAAGGCTCCCGCTATGAACCTGTCAGGTGTCCTGACAATCCTCCCACCACACCTAAGCTTTCGTGTACCTGGAACATTCTCATTCCTATCAGTAGGTGCATCTAATGCATCCACTATGTCTTAAGTTGTGTCTAGCTGTTCAGAATTATTGTCATTTTCTTTTTTAATGCTATTTTGTTTTTGCTTTTGTAGTTTACTTACAAAATTCTTCTCTAAGTATTTCGCATTGTTCACGTATATAAGGAGAACAACATGAATAAATCATAAACACATGTTCCTTAGTAAATAAAAATTTTATTTCTTGTAATAAAGGTTCACAACCATATTCAAACTGAATAACAATTATTCTTCAAACCACATAAATCAAATTCCTTTCCAATGTAGGTACAAATCAATAAGAATTTTTAAGAAGCAAAAATAAAACTCTAACACTAAAATCTAAGCTATCACTTTCTACTACTAGGACTGCTACTCTTGTACCGCCTTCAACTGTTAGGTATAACTCCCATCATGTAGCCTCTTGGTTGGCCTGAGCCCCTGTAACATATTACAGACTTGGTCAGTTGAACCTGGGCCACATACCAAGAAACTGGTGGACTCTCAACTACACAAGACCTAAATCAGTGGTATATCAATATACCTGCACCAGATGGCTTAGTAGTCTTTGCAGGAAGAGTAGCCATGTACTTTACGCAGTTTTTCTTCCAGTGGCTCATCTTTCCACAAAAGTAACACTTTCCTTTTGCTGGCCTTTTGTTAGGATTAGTCGCTACACTAATAACCTTGCCTTTGCCTTTCTTTCCAGTTAGTCCCTTGCTGAGCTTGCTCCCACTAGCCCTTGATACTTAAGTCAAGGGAACACTCCGCCTGGCTTGCATAACACCCTCTGCTACCTGTAACTCCTTCATCATCTTAGGCAATTATTCATTATATAGGTGAGCCTGAACTGAGTAAAACAGCTGGATAGGGAGCTGAGGATGATATCCTACTGAGACTAACTATCAATCTTAGCACCTAGAATCTCCAACTCAGACAAGCACGCCATCATTTTCATGACGTGCTCCTGAACTGGCAACCCTTCCGACATCCTCACGTTCAAGAGCTTGCTCATCAACTCTTGCCTAGCCGCCCTATCTTGACCACTAAATATTTCCTTTAAATGTTTGATCATCTCAGCTACTGTTTCCATCTCAAGCATCTGATGCTTGAGTAAATTGGTCACAGAGGCCAAAATGTAGCATCTGGCTAACTCATTAGCCTTATTCTAGCATTCATAACGCTCTTTAATAGCAGCTGTATAATTATTAGCGGGCACCCTAGGTCAAGCTTCAGTGAGAACAAACTTATGACCCTCATATGTATTAATACTACGTCCAGGTTCATTTTTCAGGAGAAGTAATTCAGTCCAGTTAAGTCATTATCTTTCAAAATTATGTGAAGTACACTAGTTGCAGCCATTTCAGAAACTGTAAATGCAAATAAATGTATAGCTATCTTATAAGAGTCATGTATAATGCAGTAATATGTATTATTTCAATTTAGCATACAAAATAAGTCATATATCCACCAAATTGTACTATCATACATAAAATGATGACCCAAACACACCACTCCTTACTCCCCGGCAGCGGGGTAGCACGAAAAAAGTTCGGGTGGGAAATATTTTCAATTAACTTGTTTTATTGTAACTCTTACTAAACATGATTAACTCACCGCTTTACCTTAGTCTCTAACATGACACAACAGAGCTCCTTGGGGAGGCTAATGCATCAAGTGTAAACTATTACCTAAACCTCCATACAAATACAAGAAATACTCCACGGCAGCATGGTCGCATCGCTTCTTTGCACTTCAGTTTATCCCAACAGCAGTCTAACCCTGTAATCTGTAAACTGACATCCTCCGCAGGGAGGTTTATCGATCTACTATACTGCCAGACTGGTAATGCAGACCGTGAGGTTACAAAAATTGAAACCTCGCTCCCACTTGATTTTTATAACTAGTGGTTTTTAATTAACTTGCATTACAACCTGAATTATCTCATCATCCCCTTTAGAATCTCATTCTAAAAATTAACCACAATTAACTAATTTATTTATTTAAAATATTATCGTTTTACAATATAGATTATCTCATAATCTAACTTTGGATTCTCATTCTAAATTCAATCAATGAAATTAATTAATTAATTTTAATAAAAATAATACCAACATCTAATTTAGATTATCATATAATCTACCTTTTAGATTTCCATTCTAAAATTAAATCAATTAATAGAAATTAATTTTTATTAAAATAGTACCATAAATTTAGATTATCTCATAATCTAATTTTTTAGAATCTAATTCTAAAATTAAATTAATCAGTAACGTCTTAGAACTTAGACTATCCCATAGTCTTATTTAGAATCTCATTCTAAAATTAAATAAGCTTAGACTATTCAATAGTCTAGTTTAGAATCTTATTCTAAAATTTATTAATAAAATTTAACTTTTATTTTAAAAATAAAGTTAATAATTTAGACTATCTCAGAGTCTATTTTAAAATCTTATTCTAAGACTAATTCAAAAATAACTTTTATTTAAAAAATAATACTGATTCACAACTTAGATTATCATATAATCTAATTTAGAATCTCAATCTAAAAGAAAATTAATTAATAAAATAATTATTTAACATTTTTTTAATTAAATTAAAAATGCTGACGTCGGCACTAACATCCGCACAGTCTTGCTGACATCAGCGTCAGATTTTTTTTAAAAATTTTTAAATTAAAATATTTAATTTTAAAATAAACTGAATATAATCTAATTAGATCAATTTTATCCAATTTTATAAAAAATAATTGAATCTAATTTCATTAGATCAACTTTATCCAATTTTGTTAAAAACATGTTGAATCTAGTCTCATTAGATTAATCTTATTTACTTAAATCTTAACCAAACGATTATTATCTCATAATAAGATTATGTAATCCCGAAATTTATAGGTCGTTAGATCTAAATTAACGATTAATTCTCTAACAATTTAAACAATTTAAATCGTCACTGTAAACAACCTAGTTAACTATTAAATCTTTTAACCGATTTAAACAATTTAAATAGATACTTTAAATAACATTGTTAACTATTAACTCTTTTAACTGATTTAAATAATTTAAATTGATATTTTAAAAAACCTAGTTATCGACTAACTCCTTTAAATAATTTAAATCACTAATTCAAATAAGTTTTTCCTTCTTAATAAAATCTCTATTTTATTAAATCGCAGATCTATTTATTTCAATCTTACTATACCTATTTATGTATATTATGAATGTAATCAAAGGCTAGCTCTAATACCAATTGTTGGGAAAAGATATAATTTTTTGTTAGAAAAATAAACTCTGATGCCGACTATTAGGTTCACAGTTCTCAACCATGGTCATAATAATAGGCACCTATTAGAGCATTTAGAGTAGGAGACTCTCCTCTCTACCTAAGCCCCCGGTTGGAGAGTCACGCTTCGTGACACCTCACGTGCGAGAGTTCCTGGGAATAGGTTTATCTTTATAAACCTTTTGCCCTATTACCGGTTGTTGGGACAAATTTTAAAAATTCTCCCTAAAGTTTACGCAGCAGAAGGAGTTTAGAATTCATAATTCTAAACCTAGGGTTGATTTAAAATTCTTAATTTTAAATCTACAGATTTAAATTCATAATTTAAATCTATAAATATAAATTCTTAATTTAAATCTATAAATATAAATTCTTAATTTAGATCTATAGACTTTTTAATCTAATACATTCTTAACAATACATAAACTTAAATAGGCATAATAATGAATACTGTAAATAAATAAAAAAACGAAACCAAAAGAAGAAGGAAAGAAGAACATACCTGAAATTGTTCGAATAATAAAGAATACCAAGAGAATCGAGACCCCTCGGTCTTCTACGCAATGACCTCGAGCTGCCCAGAGGGTGGGCTCCGAAAAATATTAAACTGAGGCAAATTAGGTCTCCGAAACAATTTCTAGAAACCCAAAAATATTTGTTTCAATTGAATGCCAAACCCTTGGAATAGGTACATCTATTTATAGTAGGCTACCGGAACGAAAATAAGCTGGAAATTTGATGTGGGATTCGCAGTTAACAAGCAAAACGCATCGTGTTGTATAAAGACCTGCTCAAAATGCTGCATTTCGAAACAGTACAAGCATCATATCCGGGCCTTGTTGTCATCCCCAGGACGCTACACGTGTCGCGGGCCGGTTGGTTCATCCGCGTGTACACATGTAAAAAATTTCTTTTTTTTTTTTTGTTTCACACATGTAAAAATTCATCTCATGAATTTTAACTTTCCAAAATTATTTTATTTTATAATTTTCAATTCTTATTCGTCTAATGAATAATGTTTGGCAAAATTAATTTACCAATCTCATGGATAAATAATTCATTTCATGAATTCTTTAATATTTTTTCACAACAACAACAACAGTCCCAGTGCCTCGCGGCTGCCGCAGAAAGCAGGGTCTGGGAGGGGTGATGTACGCAGTCTTACCCCTTCCGGGTGGAGAGGAGGCTGTTTCCGAGGACCCCCAACCTGAAAATTCTTTAATATTTTTTCGATGGCAATAAATATAGAGGCTTACACGTGGACCTCAGGGACAATTTAAATCTAGCTCCAAATGGGTTAAATTAATCATCTCATGAAATAATTTAATTACCATTTAATGAGACTTAATTCCACTAAATAAATCTCACTGCACTCCAGACTTAAATCATTTATTTGACATCTCTCTGCTAGATGTCCATGACAACGGATAAATATAACCACTACCATTATCCTTCTCACAGCTTCTCCATTAGTTACCGACTCGCCCTTCACTGAATAATTCATTTATACTTGAACATATTCATAGTATAAATTCCAAATGTCAAACACTTGGAATACTTTGGCCAAAGTTTTCAAACTATTCAAATTTTTGCGAATCAAATAAGGGGACATCTGTATCTTATAAGAGAAGTTGCGTTTAGACCTTACTTATAGTATAATAAAGTAACTAACGCTCTATGCACAAGTCCAGAATACCCTCAGGATTTAGGGTCATCGTTCAAACGGTTCAACGTGAATCACCCATCTTCGATAGTAGTCTAGAAATAAGTAACCCAGATGGTCCAACTCAGTGTGTTAATCTTATTAAACGTACCAACCCAACACTTTTGGATCTTCATTCACATGACCAAGACAAGTCATCTAAAGTGTCACATTATAGTCTTAGCATACAAGTGGTCCAAACTTGTCTTCGTTTACGAGCCTCTCACACAACAATCCATACCATTTGTTCCAAGTCTATCTGTGGCTTAGTCTCATAAACCACTTAGAACAAACATGTAAATTGTAGTATGAGGACTACACCCATCTCGTGGATGTCTCCAAAAAAAAATCACATGCAGTATAAATGCTCGCTTATATAAATTTAACTAGGAAATGACTGGGACTTCAATTTTATTTATTAATCACATAATATATCCAGAATAAATCTGGATTTCAGGGCACTGTTCCTAACATAAATTACTTAGCTTAAGATGAATAGAAGGCTTGAACGATTATTGCTACGGAGAAGGGGTCGTCGAGGACCGAGGCGTGAATGCCATGAGGCATTCTCCTCCTCTCCAGGGTAACACGTGTCATCATTCTGTGGTAAACGATTTATTTGGCTCTTCAGGGTCTGATTTTCTAATTTAAGTCTAGTTCATTATTACCCAATTTTATATAGTAATTAACCACTCATCATATTTATAGCATCGAGCCTATAAGTACCGGGCGTGTAACCCAAAGTAAGTATAACCTTCAATAATTACCTGTATCTATAGTAGCAAACTGCTCAATTATATTATAAACAAATCTTAGACAATAAATTAAGCATCTTATCAACTTGTAACTTTATAAATAAGATAATATATACCTTGATCCACATATGACGAAAATTGATTGAACTTCAAAAAAGAGCGAGAGGATAGTGAATGGCAATTCGTAAGATTTATCGTAATTAATCAAAATTGATTAGATGGCCTAAAATCACTTGAAGAAAATTGAAATTAATCAAGACTAGTTAAATTAGCAGTATGTCTGTAGCTGGTATAAAACAAGTATGGTTGCTAATAGAGTTTTTTTTCACTTTTAGATTGGGAAATCACAACCCTATTTTATTAGAATAAGAAAAAAAAGAGAGAGAAAAAGAAATAGAAATACAATGTATTTTAAAATTATAAAGCTTATTAATGGATCAATAGATCTAAAAAATGGAGATAGAATTAATGAAAGGTGATTGAGGCAAACCATCCATGGAAAAGAAGACGGGAAAGTGAGGAAAAAAAGAGATGAGGATATGATAAATTAAAATTAAAAATAGGGGTAATTTGATAAAAAGAAAAAAAAAGCTAATTTTTGAGATATTTGTAAATTTTAGTTAAAAATAGGGGCAAAATAATTCCCTAAAATTTGAAAAGCATATTGCTCTATAGTTAGTAATTTATGCTCTGGAATTATCATTGACATATATACATATATTTATGGTACAATTCTTATGAGAGTGCGAGAAGAGTGAATCTTGGTCGTTCGTTGCATTGGACGGCTAAGATTGACCTCTTTTTTTATGGGGTACCAAAAAAACGGAACTTTTCCCAACTCATCTCCCCCTTCCCTCCCTCTCTCTCCCACAACCCTTCCTATCTCTCTCTCACCCTGCCACCGCTGCCTCTCCTTTTTCTCTTTCTTCCAATACCTCTTTCTCCCCCACCCTATATACCTTCAGCCCCGTTACCCGTTGCTAGCCATAGTCGCCGCCCTCCTTTTCTTTCTCTTCCAATACCTCTTTCTCTCTTACCTGATATGTCTTCACCCCTGCCACCTGCTGCCTCCGCCCTTCCTTTTCCTCTCTCTTCCAAGCGAATGGCCGGCTGGGAGTGAAGGGATATGTGGGAGAGAGAAAGGGGTAAGAGAGAGAAAGAAGAGGAGCGGCAAGCTGGTTGGGTGAAGGTGGACGGGCAGCAGGGACAAGGTGGATAGGCGGCGGGCGGGCAGGTGAGGGCAGCAGCGGGTGGTGGGGGTGAGAGAGAGAGAAAGGAAGGGTAAGAATCGCTCATCTCATACTCTCATAAGAATTGTACCTATATATATATATAAAATATGTCATTGCTCTTATTAATGTGTGAGAAACAGGGGCTTATTTGGTTTGTAGGAATGAGAGGGTGAGAGTGGGAATATGCAACCCATTCTCACTTTTTGATTATTTGGCATGTAGGAGTGGGAATAAAAAAATTTATAAGGCCCACAAACTTTTTATTATTTTAATTTTAATCTAATTTTTTTTTATTTAATTACCCTCAAAAAATAAGTGTGATGTAGTTTTAAGAGTGTTTAAAACTGTGTACTCACAAGCGTATGAGTTTGCTGTAGCGAAGTTGGGGTATATGGGTGTCGTATCCTCAAAGAATCAATATAAAGCTCAATTCAATAATTATCGAGCAGTTAAAATTGGGTTTTGTGGAGAGAGAATGAATTACTAAACTAACAGAAGTTTTTTTTATAGATAGCGAAAAATCGTAGTATAAAACCAAGCATCTCGCACACGCAAAACCAAAACCACAATAGGGTGGTAGTACAACGAGCCAAAAGAAAAAAAAAAGCGACAAGCAATACAATAAGCAAACAAAATAAAATAAAGTGACCCATAACCAAAACCTAGAAGAGAAGAGTTGCCAACCTCCCAACAACAGCCCAAGTGTTCCAATCACAAGCCCAAACAAAGAGTAACATAGTCTAGCAATGCTTTAGAAAAACAAATCAGCCATGTACGAAGATCAGAATTAAGCCATAGAAAAGTATTGCTCTACCTTAGGCTCTGGAGTTCAGACCAGAACGACAAACAACCCCTTCATGTACATGGCCCATTTATTACACAGCACAATCAATGTCTTATCACCTAATATTACCTTTAACTGTGTTGTTAACCACAAAGTCACTATCACTCCAAATGAAGATCAAACCACCCGAATTATCCACTAATGGCACAACCACCCATTTGCAAGATTACCCTAGCATTTCATTATCGTCCTTTGATTTACAGCACAATGCTTTGTTTCCACCAAGCCTAGAATTGTCGACTTAGATTATGCTATTAATTCTTTCACTGCAACCTTCTTCTCCCTGCACCCGAATCCCTAACATAGAATTTCATAGATACTACAGGACCTAATAGAGAGCGACGACCCTCTTCTTTCTTCTAAAACATGTGTTCGCAGTATCGTTAGCAATGCGACAAAACGTACGGATGAAGTCATGCTCTAGGCCATGGAACGCAAGTCCAAGGCTCTTCCTTATTTTCTAGGTGTGGGCTGCACGCTATAATTTAGTGGGTGTTCGGTTTGGAACATTCATCAGTCCTGTAATGAATAAAGGAGACTGTTCTGAATAGGGATCGGTGGCATTAGCTCTGACACGGGGAGAATGACCATATGGTTGGGATTAGGAAGATCAATAGGAGTGTCAGCACCCAGAGCAGAAAATTCAATACAACAATTCACCCCTGGACCATTAACAAGAGCCTGTAAATCCTCTCAAATACCCTCACTATTTTTAATAGAAATACACAGTCCTTCTACTGATGTATTGATGCTTTCACAATTACGAACCCTTTCAGCTGTAGAATGGGCAATAACTACAAGGGAGACAAGGGTTTGATGGTCACTCGCACAGGGAGTATCGAGAACAATAGTGTCTTGAGTCACACCCATAAAAAGATTTCTAGTCACTTGGCCTTCCCATCTCTTGAGTCAACCATTGCGCATCATTTTTCGGAGAGTTTTGGGTGTCGTCATTAAACTCAGCATTTAGAACTCCAATATCGCAAAGCGCCTCATTTGGGATGTCCTCCTCCTCTGCATTTGGCACAAGCTCTATCGCTTGTGACACCCCGAAAAATGCCTCACTTTGGTGTTCACCTGCTATCAAACTCTCATTCTGCACAAAATTAACATCATTTCTATCCTGATTGCTAGTGTTATGATCTCCATTTCTACCCTATTCAGCATTCTGAATGATTGGTTCCCTTGTAGCATCAGCATTTGAGTCCTGAACTCTGACATGGCACACGCCCCCATTAGTATCACCCGTGAAAGGATTTGTCCCCAGTGTAATCAATTGACCCCTATCCCTATTCACCACATCTCAAGGCGACTCCAGCAGTATATTGCCATTATTATCATTTCCATTGGCTTGCATTCGGATTCCCTTAAAATTTCAGGCTCACCACTTCCTTGACTATTATATGCTTCTCTTAATCTTCCTTCACAAATGTGTAGCACAAATTCATGTTAAAACGAATCTCTTATTCGATTGTCTTCAATTGGGTAGTGTCAACAAGCACATTCACAACTTAAAAGAATTCAACCTTATTATGAATAAGACTTTGTACGTATCACATCACCCCAATATCCAAAAATAATACTTGTATTTTCTACATTCCAGCCCTGTGCAGAAAGGCCATAAATGGACAACCAAGTCCTTCGTGTTTCACAGTATTTGCATTCCGACTACGGCTTCGCGACATCACAGCATGACTTGAACCAATCATCCCATTCATGAATGTTCATGTTGTGCTCCCCCGATTCTGGAAAGTGAGGATGAATTTGTACTTACCCATATCTCTAACCTCCACATTCATACAACCTCTTACAGCAAGGAGGGATAAGATAGAGTCTTTTCTATATGGCTTGGAACTGAAACAAACAAAGCTTTTATTAAGCACTTTAAGTTTTTCTTCATCCATCCGACCCTGAACAATTTTTGTATTACCCATTCATTGACGCTGGTTCTGATCCACATTGTTGTCACCCCTTGCAGGTCCACTAAAGTTCATTTGCGTCCTAGTTCTGGTCTGTTGGTTCACATGTCGTCCCATCGGATTGCGGTGGTTGCCATTCTTTCTCTCAAACTTCGCAAAGTTGACTCTAATGTTGTTCCCCTACATAGTGACACCATTTAAGCCCATCATAGCCTGTTCTGCATCTGCCATATTCTGAAATCTTACAAAACCAAAAGGTAACCTCCTGATCATTCTTCTTTTACGTGAGACAAAAGCATTCACCACCAAACCATATCGACAAAAGTGGTGCTTAAGACGGCTTGACATGGTACCCTAAGGGAGATTGTCAACAAATAGGGTAGTCACTCTAGTGAGTCTTGCATTCCCTACATCCTCAGCTCCAACTTCACTATCACGATAATGACTTTTTAAGGTTTAGGGTACAAGGTCTATATCTAGATTAACATTAAACTAGGGCTTAAGATAATGAACTAGTTTAAGGGCATAACTCAACTTACCACTCTAGGTGTAGTATGGATTATGTCAATAGCACTACTAAATTTCTTCATCTCACCTAATTTCATGTTAAACCTAGATTAATACTTAAGTTAGGGCTTAGGGTAATGAACTAGTCTAAGAGTATATAATCTATCTTATCACTCTAGGAGTAGCATGGACTATCTCAATAGTACTAACAAATTCTTTTGTCACTCCTAATTAAGTATTAGTTTATATAAAGTTTGTGCTCAGGGTTGGATACAGTCTCAACCCTGACCACTAATGATGAACATGTTATACTACAGTCTAGGCTAGAAGTACAAGACAACACGCAAATAAAATTGAAAATCAAAACATGGCTACTAGCACATAGTGAGAAAACCAATCTTAAAATATAAAACTCCCCACTGGGGTGTGGAAGTAGCATAACAAAAGTTATTGTCGCACATAAAACATAAATCCGGGATTCGAATGGCTACCCATCCTTCATCTCTAAACTAAGAGTCTACTCCTTCATAGGAGTTTTACACATCACAAATTCAAAAGAAAAAGAGAAGAGAAAACTCGTAGATTGAAGACTCCCTCAATCGATGTTGACTTGACTCTTGCTTTAATCCTTGGTACTCCGACCACTTGCGCTTTGGCCTTCGAGAAAATCTCGGTCTCTTATGGAGGCTCGGGGAAGGAGGAGAAGAGAAAATAGGGCAAAAAGTAGGAAAAATTAGGTCTCCCCCTCCCTTTATATAGAGGCTACGTGACCTAGGGGCGTGCGTGTCTTTTTTTGGCAGCAGGCGAAGTTAACTTAAAACATGAGTGACTTTTGATCTGTAAGGAGTTATGGGCCAAATTATATTCCAAATCAAAGCTCTCGAAAAGAACTACGTGATCTTAGTAGTATCATTAGTGGAACTAAATAGTATGGGGTCATGAATGCTCTTCTTTTAACCTTTTGCTCATTTTAAGCTTGACCTATTGTCGAAATGCTTGGCAATCGATCTGCGCACCTGAGGATATACTTTTCTTGGCCGAATCTTGACTTGGTTAGTCTTTTTCTTGCACATGGTTGTGCTTCTCAACATAGTCTTCAAATTTGTCCATTTTCGCTTGTTTTCACCGCTTTCCAAGTTGTCCTTACTTCGACGCGTTCCAAGCCTCAATACACATAAATTATGCAATACCACACATGTAATAGTCGAAAATATCATAGGAATATGTTATAAAATATATAAAATACGAGATACATCATATTCCCAAACCCAAACCTTGCTTGTTCTCAAGCAAGACTCAATTCATACCAGCTAAAAAGTAGGAAAGATTCAATCAGGCATGTGGTTGCGTGAATTGGTCGTGAAAAATATTTTCTGAACACATCTGAGAGGGAACGCAAGAAAGAAGAATCCTCATGTAATGATATTATTACACTAGTTCTAGCTAGAGTATTTGACATTTAAGTCTTCCTACTAGTAAATAAGTTTAAAACATTCTCCCACTGTCTTACTCCAAACTTTACACATCAAACATGGTTTGTGAGAGTAAATAAAAGAATGAGTATCCTTTAAAAAAATTATCCCTAAACAGAATAGAAATCTCAAGTCTTTTCTTCTCTCTCTTTTTTTTCTCTTTTTTTTCTTTTCTTTTTTTTTTTAAGTAACTTATGGTTAGGCGTGTCTCTCCAAGACCTATGTAACGCATTTTCGATCGGTGACTCACAATCCAGTTGGCTCAAGGCACCAAGTGAAGAGCACTCCTCAAACCTAATGGCTCGAGTCAAAGAAATTCGCAACCTAAGCTATTACTAGCACATACCTTAGAAGAATATCTCTCACAAATTAGGCATTGGTGCTTATCAAGGTGATTTACAGAAGTTGACTCTTCATAAACTTTCCCTGTGGCCAGTGTTTCAAGATTTCGACCGGTAGCTCCAATCTAGTTGGCTCAAGATACCAGGTGTTGAAACACCCTATGAGCTTACTCACTTGAGACACATGGGCTACAAGAACCAACAAGTCACAAATACCTACCTAATTAAAACAGGCATTGGTACATCATTATTTTATTTTTTTGGTCTTTTTCCTCTCTCTTTTTTTTTCAAGAATTAATTCAAGAGAAAGAGATAGACTGATGATTTCAACAATGTCACAAGTAAAGTGTTTGGTTCCAATTCCTAAAATTATTCCCACTGATATAACTTAATATGTGAGGTTTGTGCAAGATTGAGAGCCAACGAATTAAACTTTCAAACCGATTTAAAGACAAAAATTAGTGAAAATAGCAAATAGAATCTAGGAATAACCACATTACATAAAGTTTAAAAGTTCTTGATACTTCTCAAATTGAACTCAATATAATTCACACAAATTCACAGCTTACCATGCAAAATTTCAACTAATTTAATTTAAATAATGCTAAAACGACAAGTAAAAGTTCAAATTATTCATATCATCCCCAAACCCAAACCTTGCATTGTCCTGAATGCAACAAATATAGAAATAAATGAAGGCAAGGGACAGAAAGAGACAACCTGAGTAGTCGGGTACGCTAATCTAATGGAGTTAGCTAGGCTTGGTGTGGCAAAGAACACCCACAATGGTAGTCGAAGAAACATAGCTACAAAAATAAGACAAACAAAGACAGACTAACAAAGCAAACTTGTTAAAAACGTTAGAAAAAATTTATACTTAAAGTTCTCAGTGCAGCAAAGAAACAAAGTAATTAAGTGGGTGGGAAACAAACTTGATGTAGTTTAAGAGAGTGTTTAAAACCATGTACTCGCAAGCGTATGAGTTTATCGTAGCTAAGCCAGGTATACGAGTGTCATATCCTTAGAGAATCAGTATAAAGTTCAATTCAGTGTTTATCGAGCAGTTAAAATTGGGTTTTTGTGGAGAGAGAGTCAATTACTAAACTAACAGAAGTAAACCAATAAATAGTCAAATCAATCAAGGATAGTTTAGGTTATGAATTAGGGTTAGCCTGAATCGAATCCCATCATTATATTTTATCACGACAATGACTTTTTAAGGTTTATGCTCCAAGCTCTAGACCTAGATTAACGTTAAACTAGGGCTTAGAGTAATGAACTAGCCCAAAGGCATAACCCATCTTATCACTCTAGGTGTAGCATGGATTATCTCAATAGTACTACTAAATTCCTTCTTCTCGTCTAACCCATATTAATACTTAAGTTAGGGCTTAGGCTGATGAACTAGTCTAAAGGCATAACCCATCTTATCACTCTAGGTGTAGCATAGATTATCTCAATAGTACTAATAAATTCCTTTGTCACTCCTAATTAAGTATTAATTTATATGAAGATTGTGTTCAGGGTTGGGTACAATCTCAACCCTGACTACTCATGAAGAACGTGTTATACTACAGTCTAGGTTACAAGCACAAGACAACACACGAATAAAATTGGAAATCAAAACATGGCTACTAGCACATAATGAGAAAACTAATCTTAAAATATAAAACTCTCCACAGGGGTGCAGAAGTAGTATAATAAAAGTCATTATCGCACATAAAGAAGAAGGATGGAACCCGACGCATTTGTGTGGACTACAAAGCCCTCAACAAAATGACCACTAAGGATAAGTTCCCTATCCCGATCTTCGAGGAGTTACTTGATGAGTTGGGTGGGGCCTCATACTTTTCCAAGTTGAAAATTAAAGCTGGTTACTGGCAAATTAGAATGGCTGCAGAGGACATTCCCAAGACGGCATTTCGAACGCACTTGGGACACTATGAATTCATACTTTTCCAAGTTGAACCTTCAAGCCGGTTACTGGCAAATCAGAATGGCTGCAGAGGACATTCCCAAGACGGCATCTCGAACGAACTTGGGACACTATGAATTCACCGTGATGCCTTTTGGCCTCTCCAATTCTCCTTCCACCTTTCAGAGCCTGATGAATGAGGTTTTTTAGTCGTATCTCCGATAATTTGTCCACGTTTTTTTGATGATATACATGTGTCTAGCAAAACTTGGCTGGACCATATCTCTCAGTTGGCGTTAGTCTTACAAGTTCTTCGCACCAATCACTTGACAGCCAATCGCCCCAAGTGCACCTTTGGCACCCGCCACATAGAATACCCAGGACACTTCGTCTCTGGTGAGGGCGCCTCCACTGACCCCAGAGAGCTTGAGGATGTCACAAATTGGCCACGCCCTCAAACACTGAAGCAACTTCACGGTTTTTTAGGGCTCTTCGGGTATTACCGCAGATTCATTGCTCATTATGGCGCCATTGCCAGGCCCTTGATAGACCATCTTCGCAAGGATAACTTCTTTTGGACTCCGGAAGCCGAAAACCTTTCACATGGTTGAAGCAAGCCTTAATTTCAACACCTTTGCTCTTCCGGACTTCACCAAACCATTCATCATCGAGACTGATGCATCTGGAACAGGCATTGGCGCGGTCTTGATGCAAGAGGATTGTCCCTTGCCATACATCCGCCGTACTCTCGCCCCCCGTCATCAGGGCATGTCGGTTTACGAAAAGGAGCTCCTTGCTGTAGTCTTCGCTGTGGAAAAATGGGAACAGTATATCACAGGCTGCCATTTTACCATTTGTATAGATCAGCAAAGTTTAAAGTTCCTACTTGAGTAACGGCTAACTTCTTCCCTTCAACACTTGTGGCTTTCCCGCCTGATAGGCCCCAGTTACGACATCATGTACAATAAAGGTTCCGACAACCGCACAGCTGACACTCTCTCTCGCCTTTTCAACACCGAGGCTCTATGTATCGCGTTATCCTCCATTTCTGTAGATTTTTATGACACGGTTGATTGCTTCATGGTTAAAGGACCCAGCGCTTGCACACATTATTTCTGACAAAGAAGCAAAGCTTCTTTCCCACCCTCAGTATTCTTGGCGCCAAGGTCACCTCTGTTACAATGGCAGACTTGCTATCAGCAATGACCCCTGTCTCCGCCAAGACATTCTTCTCTGGCTTCACGACTCCGCCCAAGACAGCCATTCGGGAATTGATGCCACTTACCGCCGAGTTCGACTTCTGTTCTACTAAAAGGGTCTCCGCCATGACATTGCCGAATACATCCGCCAATGTGCAGTCTGCCAGAAAAACAAGCATGAAACCGTGGCGCCAACAGGATTCCTCCAACCCCTTCCCATCCCGACATCAATCTGGAATAGCATATCTCTGGAATTCATCGAGGGACTGCCGCCAACCAAGGGACACTCTGTTATTCTGGTGGTCGTTGACCATCTTACCAAGTATGCGCACTTTCTGTCTCTTGTCCATCCTTACTCGGCTATCATGGTTGCTCATCTTTTCTTAGATCACATCTACCGCCTCCATGGGTTGCCAGAGAGAACCATCAGTGATCGAGACCCCGTCTTCACAAGCATCTTTTGGGGTGAACTGTTTTCCCGCCTGGGCACACACCTCAACCTTTCCTCATCCTATCATCCACAGTCTAATGGTCAAACAAAGGTCCTCAACTGTTGCCTAGAGACCTACTTATGGTGCATGGTGAGCGAACGCCCCCGCCAATGGACCCACTGGCTTCCCTTGGAAGAATGGTGGTACAACACCACCTTCCATTCCTCCAGTCAAGCTTCACCATTTGAGCTACTCTACAGGGAGCCTCCTCCCATACATCTTCCTTACTTACCAGGCGAGTCCCCAGTTGAGGCAGTGGATCGCAGTTTGACAGCTCGGGAAGAAATCATCACTCGCCTCTGCCACCATCTTCTGTGCGCTCAAAATCGAATGAAACAGCTGGCTGATCGCCAACGCACTGATAGAGAATTTCAGATCGGCGATTATGTATGGCTCAAACTCCAACCTTACCGCCAGCAAAGTGTGGAGGCCAGGCATTTCCACAAACTGGCACCCCTGTACTTCGGCCCTTACCGCATCCTGGATCGTATAGGTGTCATTGCTTACAAGCTTGATCTTCCGCCTCATTCTGCAATCCATCACACCGTCCACATGTCTTTACAGAATTGTTGCTTCTCCAATCCCGTCACCAGCACTCCGCTACCCGAAACCTGGCCCCTTGGTGCTCCTCCGCCTTAGCCCGCTAAAATTTTGGATGGCCATCTGGCCAAGCGTCGTCGAAATGCTGCTACTTAAATTCTTGTCCAATGGGTTGGCCAGGGTGTTGATGATGCTACATGGGAGTACCTACATGACTTCCAGCTACGTTTCCCTACCTTTAATTCTCGAGGACAAGAATCATCTCAAGGGGGGCGGCATTGATACAGACACTACTCCTCAAACCCTAGCGTCACGCCTAATCATCCCCCCAAGCGCCAAGCCAACCTATTCCCCATCCCTGATTTCACCAACTGGCGTCAGGGCCAGCAACAACAGCAGCAGCTTTATGCCACGTTAGCCATAGATATTTTGCTAAGATATTTTCAGATATTTTCTCTAGATATTTTGCCTATATATAGATAGGATTAGCTAGAATTAGGGTTTTTCTTATGTTGATCAAGTGTGTTAATCTTCTTCCTCTCCCCCATACCTTAAATTCTATCTTCTCCCTTTTCTTTACCCTTATAATCCTTCATTTTTGGAGTGGTTTTATCTTTAAATATACAAATATATCAACAAGGCAGCTGTTACTGCACCGTAGCCCTAATTACTTGAGCGTCCATTGATTTGAGGTAGGTTTTACTTAGTATCATATCACCAAGACTCCAACAAGAAATGACCTAAGTCAATTCAAACTTAATCTATGTTAACTCAGATCTTAAAAGGACCTAACCCAATCAACCCAAATTTTGAAATCAATAGATGCATAATGATCCAATTTCACTAAAACTCGATCCAAGCTAACTCGAAACTCAACTTGAATAGGAAAAGATCTGACCCGGCTGAAACTTGATCTTGGCTGACCCAAACCCTAGAATGCTCCAACCCACTTGATCTAAAAACTCAAGATAAAGTGAATTGTTTATAATTATAATGCAAATTTCATATTCTTTTTATTATTCAGGTTGCATTTGGTCCTACTTTTAAACAATTTAAAGTTCTGAAAATGCTCTAATTAGTTATAAGGCTTGTGTTTAGTTGGCATCAAAGATTTTTTAATATCTTTTTTGAAACTTAAATAGGAAGATGGAAATATTGTTTATAATTAAACAAAAGAGAGATGAAAAACTGGATTTTTTTCATAGCTTATTCATAAAGTTCTTTTAAAAAAACTTTATTAGCCTTAAATATTTGCCACTATGACCCACTTTTACTTTTACTATCACCAGCACCCTGTTCCACCATCATAGTTTGTCATACTCATTACCCTCCACTACTATGACTAACTAGTATCACGATTCACTACTAACCATCGTGAGTCCATGACTCGTCACCACCTTCCCATAGTAGCTACCACTTTATCCATCATCGTCTACCACCAATAGTTGTCGCTACTAGGGGTATTAAAAACAAAATCTATAATGGAAATACCAAACCGAAAATGTGGTTGACCGAACCAAATATATTTAGGTGCTTCAGACAATAACAATTAGTAATTTTGTTCATTTTTCGTTAACCGATTTACCGAAATAATATATATCATGTTTATTCTATTTATGTTTATAATAATATACAGTTCATTAAATATGTTAACATATAAGCAAATTATATCATAAACTATTCAATTTCACTACACATTTCTAATCTATCCTTTAAAGTAAAAAGAATGTTAGGAAGATTAATTTATGATGCATGATCCATGGTTTCAAAAATAATTTACTCGTGCCCTCTGCTATATCCAAAATACTAGCAAAAGCCCTAGTTTGTTACAATCTAGTGCTACTCTTTTGTTCATATATTGGTTAAAATGAAATATCATATTGTACTTTAATTTAGTAATATTTTCACATTTAATGCATTTCTTGGATGTTAAACCAAATCATTATAGGGATAGATCATATAACATCAAAGCGACATATGGATTATTTTTTTCTGTTATCAGTTAACCGGCACTAATTGAACCGAATAATTTACCGAAAATTGGTTAACCGACCTTTTCCATTATGGTAATATTTTGAAATTTTTGAGTATGTTGGTTATGATTTATCAAACCGAAATACTTTTCAGTATGATTAACTGAACCATGAACACCCAATCGCTTTTTTAGTGCCCTCGCACCTCCCCCACTATGGGACACCACAACTATGGCTCACCACCCTCATAATTTCAAACTCACCACCATAGTCCACCTCTATTGGCCACTACCGTGGTTTGTCGCCACTATAATCCACCTCTACCAACAAGGCCACCCCTCTTTTGATTAACATAGCTTGTCCACGACTTTTCACCTACTATTGAGACTTGTTGTTATCCATCATCTTTGTTCGGCACCCCAAGATCCATCGAAATGCAATGGCCGACCGCCATTGCCACGTACTATTATTGGTTAAGTATGCTATTAAGTCGTTTCTTGTCACTATAATAGATAACTTCTTTTTCAACTATGTATCAAAACACTTTAATATGTAAAAAGGTATTTCTACTTTGCATAACCAAACACTATAATGCAAAAAGTTATAGGTCTTAAATATATAAATCTCATTGAAACAAATAAGTTGATTTACATTAAGTTGAAAACAAATGAACCATAAGACACCTTCAAATAATGGAATTTTAGTAGAGCCTTGTTATACATAACAAGATGTCAGTTATCTAATAAATGACCAAACTTAACGTAGGTAAGTCATGAGTTTTTAAGAGTTTTGTAACATGTTCCTAAATGGAGCATACTTCAATTTTTCTAGAAAGTAAAGAGAACACCATATGACATATCAATAGATAGCCTAGTCTAATTAATGTGTCAATGCAAGCAATCATCTTGAGATGCCGTAGCGATTCTCCTTCATCTCCTTTGCTTCCCCGCTAACAATGACCTACATTTGCAACCATATTTGCACCCCAGTTACCCAGTGTTATCAGGAGCAAAGACTCCCTGAGAACGAGGTGCACGACTGAGGCCCGGGCTTCATAGACATAAGGTGCACTTAGGTGCAAAGAACCATGAATATAACAACAACAACAACAACAACAACAACAACAACAACAGTCCCAGTGCCTCAAAGGCTCCCGCTTGCGCAGAGTCTGGGGGGTAGGATGTATGCAGCCTTACCCCATCAGGATGGGACCCTAACGAGAGGTTGTTTCGATGATCCCCAACCCGATAGTCAGTATTTATAAAGAGCTTGTATGAGAAGCGTGTAAAGCATAGAAATAGTGCGAAGCATGTATGCATATAAGTATGAGGTATATAATCAAGTAATTTGCTAAGCATGTAAACATTTAATTATGTATGTATATACGCATGGGGTGTAGCACCCAGAGCAAAAAGAAAAGGCAAGCAAGCATGCAAGGGGAAGATCCTATATACGACACAATGCACATATATAAAGAATAGAGCGTCTAGAGAGGAGAGAGAGAGAGATAGAGAGAGAGGGTAGAGAAAGAGAGAGAGAGATAGAAAGTGAGAGAGAGAATGAGAGATGGTGAGAGTACAGAAAGTATGAGCATCGAGTAGCATTTTATCAGTAAAAGTTGTCCTATATATATAGACATATGCTACAATTCAAATACTATGAAAAATTGAAAAATTCCTCAAACAAATAAATAATTAATAAATATCAAAAGAGATTCAGAAAACCAAAGGCATAATATATTATATATCTTTATTAAAATTAACCGTACATGTACGATAAAAATGTAAATATTTGAATCAAATCACTTAATTATATTGAATATTACAATAGTTAATTATTTTTTAAAAAAAATTTTAAAGACAAATTTTCAACTTAATTTTTCAATTAAAATCCTAAAATTAACTTGCCCAGATTCCAAAGAGGGCTTCCGCAAAACGAATCCCGAAAGAAGGGTGTCTACACGGGAAAGCCACCACCGTGGAATCCCAGCTTCTATCACCGCTGGATATGTAAAGGAGTTAAAGGAAGAAGGGAGGCAAAGATAGGAAAGAGAAAAAGATCCAAGGTTACAAAGGGATAAAAGTCTCCATTGTTCACCAAAATAATCAAAAATTAATATTTTAGTCGCCCAACTTAAATTTTGGAAGATTTAGTTACTCAACTCCTTATTAAAGTCCTTTTTCGTCACCCAAATAGTTTAAAATGGACAAATTAGTCACTCATGTCAATTTTTGTAAGACTTAGTTACCCATCTCATAATAAAAGTCTTATTTAGTCAACGAATTGGTTAAAAAGTAACTAGTTGGTCATCCAAATAATAATTTGGAAACTTTATCATCCAATCTTAAATAACAACTCATTTTGGTCACTAAAGTGATTTAAAAATGATAAAAAATTTATCATTCAAAAACAAACATTTAACTATATTTTTGATTTATTTATTTTATTGGTCCTCATTTTTTTTTTCAAAGTGTATGTTTTATTGTAACAAATTGGTGCATATTTGGTTATTGACATTAGGTAAAAATTAAATGATTATAAACTAATTTTAACATGGTATAAAATTTGACAAAATATTTTTTAAAAATTAGAATTCAAGGAATATGTAGAAAAAAACAAGAATCATTAAATGCGTGCATTAAAAAGGATGAAGATCGGTTTGATTATAAAATAAAATATTTTTTTTAAATATTTCATTGGCTCTCAATATTTTCTAATGTTTAAAGCACTTGTCATTTCTTGATTCTCATTTTTTAAAATATTTTCTCATGTTTTATTTATGAAAATTATTACTTAGATATCCTGAGGATTGAGGATTTATCGCCTATATATCCTAAAGCTATAATACATACAATGAGTACCGTGAGGTTTAAACATTTTATCACCCAGGTACCCCTAAAGTTTTAAAATTTTATCAATTAAACACCCTTTTGATGAAATGCAACAGATTTCTGTTGGAAAATGTGAAAATAGAACATGATTCCGGTAGTATGGTATATTTATTAGAATTTGATAATTTTTTAACCAAAAATACTAACATTACACCTTATTTCAGCAATTTTTTTCCAAAATGATCTTCATCATTTGTAATGTACCTCGGATTTATTGATTCTTGTTTTTTCTAAATATTTCTTGAATTCTTTAAATTTTATTTAATGTCAAAATTCATTTATAGTATTTTAATTTTTACCAAATATCAATGTGCACTAATTTGTTACAAATAAAACATAGACTTTGAAAAAAAAAATGAGGACCGATGGAATAAATAAGTCAAAAAACATAATTAAATTAGTTATTTTTATCTGAATGATAAATTCTTTATTATTTTTAAATCACTTTAGGAACGAAAATGAGTTGTTATTTAAAGTATGGAGATAAAATGTTTCAAATCATTACTTTGGTGACTGAATCAGACTTTTATTACAGGTTAGGTGACTAAGTTTTTCAAATTTGACTTGAGTGACCAATTTGTCCATTTCAAACCATTTGGGTGACTAAAATGGGCTTTTATTAGGAGTTTGGTGTCTAAATCTTTCAGAATTGGACTTGGGTGACCAAAAGGTTCATTTTTGCCACTTTGGTGACCAAAAAGGGGACTTAAGTCCATTGTTTAAGACATCAACATTAAGATATTAGGCGTTGATCCACATGGATACGGGATGTACAGCCGCATGCCACCCTCTCATTCTTCTTTGATCCATGAAAGTTCGATTTTTATAAAAAAAACTATTTTACGATTCATGATGATAAGACCGTTGGAGGATATTTGAGTATGCTTCAGTCCCTCAGGTATGACATCATTAACGAATTGTGGTGTCGTTCGAGAAATAGATTGAGTCAGGGAAGAAAGATCGAAGAGATTTGGGAATGATAAGTAGAAGGGAGATGACTACAATGAAATAATGAGCATATCTAATGAAAAACTTGCATAAACCCTTGTTACCCAACCAGAATTCGTGTTTGCTTCCTGTTTCAGGATTTTTTGGTTAGGTTCTATATGACAGCGGGACTCAACCCTCACTTAAGAAAGCAGCTGCTGGCGCGTTTAACCCGGGCTCACCTACAAAACGAGCAAAGCCGTTAGAGGGACCTGCAGTGGTTTGGACCGCAGGGGACGCTCCGATGCCTAAGTCAGTAAGAGAAGCGGTAGCAGTAATAAATACATGTAAAGCAGGTAATACCTGGTAAGCTTGAGTGAGCTAACCAAGGGAAGGGAGCACATCGGGTAATAATCATGAAGGGGAAGAGACAATACCACGGCCCTAGAAAGGAGAGAGAGACGTGGGGTCTCTTGGGGAGGTTTGGGCCGTGTGGGGCTTGAGGCCCCAGGCCGGGTGAGAGAGAAAGGTAACTGGTGGAGCTGCCTGGCGGAGCTTGGGTTAAATGAGGGGAGTAGGTTGGCATTTATAGGAGAGGGGGAGCTGGCGGTGCTGGACGGTAGAGCTGGGCTAGGGGCAGTACCGCCTAGCTTTGCGTGACGGGGAAGTGAAGGTAGCTGATTGGCTAAAGGGGAGGTGGTGGTACCGCCTGGGTGGTGATTGGTTGAGAGGGGTGGTGGTGCCGCCTGGGTGGTGATTGGTTGAGAGGGGTGGTGGTACCGCCTGAGTTTGCACCGAACAGTAGATGGACGATGACTGCGCACCGTGGGTGGATAAGCGGAAGTCTAGGTTGACGGTACTATGGCACTGGTGGAGATAGGCGGTAATTGGGTTTGACGGTATCGTGGTCCTTCATGTTAAGCAGATGCTGGCGGTAATGGGAGATAGGCATGTACCGTTAGTATGTTGATGGTAGCCAGGGTTGGCGGTACCAAGGCCTATGGTAGGCGACACCCTATGGTGGAGGAAGCAAGCGGTACCAGGAGCCTAGATGTGGGATAGCGATGAGCGGTACCGTTAGTATGTTGACGGTAGCCAGGGTTGGCGGTACCAAGGCCTATGGTAGGCGACACCTTATGGCGGAGGAAGCAAGCGGTACCGGGAGCCTAGATGTGGGATAGCGATGAGCGATACAGGGTACCGTGTACGTTATAGCTTGGCGGCACCGTGGCATACAGTAACTGGGGCGGATGGCGGTATATTTAGTGCCGCCAGTCTACTACCGTGATGAGCTTAGGGCAATTACTTATCCTGGGGCGTGGAGGTGCCGCCAGATCTATTTACCTTGGTTGACTTATTGACCTAGTTCACTTTTTTCCCCAACACTTCCCATATCAAAGTAGGAAAAAAAAAATCAAAAGTTTCAATCCTAAATATAAATTTATTTGAGAGTTTTAAGCAAAAGTTGGAGGAGCCGGTTGCAATTTTGTTAATCTCAGGTGATTATGTTGATATATAATTGAGATTATGTTGTTTGTAATCCTTAAAAACAATATCATCAAGAAAGCGGGCGAAATATGATAAATCAACCTAGTTGAATAATTATGTTGTACCATAACAATTTAATCTTAAAATTAGTTGAATTTAAATTTAAAAGTTAAATTGATTTACTAACGTTTAGATTTAGATTTGGGAGGAATAGTGATTGATGTACTTTATATTTACATATTTTATTTCTCTTTCATTCTACATATTCCGCTTTTACATATGTGTTTTGTTGTAATCTACATACATTTAGGCTTAGAGTGCGACAGAGCAAAAAAGGTTGGAAAGTGGCAGAATCAAGCGTAATCGGGGCATAATTGAAGACTACTCTGAGAAACCCGACCATGTGTGAAAAAAGACCAATTCGGTCAAGATTCGTTCAAGAATAGTCTTCCATTGGTTGCACGGATTGATCGGCCAAGAATTTTGGCAATCGGTCAAGCTTAAAATGAGCAAAAGGTTAAAAGCCTCAAACCACATTGACGATCTGAAAGAAACCCTAGAGACGCGCCGAATTCATGGGATGTGATTAAACCCAGACAAATGCATCTTCGCTATTCAGGAAGGGAAATTCCTAGGCTTCATTGTGAGATCGAGAGCAATAGAAGCTAATCCCGCCAAAGTAAATGCAATCCTGAGAATGGAGACCCCAAAAATGTTAAAGGATATCCAAAAGCTGACAGACTGCCTAACCGCACTCAATAGGTTCATTAGCTGCCTAGCCGATAGGTCTCTCCCTTTCTTCAAAATCTTACGCGGCAAGGAAGACTCCTGGTGGAACGAGTCCTGCAAGCAAGCCTTCTAAGAACTCAAACAACACCTGGCAAAACTCCCCACCATATCAAAACCGGCCACAGGAGAAGAATTGATCCTTTACACAACGGCATCGGACGACACGGTAAGCGTCGTATCAGTGTCCGAGAAAGGGAACAACCAGGAGCCGATCTACTATGTGAGTCAAATACTATGAGATGCCGAAAGACTATATCCTCGTATTGAAAAGCTCGCCTACGCCACAGTCATGGCTGCCCGAAAACCTCGTCCCTACTTCCAGGCGCATTGAATCCGGATACGAACCAATCCGCTCCTTAAAAAATCGCTCCAGCAGTTAGAATGCTCGGGACGAATGCTAACTTGGGCAGTTGAGCTGTCAGAATACGATAACCAGTTCGAGTCGAAAACAACAATCAAGGCACAAGCGTTGGCTGATTTCCTGGTCAAGTGTTCGTTCGCTAACAATGCACCAATCGTAGAGTCAGGGGATACCCGGGGAGAATCATGGAGACCGTATGTCGACGGATCCTCCAACAATCAAGGAAGCAGAACAGGAATCTTACTCATCTCACCGAAGGGTCAACATTTCTCATATGCCATACGATTGAAATTCAGGGCCAACAACAACAGCTTAGGAATAGCGCAAAAAGCATGAGCCCGACGGATTGAGGTGCTTATTAATTCCTAGTTGGTCGTCAAACAAATCCAAGGAATCTACGGGGCACGAAGTACTACCATGATGAAATATTTAAAGGTAGTGAATGAAGCAATAAAAGCTTTTTCCCACTTCAGGATCCACCTCGTATCGCGAGCAGAAAACATTAGAGCAGACGAACTAAGCCAAATAGCCAGTTCGGAACTGGGAGAGAAACGCCAGGACCTCACCGTCCAAATTGAAGAGGTTGAAACCTCATGTAGAAGCCTACCATCCTCTTCTCTTCTATAGAAAGTTGCGCAAGTATAGACCGTGGACGATGGGTGGCACCCCATAGTAGAATTTAAAAAAAACGAAACCCTTCCCAACAGCCAAATAGAGGCAAAACTAAGCCGGAGCCGGGCTCCCTGGTTCGTGCTAATTGATGAGGATTTATATAGGAGATCTTTCGTGCATCCACCGTTAAAATGCGTAGGCAGGAAGGAAGGAGAATACGCTTTACGCGAAATTCATGAGGGAATTTGCGAACAACACCTCGGAAGCCGAGTGCTGACTAATAAGGCTTTACGATCAGGACACTACTAGCCCATCATGAAAAAAGAAGCTCAAAACCTTGTGCAAAAATGGGGGAAATGCTGGAAATACTCCTCAATAATCCATACCCCCGCGTCCTTGCTCCAACCCATACTCAGCCCAATCCCATTTATGCAATGGGGGTTGGATATCTCGGGACCATATCCTAAGGCGACCGGGCAAAGAAAGTACAACATTTGTGGCCATAGACTATTTCAGCAAATTGATAGAGGCTGAACCTGTTGCCCAAATCACTGATCGCGCTGTCTAGCACTTCCTCTGGAAAGGAATCATCACTCGGTTTGGAATCCCGCAAACTCTGGTTACTGATAATGGCACCCAGTTCAGCTTACAAAGATTACATGACTACTGTGAAAATCTAGGTATCATAATAAATTATGCTTCGGTAGCACACCCACAAAGCAACGGCTTGGCAGAATCTGCCAATAGGCATATTCTTTCTGGACTGAAACATCGGCTTGACCAAGCCAAAGGAAACTGGGTTGAGGAGCTTCCCAGCGTAATATGGGCTTATAGAACAACACCACGAAATGCCACAAGAGAAACCCCGTACAACCTCGTATACAGAACAGAAGCAGTACTGCCAATAGAGGCAGGAGAATCTCTGAGTGCAAGGTTATGACTGGGAACGCAAAGAATAGGTATTAAGATAATCGCTAGATGAAATAGAAGAAACGTAGGAACACGCATTGGTCAGGATGGTTTCCCAAAAATAATGAATGACAAAATATTTCAATTCCAAGGTAAAAAAGAGGGACTCCCAGGAGGGAGAGCTAGTACTAAAACGGACGGGGGCCTCAGGGCATCACCACGGCAAGCTATCCGCCAATTGGGAAGGGCCCTACAAGGTCTCCTGGACTACCAAGGAAGGAGCCTACCATCTATGACAGCTAGATGGAACCCCCATCCCAAGGACATGGAATATTTTAAATTTAAGAAAGTACTATGTATAAAACCTTGGAAGGATATAAACTCATTCTGTGTTTTGCGAGAACTTTCACCCCTCTTATAAATATGAAAAGAAGGATTTTCGAAACATGTAGAGTTAAGTTAAGCCGTAAGCCCTTCCGAGGCGAGTGAATAACGCTAAGTTTGTAATCCCTTCCAAGGTGGGTGAATTACGCAAAGCCATAAGCCCTTCCGAGACGGGCGAATTACGCCAAGCCATAAGACCTTCTGAGGGGGGCGAATTACGCCAAGCCGTAAGCCCTTCCAAGGTGGGCGAATTACGCCAAGCTGTAAGCCCTTCCGAGGCAGGTGAATTACGTTAAGCCGTAAGCCCTTCCAAGGCGGGCGAAATGCGTCAAGTCGTAAGCCCTTCCGAGGCAGGCAAAATACTTTAAGCTGTGAGCCCCTCCGAGGCGGGAAAAATATGTACATCAAAACCATAAGCCCTTCCGAGGCGGGCGAAATACCATAAACCTTTCCAAAACAATCGAATCAAATACCAATAAAAACAAGCCATAAACAAATCCTCAAATTACAAAGGCAACAATCAGACGCAAATAACTACATAATCCATTTCATCATAAAACACTATTTACCAAATACATAAAATAATGGGGATACATACACAAAAAGAGCCGAAAAGAATCCTCAAACAAAAAGAAACATAAAGAAAAAGAGCAACAAAAAGCATGACCAAGACAATCCCCACTAGCCACGGGCAGGGTGAGTAGCATCAGACGAACTAGCTGCACCGAGCCTCCCCTCCTTCACATATTCCAAAACAGACTGGTAAACTCCCTGAAGAAAGGAAACTCTGAGGGCTGGATCTAAGTGCTTCGCCTTCTGCACAGCAAGGCCAACCCCAGTATCGAAGCCTTTCCAGTACCGGTTTCAGAATTCAGGGCCTCCCTTAAAATCAGAGATAGCACGTGAACCCTGCTCTGGGATCGTCGATGTAAGGGCCTCCAAATCAGAAATCAGATCATCCCGCGTTGAAACAAGGGAGTTTAGCTAAGACACACGAGCATCCCCTGTCGAGACAAGGGACTCCAGCTCAAAAACTCGAGCATCTCGCAATGGAATGAGAGAGTCCAATTTAGAAATGCGAGCATCCTGAGCCAAAATACGATCACCCTGCTCCGAGGAAACAAGACTTGATTGAGACAGCTGCAACTTAAGCTCACCATTCAATCACTGTAACTCCCGCAGCTCCCAACAGCATTGCCTCCAGCGGAGATATACAGATGTCAAATGAGCATAAACTATCACAAAAAAAAAAAAAAAAAAACACACATGGCAAGATTAGCTAAAGGGATATTTCCCGACCATACAAACCCGTGAATATAATACTAAAAACATTCTAGAGTTACCTGCGATAAGTGAACGGCTGCATTCTCTGGAGAAATCTCATCTAAATAAGCAGAGTCATCCGAAAAGAGGTGGCATGCACACATCTCCCAACAGGCATTCACGTTATCTATAAAAGTGGAATGATAATTAATCACTGGGGTACTAACCCTCACCGGAACCGAGACATATGAACTAAAACCTTCCGCTGCTACAGAAGAACCCGCCGCATCCACCTCCTTCCCCTTCCCTACCCTCGGAGAAGGAACCTTGCCTTAATCCGGGGAAACATTGAATATCCTTTTAGAAGCAGGCATGGGTGAGGGACGTTTGTCATCAGGAAGGTGTAAAGGAATCTCCTCGAGGAAAGATGCAAGGGGCTCCATTAAGGTCGAACCAGAAGAGCCCAAGACCTCCGGAACTCTAGTTACCCCACCCGTTACCCTCTCGACAGAAGGGTTTGATATGACAGTGGGAACCCCCACAGGAACCGCAAACCTAGAAGAAGGCTCAATCCCCCTTTCCATTTCGGGGCAAGAAAGATATTCGCCAGCTGTGTTGGGAGAAGACTCCTGGGGAAGAATGCGGGGGCGTTTCAAAGCCCTCTCCGTGGAAGATTCCACAGGGAACCCCAGGGCAGGTACAGCAACGGACACCCTATCGCCCCGAGCTAAATCCTTCCACAATCCGGTCGGGGATGTAATGACAACAGGGACAAGAGGAGAACCTTGTTCGTCCGAGGACTCAGCGGAGATGAGTAGGTTTAAAATATCTACACCTCTCAATTCATCAGCTATAACATAAAGGAAAGGAAGAAACAGGAAGTTAGTAAAGAATCAATGGAAAGATAAAACAGAATAGAACGCCAGACACACAAACAGCCAATCAAATCCGAAAGCAGGCAACAATTACCTGAGAAAGGCTTTTGAGAAAGACCAGCCTTAACAAGTGCTATTTCTTGCCCGAGCAGCTCCTTAGAAGCCCGGAACCTTTCGACAACAAAATTCTTGCTGAAAGAATGAATAACCCATTTTTTTCAAGAAGATAAAATACTCCTCTTTATCAGGCAAGGACATTGAATCGTACCCCACGGAGTCGAAAACAAAGGAAGAGAGGGAGGTTTCACCCGGACAAACTTATTCTCCCAGTTCTTTACATTAGAAGTATTATGCTTTATAAAAATAAAATCCCCTGGCTCTTAAAAGCTGCCATATGCTTAAAATATCTAATTTTAAAAAGAATATCAAAAATCCTAAAAGTAGGAGTAAAACTGTTTACATGGCACGTGAGTAAAAAGCCATACACGTTCCTAAACCCATTCAGAGTAACTTGCCCCAGGATAGACATTACAACACTGGAGTAGCTACTCCATGAAAGGAGGAAGGGGAAATCGGACGCCCTCCTCTAAGGAATCCACGGGGATAGAAAAGCACCCCTCCTTGGGCGGAAACAAAGGACAATCATCTGGCTGAGGACCCCACACCTCATAATCTCTCAGAAAGAAGTATTTTGAGCAGATTGCAGCAACCCCATTGTCACCTAAAGTCCCCGACATAAAACTCCTTAAGGGGATAATACGAGAGATTTTGGGAAATCTAACAGACAAGGGAGAATTTTCGTTCAATGAGCACCGACTAAACAGACTCGCGGTAGTACCCTCTACTCCGGGAGATGATCTATCCTTGCTCTGAGTCTCGGAAGAAGAGTCCTCATCACGGTTCCCTTTTTGCACCGTCGAGGAAGCAAAAGAAAAACTGTGAAATAAGAAAACATATACATACACGCATAAAAAAGGGTAAAAATCCACAAGAAACTTACTTGCACCCAAGATCCCGTAATTTCCGACTCTCGAAATCCCCTCGTCCCCCACAATTACCATAGAGACTTCGACTAGCAAGAGGATTTCGCTGAGTACCTCCTCGTTCAACTCTTCCCCCCCGAGCATCTAAGAAGGGAGAGAATCTGGGTAGCACAGGAACGATGAAGGACCAAGGAAAACAAAGGGGAAAGGTAATTGGTCAATTTTTGGCCAAAAACCCGCCATTATACCGGAAAACACTCAGAGAACGAAGGACCGAAGACTTACCTAGGAAAGGATGAGAAAACAACGAACAAGTTACGCCCAGGAAACCTAAAAAAAATATGATAATAATAATAATAATAATAATAAAGGAGATAAAGAAACATGAAGAGAGAAGGAGAAGAAGAAGAAGGTCAGACACTTCAAGCTCTAACCCCGGGTCTTGCCCCAAATTAGAGAAGGACCCGAAATAAGCCGACTTGGGACCAACCCTCGAAACACTAGGAGGCCGAAACCCCCTTGGTTGGCACCAATGACACCCCAAATTTGAAAAAGAGAAAAATTAGGGCTCACTTTTAATGAAAGGTAAAACCCCCAGAATCACCACTAAAGAAGAAGAAAACCAACGTAAAGGAGGGAAACTTACCCGAAAATCGCTAGGAAGTGAAAATCCTCTTCGATTCAAAGCAAGAAGGACCAAAGGCAAGCACCATTTTTTTGTTCAAGTGTGTAAAAAGAAACGGGAAAAAGAAGAAAAGAAAAGAAAAAGGGAAGAAAGAAAAGAAGAAAGAACGGGGGAAAAAACAAAGAAGGGGCCGAGATACGCCCAAGGGACACGGCCGAGATGTGCCCGAGATGTAATAGGCCGAGATGTGCCCGAGATGCTAAGGGCCGAGGATAGAATAGGCCCAAAATATGCACAAAACACAGTACACCTGAGATACATCCGAAGTACGAAGCATCTGACTTGAAATTCCAAAATACAGAACATCTGACTTAAAACTCCAAAATATGAATTTTCCAAAATAAGGTACATACAAAGAGTCATCGCCTTTTCATTAGCCCAAAATACACCCCGAAGTACATTCACTTTCAAAAAGGGGCACTGAACCCAAAAGTAGCAAGATAACCATTACTAAGGCTACCACAAAATACACGGTAAAGCTAAAGCCACGCTAAGACTAAAAGCCAGGGAACTAAAGAGATCATATTAAAAGGGGAGTACAGGTCCCAGCAGCTTTGGATAAAGGGTCCTTGTATACGGGTACAACGAAATAAGTCCCCGATAAGGGTACTGCCCCAAACGCTCCAAAATGCCGTGGTCAGGACCGTCCAAACAACAGTGGTATAACCCACCCCCGCAAGTGATGATTAGGTACCGGCCAGAAACTGAGAGCCCTACCACGTATGAAGTGCTGACATCCCAAGGGACCGGGAATTAGTAATGAACGCTCTTGTACAGAAACCAAGAGGAAAGGTCATCGCAGTCATGTACCAGCCACACCCCGAAAAGAGAGACGCATAGCAAAACCAGACACAGCTAGGTCCCGCTAACCACAAGACCATCCCAGCGAAACAGACTTGCATCATCACAACGGGCTATATTCTGATAAACCCTTGAAGGGAAGAACAAAAACTCGGCAGAGGTTCGAAGCGTATCCCACCGAATAATGTAAGTACTAGAAAAAGGGGATCGCTCCAAGATATAGAGACCCCAGTCCGACATCAGATAGATGATGTCACCAATACAGACAGGGACATGAAACAATAGGTTCCTCCCTCCGACATATAGCTCGCCCTTATACGCTGAGCCGTCTTCCCATGCAAAAACATTGTGAGTATTAGACCACTCCCCTCTAGCTGACCCCGAAGTCACGTTGTATACCAGCAAGTTGATAGAATACCAAAGGAAGAAGCCGAATTTTGACACCCTAAGATGACCGTCATAGGGCATCAAATGAAAGAAGACAAAATCTCTTCAGTCAACAAGCCCAGTGGAAAGTAGAAGCAGGTCCCAGGATTGACAATGAATAAACAAGAAGGGCTCACTAGATTAAATTCCTGACAAAGGACTAAGCCGCCATTACAACCCTTAATTCGCCTATGACCAGAAAGAGAATCCATAGAGGATTGGGGCAGAACTGTCCCGTCAGTAGGGGCACCGGCATAGACCAAGACATCATCTGGGTCAATGTAGCATCTCAATTGAACCAGGAACCCATCAGCATAATAGTCCAAGGAGCGAGAAGCGTGAGTCTCTATGAAATGGTGAGAATGGATAAGACGAGCATGAGAACGAGACACAGCTCGAAACCTTAAAAGGGGCTTCACAGGAAAGTAAGAAAAAATCTCAAAAGTAACATCCGAAGATTTGGCCGTTCGATGATCAAGGCTAAAAGGTTGAGGAGGAATTAAGGCTTAAGAGTTGAAAGAGTATGAGTCAAAGTGAAGGGGATTGTCCACCCCTCACCCATATTTATAAAACCAACCACATTGCAAATTGCAAACAAAAATCATTTGCGAAATGACGGGGAACTAACTGATAACGACTCCTTAACGACTTCCGAATCAAGAAATGACAACGAGGCTGTGGAGAACGCCGTATGCATCTCCCCCCCTAAATGGACGAGATTCTTGCCCCACGACTACCTCTGAACACGACCCTAGAATAAAGGAACAAGCTGCAACCCCGATTGATATCCCTTGCACTACACAAAACATCCATCTGAGCCCAAAAGTGTAGGGGATCTCGCCCCAGGTATCCGCAGCAGGCGAGATACCCCTACCAAATCTCATAAGGTATCAAGACACCTTTGTTACACAACAACTGCATTGATTACCCAAGATCGGGGGATGCGGGCTGTACGCATTTTGCCCTGGATTGGCACAGCAGGCGAGATGCGTATCCCCGCCCCCCCCCCCCCCCCCCCCCCCCCCACCTTTCTTTTTTCTTTGCTTTATCTATTACGCGTGACATTCTTTGGCATCTATAAATACCACCCTATGCTCCAGAAATGGGGGACATGGATTTGCTCGTCTTCATTCCCTCTTACTACACTTGTACTCAATCTGAGACATACCTTGTATCAAATCCATTAATCAATAAAAGTTAAGGTTTGAGTCCGACCTTCCATTAAAAGATCTTGTACCAAAAGAAAAGAAAAGAAAGAATAATATTTATACAATCTAAATCAAATAAATCAATAACAGATATGCAAGCAACAACAATAACAAACATACAAGCTTAGGGGTATTATGAACTAGCATCAATGTGCTTTTCTCTCTCAACGTTTGTTTTCATCAAGCGTATTCGTAATCACCACTCAACTCTATTTAAGGCTATCTCTTTAGTTATATTTTGTCATAACAATTATCGCTTGATTTATTATTAAAAAAAAACCCTTGTTAATTACACCAATTGTAAAAACTTAAGATAGTAATGTAAAACTCAAGGTAGAATGTTGAGAAAGAAAAGTTGTATTAGATGATTAAGAAATGAAGCAAAACTAACCTATTTATACTAGATGAAGGACACACCTAATCATCTTCTCAAGCAAAGAGTTACAAAGAGAAAAACCAAGTAAAAGCTAGTAGTAATGGCCCTTAGTTGGCCGGTTGGGAGAGGGAGAGGAAGAGACTAAAAATCAAGAGAAATATCTACCTACTCACTAATTACATAAAAGAATATGCTAAGAATAAATACAGATACTAAAGTATACAAATACAAATACGAGGACCTGAATACGGAATACTAATTTCAACACTCCCCCTCAAGTTGGAGCATGCAAGTTCACGATGCCCAACTTGCCGAGAAATGAACTATGTGTCGAACTGCCAAGCGTTTTAGTGAAGATATCCGCTACTTGTCCCCCGGTGTGAACGTAGGCTGTGGTGATCTCTTTGGATAGTAATTTGTCTCGGACAAAGTGATAGTCAATTTCAATGTGCTTTGTTCTTTCGTGAAACACGGGATTAGAAGCAATATGGAGAGCTGCCTGATTATCACAAAAGAGCAAAACTGGTTCGTTAGTGGGAACAACAAGATCATTTAACAATCGACGTAACCAAGTTATTTCACTAGTTGTGGATGCCATGGATCGGTATTCGGCTTCTGCAGAAGAACGGGAAACAACAGTTTGTTTCTTGGACCGCCTTGAAATAGGCGCATCACCCAAGAAAACAACAAAACCTGTCGTTGATCGTTTGGTGGTGGGACAACCAGCCCAATCAGCATCACAGTAAGCACGGAGTTTGAGATCACAAGCAGATGGAAAGAATATTCCTTGACCCGGAGTCCCTTTCAGATAACGAAGGACCCTCATGACGGCATCAAGATGAGGTACTCGAGGATCGTGCATAAACTGACTCAAAATACGAACAGCATAGCAAATGTCAGGACGAGTGATCGTTAAGTACAACAACCGCCCAACTAGCCGCCTATACTGACCCCCATCTTCCACGGGCTTGCCTACCCCATCTGCTAATCCATGATTCTGCACTATCGGTGTAAAAACAGGTTTTGCTCCTAGGAGTCCGGTCTCACTAATAATGTCAAGGGCATATTTTCTTTGACTCAACATTAACCCCCTTTTGGAACGGGCAACCTCAATCCCTAAAAAGTACTTTGCGGGGCCCAAGTCCTTTATCCCAAACGTTTCATTCAAAATATTTTTGATTTCTGCAATATGATCCATGTCATTTCCAGTTATATGGACATCGTCAACATAAATGAGAATAGCAGTGTATGTTGACCCACGCATAAAAGTGAATAACGAATAGTCAGCTCTGGATTGTTGAAAACCAAGTTTAATTAAGGTTGAGGTGAATTTTTGATTCCAGTTCTGTGAGGCCTGTTTAAGTCCATAAAGGGACTTACGAAGGTGACAAACCTTGCCTTCATGTTTACGCTCAAAACCCTGTGGTAATTTCATGTAAACTTCTTCATCCAAGTCCCCATGAAGAAAAGCATTATTTACATCCAATTGTTGGATTATCCAACTCCGAGCCGTGGCTACGGCTAAAACGCAACGAACAGTTACAAGTTTAGCTACAGGGGCAAAAGTATCATGATAGTCTATACCTTCTACCTGAGTATATCCCTTTGCAACAAGACGAGCCTTGTACCTCTCAATCATCTCATTTGACTTATATTTGACTTTGTAGACCCACTTTGAGTCTATAGCTCTCTTTCCAGTTGGCAAAGCCTCAAGCGTCCATGTGTTGTTTTGCTCAAATGCCTTGATCTCCTTCTCCATGGCCTCCCTCCATTCCTCATATTGTACGGCCTGATTAAAATTTTTCGGCTCATCACATGAAGTGATGGCATTCAAAAGTGTCGAGCAAGCGTTAGAAAATTGTACGTTAGAAACAAAGTTTGAGAGAGGATATAAAATACCAGAGTCGACTGATGGAGTGGGAGCGGGAGAATGGGCTATAGAAGGCGGAACCTCTGTTATATAGTCTTGATATCTGACGGGCATAGACCCAACTTTAGCACTTCTTCTTGCGACCCTTTCTTCATTGAGGGGAACACCCCTTACCGGTACTGTTGGCCCTTCGGCCAGACCATCCTCCGGTCCTTCGAGGACCGGCTCGGGTTCTGTTGGACCGGCCAGAAGAGGGCCGGTCCGCTACTGCTGTAGAACCGGTCCAGTCGGGACCGGTTCTGTCACGTACTAGTGCTGCTATAGTACCGGTCCAGTCGGGACTGGTGCTGCCATGTCGGTGGTCAAAAAATCTTCCCTTAGGACCTTGTTATGCCCTTCATGCGTATGCCCCGAAGTATCAATTTTTAAATAGGGCATGTTGTCTTCATAAAATTGAACATCCCTTGAAACAACGATCTTACGTTCATCCAAGCTATAAATTTTATACCCCTTTTGACCATGGGGATACCCTACAAATATTCCTGGTGAAGCACGTTTATCGAGTTTGTCATTGGTGCGATTTTTAACATGATAATAACATAAGCATCCAAAAGTCCTCAAATGATTATATGACGGGGGTTTGCCGATTAACAATTCGTAAGGACTCTTGTGACCAAGCAATGAAGAAGGCATCAAATTAATCAAGTAGGCAGCCGTTAAGACACACTCACCCCAAAACCTCTTAGGAAGTCCTGCCTGAAATCGAAGTGCTCGCCCAACTTCCAACAAATGCTTATGCTTGCGTTCAACAACTCCATTTTGCCGAGGAGTCCCGGTCAATGAAGTCTGGTATTGGATTCCATGTCTCGCATCGAAGTCTAACAACGGCCCATACTTAAACTCTTGACCATTGTCGCTTCTTACCTGTTTGACCTGCAAACCAAACTGAGTATCCACCATACGGCAAAAATTAATGAGAATCCCATGTGCTTGGGATTTTTCTTTCATAAGATACACCCACATGCAACAGCTATAATCATCAACAATGGTAAGAAAAAAACATGCGCCACTCAAAGAAACCATTCTATAGGGCCCCCAAATATCATAGTGAATTAACTCAAAACAAACCCGAGTTTCAGTAACAGACAAAGGAAAAGGAGATCGTGCTTGTTTCGCACGATGACAAGTATCACAAATAACATTAGTCCTTTTAATGTTCAAATGCGGAAAAAATGAAAGCTTGTTGAAAGGAACACGACCCAAACGGCAGTGCCACAAAACCGCCTCTTTATTACTCTGAGCCACGTGAGCCGAGGGAGCAACCGGCTGCGTCCCGAGCAAATATAGCCCATTTCTCATTCTACCCACTCCAATCAGCCTCCTCGAGTGTCGGTCCTGAAAGTAACAAAAATCAGGATAAACGGTTAACGTACAATTTTCATAACGTGTGAGTCTACTCACTGACAATAAGTTGCAATAAAAATCCGGCACGTATAACACATCATGGAGAATAAAATTGTCAAAAATCCGAACTTTCCCAATATGAGAAACCGTCAATGTTGTCCCATTTGGTAATTTAACGAGTTTTACGATTTTGTTTGGCACAACATCAAACATGAGTGATAGAGAAGAAACCATGTGATCAGTAGCCCCGGTGTCAATAATCCAACTTTGATTCAAAATGAAAACTCAACCTGTCAGATTTATACTAGGTGAGACCGAACTTTGTCCAAGTAGTGACAAGAGGTGCTGATATTGGCTAGCGAATACCCGACAATGGGGCTGTCACCGGTCGGTTCTTCACTGCCGCAGTGAACCGCGGCTGCTGCTGCGCTTCCGGCTGTCCCGACCACCTTAGGCCCCTGCTTCTTCCAACCTAGGGGGTATCCAATCAATTCAAAACACCCCTCCTTGGTGTGTCCCTGTTTCTTACAGTGAGAACAGGTAAAACGGTTAGTGCGACGGGAATTATTTCCCATGGGAGATCCTCCTGGCCCCTTCGCTGTCAAGACCGCAGCTTCGACCGTCACAAATGAGCCCGCTGCCACACTTTGCTGCTTCTCTTTCTGACATAACAGTGAATAGGCACTTCCCACAGAGGTTAAAGGTTTAGTGTTCATAAGCTGTGAACGCACAGTTGAAAAGGAAGGGTCAAGACCCATCAAAAGGTCCAACAATTTTGCCATATCACGAATTTGCAAAAAAGCTTTGGCGTGTCCACAAGTGCACGGCCGCATCTCGACTAGTGTATACAATTCATCCCAAAAGGATCTCAACTTAGTAAAATAAGTTGAAACAGGCAAATTTTCTTGCTTCAAATGTGAGATCTCGCGTTTTAATTCGTAAATACGAGGGACATTACCTTGAGAAAATCTCTCATGCAAATCAAGCCAAATATCATGTGCAGTTTCTAAGTAGGTAATACTCTCATTAATCTCTTTCGACACAGAATTTGAGAGCCAAGTTGCAATCATGGAGTCACATGCACTCCAAGTTTCAAAGTTCGGTGAATCTTCATCCGGTTTGGTAATACTACCATCAAGAAATCCAATTTTTCTCTTTGCTTTAAAAACCTTTAATATAGCCCTTCTCCCAGAAGGATAATTAGGTCCTGTTAAAGTGTTTTGGACAAAAATCAAGCTGGGATTATCTGAGGGATGCAGGTAAAACCTTGAGTTAACATCAATGACTCCCCCTGTCGGGAGAGCCGGCATGATAGTTTGATCATTATTTGCTTGAGTAGTCTCGTTATTGTTAACACTCGCCATATTCTACCAAACCAAAACACAAAAAACAAGCACAAGAAGCAAAGGGAAAAGAACAACTCACAAAAGCACTACAAAGAGTGCTGCGGCAGTGAGGAAGCAGGAAAAAAAACGCCACTTAATGCAAGAACGGTACTTGCTCTGATACCATGTAAAAACTTAAGATAGCAATGTAAAACTCAAGGTAGAATGTTGAGAAAAAAAAGTTGTATTGGATGATTAAGAAATGAAACAAGACTAACCTATTTATACTAGATAAAGGACACACCCAATCATCTTCTCAAGCAAAGAGTTACAAAGAGAAAAACCAAGTAAAAGCTAGTAGTAATGGCCCTTAGTTGGCCGGTTGGGAGAGGGAGAGGAAGAGACTAAAAATCAAGAGAAATATCTACCTACTCACTAATTTTGGGAAATGGTTGGTGTTGAAATTAGTATTCAATATTCATGTCCTCGTAATTGGGAGAGGAAGAGACTAAAAATCAAGAGAAATATCTATCTACTCACTAATTATATAAAAAAATATGCTAAAAATAAATACAGATGCTAAAGTATACAAATTCAAATACGAGAACATGAATACGGAATACTAATTTTTACACCAATCATTTCCGAAAATTAATCAATAAAGTCCTATAAAGAAGGGGCACGCGCGCACAGGGTGATCTGGCCTTTACGTGGGGCTATTATATTTTGTCGGCTCCAGTTAATTCCCACAACAACTGCACCCCCTCAGATCCCAAAAATTGGCGCCCCTTTTTCTCTCTCCCCCCCTCAAAAAAAGTTCAATCTTTTTCGTGAAAATACCAGAAAATTCAAGCTTTTTTGAATCTTATCCGTCCGCCATGTCTACGCGCAGGCGAACTTTGCTTAAGGTCATCGTTCTTGGTGATAGTGGGTAATTGATTGCCATTCTTGTCTTTTTTTTGCTGTTTATTTTGAGTTTTTTGATGGTTTGTTTTAGGGTTTCATCTAGAAATTGAATTTGTATGGTGCAATTGATTTCAGGGTTGGGAAGACGTCATTGATGAATCAGTATCCTTTTGTTTGTTAATTGATGGGCCTGATTTTCACTTATTACCTCTTGGATTTTGTCTTTGTTTGGCTATTTCAGGTTTGGAATGTTGAGTTATATTTCCAAGTAGTTAATTGGTAATTAGGGTTGTCAAGGAACCGGCTTTCCCTAAGTTTAAGCTAGCGGGAGAAGATTGATGAATGGTTTTACACTTTAAAATGCCCCTCACATAAAGGGTGAATGCTCATTAAGCTTGAAGCGTGGATATTACACATGCCTATCTTATAGCTTTTGTTTAAATTAAATTAATATTAATATTATATTAATATAACATAACAAAATTAGGCTTTTTAGGGTTGGGGACCTTTTAGAAACAACCTCCTTGTAACGTAGCATCCTGTAGGGGTAAGGCTGCATGTATTTCACTCTCCTCAAACCCTGCCTCTGCGGGAGCCTTCCAAATACTGGGTTTTTGTTGTTGTATAATATAACATAATTAATTAATGTTGAAAGTGAAGGCTATTGGGATTTGAACTTGTGACCTCTTGGTCAACAAGACTTTGACACCATGTTAGGGGGACCAACTTAGCTAATGGGAGAAGGCCCACAAATGATTTTATACTCGGAACAATGGTCAAAATTTTGGCTTTTATTGTGATTGGATTTGTTTTGTGCATAATTTTCGGTAATTGCTTAGATTGAGTTGAGGGGTGTCTATACGTTGTGTTTATTTGTTGGTAGAAAGATTATGTTTTATGAGTTTTGTTTTTGTGTGCCATTAACCATTAACCCAGGTATGTACATAAGAAATTCAGTCAGCAATACAAAGCAACCATTGGAGCTGATTTTGTGACCAAGGAACTCCAAATCGATGACAAGCTAGTCACTTTACAAGTGGGTTCCCATTCTTAGATGGTTTATTTTAATATATATGCTGATTACATGAAGTTCCGCTTTAAGATTTGAATGTTTTAACAGATTTGGGACACAGCTGGGCAGGAAAGGTTCCAGAGTCTAGGTGTTGCATTTTATAGAGGTGCTGATTGTTGTGTTCTTGTTTACGATGTTAATGTCTTGAAGTCGTTCGACACCCTTGATAATTGGCATGAAGAGTTTCTCAAACAGGTTGGTACTTCCTTTTCCAGTAGTATTCTTGAATATGCGATAGACGTTCAGCAAAAAACCTTACGTGGTTATATGTGCTTTACAGTTGATGATATGTAAAATTCTGATTGATGGATCTTTGGGAGAATTGGCTAATATGAGATCCCTTCACTCCCCATTTGCCTTGGATGGCGTATGTGAAACAGTGTTGTGAAAGCAGGCTGATGGATGATCTACTCTCTATCTAAGAAAAAACCATGCTTATTTTCCCATGTTGTATAAGGCACCAATAAGCTGAGTCTAACCTACTACTTTGCCAATTTGAAGTTTGTATGGGTGAAAACAATTAGGTATACGTGCTTGATAATGTATGCTAACCTGTTAGCTACGGGAAGTTTTCTTTGTTTCTCACTGGATCGATGAAGCTTTACTATGGATATGTGCGAGTGATCTGTTCTTGCAATAACTTGTTTAAGTGAGGAAGCTGAATGATGACATAGGCGAAGTTAAAACAAAGGGTAAAATATAGAATTAATGGATCGTCATGTTTATGAAGAGGGCTTCAGTTGGCTGACTAAACTATTTAACCAAATCCTTCTGGGGGAGAAGATGCCTAAGGAATGGAGGAAGAGCACACTGATTCCGATATATAAGAACAAAGGCAACATTAAGAGCTACGCCAACTATCGGGGTATCAAACTAATGTGCCACACTCTGAAGTTATGGGAATGGGTCATGGAGAGGAGGGTAAGGCAACAGACGGAGGTGTCCGAGAACCAATTCGGATTTATGCCCGGGAGATCAACAATAGAGGCCATCCACATCCTAAGGCGGACGATAGAGCAATACAGGGAGAGACAAAAGGACCTTCATATGGTTTTCATTGATTTAGAAAAGGCATATGATAGAGTGCCAAGGGAGGTCCTTTGGAGAGTTTTGGACAGGAAAGGCATCCCCGCGCCCTACATCCGAGCCATTAGAGACATGTACGAGGAGGCACAGACTATGGTGCACATCGTGGATGGGGAGACAGACGCTTTCCCGATTACAGTAGGAGTACACCAAGGGTCAGCTTTGAGCCCCTATCTGTTCATCCTGGTTATGGACGAGCTCACTAGGCACATCCAGGGATGTATACCTTGGTGCATGCTTTTTGCAGATGACATTGTGTTGGTGGGGGAGTCGCGGGATGAGGTAAATGGGAAGCTGGAACGGTGGAGAGGGGTACTAGAGTCGAAGGGTTTACGACTAAGCAGATCCAAGACGGAGCACATGGAACTCAAGTTCAATCCCTCTTCCATGCCTAGCCAGGAAGACGTCAAGATCAGTTCTGAGGCCATATTGAAGAAGGAGAGCTTCAGGTACTTGGGGTCCATGATACAGCACAACGGTGAAGTGGACGAGGATGTCAACTACCGGATTAAAGCGGGATGGCATAAGTGGAGGATGGCCTCCGCGGTACTTTGTGATAGAAAGTTCCCCTTGAAGCTAAAGGGTAGATACTATAAGACGGTTGTGAGACCAACCATGACGTATGGGGCGGAGAGCAGAGCGATGAAACTACAACATACATAGAAGATGAAGGTGGCGGAGATGCGAATGCTGAGATGGATGTGCGGACACACAAGGAAGGATAGGATCAGAAACGACGTCATAAGAGGCAAATTAGGCGTGGCCTCCATTGAAGATAAATTGAGAGAGCAACATCTGAGGTGGTTCGGACATGTCAGAAGGAGACTGGACAACGGTCCAGTAAGGAGATGCAAACAACCCCTTACTACACTAGGCGGAAGAGGAAGAGGCAGGCCGAAGAAGAGATGGATGGAGATGATCCAACAAGACCTCACACACCTAAACCTTCGGGAGGAGATGGGCCGTAGATAGGGCCCAATGGAGGGCTAGCATAGGGGTAATAGAGGCTCCAGTTGGAGTAGGGTAGTCGAGCTTACTAGTGCTAGGCCTCGTCATCCTGCTGGCGCACGTAGGTGGTGTTCTAGCTTCTGGCGCTACCACTTGCCTACGTATCCAGTGTATAAAAAAGCGCGCAGGCTCACCTCCATCGCCTCACAAGTCTCAGGCGAGGCGACTTCAGTGAGGGGCACGAAGCGCTGAGGCGCGCCTTTTGTTTTTTTGGTATATTTTGCCTTAAATTTAACATATTATTATATTATGTGTGTTTTTGTTGTGTTACATAATTTTTGTAAAAAAGCTTATGTTGATATATTTACAATTTTTGTAAAAAAGCTTATGTTGATATGTATAATACAGCGCCTTTTGATGAATATCAATATCTTTTAGTGATATTTTTCTTTAGCACTATATAAATTTTTAATCAGAGCTGTTAAATTACATAATTAATTAATTTTTTAGCTTATGTTCATAAAATATTTTATAAGTATAGAACATGAATGCAAATTACGAAACTATGCGCCTCACTTCGCTAAGGCGCGCGCCTTCGCCTTGCGCCTAGGTATTAGGACCCCCTATCGCCTCAGTGCGCCTTGCGCCTTTTTATACATTGTATGTATCTCTATTCTATCTTCATCTTTATCTTTAGCTCTATCCCTATCTCTATCTCTATCTCTATCTCTATCTCTATCTTATCTTCGATTTATGCTGATGTAGCTTGCTTTATGTTTGTATGTTTGTATGTTTGTTGTTGTACTTGCCGTGTGTGTGCCCTACTCATTTGTTACTTTCCTGCTGCCAGGTCACTTGCTCTTTGCGGCGGACTTGCTTTCTCAGGTTGGGGGTCCTCGGAAACAGCTCCTCTTCAAGGTAGCCCCCTGAAGGGGGAAGGCTGCGTACATCTATCCCCCCAGACCCTGCTTAGGCGGGAGCCCTTCGAGGCACTGGGTTTGTTGTTGTTGTTGTTGTCATGTTTACGAAGAAACGTAACAGCTTGTTTTGATTTTGCACATTCTTATGTACCTAGTGTGCTTTAGGATAGTAGCATATCTCAAAATCTTGTATCCTAGGGAGTGGAACTGATTGCAGGAGGTGGTTTGACCATGAGAAGTTTGTAAGAGGGTTATGCTCTAGTCAATTGAATTTTGGTTGCAAATTGTGTGACTAGCTTCATCTGTGCCACCATTGTCGCTCACGGTCTTCATTTATGAGTGGGAAAGTTATGAGCTTTTTTTCCCGTAACATTTGCCCTCATTAGTCCCTAGCTTGTCCATGCATTCATGCATGACCAGGTCAAGAGAGATGAATGTGGTGGTTGGAAGCTCATGGTTTAGCATGGAGTTATAATGCTAGTGTGACAATCTGACTTGGTAATAAGGATTATTGTTGGGCTTATTAAGAAAAGTCATCAATTTACTGTAGGGTCATTGTTGGCTCATGAAGGGAAGTTTGAATGATGAAGTGGAGGAGAAAGGGGATGAATGGCTAGAAAAGAGGGAAAAGCCCAAGGATGAGGTGAATGTGGATGACATGGCCAAGGAATGAAAGAAGAGGAACGAACCCATTTGAATTATGTATGTGATCAAAACAACAAAGAAGAAGAGAGGCCAACGTGGCCAAGTAGTTGGACAAGGATTGGCTAGATCAACATCCTTGAAGATGGGGAGACCAACTAGCCACAATAAGGGATGGCCAGCTTCCTAGATGGAGAAGGAATCTCTCAAGGATTACGAGGCTAGGAGCTTCTGTTTAAATGCAGTTTGTGATCTTGATGTGCATCCTGAAATTGCGTCATTTTATATGTGATATTCTGCTTATCAATTAAATTCAGTCAAGTTTTGCGTTTCAACATTTCTATTTTTCTCTTGCTATTTTCATTTGTTCTTCTTTTCCCTTAATTTGTGTCCTCCTGTTCTCGTCTTTCATATCCTTGCATTTAACTATAAGCCTATGCAGAACATGACATTTTTTGCAACTTAGTTCTTGTGAACTTCTATCAGATCAAAACATAAGTACCTTAAACGTATTGTAAAAAAGGCTCTATTCGTTTTGAGAAACTTCTTGTACCTCATTTGCATCTTCATCTCTCTTGGGCTGATGCGTACAGAGCTCTTCACCTATTTTGGGCTCCCAACTTTCCTTCAGTTGTGTGGCTTATAAGCTGACCTTGGCACTTGAATGCTAGGTGGAATTTGTATCAACTGTTTTCTTGTATGAATAGCAGTTTTGGTTAGATTTGCTGCAGGATCTAACTTTGCTAGAAATTTAGCTGAAAAAATCCATTAGATGAAGAGATCACTTTGTTCACTTTTATAAGGGGGTAAAAATATGCTTTTTGTGCAGCAATTTTCCTGTTAATGTTGTCTTGAAAGTAAGATTAACTTTCATCCTGGTAGAACAGGACTTAGAGACATTGAAGAATGTTGCCATGACAGCATTGTTTCTCTGGAAGAAGTCAACCATAATGCTTTGGACTTTGCTTCCTGCAAACTGAATCATCCACGTCCTAATTCTATTATTTATATCTCTTTGAAGCCTAAATTACCTACCATATTTTGCAGTTCTCCATTACCGCCCCTACTTCAGATACCTTCAACCAATTTTATAATCCTTGCATTTTTAGTTGCTTTACTGACTCTGTAGTTCGTAAAGGAGGATCCACGCAATCCTTGATGTGGTGTCTTCTTATACACAGTAACATAGTTTTCAAACAATTTCAATAAATTCTTTGTTTGGCGCGGGGCGGGGGGGGGGGGGGGGGGGGGGGGGGGGGGGAGGAATTTCTTTTGCCTTTCTTCTAAAAGAATGTATTTTGCCTCTTGATCAGGGTAGAACAACTCCTGGAGTCATAATTGTTGCTATTCTGTTTTGTTGATGAAATGACTCTTAGAGCATGCATAGTGAATATCCAAGTTACCTCAAACAGCCTTGGGTGAGGCTGCATCTGATTGGCAGTGTTTTGGTAAAGCTTCAGCTGGAAAACCCTATATTTCTCATGGTGGTGCCTGGTTGTTCAACGAGTGTTCAAAAGGCAATAAGATATACCAGTTTTAGTTCTTAATGTGTATGAGCTGATTTATGCCTTTATCTTTACCCTTTTTGCGTGCTTGGTCCCTTTTTTTCCTCTCTCTGTGTGTATGCTTTGGTAGCTGCTTTCTCATTTGCTGTTGTCTCCACTTTTATGTCTTGCAATTGATAAGTTACATGGAGTCGTCCTGTCCTTGACTTATTCAAAAGATAAAACTGAAACAGAATAGAGTGGGTTCATTCAATTTTTAAATGAAAAACTAATGGAGTATAGACTAATCGAGGTACAGTGTTTGCTCTTTAGAATAATTATCCTGACATTTTGTTCAAATATAATGGACACACTGTCTGCAATCTGAACTTCCAGCGTAAACGTTTTTAACATCTGGAGTGAATACATATCTGTCCTTTGTTGGTTCATGCCTGATTTTATCAGTTATGGCCTAGATCTGTTACGTGTTGCATGCTACTCATTAGCAAATATACTCTGCAGTTCGAAATGTCAGCACAATGCAAAATCCTATTCAACATCTGTTGACTCTATCCTTCATCTGAAACATGTGATTAGAGGTCATCTTTTGTTGACAGGCATGCAAGGATGTGAAGCTCTTTAGGCAAGTAATATGTCTTGAAATTACAACAAACATAGAAATTGGGGCAGTTCAATGGCTGGAAAAATGGTTTTTCTTTGTGTGATGGGCTAGGTTGGCCAGGATCTTAAAAGGGTGTGGTTGGATTAACTTCAAGGGGAGCCGGGAGGTTATATATTTGTTTGCATATGGCATATAGAACGATATAAATTGTTGTTAAATAGGAAATTTGGTATGCAAATTGATGGTCAGACGACGACGACAAGAACAATGACCTAGTGCTTCAAAGACAGATTGATAGTCATAACAACAACAACAAACCCAATGCCTTAAGGGCTGTCGCTAATGTAGGGCTGCCGGGGTGGGGGGGCGGAGTATGCAGCCTTTCCCCTTCATGGTGCTACCTAGGGAGGTTGTGTCCGAGGTCCCCAACCTGAAAAGCATAAAAGCATAAAAAATAACAGCACGGAGAGAGCATAAAGCAGCCACAAACAATAAGCAATAAAGCCACAAGTAGCAAAGCACATAGCACTGCGAGCAACAATACATCGCATGAGCAACAAGCAACAAGCAACAAATAACCAACAACAACCAACAATAGCAAGTAAAAGCAAATAGGCATACATATAAGCCTAAGGGGGCTAGGACTACTAGTTTAGTTGTGCTTCTCTATTCTAAACTGCCATATCTGCTACTGCTATGCTAGCCATCCACTCAGCTCTATCTAATGCTATCTCCTTATTTAGGTTTAGGTGGGTGAGATCATGTTGAATCGTTTCCATCCAGCTCTTCTTTGGCCTGCCTCTCCCTCTCCTCCCGTGCATTCGTTCGCATCTCCTGACAGGGGCAGTGGTCGGTCTCCTCCTGACATGCCCAAACCACCGCAAACGTTGCTCCCTCAACTTATCCTCCATTGGAGCTATGCTCAATTTGCTCCTCATAACGTCACTTTTGATCCTATCCTTCCTTGTGTGTCCATACATCCACCGCAATATCCTCATCTCCGCGACCTTCAATAGTAGGTTAAAATGAAGCTGTAGAGATTGAGAAATTGATGGAACTAGATTTGGAACTTGGAAATAATCTGAATCACAGTAGAACACAACAACAAGGGAATACGTAGATCTTTTAGCAAAATTTGGGGGGCGGGGGCGGCTGGCTCTCTTTCTGATAGAGATAGGTTCCTTTGACATGATATTGAATATGGAGGTAGGCCTGCTTCTAGGAGGGGCGTCAGTTGGAGATTGTTTTCTTCTTGTGAAAGGAAGCATAAGTTCGTGGTTTGTTTTCTTCACGGCAAATGAAGCATGAGTCTCTGTCCTATTTTAGGAGTTAACACCCATATGGAATGGAAGTACTTACATCTTGTCTTTGAGAAGACTAGTTGCAGCTTGAAAATGAAATGGGAAAAGTTCTGTTTATAAACGTACATTTCGGAACTGAAGTATTATCTTGAGTTCTTTTGAAAAAATCGCTTGTACACACTGAGCTTAGGTGAAATGGTTTTCGGGGGTCCCAAGTTTTTGTAGAATTTGAGGTACGCTTATTAGTTGACGTATTTTTTTTGGGTATCTGCAATATTATGCTTTTTGCCCCTAGTAAGTTGCAGCATGTCAGTAAAATGATGCTGAACCACCCCAAGTAAGTGTTAGCAATGTGAAAATCACAGGCATACCACCCCCAAAAAAATGTCAGTGCAGAAGTCACGTTCCGACAAAATCTATTGTTTTCATCATTTGACATACATGCCTTTGCTGTTGCTTAACGATGCTGTTTTTGCCCCCTTTTTTTTGATTGCCAATTGCCATTGGAGTTCTCTGGTCAAAAAAAGAATTGCCTTTGGAGTTCAGCCCATTTAAGGGTGATGATGGATGGGGCCCATTTAAGGGTGATGATGGATGGGGAAGGGATATGGGGTTTGGATGGAGTTTGAAGGGGTGTGGTGTCCAGGAAAATGACTCCCCCTCTCCTTGAGAAATGCCAATGTCTTTCATACCGTGGAAATTGTTTTATGCTAATGAGGCATTGGTCTAGTTCTAAAATTACAAAGGCTAACGCCTAGGGATAAAGGTCTGGGGTTCAAATCCCTCCAGCCCCATGTACCCAACTGAAAGGGAACTCATTTCTTCACGAATAGTTCTTTCTTCTTTTTCATGTAAGCAAATACTTGAATAGAACTTCGATCCAACCATATGCTGCTGTAACGCACACTTGAGCTGCAAGATAATCACTTAATACTCATGTAATCACCCAAATAATACACTGATTTACAGAGACCTGATCACACTTGAACTTGATGAGTGTCAAGTTGATTTCTGCTTGCTATAACTATCTTCTCTTAAATGCTATTGGGCTTTGTAATACTAATTTTCTACAATCATTATCTCCATCTGTGTCAGGCAAATCCACCTGATTTGAAGACATTCCCGTTCATCTTACTTGGGAACAAGATAGACATTGATGGTGGAAACAGCAGAGTGGTAAGATTCTTGTTCTGGCAACATATTCTGGGGCAACCGGTCATCCATCTCTCTCTCTGTGCCCTGAACTTGTATGCTACAGGTCTCTGAAAAGAAAGCAAGGGATTGGTGTGCGTCGAAAGGGAATATACCTTATTTTGAGACGTCAGCAAAGGAGGATATTAATGTTGATGCTGCATTCCTTTGTATCGCCAAAGCTGCTTTAGTAAACGAGCGTGAGCAAGACATGTAAGTCTTCTTTATGGCAGTCGTATTTTTCCCATTGCCTTCACTTAATGTGAAGCTAATATATATGGTATGGATGATAATACATGCAATGGGAAAAGCATAATCGTATCCTTATTTTAAGATAGTTCATCTGTTTATATGCAGTGGTTAGGGGTATCTGTATATTATCATACTATAGAGCATAATCTGTTAGTTGAATTTAGACAACGTTGAAAGGAAATGCAATTTGGCCATTTCTTTTATTTTTAAAAGAAGTATATAGAGATTTAATACTTTAAGATTATGCTTGACTCTAGATTTGTTTTAGAGATTTGTTATTTTAACCAATTTCTCTTAGGTTTTTGGCTTTTTGCTTCTGGATAATTGTCATTATTTCTCCTTCCTTTTGTAGTCACTAGACTAGATCTATGGAAGGGAAAGTGAATCTCCAGTAATCAGATTTTCTGCACTTTTGTTACCCAACCTATAATGGGCTGTTGAACCACAGTGCATATTAGTGGCGAGGCATTGGGCTTAACTGGATCATTGCATGTTAGTACTATCTCATGATGCTGCAGTATAATTGATAGGTGCTCGTTGATTTGATACGGGGGTCCCGTGAAAAAAAAATTTGGGCCTTGTTTGGGCCCAGGTCGAGGTTCAGGCCCGTTTTGGAGATCTTAGCTGAATATATTAAGGTTTCATGTGTGCGCCTAATTATACCCAGTTCTAGGGTTTGAGAGAGGAGCGAATTGAAGAAAACTTTCTATAACAATTCCAAAGCAATAAAATTCCCCCTGTAACTTCGTGGACGTAGTCAATTTTGAGTGAACCACGTAAATCTGTTTTTTTTTTTTTTGTTTTTTCCGATTGTGTTTAGTTGTGTTTCCAAACATCTCCAATATACGAGTCAGTTTTTCACGGAACCTATGCATCATTTAACTCTGTTATGGCCATCTACCTTGTGTTCTGGGCGAGCAGGATCGTATCCTAGTTTCCTTCAAACTTTTGTTAGGGTGCCCCCTTTTACTTTCACATATATTTATAGTTTTGGACATTATGCTGTATTTATGTCTACCTATTTTCCTTTCCTTTTTTCTAGATTGGCACATGTGGGTTAATATTAACGATTTTGAATTTAGGCCAAATTGAATAATGCTAAAGTTGAGTGATGCATGTACTATTGCACATGTGTTACTGCATTAGCTTGCTAGGTTTGTAGAGAAGCCAAACTTAGATAAAATAGCCAGAATTTGGCAAAAGCTTTAAATGCCTTCTTTGACAAGACTGAGCTGTTGTGCTTCAATTGAGCCTCTTTGTGGTTTCAATCCTGAAAGAGTAAAATATAGGTGCATTGAGAGGCTGCACAAAAGAGCAAATATGAAATTTAGAAGGAAATTCAGATTTTGTATTGTTGATTAAAAATTGATGCATAACACAGTAATTAAGGGTATTGATGATGCGAACTACTTGACAAACAAGTGAATTCAGTCCTGAGTCCTAATATAACTAAAATACTACTTCCCTAATCATATACTATGACAATATTCTACAATTTGTACATAGTGTCCTCCCTTGAACCTTTCCCTGAGGAATCCTTGACTTAACTGGCTTCTTTTGTGTGTGGGTGGCTGCATGGGCCGGGGTTTACCGGGTAAACAGGTTCCTTGTTAACCAAAAAAAAATATATATATAATTTGTACAGAAAAAATTACCACTGAAAATGTTGTTGAAATATAGAGAAAATGATAAAATTATAAGAGTGCTTTTTGGAAAGCAAGGTTGAGTTAAGAGGGGATTTAAGTTTAGGATCTCTTGTCCAAGGGCTCAACCTTGTAGTGTTATACCATTGGACCAAGGCATCATTGGAACTGGAAAATAATAAAATCATTTTGTTTTCTTTTGATAAGCAGGGTTAGGAATTTGAACCTGGGACCTATTGTCCTAAAATATTAAAGCTAGTATTTTGCAAACGAACAAAGACTTTATTGGCTAATGACATAATTCCAGAAGACCTAACTTCAGATGCTTGAGCCTCTTTGCTTGCTGCATCATTTTCAGTTTGAATGATAGAGACGGTTGTTTGATTTTGATTCAAATAAAACTCAAACATTGTGGCATGGTTGTGATTCAGAGACACATTGAATCTTTGATTGAATCCTAGATTAGCAGCTGTTTGGTGGTTTTCATGTATGCAGTTGACAGGGGTGGCAGCCCTTTATGCTTTTGAATTCTATTTACGTATAATATTGAGAATACTTATAATATTGAGAAGTTGTCACTGTTGGTGCTGGTGGGTGAAGACTGCATTGTAGGTCATGGATAAGTGTTGATGCCCGGTCTTATTACAGCACTAAGGGGCTGCTATTGAATAACGTGGTCACAGGTTGTAGTCAATGGTTGACCATTAGATTTTGCAATACTTTGCTGTAGTCAACAACTGATAGAGGACATAAATGTGCTTTCAAAAGTTGTAAAACCATATGAGGGATATCGGAGATTTTTAAAAGGATGTTAGGCTTCCCCATTGCTCTTTTTGTCACGACCCCAAACATAGCAAACAATGGGTCAGTGACTAATAAGCCAACAAGGGAACCTATGGCCATCATAAGTGAAATGCTAAGAATACAACAACAAGAAGGAGAACAATCCCAGTGCCTCAACGGCTCCTGCTTATGCAGCCTTTGCCCTTTTGGGTGCTACCCTAAAGGGAGGCTCGGTCCAAGGACCCCCAACCTGAGAAGCATGACGTCATGGAAGCATGAGAGCATCAAAGCATAAGAGCAAAACATAGCACAAGGCAAACATTATGAAACCAAAACTCAATGGAAGGCAACTGCAAGGCAAATAATAGGCAAATAAGTGCACCAAGGAGGAAGTCATATACGCCTAGAAATACTAGTGTTAGCAAGAATATGCGCCTGTATTCTAAGCCGCTACATCGGCTACCCCTATGCTAATATTTCCAAGAAGTAAACACAATCCTATATAATTGAACTACTAACTCATAAAATGTAAAGAATGTCTTCTAGGGTGTAACAACTTCAACAATGTAGAAAGTAACTTCAACAATGTACATTGGAAGATATATAAGTAAATCTTTTCTTCCAATATATAAATTTGTAGCCCTGAAGTGTTTGACCTGTAACACATGGTTTGGATCGGGCACATATTTTCGTAACATGGGTACATGGAACACATTATGTACTCCAGATAAAGAAGGTGGTAATGCCACACTATAAGCTACTTCACCTACTTTCTCAAGGATTTCAAAGGGACCAATTTACCTTTAGCTTAACTTTCCTCTCTTGCTAAATCTCATTACACCTTTAGTTGGGGACACTTTCAAAAAGACACGATCCCCACTTCAAAATTCAATGGCCTTCTTCAAACATCCGCATAACTTTTCTGATGGCTCTGAATAGTTCGAAGTCATTCTCTGATCAACTAAATTTTCTATACAAAATTTTCTCTTGACAAAACAACCTCCATTTCTTGACCAAAAATTAAGTCTTCTTCTTGACAAAATATGCCCTCCATAATTGACTAAGGAAATTTCTTCTTTTGACTAAGTAAACCTTTTCTTTTTGGCTTGACAAGCCTTCATTTTCGACAAAGGAACATTAGTCTTTTCCCCTTCTTTAACACCCTAAAAACCCGACCCCTCTTCTATAAATATCCCTCCTCCACCCATTCTTAATCATCCAAGTCTAATAGTTTCTTCATTTTAAGTAAAAGAAAGAATAAGAGTTAGGGGAGAAGAGAGCCTAAGTTTGTACTTGGGATTTTAAGAAAGCTTTTTTCTTCTAGTAAGTAACTTATTCTTTAATTCTTCCGCCCTCTTTGGTTAAAGCCTTTGAGTGTTTGTTATATTAATTGTAGACCAATATTTCATGGTTTTTGAAAATTCTTAAAAGACTTGTTATATACATCATATGTTGACTTTTTGTACCCATCCATGTGTTCAAAACTAAAATGAGATCAAGCATGTTTGTCTGAGTATTTAAAATAGTGAATTGGATATTGGTTTAGTGCGACTATGAAATGTATTTCTTATGTTTTATTATACGCGTTGTGCCTTATGATGACGGGAAAAGACATCTTTGAGCCCTCGATGAGGATTATACCACATTTGTAATAGTGTACTGTTTGGAATGTTTCTTAGAACTCGTAATTGGTCAGGGACCCAATTATGATAGCCAATTCCAAGCCTAGTTGCAGGGATTATATGCAGCCATAACCAAGATGCTTAAGGCCTAAGAGTTCAGTTGATGTGTTCTTAGTTTTCCCGGGTAAATTTTTAGGAAGCGATTCTAGCTATGCTTTTGGAAATGTATCTCATGTCTTTCAAATAATGCTTGATCCTTGTTTTGTTGGCAGATTTGTTACTTGTTGAGCTTTATGCTCACCCTGTTGTTTACCAATGTTAGGCAAGGCATAGTGAGCTGATTGGAGAAATTCAAGGAACTTACTTTTTACATTGTTGAAGTTGTTATAACCCTAGAAGACTTTCTTTACGTTTTATGAGTTTAGTAGTTCAGTTATATATGTTTAATTCTTGGAAATCTTAGCATCCGGATTTGAGTTTTGAGCTCCAAGGGATTGTATTGTGTGTTCTCCTTTGTATTATAAAGCATATTTAGAATAAATATTCTTAGTATCTCACCTCTGATGACCATTGGTTCCCTTGTTGGCTTATAAGTCACTGGCCCACTGTTTGCTGCATTTGGAGTCGTGACAGAAATGGTATCAGAGTAGGATTCTAGGTTAGTGGGTTTGGGAACTTTACTTATTTTGCATCCTCGTTAGACTTTACCTCAAAACATCTTTGAATATATATCTTCTTCTAGTATTAAAGTTTGGTCTATCACGTTTATGTAGGACAAGATGTCGAATCGTCCATCAAACCTTTCAGACGATAATGAGGATGTAACTATCCTTTAATATGCTGAGAGAAAATTGGCTAATAAAGCTGGGGCAAGTAGTAATGGGAACCTTGATGCTTCTTTACCTAAAAATTTGGCGCAAAATTTTATTTAGCAATTAGCCAAGCAAATTGGTTTGCACGTCAACGAAGAGATCTATAGAGATGTGATGCATGATGAAGGCGCTTTGGAAGCTCATAAAGCTGTTCAAAGGTTCAAGAGCATAAATCCACCATCCCATGCCAGTGATGGAGATCCCCAACAAGCCCTTGACTGGTAGAAGAGTACTTTGAGGTATTAGAGTGCACTGACTCGCAAAAGGTGAAGTTTAGTGCCTTTATGCTACGAGATTGGGCAAAATACTGATGGAAATTAACCAAACTGCTACTTCCTGAATCGATGACATGGGAGAACTTCAAAGGAACTCTACAATGCTGAATTCTTCCCAGAGGTGCTATGAGTGCAAAAGGCGGCCGAATTCATAGACTAAGTAGGGGGACAAATTTTTCTAAAAGATTATTTGAAGCACTTCACCAAACAATCTCCTTTTACCCCACATGTGATCCTGAATGACTACGCCAAAGCCTGAAAGTTCGAAAGAGGATTGAGGCATGATATCAAGCTTTGTGTAGTACCTCTTCGACTCAAGACCTATTGAGATGTGGTTGATACTACTTCTATTGTCGAAAGGGAACTCAAAGACAACCAACAAGATAGAGACTTAAAAAGGAAGGATCGAGTTAACATAACATAGCAATGGGACATGAACTCTAGGAAAAAGCATAATGTTCCAACTTCCAACAACAGGATTTCTTTTAGGAGCCGTAAATGCCATATATGCGGCGGGTTCTATTCTAGAAATGAGTGTTGTAGAAAGACAGGGGCTTGCTTTAAGTGTGGTAGCAAAGAACAACGGATTGCAAATTGTCTGAATATGACAAATGACACTAAGAGCAACAACAACATCAAAATGTGCAGAAATCTGAAGCAAAGAAGTCTCAAGCTTAAGGTAAAGTCTTTGCCCTAAGTCAATAAGATGTGCAAGACTCTAACTCTGCGGTGATAGGTTAATCAAAAACGATTATTTATATTTATACAATGGTGATATCCTGTCACCATAGAGTTAGAGCCTTGCACACCTTGTTAGGGCAAAGACTTTACCTTGAGCTAGAGACTTCTTTGCTTCAGATTTTTGCACATTTTGCTTACTGTGTTGCTCTTAGTGTCATTTGTTATATTAGGACAATTTGCAATCCGGTGTTCCTTGCTACCACGCTTAAAGCAAGCCCCTGTCTTTCTATAGCACTCATTTCCAAAATGGAACCCGCTGCATACATGGCATTTACAGCTCCTGGAAGAAATCTTCTTGTTGGAAGCCGGAACATTCTGCTTTTTCCTGGAGTTGCATCAAATAATTTAAAGACATGTTGTCCCTTTCCGTTGAATCTTTGAATTCAGTTGCATTTTACTCTCTTAGCACCTTTGTGAAGAATTCATCATTGTAGAGTTCCTTGAAGTTCTCCCATGGTTTGGTTAATTCCACCAGTCTTTTGCTCAATCTCGTAGCATAAAGGTACTAAACTTAACCTTTGAATAGTTTTATGAGCTTCCAAAGCACCTTCATCGTGCATCACATCTCTAGTAGTGTCTTTGTTAACGTGCATGCCAATTTTCCTGGCTAATTGCTAAATAAAATTTTGTGCCAAATTTTCAAGTAAGGAAGCATTGAGATTCTCATTACTACTTGCCCCAAAATGATTAGTCCATTTTCTCCGGGCATATTAAAGGATGGGTACATCCTCATCTTTGTCGGAAGGGTTTGATGGACGATTCGACATCTTATCTTATACAAACATGACAGACCAAACTTTAGCACCAGAAGAAGATATATATTAAAAGATGTTTTGAGGTAAATTTTAATGTGGATGCAAATTAAGTTCTCAAAACTCACTAGGCTAAAATCCTACTCTGATACCATTTTTGTCAAGACTGCAAACATAGCAAACAATGGGACATTGAATTATAAGCCAACAAGGGAACCCATGGTCATCATAGGCGAAATACTAAGAATACAACAATCCCAGTGCCTCAAAGGGCTCCCGCATAAGCAGGGTTTTTGTGTTGTGGGGGGGGGGGGGGGGGGGGGGGGGGGGGGGTAGATATACGCAGCCTTCCCCCTTCTGGGAGCAAACCTGAAGGGAGGCTGTTTCCAAGGACCCTAACCTGAGAAGCTTGGCAGCAGCATAAAACATGGTGGCCTGGCAGCAAAAGAGCAACAAAGCATGAGTAGGGCAAAACACATGGCAAGCCAAAAAAAAAAAAAAAAAAACATCTCAAAGCAAGCCAAACAACTAATAGGCAGATAAAATACCAATTGCCGGTAAACAAATAAGCAGATAACAAATAGCAAATAGCGAATCAGGGGAGCAAGTACGCACATAAGTGCGCTAAAGAGGAAGTCAAAGGCCTAGCACTAATAAGCTAGACTACCCTACTCTAAACCACTATATTTGCTACCCCTCCATTGGGCTCTATGTAAGGCCATCTCCTCCCGAAGGTTTAGGTGGGTGAGGTCTTGTCAGATCGTCTCCAGCCATCTCTTCTTTGGCCTGCCTCTCCCTCTCCCGCCTAGCGCAGTAGGGGGCTGTTCGCATTTCCTGACTGGAGCGTTGAACAGTCTCCTCCTAAACATGTCCGAACCACCTCAAACATTGCTCCCTCAATTTATCCTCAATGGAGGCCACGCCTAATTCGCCCCTTATGACGTCGTTCCTGATCCTATCCTTCCTTGTGTGGCCTCACATCCACTGCAGCATTCGCATCTCCGCCACCTTCATCTTCTGGGTATGCTGTTGTTTCATCGCCCTACACTCCGCCCCATATGACATGGCTGGCCTCACTATCGTCTTATAGTATCTTCCCTTTAGCTTTAAGGGAAACTTTCTATCGCAAAGTACCGCGGAGGCCATCCTCCATTTATGCCATCCCACTTTAATCCGGTTATTGACATCCTTGTCAACTTCGCCGTTGTGCTATATCATGGACCCCAAGTATCTGAAACTCTCCTTCTTCGATATGGCCTCAGATCCAATCTTGATGTCTTTAAGGTGAAATACTAAGAATATTTATTATAAATATGCTTTATGATACAAAGGAGAACACGCAATACGATCTCCTTGGAGTTCAAAATTCAAATCAGAATGCTAAGATTTCAAAGAAATAAACATAATTCTATATAACTGAACTACTAAACTCATAAAATGTAAAGAAAGTCTTCTAGGATTGTAACAACTTCAACAATGTAGAAAGTAAGTTTCTTGAATTTCTCCAATCAGCTTACTATGCCTTGTTTAAAATTGGTAAACAATAGCGTGAGCATAAAGCTTAGCAAGTAACAAATCCGCCAACAAAACAAGGATCAAACATTATTTAAAAGACTTTAGGTACATTTCATAAGCATAGCTAGAGTTGCTTACTAAAAATTTATTTAAGAAAACTTAAGAACACATCAACTGAACTCTTAGGCTTTAAGCCTCTTTGTTGTAGCTGCATATAATCCTTGTAACTAGGCTCAGAATCGGCTATCATAATTGGATCCCTGTCCAATTACAGGTTCTAAAGAACATTCCAAATAGTGCACTATTAACAAAGATGGTATAATCCTCCATCGAGAGTTCAAAGATGTCTTTCTCCGTCATCGTAGGGCACAACACGTATAATGAAACATAAGAAATACATTTCATAATCGCACAACATAAACATAAACCCAAATTATATTGTAAAGTGCCATATAATGTTACCGATATTCAGTTCCATATTTTAATTACTTAGATAAACATGCTTCATCTCATTTTAGTTTTGAACACATAGATTGTAAAAAGGTCAATATATGGTGTACAAAACAAGTCTTTTTGAGAATTTTAAGAAACTATTAAATATTTGTATACAATAATATATCAAACACTTAAAAGCTTTAACCAAACGGAGTGGAATAATTAACGAATAAGTTACTTACTAGAAGAAAAAAGCTTTCTTAAAATCCCAAGTACAAACTTAGGCTCTCTTCTCCCTCAACTCTTATTCTTACTTTTACTTAAAATGAAGAAACTATTAGACTTGGATGATTAAGAATGAGTTGAGGTATTTATAGAAGAGGGGTTAGGTTTTTTGGGTGTTAAAGAAGGGGAAAAGGCTGATTTTTCTTTGTCAAAAATGGAGGGCTTATCAAGTCAAAAAGAAAAGGTTTACTTAGTCAAAAGAGGAAATTTCTTTGGTCAATTATGGAGGGCATATTTTGTCAAGAAGAAGACTTACTCTTTGGTCAAGAATGGAGGCTTATTTTGTCAAGTATGGGGAGGTTTGAAACTAATGAAATGGGTGAATAATTTGACTAGAAATTTCAACTAAAATTTGAACCACCACTTGTAGTTTATTGGTATATTGTGTGAGAAGAAATTTAAATTCTTTACACCTTGAGATCTGTTTTTGCTAATGTAAGGTGTGGGTTGCTAAACAGAATCATGTACATTGGAAGATATATAAGTAAATCCTTTCTTCCAATATATAAATATGTAGCCTTGAAGTGTTTGACCTGTTTGTAGTTGCTTCAAGTGAGTGTTTAGACTATAGATGCCAACGTTGAATGTGTCCCAGTGGTTCAGAATGTTAAGGTCTAACCAAACAAGTTTCAGTGTGAAAGAATTATGGAAACAAATGTGTTTCTAAGAATTTTTCAATTACTCTGCTGATTTCTATTAAAATGTTCTGAAATTTGTGCACAATTATCATCAATTGGTGTCCTAAGTATGGACATCTCCGCAGACTTAATTGGAAGTATACTGCTTATTAGTTATTTTGCGAGACCCAGTCAAATTTGGAAAAATGAATGGTAATTCAATGTTTATTTCAGACTGCGCACCTCGTCAGAGGAATAACTAAGTCCACTCTACATTTAGGCCCCAGTTTATTCTTTTCTTTTGTATGGACCCTGACTATAGTTGCATATTTTGCTCTATCCTAGAGCCAGGAGCTGGTTCAAAATTGTGGTTTGGTCATACTGGATTCTTGTAGTGTGCTTTGTGTTTACCAGAGTGGCCCAAGATTACACCTGTTCAACCTGTATTTTCATCATGAAGTGAAATGAGACCTGTGTCCAGATCTCAACAAAACCCTTAGGTGTTGTGCAGATATCAAGATACTATAGAACAATAAAAAGGAAGCATTGTTTCATTGTAGACATGGACACATAAAAAGGCGTGAAGCGCACTGAGGCGACGGGGGGTGCCAATGCCTAGGTGCCAGGTGCAAGGCGAAGGTGCGCACTTTAGCGAAGTGAGACGCATATTACATTCATATTTTATATATATGTACTATGAGAATAAACTATGAAATCAATGGAATATGTAATATGTAAGCTCTTATTTAATAATATATATTGTACTTGAGGGAAAAAAATCTAAAAGATAAAGATATTCATCGAAATACGCTATGTTATCATGAATAGAAGCTTTTTCACAAAAGAGCAAGGCACCACAAAATCCACAAAAAAAACAAGGTACCTATCAATCTCTTCCTTTTTCATCATATTAGAATAAAGATAACCAAAGTCAATCATGCATAACTATTAACTACTAACATGTTATGGTAATACCAAGTATTAAAAGATAAAGGATACTATAGATCATAACTAATCATCTTCCTCTTTCTTTTGTTTTTATAGGATTAGTAATATCTAGAAGTCAAGGAGTACTAATCCATGTTTTATACAATAAACTAAATAGAAAATCACATGAAATAATTTTTTTTCTTTTTAAATTTATGACAAAATAAGGTCTTAATCGGTTGCCTTCTGTGCCTTGGTGCGCCTCAATGCGCCTATGTGAAATCATGGGCCTCAAGCAAGTTAGGCTATGATCCTTCGCCTCCCCTCGCCTCGCCTTGCCTTGCCTTAGCGCCTAGGTGCGCTTTTTTAAACACCGGACGTGGATAGAAATCATCAGTTTCTAGGATCTCAGAAATTGTTGATTCCAAGTTGAGAGATATGGACTAGAAAAAGTATAGAAAAGAAATGCTTTCGTACCGTTAAAGCTGTGATGGTGAAAATTTTATCGGTTTGGGATTGCAGTTCAATGACAATGGTCTTATATAGATTAGCGATATCAAGCTTAGAGATCACGCTTTTGGTTGAAAGGAAGAAGAGACCCATTCAGCTGTAGATAATATTTCTATTTGGTTTTTACTGAATAAACTGAAAATGTTCCGTGCACCTGAAATAGTAATTTTGTTTACGCGGCTGATTTATCAGAAAACCTATATATGGGACCTATTTTGGTACTATGAATCTTCAAACTATCTCCTCATCGTGTAATCTTGCCTATGCAAGATCTTGCATCTTTCCTGACGGTATTGTGAGTTCATGAATGATAGAGTAGGGCTCGTGAATGCGACCAATGGAAACTCCCATGCATTAAGTCTAGTCTTTAGTATTCAACCTGGAAGCTACTTTTTAGCTTCTTGCTTCTACGAGCAAATATTGAACATCTATAATTGACTTGTGGCGTGGTGATGATGATGTCAGTAAATCGAATTACATTGTACTGGGATCTACGCAAATCATGGAATCAAATCGTAGTTCGTGATTGCATCGCACTGTCGTGGATGTTATGTGAGAATCACCGCAATTGCAACATTAGAGTCACTCAAAATACAACAACAAACCCAGTGTCTCAAGGGCTCCCGCTGAATCAGGCCCCCCCTCTCCCGGGGAAGGGGGGGGGGGGGGGGTGGTTAAAATGTATGTAGCCTTAGCCCTTCAGGGTGCTACCCTAAAGAGATGCTGTGTCCGAAAACCCCAACTTGAAACATAAAAGCAAAAACAACTGCACAAAGAGAGCATAAAGCAGCAATGCAATAATCAATAGAGCAACAAAGCAACAGGCTACAAGCACATAGTACCGCGGAGCAATACTACATCGCACAACAGCACACAACAATAGCAAGTAAAAACAAACAGGCAAACTTATAAGCCTCAGGCCGCTAGGTCTAGTTTAGTTGTGCTCCTCTATTCTAAACCACTATATAAGCCTAAGGGCGCTAGGCCTAGTTTCATTGTGCTCCCTTATTCTAAACCGCTATATTGGCTACACCTATGCTAGCTCTCCACTTAGCTCTATCTAAGGCCATCTTTTCATTTAGATTTAGGTGAGTGATGTCATGTCGGATTGTCTCCATCCATCTCTTCTTTGGCTTGCCTTCCCCTCCCGTCCGTAGTATGGAGTTATTCGCATCTCCTGATAGGGGTAGTGGTCGTTCTCCTCCTAACATGCCCAAATCACTGCATACGTTACTCCCTCAACTTATCTTCTATTGGAGCCACTCAATTTGCTTCTTATAATATCATTTCTGATTATGTGTTCACATATCTATCGCCACATCCTCATCTCTGCCACCTTCAACTTCTGCGTATGATGTCGTCTAATCGGCCAACACTCTGCACCGTATGACTTACAGTCACAATCAAAATCCCTTACTTAATTGAATGGATTTATTTAATCCTATGGTAGGTAGGGATATCATCCCTCTTATGCTGTTCTTTACAAAATTTTCTTAGCATCATGATCAACATGCCTAGGGGGTGTATGTGAGCTAAGCCAAGTTCGAGCTTGTTAGGCTCAAGACTTTACTTGTCTATACTTAGCTCGGCTTGGGCTCTGCTCGATAAGTTAAACGAGCCGGCTTTAATCGGCTCGGCAAGCTAAATGACCCAGCTTACATCGGCTCGGTTCACTCAGAATAAGTGGAACCTTTCAAACTTATGACGAGCTACCGCGGCTTATCTACACCCCTAGTTCTACTCCCTGACAGAACGTAGCAAATTCATAGTTTTCCTCTAGTCCCGATGGTGGGATTATTATGGAATGGGAAACTATATTATCGGATCGAGTGGCTGCTTGCACTGTTATGTGATTTTAGAGAAATAAGGAATATTAAGAATGAAATAGTAAATGTTGTCCTAGAATATAGAAGGTCAAGTGAGCATTAAGAGCTTGAGTTACAGAGAGATTTAATGTGTTTACTTAGTTCATAACATGCTTCCATTTCTGACATCCATAATCTTTATTTTGAAATTCTCTGCAATGGTTTAAGAATGGCATTTAAAGCATTGTAAAACCACCTATTTCAGAAAGTGAGTTTATTTGATTTGCATTAACATGAAAATTCATGGATTTAAATTTAAAATTGGGTGAGACCGCAAAGGGATTCGTGCTGGATGAAGCCATAATCAGATGGTATACTTTTGGGTAAGAAACCGCATGTTGAGAACTATACCATCCCTGCTGCCTGAAATCATACATATCTTGGTGTCTCATCTTCTTTTTGTGGTAGCTGTGGTCCATAATGCAAGTTTGGTCTTGCAAATCTAGTTTTACAAATGCACTCATTTTCCATAAGAACAAATCACCGCCCATGAAGAAGTAACGAATGAAAAGCCAAAAAAGGAGAACGATAAATTTTTTTGGATTGATTTTGCTGACGGATAACTGTTATCTAGGGCCTAATGAGTGCTTAGCCACCTTGCAGAAGCATAAAATAGCAATTAGAGGACTAATAAGCGGAGTCAAATACCATTTAACTGGTAATCTATATCCATTAATCAAGCAAGTGGACTGATTTTGAGCGTAAACCTTAAGGCAGTGTAGTGAAATTTACCGTATAAATTGTTGAACAAACACGTTTTTTTTGTCCCTGGGTATTCTGTAGTAATTTTATTCCAATCACTTATGAGATGTCATTTCCCTCCTTTTGTTTAATTATGATTCCTCGGCTAATGTAATTATTCTTTACTGTTTAATATTCCTGCCTGAAAATAAACTAACCTTCTCACAAATGTGAAATAACTCGACCAAACAAACCGTTAGTGGACTGTTTACTGGTGATTCTTGCTTTTTAAGTTGTGGCCTCTTTTCAGAACATAAACTGGTACATGAAATTCTGACTAACATTATTTTCTGCAGATATTTCCAGGGCATTCCTGAGGCAGTTTCCGAAACCGATCAGAGAGGTGGCTGTGCCTGCTAAGTGCAGTGGATGCTTCACTAAAGGGCCTATTTAGTATGGTTTTCTATTTTCAATTTTTCAGTTCTTTTAAAAGTTTTAGTAAAAACTGAAAACAGAAGACTAAAAACAAGAAAAATCGTTTCCAAGACCTGGTTTTTAGTTCTTCAAAAATCAAAAATTGTAAACAGAAAACCGTACCAAATAGGCCCTATATTTATATTGAATTTGACATGCCCGCATTCATGGCTCACCTCCATAACAATTCTTTTTTTGGTGCCTCCTATTTCTAAGCTCGCAAAAGTTGAAAATGGCAGCTCCTTTCGTTTGGTCGCTGTCTTGTAAGTTTTTGGTCACCTATTTTGATTGACCAATTGAATTGAGTTCTTTGTTTGTAGTTCCTAGCTTTTCTCATTGCTTGTTATTCTTGCGACTGAGATTATTATTATTATTTTTTTTTTCTCGGCTGTTTTTTCATTGCTCCTAACGTTTTTCATATTCTGCTTGGTGCCTTCCAAGCTGTTGAATTCCAATTATGATAATGTAGAGTAAAAGTTTCAGCATGTTTCCTTTCAGCCTGTGAATCTGAGAAACATACCGCCTTCGGGAAAGGAGGATTTTTATAGTGAGCTTACACTTGGTGAAATGCTGTTGATTGATGAAAAGGAAGAAAAGGAATATAGGATGTAGTTACCATGGCCTGACATAATCCCAAGCAACCCAAGCAACTATTGGGGGCCTCCAAAATTTAGGGGTTCTAGTTCGTAAAGTATTAATTATTAATATTTATAAGTTTTGTGATTACTTATAATTTATTATATATGAAGGGCTCCATTCAAATTTGTTATATATAAAGGGCTCCATTCAAATGTAAAACTTTCATGCGTGTTTTATTTTTTTATTTTTTATTTTTTTGCTACATTTTAGGGGTAATTTTTTTAACCGAGGTAAGGAAAGGCTTTAGGAACTTTTTTAAGAAGGGATTAATTCAGGTTTTGATGGGGATGATGAAGTCAAACTCGGGATTCTGAGTGTCTGCGCGTGTGTGTGTGTGTGGGGGGGGGCGTGGTATTTTGCTACAAGTGAGAGATTTGATTCTGGATGGTATTTGTGGCACTCGGCGTTCATCATCACTGGACCAAACCTTGCTTGTGGTAGTTATTATTATATCAATCCCTAGATGCTCTTTTTCTCTTGCTGCATGCCTTAAGAGATGTGTAGCATTTATATGTGTAGCGTGGCATAGGTATAAAAACATTCTGATGAATGCTGTATTTTGATTATATCTGCTTTTTTTGTTTCCTTCTTTCTGATGATGTAAATGGGTTTTGCGAACTTTGTTCATCTTCTCGTTTTCCCAACTTCTACAGCTCTTTTAGAATGAAAGATTGCATTGGTTTTTATTTATGTTGCATCTGTTCAAGGAGGTCCTTTGCTTATTGGACCTTAGTCTAGCAGTGAAATTATCACCTGGATTAGGCCTTAAAAGAAAAAGTTCTAAGTTCAACACCCATAACTCTACAAGTTTATGATGATGAACAGCTGATGTATATTATCCCAGTTTTTGATCAACGTTTATCTTTTTAACTTCGGTAAAGCCTTCAAAAGCGGGGATGCCGGATTCGAATCCATGTCCCGTGGCTTACCGTCACCTCAACCACTGGGACAAGGTTTTTTTGATCAACCAGTATTAATTTCAAGTACCTTTTAAACTTGTTCAAGTTTACTAATTCAGTATCTATATTGGGTGGATTGTTATCTGTGCATGTTTTTCTCGACTGCACCGGCCAGTTGCTTTTTTTTCTTGATGAGATGATGTTTTTTTCTTCTTTAAGAGATGATGAGATGATGATTAATCTCTCCATATGTTTGATCCCTTTACGGGTCACAAGATTCACTATGGTGCAGGGGCTGTTCGATTGCCTGCCACATATTTTGCGCATATGAACTCTTCTAAGCTCTATTTTTTTTCTTCTCTTTATTTTTAACTGTCATTCATAACATATATGGTATATTTATAATTTTACTTTTATCCCTTAAGTTTGTTGTAGTTTCTAGTTTTTAGTTTTTGAATTTTTCCAAATCTAAAACAAGGTTTTTAAAACAATATTTTTCTTATTAGTTTAAATATCCAATGTTCATTAGCTCCTCCATATGGGGGTGTTATTTTGCTCAACTTGCCCTTATCTTGAAGCTCACCGAACTTGAAAACTTCAAACTCGAGCTCGCTTTATAATAATGGCTTGGTTGAGCCTAACTTTGCAAGTTTTAAGCAAAGCTCCCCTTATTAAGGCTTGCCTAAGCTTGATATGTCACATGTAGGCTAGTTAGGCTCCAGCTTCATTTATTTTAGGTTCAAATTTCACTTGATTACGCATACTTAAGTTAATAAATTGTACTAAAATAAGCTCCTCAGGTTCAAGCTCAAGAGAAACCTAATCTTTTGAGCTTCGCGACAAGCCGACTCGGCTCATTTACTTCCATCTGTTCCCTGTTTAATTTTGCTTGCAAATTGAGAAATTTCTATCTTTTAGTGTAATACTCCATAGGACGTCTCCTTTCTCCTCACTTCTCCAGCGTCCGATCTCCCCCCTTTCCATTTTCTCTCTCTTCATCGATTTTTTGCTCATTACTGCGGACCAGCTTCTCAGTTTGGGGCTCCTCGGGAGCAGCCTCTCTTCAGGGTCGCCCCCTGAAGGGGGAAGGCTGCGTATATCTACCCCCCCAGACCCTGCTTATGCGGGAGCCCTTGGAGGCACTGGGCTTTTTGTTGTTATTGTTGTAGTGTAATACTCCATATAAATAACTATATAAAGAAAATTTCTAAATCATATAAACATGTAAAATTCGGATTCGAATCTTAGAATCTTACGATTCTACAATTCCACAATTGCCAATCGATCTGAATCTTAATTTTGTAGAATATTACGATTCGTTGAGATTACATGAAGCTAAGGGGTAGAATCGTAACAGGATTTTACGACTCTACCGATCCGACATCAATTTTACCAAAATATACGAATAAAAAGTTAAAATATAAAATAATCAAGCATATATTATAATTGAACTTGGTTTATTAATTTGATGCAAAAGAAAAAGTTAAATAAGCAATATATACTTTCAAGAAACTTAAATTAAGTTTAGGTTTATATCTTAACATTAATATAAAGTTCGAGTAATAGCATCTATCCTAAAAGTTTGCATGATTATTATAACATAAAATTACACATATATGTGACATGATAATATTTTTATCATAGTTGATTATATTTCTTATATATACTCATGTAAGTAAAAGTCTAATTAATAATTTTTTGAATTATATAACCGATATTTGTACGAAAAATATTATAATATGTATTTAGTAGAATTTTACGATTCTCAATTTGATTTTACGATTCCGATTTTAAAAGCCCCTACCAATTTTAAGTAGAATTTCGATTTTAACAACCTTGCATATAAAAAAAATATTAAACTAATTAATTTTTTAAAGTATATTATATTAAACTTTTCAAACTTTTAAAAAAAAAAAAAGATAATACTCCTAACTTTTTTCAGAAGTCTCAAAAAACCCCTAATTTTTTTTGTTCCACAAATAGAAAATCTCTTTTAAAAGTAAAATTGAATATTTTATCTTCTCACTTTCATTGGAAAAAATGATCATCGATATCTGATTTAAAACTTAACTTAACATATTGGAATAAAGTGATAATTTTTTAAAAAATAAGAGGTGAAATGCTCTTTTTTTGTGACAGACTGTTCAATTTTGAAAACAATAATAAATAAATGGGTTATTTACATTTTTATACCTCGATGTTTTTGAAAATAATAAAAAGCAACCTCTATTCAGCGTCCTCCAACGCTTCTCTTTTCTCCTAGGAATCTTAACTTAGTATGCAAGCTCAAGAAAGCGATTTATGTCACGACCTCTGACAAACTAAAGCAAGCACCAAGAGCTTGGTTTGAAAGGTACAACAACATGTATAAAAGCTGAAATAGGAGTAGAGGAAGGAGCCGGTTTTCAAAGAAGTCAATCTTTTCCTAGTTTTATAGTACACAAATGTAGAAGGATCTTTCTGATACTAAGTGCACTGCATCTCTTGTCCAAGTCCTTCCAGCTTGCATCCTTCTTTTGCCATTGGGAATGGAACATCTCTCAACTTGTAAGTAGTTGAAATTTAGGACTCTGTTGGAGGTTTTGGAATAAATTACCAAAGTGGCATATTTTGCAAAAAAAATTACCAAAATGGCATAGTTGAAAAAATATTTACCAAAATGGCACACTTTACTGTAGCGTCAATAGGAAACGCCGTTTCAAACGGCGTTCGTTAAGCGGTCGGAGGCGTCACCTAACGGACGCCGTTTCAAACGGCCTCCGTACGCCGTTAGACCACACACCTTTGTATAAAGTAGAAAAAATTAACAATCCTCCTAACTTAATTAACAATAAAATGATAAAATAAAGTAGAAAAAAAATTGAGTAGAGTTACATTATTTAATGTATAAAGTAATTAAAAGGGAAAAAATGCACTGTAATAATAGATTACAAAAACCCCCTGATGTAATAAAAAAGGGTGTCGATGTGATCCGGGATATGTTGCGTTAATCCAAACTGACGCAACACTCTATCAGGGCAATGCAGCTCTACAATGCCAAAGCATATCATTGGTCCCTGATATCGCCAGATATGACTCAACGAACGCCGTTTCAAACGGCGTTTCCTATTGACGCTACAGTAAAGTTTGCCATTTTGGTAAATATTTTTTCAACTATGCCATTTTGGTAATTTTTTTTGCAAAAGGTGCCATTTTGATAGAGTGTTGCGTCAGTTTGGATTAACGCAACATATCCCGGATCACATCGACCCCTTTTTTATTACATCAGGGGGTTTTTGTAATCTATTATTACAGTGTATTTTTTCCCTTTTTATTACTTTATACATTAAATAATGTAACTCTACTAAATTTTTTTTCTACTTTATTTTAACATTTTATTGTTAATTAAGTTAGGAGGATTGTTAATTTTTTCTACTTTATACAAAGGTGTGTGGTCTAACGGCGTACGGAGGCCGTTTAACGGCGTTCGTTAGGAGTCACCTAACGGACGCCGTCCGAAACGGCGTCCGTACGCCGGCTCCTAACGGACGCCGTTTGCGCCGTTTCGGACGGCGTCCGTTAGGTGACGCCTCCGACCGCTCAACGAACGCCATTTGAAACGGCGTTTCCTATTGACGCTACAGTAAAGTGTGCCATTTTGGTAAATATTTTTTCAACTATGCCATTTTGGTAATTTTTTTTGCAAAATATGCCACTTTGGTAATTTATTTGAGGTTTTGGTTGATTAAAGAATTTTCTCAGAAGCCCATGTTGGCTGATCAACGATTGAGCTGTCAAATTAGAGTACGGTGGTGTGGCTGTAAAAAAAGAATTCCTTTTCTTGTATTTAGTATACCCCAAACCACGCTCATTCCTTACTTCAAGTGAGAGTGGCATCGGTCTTCTCATTCCATGAGGAAAAGGGCTGACCTATTTTCATGTCGTCATCGGGAATTTACGGGCTCTGCAGGGTCTCATCTATACCCATTTTACCTATTGATTAGAGCTAGGAATCCTAGACATCCCTCAGGCTCATTTAAATAAATTTTGGGAGTAGTCTAATTTTAGAGTATGACATTCTGATGTAAAGCATTCGGTGAGTTAGAGTGCGCTGCTTGCTTTCTTGATTTCTTAATCTAACTTCTTTGACTAACTTTAAGAGTAGAAAAAAAGAAGCCAGTGCCTTTTGACCACGGTACAGGCCTTTCTAATTTCCCCCAGTAGAACCACGGGAAGGAAGTGTTTTTATCTATACGTGCGTTAACTATCGCGAAAGCAAGCAGGTCTACTTTGCTCTCGACGATAGGAAAAGGAAAGAGAACGGAGCTAAGAAAGTTATTTTATTTGCAGTACGAGCGAGAATACAATAGTTTAACTCAGATAGCAGTCAAATAAAAAGGCCCCTCTCAAGTGTGATGACGTCATTTTCCATTGACAGAGCTGACTTGGTAATTATTTTTTATTAATGCTATAATAAAATAACCTAAAATACACTTCAACTCCCTTCTTATTCCTTTATAAGCACAAAATTTGATATATTATGTTTTGTAGAAACTATCTATTTTTGCTTAATTTGTTTCAAAATATGATTATTAGAGGGTATTTTTTATCATTTTATTATAGCATTAATAAAAATACAGCTGTCACATCAGTTCTGTTAACTAAAGATGACATCATCGCGTTAGAGAGAAGTCTTTTTTTTAACGCAATAAAAATTTAGTAGCCTTTTTATTGGTATGATAAAAATTTATGGACGTTTTTAATAATTTAAAAAGATCAAAATTCTTTGTATTATTTTTAAAAATATTGAGTAATAAAATATAAATAATCCTAAATAAATTTACTATATATTAATAGAAGTTTCGCTTCTTAAAAACCTCCAATTCTCCCTCCTCTTTCCAGCTGTCACTTTGCCTCCCGTTCAACTTCGCATCTCCATCTACTTGGCTGTTTGTCAAATTTTGTTATTTGCTTAATATTATAAATGATTATTATTTGGAATCAAATTATCACTAGCATATACTATTTCAGCTATCTTTTTTGAATATATATTTATTTTCACTCAACTCTGGTCTCATCCTCAGTGTATCTAAGCTCCAACCCTATTGTCCTCCACTCTCTCTCCTCAAATCTCTGTGTCCTTCAAAAATGCATCAACGCTCGTCGATTTCCCTCTCTAAACTTCTTCTCAGAAACCCCTTTCGCTCTTCTCTCCCCAAATATTCTTCATCCCAATCCCTGAAAACCCTAATTTCAAACCCTAACCCCTCAATTCCCCCCGAACCCACTTCAAATCTCCACAAATTTCTCCCCTTTCAACCCTCAATCTCTTCCTCGCACTCCCAATTTCATCAGAATTCGAGGAATTTTAGCGGCGGATCCGCAGCAGAATTCGACAAGAACAAAGTGGTGGATGAAATCAACGTGAAATTTGCGGAGGCGAGAGAGGAAATTGAGGCGGCGATGGAGTCGAAGGAGACGGTGTACTTCAATGAAGAAGCTGAGTGTGCTAGGGATGCGGTGAAGGAAGTGTTGGAGATGTTTGAAGATTTGTTGGGGAAATTGGAGGAGAAGGAGAGAGAAGGGGTAAGAAGATCAATGGGGTTGAAGATTGAGCAATTGAAGGCTGAGCTTCAACAATTGGATGATTGATTGATGCACTTATTGTGAGTTTTGTTATTTATTTTGTAGCTTTTGGTTGTCTGAGAAGCAAAAAAACTAGGTTTTAGAACGAGTTTTCTTATCTTTAACTATTGGGTAAACTACACATTAGTACCCCGTGGTTTAGGCCTTGTTTGATTGTCGGGAAGTAAACGTTGGAAATTACAATTCATGGGAAGTGGACATTCACCCTCCTGATTGATTACCAGGAAATTGATCAAACATGGGGAGTGGAAATTCCTTAGCAATTTTCTATTACTTTTAGACGTATGATGTAACTTGCATAGCCCATTGTGTAAGTTTTAATTCATTTACTCATTTGTATTAACTAGGCCCCTAAGAAATTCTACTTCGTGGTGAGTTCACACATGAATTGAACACAAGGGAAATAAAACTTCCCATAGGAATTTTGTTCCCATATGTTAACCAGACAAAGCTACTTATATTAAATTTCTAGTTCACAAACTTTGTAACATAATATTTTAGTCAAAAAGTTGTGTATATTTAATAATTTGTGTGAATGATGGTGTGTAAGGGTCTGAAATAGGACTCAGACCTAGCATTTCTTTGTTAGCAGTGTCATAATGTTGTGATTCGTGGGTGGGATGACAGGAATAGCAAGAGGATGGTGGGTTTTACTAACAAATAAAGGCAAGTTTTACACCTTTTCACACCGTTATATGAGTGTTTGATTAAATACATGTAACTCTTGGACTAAAATATTATTTCATTAGGTTTGTGGAATGAAAATTTAATATATTCTACTAATATGTAATTTACCCGAAATTTTATTCTTGGTTTTCGTACGAATTGTGGGCGAAAATTGAAGAGTTGAAATCAAAACTAAGAAAAATTCATTTTTTAAATCTAATCTTTAGTTTCGCAACAACCAAAAAATGAATTACTGTATCCCTTTATCACACTTACTAGGGTTTAATTAGGGTTGATGCAGTTCTCTTAATTAGGGTTTTGATTCTGCTTCAAGGCAGTATTGCTGTGTTGGTTGCAAATGCGTTACACTTGAGGAGGAATAAGTTGTTACTGTTGATGATATAAACATTTATATGTAATAAGATTTAGAATTTTGATGGAGATATTGGAATCTTTGTGCTTGTTTTAGTACTGGTGATGTATGTGTTATGCCATGGCTAGGCACTTGGTTGGCATGTGAGATGAGAGCTATGTATGAGTTGGAATTCAACTTGACTTGAACGGTAAACTGTTAGATCCTATCCCAGAAGCATTTGTACCAAAGTTTAGGGCCTGTTTAGTTTTTATTTTATTTTATTTTAATTTTGTTTACATTTTGGTTTTTGATAATCTAAAAACCAGGTTTCGGAAATTACTTTTTCGTTCTTTTGTTTTCTATTTTAGTTTTCTCTCAAGCTAGGAAGAAAGCGAAAACCAAAGCCCAGGAACATCATTTTCAAGCCTATTTTATAGTTTGTCAAAAACCAAAAACTACAAATAGAAAATGATATAAACAAGCCCTTAGGCTATTAGGTGAAGTTAAGTGTTGGTTTTGGCCTCGTCTTTTCGAGTTGCCTGTTTGTACTTCGGCTATGCCGATAATTATCAAAAAAAAAAAAAAAAAAAGGTTTTGGTTTTGTGCTCTAAAAATGTCCCCTTATATAAATACTCATTTGGTTGGAAATGTGGCTAATGCAAAGACACACCTTATATTGTGTTGGAATTATGTTAATATTAGGGGTGGAGGTTATAAGGATTCAAACTTATGATCTGTTGGTCAAGGAGGTTTGGATATCATGTCAAAGTAAAAACAACAACAACAAACTTAATGACTCATGGGCTCCTGCCAGTGCAGGGTCCCCGAGGAGGAGGAAGGAGAGAGAGGGGGGGGTTGAGATGTACGCAGCTTTACCCTTTTAGGGTGTTACCTTAAAAAGAGGTTGTATCCGATTAAAGGACAAACTACTCTAAATACTTAACCTACTAAATGAAGGCTCATAAATGATTTTGTAATCTAATAGGTTTTATTATTGGACACAACTGATACATAAACTAGTGACTTCTTCCATCACAGACTTGGGAACTTTTCCCACTTAATTTATGAATCCCAACATTTTTCATGACCTTATTTGTGGAGCTATCACGAGCTTTTTAACATCTTCCCAGTTAGGGTTTTGGTCCATCCGATTGAGGCACTTTTGTGTTCGTACTTGGCTTTAATTCATCCTAGTGAGACACTGATTATCATTCAATAGACTGGCATTCTTCTCTCAAAAGGCTAGCGTGTTCACACCTAATGTATCGAAATGTCATCTTCAAGCCCTAGAATGTTCACCTGAAGATTTTTCACGTTGCTGTACCAAGACTAGACCAAAGGAGTTGGCAAGTGAGAATTACATTGAAGCGGGATCCCGTTTTTAGTCAGAAGCTTAAGCTATTAGGTCTCAAACCCAATTGACATATAAACTCATCGTTTCCTCCTTCCCCTACCATTGTGGACATTGTGTTCTCTATAGAATCCCAACAGTACAATGTTTAGGATCAAAATTGCATATTCAGACATAAGATGAAGCTGGTAGCAGATTATCGCAGATACAGATGTACAATTAAAGTATTTTTCTTTTTATTTGGTGGTATCTGGAAGTGGGTAGCTAGCTAGTGACTAGTGTGGAATTGGTTGTTGACATAGTGATTAAATCACATATTTCTGGATTCAAGAGTATATGCTTGTTAGTTTCCTTAATGAAATAGCAGACCATGAAATCCCGTTGATGTCGCCAATTTATACTCATGAACTGATCAAGGGAGGAGAGGGAGAAATAGAGAGGAGGAGAAGATCAATCACAAAATTACAAGTCATGATTTACGAGGGTAAAAAAGGATCTCAGAAGTGCGTTTTGGAAATGAGCAGGCATTTAACATTGGGAGTAGGTGATCAGTTTTTAACTCGGATCTGTTTTGAGTTGGGGAGAGATAGTTACCGCTGTGTGAATCCCCTGGAAACTCAATTATCAATCGGTTGATTCTCTATTCATTCGGTTATGCTAATGAAGTAAACGTGGACCCTATTAAGTTACATTAAGATATATCTTGAAACAAATAGATAATACAAATCTTTAAGAAACTATCATGCTCATTTTGCTTTCGTTCATGTGATAACAACAACAACTTAGTGCCTTAAAAGGCTTCCGCTAGGGCAGGGTCCGGGGAGGGTAAGATATACGTAGCCTTATTTCTATAGGGTATGCTACCCTATAGAGAGGCTATTTCCGAAGAATCCCCAATCTTTTAAAAAAGAGCCTTACTCAAGTCAAACGAAAACTAGCATGTCAAATGCAAACAGCCACTACTCTGCTTTCAATCATACATTTTCCCGAATCTTCCTTGCCCTGCATCACCTTGCTTGTTTTCCAAACACATTTTATTTGAGCGTAAGACATGCTAAACATGAATGTCTTGTTTCAAAGTTCCACTCTACTGCAGATTTTTGAAGTGTCTTGAGTGTAGTTTTTTGGGACTCAGACCTATTATCCCACCCCAGAGCTACCGCCACTGATGCATAATTTTCATTGTATCTTTTGTTCCTCTTGTATCACATCTCTACTACAGTTCTCTCTCTTCTACCCTCACTGTGTTTTCATTTTTGGTTGGAGGTGTATACGAAATATGTAAAAGGTATGACTTACGAGGGGCATATCCCAAGAGGCTAAGTCCAGAAAGAAAAACAAAAAGTTGGTACAAGCCATCAGTAGACATCAAAAATGATTCATGGACACCATTGTAAGTTGTGCTGAGTTAGAATCAAAATTTCAACAATCTTAAGCCTTGTCTTCCACTAGGTATGGTTGGCAACGTGGATCAAAGTGTATCGCTGCCTTTTGTCATGAATTACTTTTTTCTGTTACACTCTGATGAAATTACGTCTTTGTTTTTATGGAACCTAACCGCTGCTTCCTTTTTTTTTTTTTTTTTTGTGTTACCCCCCCCCCCCCCCCCCCCCCTCTTCCCCCGGCTCTCATTAACTCAACCCTTTTTCCCCGGAGCATCATATGTTGCTGCTTTACACATGTGTTCCTCATCTTATCTTCACACAATGTGAAAATAATTAAAAAAATTCAAATTTTTATTTAGATAATTTAAGAAAAGTATTTAAATATCTAAAAAATTTAAAATATTTAGAATAATAATTTCTACATTTAAAGGAAAACATTTTAAAATGCTATGCCAGTAAAGACTAATGAATGTTATAGGCGTTTTATTAAAGTGTGATATTAAAAAAAATTTGAAAAGTTTAGGTGTGACATTTAAAAATTAGAAAATCTAGGTTATCTTTTGAAACTATACTTAAAATTTAGGTAATTTTTAGTAAAAAAAAAACTCTCTTCTTGGGAGGCTAACATCCCTTTTTGTCACTCTCTCTCTCTCTTCCTCTCCCTTTTTTATTATGGCCTGCTATTATTAACTCAAACTCTTTCCATAGGAGCATCCATGGGTTGCCACTTTACATGTGCAAACCATTTCACATATGTGTTCTCATGTTATCTTCACTTTATATAGAAATATCCACTCCCTCTACTACATTCATCTATTTACATGTTGGCGCTTGACACTTGAGACTTGGTTGCCCGCCCATAAAGCATAGCAAGTCAAATTGCCATCTTGTAAAGTTTCCCCTATGACCACAAGAAGCCTTAGAAGCAATTCTCCATTTCATTCTACCCATTTAAATAGTACGGGTTATTTGGTACAAAAGGAATGACATAGTGTTTTGTGGGCAAGACTGGATCTCAGAGCAATTATCTTGGAGGGTTTCGATGCTTCTAGGACTGGATCTCATACCTAAATTTCTATTTTGTAATGTATTTAGTTAACATTCATATTGTTGAAGAAATGTTAGTATGTATGAAAGGTTCCGTTTCAAAATATCCACTTAAGGCCCCTAGACCCTTAGGACCTGCCATGCTTACCTCTCGTATTTTTTCCCCCTCTACTGCATTGGAGAATTGACTTTAAATGTTCAAACTTATGTCTCTAGCGATGTTCTATCTTTCAACATTCACCTCCCCTTCATGACTCTTTCTTTTTTAAACTTAAATTTCATGTACTCGTTCTGCACTCTACTCCTATATTCCCCTCCATATACAAGTTACCGACACGCTTTGTAGATTCCTTCACGGGCACAACATCATATGTAGAAAGAGCATGAAACAAAAGGCACTTTATCTTGAATGTGAGTAAGAAGAGCATCCATCACCGAAGCAAAAAGATACGGACTCAAAGTTACACCTTAGTGTAGACCTATAGTTGAGGGAACTCCTTGGTCATCCCTACGAATGCCGATATTTTTAACAGACATTGGAGAAACCTATGCTTGACGAATCCTTCCTCGATTTAGAATTCAAATAGAGTGCAATTTAGTTTGTCGACGGCCTAAATTTTGGATAATAGCTTGCTGTGCTGCTTCAATGGCTCGATATGAAAGGGCTACTAACCTTACAACTTTTAGTGCAAAACGAAGCTGTGTACCGTTTGTTTGCCACCTCTTGTACATTTGCCTTCTCTCATATTTCTTGAGGGTGGGTGGTGTGAACTCTAATTTGATCTAGGTATTCAATTTGGATTGCCCCTATCCTTCATGGCTATAAGTGTTGGAACTTCTGGACCTTTTGGCTTGGAATATCAATCTACACCAACCCATTTCTTTCTCTTTTTTTTTTTTTTTGGTTACCTAGACTTCAACTCCTTGATTCTGCATTTCTCGAATTGTTTGAGAAAGTTGAGCCTAGCATGGATATTGTAAAAGGTCGTCAAACCTAGGGGGATGCCCCAATCTTCATCTCCTGCATAGTCTGATCTGACCCTAAATTTTTGAGTTCAGGTGATTATATGGGGTAATAAGCAACAACATGATTTCAAGCTTCTCTTGTCTCTCCCTTGAAAATTCAAGTGATTTACATACAAGTGCGATACGTTAGCAATAATATGGGACCTGTTAATTGCGAGACATAAAACAATCGCTTCATACAAAGTTCTCAAACAAACATGAAAAAGCAAATTTAATAAACAAATGACCCCACAATAGAACTAGTGACAATTGGGTGACTATGGGTTTTGGTCATGTTAGGTTGGGCTTATCAAACACTTAAACCCTAGTGTTCGAAATAGAGTTTGGGTTGCTCCATCAAATATGGTTGAAATTTGTGCAAAACGGTGGTAAACTTGTAAATGAACCACATTGAATCAAGCACCCCTTCTTTGAACTTGAGCTTGTTAAGTTTTAACAAGCTTGACTTTAAGCAAAGTTAGGTCGAATACCTCCATGTTTGAACTGGAGTTTAATAAGTCTTTAGGATCTTGGGTTTGGGTTGAACTCAATACATTAAGATACTAGTATGTCAGCAAGCCATTATCTTGCATTAAATGATTACCATTAATGCAAATTTGAGCTATTATCAAGTCACCATTGATTTGTTGTTGAGTTAATACTGAGCAATTAACAAGTTCTTCAAGATGATTCCGACATATAAGAACAAAGGCGACATTCAGAGCTGCGCTAACTATCGGGGTATCAAACTAATATGCCACACTCTAAAGTTGTGGGAACGGGTTATAGAGAGGAGGGTAAGGCAACAGACAGAGATGTTCGAGAACCAATTCGGATTTATGCCTGGGAGATCAACAATAGAGGCCATCCACATCCTACGGCGAACAATAGAGCAATACAGGGAGAGACAAAAGGACCTTCATATGGTTTTCATTAATTTAGAAAAGGCATATGATAGAGTGCCAAGGGAGGTCCTTTGGAGAGCCTTGGACAGGAAAGGCATCCCCGCGCCCTACATCCGAGCCATTAGAGACATGTACGAGGAGGTACATACTACGGTGCGCACCGTGGATGGGAAGATAGACGCTTTCCTGATTACAGTAGGGGTACACCAAGGGTCAGCTTTGAGCCTCTATCTGTTCATCCTGGTTATGGACGAGCTCACTAGGCACATCCAGGGATGTATACCTTGGTGCATGCTTTTTGCAGATGACATTGTGTTGGTGGGGGAGTCGCGGGATGAGGTCAATGAGAAGCTGGAACTGTGGAGAGGGGTACTAGAGTCAAAGGGTTTACGACTAAGTAGAGCCAATACCGAGCACATGGAACTCAAGTTCGATCCCTCTTCTATGCCTAGCCGGGAAGACGTCAAGATCGGTTTTGAGGCCACATCGAAGAAGGAGAGCTTCAGGTACCTAGGGTCCATGATACAGCACAACGGCGAAGTGGACGAGGATGTTAACTACCGGTTAAAGCTGGATGACATAAGTGGAGGATGGCCTCCGCGGTACTTTGTGATAGAAAGTTCCCCTTGAAGCTAAAGGGTAGATACTATAAGATGGTTGTGAGACCAACCATGACGTATGGGGCGGAGTACAGGGCGATGAAACTACAACATACACAGAAGATGAAGGTGGGGAAGATGCGATTGCTGAGGTGGATGTACAGACACACAAGGAAGGATAGGATCAGAAACGACGACATAAGAGGCAAATTGGGCGTAGCCTCCATTGAAGATAAATTGAGAGAGCAACGTCTGAGGTGGTTCGGACATGTCAGAAGGAAACCGGACAATGCTCCAGTTAGGAGATGCGAACAACCCCTTACTACACTAGGCAGAAGAGGAAGAGGCAGGCCGAAGAAAAGATGGATGGAGACGATCCGACAAGACCTCACCCACTTAAACCTTCGGGAGGAGATGGCCGTAGATAAGGCCCTATGGAGGGCTAGCATAGGGGTAATAGAGGCTCCACTTGGAGTAGGATAGTCGAGCTTAATAGTGCTAGGCCTCGCCATCCTGCTGGCGTACGTAGGTGGTGTACTAGCTTCTGGCGCTGCCACTTGCCTACGTATCTCTATCATATCCTCATCTTTATCTTTAGCTCTATCCCTACCCCTATCCCTATATCTATTTCTATCTCTACCTCTATCTTTATCTCTTTCTTATCTTCGATTCATGCTGATGTAGCTTGCTATATGTTTGTGTGTTTGTTGTTTGTTGTTGTGCTTGCCGTGTGTGTGCCCTACTCATTTGTTTGTCTTCTGCTGTCAGGTCACTTGCTCTATGCGGCGGATCTACTTTTTCAGGTTGGGGGTCCGCGGAAACAGCCTCTCTTTAGGGTAGCCCCCTGAAGGGGGAAGGCTGCGTACATCTACCCCCCCAAGACCCTGCTTAGGCGGGAGCCCTTCGAGGCACTGGATTTGTTGTTGTTGTTGTAACAAGTTCTTCAAGAGCTAGTAACAAGTCCTCTACGAGCTCTTGACAAGCTTTCAAAGAGCTAATCGCAGACTTTATTGAATCGAGCATCCCCGTCAAGCTGGCTTGTTAATCTTATCAAGCTTACTTAAGCTCAATAGGTTTACTCATTGAGCGCCCAAATCAAAACATGAACAACCCTCTATTAATTTAGAACATGTAATATACCCCTATTGCTGGTGTTGGCATACAGTTGGCGGCAATCCTGAAGAAGTTCATGCTAGGTTTAGAATGAACCCAAACGATAAAATTATAATTTCTTAGATTTTTAATTTAAAAAATTAAAATTTCAGTTCAATTTCAATTTCTAATGTTCAAATGCAACCAAATTTATTTTTTTTCTCATGGATTTTATGTTCTATTTTTTCATCTGGGTATTTGGGTGACCTAGGTTCTAAGAATTTTCTACAAGTCCAAATTTACTTTTTAAAAATAATTATGCTTTAGTACCTTAAGATTTGATAAAATAATTTTCTAATGCACATATTTTATGTTTAAATTTCTTAGTAATTTTAATCCAACTACTAGTGTATCCTTCTTCAAAATTTATAGAAAGATTAAAATATTCTTACTATAAAACACCAGATTTTGGGGGGAAAAAGAGGGTAATATGTAAATAAATGACGTGTAATCTACTCTATCTTACTAAAAAAAAAAATGTTATGACCCCCTTTTGGACTGGATATAACCCTAAGGGGCTATTTGGTTGGTGGGAATGGGAATTTCATTCCCACTTTTTGGCTATGTAGCAAGTGGGAGTAGGAATGGAAGCAGGATGGGTATAGAAATGAAAGTCATTCCTACTCCCACATTTCTATACACGGGGAGGCCTGGATTTGGAAATGTGGAGCAGGAATGAAAAAAATTTAGGTATTGTTTTATTATTTTAATCTTAATTTTATTTTGATTTTAATATTCATAAGTTCTATAATTTATTGTATTTAAAATTTTCGCTTGAGACTCTAAAAATGTAAGGGCCGGTTCTAACACCTTCTGACCTCTTTTGAGTTGTGCAAATTTTTGGTGCTTTCTTTCCTAACCGAATCATCCCTACCAATAATTTGTAGAAAGGTGATTTTCTATATCGAAAAGGTGTGTCATACGATGGATTTTGAACTAAAAAGTTACTTCACCCTCATTAGTTAACTAAAATATTCAAACAAAATTTTTGCATTAAAAAATTATTTTATCAAATTTAGATACTAAAATATAATTAACTTTTTATAAAAAGGCGAAAAAAAAATATGAAGTGTAAGCATCTACCTAAAGCACCATTATTTAAAGTAACCTAAAGTTTAATGAAAGGCATTATTATTAATTATAAGATAATTGAATAAAATGCCCAAATTTTACTTTTAGGATAGGGTCTTTCACAGGTTAAAAACATTGAGTTTAAGATTAATTCAATTTTATTATACGCATCAATCAATTGCATTTAAAGTAAAGACATTTAATGGTAAGCAAAGCACTATTTTACATGTTAATGGGCACTTAAATTTTGAGCGTAAAAAAATTAATAATAAAACCAAATTTAATTATTATGTTTATATACTTGAAACATAGTTAGTTTTGTAATCTTATTTTATCTTAGTCTTAATTTTTTGATTAACTAAAAATGCAAATAAATTTGTTTTGTTGTACTTGTTAGACCTTGATATCATTTATTTAAGATCACCCACATGAATTACTGAATCATCAATCAAAGAAGCAGTAATAAACAAAAGGGATATAGGAGAACACTGGACATTACGTGGTTCAGCTGAAGTCTACATCCATAGAGGGGAGCACAACAATTCTTTTATTTCCATTGGAGTTACATGAAACGTCTCGACTCTCAATTCTCTCAACTCAAACCCTAATGAGAACATATACAAATCTGTGTATATATAGAACTTTCCACGCTAAACCCTAGTGTGGCATGGGCCCAAATAGGATTGGCCCAATCCTATAACTCATAAACTAAATCAATACAACCAAGCTTCATATATAACCCGATAGTACTCTATTTTCCAATAGAAGACATGACTTCTGTCAGTATAAAAAGAGTATTACAAATGCATCCATATTTTATTATTTACCAAGAATGTTTACGTATAAGTCATGCTGATAAAAGTATCAAAGTAGTGATCAATCATACCTTTGGCTATATGTTATGTTTTCTACTGCCTTTACTGTGGTTAATAGCATCAAGCAAGAGTTGTGTATTGGAAATAAACATATCTATATATATATTTTTATAAGTCAACAAACTTTCAATCAAATTTAAAGTATTTTTTTGTGTCAATTTTTTTTATAAGTATAAACCTGAATAATATACATATTTAAATTCATTATTCATGTAAATAAATACTTAGAAAAAACAAAAAAGCAAACCAGTGTGGCAACTGAAATGACATTTTACGCATTTTACTTTTTCTTAATGTTACCGTTCAAGATTTTCTATTTTTAATACAACAACAATAACAACAAATCCAGTGCCACAAGGGCTCCTGCAATTAATTCTTTTTTAATTAAAGATTTTTTATTTTTAATGCGTTAATAAAACTGAATTTATTAATGTTGTTAATGCTTCTCAAAAAAATGATTAGTTATTAAATTGCTCACTGAAATTAATTCTTTTTAACCTGTGGGCATATGTTAGAAATTATGTTTAGGATATATTGAAATTATAGATAATGAGGTAAAGTGATGGTTTTCTTTTATTTGGGAGTTTTATGATTCTTATTTAAAATTATACAATATTGATAAGGTTTTATTATTAAATTTTACTCACTTCAATTTGAAAAATAATGCAAAAAGTTGTTTCTAGATGGAAGTAATAAAGTAAAATTAGAGTTGACAAGTATTTGTTACTCTACATATATAAAGATAAATAAAAAATTATTCGCATAAGAATCAGGTTTAAATTTAAATAAAAACTGTGTCTCTTAATTAAAAAAAAAAGAGAGAGAGAGAGAGATTTCTTGTAAAACGAAAAAAAAAAAAAAAGAAGTCACACATGACTCTCATTTTGATGGGTCAAAAACTCTTTCAAATTTTTTAGCATTTGCATAAGCCATGAGGGATCATTTCAGTAACTTTATGGCAACAAGCACCCAAAATATTTGGTTAGTCATCTGTTTTCAACTCCAAAGCAGTTGTTGCTAGAAGATGGTATTCGTATGGTTTATGTCGAATATCAGTAAAAGACTGTTATCATCCATGTTGTTGATGTATTTTCAGAACAAAGTGCTTAATTAAGTGTTTCGGGTTTGTGTATAATGTATTTGATTTGATTATAGTGTGTGTCGACACACACTCTTGCAGAAACACACTCGAGAAGATGAGTGTTGACACACATACAGAACCCATGAATTGGGTTTGAGTGTTGACACACAGGTTCTGTGTGTTGACACACAGCCCTGTGGTTCTACACTCAGTTCGACGCATAGAGCAGTTATGGCCGTTACTTTGCACTTTTTTTGTGGATTTTTAAGAAATTAGTTTGATGATTTTAAAGGGATGTGTCCGTTGTTTGAAGATAAGTATGGATAATGTTGTGTCTCTTGACACAGCAAACTTTATAAATAGCCACCATTGTTGTTTTGTAAAGTACTTGAAAATATACATTCTCTCCTTTGTTTACACTCTCGATCATGCTTTCTCTTTACGCTCCAACTCTCACTTTGTATTTGGGTTTCATTGTATCTCTGAGACTATTTCAGTATTAATGAAGTAAGTCTTAAGGAAAGTGGTTCGCTACACGCCTTGGAACCAGTGACTGAAATTGATACATGTTTCGTATTTACCCAACTGTTTTTGTGTGATTTACCCTTCTATTCTAACAATCTTTAGATTTATTTTTTGTTTTGAAAATGGCTTCTTGTCTATGAGAGATGAATGCGAACTTTGTGAAACTTGACCAATTGATGGCGGAAATTTCCGTCGTTGGCAAAGGAAGATGCATTTTTTAAATACTACTTTGAATGTGGTGTGTATCCTGAATACACTAATCCCTGATCCTCTATCTGATGATGAAACTCTATTCGAGCAATGTGCAAGACTCAAGTAGGAGAATGATAACTACATTTGTAGGGGTCATATCCTTAATGGTATGACGGATGTTTTGTTCGATATCTATTCCAACATGATTACCGCCAATGAATTGTGGGACGCTCTTGAAACGAGGTACGAGGCGGAAGATGCTATAAGTAAGAAATTTTTTGTTAGTCAATTCAATAATAAAATGGTTGATAATCATTCTGTCATGTAGCAATCCCATGAGATCAAAAGAATTTTAAACCACTTTAAGCAACATAGCATGAACATGGATGATACCATTATCGTTTCTTCCTTGATAGACGAACTTCCTCCTTCTTGGAAAGATATTAAAAAGGGACTTAACCATAAAAAGGAAAATTTGTCTATAGAGGAGTTGGCTAACCATCTCGGTATTGAGGAAGGTTACAGGATGAGAATAAGGATCATCCCAGAGACATGGGAAAAATTAATGTATTAGAAGAAGGCCAATCGAGTAAAGAAACAAAACGAACCGAACACTTCTCAAAGAAACATGATGACAGAGGCACAAGCCTGTTAGTTGGGAGTGTCATAAGCTCGGTCACATGAAAAAGGATTGTTAGTACCTCAAGAATAAAAGGGCCAAGGTGTTGGGTAATCGCAATGATAATTCTAAAATGATTTCGTGGCAATGCTTTTCGAGATCAATCTCATTCAAGACGATGAGTCTTGGTGGGTTGATTCAGGGGCTACAAAGCATGTTTGTAAAGATAGGGGATTCTTTAAAATGTCTAAGCCCATCGATGATGGGTCAGTTTTATTTATGGGAAATAGTGCAACTATACTAGTTAAAGGTAAGGGAAAATTGATTTGACTTTTACATAGGGAAAAACACTTATTAACCGATGCATGTTTTGCATCAGACGATAAAAAGAATCTTGTATCTGGTAGCCTTCTGAATAGGTTCAGGTTTAAGTTGGTCTTTGAGGCCGACAAGTTCATCCTATCAAAGGGTGGTGCCTTTGTGGGAAAAGGATACTTGTATGAAGGAATGTTTAAATTGAACATGAATAAAATGGTTAATTCGGTGTATATGCTTGACTTTGCTTATCTTTGGCATGAGAAACTTGGACATGTTAATTTCGTAGAATGCAAGATATGGTTAACTCGGACTTTATTCCTTATTTTAACAAGGCTATGCTAAATGTAAAACTTGTATGCTTATGAAAATATCAAGATTCTCATTTCCTTCAGTGCTAAGGAGTGCAAGTCTACTTGATTTAATACATAGTGATTTATATGACTTTAAAAGTAATCCCTACATGAGAGAAGAGATACTTTATCACTTTTATTGATGATTGTTCAAAATATTGCTAGGTATTTCTTTTGAACTTTAAAGATGAATCAATGGATAAGTTTAAAGCATATAAGGCCGAATCCGAATTACATTGTGAAACCTTCCTGAAACACTTTAGAATTGACTGTGGTGGTGAGGATTATGATACTAAATACTTTGAAACCACGGGTATAATACATGAGGTCACGACACCCTATTGGCCACAACAATATGGTGTGGCTGAGCGAAAAAATCAGACTTTAACAGAGATGGTGAATGCCATGTTATCATATTCTGGGCTCAGTGATGGTTTTGGGGTGAGGTTATGCTAACAGCCTGTCATATTTTGAACCAAGTTCCTAATAAGAAGAGTAAAATAACCCCATATGAACGATGGAACAAACGAGCACCTAACTTGAGTTACTTCAAGATTTGGGGGGTATAGAGCAATTGTTAAAGTCCCGGAACCTAAAAGAAAAAAAAAAAAAATTAAGGTGAAAGAGGAATTGAATGTATTTTTGTTGGCTATGCACAACACATGAAGGCTTATCATTTTTATGTTATTGAACCAAATAACTACACAAATGTTAGCACGATAATTGAATCAAGAGAAACCATTTTTGATAAAACTGTTTTAGTTCAATTCCTAGACCAAAAGAAAATATTTCGATTGACAATGACATGCCTTTGGTGAATGATGAAAATCATGACATGAGGGAGAAAATCCTTGAAAATGCTCTAGAACTTAGAATAAGTAAAAGAGCAGGAAAGAGAAATCTTTCAGACCGTATTTTTACACATATCTAGTGGAAGCAACTAGAGACATTGTGGAGTGTCAAACTCCATATTGTTGTGTCATAGAGTCGAATCCTATGACTTTTGATAAGGCAATGAAGTCTCATGATGCCGCCTTTTGGAAAGAGGTGGTAGATGATGAAATAGATTCCATAATAAGGAACAACACTTGGATTCTCATGGATCTTCCACGAGGGAATAAGCCCATTGGGTATAAGTAGATTTTAAAGAAGAAAATAAAGGTCGATGGAACTATTGACAAGTTCAAAGCCCGGTTAGTGGCTAAAGGGTTTACACAAAGACAAGGGATAGACTACTTTGATACGTATGCCACGGTGGCAAGAAGATCGACCATTAGAGTATTGAATGCTCTGGCCTTTATCTATAGATTAAAGATTCACGAAATGGATGTTAAAATGGCTTTCTTAAATGGTGCATTGGAAGAAGATGTGTATTTGGAACAATCAGAAGGATTTATTGTTCTAGGCCAAGAGAAGAAAGTATGTAAACTCATACATTCTCAGTATGGACTAAAACAAGGCCCTAAATAGTGGCATCAAAAATTCAATCAAGTTGTTTTAAATGATGGATTCAAGATTAATGAATTGGATAAATGTGTCGATAGCAAGTTCGACAATGATAAAGGAGTGATAATTTGCTTGTATGTCGATGACATGTTGATATTTGGTACTGATATGGAGCAAATAAACAATACTAAACAATTTCTGTCCAGCAATTTTACTATGAAAGACATGGGTCAGGCTTAAGTTATCCTTGGTATTAGGATAGTAAGGAATAGTGATACGATTTCCTTGACTCAATGTCATTACGCTGAAAAGATGTTGAAAAAGTTTGATATGTATGATTGTGCTCCTATTTTCACACCGATGGATCAAAATTTAAAGTTTGTACCAAATGATGGTGCCCCAGTGGAACAACTGAAATATGCTAGAGTCATAGGTTGTCTTGTGTATGCTATGACTTGTACAAGGCCTAATATAGCCTTTGTAGTTGGAAAGCTAAGTGGATATACTAGCAATCCAAGATTGATACATTGGCATGCGGTACAAAGAGTACTGAAATATCTTAAGAAGACTATAAATTAAGGTTTTTCTTATAATGGGTATCCTCCTACTTTAGACAGATACTCGGATGCTAGTTGGATATCCAATTTGGAGAATTACGCTTCTACAAGCGGATGGGTATTCTTAATTGGTGGGGCTGTTATTTTTTGGGGTTCCAAGAAACAAACATTTATAAATGATTCCACCATGGCAGCGGAGTTCATCACTATAGCTTCCATGGCAAAAAAACCAGAATGGTCGAAGAATCTCTTGTATGAGATTCCTATGTGGCCTAAGCCAATCTCACTGATTTCTATCTATTGTGATAGTTAAGCTATGCTTTCTAAAACGTATAGTGAATTGTATAATGGGCAGTCCAGACACATTGGTGTGAGACACAGTTATGTCAGACAACTTATTAAGAATGGGGTAATCACTGTGCAGTTTGTGAGAACATGTCAAAATTTAGTGGATCCATTTACGAAAAGTCTTGATAGAGGCCTGATCTTAAGTGCAAGGAAAGGAATGGGGCTTAACCGGTCAATTTTAGTCACCCATGATGGACCCTAAACCCAACGCTTGGTACAATGCTAGGTCTTGCATTCAATGAGAGAGTTCCATCATCCTCGTGATTGCAAGCACTAAATGTAAATTCCATTCGGCTTTAGTGCTTGGTAACCTGTGACAAAGGGAAAAAGAGGATAAGCACATGCTCTTAATGGACCCGAGCTAATGAATGAATCTCGTGTTGCAGGGACATGATCAATGGCATTCGCCTGTGTGAGTGGGAAGTTTGGCCACTTCAAGGAGTGTTTTAAGGCCTTAAACGTGTCAGTCGACGTTGAGGTGTGTTGTAGGGAGTACGTCTTTTCTTTTGTGTGGAGACATGTATGACTAATCAAATGGACTCATATGGTTCAAAGCTTAGTCTACCATTTCACTCCGATCAATTGTGACGTGTCTTTACTAAATGAGGGTTCAATCGAAAGACACTCTCATTTATGCATAAAGACTTCCTTTATACCCAGATATTGTAAATTATGTATGGGAATGTATGAATTTTGAAAATGGCAGGGAAATGTTGATGTATTTTCAAAACAAAGTACTTAATGAAGTGTTTCGTGTTTGTGTATAACGCATTTGATTTGACTACAGTGTGTGTTGACACACAATCTTGCAGAAACATACTCGAGAAGATGAGTGTCAATACAAAGATTCTGTGTGTCGACACCATATCTTACAGAAACCAGGAACTGGGTCTGAGTGTCGACACACAGGGCTGTGTGTTGACACTCAGTTCAACACACAGAGTAGTTATGGCCGTTACCTTGCACGATTTTTTCTGGATTTTTAAGAAATTAGTTTGATAATTTTAGAGGGATGTGTCCCTTATTTGAAGATAAGTATGGATGATTTGTCTCTTCCTAAGAGACACATCAAACTTTATAAATAGCAATCATTGTTGTTTTGCAAAGTACTTGAAAATATACATTCTCTCCTTTGTTTAAATTCTCAGTCATTTTTTCTCTCCATGCTCCTACTCTTACTTTGTATTTGGGTTTCATTGTATTTCTAAGACTATTTTGGTATTACCGAAGTAAGTCTTAAGGAAAGTGGTTCGCTACACGCTTGGAACCGGTGACTAAAATTGATGCCTGTTTCGTATTTCCCTAACTGTCTTTGTTCAGATCTCCTTGAGATACCATGTTTCGATGATTCTACAATGCTTGAATCCTCACTTGTTTTTCATGAAGGCAACAAAGTAATAAATTTGGCTCATACAATTTTGGATTTTCGTGATTGTAGAGGTACTACCTCATTAATGATTTTATTGAGGTTGCTTTGCTATTTATGTGCTGATAGCTATGGCTAGAGATTTCTAGTTTATTTGCAATTCGTCTTGTACTTGTAGCCCGAGCTATAGTATAACATGTTCTTTATAAGTGGTCAGGGTTAAATTTATACCTAAAACTGAGCACAAATTTTCATATAAATCAATACTTAATTAGGATTGAGAAAGTAATTAAGCAGTGCTATTGAGGTAACCCATACTGCACCTAGAGTGATAAAATGGGTTATGCCTTTGGACTAGTTCATTATCTTAAGCCCTAACGTAAGTATTAATCAAGGTTTAACATGAAATTGGGTGTAATAATGGAATTTAATACTGCTGTTGAGATAATCCATACTACATCTAAAGTGATAAGATGGGTTATTACCCGTAGACTAGCTCATCACCCTAAGCCCTGGTTTATTATTAATCTAGGTTCAGAGCTTGTAGCCTATACCTTTAAAGTCATTATTGTGATAAAATATAATGATGTGATTCGATTTAGGCTACCCTAAATCCACACTCTAAACTATGAGTCTACTCCTCCATATGAGTTTTATTCTTAGTGATGTCACTAAGAATTACACTTTGGTTCAACCTTTTCTTAACTACTTAAAGCCGTCAAAAAGTTTCGGTTGACTGTAAAGCTTGTGTTTGGTTAACAGAAAAGATCTTTTTACATTTTTTTCACATCTTAAGGCTGCCTTTGGTTCAGTGTTTTAACAGCTTAAAGCTATAAAAAAGATTTAGTTGACAGCAGGGCTTGCATTTGGCTAGCAAAACATATCTTTTGACATCTTTTTCACAACTTAAATAGAAAGATAAAAAAGTTATTTTATAACTAAGCAGAAAAAGATGCAAAACTAGATCTTTTCACATCTTATTTCAGAAAAATACTTTAAAAAAACTATATTAACATTAAATCTTCACCATTATGACCTATTTTTACTTGTTATCACCACCCCCACCTACCACCACCCTTTTTACGCCCATGGATCGCTACACTCATCACTCTCTGCTTCCATGACCAACTACTATCATAATTTTCTTGTACCTACTATTATTAATTAATTTATATTATTAAGTCACTTTTGTGATTATAATATATATGTTCTGTTTTTTAGACTTGTAGTCAAATATTTTATTTTGTAAAAACGATCGTTCTGTACAGCACAATCAAACACTTCACTGTAATAAAATACAGATCTTAAAAGGACATATCTTATTGAAACAAATATGCTGAAAAAAGATAAGCTGAAATAAGTTAAACCAAACACACCATAAATAGGAAGGTGAAAAAATTGTTTTATAACTAAGCATAAAAAGATGTAAAATTGGATTTTTTTTTCAGTTTATTCAAAAAGATGTTATAGAAAAGCTACGTTAGCCTTAAATCCTCACTTGCTCACTTTTGCTTTTATCTCCATCAAGATGCTGTTGGAGAATTTTAATTTCATAAATTAAAATTTCCTAAAATTAACGGATCAGGTATGGTGAAATCAAAATTAAAAATTCTAAATTTTAAACAATAAATGGTCTCTTCTCTAATTAAGACATAACAACGCATAGCATGTATAGACATAACACAAAAACAAACTAAATACGAATTCAAAAGAATTAATTGAGAGATACATACCTTGATATAGACTGCAGTGTAAAGATGCAGCGAGAATAATACCACCGAAGTCTTCTCTGCAATTCCTCTTTACACCGAACGCGTGGGCGTCTTAAAATCAAGCACTATAAAACAATTTTAGAGGAAAAACTGGGAGAACACTTTTATCTTCAATTCTCTAATTGAAGAGGAAGTACTTAAAATTAATTGCTTACTTTGCCAATCCCTAATCAGACCTTTTAAACCCAAAAGATCATACTCAATTCTTAAAATTAAAAAATAAATAAAATTAAGATTTTCAATAAGTCAAAATACCAAGAATCTATCAAAAAATACACGTAAAACAATCTGCATTCACCGCGTTAGGGGATGCCACGTGGCACCTCGTGAGTGGTGACACGAATCACCCTCTAGCGCTGCCCAGCGCGTGACATGCGAGGATCACCCCCTGTGCCAGTCAACATGCGACATCGCAGCGAATTTTTGCATTTACCTTTTTTATTTATTTTATTTTTTGAGTATAAATTCATCTAATGAATTTTAGGTTTAGCAAAAAAATAATTTATTAATCTCATGAATTCTTTTGATTTTCTAAAGGTGGATATCATAGAGGCTTGCACAAGAACCTTTGGGTTACCTTAATTCTATCTCCAAATGGATCAAATCTTATTATAATCTCATGATAACAATTGATTACCATTTACTAAAACTTTATTCCGCTAAATAAGTTTTATTGCACTCTGAAAATAAATATATTTGCTCGTTAAATTCCCTATTATTGTTTACTCATAATTGACCCTTCTATTGACTGTCCATGATAAATATAATTTAAACTACTATTATTAGTCTTTCATATTACCTTCTTAGTTTCTGACTCGCCCTGGAATAATTCATTAATACAAAAAAACTCTTCTATACTAATTCCAAATGTCATACATATGGAATGCTCCGACCAAGGTCTCTAGAATTAATTCGAATGCTTATGAATCAACTAAGGGGACATCTTATGTTATAGATTCTTAGAAAAATATCTATTCCCACTTCACTTCATGCCGTTACCAAATGTAGGTAAGATTTTAGTTACATGTTGTAACCTAATCCTATTTAGCACATCAAAGTAACTAATATTCCACGCATGAGTTTAGACTATTTCTTGGATTCAGAATTATTGTATAAGCACAATAAAATGAGTTGCTTATTTTTTATAGTATACCAAAAAGATCAAGTCACGTGGTCTAATTCAGTGTAACAATCTAATTGAAATACACCAATGTAACATTCTGGATCATCATTCAATAACCAAGACTGGTTATCCAAATGTTATAGTATAGTCTTAGCAAACAAGTAGTCCAAACTTATTACTGATTACAAATTAACTATTAAATAACATTTTGATATGCTATTAGTCTATCTGTGGTATAATCTTATCATCCACTAAAATAGATACTTCAAATGTCATTCAAGGACTACGTCAATCTCATGGTACGTTATTTGAAAGAAAATAACATCACACACATAATAATAAATTTCGTAAACATAAAGACGACAATAAATAAATTTTATTTGATAATAAAATTATCTATATAAATGGGTTTCCAAGGGCACCAATTATAACAATTTGCCACTTATCCTAAACCCAGTTACCTATACAACGCATTCCCATCCTTTCCAAATGACACTCAAACAACTTTTAAATCAAAGTCTTTGTGAAAGGATCTCTCAAATTGTTTGTGATATCTATTTCCAGAATTCCAATCTCCTCTTTCTCCATGTAGTCTTGAATGAGATGATATTTCCTTTCAATGTTCTTGGACTAATTGTGCTTCCTAGGTTCTTTGGAGTTAGCCATCGCACCAGAGTTGTAACAGAAAATGGCAATAGTTGTAAGCCCCTCTCTAACTACCTCAAGATCCATGAGGAACTTTCTTAGTCAAGAAGCCTCTTTGGCAGCTGTTTGATACATTTGTTTGTTATTAGTGTGGTATGGTCGCATAAATAGAGATGTAAACAAATGCGCAACATGGGACTCATTGCGACTAGGGAGTAAGTCTAAATTCGGACCGCACGTCTTTGACCTCAACCACTTACCTTTTATTTGGAGAAAAGGAGGTGATATTTCGGTGTATCTAACTTCGATTTATAAATAGGTTCAACTTATGCGTCAATTAAGAAGACTTTTCAAATATTTTTGTGGATTGTTTAATATATATTGACAGAAAATTAAAAGAATATGGACCTAATTCAAGTGGCAGTTACAGTGACGGAGCAAGGCCCACATACACCTTTCCTCATATACTTAAAAGTTAGGAACTAGGGTGGAGACAAATCCAAGAGCTCAGCAGTCCACTTATAAGCCCGACCCGATCAGATTTTTAAGCCTGGAACTCTTGACTTATAGTAACTCGAATGATTAGAGTATGACAAGATTTAGGTGGAGCAAACTGCATTTGGGTCACTGGATGAGGACCAATGCAATTGAGGTCAAGCTTTGCCCATCAAAGTCCTTAAACAAAGGCGCAAACCTAAGTTCACCTAATTTATTAAGCAATGACAATAATGTTAAGATCAATGCGATCAAGGTCAAGCCTTAGTAGTCAAAGCCTTAAACTAAAGCCTCAATTCTTAACTTGTCAAATTTGGGAATAGATTAAAAAGAGAAGTTCATACCTGAAGCCCAAAGCATTGCATTATTGAAGAAATAAGTACAACAAGATCTACACTACACTAAGCTAGGCTAACTTACGCTACTCTTTGGTAAAACGCACAAGCGTGCTATAAAGAAAACTTGAAGAAGTTTTGTATGGGAAGTATTAAACACTTTGCAACTATAATAGTGTCTCTTATTTATAGGGAAAAAAAAAACTAAATAATGGTTGCCTCCTATTTCTGCGACATTTTCTTCCCACGTAGGCCATCAAACACCTTTGACGCTTAAATGAACAGTGAACGTGCCCTTGATTTGGTGTGCTCGAGCATATTCCTTGAAGCCCACTCCCGCTTTTTCAATTGAAGTCTCTTCTAGATGCTCCATGTTCTCTTGAATAAGCTTGCAGCCCACGCATCTAAAGTTACACTCCAAGTAACCGTCTTGAGCTTGGAAACCACCTGTCTTATAGCCTTCTAGGAAGTCCCTTGTGCTCGAGCTCTTTTACCCTTCAACCATCTCAAGCCTTGAGTAGTTGTTACCCTTGCCAGGATGATAAACTCCTCAAGCAGCTTGGTTCAAGAGGCCTTTACCTTAGCATCTAAAGGCCTGATTATCCTCGAGGAGGGCCTCACATGACAAGCGCATGGCGCTTTGCTCAAAATGGCGTCGTCCCAACTCTCTCAAATTTAGGGTGTAAAAAAATGCCCCCGTTTAGCTGTTGGTAAATTTGAATTTACAACGGGTAAAAATCTACTTGATTTGACCCTCAGCGGCTGCTGGAAACTTGAGAAAGCACAGTTTGAAGTCTAAATTTCCTTCCCGCATGTCTATAAATATGACAGTTAGGGCTTCAAATCCTCACTTTCTTGCTCTATGCTTCCCTTTATTGTAAATAAGCGCAGAGAAAACACTTGCTCTATGATCTTGAATCTCTATTCTTTGTTGCTAACTATTCCCCATTTCTTTGGAACTTCTCAAACCACCTAAAGATGGCTCAAATCTATCTAGTTGTTTATGCCCCCATCCCTCAAGCTAATAGCCTTATTGAATAGTTGGTGCATCTGGTTCAATCAAAAGTTTTGATAGTATCTGATAGGCTTTAGAGCCCTATTGACCTTGTCTCTTTAAGAGGAATTTCCCTTGGATGCCTGAAACTGGTAGCCCAAGCTCCTTCAAATTTGGTCTCCCCCTTTATTGCACAAAACCCTTCTAACAGGTTTTCGGGTTTGCACTTGTGGGCTTCATCAAAGAGCCACATGCCAGTGGAGACTTTCTCCCGTGTGAATTGGTCCTGGATCCATTAACATACAGGTTCCAAGGGACCACTTCCACCATCATGATTTGATCTGGCTCATTGCCTAAGCCAGTGCAAATATTTTGATGGGGAGTGAAAAAAATTTGCTAAGGCTTGGCCTTTGACTAACTTTTGTGACACATATATTAGTTCAAGCTGAAGAAGAGCAATACTCCACTTGTTCAATCTTCCTCTCATAAGAGGTCTATCTATCATGTACTTAAGGACATTTGTCTGAGTAACCACATATATGGTAAATGCTAAGAAATAATATCTTAATTTCACGTATGCATGGAATAAACATAGACATAACTTCTCCATGGAGGAATATTTTATTTCACATTCGTTTAGACAACGGCTTAGGTAGAACAAAGCTTGTTCAAATCCTTGCTCCTAATCCTGTATAAATAAACAACCAATTAATTCATCATACGTAGAGACATAAATCTTCAGTGGCTTGCCCTACTTAGGTGGAATCAACACTAGCGGCCTGATCAAGTATTCTTTGATTGCCTCAGAAGCAGCTTGGTGTGGCTCCTCCCACTTGAAATCTTTTTCAGAATTGGGTCTCAGTAGTGGAGAGAAGGCTTTAGTATTTCCTGCGACATTTGAAATGGAACATATTGGGAAATTAACTTGCCCCAATAAGCACTGAAGCTTCTTTTTGTTTGAAGATGGTTTGCCCTCTTGAATGGCCTTGGTCTTATTTATGTCCACCCTAATGCCTCTCTGGTGTACCAAAAAACCTAGGAACTTTCCAACATGCACGCTAAAGTCACATTTTAAGGGGTTCATCTTGAGTTTATGGCTCCTCATTCTAAGGAAAGCTCCTTTTAAGTCCTCCAAGTGTTTGGCTTTGGATTTTGATTTTATCACGATGTCATCTATGTGGACTTCCATGGTCTCGCCAATGAGATCGTGAAATATCATGTTCATGGTTCTTTGGTCGGTGGCATCAGCGTTCTTTAAGCCAAATGGCATAGCCACCCACTCAAAGGTTCCTATTGATCCCGGACATCTAAATGCCGAGTTGTGGGTATCTTCTGAAGCTATCATGACTTGGTAGTATCCGTAGTAGCCATCCATGAAGGATAAAACCTCATGTCATGAGGCTGAATCAATAAGAACATCAGTTATTGGCATTGGGTATTCATCCTTTAGGGTGGCTGCATTTAAATCTCATAAATCAATACAGACTCTAATCTTGCCATTCTTTTTTATAACAAGCACAATATTTGCCAACCACTTAATGTACCTGGTGGTCCTGATGAATTTGGCCTTCATGAGTCTTTTAATTTCCTCTTTGACCAAGTTTATCACCTCTTTGGAAATTCTCCTCTGGGCCTGAATTATGGGCCTTGAGCCTTGCTTGAGAGGAAGCATATGCTCAACCACTTTTCTGTCTAGGCTAGGCATTTCATGGTGCTCCCAAGCAAAGCAGTCTTTAAATTCAATGAGTAAGCTCAAATACTACTCTTTGCTCCTCAGAAAGCAGAGCAATTAGATTTGTTGGTCTTGGGTTTTTTGTTGAGCCCAAGTTAACCTCGAGGAGGGGGTCATGAATTTCAACCCTTAATTCCTCCATCTTAGCTGGTGCTGTTCTTAAGTTAGATAGCTCCAGTTCTTTTTCCTGCATCATTTGGACTTCGAAGCCATTTTTGAATGGATGCTCAGCCCATAGTTGATCCTCAGCATGCCAAGCCACTAGCTTTGCAATGGCTAAGGAAATGGCCCTTTGGGCCATTACTAGGAGGTTTTGGCTCCTCCACATAAGGCTTCTTGTGTGCCTTGAAGGACCCCTTCCTCAAGAAGGGCTCTCATGCAACCTCAGAAGTCAAAGTCCTCTGACTCCACATCCACTTGATTAACCTCAACTTCAGTAAGTAGGCTGTCAAGGATGGTTATCATTTCTTGGTGTTGGGCAGACTAAGGAGCAGTCTTTTTGACATCTAATGGTCCCATGCCATCATCATAGAACTTTGCCTCAACATAATTAGAGCAAGCCATAAATGGCTTGTTATCTATTATAGCAACCTCATATTTGTCGTGGCTCCAGAAGATTAACAACTGATGTATCGAAGAAGGGATATAGTAGTTGGCATGTAGCCAATCTCTCCCAAGCAAAGCATTATCGCTTGAGGTAGTATCCATTACAAAGAAGGCTATTAGCTTGCTTAAATTGCCCGCAGTCAACTTAATTGGGATATTCTGATTTAGTAGTGGTCCCTGAAAAGCCACAAAGTGCCACATCTAAAGTTATCAAGTCATCTCGAGATTTATCAATGACCCCCAACATGTATAAAGGTAAGACATTGATGGCTGTGCCATTATCCACTAAGACCCTATTTACCAGAATGCCATCGAACTTGGCCTTATTATGTTAGGTATGTCATCCGTTAACTTGGATGTTGGGTTTTAATTTTAAAAGACAAAGGATCAGGATTACCATTAGTAGCTGCCACTTTAGCTGTAAGCTCCACCAAAAGGTCTTCGTCTGATGCTACCACATCTCCTCGAGGCCTTCCTATATGTTAGTTGCCATGAACTCCAAGGGAAGGAGTACGGCATTTCTAACATCAACCTTCTCAGGGAGAGACCCAACAAACCTTTCTTGGAGTTCACTATGTCATACTTATGATCTCGTAAAAGTTTGATCCTAAAAATATAGCTGGCTTCTCCTAAATCTTTCATATTGAACTGACTTGACAACCAAATTTTAACAGCTGATAAAAATCCAACATCATTTCCAATGAGTAGGATGTCATCCACATACAATACTAAGAAAGTCACCACTTTCTCTACATTGCATTAGTACACGCAAGGTTCGTCAACTAGTTGCTTAAAACCGTAGGACTTGATCCCTTCTTTGAATCTTCTATTCCATGAGTGAGATGCTTGTTTAAGTCCATAAATAAACTTCTATTCCATGAAGCTTCTGATTTTTGTCAATGAAACTGTTTGGATGCATCAAATAGATATCTTCATCAAGATTACCATTCAAAAACACCGTCTTGACATCCATTTGTCAAATCTCATAATCATAATGAGCAACAATAAATAAGAGTATCCTAATGGACTTTAACATGACTACTGGTGAGAAGGTCTTATCATGAATGACACCTTCCTTTTAGTTATAACCCTCAATAACTAGTCTTGCCTTGAAGATTTCTACCTTCCTATCGACTCTTCTCTTTCTCTTGTAGACCCACTTCCATCCAGTGGGCTTAATGACAGGTGGCACCTCTGCAATATTCTTGACTTGATTAGAATACATAGATTATATCTCTTCTTTCATTGCTAAGATTGGTTCATCAGCAACCTTGTCCTCAAGCGCCTCAATATAACTAAGAGGATTAGATACATCATCTTGTTCAAACACTAAGGCTCCAAACATGTAGGTTGTCTGTCAATCCTCCCACTATGTCGAGGTTCCCGTGCACTTGGAATTGTTTTCAAGATCAACCGCAGGTGTATTTAATACATGTACTTGATCTCCAGACTTATCAAACTATTCAGATATAGCATCATTTTTACTTAATTCTTCCAACACTATTTGACTTCGACTTTCATAATCCATTAGAAAACCTTCCTCCAAATATCTAGCATTTGCACTAACAAACACCTTTTGGTATGATGGAATATAGAAAAGACCACCTCTTGCCCCCCTTGGGTAGCCTACAAATAGACTTTTTTTCCTAGATTCCAACTTATGAGGATTATTTTTCAATACATGTGCTGGACATCCCTAAATACGAAGATATCCTATACAAGCTTTGCTTCCAGTCCACAACTTTATAGGTGTTTCAGGAACTGACTTCGAAGGAACCAGGTTAAGAATATAAGCTACCCTTTCCAAAGCATAGCCCCTAAAAGAGATTGGTAAAGTAGCGTGACTCATCATGGACCTTACCATCTCTAACAATGTCCTATTTCTCCTCTTTGCTATGGTATAACCAGTGCAGAAAGCTCAAATCTAATCCCATTTACAGTTAAGAAATCTAGAAATCTCCTAAAAGGAATTCCCTACCTCGATTAGATCGAAGTGACTTGATATGTTTACCTGTCTGATTCTTACCCTCATCCTTAAACTCTTTAAACTTTTCAAAATAGTCAGACTTTTATTTTATCAAGTAAACATAACCATACCTTGAGAAATCATCAGCAAAAGTTATCAAGTACTCATATTGTCCTCTTTCCTGAGCATTCATTGGTCCACATACATCTGTGTGAACTAGCTCAAGCAAGTCACCAACTCTATTGCCTTTGCTCTTAAAGACAAACATACTGTTCTTCGTTCACTAGTCTTTGGATCCTACTCGAATTAATGTGACCAAGGCATTGGTACCATTTAAAGGCATTATCAATTTCATGACTTTTCCTTTTAAGAGGTACTCTAAGCCTACTTGTGTTAGATTCAAACATGCAATTATTAGAGTTTTGATCAAGCATCAATATAATAAACTATCAACATTAGTAACTTCGCAAATAAACCTTTTATTATGCTTAATGACAAAATCAGTTCCAAAAACAACTAAAGATCCATCATCAACTAAACAAGACATAAAAATCAAATTGTTGCTTAGAGCAAGTATATAAAGACAGTTCTTTAAAATCAAAACTCTACTTCTAAAAACTAAGCTAACTTCTCCACTCCTAAGGCTGAAATGCGCTTCTCGTCTCCTACGGTCAAGTACAATTCTTCATCACACAGCCTCCTAGTCAGCCTAAGCCCCTGTAGCATATTGCAGACATGGTCAGTTGAACCTAAGTCCACGCACCAAGAACTTAGTGGACTCTGAGCTACACATGACTCAATAAGATAAGATATCATCATACCTTATCTAGATGGTTTCTTTGTTTTTGCAGGAAGAGTAACTAAGTACTTAGTGCAGTTCCTCTTCTAGGGGCCATCCTTCCCACAAAGGAACACTTTACTTTTGAAGGCTTCTTCTTCTTTGGCTTAGCTGCTACATTAGTAGCTTTCCCCTTGTTCTTTTTCCTAGATTTTCTCCTTGAAGACATCCCCGTCCATGGTGCATGGGTTAAGTGGACAGGCCCCTTAGCCTTCATGACCCCTTTAGCTACTTGTAGCTCCTTCACCAATTCAGGTAATGAATAGCCCTTATTATTCATTGCATAATTCAACCTAAACCGAGTGAACGACCTTGCTAACAAACTGAGAATCATGTCTTGCTATGATTGACTATCAAGCTTTACACCAAGGAACTCTAGTTCATTTAAATAAGCCATTATTTTTAAAACATGTTCCAGAACTGGGGTTCCATTGGACATTTTCATGAACATTAACTTTCTCATCAATTCCTATCGGGCTGCTCTATCTTGACCGTTAAACATCTTCATCAGCTGTTGTCTTCATCTCAAGCATCTGATGCTTGAGAATATTTGACACAGCGGCCAAGATATAACACAAGGTTAAGTCGTTGGATCTAGTCTAGCATTCAAAATGCTCCTTGACAGTCGTGGTCGCGTTATTAGCAGGCACAGAGGACAAGGTTCAGTTAAGACAAATTTATGTCCATCATGCATCAGCACAATGTCTAAGTTCATTTTCTAGTTAGGGTAATTTTATCTAGAAGAAGATTATTTTAAAGTATGGAATGTAGTGCACATCATTATTACACTGTAATGATGTAAAATGAAATATTACGAGTCATGCATCTAACTATGATATTTTTCCTTCCAAATTTAATAATCATTATTAATTAGGTATCTACTACACCAAATACAGTGAATGCAATGATGATCCAAACTAGCCACTTATCACTCCCCATCGGCAGGGCTGTAAAAACCTTAGTTCAATCAAGAACTTTTCTCTATTATTATATTTTCTTGTAAGCTCTTACTAAATATCAATAATTCATCATTCTGTCCTTAGTCTCTAAAACAATACAACAGAGCTCTTGGGGAAGGCCAATGCATTTAATTAGTCTAGTGTAAACCATTACCTGAATATTCATACAAGTTCACAATATACTCCACGGCAGCGTGGTCACATCCGTTTACTTGCACTTCAATTCATCCTATCGGAAGTCCAACTTTGTATGCCGCAAATCGACATCCTTCTCAGGGAATAATGCCGACCTACTATACTATTAAACTAGTAATAAAGACTGTGAGTATTCAATCTTGGAACCTCGCTCCCACTCGATTTTTAGTAAATTAGTGGATTATAGTTACCTTTGATTATCCTATAACCTTTACTGTAATACTATTGGAATAATTACATTATCATTCAAATCCAATTAGAACTAATTAAATTATTCATTGGTATTATTAAAAATCCTTTTAGTAACCTCACTTCAAGTATTAAAAGACTTAAAACAAATTTCTAAACATTTTTAGAGAATAAATCGTCAAATAATTTCTTTTAGAATCTCATTCCAAATAAATAAAAAAACCTTTTTTTGACTGCCGTTAGTTGCTGAGGTTATTGCTGATATCAACTTATGGCAATAAAAATTATTTTTTTAATTTTAAAAAATAATTTTGTATTTAATTGATCATAATCATATTAGATCAATTAAATTATTTAATATCATTAGACAATTATTTGGAGTAATTTAACAAGGTATGAAAATCTAATTTTTGTAATGGAATTCATGTCATGATTAAACATTGATGAATACATTTTTAATTGAGATTTTAAACTATTTAAAATAATCAATCAAACATATAATGACTTATATGAACATATTCAACAACGATTACATCTTTCTTTTTCTTGAATACCAAATTTTTGCAATATTAAATATTGATTATTATAGTTAATATTCACATGGGTCTCTTTCAAATTGTTCTTAATTGGCCCATAACATTTTAAGTCAAAATTATGAGTTTGGGCATTACAAGTGGGACCGTTGTTAATACAAACTCTTAAATCCTTGCAAATTGGGTATCCCAAGATCTTAGGTGTCCAGGCCGTGTAATTACTTTTCTCAAGACTTATTTTGGCATACGAGATAGTCTCGGGGATACAACGACAACCAAAAATGATAAAGTGAGGATGTGTAAGAGGAGAGATTGAGTGAGATGTAGAGAATGAAGTTTGTAAGACTTTCACACACGAAACACAAGTCTTTTCTTTTGATCTTGCACATCATTCTTTTTCAAATCTTTCAAGTGTCTAAACTAATCAATAAGGGGAATATTTATGTGTAAAACATGAAGAAAGACGTCCTAAAAACGGGAAAAAACCGCGCAAATAAAGGTCAAAACTGTCCTGTGTGTTGAAGTTGTGTGTCGACACACAACTTCAACACACAACTTACTGTAAAGCTGTGTGTCGAAAGACATATCAACACACACCTTACTGTAAGCCTATGTGTTGACACATAGATCCTGTGTGTCGACACACAGAGCCTTTCCTGCACTTCTGTAAGATTTGTGTGTCGACACACGGGCCCTATGTGTCGACATACGGCTGCATTTCTTAAATTCTGTAGGATTGTGTGTCGACACATTGGCCCTATGTGTCGACACACACCCCATGCAAGCCATATATACATAAAAACAAGTATTGGGACAATCTTAAATACTTTATTCATCACATATATTTTGAAAATACATCAACATTCCCCCACCATTTTTAAAATACAATCATTCTCAAATAACAGTATCTCAAGTTAAAGGAGGCCTTACTTTGCATCAATGAGGGTGTCTTTTGATTGAACCTCTAACTAGTGAAGACACCATACAGTTAATCGGATCGAAAATGGTAGATCAAGCTTTGAACCATACAACCCATTTGACTAACCGACTGTATCTCCATGCACAAGGCGTACTCCCCATACGCACCCTAAAACTTCCAAATCGACACATTTGTGGCCCTGTGTCCTGTACCCTTCGTGAGTGTTTCAGAGCCAAACCCTTAGTCAAAAATCATTCCTTGAAGCGGCCAAACTTCACACTCACTAAGGTGGACCTCATTGATCATGTCCCTACGTTGCGAAATTCAATAATAATTTAAACTCAGGTCCATTAAGAGCATAGCTCATCCTCTTAGTATCTCTGACGCAGGTTCCAAGCACTTCACACATGGGATGAAAATTCTCATTTAGTGCTTGCAGTCACACGGATGATAAGTCTCTCTCATTGAACTTGAGGGCCTATCATAGGCGATTAACTATGACAGATTTCACCCCATCCCATCACTAGTTTTCAGAACCAAGTCTCTAGCTAGGTCTTTTGTAAATGGATCAGCTAAATTCTGACTTGTTCTCACAAAGTCCACAGTGTTGACACCTTCTTGATAAGTTATCTCACTATAATATGTGTTACACCTATGCATCTGGACTTTCTGTTATATACATCACTATACGACTTAGAGAGCGTAGGCTAACTATCACAGTAGATAGAAATCGGTCAGATTGACTTAGGTCACAAAGGAATATCACACAGGAGATCTTTTAACCACTCAGCTTCTTTTTTTGCAGATGTAAGAGCTATAGACTCTGCCACCATAGTGGAATCAGATATTCCCGTATGTTTCTTGGAACCCTAAGAAACCGCACCCCCACCAAGCAGGAATACTCATCTGCTTGTGGATGCATGATCTTCCACATCGGAGATCCAACTTGCTTCAGAATACCTCTCTAAAATAGGACACCATAATCCATGGTCTTCTTAAGGTACTTTAGCACACGATACACTGCCTGCCAATGTTGCTTACTAGAATTGCTAGTATACCTACTTAGCTTTGCAACAATAAAAGCTATATCAGGCCTTGTGCTAGTCATGGCATGCATAAGACAACCAATGAGTTAGGCCTAATCCAATTGTGACACTGGAGCTCCCTCATTTGGTACTAGCTTAACACTTGGATCCATTGGAATGGACATTGGTGCACAAGCACCAAAGCTGAATTTATTCAACACACTTTCAATGTAGTGAGACTGTGTCAAGGAAATGGCATCACCATTCCTTACCATCCTTATTCCATGTCCTTCATAGCAAAGTTCTTCGAGAGAAACTGTTTAGTTTTCGGTACTTATTCCACATCAGTACCAAATATCAGCATGTCATCGACAGACAAACATATAGTGACCCCTTTGCCATTATCATACTTGCTATAGACACATTTATCTGATTCATTTATAATGAATTTGTTGTTTAGAACAACTTGATCAGATTTCTGGTGCCATTGCTTCGGGGCTTGCTTTAACCCATATAGAGAACGTATGAGCTTACATACTTTTCTCTGTTGAGCTCGAACAGTGAACCTTCCGGTTGTTCCATCTACACCTCCTCTTCTAGCTCACTGTTTAAGAATGCCGTTTTAACATCCATTTGGTGAATCGCTAGCTTGTAAATTGAGGCAAGTGCTATTAAAACTCTTATCATCGATATTCTTGCCACTAGGCATATGTGTCTAAGTAGTCCAACCCATGTTTTTGGGTGAACCCTTTAGCTACCAATTGGGCCTTGAACTTATCTATCATTTCATCGACTTTCATCTTTTTTTTGAAGATCCATTTACATCCGATGGGTTTGTTACCTCGTGGAAGATCCACTGAGATCCAGGTATTATTATCCATGATGGAATCTATCTCATCATTCACCACCTCTCGCTAAAATGAGGCATCATGAGACCTCATAGCCCCATCGAACGTCATGGGATCAGCTTCTATGACACAACAATATGAAGTTACATGGTCCACATTGTTCCTCGTACCTTCTACCAAAAACGTGTAGAAGTTCGAACCAAAATATTTCTCTTTCCTCGCTCTCTTACTCCTTCGAAGTTCTAAAGCATTCTATGGGATTTCTTCCCTCTCATGATGATCATCATAATATGGCATTGGAATGTCATTCTCAACCGGTATATAGTCCCTGAGTCTAGGGATAGAGGTAAACCGATTCTCATCAAAGATGGCATCTCTCGATTTTATTGTAGTATTTACAATGATATAGTCATTAGATTCAATTACATAGAACTGATACGCCTTACTATAAGGCGCATATCCTACAAATATACAATCGATGTCTCTTTCATCTAACTTTTTACTTTTAGGTTTAGGGACTTTAATGACTACCCTACTCCCCCACACTTTAAGATAGTTCAAATTTGGGGCTCTTTTGTTCCAATGTTCATACGGGGTTATTTTACTTTTCTTAGTTAGAACACAATTCAATATACAACAGGCCATCAACATGGCCTCACCCCAAATCCATCATTAAGACCAGAATAAGATAACATGGCATTTACTATTTTGGTTAGAGTCCGATTTTTCCACTTTGCCATGCCATTTTGTTGTGGTGTGTAAGGTGCTGCGACCTCATGTACAATACCTGTGGTTTCGAAATATTGGGATCATAATATTCCCCACCACGGTCTGATCTAAGACGTTTGAGGAAAGTCTCACAGTGTAGCTCGGTTTCCGCTTTGTATGCTTTAAATCTATCTAGTGATTCGTCTTTATGATTAATCAGATACGCATAGAAAAACCTCGAACAGTCATCAATGAAAGTTATAAAGTATCTTTTTTCTCCTATGGTCGAAGTACTTTTGAAGTCGCACAAATCACTATGTACTAAGTCAAGTAAATTTGTTTCCCTTTGCACTGAAGGAAATGGTAACCTTGTTATTTTTGTTAACATGTACATTTTACATTTATGATTCACTTTGTCTATGTGTGGTATCAATGAAGAATTTGCCATTTCATGCATCCTATGAAAGTTCACATGGCCTAATCTTTGAGCCATAAAAATGAAGAGTCAAATATATAAACCGAACTAGAAATTTTATTATCATCATTCAACTTGAACATTCCATCACAGAGATATCCCTTGCCAACAAAGACCCCCTTTGATAGTACAAACTTGTCGGCCTCGAAGACCAAATTGAACCCAAACCGATTAAGCAGGCCACCGGACACGAGATTCTTCTTTACGTCCGGAGTGTACCATACATCGATTAAAGTAAGGGTTTTTCCAAAGGTGAAATTATATCAACTTTTCCCTTCCCTTTAGCTCGTATAGTAGCCCCATTGCCCATAAACAGCACAGTTCCGTTGTTTATGGTTTCAAAAACCATGAAGAACCTTGTCCCTACACACATGCTTTGTGGCCCCCGAGTCAACCCACCAAGAGTCATCACTCTGGACTAGGTTGATCTCTTATATCATCGCCACGAATCTATCATTCGACCTTTTAGCGCGATGATCAAGCCGCTTGCCTTTCTTGTTTTTAAGGCAGAAATAGTCCCTTCTTGGGTGACCGGGCTTTTAATACTCCCAATAAATAGGCTTCGGCCTCTTGTCATCTTTCTTCTTTTGGTAGTGTTCGGTTCTCTTGGGTCCCTTACTTGGTTAGCCAATTCCACAATTGACATGTCTTCCTTCTTGTGTTCGATCTCCATGAAGGCGGAAGTTATCAATTAAGGAAGAAACAACTATCGTATCATCCATATTCATATTATGTTGTTTAAAGTTATTTGGGATTCTTTCTATTTCACGGAATTGCTACATGACAGGACAATTGTCTACCATTTTATGGTTATTAAATTGACTAACCAGGAACTTCTTGCTTGTCGCATCATCAGCCATGTAGCGCACCTCGAGAGCGTCCCAAAATTCCTTAGATGTCAGCACATTTGAATAGATATCAAAGACGGCGTCTGTCCTGCCATTCAGAATATGCCCTCTATAGCTGTAGCCGTCATTCTCCCATTTCAACCGGGCTCGTTGCTTGGCCAGCGTATCCTCCTCCTCAAAAACGGTTTAAGAATTGATGTATTTAGAACATACACCACGTTCAGGGTTGTGATTAGGAAGTGCATCTTCCTCTGCTATTAGCAAAAGTTACCACCGTCAAACTAGTCCAACTTCACGAAATTGGCTGTCATTTCTCGCAGTGATGAAGCCATGTCAATACCAGAAGATAAGTCTTAAGATACAAACTCTTAAATACTTGAAAATCCTTGCAAATTGGGTATCCCAATATCTTAGGTGTCGAGGCCATGTAATCACTTTCCTCAAGACTTATTTCATCATACAAAATAGTCTCGGGGATACAACGACAATAAAAAATGATGAAATGAGGATGTGTAAGAGGAGAGATTGAGTGAGATTTAGAGAATGAAGATTGCAAGACTTTCACACACAAAACACAAGTCTTTTCTTTTGATCTTGCACACAATTCTTTTGTGAATCTTTTAAGTGCCTAAACCAATCAATGAGTGGAATATGAAGAAAGATGTCCCAAAAACATCCTAAATTGAACCGCCAAAAATCGGAAAAAAATTGCACAAATAATGGTCAAATCTCTCCTGTGTGTTGAAGCTGTGTGCTGACTGTGTGTCAACACACATCTCACTATAAAGCTGTGTGTTGAAACACACTTCAACACACACCTTACCGTAAGCCTATGTGTCGACACACAAAGCCTTTCCTGCATTTCTGTAAGATCTGTATGCTGACACACGAGCCCCTGTGTTGACACACAGCTGCATTTCTTCGGTTCTTTAGGATTATGTGTCGACACATTGGCCCTGTGTGTCAACACACACCCCATGCAAGCCATATATACATAAAAACAAGTATTGGGATAGTCTTAAACACTTTATTCATTACATATATTTTGAAAATACATCAACATCCTATATGACCACATAATTCCAACAAATATTAGCTCAAGTCATTATTTCTCATATTTCAAAATTTCTTTTTTAAAAAGTTCTTTTTTTATTGAAAAAAAAATATAGGAAGAGGAAGTGGGGGTATCTCCCCCTTATAGAGGTGGCCAGTGGAGCGGATCAGGCCGGTCGTTTGGGCTTGGCCCAGTTCTATACCTGGCCGGGCCACTGGCCCTAAAATGTTTGGGGTCTGGCCCGGCCCAGCCTGGGCCTGGGATGGCCCAACGGCTCTTTAAAAGAGCCGTTGGCTCCCCCCTTGCTTTTTAAGGGGAAAAAAATATATATATATATATATATATATATATATATATATATATATATATATACCCATTCCCCCATTCCATTTTCTTACAACAAATCTTCGTCCAATTCTCTCTTCCCTCTCTACATTCATCTACTTCCTTCTACTTGCAAGAATTGTGCACCAAATTGGCCACCTCTAGCTCGTAGAATCTCTATCAAGTTCGAATCTTATTGTTCTCTTTGGTAATTTTAGTATCAAAATTTTATTTGTTTCTCATTTTTATCTACTTAATTTGCATTAGTAGTTGCATTTTTTAAATACTAATCATTAATACTACCATGGCACACAACGCATCTTTGTCTGGAGTCGATCGTTCTAGTTCTAGTTCTTCTCGACCGCCTAAAGTACCTAAGAGGGGTAGAGTTTGTCGAACTTGATATTGATGAACGAACAATTTAGAACCAGGCCCATCACCTCCGTACACTGACACCATAGATTGGGACCTCCAACAACAACAGTACTACAACTAGAATTTTTCTGAGTCGGGTGGTGGTGGTGGAGACTCACAGACTGAAGAGAAACCCACACCCACCACTGAACCCCGGCCCGCAAGAACTAGTAGGTGCAGTACTAGTGGGGTATGGAAGCATTTCAACTTAGATAGGAACAATAATAAAGCGATTTGTACATTATGTGATCCACTCAAGGCCTTGAGTCATCCACCGAGCAGTGGGACAGGCACATTAACTAGACATATACTTAGGTGCCACCCTGAACAAGACCCAGATAGAGCCCAACAACATTTAGTACAGCAAGCGAATGGTGTGCTTGTTAACTTTAGGTTCTCCCAAGAAACTACTAGACATGAACTATCTAAATATATAATTAGGTCTGAAAAGCCTTTTAGCACCGGCGAAGACCCTAGTTTCGTGGAGTATCTCCAAACAGCGGTGAACCCCGCCATCGTAAGAGTTCCTCGGAACACTTTAACGCGGGACGCGTTTAAAGCTTACAATAAGATGAAAACTAAGGTCTTTGAAATATTTTGGGCGAACACAAGCATGTTCTCGTTGACGTCCGACACTTGGAAGTCGAAGCTCGGTGTGCCTTACTTGTGCATAACGGAAAACTGGATCGATTCCTCATTCACCATTCAAACACGAATAATCTATTTTGCATATTTAGATTATCCGCACACTGCTGACATAATCACGGATGCGATTGTGGAGGTACTCTGCGGGTGGGGCATAGAGCATCTTATCACGTTCGACAATGCTACTAGTAATAACGCATCCATTAAACAACTAAGTAGGCATATGAAACCCGTGTTAGGTGGGCGGCGTTTTCATTTACGTTGCATATGTCATATACTGCATTTAATGGTGATGGATGGTTTAGGTCTAGTAAACGCTTCTCTTTCCACCTTAAGAGATATAACAGTAGTAATAAAATCATCCGGAACCAGAAAGAGAAGATTTAAACTTCTTTGTAGGACGCATGAGTTAGAGTATAAACAATTTAAATTAGACTCACCAACTAGGTGGTCATCAACCGTAGAAATGTTAGAGCGCATACTACCATACAAGAATGTCCTAATAGAATTTGTACATGATACTCGTTCGGATTTAAGTGATTATAATTTGAACGATGTACACTGGGACACCATTAACGAAATTTATATATTTTTTTACCATTTTTAGAAACGCTACCAACTTTTTTTCTGGTTGCTATTATCCGATCATACCATAAGCAATATCTAGATTAATTGATATTGTATCTTGGATGTCAGAAAATGAATCCAACCCCGTGTTGACTGAATCGATTAAGGCAATGAAAACGAAGTTTTATAAGTATTATTCTAAACTGCCCCTTACATACTGTTTTGCCACTATTTTGGATCCCCGTTGTAAAATCACGGGTTTGAACATGTTTGCCAAATATTTTTACGAACAATTAAAATATGATTTTGATACCGAAAAATTCATTGTGCAAGTCGATTCAGACCTACACTCTTTATTTTTCCATTATTCTCAGATATTATCATCTGATAATCCATACGTTTCTCCTACTACAATTGGATTTTCCACATCTAGCGGAAGTAACGCATACACGTCAATTGCGTGGAAGCTATTGGGCCAATTCACGCCCACACAAGCTTCCACGTCATGTGACGAGTTAGATTACTATATGCGGACGCCGCTAATCCGCAATTTGATATTTTAAAATGATGGTGTACAAATTAAACCCAGTATCCCGTGCTTTCTAACATGGCACCTGATATACTAATGTGTCCGGTGTCTTTAGTAGCATTGGAGTGTGCTTTTAGTCTGGTTAGAGGTGGCCACGGGCTGGGTCGGGCCAGGCCTGGGCCGAGGCCTGTCCGGCCAGGCACTGTAGAGGGCCGGGCCTGGAGGGTTCTAGGGCCTGACCCGGCCGGGGCCTCCGGCCCTAGAACCCTCCAGGCCCGGGCCCGTGTTGTCCCGTTTTTTGTCAGCTTTTAAAAAAAATGTAAAATTTAAAAAATACAAAGTGATTTTGTATTAAAATTATTATAATTCATTGATAAATAATATGAGATACAAATACATTTTATCCCAAGCACTAAGAATGCTAAATATATGTAATAAAATAAAATATATAATAAGTAATAGTAAATAATGGTAAATAAATAACGTAATAGCATAATCTAGAAAAAGTGATCTTTAAGATGAAGGAGAGAGAAACTCCCGTTTCTCTCTCCTCAAGCCCTAATCCATGGCAACTACCCCGTCCCGTTCACCCGTCCTTCACCAAATCACTAGCGAAAGCGTCCAAATCTCTCCTCCCGTCCAAATTTCTCCCCCAGTCCGAAGCCCTGTCGTGTCCTCTTCCTCTGAAGCAAATAGCCAAGCACTCGAGCACCCTCTGTAATGGCGGACGAGGTGCCGACCACCCAATGGCGCTCTTCCACCCCAAAATCTTCGTCCACTCTTCAGAAATTCCTCCCAAATGTCAAAAAGGAAAGGGGTTCTCCAGATCTCCCCTTCCCCCCAAATCATTGCCCAGACCTGATTTCTGCTCAAGATGGAAGAAGAGGAAACAGTGGAAGACCAGAAAAGGAAGCCTAAGAGTGGAGTTCCAGGAAGGTTCCGCCTCTCTCAGCCTTTGCATGTCCACCTTCTGTAAGTCTTTAACCCAGATTTTCATTATTGCTCCCTGGCTGAATCTTTGCTTGTATCAGTTGCACTAGAAATGGTTATTCTGATGCTTTTCTTTGATTTTTTTCCTTGTTGGAAGGAGAAGGCCAGGGCCTTTATAAAGGTTGAGGATTTGGTGGGTTATCCCACTAAATCCACAACCTCTCTCCCTTCTTTCTCTCCTTTGTCCATGTCTACTTGCCCCCTTCCACACATGCAACCTGAACAACATCACAATGACACACCACACAAGTCAATGGGTGGTTTTCCCGGTGACCTTCCTCCCGTTGGACTCCCTGACCCATACGGTTCCACTGGAGGTCCATCTCATGGTCCTCCCGACCGAAATCCAGCAGCCCCCACTTACAAATTTGCACTCTAGCACCCAAGTCAGGATAAGAGTCACGGTCCCTCTCTTAGTGATGGGGACGGAGGCCTTAACAGTCCTATGGGAGGTCATTCTAGGCATCCCAATGTTGGACTAAACGATGATCTAGGTATAAAGGACTACCATAGTATTGAGGAGATGAGAGCGCTTTGGCTGTTAGGGAAAGTATGGGGAGACTCTATTCCCCTAAATGCCATTAGAGCCAAAAACCGTAGTGATTGGGACAAGGTAAGAGGCCGTGTTGATTACGTTGAACTAGGAAATGGTTGGATCCTTATTAAATTTTCTAACGAAAATGATAAGAACTTTGTTTAGGAAGGAAGACATTGGTTTGTCCACTCTCTCAATTTCGTGCTGCAACAGTGGCAAGAAATGTTTGACCCCTTTGAAACTGAAATTGAGGTGGTCGTTCAATGGATCCAGGTCCCAAAGACTACCACTTGAATTTTGGAACCGTGGGACTCTAACCAGGCTACTGGAACCCATCGGGCCTCTAATCAGACTTCATGGATTCACGGAGGCCAGACTAAAAGGGAAATTCACTAGAGCATGTGTGGAAATTAATGTATCCAAAACACTTCCTGGAAAGATTACAGTTAGGGGTACGCGTACTGAAAAAGCTTTCCCTCTAACCTACGAGGGACTATATGAAGTGTGTGCCCTATGCGGGATTCAAAACCATGGTATCGAAAACTGCCCAAATTATAATAAATCAACTAAAATGCACATTTTGGTTGAACGATTCCGGGAAGGATTTCCCTTAAGCGAACCTAGAGAGGATGACACGGAGAATATCTCAACCAAAGAAAGGTGGATTCAGGTCCACCCCAAAAAAAGGCCAAGACCCGAAAAAAGAGGACCAAAACCTAGAACTACGAGGGGAGGACCGAATATTGTTTTGAGAGAACCAAGCTTTCAAGCGAGTTCTGGAGAAAAGATAGCGGGCGATATCAGGGGCTCGAAGGGGGGCAGTGTCGATAGAAAAGGGAAGGGTAAAATGGATCCCTCCCATCAGGTACGCTGCTCCAATGAAGATGAAAACTCAATAACGAAGACTGTACTAGGACCGATGAGAGAAGAGGAGTATGAAAATAAAAATGAACCCAAAGTGAACTCCACAAAATTAATGCCCGTCAACATGGACCTGGATAATGACCTTATGGCTGAGAACATAGAAAATGATCAAGCCAACATGGAAGAAGACCCAGAGGAAGATCCTGAACTGTCGGAAGAGGAAACCCCTAACGAGTCTTCTAAAAAAAGAAGACTCTCAAGTGGGGACGCTCCCCAGCTCAGGGCTAGTGAAGAGCTATCTATTAACTCCTAGTTATGACTTCTCTAGCTATGTACTTCTCTTGCTATGTATTTTCTGTGATGTTTTTTGCTTGCTATCCCTTGTCGGTATTGTGGTTTTGGCTACCTAAGTGGCCACCTTTTGTTATCTACTTTCTGTTTGGTTTTGTGTACCTCCCTGGAGCGAGCTTCAGGCTCATGGAAATCTTTATGGAACTCGGGTACTACATCGTGAAACACATGATGGCGCTGTTCGCTTTTGGCCTATGAAGGTGATTTTCTTCTCTTTTTTTTCTGTCATTATGAAAATTCTATGTTGGAATATCTGAGGAGTGGCTCGTTTGCCAGCCCAACAAGAACTCCATGGCTTAGCTAGAAAATTTAAACCTGACATGTTAACCATATTGGAACCCCTTGTAAAAGAACATACTGTGAGACAACTAACCCAATTCATGGGATTTGATGGCTATCATTACTCCCCTCCCCAAAACCATGTGGGGGGTCTATGGATCATGTGGAATGCTTTAACATGCTATGTGGACATCCTCTATTGCGATAACCCTATTGCTCACACATGCGTTCTTGACAAAATATCCGGTAAAAAGGGTCTTATTTCTTTTGTCTATGCCCCCACAAAAGAAAAAGAAAAGGACCAATTTTGGGACACTCTTCAGGACCTTAAACACTTCATGGGTAAACCTTGGTGTGTTATTGGAGACTTTAATGAACTTAAAAACCTAAATGATAAACGGGGAGGAACTCCTCTAACTGTTAAACGTACTATACGATTGCATAATCTGTGTCAACACCTCGAACTTGAGGATACGCCATGGGCTGGTCAGTCCTTCACTTGGAGCAGGTCTATTAATGGGGCCTACATTCAGGAAAAGTTGGACCGAGCCCTAAATAACCAAGAATGGGCCCATCTTTTCCCAAAGTCATTTGTGTACAACGGCTTCGGGCCCACCTCAGACCACACGCCTCTTCGCTTATGCACGGAGGCAGATGAACTTAAAAAGGCGGCCCCATTCCGCTTCTAAGCGGGATGGACTAAGTCTAAAACCACTGAGGACATTATAAGAAAAAGCTGAAACTTGAAATTTCAGGGATCGAGATGGTTCGAAATAGTCCAAAGACTAAAACATATCAAGGAAAATATCAAAGAAAATGAAGCCCTAATGAAAGGATGGACTAAGAGCAAAGTCCATGAAAACGAAAGAAAAATCTGTGAGACCCAATCAAAACTAAACTGCGACCCGTGTAACCCTTGCCTAAATAAAAAGCTGCAAAGGCTACTTTTGCAACGCGAAAAGATTTTATTCAATAACCACAAATTCTGGGCAAATTATTGGAGAAAAGAATGGATTACAAAAGGTGACCGTAACTCCAAATTCTTTTATGCAACTGTACAAGACAAGAGAAAAAGAAGAGCAATTGTAGAAATCCAAAATTCTATGGGGATTACCATTACTGACAAACATGCCATAGGAGAAACATTCATTCAAGAATTTAAGGAAAGATTCAGATCAAATGGACCTAAATCCAACTTCCCGTCCCTTATAACATTAAAGAAAAAGGTAACGGACTCTGAAAACGAGAAACTTATTTCCGAATTCACTGATAATGAAATTAAAGAGGCAGTCTTTGATATGAACCCCCATAAAACCCCGGGCCCAGACGGGTTCTCGGCCCTTTTCTTCCAAACTTACTGGAATCTTGTGGGCAGGGACATCTGTCACGCTATCCGATCTGCTTTACGAGGAAAATCCTTGCTGAGATAGCTTAATCACACCTTCATCACTCTGATTCCAAAAACTGACACACCTCGCTATGTAAACCATTTTAGACCAATTAGTCTATGTAACGTTTTATATAAAATCATTGCTAAAGTTTTTGTTAACCGCATGAAACCACTAATGCCCAACATTGTAACCCAGTGGCAAGCAACCTTTGTCCCAGGGAGAAACATCCAAGACAACATTCTTGTTGCTCATGAAATCCTAACTGCTTTCAAAAAAAAGCAAGAAAAATCAGGATGGATAGCTACCAAGCTAGACATAGAAAAGGCTTTTGATAAAATCGAATGGCCCTTCCTCAAAAGGACCCTGCAACAACTAGTATTTCATGATCAATGGATTCAATGGATTATGATGTGTGTCACGACCACATACTTTTCTGTCCTTGTGGATGATAAACCAATGGGGTTTTTCTCCCCTTCTAGAGGACTAAGACAAGGCGACCCCCTGTTCCCCTTTTTGTTTATTTTATGCCTTGATGTTCTAGAAACTAACCTGCAGGCTCTGACGGGTACAAAGAAGTCAGGAATTGGGATAAAAATTAGTAGGAATGCTCCACCGATCCCAGGCCTATTTTTCGCGGACGGCTGTCTGCTCTTCTGTGACGCCAAAGTGGAGACGGTTCAATCTCTAAATAGGATCATGCATTTATTTCGTGAGGACTCAGGACTAGTAATCAACAGATCCAAGTCGGCGGCGGTGTTCTCCGCCAACCTAGATAGACAGCACAGACTGAGACTCTGTAGCATACTGAAAATTCCAGGTAATGCATCCCTGGGTAGATATCTAGGATGTAATTTCACAACAGGGAGATTTGCGAGCCAGGTGGGAAACGACCTAATTCCGAAAATGGAAGGTAAAATAGCAAGTTGGAAAGCAGGAAAACTCTCTAAAGTAGGTAGGGTTACACTGATTCAGTCCTCAATTGAATCCATGTCGTGCCATGTAATGCAATGTTTTAAGCTCCCCAAAAAGGTTTGCAAACAGGGGGATTCAATTAGTCGACGTTTTTTCTGCAACAAAGAAAATACAAACGAAATTCATATGGCTGCCTGGAGCAAGATTTGCAGACCAAAAGGGGCCGGTGGACTAGGGCTGCGTAAATTGGAGGCGATTAATCAAGCCTTTCTCTGCAAACTTGGGTGGCAAATTCTGATGAATGATAACAACATATGGGTCCAGGTCATAAAGGATCGTTACCTTCGTAACTCTTCTTTTTTTAACTATACTTGCAAAGGAACGGACTCCTCAGCCTGGAAGGGAATAATGGCTGCTAGGAGTCTCATAAGAAAAGGAATCAAATGGAAAGTGGGGAATGGTGCTAAGATCAGCTTCTGGAAGGACTGGTGGGTAGGGAAAGGGCCTCTAGCGGTTAGCCCGAGGTCTGCCCCTAGTGATATCGATTCCTCTTCTACGGTAGCCGACTACATAACCGTAGGGGAATGGAACAAGGAAGCGCTTGACCGAATTGTCCCCCAAGACATGGTCAACTCCATTATGGGGGTCCCTATTCCCCTTTTGCCCAGGGAAGACCAGTTCTGCTGGGGATTCACAAGTACCGGAAAATTCAGTGTCAAGTCTGCCACTTGGCTTGCTCACAATCTTGAGTGGGATGACAGAAACAAGTGGGAGTTCAAGTGGATTTGGATCTTGGATATCCTCCCCAAGATAAATTTTTTTTTATGGCAAGCACTTAATGGCTTCTTAACAACTGGGGATCAGATGCAAAAACGAATTCAAGATTGGAACCCTAATTGTACCTGGTGTGCTCAAGGTAGAGAGATAGTATCCCATATTCTTCTCAACTGCCCACGAGCCAAAGAGATTTGGCATGCAGCAAAGACCCAAAATTAGATCACCGCCCCCCCCCCCCCCCCCCCCCCCCCCCCCCAACAAAAGTGGATTTAGGGGAGGAACTCCGCAATCGGAAAGACAAGGAAGGAATTGTTAAGTTTATAATGGTTTTGTTGGCATTCATGGAAGGATAGAAACGCTACCGTCTTTAGAAAAGAGACAGCCCTGGTTTCCCAAGTGGTCATCCGGGTCAAGAGGACGCACTGGGAATGGGTATGCAGAAACACTATTGAGGAGGATTCATCGAACAATCCTGGGAATTTGAGCAAAAGAAGTAAGAACCTCTGGATTTCCTGGTCCCCCCCAAGATCAGACTGGGTGAAAGTAAATTTTGATGGCGCCAAAAGAGGTACTCAAGCAGCCTCTGGCTTTGTAATTCGTAACTCTAACGGTGAGGTCATCAAAACAGGGAGCAGAAGGCTAGGAAATGCGTCTGTCATTGTTGCTAAAGCAATTGCAGCTAGGGACGGGCTCTATACAGCGACCTCCCTAGGATACTCGGAGATCATCCTGGAAGGGGACAATAAAGTTGTCATAAAATCCTTCAATGGGTCGTTCGACTGTCCCAGCGAAATCCACTTCATTAAGGATGAGATCGTAACTCTTGGTAAAAGGCTGTCCCAAATTCACTTCTCTCATGTTTACAGCGAAGCCAATCAATCCGCTGATTTCATGGCAGGCAAGGGCTTAGGAAGCATCAGTTTCAATTGCGAAGTGTGTGATCCTTCCACCGCCCTTCTGCGCATTTCTAATGTGGAAGCTTCTGGTCGCCCTGTTTTACGTGGGGGCGGCTCTTTTTGATTTGTCTTTACCATTGTTAAAAAAAAATAAATAAATAAATAACGTAACAAGTACAAATACAACGCAGTTGGAGCCTAATATTTAAAAGTACAAATTTGTTTATAAAAAAATACAAAATAAATAATCGACATACAAAAGTGTTGATATCAGTCGCATGGGGGGGGTTGCTGTGCTATCGCTTGACGTATCAGTGGTGCGGTCCTCTTCTTCATCGCTTAATGAATCCAGCCTCATTTTCTGTTCCTCCCTTGCCTCAGCTAGCAGCCAATCCTTCAAGTACACGGACATCTCCAAGCTTGACGGTGATAGCTTCGCCCTCTTCGTTACAAGCAACCTGCCACCAAGACTGAAAGCACACTCCAATGCTATTGAAAACACCGAAAAACTTAGTATATCACGTGCCATGGTGGAAAGCACGGTTTCTGGGCTTGGTTTGTGTGCCACCATTGTAAAAGGTCAAAATGTGGGTTGGCCGACGTTGCAAAAATATGGAGCAATGGTGTCCGCAAATAATAATCCAGCTCGTCACATGACCTGGGGGCTACTGTGGGCGTAAATTGCTCCAACAGCTTCATCGAATATGACGTGTGTGAACTACTTCCACCAGATGTGGAAGATCCTACTGCAGTAGTACTAGGCTGTGGATTATTGGATGCTAATTTTCGGGAATAGTTGGAAAATAAACTGTGCAAGCCGTTATTGACTTCGGCAATGAAAGTGTCGACATTGAGACTAGGATACAAATATTTGAAAAAATGTTGGCAAAACAAGTTTAAACTCCCGCGTTTACAACAAGGATATAAAATAGTTGCTAAGCAGTATGTAAGGGGTAGTTCAGAATAATATTTAGCAAACTTTTCTTTCATTGCCTTAATCGATTCGAACAAAATGGGGTTGGATTCATTACCCGCCATCCAATTTACAATATCAAGCAATCTTGATATTGCTTGAGGTATGGTCGGATAGTAGCAACCTAAAAAAATGTCGTGGCCTCTTTATATATGCAAAAAAATTTACAAAATTTATCGATTGTCTCCCATTGTATGTTGTTCAGGATGTAATCGCTCCATTCTAAACGATTTTCTTGTGCAAATTCCATTAGAACGTCCTTATATGGTACAATGCGCTCTAACATTTCTACCGTATACGACCACCTAGTTTGGGAGTCTAGTTTGAATTGTTTATATTCTATGCCATGCAACCTACATAAATTTCTAAATCCTCTTTTTCTAGTGCCGGATGATTTAATAGATATTTTTACGGATCTTAAGGTGTTAAGGGATGCGTTTACTAGCTCTAGATCATCCATTATCATTAAATGTAAAATGTGTCAAATGCAACGAAGATGGAAACACCGCCCACCTAACACGGGTCTCATGCGCCTAATTTAATGTGTAACGGATGCAGTGTTACTGGCAACATTGTCGAACGTAGTACTAAAGATACGACGCTCTATGCCCCAGTTACAGACTGCCGACATAATCGCACCCGTAATTATCTTGGCAGTGTGGGGGTAATCTAAATAACCAAAATGAATTATTCTCTTTTGGAGGGTGTAGGAGTCATCGATCCAGTGTGCCATTATGCACATATAAGGCACACTGGGTTTCGACTTCCATGTGTCCAACGTCAACGAGAACATGCTCGTGTTCATAGCAAAAAGTGTTAAGACCTCAGCTTTCATTCTGTGGTACTCCGTAAAAGCGTTCCGCTTTACGACGTTCTGAGAAACCCTTACAATGGCGGGGTTCACCCATTTTTGGTGGTAGTCGACGAAATATTAGTCTTTGCCGGCACTGAAAGGCCTTTCACCCAAAATTATATATCTAACTAGCCCCTTTTGGTTGCCCTCTTGAGAGAACCTAAAATTAGCAAGTGTACCGGTCACTTGCTGTACTAGATGTTGGCTCTTATCTGGGCATTGCTCAGGGTGGCACCTCAGTATATGTCTGCTTAATGTGCCTGTCCCACTGCCAAGTTGATGACTAAAAGACCTAGGTGGGTCACATAATTTACAAGTTGCTTTATTAGTTGTCCTATTAAGGGTAAAGTGATTTCATACCCCACTAGTTGTATGCCTACTAGTACTAGTACTTCTTTCAAGCTGGGCTTCGATGCTGGGCGTGGGTTCCTCATCAGTTTGTGAGTCTCGACCCCCACCACTCGACTCATGATAATCTTGTTGTTGGTCAAAGTCCCAATCTATGCTATCATCAGTGTATGGGAGTGATGTGCCTGGTCGTAGAAAAGTTTGTTCTTCCATATTAAGTTCGACAATTCTACACCTTTTAGGGATTCTGGGTGGCCAAGAAGAGCTAGAACTAGCACGACAGACTCTAGAGGATGATGAAGAGTTGTGTGCCATAGTAGTATAAGGGATTAGTATTTATAAAATACAAGTAGTAATGCAAATTAAATAGCTAAAAATGCGGACCAAATAAAATTGCGATACTAAAATTACTGAAACGAGAGAACATTGAAATTCGAACTTCAGGCAAACACTTTATGAACTTCGAACTTTACAGCACAATGTTGCAATTAGCAAAGTTGAAGAAGATGGAGATGATGAATGTATAGAGAGAGAAGAGAGGATTGAAGATTTGGTGAGGAAATGGGTTGGGGAGGATTAGATATTTATAGAAAAAACTATGAAATTTTTTTTTTAATTAGGAGGAGGGGGAGCAACGGTTCTACCCCCTCCAAAGAGCTGTTGCTCTCAACGGCTCTCTCAGTCTGGGCCCAGGCTTAGGCCCGGCCCGTTGGCCACATGTTGGCTTGGTGGCAGGTTGCTTGGAAAGAAGAGGGCGAAGCTATCACTGTTCAACTTGGAGATGTCCGTGTGCTTAAAGGATTGGATGCACGAAGAGGTTAGGGAGCAAAACGTACTGAGGCTTGGTTCATCGAGCGAGGATGAAGACGACTGCACTATTGATACGTCAGACGGCAGCACAGCAGCCCCCCGTAGACTAATTTCTCATTGTTGTACGTCTCTATCTTGTTTGTATTTTTTAATAAATATATTTATACTTTTAAATAGTAGGATCCAACTGCCGAAGAATAAGGAAGGAGAAAGAGAGAGTAAAAAACTAAAATTTATCGAATTGTAGGAGCTTTAGTTGTTAATAAGAGATATATGATTTATCTTTTATGAGTTCTTATCTTTTATCTCTCTACTCTTAATTTCGTTCCTTTGCTTTTGATTTCACGTTCTTTATACCCCCATTTCAAATCATTTTTTTTAATTCACTTCAAAAGAAATTGATTTCTTTCTATTCAAATTCAAGAAAAAGATTCCAGACCTCTTTAAATTTAAAAGAAGATTTGATTTCTTCAAATAAAATTTCCATGCTCCATTCTAAATTGGGTATATTTATTAAAAAATTGGAGAGTTTGATTTAAAAGAAAAGGAAGCGTGATAGAGGTAAGAGGAGAAGAAGAAGCAGCAGCAAATAGAGAGAAAGAGATTTAAATAATTTTTTACTATTATTATTTTTTTGGGTTTATTTCCAAGGAAGATTTCTGTACCTTGCTCATTATGTTAATTTAGACCTCGTACTTTTAATTGTGTCAATTTAGTGCCTATACTATTTGAATTGTGACAACTTAGTCCAAATATCGAATTTAAGTTAAGTTAATGATGCAATTTTGAATGGTATGAACATGATAGGTGCAAGTAATCCACTATAAATTCACCCATTCAACCCATAGACAAATTATAAAAAATTTCATCAGCAAATTAACATAAATTTTACTCTACGGACCAAATTGACACAATTTAAATAGTAGAGGGACTAAATTGAAACAATTAAAAGTACAAGGACTAAAGTGACACAATGGGCTAAGTACAATGACCTTTGACGTAAATAACCTTTTTTTTATGTACCAATTTCTAAAAAAAATCAACTGTTGATGCATGGTATACAATTCTTTTGTATAAACATTCTCTGTTCTTGATTTGATCCTCTACTCTTGGATTTTTTTTGTTCGTGCTCGATTTCAAATCAGTCCAAAAAAAGAGATTGATGTTTCTCTCTGATGGGATTCAAACAAAAATTTCATATCCCTCTTAAATTTTAAAGTGTTTTAACCCAATGATGGATTGAAAAATCCTACCTGGGTTTAAAACCCCATGGTGGGATTGAAGGATTTTGTGTGGGTGTGGCCCGAAGGGGTAGCAGGTTGACCCATGATGGATTGAAAAATCCTATGTGGGATTGCAAAAAATGGCTTTGACAAAGTAATTAAAATAGCTAGAAGCAAGACACTAGAAAATATGAAACTTTGGATGAATTTCATTAACACAAATGTAGACTATTTATAATACATAAAGCAAAAAGAAGAATCCTAAGCAAAAGAAGATGAGACACCTTACTTGGCCATTGATGGTGGTCGGCCGTTGCAAGAGAGAGTTAATTCCCTACTTAATTTGCCTAATAATTACTAAAGTAAATAACTTAATTACTACCTCAAATTAACTCTAGGTAATTAAGGAAAATACAAAAGAAATAAAAAAGATACAAGGAAAATACTATGAAATCCATAAGAATACATGAGATAAGAATATTAGAATTCAACACTGCCCCTCAAGTTGGAGCATGTAAATTAACGATGCCCGAAAGGAACGAAAAAAAAAAAAAACAAAGGTAGTCTGAGTGCCTTTGTGAAGACATCCTTCACTTGACTCGTAGATCATACAAAAGAGGTAATAATCTCTTTTGCCAATAACTTTTCCGGAATGAAGTGACAATCGGTCTCTATATGCTTCGTTTGCTCATGAACAGTGTTGTCAAAAGCGTGACGCGCATTGAGGTGCCAAAGCTCCCTAAGGTCAAGGTGCAAAGCGCACAATTAAAGCGCTCGCTTCTTAGACATGAGGCACCCTTAGCTACAGGAAACTGTATAAACTCTCAATTGAATAATTAAATTGGATACATATAAGTTTTCCCCATGACTAATTGAACCCCCTATCATTATTGCATATTAATAATTTAATTGAGTTAAAAATGTTAGTATAGTGGTTTTTCTCCCAATCTTTAAGTAAGAGGTCTTGGGTTCAAATTTTATCACCATTTCTCTAAACGTTAGTTTTCCTCTCTATGATTGTACTCCTTATGGATATAAAAAAATAATAATAATTTAATCTTTTTAAATTATTTTAAAGCTAACTATAACCAAGAAATTAATACTTAAAAACGATAACAATTTGATAATGCTGACACGCGTCACCCAAAAATGTAAATGAGGATCAGTGCTGTCATCATCTCTTTACACTGCTAACTACAGCCACAACAGTCCAAAATAGATCAAAAGCCATATTTTTTTAATCACATCAAAGGCCCATATTCTTGCTAAAAAAGAGCCCATATTCATTTGGCTGCCTGCCAGGAGAGAGAATCTAGTATAAGTCAGTGATGCCTCGAGAGGTTTTTTCCAGTCATGGGTAGTTTGGGTATTGTTACACATAAAACATAAAATATCAAGAGGCGCCTGAGGCCTGCACCTCACACTACTAGGACTCCACAAAAAGAGTGAGCCTCAATGTGCTTTGTGGACAGCGCATCGCACTGGGTATCTAAGGCGAACAGGGAAGCACCTCTTACACCTCACGCCTTAAGCGCGCCTCATGCAAGCTTTTAATTACACTGCTCATGAAAGACCGGGTTAGAGGCAATATATAAGGCAGCTTGATTATCGTAAAACAAAACGACCGGTTTAGCGATCTCGACCGGAAGATTACTCAACAAACGACATAACCACAATAACTCACTAGTCACTGTGGCCATGGCACGATACTTTGCTTCAGCAGAAGAATGAGAGACAACTAATTGTTCCTTAGAACGCCATAAAATTGGTGCGTCACCAAGAAAAACCACGAAACCTGTGATTGAACATGAACCAGTAGGACAACCTGCCTAGTCAACATTACAATAGGCACGAAGAGAAAAATTAGATGCATGTGGAAGAAAAATACCTTGACCCGACATCCCCTTAACATAACAAAGAATACGAGAGGTTGCCTCTAAATGTGGAATCCGTGGATCATGCATGAACTGACTAAGTACTCTAATTGCATAACAAATGTCAGGACAAGTAATAATAAGATAAAGTATCCACCCTATTATCCGTCGATACCGCCTAGGATCACTAATACGATCTCTATTTTCATAGACAAAGTGATGGTGATGAACTATGGGAGTGGAGATAGGTTTAGCACCTAAGAGGCATGTCTCACTCAAAATATCAAGGGCATATTTTCGCTGACTCAAAACCGATCCATCTTTTGACTTTGCAACCTCTATTCCAAGAAAGTACTTAATGGGTCCCAAATTTGTAATTGCAAATTGTTTATTGAGTGAAGACTTGACTCTCTTTATATGATTCAAATTATTACCAGTTATTATAACATGATCAACATACACCAAAATGCTTGTAAAGACTGACCCTGAGCAAAAGTAAATAGGAAGTAATCCGATTTGGATTGTGTGAACCCCACAGTTACTAGAAAGGACACAAACTTTTGATTCTAATTTTAGGAAGCTTGCTTTAGCCCGTAGAAAAATTTGCGCAAGCGACAAATTTTACCCGCATGTTTCTTCTCTCCCATGAGGGTATCCAACAAAAACACATTTATTCACATGATTCCCAAATTTGTCTTTACCATGATCTTTATGATGAACATAGCACAATGACCTAAAAACACATAAATGACCAAGAAAAGGAGTTTTTCAAAGTAATAACTCATAGGGACTACAGTTTTCCAAGCGCGGTGTCAGCATGAGATTAATCAAGTAAGCTACCGTGAAGACACATTCTCCCTAAAACTGAACAGGAAGCCATGCTTCAAACTGAAGGGCCCGAGGAACCTCTAAAAGATACCTATACTTCCTTTCTACAACCCCATTTTGTTGGGGCGTATCGTTATATGAATTTTGTACTAGAATCCCCTTTCCCGCATAAAAATCAAGCAGCAGACCTTACAGAAACTCCACACCATTATAACTCCTTAATTGTTTAACACATAAGTTGTACTAAATTTGTACAGCTTGACAAAAATCCATTAGTATTTTATGAGACTGAGACTTGTCACTTATCAAATACACCCAAGTACATCTACTGTAATCATCAACAATGTTGAGGAAAAATCGAGCACCAGTCATAGACAAAGTACGATATGGTCCCCAAATATCACAATGAATTAATTCAAAACATGCTCCAGTTTTGCTAACAGAAATGGAAAAAGGTAAATGAGTCTGTTTTGCTCGATGGCATGAATCACAAACACAATCAAACGATGTTCTAAAATCCAAATGCGAAAAACTTGACAACTTATTAAATGGGACATGTCCTAACCTATGATGCCGTAACAAAGCTTCCTCGGTATTATTCTTGACATGGTTGACTTTGGGAGCAACCGAACTCTCCAAAAAGTATACATGATCTCATAGTCTACCCACTCCAATCAGCCTCTTCGATGGTAGGTCCTGTATAATACAGAATTGAGAAAAAAAAAAAAGTTAACGCATAATTTCTATCTCTATTCAATTTGCTAACCGAAAAAAGGTTGCAATGAAGCCCAAGAATGCTTAAGACATTCTCAAGAACGAGATGGCTTGAAATAGTGACACGTCCTATATGAGAAATAGATAAAGGCAAACCATTCAGGAGTCTGATAGATTTTACTTTAGTATTAACTGAAACATCATCCAAAATAAAATCTGACGAAACCATACGATCGAAAGCACCCGTATTATTAGACAATGCTTGACCTGTCAAATTAACACACGGGGAACTGCCCTCCTGACTTAGGATCATCAATAGCAGTTGATACTAAGAGGTCAAGAACCCCGTATAATAGGGTTGTTGGGTTGTTGCATTGTCGGCCCACTTGCAGCAACCGTTGCTGCTGGTGACATTGCGGCTGGGCGGCGGTAGCTACCACCCAGTAAGTATAATTAGAGGCACGATTCTTCCATCCTGCCTGGTATCCTATTAGCTCAAAACAACAAACCTTTGTTTGTCCATGTCTTTTATAATTTGAACAAGACAATCGATTATTGCGCCTAGGAGGTTTTCCATTGGAAGTGGACGCATCTCCTCCCATTGCCACAACATTCCCTTTAGCCATGAGAGTCATAGTTTTAGGGATAAAAATACTACCAGAAGCAACACTTTGTTGCTTGTCCTCTTGACAAAGGATAGCATAATCACCAAAAACATTAGGAAGGAGTTTGGTGTTCATGAGTTGAGACCACAAAGAAGAAAAGGATGGGTCTAAACCCATCAATAAATCAAGTAGCTTCTCCATGTCCCTTATGGCAGCAAATGCTCGGCCGGAACCACAAGTACATGGAGGGATCACAACAAAGGTACAAAGCTCGTCCCACAAAGACCTCAGTTTTGTAAAAATAGCCAAACACAAACATGTTATCTTGTTTTAAGTGTAAAATTTAACACTTAATTTCATAAATCGAGGAGCATTCCCTTGAGAGAAACATTCATTTAAATCTAGCCATATGTCACGCGAAGGTTCGAAATATGCCTGATTTCCTTGGAAATAGAGTTGGAAAGCCAAGAAGAGGCTATCGAATCGCAGGCACTCCAATTTTTGGAATACGGTGAGTCTTCATCCGGTTTCTTAATACTACCATCAAGGAAACCAATTTTACATTTTGCTTGAAAAATTTTAAAAATAGAGCGCCTCCAAGCCGAGAAATTTGGGCTGGTTAAAACATCTTGCACGAATACTAGCCCCTGATCCGAGGGGTAAAGTTAGTAGGGTGGGTAGGGATGCAAATGAGCCGACCCGAGCCGAGCCGTGCCACAGCTTGCTCAACCTGACTCGTTAACTAAATGAGACTGACTCGGCATCGGTATCATTTATCTATTTGAGCCGTATATCTGTGCTCAGCTTAGCTCGTTTAGTAAATGAGACCAACTCGTTAACTAAATGAGACCGGCTTGGTATTGGTATCATTTATGCTTGACTATTTGGCAAGCCCGCTCATTGAGCTTTGTTAGAAGGCTTGTTAAACTCATTTATGATTATTGTTATTTGGATTGCCGGAAAAGGGTAATAAAATAAATCACGCATGGGAATTGAAAATAAAAAAAACATATATGTTATTCAATTCCGTAATCTAGATATGCGAGCCAGTAATTAAGCGGGCTCATGAGCCTTTTGAGCCGAGTCAGTCTCGGTTTGATTTGGCTTGTTTATTTAAACGAGCTACCTTAAATAAGCCAAGTCGGCTCTCGAGTTGGCTTAGAAAAACTCGAGTCGAGCCCTTAATGAGCTGAGTCAAATTGGCTTGAGAGTCGGCTTGGCTCATTGCAGCCCTAAGGGTGAGTTCACATCGGGAACCACCCCTGAAACATGAACTAGCGCAACAGTTTGATTAGGATTTTCATCAACCATTATAAAATGCATAAAATAATACAAATAAAGCAAGAAACACAAGAATAGGGAGAGCACAACTTACAGTGGGGCCCAGCCAAGACAAGAGCGATGATACGTTCTAGACCCGCTCTGATAACATGTAAAAAATGGCTTTGACAAAGAAATTAAAATAGCTAGAAGGAAGACACTAGAAAATATGGAACTCTGGATGAATTTCATTAACACAATCTAGACTATTTATAATGCATCAAGAGGTAAATTAAAAGACTAACGTTAAAAGCAAAAAGAAGAATCCTAAGCAAAAGAAGATGAAACGCCTTACTTGGCCATTGATGGTCGCCGACGGTTGCAAGAGAGAAGGGGGAGAATCAATTCCCTACTTAATTTTCCTAATAACTATTAAAGTAAATTATCTAATTACTACCTACAATTAACTCTAGTTAATTAAGAAAAATACAAAAGGAATAAAGAACATAGAAGGAAAATACTGTGAAATAAACAAGAAAACATGAGATAAAAATACTAGAATTCAACAGGGGTGTTTGAGACCCATGATGGAATCAAAAGACTCCGCATAGGCATGGCCCAAAAGAGTAGCAAGTTAACCCACGATGGATTGAAAAATCCTATGTGGAAGAGTTAAAAAAAATATAAATAATTTCAACAAATGACGATGTTTTAAAAATAAAAAACTGATTTTTCAATCAGGTTCACTTCTCATGTGGACTCTTTTATAGTCCATAAAATCTCACGTGTTCAAATATTGAAATTTGGACTCTTTCGGGTCCTCGGAATCTAACGATTCCAATTGAACTCCTCTGAATTCATGAAATTCACTAAACAATTCAGTAAAACACCTTCTCATTGTTCTTTAGAACTTTGTGGTGCTCCGCACAATGGGATCAAATTTGTTGACTGCTGAAGTCTCGTTAAAGAATTCCATGGAGCTGCTGAACAAAGTGGAGGAGACATCTGTCTCTATGCATGCTACAATTAAACTAGTAGTCCCAAGAAAGAAAACAAAGAGTGCTATGGGAAACGGATGAAGAACAATAAAGAGACAAACAAAGAAAGCCAACAAAAAATTGGCACCGGTCTTTGCCTCGAAGCCCGTGAGGGCAGCTCCAAGAGGGGGCCACCATGAAGAAATTCACGGTGAAGAAATATACCCAAGAACTTGTCATTAACATCACGAACTAGATATACATTGACTCCATCCCAATCATTTTGGGCCCAGTCGAGCAAGTCATGGTCACTGATGTGTTTTTCTACGTCTATCAAAATTTAATATAAAACCCTATCTATTAAACACACCTAAATTGAAGTGTAGGATGAGAGGGTGCCGAACCACAGGGACTAATAGTGCGTGAATTTAATCTATGACCTAAATTGATTTAATGAAAAGTGATATCTTTGTGTCAATTAATCTAGAAAACGACAATTAAACTAAAGTAATCTACTACTAATCGGGAACATGTATTAAATTGGAGCCTAGGGTTTCGAATCCATCATTAGCCAATTATTTTTGCGTTAACTCTTAAATTGGGATTATTGATTGTCACACGGGCAGTGGTTTAGGCTACAAGCTTCAACTTACTCAGATAATATTGTTAGTATTGTATATTGACCCTATCTAACTAAAGTATAAGGAAAATAGGCTCTACCTAACGTATTGTTAATTATTATGTATTGACCCTATCTAACTAAAGTATAGGGAAGATAGGCTTCAATTAACAATTCGGTTAATACTGTTGCTTGATTAATTAATCCTAAGGCTACAAGCACAAAGAATTAATTTATAAATGTCAATATCAACAATTAAAGGTTACAAACTCAATAATCATATCAGTTGAATAAACAATAAAACTATAATACTTCAAAGTATTTATCTCAACCAAGCAATTCATGTAAACAATCAAATTAACCCGAATTAAAATTAAACAAAAGTAAAGGCTAAGATTTCATCTAACCCCAGAGAGCAAGTTAGCTCTCCATCAAGGATGATCCGGTGAAGGAGGAGATGAACGAACTCATGTCAGTCTTCAAGCTAATTTCGCTCTCGTTCCAATTTAACGAAAAAAATAGAAAAAGGAATTGAGAAGCTGAGAGGAGAGAGAGAGAAAATAGGGGCAGTGGCCCAGAACTCCCCAAAAATAGAGCCTAAAATCCAGCTTAAATCCTTCCCCCAAAACCGACTTTCTCCCCTCCCTGAACCCTATGTGTACTGGTGTGGGCTGGATGCTGGTGGCGGGCTTGAGCTCGGAGGTGACGATTGGGCCTGGTGTTGATGATGGGCCTGTTGGTGGTTGACGGGCCTGAAGGTGATCTGGTGATGATTTTGACGGTGCTTGGTGTCGGTGGGTTGTTCGTGGGACTGTACGTGGGCCTACGTTTGGGCCGAGGTTGATGATGACGGTGTGGGTTCGGTGCGGGCTGAGATTGAGGTGGAGATGGTGTTGGGCCTCGGTGTCGGGCCTGTGCTGCTGTTGGACCGTGGGTGTCTGAGCCGGTGAAGTTGGGCCGGTGCTGGACCTGACGCAGGGTTGAGGTTGATGGGCTGGGGTGATTTGGGTTGAAGAAGATGAATAGTGCAGGTGCGGGTTGAGCTTATACGTTCTTGTCTTGAATCTCGAATTGACTTGATTTAATTGTTTAAACATCGAATTTTTCTTATTTGCATCAAAATTTGACAATTTTCGGAACTTTAATTTCAAACCGGTTAAACATAAAAATTGCCAAAATAAGTATAGAACTATAATTAAATAGGTGTAAAATAATTAAAATAACAATTAAAAGGTGCGTAAATCTGAGGCGCATCAGTCACCTCCTATATTGAGGAGGATTTCCAACCAAAAACAAAGAAAGTTAAAACCTCTATGCCTTCAAACTTGAAACCTGCTGACGCGAAACCAAAGACACTTCTGAATCAAATAGTTATTCCTCCCAGAGCCTGTAAGAAAGTAGAGGAGAGCATGTTGATGATATCTGAAGGCATTTGTAGCTTAAGTTCCGAAGGAGTGATGCCATTGGAGGAAATGAGATCTTATATAGGTCCAATCACTCGATTAGTAGCTAAGTCAATGACATATGCTGAGATGGTATTGGCAAGCCAGACGATGCCAATCGTCCTAATGGAGGACACAAGCTCTCTCATATATGAAGACATAAGTTCTCTTTTCACTGAAGAGGATTTTCCGAGAGAGTTTTAGGAGAAGTTGACATACAAGATCAATCAGAGAATATGCTGGTTTTAGTGATTGGAACCACAAGCATAGAGGAGCAGTTGCAGGAATTGCAATGAATTCTCGCTGAGAAGGAAGTTGAAATTTCCATGCTCACCGCACAAGTAACTGATCAAGCTACTGCATCGACATGAGCGTTGCAGTCACAAAAAGACGCTTAAAGTCAGCAGTCTAAGCTAACACAACAAAACATTAAAGCCATGACAGTTGAAGGGATAAAGGAATACCAGACATCTATAAACCCGCTCGTTTTGGGTTATTAAAAGCCATATCCAGCACACTACAATATAGTTGAAGGCCTAAAGAGTAACCTAAGAGATGGGGTGAATTAGGTCCTTTTGTGATAAATAAAAAAATAAATTTTATCAACCAAAAACTAAATTAAAAGTTAGACAATAAATAAAGAATGAAAAAGATAAAGCCAAAAATAAAAACGATACACAAATATTTTTATAGTAGTTCACTTCCAAACCGGAAGCCAGTCCACTTTTCAAGTGGCCACTCTTCATCACTTGAGCCTTTAACTAAGCTTGATGATCTTTTTTAAAAATAGGCTCACGATCCAACCTTTACAACCGGTCTTTTTATACGTAGGCTCAAGACCAACCTTTTACAACCAATTCTTTTGTAACTGTAGGCTCAGGATCCAACTTTTACAATGAAATGAATTAAAATAAAGCAATGGAAGAATTAAATCACTCACACTCTTCACTCTTTAAAGAGTGAATTCACACTTGATCAAGCTTAGGCAAAGCTAAGGATATGCTAATTAAGCTTAATAATCAACAATAAAGAGAACTAGATGCTCAGGAAAAAACTTAAAATCAAACCATTAAAACACAAGAATGTAAGAACCTTTTTATCAAAGAATACTTAGAGAGTGTTAGGTGATTTAAAACCAAAATATTGAAGCTTTATTTATAGGCAAATGAGGGAAATGGGATGTTCAAAAAGTTAAAAAAATATTAGGAAAGAAATCAAGTCAAAAGTAGCCGTTTTGAGCTTTTTCTGATCTGTGTGTCGGCACACAAGGACTATGTTTCGACACAGAAGCTCCGGGTGGCTACTGTAAGTCTATGTGTCATCATATAATTTCTATGTGTCGACACTCAGCATGCCTGGGTGGATTTGCACGTTTTAGATCAATTAGCTTCATTAATGGGATGATTTACCATAAATTGATTGATTAATTGATTTCCATATTAGTTTAATTTTTGAATTATTTTCCTAGTTTGTTTTGATCATGAATGATTGATTGAATCAAGCTAAATTATCACCTATTTAAATTTTATCTTATTTGATTTCACCATGCTTTTCAAAATACCAATCTTAAAAAATATTTTAATTGATAAGCTAGATTGGCATAAATTTTGACTTGAATAATTTTGAAATAAAATTTGGAAATCAAATTTCAAAAACATTTTTGTTAGAGCATCATATATCAATATTGAGATTTGGACTCAATTAATATATCCCCATCCTAAATGCTAGACAATAAAAATAAATAACTTAAGGCGCTTGGACTCGAATCTTGTTCTCTACAATTTGGATGAATCTTTTTTCAACGTTGATCTATTTTCCTCTTGATTCTTCGTCTTAGAAAGCTTGGTATCCACATGATTAGCTTTGATTTTTCCTAACTTTCTTATGAGTCACTTAGAAACAAGATTAGAATAATTTAAATGCAATGATTGACTAAATGATTGTTATCATCAAAATTATAATATAAATGGCCTTTAAGGCTAACGATAGTGTCGTTCCCTCATAGATATAAGAAACCTAAGTTCGAGAAGTTTGATGGGGTCAATGGGTCACCGCATGAGCATATGGCCCACTTTCACTCTACATGTGGTGAGACAGCCTTAAGTGATGCATTACTGATAAGACAATTCGTCTAGTCCCTAAAAGGATCAGTGTTTACATGGTACACTCAATTACAACCAGGGTCAATTCGGACTTGGGGTGACTTGTAGATAGCGTTTCTAGCCCAGCTTATGAAAGAAAAAGGTGTCAATAATGGATCTCACCTACCCCGTTCAAAAGCCAAACGAGAACAAAAACGACTTCATTGCATGATGGAGAAGCTTAAGTCTCCAATGTCCCAAGAAATTAAGTGAACACTCTGCAGTTCAAATGTGTGCCAACAACCTCGAGCTAGAGGTAGTTATATTAGTACTTACTGCAGAACCCCCAAAGTTTCAATGTGCTTGTTATCAAAGCTTGTAATGTTGAGAGACAAATTGCTCGGCAGGAGATTACTTCTCATAAGACCCGGACCATTGATGAAAGGAAAGGAGAAAATAAAAAGCCAATAAAAAGGGGTGAGGCTATGGCCACCTTTATCAAAATAGCTGAGAAATCCAACAACATTGTGGAGAGGAAAAATGATAAAGGGAAAGGGAAGCTAGTTCAGAGGCTCACTCTCCAAGAACGAAAGGAGAAGAAGTAACTCTTTGATAATGACAATGTGTAGGATATTTTTAATGAGTTGATAGCTGCAAAAGTAATTAGTCTCCTTGAACCAAAATGTCCTGACGAGGTCGACAGATAAACCCTAGTACTGCCCTTACCATCGGTTTGTAAGCTATCTTATTGAAGATTGTTATATCCTTAAAGACATAATCAAAGCTATGATTAACAAAGGGCAGATCGAAATCGAAGCCGAGACATCCTCCAAGGGGGCAATGGCTTTGTCTAATGCAAAGTCATACGTAGGGGATGAAGATGGTGCTTAGTTACCCCTTAAAAAGGACAATATACCAATATTGGAGTTACCTCACGGTGCTGTGCAGGTCCATTTCATTATTGACCAAGAAGTCACAGTTCAATGGGCTTATCTTGATATACCTTAGCCTAAAATAGCCATATCCAGTCTTTACGAACTTATTAACTGAACCAAAGGCTCGGGATTATGACTCTGAAGACGATGACGATTTCGAGTATGGGTGGCAGACCTATTTTAGCTGGAGAGTGTTTATAAAAGACATTGCTCAAAGCTCTAATCCACCAGGTGTAAAGATTCGAGGACAAAATCCTTCCAAAAAGAAGAACAAGAAGAAAAAGAAATAGAAGAAATCCAACTCTTCCAAGAAAGCAGAAGTGACTTCAGATGAGGAGTATTTTTCCCTTACTAGGGTCCTTATAACTTTGAAGCACTACTTCTCAAAGAAGTATCTTAGAGAAGATTCCTCAAGTGATGAAGATGAGGAACAAGAATGGACTACTCCTTGTTACATGGTGTCTTTTGAGGAAAAAGAAGAAGTCAAGGAGTTAAACCTAGAAGTTGATCAAATCACTCTCCGTACCGGCCTCCAATTGTCAGCGCCAAAGCCAATTGAGAAGAACGAAGAGCCTACACAATCAGCAGGACAAACAATGGCGCCACTTCATGTTGAGGGACAACCAGAAGAATAGTTGGAGTAGTCCTTGCCTGCAAACAAGAAGGTACTTCCTAAGAAAGATCTACATATTCCAGTGCCTTTAAATGTAAGAAAAACATTGTATCATGAAGGAGTTCAATATGTTGTCCTTACCCATCTAAAATGAATCCTACTTGATTGAGCATTTATGATGGACTCTAGCTATATAAAGAGTTGAGGAGAGCACTTATCCAAGCTTCGATGAATCCAAATTATTACAAAAGTGAAGTTGATCAGGTTGAGGTTGAGGATGTGTTTGTGACAAATAAGTGTGCCTCTTGCATGGCACATGTATTACATTTTCTGATGAAGATCTCAAACTCGGGCCTGAGCATTCCCAATAGGCCGCTTTGCGTAACCGGTTTAATCAGAGACAAAGTGTTGAACTGAGTGCTACTTGATTGAGGTTCCGTAATTGATCTTCTCTTTGAGGACACTACGAGTTATGGGGTTATCGCCAAACCAATTATCCCCTACCTTGCTCACAATTCAAGTATTTAATCAAATAGGGCAAAAAGCCCTAGGTACTATTGCACTAAAATTAGAACTCAATGACCTTTACAGGGATGCCCTTTTCCATGTTATAAATACAAAAACGTCCTAAAATGCCCTATTAGGGTGGCCCTGGCTTCATAACAGCAAATCTATAGTCTCTACGCTTTATCAATGCCTGAAATACACAGACGAAAACAGGGTTGAAAGAACAGTTCGTGGAAACTGTGACCCTTTTCACGGTGAAGATGTCAACTAAGCCAATGCTAAGTGTTATCGATCAACCAATGGTACGCTCATGAGAAGGGTCTTAAAAAAGGAAGGGGAAAGATTTTTAATGTACAACCTTATCGAAAGTCCTTTACTCCTCAGGAGGTTGATGGCTTACTGTCGAAAAGTGCTCTTTTTGGCAAAGAAGCGACCATAAAGACCTCTTAATCCGAGACTCTATTTAAGTATGTCCCTAAGGAAAAAAGGAAAAGTGGGCAAAAAGCCTTCACTCCAATTGAGGAGATTATCAACACCCTCGTGACGAGCTGCACTTGTCCTCCGCGAAGAATGAATTAGTCCATGCCCAATAAGGGTTTCATCATCGCTACCTCTTTTGGAGGTACAAAAAGAGCACATCAACGGGTAATATTTAACAATGAAGCATCCACATCTGCTGGCCCCTGATTCAAGGTACAAGCGGAAAATCTTGGTGCCAAGAACGTCCCAATTTATGAGGGAAGGATGAATGTGAATGAGGTTGTGGACCTTGGAGTGCCTCCTTCCGATGACATTACCAGCACCTTACAAATTTCACAAGAGGGTGGAGTTCTTAAGGCGTATGTTGCCAAACCTATGACTTTGACAACAGGAACGAGAAATCTTCAAAGAAGATGAGTCAAATCCACCTTGAGTCTCAGTCTTATCCTAAAAGGATCAAAGTGAGAAAAGCTGAGGGTAAGGCATATGTTGCCGAACCTATGACTTTGACGACAATAGAACAAGAGTCCTTGAAAGAGGATGAGCCAACACCTCCTCGTGTCTCAATCTTTCAGAGGTGGGGAAAACCTATTGGGTTAAATCCTAAAAGGATCAAAATGAGAAAAGCTAAGGTATTAGGATTGAGGAAGAAGAAACAGCTGAAGTCCATTGTCCTCAAATTTGGCGACACTAGTGATGAACGAGCTGCACAAGTTAACATTACATCCATTTCAGACATGGAGGATTGCGTGAGATTCGATACTTGTTCCTTTCCCAATTTGGATTAAGATGAACTATCATGTAACGTTGCTCATAATGAGATGGCATTCAATGATGAAACTCAATCTCATCAAGAAGATCACGTGACTCCAAATGCCCAGAAATGCACACAGGATTTCATTGAAATAGTTGAGTCGGCTCCACGAGAACTAGAGGATGGAGGCCAAGAAATTGTTGAGCTTCAAGAAACTAACCTTGGAACTAATGAAGATCCAAAACCAATTTTCGTAAGCACCCTAATATCTCCTGAGTAAAAGATGCAACATGAAAAATTGCTTCGTGACTATAGGGATGTGTTCACATGGAGTTACCAAGACATGCCAGTTTGGCACTAAACATGGTTGTGAATAAGTTGGCTATATCCAAATACACAACACCAAAGAAACAATCGCAGCGACGCTCTCGACCTGAGTTGACTATTCAAATAAAGGCTAAGGTGGACAAACTGATAAAGGCCATTTTTATTCGTGAAGTCCAATACCTGTCATGGCTGGCGAACATTGTGCCTGTGAGAAAGAAGAATGGGCAACTTCTCATTTGTGTGGACTTCTGAGATTTGAATGACGCATGCCCTAAGGATGAATTCCCTCCACCAATCATCATGTTCTTGGTAGATGCTAGCATAGGGTTTAGTGTGTTATCTTTTATGGATGGTTTCTCCAGTTACAACCAAATTAAAATGGACTTAACAAATGAGGAGTTAACTGCTTTTCACACACCACAAGGGGTCTATTATTAAACCGTGATGCCCTTTTGGATTGGAGAATGTTAGGGCAACTTATCAAAGAGCAATGACTATCATCTTCAGTTACTTACGGCATAAATTTGTTGAGTGTTATGTTGATGAATTGGTTGTAAAGACCGAAAATAGGGAATATCATCTTGTTGCCCTACGAGCAATATTCAACAGACTTCGTTAGTATCAACTGAAGATGAATCCATTAAAACATGCATTCGGAGTCACATCTGGAAAATTTCTCGGCTTCATGGTCAAACACCGAATCGAAATCGACCCTAACAAGATTAAAGCAATTGTAGAGATGCCTACCCAAAGAAATTTGTGGGAGCTTCGTGGTTTGTAGGGAAGAGTAGCCTATATCAGACGCTTCATATCTAATGTATTAGGAAGATGCCAACCTTTCACAAGGTTGATTAAGAAAGATGTCCCATTTGTTTGGGACCAAACCTATCAAAATGCATTCGACAACATTAAAGAATATCTACTAAAGTAACCTATATAGATGGCACATGTTCAAGGGAGACCTTTGGTATTATACACTGCAACACTGGAGCGATCCCTTGGAGCACTATTGGCACAAAAGAACGATGAAAGAAAAGAAAATGCCCTTTATTATATCAGCAGAACGTTGATGGGGCATAACACAATTATTCGTCTATCGAAAAGATTTTCCGAGTGCTAGTATTCGCTGTGCAAAAATTAAGGTGCTATCTTATGTCTCATTCAGTTATCTTAATCTCGAAGGTTGACCCGCTAAAGTGTATCTTGCTGAAAACAGTGTTATCAAGGCGATTAGCTAAGTGGGCAATGTTGTTAGCCCCATTTAACATAAAGATTGTGCCACAAAAGGATATAAAAGGGCAAGCTATAGCTGATTTTTTAGCAACATATCTGGCTCCTGATGGCGAACAATTGCCAGATGAGGAGGTACTCCATGTTGAGACAATACTGTGGCAGCTATATATTGATGAACAACAAATTGAATGGGGACAGGTGTAAGAATTGTCTTTGTCACACCCTCTAGTGGACTCATTCCTTACTCCTTTGCCTTGATTGAACTTTGCTCAAACAATGTAGCTGAGTATGAGGCACTCTAGTCTCAAAATGGCCATAGAAATGTGTATCGACTATTCGCAAGTGTTTGGTGATTATCAACTAATTGTCAAGCAGATAAATGGTCAATATAAAGTTAGAAAGGAAAATTTAGTGCCTTTTTTGATGGAGCGGTCTTATGATATTAAGGTATCACATGTGCCAAGGTCCGAGAATGATAAAGCTGACACCTTAGCAAAGCTTGTTGCATCACTAACTCTACTCGACGAAAGAGAAATTCAAGTCACTGTCGAGGAGCGACGTCTACTAATGCCTGCAATAGATTGTCTAGACCAAGTAAAGATTGTAAACTCTGTGTCAGTTGACAAAAGCAAAGAAGAGCCAGATTGGGGGTAAACTTTGATTGAATAGATTGAATATTTGCAACATGGTATTTTACCTACTGATTCGAAGAAGAGGGTAGAGATAAGAAGACGAGCAACTAAATTTGTATTGAAAAATGACACTTGTATCAAAGGTCCTTTGACGGAATCTTGTAGTGGTGTTTGTCAAAAGAAGAGGCCACCCTTGCTCTCAGAGAAACGCATTCTAGCATATGCGGTGCTCACCAAACGGGACCAAAGCTCGCTAATCAAGTCAAAAGGTTATGCTATTAATGGCCAACCCTAGTGCAAGATGTAATGAAATTTGCAAAGACTTGCCAAGCATGTCAAATACAAGGAGATTTCATTCATCAACCACCACAGCCTCTACACTCGATGTTTTGTCGCGGCCCTTTGACCCATGGGGGCTTGAATGTATGGGTCCATTTAGGCCTTCATTATCTCTCCAGCATTAATATATACTTGCAAGGATTGATTATTTTTCAAAATGGGCTAAGGTTGTTCTGCTAAGAGAAGTGGGGGCAAAAGAGTTTGCATATTTCATTCGAGTTCAATTGATCTATCGCTATGGAATCCCGTCAAAAATAATCTCCGATAATGCCCTTTACTTCAAAAGTTAATCGGTGGTTAAATTGATTGAGAAGTACAAGTTCAAACATAGCTTCTCATTGAGCTATAACCTAACATCCAGTGGTCAAGCTGAAGCATTCAGTAAGGTATTATGCAAAATCTTTAAGATGATGGTCTCCAAAACAAGAAGGGACTGGCGTGAACGATTACTTGAAGCTCTATAGGCATACCGAACTACAGTCCGAAATGTGACAGGATGCTTGGCTTATAGTTTGGCGTTTGGGTCAGAGGCAGTTTTACCCTTAGAAATACAACTGCCTTAACCTAGACGAGAATGTCAAGATCAAACTAGCTGAACTTGAAGCCTTGGACGAATGTAGACTAGCTGCTCAACAAGACTTGGAGTCTACCAAGCTCAAATTGCTGGTGCATTCAACAGAAGGGCAAAATTTCGCTCGTTTTTTGTTGGTGACTTAGTCCTCACAATTAGGCGACCAAGATTGGAGTCTAAAGCCTTGGATGGCAGATCCGTCGCTCGAGCAAAGAAAATTCCATGACCAAGATTTCAACATTTCTACTCTTTCGGTAAAGATTTCTTTTGTTCTTTATCCAATAAATGAGGATTTGTTAGACCAATTTTTTCTCCTTATGGCAATCTTGAAGATTGCAATTGATTTCATCCACATTTCATGAAGTTAAAGCATACATTAAATTTTCTTTAAGTTAAAGTGTGTCTTTAGCAGCCGTCAATTTGCATGGAAGAAATATATTTGAAAATTCTTGTGAGATGGGTATTGACTACATAAGATTTATTTATGATATTCGAAATACAACAAGAAGCCATTGTTAAGTCAAGAATGATCAGGAGCCAAATTGTACCAAGGACATAAATATTTCCAACATGATTGAGTTCGAGGTTGAGTTAAAGGACTTCGGTTATGAGGCTAGTGTCCAAAAGACTACTTACGAAAATCCAGCTTTTGACACTCATGTGGTAAGTGATAAGATTACATTGGAAGTGACTTCAGGTGTTCTTAGCATGTTCACTGAAATTAAAGAATATGATAATGATATGGATACAAAAGATGGCAATATTCCCACGTCCCCTATCATGGCAAATGTGGTTATATGTGAAATTGCACAAGGTTTACAACCGGTTAGGATGTTGCGAAAAACAAGTCCTCATCGTCCTATAGCTAAATGCTTAACAATTGACATAATTATGCTTGTTTGCTTGGACTTAGCATCAGGGGTTCAAGACAAGGAATACACTCCTACAGTTACAATCACATTACTTGCCAAGCAAAACCTCGCACTCGTTTATGATTTTGTGGTAGTCATCTTTGTTTTTGACCCCGGGGGACCTAGTCATTACGCGCTCCTGTGGAATTCGTACGCCGATTTTGATGGTGCAATTTAGTGCTCGCCATTAAGGAAAAATTCAATAAATTCACCTTATGTTTTTCCTCAATGTTAGAAAAATGGTCTAATCGTAATGAAAATTACATCTAAATTACAGTAGAACACGCCTGTAATATGCAGTAAAATACTATTATTATTTACAGTGTAATTGTACTATAAATTTTGGTAAAATACTACAGTAAAATAAGCTAAAATTCTAGTAAATATTTAGTGAAATTTGCAACTGAAAATTGGCAGCAAAAACACAGTAAAAATTTTGAAAATTGCATAAATAATTCAGAAATAATTATATAAACATAGCAATCAAATAATTGTTAGAGAATTAATAAATATTCAACCACCGCAACAAAAAGAGAGAGTAATTAGAAAGATCTCACAATAGATAATATTGCGCCGTGGTAAATGCCACTGTCCTAAAAGAAGATTTTGCTAATGCTACGGTGCACACAGTTTAACCGACGGCTGTCCTCCCGGATTAACCCGATCCGACTCTTAACGTGCACTCATTAATTGTCGGGTAGAAGTACCTTGAACTTTGCCCAAATTTTTTTTTTTTTGGGGGGGGGGGGGGGGGGGGGGGGGGGGGGGGGGGGGGGGGGGGGGGGGGAATGATGGATGAGGTTTCTAGACTAAGTATTAAGATGAAGAATTGGCACAAAGCTCTTTTTTTTTTTTTTAGTGCAGAGAGAGAGAGAGACCGAGAGTGATGTTGAGAGAGAGAGAAGATGATGGGTTGATATATAATAAATTGAAACACGGTTATAAAATCGGGCATAATGAATTCCAACGGCTATAAACGGACGTAATAATTACAACGGCTATATTATTAATAAATTCCCAACGGTCACAATTTTAATGACCTTAAACGGCTGGTTACAGTAAACGATCAGTAAATAGGTATGGTTTAAATATTATCCAAAAAATAAATATACCCGTTAGAAAAAATTATCACCCATATTATTTTTCCAATATGGGATACAATGTCCCCATAAAACTAAAAGTTAGCTTGTATCATTTTTCCAACAGTCCCCCACAAAAGATACAAGCGGAAAGGAACAAAGTAAGATAGATTGGGCAAAGGGAGTTTAGTTTTTCAGTGCCAATGTCTCGCGACTTGAATCATCACCTAGTGTAACCCAAGTTTAGGACCAACATCTTGCGAGGTGACTTTCGTCTTGAACCTCACAAGGGGTTGTATAGTCTGCCACTCGGACACATATTAAACTCCAAATCTCGGCAACTCCAGCGGTTTGGCTCGTTTTATCGGCCATGCGCTCGTCCTGGATATTCATAGGCGCTCTAGAAGGCAAGTCTTAAACCTTCATAGGGAATGGCCAGACTCCCACACCCACATAGGTAGATCCCATCAAGTGTGTATTACCGCACACCACTAAACATATAGATATGGGTTCATCAAGAGCTAAAGCTCAACCTCACCCCTTGGTAACATACAGACAGTGTCCATGAAGTGCAAGCCTCGCTTACACCACCAAACATATGGCTATGGACCCGTTTCCGCACTGTCACACCATAGGGAGGGACAACATAAACACAGTGCATTCCTTGAATGAAACTATGACTTTTCACATTGAACCTGTTAAGACCAGGTTGGATACATCACAGTTTATTTTTGTATAGACTTTAGTCCCGTCCCCCTCGATGTTTCCACAACCATTTTTTGACATAGCGTCTATCAATGGATCCACAAGGTTCTTTCCAGACCTTATACAATTTAGTGATCACTTTCTTTCGAGTAGATCGCTTACGATCTTATGCCTGAGATGAATAAGTCTCCTCTTGTCAAACCCATCAAGTGTGCAGTCCATCACGGACTATGGGTTAGGTTAAAGCATCATGTTCAACCATCATACATGGCATTTCACACTGTATTGCAACAAAGCGGTACTTGAAAGTTGACCATTGCCAACACCAATCATGAGTTGTTCTCACCCCCACATTGAGGTATCTGCAATGAGCTGTTAAACAACTAGCTCCATCGCCTGCCAACTTCAACAAAAGTCGGTATAACACAATAGTGGAGCAAATATCATATCAATAAAATCATATTTCCACCCTAAGTACTCACATAGTACACATATCATACGTATATCGTATATATAGTTGGCATGAAAGACATATACCATAATTTGTCACTTTCACATTTCATCGCAATTGTAAACTATTATTACCAATTTAGGTTACAAAAGACCATATACCCATTCTCATCGTACTTAGCGTACATGCATTATTATTATTAAGGGTAGTCCATGTCTTACCAATATTGTATCAAATTTTGGTGATATCATGAGAAAGAGGTTCATAAGACCATAATTCACATGATGCCTTTTACAACTCAACTTAAGGCAACCCAAGCCTCTGCAAGGCTCTCAAGCCCAAGTGCTTAGCATCATCAACCTATTTACACCGATTTTGGACAATCGCCAAAATAATATTTCTACCATAATCAATTTCCATAAGCTAGCTATAACTAGCAAACATAATAATCAGAAAAGATTATGATCAGACAACATACCTCATAGTTTCTCAGGTGCTCTTACAACCCCCCACAGTGGAATGTTTCACACTACATTCCTAAGCCATTCAATTTTTCTACCTGCCAACTCAATCTTTACGGAGAACTAAACAATGCAGGTTTCAGAAAGGTGTCACAAAATATAGCTCACTAACGAGCCTAAATACATAGTCATTAGTAGAATATCTTTCATCGATATCAGACACCTAATACGAGAAGAAGTTTATTACAACGTAAACCCCATTCATGATGCTTCACTAGTACTTCAACAATTTAACTAGAGCACTTCGATACTTGTTATTTGGATCAATATATGAAGACAAGGTCCACCACTGACATATGATATAACAGGACGAGTGTTGTATTATTCACCAAAACATAATTCTATCAATTACCTTAGCATATTAAGTTTGTGATGCGATGCCACATTTTTCTTCTCATCAAATGAACACTAGGGTCATATAGTATGTCATTCAAACGACCAACATGAGCACACAACATATGACAATAACCTAAATAAGGTATCTAGATACAAGCTAAATACCAAGCCTATGATCAGTCAAGGTTCTCATGTTGCTTGCACCTTACCCTTTTTTCAAAAACTAGAAAAGAAGGCAAGGAACAATGATCGTAAGCACATAATAAGTCTCCAAAGACAACACATAGTCCTCATGTTACTCAAATGTATCATGTTTTTCCAATTCTTGGCTAAAATTCAGTAAAACAATCTAAAACAAAAACGGCAAACATTATGTAGCAACACATTCATCTTGAAAAAGACAAGTTTCAACACTTAAAACAACATGCTTTTCATCATTTCAAGTAACATGTAACAACATATGTTCAACTTGCTTCAAACATAGCTAGCCATGGGAAACATGTGAGACACATCAACACTAATATACAAATCACACATGATTTTTCACAAAATCTCACAAGTCCTATTAGCCCTCTACAAGAATCAACTATTTCACTTAGGTCACTCAAAATATGCAAGAAAAACAACTCTCACATATAAGATTGATCTTATGGTTAAAACTCAAATATACCATGCTTTATCCACATAAGGGATTCAAGATTGTGCAACTAGACATGCCTAACCTAAGAGTTGCCAACTCTAGGTTCAAGACTTCATTCTAACTAGTGCACAATCAACCTCAAGCATAAACACGTATTAACCACAATAATCACACAGAAAATCGAAAACATACAATCCAAACCAAGAACTCTCCTCCGACCACTAATATGGTCCGGCTCAAGCAATTTAACTTAGAAATTGCTCCACCAAGATAAGAATCTACAGCAGACAATTTAAGTGAACTAAAGGCAAGCATACAATTTGCAGCTCACAGCACCTTAAGAGCCTCATGTCATGAACGTAGAGGTTACTATGTCATGAGAAATCTATAAATCACAGTCCCTATGCTGAGTCACTTCAGTAAAGGCTATTATAGCAACTAAAAGGGGCTAACTAAATCTATAGGTCCCAAATCAAACAACACATGATGGCATATCCATGAGCCAACTAGGATACCTTAACAATCTTTAAATTAGATTATCTTTAAAATAGGTAGCAATAGCGGGGGCTCCTACCACAACCTCAAGGGTAACTTAGTGCCAATTAGCTTCACATTCATCAGGTGAATTTGGGTCTAACTTCCATTAATAAAATACAACTAATACATGCATGCCAATATTATGTTGCTCCCATTCAACCTTTTTAATATAAACTACGAAAATTAGGTCCTTCGAATGACAGCATGAATAGTAGAAAAAATATATGAAATTCAAATCATCAAACAAACACATACTTAAATTTCATTCATAACTTTTAATTTATTATTATGTCTCATTTCTATTTTCTTTCTTCTTTTCTCTACACTTAAAATCATAATTGTAGGCCTAATCGTATTTAATCCCTTAGATCCATATGGGCTTTCATTTCCTTTTTTCGTTGTAGGCCTGATGACCTTATTCCTCCTAAACGGTCTTATTTCTCCCATCTTATATGTATATATGTATAAAAAGAAATGTGGTCTAGGGTTTCGTTTTCCATCTCAATCATGCAAATTGTCACATGTCTATCTTCAGCTTTCCAACTTATACTTCCTAATCAGACTATAATCAACTGACTACATATACAAAACTCCAAATAAACCACAAATTGAATATCGTCGACAGTTATCCGTGGTATACATCAACTAATGTCAATGCAAACAATCAAGTGACCCGCAAAGCACAGTTTACCTGTCAATGGCACATCCCTACAAATCCTTTCTTAAACAGCCAAATCAGATCGACATGTGAGATTCACACTAGAGAGGCATTGATGTTTTTTTTTTTTTTTTTTTTGTTTAAATCCGCAGGGGAAAACGCCGACGAAACCACCCCTTAAATGTTTCTTAGACCCGACGGTTCGAGAGGTTTAGACTTCCATATGGCCTCCCGCACCCATCGATTTTTCAATTTTTAAATTGACTGTTTTTCAATTTTGACAATGTATTATATAAGTTGAACTTTAAATTTTAGCAAAAATATAATACATAAAAATTCAGCAATTGAACCTCTTTTCTTTCAGGTGTGTTGAATATCATTTCAAGTTTAAGTACATATTAAAATTCTAATCACTCATTATTGATTGATAAAATCATCTTTTAGATTGTTAGAAAAAAGGTATAATCGTAATGAAAATTACATCTAAATTATAGTAGAACACGTCTGTAATATGCAGTAGAATACTATTATAAATTGTAGTATAATTGTACTATAAATTTTAGTAAAATACTACAGTAAAATAAGCTAAAATTCTAGTAAATATTCAGTGAAATTTGCAGCTGAAAATTGGCAACAAAAACACAGTAAAAATATTAGAAATTGCATAAATAATTCAGAAATAATTATATAAACATAGCAATCAAATAATTGTTAGAGAATTAATAAATATTCAACCATAGCAACGAAAAGAGAGAGTAATTAGAAAGATCTTACAACAGATGATATCGCGCCGTGGTAAATGCCACTGTCCTAAAAGACGATTTCGCCGCTGCTCCGGTGCACACAGTTTAACCGGCGGCTATCCTCCAGGATTAACGTGATCCGACTCTTAACGTGCACTCGTTAATTGTCGGGTAGAAGTACCTTGAACTTTGCCCAAAATTTGGGGGGGGGGGGGGGGGTGCGGGAGAGAAAGGGAAAAAAAAAATGAGGGATGAGGTTTCTAGACTAAGTATTAAGATGAAGAATTGGCACAAAGCTCATATATTTTTTTTTTAGTTCAGAGAGAGAGAGAGACCGAGAGTGATGTTGAGAGAGAGAGGGGATGATGGGTTGATATATAATAAATTGAAACACGGTTATAAAATCAGGCATAATGAATTCCAACGGTTATAAACGGACGTAATAATTACAACAGCTATATTATTAATAAATTCCCAACGGTCACAATTTTAATGACCTTAAACGGCAAGTAACGGTAAACGATCAGTAAATAGGCATGGTTTAAATATTATCCGAAAAATAAATATACCCGTTAGAAAAAAGGATCACCCATATTATTTTTCCAATGTGGGATACAATGTCCCCATAAAATACAATGTCCCCATAAAACTAAAAATTAGCTTGTATCATTTTTCGAACACTCAATTTCTTCCTTGAGGACAAGGAAGTTCTTCAACGGAGGGTAATGATACAACTAATATGTGACACTTTTGGCACTAAGAATTTAAATTAGGAATGAATTGGTTATGCTATTAGTGAAGTTAGTTTTGGAATTAATTGAAGTTGGTTATGCTATTAACGGAATTAATTTTAGGTTAGTTGAGTTAATTAGTTTTATAAATACATATAATAAAAGTTAGTAAAGCAAGCAATAACAACAATTTACTTTCTTCTTCAATCTTCTATCTCTCTCTAATACTTTCTCAGTCTATTTCTTTCTAAACCCTAACTCTCTCTCTCTCTCTCTCTCTCTCTCTCTCTAATCTTCATTCCTATACTTCTCTCCTTCCTCAATTAGTAATTCACTCAAATTTAGATGTAACCCTAAATGATTACATCACCATGATGGATTGAAAAATTCTACTTGGGGGTGTTTAAAAACAATGATGAAATCAAAAGATTCCATGTGGGCGTGGCTTGAAAGGGTAGCAGGTTAATCTATGATGAATTGAAAAATCTTACATGGGGGAGTTAAAAAAAAATTATAAATAATTTCAAACAACGTTGATGTTTTAAAAAAAGAGATCGATCTTTCAGTCGGGTTCACTATTCATATGGACTCTTTTCGGTCCATAAAACCTCAAGGGTTCAAATATTAAAATTTGGCCTCTTCCGGGTCTTCAGAATCTAACGATTCCAATTGAACTCCTCCAAATTCGTGAAATTGGCTTAACAATTCTGTAGAACACTTTCTTATTGTTCTTTAGAAAAAAAAACTTTTTTAAAATGAAGTAAAACAAAATCAATTTCTTCCATGGATTGAAAGTTTCAAATTTTTTTAAAAAAATGCTAAAATTCGATATTCTAAAGCAACATACCCAGTGTCCCAAGGGCTCCCGCCTAAGCAGGGTCTGGGGGGCGAATGTACGCAGCATTCCCCCTTAAGGGTATTACTCTTGACGAGAGGCTGTTTTTGAGTGCCCTCAACCTAAGGGTAAGGACTTTCTAGGAGGTCACCCATCCTAGTACTGCTCTCGCCCAAGCACGCTTAACTTAGGAGTTCTAATGAGATTCGATGACTCTATTTCTGAGAATTATGTTAACCTAATCCCTAAAAAGGGTACATAGGAGACCCGAAGTAAATAATCGGGTGCGGTTGCAAAGGTTAAAAAAATTAAAGTTGAAAATCCCAATATTATACTCAAGTGGTAAAAATTCCCCTTGGAAATTTCGATATATTGATTTTAAAATAAACATCGAAAGAAAGGAGACTCACTAGAAAGGCCGTATTAATATGGAGATTGTTGGTGAAGCAAGCCGAGGACTTCTTTTGAAACTTCAGGTGTGGTGTATAAGTTTGACCCTAATGCTTCTTTTTACAAGCCCGAATTTAAAATTCAAATTCAAAATCATAACCCAAATAAATATATAAGGATTATAACCAAAATTCAAAATTCAAATTCAAATTGTTCTGCGTACCCAATGTTGTTAAAATTGGGCATTGATGCACATTAAAAAATATCATCAAATAAGACAAAAAAAATTATGAGTAATCCTAAAACCCATAAATATAAGTCAAACTACGGATGACTTGATCCCTTAAAAGAGTATGTAGGCAACCTATTCCGGGTGTAGCCCAGATAACAAAACAAATTCTTTTTTTTAATCGTGGGATTAATTGTTTGTCAACACCTTGACTAGTTAATTAAACTCACTTTAACTCAGGTAACCTGAAATAAACGACCTTTATTTCTGGTCCAAATCCAGAACGACTTCCATATTAAACCCAAATCCAAAAAAATATTCCCATGTCAAACCAAATTCCAAAAGGACGACTTTCATGTCAACCTAAACCCAAATTAAATTTTATTTTATACCCAAATTCAAATTTAATTTCATCGAGCTCAAACCTCAAATTCACTAGCACGTCCCACCTAATCCTAAATTGACTTCCATGCCAAATTAAAATATTAAATGACTCATATGTCAAACCTAAACTCAAACCCAAATTTCAAAGCAAATTTAACTTCTATATCAAATCCAAACTCAAAATAAACAAAAATTATTACCTCAATAGCGTAGAAATGAAGAGTTACCGATGAACTAGAGTCGAGCGAGGCACGGATTGCGCTTTCTTTAAGACGGTTTCCACGCTCCTACGGATAAGCCCGATGCAGTAGGTAAATAGCGCGCCGTCCCCAGGATACAACGCTCAGCTATCGCTAACGCTCTTAGACCTTGCACTGATCTAAGAGGCCAAAACTATACTACCAAACACTCTTAACTCAAATATTATAAAGAAGGGAATTATAGATAAGTAGAAGAACATGAATGCTTGTACTTTTTGTGTATAGAAAACACCACATTCTAGTCCCTATTTATAGGGTAAAAATAAAATCAATACAATAATAATAATATCAATATTTAGCCGTTGAAATTAATGGGCCAGCACTATTTAGCCGTTGCCAATTTAATGGGCCAATGTTCCGTTGCAATTTTAATGGGCCATAGTACCGTGCCGTAAATATAATAACATTGTTATTATTATTATTACTATTATTATTATTATTATTATTATTATTATTATTATTATTATTATATATCTATATATTTTTAAATAACAAATTAAAACAAGTAGAATTTTTATTAAAACCAACAATTCCCCACCTTTAATAAAAATTTGAGTTAATCGGAACTTTCATACATCATAAGGGTGGCCTTGCCTTGAAACCCTTACTAGTGTTTCAACAATTCTCGTACTAGAGTTAAAGTGGACTTAGCCTTGAAACTTTAGCTTCTTGAAGGCGCGTAGAACCTATCACACATATGAAAGCTCAAAGTGTACATCAATTTTGGAAGTTCGCACATTACGGCCCTGTGCATTCCTGGATTTCATGAGCGCTCTAGAGAACTTGCCTGAGTTCTCATAAGAGGCGGCCTTTACCTCTACACTCATATAGGTGAGTCAGTCAAGGATGTGCTCATGGCCACACATCCCACCCGTATGGGCTACAGACTACATTAAGAGCTGTATTAGCTCAACCTCAATTACGGCAACAAGAAAGCATGCTCGACACAATAGGGATGGGCTATCAATTAATATCAAATACAAGGCATGCTACCTCAGTTACTCTATGATTCGTTTGTCCCTTTTCAAGGTATCCTCATGAGCAACTTATTCTTCTTTGGGCTTCAGTCTCATCCCCCTCGATGTTATCCAGATCTTATTTCTAGCTAGAGCTTTTGTTAATGGGTCAGCAATATTATCGTGTGACCTCACATGAACAATAATCACGGCGCCATTAGTAAGATGTTCTCTTACTATACTATGTTTTCTTCTCACAGACCTGGATTTTTCATTATAGTATTTATTATGCACACGTCCAATTGCCGCAGTGCTATCACATGCTATAGATAGAGAAATAAGCTCTGCCTCCATTGTGGATTTTGCTATAATTGTTTGCTTCTTTGATTTCCAACATATTGCACCACCACCTAAGGTGAACACATACCCACTAGTAGAAACAGCGTCTCCAGTGTGAGAATTCCAATCTGCATCTCAAAAACATTCAACAACAGCTGAAAATCTGTTATAATATAAAGTATAATTCACAGTCCTTTTTAGATATCTCATTAGACGATTAATGGCAGTCAAATGATGGAAAGATGGTTTATATGTGAACCTGCTCAAAACACCAACTGCATAAGCAATATCAGGACGTGATGTATCAGCAGCATATCTGAGACTACCAATAATTTTAGCATATTCACTTTGATTAATGACATTCTCATTCTTTTCAGTGGGAATGAAGTTAACATTCGGATCTAACGGTGTGCTAGCAGGCTTGCAATCATAGTATTTGAATTTTCTTAGGATCTTTTCTACATAATGAGATTGATCAAGTAAAATGCCATTGCTAAATCTATTTAATTTCATACCAAGGATAACGTTAGCCACACCCATATCTTTCATGTCAAAATTCCTTTTGAGCATAGTCTTTGTAGAATTTATGACATCTAGATTAGTGCCGAAAATTAGTAAGTCATCCACATACAAGCTGATCATCACATGAGAAATGCTAACAGACTTATAATATATACATTTGTCACTCTCATTTATTTTAAACCCATTATCTACAAGACAAGCATCGAACTTTTCATGCCATTATTTAGGGGCTTGTTTAAGCCATATAGAGACTTTGTTAATTTACACACTTTATGTTCACTACCTAGTTCTACAAATCCTTCAGGTTGGTCCATGTAAATTTCTTCAACTAAGCCTCCATGTAAGAATGTTGGTTTTACATCCATTTGATGTATCTCCAAATTGTGTACTGCGGCTATGGCAACTAACACCCGAATAGAAGAGACTTTAGCTACGGGTGAGTATGTATCAAAGAACTCAATATCCTCCTTTTGTGTAAAGCCTTTTGCCACCAACCTGGCTTTAAAGTTATCTATAGAACAATTAGGCCTACGTTTTCTTCTAAGAACCCACTTACACCCTATAGTTCTGCAACCTTTGGGTAGATCTACTAACTTCCATGTTTTATTAGCACGTAAAGAGTCCATTTCATCATTAATCGCTTCTCTCCAAAATTCACAATCAGTGAGGTGAGAGCTTCCTATATGGACTTAGGTTCATCCTTGACTAAACATATTACATCTTCAATAACAAGAGGATGTTCTTGTATATTATAAATTAAATAATCGGGGCCAAAATCCTTTTGAATCCTTGATCTCTTACTTCTTCTAGGTTCTAAGGTTGAAGAATCTACTGGAAACGTATTGTCAGGTTTAACCTCTGAGGAATTTTCAATATGGCCATTAATTTTTGTTTTAAAAGGAAACTTGCGTTCATGAAATATAGCATCTATTGTCTCTATAACTATATTATCCTCTAGGTTCAAGAATCTATATGCTTTACTATGAAAGGTATATCCTATAAAGACACCCCTAATAGCTCTTTCTCCTAATTTGGGAATTTTGGGGTCTGTTTTTCTAGCAAAGGCTAAACAACCCCAAACCTTTAAGTAATTCAAGTTAGGTCGTCTCCCTCTCCATAATTCATAAGGTGTTTGGAGTATTTTTTTTCGAGGTACTCTGTTAAAAACATAATTGACAGTGAGTATAGCCTCCCACCATAAATTCTTAGGTGCACTAGCGCTAACCATCATAGCATTAGTATAACAAATTAGTGTCCTATTTTTACGTTTTGCCACCCCATTTGAGGGAGGGGAGTAACCGGGAGTAACTTCATGTACTATCACTTCCGAACGAATAAAATCTATTAGCCCTAAAGTCTCATATTCCCTACCTCTATCAGCTCTAAAACTTTTATTCTTTTTATTAAAGCGATTCTCTACTTCTCTCACAAAAATTTTCAATTTTTCGAATGCTTCACTTTTATTTTTAATTAAGTAAACATAGGTGTACCTAGAAAAATCATCGATAAATGTTATAAAGTATCTTTTACCACTACGGGTTAAAATTCCTTCAAATTCACATATATCAGAATGAATGAGTTCTAATAATTCGGTACTCCTATGAACCGACTTATGAGGGCTTTTACTAATCTTGGTCAAACTACAATTTTTACATTTTTTTAAACTTATTACTAAGTTTAGGAATTAAACCAAGAAAGCACATAGAGTTCATATACTTACTATTAACATGACAAAGACGTGCATGCCAAACGTTGGCACGCGAAACAATGTAAACGGAAACTGAGTTATCTTTATTCATTTCAATGTTTAACTTGAACATACCATCACATGCAAACCCTTTCCTAACAAAGACATTATTTTTGGTGATCACATATTGGTCAGATTCAATAGTTTGCTTAAACCCGCTTTATTTAGCAAATATCCAGACATTAGATTTTTGCGGATTTCAGGGGTATGTAACACATCCTTAAGGGTCAAAACACGACCAGAAGTAAATTTAATTTCAATTTCACCAATGCCTAAAACTTTAGTCGTGTGAGAATCACCAAGTAACACTTTTTTCTCAACCTCTACCGGGGAATAGGTCTTAAACAAATTTCGGTCATGACAAACATGTCTAGAGGCACCCGTGTCAGCCCACCATCCATCGTAATTCTCTAACAAATTAATTTCTGTTAACATAGCCACAAGTGACTCCTCGGTCACATTAGCTTGAGGTGTGGGTCCATTTTTCCTATAATGACAATCTCTGGCAAAATGACCCATTTTTCCACAATTGAAACAAGCAACATTAGTACGTTTATGTTGCCCTTGACCATTAGGTGGGTTGCCTTGTTTTTTATATTTCTGACTGAATTTAGAACCATTTTTAGGACCATTTTTACGAGATCCATTATATTTTATTCTATTCCCCTTAGGTTTTAGATAGACATTGGACTTATTATTTTGACCCTTAGGAGTGTTTTCATGGGTAGAAATAAGATTTACCTTATTGTGGTCTCCATTAGTTACCTCATTATTGTCTTGTTTTCTCGCTTCTTCTTCTCATTGTAGTCGTACCATGAGGCTCTCGGTTGTTAGCTCCTTTTGCTTGTGACGAAGCCTCTTCTGGAATTCTTTCCAAGACTCGGGAAGTTTATCTATTATAGCAGCTACTTGCATTTGCTCATCTATTTTTACGCCCTCAGTTTTGATGTCATTAACAAGATTGAGGAGTTCTCGTGTTTGTATTTGGACCGACTTATCCTCTACCATTTGAAAACGGAATAATTTGCTACAAGTATACTTTTTCACCCCGGCTTGTTCAGTATCATATTTTTCTTGTAGCGCCGTCCAAATTTCATTTGCACTTTCATAGTTAAGAGAGTAATAATCATAAAGATCATCGGAAAGGCAATTAAGAATATAATTTTTGCAATCTTCTTCATCATTTTGCCTTTTTTCAACCAAGGTAGCATGTTTCCTTTTCTCCTCATCACTCATTTTAGTGACATCTTTCTCATTAGGGTCCTCGTTATTGAGAATCCATACTACCTTTATGAGTTTCAAATAAAATAAGATCTTTTTTGCCCAACGTTTGAAATGCTCACCGGAAAAACGGAAAGGCTTGTTAAGATCATTGGAAATAGGTGTAGTAGAGGTAGTATTGGCTATAGTGGAATCCATGAAACCGTCTTGAAACTATTGGAAAAAATAAACAAAAATTATTACCTCAATAGCGTAGAAATGAAGAGTTACCGATGAAGTAGAGTCGAGCGAAGCATGGATCGCGCTTTCTTTAAGACGGTTTCCACGCTCCTACTGATAAGCCCGATGCAGTAGGTAAATAGCGCGCCGGCCCCAAGATACAATGCTCAGCTATCGCTAACGCTCTTAGACCCTGCACTAATTTAAGAGGCCAAAACTATACTACCAAACACTCTTAACTCAAATATTATAAAGAAGGGAATTATAGATAAGTAGAAGAAGATGAATGCTTGTATTTTTTGTGTATAGAAAACATCACATTCTAGTCCCTATTTATAGGGTAAAAATAAAATCAATACAATAATAATAATATCAATATTTAGCCGTTGAAATTAATGGGCCAGCACTAATTAGCCGTTGCCAATTTAATGGGCCAATGTTCCATTGCAATTTTAATGGGCCATAGTGCCGTGCCGTAAATATAATAACATTGTTGTTGTTGTTATTATTATTATTATTATTATTATTATTATTATTATAATAATATATGTATATATTTTTAAATAACAAATTAAAACAAGTAGAATTTTTATTAAAACCAACACTTAATTGCACTAAATATGTTTTACTGTACTCTGGAAATAAATATAGTTAAATTCATTATGATTGTTTACTCACAATTGATCCTTCTATTGAATTCCCGTGAGAAAAGTAATTTAAACTACTATTATTATTCTTTTTCATATTACCTTCGTAGTTTCTGACTCGCTCTTCTTTTATAATTCATTAATAAAAAAAAACTCTTGTATACTCATTCCAAATGTCACACATATGGAATACTCTTGCCAAAACCTCTAAAATCAATTCGAATGCTTGTGAATCAATTAAGGGGACATCTTATGTTATAGATTCCTAGTAAAATATATGTTCCAACTTCACTTTACACTTTGACCAAAAAAAAAAAAAATAAACTTCACTTTACATAATTTCCCAACATGTAAAATTTCAATTACATGTTATAACCTAATCCTTTTAACACATCAAATTAACTAACATAGCATGCACGAGCACAGACTATTTCTTGGATTTAGAGTCATTGGATAAACACAATAAAATGAGTTGCTCATTTCTAAAGTAGTGTAGAAATGAGCAAGTCACGTGGTCCAATTTAGTGTAACAATCTAATTGAAATACACCAACATAATATTCTAGATCACCATCCACATAACCAAGAGAAGTTATCTAAATATTATATTCTGTCTTAGCAGACAATTAGTCCAAACTTATCACTAACTACGAATTGACTATTAAATAACATTTTAATTTGGTATCAGTCTATTTGTGGTGTAATCTTATCATCCACTAAAACAGATACTCTAAATGTCTTTTAAGGACTACGTCAATCCCATGGTATATTACTATAAAAAAGATAAAAACACACTCATAATAATAAATTTGTAATCATAAAGGCGAAAATAAATAAATTTTATTCGATAATAAAGTTATCCACAAAAATTGGGTTTTCCAAGATACCAATTCCAATACATGCCTCGCTTTATGCAAGGCCGGTTCTGACATTTTCAGGCCCCCTAGAAAAATTTTCAAATGGGACCTCTAAAAAATAATAATATTTCTCTTAAAACCTATTAATATTCATAATTGTTATTTCAAAAATCATAATCTGTAAAATTTGGATGCCACTAAAATTCAGAGGTCCCAAGCAGTTGTTTGGGGTTATGTCGAGCCCTGACTATACCACCATCCTTTGGTACCATATGGCTCATCACTATTAGATTCACTCAGGGTAAAGATCCCATGCAGTGTTGAAAAATACTGCATAATTAGCAGTGAGTGTGTGAGAGAGAAGAGGAGAAGAGGGGGGGGGGGGGGGGGGGGGGGGGGGGGATGCCAGGGGGTGTTTAATTTTTTTAATTTTAAAATTTAATTATTTTAAAATTATAAGTTTAAATTATTTATATAAAATCTATATCTATTATTTAAAAGGAAGTGTATAACTGCCCGCCCTTGTTTTGAAAACCTTCCATTACCCCATTTCCAAATTGTGAGGCCTTTTCAAACATAGAAAAATAATAATAATGGTGTATACTTTTTTGCCATAACCCGCATCTTTTCCTTTTTTATTTACTATTTAGTTAACTGTACTTAACCCTCAATATTAAGTTTACGAAAATTACCCACTATCTTTTTAACCCGCAAATCATACACGAAACATAATCCAAATATACAACACTACTTCTGTAACACCATAAATGAAAGCCATAAATAAAAGGGTAGATTTTATGGAATGTGTTTTAAAAGTAAAATGCCTATGAGGCTTTAATCACTAGGTTATTTTTGTTGGGAAAGTTATAATGAGGTGATAACAGCATCGGAAAATTTAAGATAGTTTTTTTGTGTTTATATGTGAGTAAAGGATAACAATATGAAATTTTCGCAACCCAATTTGGAGTATGATACAGTTAAACCAATAAATTTGCACCAAAAATTAGTGGCAGGTAAAATTGTGAATTTTGGCGACAGAATTAGTTGCAAGGCGCGGGAATTGCAGTTATAGAGCACACACCAGGCACATGCTTAGCAAAAATCAGTTAGCATCTTTTGATATTTTTAGATATTTTCCATTTCATGTAATTCCCTGCATTTTCCTTAATTTGATTGAATTCATTATAAATATAGCATGATGTAAAGATTGGAAATCATCAATGAAAGTTATCTTCTATCTTCTCCCTTAAATTCTCCCTTCTTTTCTCCCTCAAATCTCTAATTTCTCTTCTCCCTTAAAACTCTATCAATTACTGTATTTCTGATCAGAATTCTACAAAATTAGAATTCTGTATCACTGGTATCAGATCCCTCGATTCTCTTGACTGTGGGAATTTTTGTTCCTCATGGCCGAAAACACACGATCAGCAGCAGAAATGAGGAGAATTGAAGAGGCCATCACCACGCACCTTCAAACTAATTCGGAAGAAATGGCACGTTCCCAAGGCGACCTGAGATCAATAATGCTGGGCCTTAAGGATCTGGTCACTGCCTTAACCCTGCACCATGACCAATCTGGAACCCGAGGAGGAGGAGCTGATGGAGGATCCACCATTGCTGCCACGCACAATCCAGGAGGACACTAGGTTGCTACACCTCAAAATGGAAACCAACCACACCTTGCTCGATTGGGTAAAGTCAACTTTCCCCTCTTCCATGGTGATGATGTGAATGGTTGGGTATTCATGTGTGAACAATTTTTCTTGATTGATCAAACCCTCGAAGCGGATAAAGTGCGACTAACCTTTATCCACATGCGAGGATTATCCCTCCAATGGTATCAAAAATACATGAAAATTAGAGGGACCTTACCTATGCCCGGATGGACTGAATTTGTTAATGTGCTGAAAATGAGATTTGGAAATGCCTTCGAAGATCCTATGCCAGATTTAATGAGTCTAAAGCAAGATGGCTTGATTCGGGATTATTTGGCCAAATTTGATGCTATTTTGGTTCGCGCCGACTTAAATGAACCCCAACTCATCAGTTGTTTTTTAACCGGGTTGAGGGAAGACATTGCTTTAGATGTAAGATCTCGACAACCCACCACTCTCCACCACGCTATGTGTTTGGCTAAACTAGCTGAGGCTAAGTTTGAGGCCTTAGCCAAGCAGCTCAAATTCAAAAGTCCCTTTACTTCCCACTCCCAATACTCAAAAATCCGCCATTAACCCTTATAGAGCACCTCCTCCAAGGCCAAATAACCAACCCTCCAACTCTCCCAATTTCCCGAAACCTCAAAGAACCATGACAAAAACTGAACTGCAAGAGAGAAGCACCAAAGGTCTCTGTTATTTCTGTGATGAGAAGTTCAAATTGGGCCATAGATGCGAGAACAAAGGGCCCCAGCTCTTTGTTCTTGAAGTAGATGGAGAGGACGATGAAGGAGGACTTGAGGAGGGTGAAAATTCAGTACAGAATGATGAATTTACAGAGCAAACTGCTCATATTTCATTACACACCTTATCTGGAGCATCTACTTTTCAGACTTTGCGAGTCATTGGTTCAATCAAGAACAAGCCCATCCATATCCTGATAGACTCAGGATCAACCCATAATTTCATCGATGCGTCCTTAGCTTGCAGATTGCATTGCCAACAGACTTCAATTCCATCTATTGCAGTAGCAGTAGCAGTAGCAGTAGCTGATGGGACTAATCTTAGTTGCAACCGGCAATGTCAAGGTCTTAACTGGAAGATGCAAGGACCACTTATTGCTCCAATTTTCTCCTCATTCCCTTAGGGGGATGTGACATGGTGTTGGGGATAGAATGGCTCTCAACCTTGGGAGATATCAGCTGCAACTTCAGAAATCTCACAATGACATTCACTTATGCAGGCCTACCCAGAGAACTAAGAGGAAACAACTTCATTGCTTGTCATTCAGTCGGGGCTAAGGCCATTTCCAAGTCTCTATCTGAATCTCCCATCATTGCACTGCTTCATGTCCTACCAAAACAACCTTCAGATGCAGGGGCAAGCTTACAATCAATGCATTTGCACTCAGAATAGCAAGCCGACAATTCAGTGCCTCAGGAAGTTACTGCTCTTATTGCTCAATACAATTTACTCTTTGAAGAACCTCAACAGCTACCACCCACCCGGGGTTCTTTTGATCACAAAATCAACCTCAAAGAGGGTACTCAACCCATCAATAAATGTCCTTACCGTTATCCATCTCTGCAAAAAGATGTCATGGAAAATATAATCCACGAGCTGCTGAGAACTGGCTACATCCAGCATAGCTGCAACCCCTTTGCATCAGCTATAGTAATGGTTCGAAAAAAAGGATGGAGGATGGAGAATGTGCATCGACTATAGGGACTTGAATAACACTACCATAAAAGACAAGTTCATTATTCCCTTCGTAGAAGAATTGTTCAATGAATTGGGTAATGCAAGACTCTTCACCAAGCCGGATCTTCGATCTGGTTATTACCAGATCAGGATGCATGAAGACGATGTGCAAAAGACAGCATTCAAGACCCACTTTGGACATTTCAAATTATTGGTGATGCCTTTTGGCTTAACCAATGCCCCCTTTACCTTCCAAGCCCTTATGAACTCCATTTTTGCTCCATATCTCAGAAAATTTATGTTGGTTTTCTTAGATGATATCCTTATTTTCAGTGCTCAACTAGAGGATCACCTACACCACCTGCGTATTGTGTTCAACACCCTGCTGGAACATCAATTATTTGTCAAGAGGAGCAAATGCACCTTTGCTGCTACTAGAATTGAATATTTGGGCCACATAATCTTTCAAGGCAAGGTTGCTACTGATCCTCAAAAGTTGGAAGCAGTCAAGCAATGGCCAATACCTACAACCTTGAAGCAGCTCAGGGGGTTCTTGGGCCTTACGGGGTACTACAGGCGATTCATCCGACACTATGGAACGATGGCCAGACCACTCACTGAACTCACGGGCAAAGACAAACTACAGTGGATAGAAAGAGCTCAGCAGGCCTTCAACAAAGCTCAAAGATGCAGTCATTTCAGCCCCGGTTCTTGCTCTACCCAATTTTTCCATTCCATTTGAGGTTGAATCTGATGCGAGCAGCACGAGCATTGGAGCTGTCCTAGCCCAAGCAGGTCACCTGATAGCATTCCTCAGCAAATCCTTAAGCCCCAAACAGCAAGCACTATCAGCTTATGAGAGAGAACTTCTGGCTGTAGTAGCTGCTGTGCAAAAATGGCATCAATATTTGCTCAACAACACCTTTATTATCCGGACTGATCAACAAAGCTTAGAATACCTTCTCGAGCAGAAAGTTCACACCCATTTTCAGCAGCTATGGCTATCCAAATTAATTGGATTCAGCTATGTAATTGAGTATAAAAAGGGGAAGGAAAATGTAGTAGCTGATGCACTTTCAAGAATCTCGAGTCTGCAGGTTACTTGCATGATGTTCTCCTCAATTGACAGCAATCTTTATGCCATGATTCAACTAAGCTGGCAGTCAGACCCAACTCTTCAACAGATCATTTAAGAACTTGTTGCAGGTCTCAACAGCACCCCAAATACAGCTGGAGATCCGATTAATTAAAAAGAAAGGGGAAGCTAGTCATTGGGAATGATGAAGCTCTCAGAGAGAAGATCCTACGATGGCTGCACTCCTCCCCTAGTGGAGGACATTCTGGTCGAGATGCTACCATACACAGAGTCAAATCCTTATTCTTTTGGAAGGGACTCACCAAGGATGTAGCTCGTTTCATTGGACAATGCCCCACTTGTCAAGCCTGTAAAACTGAACCAATAGCCCCTCCCGGTCTACTTCAACCTCTACCAATCCCGGACTCAGTTTGGACTGACATCTCCATGGATTTCATCGAGGGCCTCCCTCAATCCTATAGAAAGAATGTCATATTTGTGGTGGTCGATCGCCTCAGCAAAGTCGCTCACTTCTTATCCTTGACACACCCTTATACAGCTCTCTCAGTAGCTCAACTCTACATGGATCAAGTCTACAAACTCCATGGGCTTCCTCACTCCATCGTTAGTGATAGGGATGCTGTTTTCCAAAGTGACTTCTGGCAAGCATTATTTTCCATACAAGGGGTTGAATTGCACTTATCCACCGCTTATCACCCCCAATCGGATGGGCAGACCAAGGTTGTCAACAGGGGACTCGAAACCTATCTCAGACGTATGTGCAGCACCCGACCTTCTTAGTGGTCCAAATGGCTACCTCTAGCTGAGTGGTGGTACAACACTACTTGGCAATCCTCCACACACAAGACACCCTATGAAGTTGTGTATGGGCAACCCCCGCCCATACACATCCCTTACATCCCTAGTGAAACCCAGATAGAAGCAGTCGATAGAAGTTTACAACATAGGGAAAGCATGAATCAGGTCCTTAAATACCATTTGGCTAGAGCACAAAACCGTATGAAGCAGATTGCTGACAAAAAATGCTCCGATCGAGTTTTTAAACCCGGTGATTGGGTTTATTTGAAACTCCATCCATACAGGAAAATCACAGTGGCCCACCAAACTTCTCATAAACTCTCTCCCAAGTTCTACGGCCCATTCCTAGTCCTCGCAGCTGTGGGGAAAGTAGCTTACCGCCTTGATCTTCCTGCTACAGCCCAAATACATAATGTTTTCCATGTCTCACAACTCAAGCCTCATTTCAGGGACCCTCCCACCACCATCACCCCGCTGCCAGACGACATTGAAGCCTCCCCATGCAAAGAACCTGAGCTAATCTTGGACAGAGGCATCGCCAACAGCAACAACCGAGCCGACACCAAAGTCTTAGTCAAATGGAAGGACCAACCACATGAAGCAGCTTCTTGGGAATTCTTATATGACCTTCAGTTAAAATATCCTGATTTTCACCCTTGAGGACAAGGGTGATGTTGGGGAGGGAGTATTGATACAGTTAAACCAATAAATTTGCACCAAAAATTAGTGGCGGGTAAAGTTGTGAATTTTGGCGGCAGAATTAGTTGCAAGGTGCGGGAATTGCAGTTATAGAGCACACACCAGGCACATGCTCAACAAAAATCAGTTAGCATCTTTTGAAATTTTTAGATATTTTCCGTTTCATGTAATTCCCTGCATTTTCCTTAATTTGATTGAATTCATTATAAATATAGCATGATGTAAAGATTGGAAATCATCAATGAAAGTTATCTTCTATCTTCTCCCTTAAATTCTCCCTTCTTTTTTCCCTCAAAACTCTAATTTCTCTTCTACCTTAAAACTCTATCAATTATTGTATTTCTGATCAGAATTCTACAACATTAGAATTCTGTATCAGAGTCATAGATTCAGGTTGGTATTTAATCACCCTCTGAAATTTGTTGTTAAATTTTCTATGTGGATATGTTTTTTCTATTGGTGTGTGAAGCCTCAAATAATTTGAGTGTTATAGTGGATTTTTGTTGGGGGATTTATGTGGGATTTTATTTATTTAGAGTTATAGAAAGCGAATGTTGGATCATTGATTGAATCTTTCAGATAGTAGAGACAATGTACTACTTGCCTCAAATGCACATTAAACAAGTGCAATATCAATTTTCTTCTTTTTCTACAATTAAATATTTGATGATTATCTTTGGTATTATTTTGTGAGTAATAGATTTGAGTTCGAATAAGTGATAAATATCTTCTTAAATCGTAGTGGATGGTTTGAATGAATCATAAACTAAATTATAAATTACAGAACTTTATTCCCTACAGTTTCAATGATCCATTAAAAAAAAAATCATTATTTTACATTTCAAAAAAGAAAACTACAATACAATTAAGTGGAAGTTGGCCAGAAAGTGGAGCAATCGCCTAACTAAGATGAATATTTTGAGGATAATTTTTTGGGTAGATAATTTATTTGCTTTTTACCAATTTAAAAAAATTACCGCTATAAAATGCTTGTAACATTTGTTACATGCATTAATTTATTTGGCCACAATGTAAGTAACCTCCCACTACCTCCCTAAAAATACATTCAAATCCATATATATATATATTTTTAATGGAAGAACTATGAATTATGATGTTTATAGAATATAATTTGGATATCGTTACATTCACTCCCTTACTTCATAAACAATATTCTTAATAGTTGTGTATTGCTACTCTATTCAGGTGCCCATTCGGATTCTCCTTCTTATGGCTTATAAAATTACACAAAATTGTGAAAATTTTGATTTTGAACTTCTATAAATTAATAGCTCTTTCTATAAATTAATAACTCTTTTCTCATGCATTAGGTACACATATACTAACTCTAAGAATCACATAATTTTGAAATTTTAAAAAATAATGTCTGCACATTAAGAATTGATTAAGGAAATTCACAGTCTATTCAACAAATGTGTTTACATATATAACTCATTTGTACATTAAAAACCCCAAAAGAAAAATTGTTGATGTATTTTCAAAATGAGAATTGTTAATGAAGTGTTTGAAATTTGTCCCAATGTTGTTTGAAGTGTTTTTTATTTGTATGGGATGTGTGTCGACACACAGGACTCGTGGGTCGAGACACAATCTTACAGAACCAAATTGCAAAGTTGTGTGTCGACACACAGAGCCCGTGTGTCGACACACAATCTTACAGAAGCGCACGGAATAGATTTGTGTGTCAACACACAGGGCAAATTTTGACGGTTTACTTGCGCGGTTTATTCCAGTTTTTGGCGCTCCTTTTTGAGGTGCTTTTAGGAGACGTGTCTTTTCACTCTTAACATATATAATAGCCCCTTTGATTAGATTTGTTTTCACTCGAATTAATACAAAAGATTGCAAGAACTTTGTTTGTGAGTGATTACTTAAAAGTGTTGAAAGTTCTTGAACAAAATCTTTATTCTCATTCATCTCTTCTATCTATCATCTTACACACTTTCTCTTCATCATTTTGGTTGTCATTGTATCCCCGAGACTATTTCCTACACTGAAATAAGTCATAAGGAAAGTGACTACACGGCCTCGACACCAGAGATCTCTAGGATGCCTGTTCTTGCAAGTTTTGCAAGTGCTTACACAAACAATCTTAAGACTTATTCTTGTTTTGTGATCTTGGTTTAATATGGCTTTGTCATTGAGGGAAATGACAGCAAATTTTGTGAAGTTGGACCGTTTTGATGGCAGTAATTTTCGCCATTGGCAGAGGAAGATGCACTTCCTGATCATTACCCTGAATGTGGTGTATGTTTTGAATACACCATTCCCTGCCCCTAGCACTGAGGAGGAGGAGATGCTGGCCAAGCAACAAACCCGGTTGAAATAGGAGAATGATGATTACATCTATAGAGGGCACATACTGAATGGGATGACGGATGCCCTCTTTAACATCTACTCCAATGTGCCTACCGCAAAGGAATTGTGGGACACTCTAGAGGCACGCTACATGGCTGAGGATGCCATAAGTAAGAAATTTTTAGTTAGTCAGTTTAATAATTACAAGATGGTTGATGAACGTCCGGTCATGGAGCAATTCCATGAAATTGAAAGAATTTTAAATAACTTTAAACAACATAGCATGAATATGGACAATACCATTGTTGTGTCTTCTTTGATTGACAAACTTCCCCCTTTGTGGAGAGATATTAAAAATTCTCTCAAACACAAAAAGGAAGACATGTCAATCGAAGAGTTGGCTAACTATTTACGAATTGAGGAAGGTTACTGGTTACAGGATGACCACAAGGATTGCCCCAATGACATTGGGAAATTCAATGTTATAGAAGAAGGCCAATCAAGTAAAGGAACTAAAAGAACCGGATGTTCCCAAAAGAAACGAAACAAGAAGAAGGCCAAAATGGTCTGTTGGGAGTATCAGAAGCCCAGTCACCTAAGGAGGGACTGTTTTCACCTAAAGAACAAGAAAGGTAAGGAGCTTGATCATCGCAATAAAAATTCTAACGATGGGTTCGTGGCAATGATATAAGAGATCAACCTAGTTGAGAGTGATGACTCTTGGTAGGTTGTCTCAGGGGCCACAAAACATGTTTGTAAAGACGAGGGTTTCTTCAAAGATATAGAACCCATAGACAACGGAACTGTGTTGTTTATGGGAAACGGAGCGAGTGTACCGGTTAAGGGCAAGGGAAAAGTTGACTTACTTTTCACTTCCAGGAAAGCGCTTACCCTAACCGATGTACGCTACGCCACGGATGTTAAGAAGAACCTTGTGTTTGGTGGCCTACTGAACAGGTTCGATTTCAAGTTGGTCTTCGAGGCCGACAAGTTTGTTTTGTCGAAGGGGGTGTATTTGTGGCAAGGGATACCTATGTAATGGGATGTTTAAATTAAAGTTGATAATAAAATAACTAGTTTGGTTTATATGCTGGACTCTTTGTATTTATGGCATCAAAGATTAGGACATGTGAACTTTTCTAGTATGCATGAAATGGTTAATTCGCCATTGATGCCACTTATTTATAAAGTGGATGATAAATGTAAAACGTATATGTCGACGAAAATAATGAAGTTACCATTTCCATCGGTACAAAGAGAAACGAACTTCCTTGATCTAGCACATAGCAATCTGTGTGACTTTAAAAGTACTCCGACCATAGGTGGAAAAAGATATTTTATAACTTTCATTGATGATTCATCGAGATTTTGCTATGTGTATTTAATCAATCATAAAGATGAGTCACTAGAGAGGTTTAAGGCATATAAAGCGGAAACCAAACTACACTGTGAGACCTTCCTCAAACGACTTAGATCAGACCGTGGTGGAGAATACTATGATCTCAAGTATTTTGAAATCATGAGTATCGTGCATGAAGTCACAGCACCCTACATGCCACAACAAAATGGCATGGCTGAGCGAAAAAATCGGACACTAATCGAGATTGTACATTCCATGTTATCGTATTCCGGACTCAGTTATGGGTTTTTGTGTGAAGCTACATCAACGGCAACTCATATTTTAAATCGAGTTCCAAACAAGAAAACTAAAATAATCCCTTATGATAATTGGAATGGTTGACCCTCGAAGTTGAGTTATCTTAAATTGTGAGGGGTGTAGGACGGTCGTTAAAGTCCCTGAACCTAAATGTAAAAAGTTAGGTGAGCGAAGCATCGACGCTATATTTGTTGGATATGCGCCGCATAATAAGGCGTATCGATTTTATGTAATTGAGCCAAATGATTATATGAATGTTAATACGATAATATAATCAAGAGATGCCATTTTTTATGAGAATCAGTTTACCTCTATTCCTAGACCAAGGGATTATGTACAGGTTGAGATTGACACTCCAGTGTCGTATGATGATGTTGATCATCATGAGAGGGAACAAGTCTTTGAGAATGCTCTAGAACTCCGAAGGAGTAAGAGAGCGAGGAAAGAGAAATCTTTCAGAACAGACTTCTACACATTTCTGGTAGAAGGCCCAACTAATTATATGGACCCTGTAATTTCACATTGTTGTGTCATGGAGGGTGACCCCATGACGTTTGATGAGGCTATGAGGTCTCATGATGCCTCCTTTGGGCGAGAGGCAATAAATGATGAGATGGATTCCATCATGGGCAATAATACCTGGATATTAGTGGCTCTTCCACGAGGTAGAAAGCCTATCAGGTGTAAATGGATCTTCAAGAAGAAGATGAAAGTAGATGGAATTATAGATAAGTTCAAAGCCCGATTGGTAGCTCAAGGGTTTACCCCAAAAATATGGGTTAGACTACTTTGATACATATGCCCTAGTGGCGAGAATATCTACTGTAAGAGCTTTGATTGCTCTTGCCTCCATTTATAAGCTAGTGATTCATCAAATGGATGTCAAAACGGCATTTCTGAATGGTGAACTAGAAGAGGAGGTGTATATGAAATAGCCGGAAGGTTTTGTTGTTCCAGGCCAAGAGAGAAAGATATGTAAACTTATACGCTCTCTATATGGGCTAAAGCAAGCCCCAAAGCATTGGCACTAGAAATTTGATCAAGTTGTTCTAAACAACGGATTCATTATAAATGAATCAGATAAGTGTGTCAATGAATCGGAAAAGTGTGTCTATAGCAAGTTCGAGAATGGCAAAGGGGTCATGATCTATTTATATGTCGATGACATGTCAATTTTCGGTAATGATTTGGATCTGGTAGAGAAAACTAAACAGTTTCTCTTAGTGAACTTTACTATGAAAGACATGGGTGAGGCTGAGGTGATCCTCGGTATAAGGATTGTAAGGAATGGTGGTGCAATATCCTTGACACAATCTCACTATATTGAAGTTGTGTTGAATAGATTCAACTATGGTGCATGTGCACCGTTGTCCACTCCAATGGACCCTAGTGTGAAACTAGTACCGAATGTGGGCACATCGCAGTTGGAGTATGCCCGAGTAATTAGATGTCTTATGTACGCCATGACTAGCACTAGGCCTGATATAGCCCATGCTGTGGGAAAACTTGGTAGATATACTAGCAGTAGGAGTAAACTGCATTGGCTTGTGGTGTATAGAGTATTGAAGTACCTTAAGAGTACCATGAATTATGGTATTTCTTATGTAAGGTATCCTCCCATTTTGGAAGGATACTCTGATGCCAATTGGATCTCCGATGTGGAAGATCATGCATCCACAAGCAGATGGGTACTTCTGCTTGGTGAGGTTGCGGTTTCTTGGGATTCTAAGAAACAGACTTGTATATTTGATTCTACAATGGCGACAGAGTTCATAGCTCTTGCTTCTTCGGCTAAAGAAGCTGAGTGGTTAAAAGATCTCTTGTATGAGATTCCTTTGTGCCCTAAGCCGATCTCACTGATATCTATCCACTGTGACAGTTAGGCTAAATCGTATAGTGCGGTGTACAATGGAAAGTTCAGGCGCATTGGTGTAAGACATAGTATTGTGAGAAAAATTATTCAAGAAGGTGTCATCACTATGGATTTTGTGAAAACGAGTCAGAATCTAGCAGATCCGCTAACAAAAGGCCAAGCTAAAGACTTGGTTATGAAAACTAATGAAGGGATGGGATTGAAACCTGTCATTGTTAGTCACCCATGATAGGCCCTCAACTCTACACCTGGTATGACATCAAGTCTCGGGTTCAATGAGTGAGACTTATCATCCGTGTAACTGCAAGCACTAAAAGAAAAATTTTCCATACTGCGTGAGAAGTGCTTGGTTACCCGCGTTAAAAAATCTAAGAGGATGAGCGTATGCTCTTAATGGATCTAGGTTTATATTATTACTAAATGTCGAGTCGTAGGGACATGATCAGTGGGGTCTACCTTAGTGAGTGTGAAGTTTGGCCACTTCAAGGAGTGATTTTTAACAAAGGGTTTAACTCTAAAACACTTGCGAAGGGTATAGGACATAAGGCTACATATGTGTCGATCTCGGAGCTGTAGCGTGTGTACAGGGAGTACGTCTTGTGCGTGTTGATATGTTCAGTTAGTCAAATGGGTTGTATAGTCCAAAGCATGGTCTACCATTTCGATCCGATTAACTGTAAACATGTCCTCACTAGCTGGGGGTTCAATCAAGAGACACCCTCATTGATGCACAATAAGGCCTCCTTTAATTTAGAGATGTTATATGTGAGAATGATTGTATTTTGAAAATGGTGAGGGAATGTTGAATTTCAAAATGACAATTGTTAATGAAGTGTTTAAGATTTGTCCCGATGTTGTTTGAAGTGTCTTTTATTTATATGGGATGTGTGTCGACACACTGGGCTCGTGTATCGACACACAATCTTACAGAACCAAATTGCAGAGTTGTGTGTCACACACAGAGCCCGTGTGTCAACACACAAACTTACAGAAGCGCATGGAATAGATCTGTATGTCCACACACAGGGCATATTTTGACGGTTTACTTGCGCGGTTTATTCCGATTTTTGGCGCCCCATTTTGGGGTGCTTTTAGAGACGTCTCTTTTCACTTTTAACATATATAATACCCCCTTTGATTATATTTGTTTTCACTTGAATCAATACAAAAGATTGAAAGAATTTTGTTTGTGAGGGATTACTTAAAAGTGTTGAAATCTCACTCTTAACATATATAATACCCCCTTTGATTATATTTGTTTTCACTTGAATCAATACAAAAGATTGAAAGAATTTTGTTTGTGAGGGATTACCTAAAAGTGTTGAAAGTTTTTGAACAAAAATTTCATTCTCATTCATCTCTTCTATCTCTCCTCTTACACACTTTCACTTTATCGTTTTGGTTTTCAATGTATCCCAGAAACTATTTCCTACACTGAAATAAGTCTTAAGGAAAGTGACTACACAGCCTCGACACCTGAGATCTCTAGTATACCCGTTCTTGCGAGTTTTGCAAGTGCTTACACCAACAAAAATTGGTATAGATGTTTCAATAATAAAAATGCTCATTTCTTTTTAGATTATACAAAAAAAATTAGTTCTTTTTTTGATATTATGTAATGATTGAGGGAGTTGTGGATATATTTATATGAGCTATTTACATTTTATAAATAATAAAAATGATCCTAACATTTTTAAATTCATAAAAGTACCCTAAGTTTTTGTGTTTTAATTGAAAAAACACCTTTTTGGCGTGTACCTTTATTTTCCTAATACTTTTCTTGAACGAAAATTAAAAATGAAATTAAACCTAAAAATATTTGTACACTATATTTGCACCAAATCTCTATATATTATAAAAGAGTATCTCTCCCCAAATCTCTTAAAACCACACTAAGATTTTAGAGTAGGCATTTAAACTTTCATGAAAAAAGATTAAGAAAAAACAAGCTATAAAGAAAAAAAGTAAAAGAAATTATATAATTAAGATTTGAAAAAAATAAATTACATTACTAAGAAATTAAAAATGACAATTTAATTTTGAAATATTTAGAACCTGCCGATGCGACATTAAATTTTTTAAATTGTAAACGCCCTCCATACATTGCACCAAAAAACACTAGTAATTTTAGATTTAAGTTATTTACATAATTTTAATATATAAATTTATATTTTAACTATTTATTGATTAGATATCAGTTAAATTATAGTTGTCATTTGATGTTTTGAAAAAAAAAATTTAACATTTACCAAAATAATAATCATTTTGGTATAAGTTAAATTTTTGTTCAATTTCTGGGTAAAGATCCCATGCAATGTTGAAAAACACTGCACAATTAACAGTAAATGTGTGTGAAAGAGAGGAGGGGTGAGGGGGTATTTCTTTTTTTTTAATTTTAAACTTTAATTATTTTAAATTATAAATTTAAATTATTTATATAAAATAATTTTAAATTTAAGTTATGTATATAATTTAAATATATAAATTTATATTTTAACTATTTATTGATTAGACATCTGTTAAATTATCATGGTCATTTGATATTTTGAACAAAAATTTAACAGATACCAAAATAATTATCACTTTTGTATCCGTTAAATTTTTGTTCAAAACATAAAATGACAACGATAATTTAACAGATATCTAATCAATAAATAGTCAAAATATAAATTTATATATTAAATGATGAAATATTATTTTATTATTTAGGTGCCCGTTAATTTTTTATTGAAAATATCAAATAACAATAAAAATTTGATAGATATCTAATTAATAAATAGTCAAAATTTAAATTTAAAATTTAAAAATATTTTATATAAATAATTTAAATTTTATAATTTTTAAAATAATTAAATTTAAAATTAAAAAAAATTAAACACCCCCTCCCCCTTCTTCTCTTACAGACGCTCACTGCTAATTATGCAATATTTTTCAACAGTACATGGGATCTTTACCCATTCACTCATGAGCACCATGACTCACCACCATCTTCTCACTAAGGCTACTACTCCATTTAGCACCATCCACTACTATTAGTTACCACCACCATTTTAAATTCCTATCACACATCATGGCTTATGACCCCTATAATTTCACCTCACTATGATCTTCCGCCTCCATTACCTGTCACCATGACTTGTCAGCACCATGGTCCACCTTGATCAACATAAATACTCCCTTTGATGACCATAGTAAGCCATCACGAACCTCGTACTACTAAAGTTGTCTGTTATTTTTTATAATTTTTCAGCACCATTATGATCCATCCCACTATCATGACTGACCACCACCACCGCCACTACCACCAACCATTGGTTACTTCATATTATTAAATCATTTATTGTCATATGATAATAAATAATTTTTTTTTAAAATATATATTCAAATACTGCATTTTTGCATTAAATAACCAAGCAGCGCATTGTATATATATATATAAAGATCTTATTTAAATAGACAAGTTGAAAAAATGAATTAAACGCACCCCTACAGATAAAATAGTCGTATAAAATAAATTGATATAATAAACAATTAGAGTATATTAAAGAATTTCTTAAAATTTAAAAATTTTAATATTGTCTATTTTTATATAAAAAGTCAGACAAAGTTTCTCTAATTTATACTTATAGTATAAATATTAATAAAAAAAATTGAATAATATTATTAATAGCCAAAATTATTATTGTCAAAGCATGATGGTAGTTTTTACTAAATTTATTAGGGTATTATTATTAATATCATTACTTTGACATAATAATTTTTGCACTAATAATTCACAAATAATATTTATATTTAAGGCAATTATTACTTAGGTATCTTAAGTTTGAGCATCTATTATTTACGTACCCTAGTATTTTAATATATATAATGGATCACCATGAGGTATGAATATTTTTTTACCTAATTACCCTATGTCAAAGTTTGGTAAATTTGTGTAAGAATTTAACCAATTTATAAAGAGAATAATGATGTATTATATGATTACGATAATATATATAAATGATGGTAATGTTTTAATTTAACGATTGGGGTTACATCATAATTAGAGTGAATTATCAAATGATTGAAGAAGAAGAGGATGAAGATTTGAGAAAGAATTAGGGTTTGAGATAATTATTCCTGATTATTTGCTTGACAAATTACATGTACAATATATTATTTATATGGAGATATTTTTCAAAATTGCACGTTTGAAAATTTTTATTCTCAAAATAATATGCTTAAATTTAAAATCACCAAAATAATATGCTAAAATTTAAAATCACTAAAATAACACGCTCAGTCAGCAGCACACATGCCCACATGTCACATAAGCAAGGGCAAAAAGGTAATTTTCACTTGTAACAAAAAGGAAAAATGTGGGATGTGATTGTGGAAACTCATGTAAGAAAGAAATTGTAATAAAAGTTTTGATGTGATTATATAGTTTAATTGTAATAAAAATCTTAATGTGATTAGATAGAGATTGATTAAAAATAAAAAAAATTAAGTAAGCACTACACATTAATAAAACGTATATTTTATATATATATATATATAGGTATTATTATATATTTAGCTTTATATTTAATTTGGATAAACCATATATTAAAATTGATATTATGTAAATATGGTTATTGTATAAAAAAAAAAGAAAAAACTGATAACACATTATCATGAAATGACTGATAAAAAATATTAGAAATATTTAACATATCTTTAGCATAATTTCGCATGTTAAACGTTTACAATTATAGTTTACATGAGTAAGCCGATTTTTCATAACAATTGTGATATATATATATATATATATATATATGCACAATTCTTATAAAAAAGTGAGAGGGGCGAATCTTGACCATTCATTGCACGGCTAAGATTGTCCCTTTTCTTATGGGAATCCCCAAAAAACAGAAAATTTCCCTACCCCCCTCCCTCAACTCTTCCTTTCTTTCTCTCTCTCTCTTACCGCCGCCGGTCTGCCCGCCATCCCTCTTTTTTCTCTCTTTTCCAATCCCCCTTTCTCTCTCCACTATATCCCTTCACCCCTATCTCCCGCCGCTGCCACCCATCCATCAGCCCTTCTTTTTTTCTTTCTTCCAACACCCCTTTCTCTTCCCCCCATATCACTTCATACCTCACCTCCCGCCGTCGTCGCAGGTTCGTCACCCCTTTTATCTCTCTCTTCCAATACCCTGATGCAGTAAAAGAAATAAAGAAGAAACTGTAGTTAAAATTCGTATTGAATTTCCGGCGAGAAATTGGCGAGAAGGTCCTAGCACATGAGCAGCACATGGCACAGGAGTTAGTTATGCTATTGTTAGATAATTTCAGCTATATTTCTATTTTTAGCTCTTTTTTACAATCTCTTGCAATTCCTTTAATTTTGTTAATTTTTCAATATAAATAGGAAAAGGATGTATAATCTAGGGTTATGAATGAAGTATGCTTTCTCTCTTCTCCCTTAAACCTCTAAAACCCTCATTTTCTCCCTTAAATCTCCAATTGTTACGGTTGAATTGGAATTGTTACTATTGAATTGGGAATTTGGTATCAATTGGTATCAGAGCTCTGATCTTTTCGATCATGGGCAGAGTGTGAGCTCAAATGGCCGACAACACACGATCAGCTACTGAAATGCGAAGGATCGAGGGGACTCTATCATCACATATTAGAACTACCAAAGAAGTGGCGAAGCATACAATTGGGGAGCTGAAAACGCAAGTGCAAGAGCTCAGAGAGTTGGTCACTGCAATGTCTCTGCAACAAGGAAGATCTGGGGACTAAGGAGGATTGGGTGATGGTGGATCCAGTTCTGCTGCAATAAATGTGGTGTGTGGTGATCAGATTTAGGCTCCTCATGTTGGTAATCACTCTTATTCAGCTAGATTGAGTAATGTAGACTTTCCCTTATTTAATGGAGATGATGTGATTGGTTGGTTGTATATGTGTGAACAATCTTTTTTCATTGATCAAACCTCTGAAATTGATAAGGTTAGATTAGCCTCTATCCACTTAAGAGGATTAGCCCTCCAATGGCATCAGATTATATGAGGACGAGGGGAAATCTTGCTATGCCTGGCTGGAATGAATATGTAATGCACTTAAAATGAGGTTTGGAAGTGCTTTTTAAGATCCAATGTCAGAGTTAATGAGCTTGAGGTAGGATGGGTCAGTGAAGAATTACTTAGCCAAATTCGATGCTGTATCAGTGAGAGCAGACTTGAATGAACCACAACTAATCAGTTGTTTTCTGACTGGATTGCAAGATGATCTTGAATTGGAAGTGAGGTCGAGACAGCCTGCTACTTTTCAGTATGCAGTATGTTTAGCTAAACTTGCAGAGGCCAAGGTCGAAGTGTTGGCCAAACAGCTAAATTACTCAAAAGTACCCTTACTTCCCACACCCAACACACAAAAATCTACCCTGAATCCTTATAGATTTGTACCTCTAAGAAATAACCCACAAACTTAAAATATCCCAAACCCAAATAGACCACAAAGAACCTTATCTCGAGCTGAATTGCAGGAGAAGCATGCTAAGGGGCTGTGCTACTTCTGTGATGAGAAATTTGAAATGGGGCACAAATGCAAGAACAAGGGGCCTTAGCTCTTTGTGATTGAGGTGGATGATGAGGAAATTGAGGAGGATAATGAGGAAGAGGTGCAAATCATAGGAAGGGATGATTTGACTAAATTCACTGCTCATATTTTTTTTCACAAGAATAAAAGGGATTGAAGGAATAAAAGGGATTGAAGGAATAAAATATTTTTTTTGTTGTTATTACTTTTTTCTCCATCAAACTTATGCTTATATAGACAAATAAAGTTTACTATCAAATTCAATTTCCTTCTCCCAACGTTCGGTAAAAATTCTCCAGTGTTGAGCAGAAAATAATAGCACTTAATTTTTTTTTTTTTAATACATGCATAAGTCAAGATATGAATTCCCTATTGATGCAACGTTCGAAACGGCTAAAGCATTCAAACATCATTTTTAATCTTAAATTCTAAAAATTAAGTATTTCAATTTAAAAAAAATAAAATTCCGTTTTCTAAGAAATTATTAGTTTTTTTCTAAGAAATTATTTTCACAAGAAAATAATATAAAAAATTTATTTTTAAATCACAAAAAATAAACAATTTTTCCAACAATCCCCTACATGATTTAAAAATTATAAAACTTCATGAGCACTGTATTTTATTAATACACGTAGGTACTTTTCGACTTTGAACCAACACTTAGTGTAAATGAGCTTTGACTTGGAGAAACCATAGTAGCATAGATGCTTTGAACTAGATCTCTTATAACCAGGTCTAGACCAACCACACACAAAGAATACTGGTAATTATAAAGTTATATCAGTAGGGCGCGTTACGGTCATGCGCACAAATCCTATCTTATGAGTGTTATTAGGGAACAACCCATTTCCCACAGTGGCGACCCCACCACCACACCCACGTAGGTGAACCCTTCAAGGGAGATCTGTGATCATCACCCCGCACAGATTGTGCCATCAGGTCCATTAAGAGTTTACCTCTTCCTTGAACATCACAGTAAAGAGCACCTCACCTTAGGAATGGAACCCGGGAATACCCCGCTATAAATAGTATAACTTGTGCTCTTTCAACCACCCATCAGTTTTGTTTGTATCCGTTGAACCTCATTTATATGTCGCCATACCTCTGAGGATGGGTTTCCACTGTGGTGATTAGTCTATGGGCTTCAGTCCCATTCCCCTCGATGATTGAACAACTTGTTGGCGCGCAGTCCTTTTGTGAGCGGATCCGCTATATTATCTTCTGACCTGATAAAATCAAGAACAATCACACCATGAGAAATTAGATGTCTTATCGATCTATGCCTTACCCTTAGATGCCTCCTTTTCTCATTAAAACTTTTACTTTTAGTCTTAGCTGTTGCAGCTTGACTATCACAATGTAATAAAATTGGAGGTATGGGTTTAGACAATAATGGTATGTCAACCATAAAACTTTTAATCCATTCAGCTTCAGTACTAGTGTCACTATTTCAGCCTTCATAGTGGAATGAGAGATAATTATCTACTTTGCAGACTTTCAAGATACTGCACCACCACCAAATGTAAATACATAACGTCTTGTTGATTTAGTGTCTTCAAAGCCTAAAGGGGTAAGGTTACGTACATCTCTCCTCCCCCCCCCCCCCCCCCCCCCCCCCCACAAACCCAGTCTCGGTGTGAGCCCTTGTGGCACTGGGGCGGTTGTTGTTGTTGATCATGGCATGACTGGTCTCTAAGTTCAGGCTTTTGGACCTCTAAAACCAAATGCATGATGCACCTTTTTGAGCATTGCTATCTCATCCTTGCAACTTTTGTGTATTAACCTTTTTTTTATTGCCACTATTTTGCTACTGCATCCTTGCATGACTAGTCCATAACGAGTCTTCATACTGTGGTTACTTGGGGCCTGTTGCCGGCTTGATCTTTTTTGCTCTACTGTTGCTCGATGTTTGGTGCTTACTGCTTTGTGTTTTGCTTTGCTTTGCTTTGCGATTTGTTGCTCGATGCCTTACTACCACTTTATTGTTTCGTTGCTTCTTGCTTCTTACTTTTTAAAGTTGGGAGCACTCGGACGCAACCTCTTTTTAGGGTCACACCCTGAAGGGGTAAGGTTGCATACATCTCACACGCCCAGACCTTGCCTCGGTGGGAGCCCTTGTGGCACTAGGACCGTTGTTGTTGTTATTGATCATTGCATGACAAGTCTCCAAGTTCAAGCTTTTCGGACCTCTAAAACCAAATTCTTGATGCACCTTTTTGAGCATCACTGGCTTATCCTTACAAATTTTGTGTTTCTAAGCTCTAAGTGCAAGTTTTTTAATTTTGAAAACCATGCGCATGATGTGTACCACCCATCTAAAACTATTTCAGTTAGAATGAGTGGTGAACCATGAAGCTCATATCATCAGCATTGGTATGCTCTACATAAGAAGATAAGTTGTAGTTCTTGAATCAGTTTTGAAGGTGTATATAGTTGGAATGGCTAGGGTTTCATGCACTAAGTGTTAAACAGGGTAAGTGTCCACTTTTGGGGCTAATGAGGCTTTAGGGGGAGTTGTGATAGGAGTCTTGAATCAGGCTTTAGGGGGAGTTAGGGCTAATTAGGCTTTAGGGTAAGTGTCCACTAATGTGCCACACTTTGAAGCTGCGGGAATGGATCGTAGAGAGGAGATTACCACAACAGACAAAGGTGTCTGAGAATCAATTCGAATTTATGCCCGGGAGATGTACAATAGAGGCTATCCACTTCCTAACGAGGACGATAGATAGATACTGGGAGAGACAAAAGTATCTCCACATGGTTTTCATTGATTTGGAGAAGGCATATGATACAATGCCAAGAGAGGTCTTATGAAGGGTCTTGGATAGGAAAGGCATTCTGGCATCTTATATCCGGGCCATTAGAGACATGTATGACGACGCACAAACAAATGTGCGTACAGTGGAATGAGAGATAGAAGCCTTCCCGATAACAGTCGGGGTAACTCAGGAATCTGCCTTGAGTCCCTTCCTGTTCATACTGGTTGACGTGCCTTGGTGCATGTTTTTTGTAGATGACATAGTGTTGGCAGGGGAATCTAGGGAAGAGGTAAACAAGAAGCTGGAAGTGCAGGGAAGGGTGATGGAATCGAAGGGCCTACGAATCAGTAGATTTAAGACCGAATAAATGGAACTTAAGTTCCACCCCTCTACCACACCTAGCATAGTAGACATTAAGGCAAGATCTGAGACCATACAAAGAAAAGAGAGTTTCAGATACTTGGGTTCAATGGTGTAGCACAACGGCAAAGTGGACGAGGATGTCAACAACTAGATTAGAGTAGGCTAGCATAAATGGAGGATAGCGTCCATGGTACTTGGCAATGGATGGATCCCATTAAAGCTAAAGGGGGAACACTACAAGACAGTAGTGATATGTCCTATGGACAGAGTATTGGCCGATGAAACAACATCACACATAGAAGATAAAGGTAGCAGAAATGAGGATGTTGCGGCGGATGTGCGAACATACAAGGAAGGACAGGATCAAGAGTGACGTTATAAGAGGCAAATTAGACGTCGCACCGATTGAGGATAAATTAAGGGAGCAACATTTGAGGTGGTTTGGACATGTTAGGAGGAGACCTTCCACTGCTTCAGTTAGGAGATGCGAACAGCCCCATACTACGCTAGGGAGGAGAGGAGAGGCAGGCCTAAGAAGCAATGGATGGAGACGATCAGACAGGGCCTCACCCACCTAAACCTACGGCAGGAGATGGCCTTAGATAGAGCTTAGTGGAGGGCTAGCATAAGGGTAGCCAATATAGCAGCTTAGAGGAGTGCTTCCTTTATGGTTGGCACTAGAGTTTCTAGGTGTCTTAGCTCTTTTTGGCGTAGGTATTTGAGCTCTTATTTGTTTATAGGTGCACTTGTATATGTGTGTACTTGTGGGCATGCAGTGATCTTCCTTGAGTTTTGCTTCATATCACTTGGCTTATGTTGTGTTTGATTCTAATTCAATGTTGCTATCATACTTTCAAGCTATATGCTTCCAGGACGACATGCTCTTCAGGTTGGGACTCCTCGAACACAGCCTCTCTTCAAGGTAGCACCCTAAAGGGGGAAGGCTGCATACATCCACCCCCCCTAGACCCTGCTTTTGCGGGAGCCTTCGTGGCACTGGGACTGTTGTTGTTATTGTTGTAGAGTCTGCTATCCAATTAGCATTGCTAAATCCTTCAATCAGCAGGAAAACCACAATAATGAATAGCATAATTTATAGTTCCATTTAGGTATTTAAATACCCTCTCTAAAGCACTCCAATATAAAATACTTGAGTTGTGTATATCTTCCTAATCTAGACATAGTAAAAGATATATCAGGTCTAGTATGATTGGCCAAATGCATCAAAGATCCAATTATTTGGGAATATTTATATTGTGAATACCTTCACCCATATTCTTCGTTAACTTCATTGTTGGATCAAAAGGGCTTAAAATAGGCGTAGCATTAGCATAACCAAACTTAAACAACAATTTCTCAATGCAGTTTGCCTGAGACAATATAATGCCATTTTCATTTTTAATTAATTTCATTCCTAGCATAACATCAACAGGACTAAGATTTTTCATATCAAAACAACTAGATAAGAAAGATTTAGTATCTATAATATCACAAAGCTTACTTCCAAATATTAGTATGTCATCAACATATAAACAACCAAAGAGGGCACCAACATGCCGTCACCGGATCCCATTAGAACTCCGAAGTTAAGCGTGATTGGGCGAGAGTAGTACCAGGATGGATGACCTCCTAGGAAGTCCTCACCCTCAGGTTGGGGGCACTAGGAAACAGCCTCTCTTCAGGTTAACACCCTGAAGAGAGAAGGCTGCGTACATCCGCCCCCCACCCCCCCCAGACCCTGCGTAGGCGGGAACCCTTGAGGCACTGGGTATGTTCCTATGTTCCTATCAACATATAAACAAAGTATAACACATGTGTCACCAATTGGTTTAATATATACACATTTATCTGCACTATTTATTTGAAAACCATTTGAAAGCATCACTTGGTCAAATTTATCATGCCATTGTTTGGGTGCTTGTTTTAATCCATAAAGGGATTTTACAAGCCTACACACTTTATTTTCTTTCCTAGGAATTACGAACCTTACTTGTTGGTCCATGTAAATTTCTTTTTCTAAATCACCATTCAAAAATGCCGTCTTAGCATCCATTTGGTGAATTTCTAACTTATAGATAGAGGCAAGAGCAAGTAAAATTCTTAATGTAGTAATTTTAGAAACCAGTGAATATGCATCAAAATAATCAACCCCGTCCTCTTGTTTAAACGCCTTAGCTAGAAGCCTTGCTTTAAATTTATCAATTGACCCATCCGTTCTTAATTTTTTTGCTGAAAATCTATTTACAACCAATTGTTTTACACCCATATGGTAAATCAGTCAGGACCCAAGTTTTGTTGGACATGAGGGAATCTATTTCGTCTTTGACTGTTTCTTTCTAAAAAGGAACATCAACTGATTTCATTGCTTCTTTATAAGTTTTAGGATCATTTTCTAGCAAAAATGTGTAAAAGTCATCACCAAATGTTTTAGATTTTCGAGCTCTTTTACTTCTCCTAGGCTCATCATGAGAATAATCATCATTATTAAAGCGTATAGGTCTAGGAGAACTAGAAGAACTACCATGAAAATTTTGTCTAAAAAACTTACTTTTCATAGGAAAAATATTTTCAAAGAAAGCAACATCACGAGATTTAATAATGGTATTATTAGAAATTTCAGGAACTTCTGAATTTAATACCAAAAACCTATTAGTTGTACTATTCAAAACCCAACAAATGCACAATCTACAGTTTTAGGGCCAATTTTTTTTTCTTTACAACAAGAATATTCACCTTAGCCAACACCCTCACACTTTTAAGTGTTTTAAAGAAGATTTTCTATTTTTCTATAGGTTCATATGGCGTTTTATCAATGGTTTTATATGGTACTCTATTCAAAATATAACATGCAGAAAAAAGAGCTTCACCCCAAAAGTTATTAGGGAAACTAGAACTTATGAGCATCACATTGACCATATCTAACAATATTCTTTTTTTTTCTTTTTTTTTCTGCTATACCATTAGATTGAGGGGAATAAGGTGGTAATACTTGATGTATGATACCGTAAATGTCACAAAATTTGTTCATATCAGTTAAAACATATTCACCACCCCTATTAGAATGCAATATTTTATTTTTTGTTCTAATTGATTTTTTGCTTCCGCTTTATGAATCTTGAATTTATCAAATAACTCATTTTTTAAGTTAATCAAATAAACATAGCAATATTTTGAGAAATGATCTATAAAAGTAATAAAATATCTTTTCCCACCTCGAGTTAAGACAAGGTTATTATCGCAAACATCACTATGAACTAATTCTAACAACTTAGTTTCACTATGTACCGATTTGAAAGGTTTTCTAGGTTGTTTGGCTTTGTACACATATTTCACATTTTTCTTTCATATTAACATGTGACTTAGGAATAAGATCCATACGCATCATTCTTTTCATTGTATTTAAGTTAACATGACCAAGTCTACCATGCCAAGTATCAAAACTTTCAACATTTGAAATAGATAAAGAAGATGCAGATATTGAAGTATTAGAAGAATGCAATATACTTAACCGAAAAAGACCATCTAGCAAGTATTCTTTACCAACAAAAGAACCAAATCTGCTAATCACTACTTTATTTGACTCAAAAACAACTTTAAAACCTTGTTGAACTAAAAGAGACGCACTAATCAAATTCTTCCTAATGTCAGGTACGTGAACGACATCATCCAAAGTTAAGAATTTTTCAGATAACTACTCTGAACGGAATTTTCCTTGTCCTAGGACATGAGCCACACTCCCATTCCTCATGCTCACAGTCCTTGTGCCTGATACCTAATAAGACAAAAATGAGTTTTTATCAGCTCACACATGAATATTTGCCTCGGAGTGAATCCACGACTCGTTTGTATTCAAAGATATTGAATTCAACTCTGGGCTACTAACAAAATACCTGTTAGCATGGGAATCGGAGTTAGCCCCCACAGTCACCACATTAGCTTGTGGTTTAGGAGCATTTTGAGATTTAAAGGGTTGTCCATGACGGTGGTAGCAATCTTTAGCTCTGTGACTGGTTTTCCCACATACCCAACACTGGTTCTGATTATTATTGTCTTGAGGCCTATTATTATTATTATTGTTTTTGTTATTATTCCCACCATGATATCATTTAGGACCATTTTTCTTGAAAGGTTTTTTCCTTGGCTTATAAGAATTTTCAACAATATGAACCTTAGCTTGAAACACGGTTTTTTGCATTTGGTTCTTAGAAGAGCGATGGTTATCCTCAATTTTCAAAGCAACATACAATTCTTCAAAAGTAAAATTTTCAAGTTTATGTTTTAAACTTCTAGCAAAATCGGACCAAGATGGTGGTAACTTTTTAATGAGTGAAGTAATAAGCACTATGTCATTGATTTCAATCCCCTTTATTTTCATGCTAAAAACCATTTTTTGAAACTCATGAATTTGGTCTGTAACACTTTTACCATCAACTATTTGAAAATCAAGCCAAATTTCACTGAGTATCTTTTTAAACCTCTTTCTTCTGTCCCATATCTATAATCAAGTGCATTCCATAGTTCTAAAGCAGATTTAGTATGACAGAAAATGCTATAAATATTATCAAACAAAGCACTAAAAGTTCCACCATGGCATAACATGTCTTTATTAGTAGAAGTGGTCTTATCAGTTGAAATAGAGTCATCACTAATAGGGGTACCACTAGATTCAAAGTTTTTTCAATACCTTTTTCCTTATCATTGAGAATAACCGAAAATAATCCTAATTCGGTAAGCCAAAACTTCATCTGTTGTTGCCAACAGAGAAAATTTTGTCCCATAAATTTTTTCGGTTTACTATTCAAAGCATTTAGAAGGTCCATGTTTAAAGTAAATTTTTTTTTTTTTGGGATTAAGCTATTTTCCTTTCTAAGATTGTTAGAAAAATATAATATATAATGCACCAAAAATTCAACAAAAAATTATAACAAAATAGAGATGCTCAACAAAACATAAATAATAATAGCAGTCCAAAGACAATATAAATCATAAAGGGTTAAGAAATGCCTGTGTTGGGTTGAGGCAGGTGAGAACGCTCTTCTTACAAAGGAAATGCCCCTCCTGCATGAGTATTGTATTTGTATATGCTCCTTTCCCAGGATTCAATAACCCGTTGGACCTCTATCAGTGCAGCGATCAAAGATCCGAACTACAATTACCAAGCTCACAATTTTTCACAAGAACAGAAGGGATTAAAGGAATAAAATATTTTTTTGCTGTTATTACTTTTTTTTTTCTCCATCAAACTTATGCTTATATAGACAAAGAAAGTATACCATCAAATTCAATTTCCTTCTCCCAACGTTCAGTAAAAATTCTCCAGTGCTGAGCATGAAATAATGAGCACTTAATTTTTATTTTTTTTTAATAATGCAAAAGTCAAGATATGAATTCCCTATTGATGCAACGTTCGAAACGGCTAAAGCATTCAAACGTCATTTTTAATCTTAAATTCTAAGAATTAAGTATTTTAATTTAAAAAAAATAAAATTATTTTTTCTAAGAAATTATTTTCACAAGAAAATAATATAAAGAATTTATTTTTAAATCACAAAAAATAAACAATTTTTCCAACAGGAGCAATCAGAAAAAAAAAAAAAGAACCCATCCATATATTGATTGATTCAGGATCTACTCATAACTTATAGACCACTCCCCAACACTCAAGTTGGGATGCCAACCAAAACCAGTTCCACCAATTACAGTGGCAATAGTATATGGAAGCAATTTGAGTTGTACTTGGAAGATGCAAGGGGCTACATAGTGCTCCAATTTCCTTTTGATTCCTTTAGTGGGGTGTGATATGGTGCTAGGAATAGAGTGGCTCTCAACACTAGGAGACATCAGGTGCAATTTCAAAATTCTTACCATGGCTTTCACCTATGAAGGAGTAATTCGAGAATTGAGCAGTGAAGGATCAGATGTTTTCAAAACTGTAGGGGCTAAGGCTCTCTCAAGAGCTTTATTAGGTTCTCCTATCATAGCATTGCTGCAAAGTGTTGCCTTGCAAGGCTTCGAATAGTAAGGTAGAGTTGAAGATGCTTAGTATGGAGTTGGACAAGCAGCAACAACAATTCCCAGTTCCACAAGAGGTCATTGATCTTATAGCCCAATATGCTTATGTTGTGGAAGAGCCCCAGCAATTGCCCCCCAATAGAGACCCTTTTGATCACAAGATCTACCTCAAGGAAGGGACTTAACCCATTAACAAATGGCCCTACAGATACCCAGCTCTCCAAAATGATGTGATGGAGGAGATGATAAAAGAATTGCTACGGAAGGGATACATACAACACAGTATCAGCCCCTTTGCCTCTGCTGTGGTGTTGGTGAGGAAGAAATATGGTGGTTGGAGAATGTGTGTTGACTACAAGGATTTAAACCAGGCCACGATTAAAGATAAATTCCCTATACCTTTGGTGGAGGAGCCGCTAGATGAGCTAGGGAATGTTAAACTCTTCACAAAGATCAATCTGAGGTCTGGATACTACCAAATCAGAATGCACAAAGATGATATGCTAAAGACTACTTTCAAGACTCACTTTGGGCACTTTGAGTTCGTGGTGATGCCATTTGGCCATACTAATGCCCCTTTCACATTCCAAGCTCTCACGAACCCAATTTTTGCTCCCTACCTCAGGAGATTTGTGTTGGTGTTCTTTGATGATATACTCATATATAGTGCAAGCTTAGACAACCACATTAACCACTGGAGGATCGTGTTTATTCAGTTGCAGAAGCATCAATTGTTTACAAGGGATAGTAAGTGCTCATTTGTTGTCACTCAAATTGAGTATTTGGGCCACATCATAGCTAGAGGGAAGGTTGCCACAAATCCTAAGAAATTAGAATTAGTAAAGGAGTGGTCAGTCCCAAGTTCACTCAAACAACTCCAAGGCTTCTTAGGACTCACTGGATACTATAGAAGGTTCATCCAAAGATATGGAGTCTTCACTGAACCTCTTACAGAACTGACTAAGAAGGAGAAGTTAGTATGGTCTGAGAAGGCTTAACAAACTTTCAATGAATTAAAAAGCAACAATGATCTCAACTATGGTATTAGCTCTGCCTAACTTTTCCAAACCCTTTGTAATAGAAGCTAATTCCTGCTATACTGGGCTGGGAGCAGTGTTAGCTCAAGAAGGACACCCTCTGGCTTACTTTAACAAGGCATTAAGTCCAAAACAGGAAAGCCTATCAGTATATGAGAAGGAACTCTTGGCTTTGGTGACTACAGTGCATAAGTGGCAGTAGTATCTTTTGAATAACACCTTCATCATAAGGACGGATCAGAAAAGCTTAAAGTATTTGTTGGAGAAGAAGTCCATACTCACTTCCAACAGCTGTGATTAGCTAAACTTATGGAATTTAGCTGCATCATAGACTACAAGAAGGGGAAGGAGAATGTGGTAGCAGATGCCCTCTCTCGAATCTCAAGTTAGCAAATCACTTGCATGCTTATGCCCTCAGTGGATAGCAACTTGTATGCTATGATTCAGTTGACTTGGCAGATAGACCCTTCCCTCAAACATCTGATAGACCAGTTGAGCTATGACCCTCAAAAGCATTCCAAGTACAATTGTCAAGCAGGGAAACTAAAGAGGAAGGAAATGCTGGTAGTTGGACATGATGAAGCACTCAAATGCAAGATTCTTTAGTGGCTTCACACTTCATCCAGTGAGGGGCATTCAGGTAGAGATGCCACACTATAGTGCATCAGATCTATGTTCTTCCGGAAGGGTATGACTAGAAATGTAACCAACTATATTAGGTAATGTTCCATTTGCCAAGCTTGTAACAGCGAAAATGTAGCTTCATGGGCCCTTCTTCAGCACTTGCCAATACCAGATTCAGTTTGGACTGGTAATTCCATGGATTTGATTAAGGGCCTTCCTAGGTCCTTTGGCAAGGATGTCATTTTTGTGGTGGTAGATTGGTTAAGCAATCTGCACACTTCTTATCGCTGACTCACCCTTACTCAGCATTCACAGTTGCTCAACTGTATATGGATCATGTTTATAGACTTCATGGCTTACCAAGCTCAATAGTTAGTAACAGAGATGTTGTGTTTCAAAGTGAATTTTGGCCAGCTTTATTCTCCATCCAAGGGGTGGAATTGCATTTATCCACAGCCTACCATCCGTAAACAGATGGCCAAACTGAAGTGGTCAATAGGGGATAGGAGACCTATTTGAGGTTTATGTGTAGCATTCATCCCTATTAGTGGTCCGAATGGTTACCATTAGCTGAGTGTTGGTAGAACACCACCTGGCACTCATCCACACAGAAGACTTCTTGTGAAATTTTGTATGGTTAGCCTCCTCCATTGAATATTCTATACATTCTAGGAGAAACTCAGGCGGAGACAGTTGACAGAAGCCTCCAACATCTAGAGGAGGTCATTAAGGTGCTTAAGTACCATTTGGCCTGAGCTCAGAACCGTGTGAAACAACTTGCTGACAAGAAGAGATCTAATAGAAGCTTTCAGCCAGGTGATTGGGTCTACTTGAAGTTGCACCCATATACACAGCTTACAGTGGCACGTCGAAGTAATCACAAGCTCTTTCCTAAGTACTATGGACCCTTCATGGTACTTGCAGCAGTAGGAAGGGTAGCTTACAAATTAGAATTACCAAATTCAGCTCGAATACACAATGTCTTTCATGTCTCGCAACTTAAGCCTCACTTTGGACCTCTTCCTGCTACAATAACACCCATACCAGATGATATCAATGCTGCTCCTATCAGAGAACCTGAATTAATATTGGAGAGGAGGATGGTCAACCGTAACAATCAAGCTGCAACCAAAGTCTTAGTGAAGTGGAAGGGACAACCACGCGAAGAAGCTTCTTTGGAATACCTCTATGATCTTTAATTGAAGTTTCTTGAATTTCACCCTTGAGGACAAGGGCGAATTTAAGGGAGGGAGTACTTGATGTAGAAAAAGAAATAAAGAAATTGCAGTTAAAATTCGTATTCAATTTCTAGCAGGAAATTGGCAGGAAGGTCCTAGCACGTGAGCAGCACATGGCACAGAAGTTAGTTATTCTATTTTTAGACAATTTCAACTGTACTTCTATTTTTAGCTCTTTTTTAGAATTTATTGCAATTCCTTTAATTTTGTTAATTCTCCAATATAAATAGCAAAATGATGCATAATCTAGGATTATGAATGAAGTCTATTTTCTCTCTTCTCCTTCAACTTCTCTTCTCTTCTCCCTTAAACCTCTGAAATCTTTCTTTTCTCCCTTAACCTCTAATTGTTACTGTTGGATTGGGAATTTGGTATCACCTTTTCTCTCTCTCCCATATCATCCCCCCCCCCCCCCCCCCCCAATGGGGGAGAGAGAGAAAAGATGGGTGGCGGGTGGGCAGCAGCGGCGGTGGATGATGGGGGTGAAAGAGAGAGAACGAATGCCTTGTTTGGCAACTAGGTAAAGGGGATAAAGAAGGGTAAAGAGAGTTAATGAGGGGGAGGAAAAAGTAATATCCTACCTTTATTTGGATATGTCAAATTAAGAGGGATAAGGATAAAGATGGGTAAATAAGTTACCCTTATTTGACAATTGGGTAAAGGGGTAAAGATAAAGAGAATTATAGTTTAAATTAGGGCAAAATTGTCCAAAATTGACTAAAAAAGTTTCTTACCCCCCAATTTGGGGGTTAAAAAAAATGGGGGTAAAGAGGGGTAATGGGGAGTAATGACGGTTAAAAACTTACCTCCCATTCCCCTTATTAAAATATTGCCAAATGGAGATAAGAATTTACCCCCATTACCCTTACCTCTCTTTACTCCCAATTACTTCGTTGCCAAATAGGAGGGAAAGGGTTGGGAAGGAAAAAAAAAAAAAAATTTTTTTGTGGATCCATCATAAAAAAGGGCAAATCTTGACCTTTCATTGCAATGGATAGCCAAGATTCGCCCTTTTCACCTTCTAACCATTTCATAAGAATTGTGCCATATTATTTGAAGAATAAGTAAATTAATTTTAAAATTAATAATTTATAATTATTATTGTGTTATAGAAAAAGAAAAAAATTTGAAAAGACAAGACTTGTATCATTTATTGACTAACATATAAAGATCATAAAATTTATTTTAAATATTTCATTGTCCATGATAATCTTAACATTTTTTTAGTGTTTTCTTTTTATTGTCTATTATTGTGTATCTATATATGTATATACAAGTATGTATGTAATTTATTTACTGATAATTTTTCTTAGTTCAATAGTAAATAATTGTTATTTAAAAATATTATTGTCCTCAGATATAGCCTCCTTTTAGGGTAGCACCTTAAAGGCACAAGCCAGCGTACATCTCACCCCTCCAGACCCTACATCAGCGGGAGCCTTTGTGGCACTAGGCATGTTTTTATTGTTACTATTGTTATATTTTAAAAATATAATTGTATTTACAAAAGAAAAAAGGAACGTTGAAACTATTATATTGCCTATTTATGTTATTAAATTATGGTCAAAATACTATAAATGACAAAGAGTTGCGAAATACAAGGTTGTATTATGATAAAATGCCACATTTTGCCACGAGGCAAAACTTTTCACCACACCAATGGTACTTTTAGGAGAGCGGATGGTACTTATGAACAACAAATTGGAACTTTTTACCATAGCAATGGAACTTTTTACCATATATGTATGCACATAATATTTAGTATTTAAAGATTAAGTAAATTAACTTTAAAATTTGTAACATATAATTACTTCGGTATATAAAAAAGAAAAAAATTTTGACAAGACTACACCAAAATATTATTTAATGACTAACACATAAGTAATGGAACTTTTGTAAATTAACACAAAGATACTTTTATAAGAGCGGATGGTACTTTTTTTGAACACGAGAGCGGATGGTACTTATGACCAACAAATTGAAACTTTTTACAATAGTAATGAAACTTTTGGCTATATAAACATGTGCATAATATTTTTTATCTAAAAATTAAATAAATTAACTTTAAAATTTGTAATTTATGATTACTTCTATATTAAAAAAAATTAACAAAAAGTTACGAGATGCAAGGTTGTATTACAAAAAAGTGTTTTCACCACACTAATGGTACTTTTATGAGCATGGATGGTACTTTTGGCCAAAACATTGGAACTTTTTATTACAGCAATGGAACTTTGGGCAATATATATACACATAGTATTTCATTTTCAAAGATTAAGTAAATTAACTATAAATTATTTTATTTATAATTAGTACTTTATTGAAAAAAAGATAAAAATTTGACAAGATCAGACTTATATCACTTAATGAGTAACACATAAGGACCAAAAAATTTATTTAAAATATTTGGTTGTCCATGATAATCTTAGCATTTATTTAGTATTTTCAAAGTCCATTATTGGTATTATGTATGTATTTCGTTTAATAATAATGTTTCTCATTTTAATATTAAATATTTGTTATATAAAAATAACATTTTGAAAATATTATTGTACTTAGAAAAGAAGAAGAAACTTTGTTACTATTACACTATCTATGAATGTTATGATGTTATGTTTATAGAACTGTAGTAAATTGTGGTGAAAATATTATATATGACAGAGTTATGAAATGTAAGGATGGGTTATGACAAAGTGTTACTTATTATCACGAAATGGAACTTTGCACCATACAAATGATACTTTTGTAAGCATGGATGGTACTTTTGACCAGAACATTAAAACCTTCTATTGTAAAGATGAAACTTTTAGGCTATATATATGCGTATAGTATTTCTTCTTTAAAGATGAAGCAACTAACTTTAAGACAAGACAAGACTTCAATCACTTAATGACTAACACATAAGGATTAAGTAATTTATTTAAAATATTTTCTTCTCCATGATACTCTATGCTAGCAGTGTAAATAAGCTGAGCTGGCTTGCGAGGGCTCGTCATAAAGCTCGAAAGGCTCAGCTCGCTTCATGCTCAAGCCGAGCCCGAGCCTAGTGAAACTCAAGCTCATAAGCTCGTGAGTCTAAACGAGTCCAAATGGGCTTTTCTTTATATAATATTTTTGATTAAATATGATCAATGAAGCCAAATTTGAGCCTGAATGAGTCCAAACCGAGCTTAAACGAGTCCAAACGAGCTTAGATTGAGCTTAAATAAGCTGAAATATTGCAAGCTTAATTTGAGTTCACCAAACTTAGATCGAGTCGAGCCAAGCCTGAGCTTTTGACGAGCCGAGCTTGAGCTTCAACTTTCCGAGTTCTGCAAGCTTCAAGCCGAGCCTTGACCCTGGTAGGCTCAGGCTCGACTCGGCTCGAATACACCCCTACTCTTTGCTACTTTTGTAGTATTTTTTATTATCGATTATTGTGTATATATATACGTATATACATGTATGTATGTATTTCTTCAACTCTTAATATTTCATACTTCAATATTAAATAATTGTTATTTAAAAATAACATGTTAATAATTATATTTTTCTTCATGTATAATTATGTGATGCAAATTAGTTGAACCTTGGGATACATTTAGTTAAAATTGTGATAAATTTAGTTAAAACATGTAGTACATTAATAAAACTAACTTCAAATGGGTTGAAACTAAGTTCAGGTACATTTACTACCAGTAGAGATCCTTCAAAAAACCTAAGAGGGTATCAACACGCAAACACCGGATCCCATTAGAACTCCGAAAGTAATCGTGTTTGGGCAAGAGTAGTACCAAGATGGGTGACCTCCTGAGAAATCCTCGTGTTGCACCTCTCAGGTTGGGGGTTCTCGGAAATATCCTCTCTTCAAGGTAGCATCCTGAAAGGAGAAGGCTGCGTAGATCCCCCCCCCCCCCCCCCCTTGCTTAGGGAATGTTGCTTTTACAGATCCTTCACAAAGTCATTCGTTTATCATTATCCCATAATTAGTGGAAAAATTGCGTAAAAATTAAAGATTCTTTCATGTATAATTATGTAGTATAAGTTAGCAGAACCTTGTGGTACATTTAGTTAAAACTAGTGGCACATTTAGTTAAAACTAGTGGCACATTTAGTTAAAACTAGTGGTATATTTAGTTTAAAAAAAACAACAATAGACCCAGTGCCTCAAGGGCTTCCGCATAAGCGGGGTTTTGTCACAATCTCGGGATTGTGACAGCCTAAAGTTGAGTCTTAGGCCCGGATCTTGATAGAGGTTAGATGAGAAAGAAAGAAAGAGAGTTGAGATGAGAAAAGAAATAGAATTGAGAAGATGAGAAAATAGAGAGATTAGATGAGAAAAGTAGTAATCTTTATTATTTGACTTGAATGAATGTTTACAAAATTTGGAATACAAACTATTTATAGAAATTACATCATATGCTAAAATACAAAATAATCCTAAGCTCCCCAACGGCTAGTGGGAGGGTCTAACCTCCTAGGCGCCTCCCAATGGCTAGAAAAGGGCACGCTAGGCTGGGGCGCGGACCAGGGACGGAAGCCTAGGGGCACGGGCTTGACATGGTGCTGGCACTGGATCAACTGGGACGCAGCACAGCCTGGGACACGGAACTGGGCGCGACCTGGGCGCGTGCTGGGACACGGGAAGGGCAGCGACCAGACCTTGTCATGACATTGTCAAGGCATGCGACAGCTCGAACCTGGACAGCGATCTGGGACAGCTTGACACACGACCCCGACACGGACCACGGACAACCTTCTTGATATCTAGACAATGTCAAAGGAAACAAAAGGGATCATGACCCCCCCCCCCCCCCCCCCCCCCCCCCCCCCCCCCCCTCTCTCTCAAGCCAATCCTTGCCCTCAAGGATTGAAGTCCGGAAATTGGCCTTGGATGAAGGCCCAATCCTCCAAGTCGTGGCGTCCTGAGGCATGTTCTCCCATTACACGAGAACTTGGGTGTGCTTCTTGCCGTGGCGCGAAAGAGTACGTCTCTTGAGCACCTTGTGTGGGCGAACCTCGGGGTGGCCATTCTGGTCACAACTAGGCAAGGAAACACTTGGCACCACTTTATCACCTATTTTCTTTTTAAGACGAGAAACATGAAAAACAGGATGAATTTTAGAATCGTTAGGTAAGTCCAACGTATAAGCAACCTGACCAAACCTAGCTAGGACCCTGTACGGACCATAATAGCGAGGGGCGAGCTTGAGGTTAGGCCTCAGAGCAATAGAGGTTTGGCAATACGGTTGGAGTTTTAAATACACGAAATCGCCTACATGAAATTCACGCTTCGTTCTATGCAAGTCGGCCTGTTGCTTGTAACGATGCTGGGCCTCGACTAAGTTCTCTTTTAATAGGTTGGTCATAGTTTGCCTATCACTAACTAAGGTCTCTACCCCGGGGCACGAGGAAACACAAGGGTAATCCAAAGCTAACATCCTAGGCTCATAGCCGTACAAAACAAAGAATGGTGTAGATTTAAGAGAGGCGTGGTAGTTAGTGTTATACCAAAATTCCGCTAACGCTAGCCACTGAGCCCAAGCCTTCGGTTTGTGTAAGGCCATAGCACGGAGGTAATTTTCCAGGCACTGATTTACCCGCTTGGTTTGGCCATCGGATTGGGGGTGGTAGGAGGTACTCATGTTGATCCCCACGCCCGCCAACCAAAAAAGTTCCCTCCAAAATAGGCTTTGGAAGGTGCCATCCCGATCCAATATAATGCTTTTAGGAGCCCATGTAAACGGTAAATATTATCAAGGAAAAGTTGGGCCACCTTAGAAGCCGTGAAAGGATGCGATAACGAAATAAAATGTGCATGTTTAGTAAGACGATCAACAACAACCAAAACCGTATCCTTACCCAAGGACTTAGGCAACCCCTCAACAAAATCGAGACTTACGCTCTCCCAAGCTTGGGACGGTATAGGAAGCGGCTGCGAAAAGGGTAGGGCACGTGCTCGGCCTTGGTGCGTTGACAAACGTCACACCTAGAAATCCACTCACGAAAACTCGACTTCATGGTAGGCCAAAAGAAAAGACGTTTAGCACAAATTAGGGACCCATGGACACCGGAATGGCCGCCAACTGGGGAGTCATGCAAAGCGTGCATGATCCGTTGGCGGAGGTCAGTATGCTCACCCACATAGACACGGCCCTTGTAACGAAGGACACCGCCATGGAATGAGTAGGGCCCTTGTCCTTTAGGATCAAGGGTAGCCCGTGTGATGAGGTCCAAGGCTTGAGCATCATTGTCATAACTAGCTTCGACCTCACGGACCCATTGAGGAACTATCGTTGTTAAAACCGAACAAGAACCAAATTCTACCTCTTCATCAAGCCTAGATAAGGCATCAGCCGCCCTATTTTCAAGGCCCTTATGGTACATGATACTATAACTTAAACCCATTAGCTTGGACATTCCTTTTTGTTGAAGTTGTGTAGTGATACGTTGGTCCATGAGGAATCTAAGACTAGAGTGGTCGATTTTAATGATAAAATGGTGATCTAACAAGTAATGTTGCCACTTTTCCACAGCCATCAAAACCGCCATAAGGTCCTTCTCATATATAGACAATCCTAAATGGCGAGGTCCTAAAGCCTTGCTAAGGTATGCCAAAGGTCACCCGTCTTGACTAAGGACGGCCCCAATACCAACTCCACAAGCGTCCGTCTCAAGAACGAAAGGCTTGGTAAAGTCGGGAAGGGCTAGGACCGGTGCTGAGACCATAGCGTGCTTAAGAGTGTCAAAGGCATGTTGAGCATCCTCATTCCAATGGAATTCTCCTTTGGAAAGGAGGCTAGTCAAAGGTTTACTAATCACCCTAAACCCCTTGATAAACTTGCGATAGTAACCTGTGAGACCTAAAAATCCCCTAAGGCTCTTTATGCTTTTTGGTTGAGGCCAAGAGGTCATAGCGTCAATCTTGCTAGGGTCCGTCGCTACCCCGTGCGGACTAATTATGTGGCCAAGATATTCAACATGATCAATACCAAAGACGCACTTACTCATTTTAGCATACAACTCATTAATACGCAAAGTGTCAAGGACCATACCAAGATGCACAACATGAGATGACATACACGGACTATAAACTAGTATATCATCAAAGAAAATGAGTACAAATTTACGGAGAAAAGAAGAGAAGACCTCATTCATGAGCGCTTGAAACGTGGCCGGTGCGTTGGTAAGACCAAACGGCATGACCTTAAACTCGTAGTGCCCGTGGTGGGTGCGAAATGCGGTCTTGTGAATGTCTTCTTCACGAACCCTGATTTGATGGTAACTTGGCCTAAGATCTATTTTGGAAAACACACATGCTCCACGCAACTCGTCAAGTAAATCGTCAATAACAGGAATGGGAAATTGGTCCCGAATTGTTATGCTATTAAGTTGACGATAGTCGACACAAAAATGATAGGTACCGTCTTTCTTGCGCACTAAGAGCACGGGTGAGGCAAAGGGGCTGCGGCTAGGGTGAATTATGGAGGAGGACAACATCTCCTTAACTTGTTTTTCTATCTCGTTTTTTTGACTATGTGGGTAACGGTAAGGTCTAATATGCATGGGCTTAGCCTTGGGTTTGGTGGGGATAGCGTGGTCATGGGCACGGGTAGGGGGTAGGACCTAGGGACATCAAAGACATCACTATAGGAGTCAAGGACCGGCCGTAGGTCGGGATGGACATAGGGTTGTTTTTCCTCACTACCTATAGCCAAAAACAAATGACCCACAACACAATTAACTTTCTTTTTAAAATAACGAGCAAGACTCTTTTCGGACATAGCGTGCAAGGCGGCATTGTCAGAAGTACCTTGCAAGTGAATCGGCTTACCATCCTTAACACAAGAAAATTTAAGATTCGTAAAATCAAAGGTAACGGGACCATACCTTTGGAGCCAATCGACTCCAAGGACTATGTCGCTACCTCTTAGGTCGAGCACCCGCAAGTCATCGGAGAATGTGTGGCCTTGCACCTTCCACTTGAGGCTCGGGCATTTTTGGTAACTCGTCAAATTTTCATCGTTGGCAACGGTGACAGTCATCACAATGGTCGGAACGGTCTTGAGCTTGAGTTCATTGACGACCCCGGAGTCGAGGAAGCTATTCGTGCTCCCGCTATCCACTAGGATTGTAAGGGCTCGTTTCTTGACCGAACCCCTCAACCGTAGTGTGTTATGAGTAATTCGCCCCGAGAAGGCATTCAATGATATTTCCATAGCACCGTCCCCTTCATCTTGAGGGAGCTCTTCTTCAACGTCCTAATTCCTCTTCGTCATTATCGTGGACTTCTTGACCTTCCATACATCGAAGCTGCGTGTTTTTGCACACATGCCCGGGATAGTAACGTTCATAGCATTTAAAGCACTAACCCGGTTCCCGCCTTGGGACATTGGACGCGGACGAAGGCGCAGGCGCGGCCCGTGTTGGAACGCCCTAGGACACGAGTGCCTGGGACTGTCCAAGACCCTGGAATGGCACGGACGGGCCTGATCTGAAGGATGAGGTAGGTCTGGATCCTGATGCAGCCCGGGTGAACCCAGGCCTGGTACCCGTGGCCTTGTTTATCTCGGCCATGTGATTTCTTGCAATTTGGCCTGCACGATGGTGTAGCTCATTTCCGTAGGCCGGTTGGCCTTGACGGCCGCGCGCATGGCGGGCTTTAACCCACCTATAAAAATGGACACAAAATAAGAATCGCTCAAAGTAGGATGGTAGATCATCATCCAACTCCGCAATTCCTCGAATTGTACTTCGTATTCCTCCACGGTACCCAATTGCAGGGTCTTGTTGAATTGTTCAATTACATCTTGCATGGACTTGTCACCAAATCTTTTGCAAAATTCGTCAACAAAAAATTGCCAAGGCATGATGGGGTTCCGTAGTTCCAAGGCATGAAACCAAATATCCCCATAATCGTGCAAGTGCGAGGATGCCAAAACAACCCACTCATCCATTGGGACTCGATACCAACGGAAGTATTTCATACACTTGCGGATCCAAAGTCTTGGGTTCTTGCCATCAAATTTTGAGAAATCAAGTTTAGGGTTATAATGGGCGGACCAAGAACGAGCACTCACGGTATTACCACTATGTTCCCCATCCTCGGAGCGGGGGTGATGTCTTTGATCATGGACACGGCGTGGTGGTGGTGGGGGTGGTGGTGGCGGCGGTATAAGTCTGGATCCTCCAATATGAACATAGTTGCCCGAACCCACCTGATCTTGTGTTGCAATTTCAGGCAAGGTTTCGGGACGCCTTTCCGAAATTGCCATAGAAGGTACCGACTCGGCCAAGGATGCTACGGTTTCTTGAAGCGAACGATGGTCTTCTTGAATCTTACGTTGATTTTCTTGAAAATCACGTTGGCCTTGTCCAAAACTCGACCTGATTTGCTAAGCGATCAACCGTTTCCCTTAATCCTTCGTTTGACACACTTTGGTCACGGATCAAGGCATCAATTCTATCAAGTCTTCTTTCAAGTGACGAATATCGTTCTTGAGATTCGGCGGTCTCCTCGGATGAAGACATGTTGCGGGTGTTGCGCGTGACAGCCAGTTTTGCACGATCGTAGTTGCTCTGATACCAATTTGTCACAATCTCGGGATTGTGACGACCTAAAGTTGAGTCTTAGGCCCGGATCTTGATAGAGGTTAGATGAGAAAGAAAGAAAGAGAGTTGAGATGAGAAAAGAAATAGAATTGAGAAGATGAGAAAATCGAGAGATTAGATGAGAAAAGTAGTAATCTTTATTATTTGACTTGAATGAATGTTTACAAAATTTGGAATACAAACTATGTATAGAGATTACATCATATGCTAAAATACAAAATAATCCTAAGCTTCCCAACTGCTAGTGGGAGCGTCTAACCTCCTAGGCGCCTCCCAACGGCTAGAAAAGGGCACGCTAGGCTGGGGCGCGGACCAGGGATGGAAGCCTGGGGGCACGGGCTTGACATGGTGCTGGCACTGGATCAGCTGGGACGCGGCACAGCCTGGGACACGGATCCGGGCGCGACCTGGGCTCGTGCTGGGACACGGGAAGGGCAGCGACCAGACCTTGTCATGACATTGTCAAGGCATGCGACAGTTCAGACCTGGACAGCGATCTGAGACAGCTTGACACACGACCCCGACACGGACCACGGACAACCTGCTTGATATCTAGACAATGTCAAAGGAAACAAAAGGGGTCATGACCATGACAGGTTTTGGGGGGAGGGGGGATGTACGTAGCCTTACCCCTTCAGGGTGTAACCCTGTCGATGGGCTATTTTCGAGGACCCCCAACCTTATAGAGTTGGAAACACGAGGAATTCCCAAGAAGTCACCCATCCTGGTACTACTCTCGCTAAGGCACGCTTAACTTCAAAGTTCTAATGAGATCGGTGCAATAGTGCCTAGTAAATATTTCTTTCATTTTGATGCTAATTTTTCCATTAATTATGAGATTATATTATAGTAAGGACTTCAATGAAGATAAATAATGTTTATAAATGTACCTCAACTTAGATTGGCCATTTAGAGTTTGTTCTAGAAATGTACCACTTGTTTTAACTAAATGTACCACTACTCTTTACTAAATATACCACTAGTTTTAACTAATTGCACCAGTAATTCTAACAAAATGTATCATAAGATCTATTAGCTTTTATCACATAATTATACATCAAGAAATCTTTAAATTTTTATATAATTTTTCTACTAATTATTGGATAATGATAAACTAATGACTTCATATCTGTACTGGTCGTAAATGTACCTAAACTTAGTTTCGACCCATTTGAAGTTAGTTTTATAAATGTATCACGGGTTTTAACTAAATGTACCATAATGTTCGACTAGCATATACCACATAGTTATACATGAAGAAAAATATAATTTTTAAAATGTTATTTTTAAATAACAATTATTTAATATTGAAATAAAAACTATTAGGGATTGAAAAAATATATACATACCTGTATATACATATATAGATACACAATAATAATAAATACTACAAAAGTAGCCAAGAGTATCATGGCAAAAAAAAATTTAAATAAATTATTTGATCCTTATGTGTTAGTCAACAAATATTATAAGTCTTGTCTTGTTGAATTTTTTTTCTTTTTCTACAACATAATAATAATTATAAATTATTAATTTTAAAATTAGTTTACTTATTCTTCAAATAATATATATGTTGAAAAATAAGTTAATGTAAAGTACATTAGGTTATCACAATTGTTACGAAAAATGGGCTTAATTATTTTAAAGTATAATTGTAAATGTTCAATATGCGAAATTATGCTAAAGATATGTTAAATATTTCTAATACATTTTATTAGTTATTCTATGATAATGTCTTGTCCGTTTTTACTTTTTTTATACAATAACGATATGTACATAATATCAATTTAAATATATGATTTATCCAAATTGAATATAAATCTAAATATATAACAATACCTCTAAATATATATATGATTATATGCTTATCAGGTTGAGGGTCTTCGGACACACGGTAACACCCTAAAGGGACAAGGCTGCGTACATCCCACCTCCCCAGACCCTGCTTAAGCGGGAGCCCTCGAGGAACTGAATTTGTTGTTGTTGTCGTTGTTGTACCCATATATATATATATATATTAATGTGTCATACTTAATTTTCTTTTCATTTTTAGTTAGTCACTATTTAATTATATCAAAACTTTTATTACAATTTCTTTCTCACATAGTTTACCTCAATCACATCGCACATATTTTCTTTTTCTTATAAGTGAAAATTACCTTTTTGTCCTTGCATATGTGACATGTGGATCATGCGTGTTGTTGACAAGGCGTGCTATTTCGATAATTTTGAATTTTCGTATGTTATTTTGGTAATTTTTTAATTTTCACGTGCTAGTTTGGGAATAAAAATTACTAAATGTGCTATTTTGAAAAATCACCCATTTATATGACTAACAAGACTAAACAAACCCACGACTACTCAATCCTATTATTATGAATTAGTTGTATCATTATAGTCCTATTATTATGAATTACTTGTATCATGTTTTCATAAAAAATTTGGCAAATTGTGACAAAATATTCATTGAATGTTGATATATTCTACATAATATCACCACAATCATATATTATTTTCGCATTTTTCATCAAAAAAACTATCAAATTCTAATAAATGTTCAATTGTAACTTTTTCTAACGAAAATCTATGGAATCTCAACAAAAGGCATCTGATTGATAATATTGTAAAACTTCATTGTCTATAAGTGATAAAATATTGAACATTTAAAGTACTCTATTATGTATATTAAAATGTTAAAATACCTAAATATAGATACTTGATACAGCTATAATTCATATTGGGTTTTTTGGCGGGAATTTGAGCTCTTAGGCACGTGCGTCACATGTGATAGTTAGTTATACTATTTTTAGTATTTTCCAACTAATACTTTAGTTATACTATTTTTAGTATTTTCCAACTAATACTTGTCATTTTTTGCATTTTTCTTACATTTTCTATATTTCCTTATACTTGATATATAAGCTTGATTATTGTATTGATTAGGGTATCCAATTGATTAATACAAATCTTCGTTCTTCCTTAATTCACTTCTTTTCTCCCTCAGTTCTCATATTCTTCTTGAATTTAGCTTGATTGGTGCTAATTGGTGAAGTAATCGGCATCATTGATATCAGAGCTTCGATCCTCTAACTTGTGGGTGCTGAATTTGAGCTGAGATGGCTAAAAATACCTGATCCACATCTGAAATCCATAGGGTAGAAGAGGTCTTGACAACTCAGATCAGAACTACCAATGAAGTGTTGGAGCATCCTGTTGGCGAGTTTCGGGAGATGATCATTGCAATGGCTTTGCAGCAGGGAAGATCTGTTGATAGAGAAGGTGTGGTAGAAGGAGGATCTAATACATCTGCAGCAGATCTGAATTCATCCGATACATCAGGCTGGTAACAGCTCGTACACTTTTGAGTTGAGTAGAGTGGATTTTCTATTGTTTAGTGGAGATGATGTGAATGGGTGGTTATATATGTGTGAGCAGTTTTTCTTGATTGATAACACTCTTGAATTCAATAAAATTAGACTAGCCTCAATTTATTTTAGAGGATTAGCGTTGCAGTGGCATCAAAAGAAACAGAGTAGATCCTACTACAATTCCTTGGACTAAATATGTGAGTTCTTTGAAGGTCAGATTTGGTATGGGGACCTAATTTCGGATCTGATGAGCTTAAGGAAGGAAGGTTCAATGAAGGATTACTTGGTTAAATTTGACACTATAGTCGTTAGAGCGTAGGATTACTTGGTTAAATTTGACACTATAGTCGTTAGAGCTGATTTCAATGAAATTCAGCTAGTTACCTGCTTCTTGACTTGATTACGTGATGATTTGGAATTGGAAGTCGGACCTAGACAACAAACTACACTGCAGCATGCCACCTGTTTGGCCGAACCAGTTTTTCAAAATGAGTCATTTTCAAACTCAAGTTCTCCAACAGCTTCTCAAATGAGACCTCCTTCAATAAATGTTTTAACAAAAAATTTTACAATAAATAAAGAGTTTTTAAGCAATGAATTTGAATCTGATCACAGTAAGATTCAAAGACATTGGTACTTTCAAACTTTTACAAAGGAATCAACAATCAAAATTAGAGAAACTTATTACAAAGAATTAAATCAATTAAAATGTAATATTCCATTCTTCAAAAGGTTAGAATCATACATATCAAGGAATCAAATACCAAATGCTTTTGTTCAAAATTTTATAAATGTCAATACAAATCCTACAATCAAATGGTTAACAACGGAAGGACAAATAATCCAAACTATTCATCCTCCCACAAAAAATTTAATCATCAATATTCAAAACCAAGAAATGGTTGCCACTCTTTTCCGTAGGGGAAGAGAGGAAAAAAAAGATTCACCACTCCTTTCTGTGGGGGAAGAGAGTATAATCAAAAGCCACAACTCGAACACATTTTCCTCACAAAACAAAGAGAACCTCTCCCTTTAACTGGAATTCAAAATTTAGTCAAAGCAACATTTTCAGACATTTTCCAATGGCTTCCAGATGATATTCAAAGGATCTCCTAACTCAACTCCTTCAGCAAATTCAGAATTCCACCTCTGAAGAAGATGATAAAGAAGTCAGTTCCAGTCAAAGAGATCCGTTCAATCTATTCTGATGATTCAAGGGATCAAGTTTACAAGAATGATTCAATACATGACAAAGGGAAAAAGACAAAAGATGCATAGTATGATTCAATAATTCAATACAGGACGAAAGCAAAATTTAAAAGAAGCGCAGTACTGCTCAATAATTGCAAAATAAAGACGGACAACATGTGCTACAATTCAAATTATTGTCTGTTACAGCTCGGATTTTAAATTTAGCATTTCAATTCCGGGGTGACTGATCTCAATTGAAGTCCGGGGTGCTGCTTCGCCCATAAATGGAGACGTCTCAGCTTCGTTCAAAGGGAGAGCGAAAATTACCAACACAATACAAGAGTGAAAATACGAGAGCAAAAATTACACTCTCAAATACAATCTAGTTTTAGTTTGTAATTTTATTTCCAAGTGTTGTACTCTAGTCCTCCATATTCAATTTGTAAGTTTCAACTGTATTTCAATTTTATGTTTGTATTTTCAATTACTCTTTTGTACTCAACTTATGTTTAAACTTCTCAATTAATAAATTCCATCTTTCTCATCTTCTTCTGTCTGTGTCAGCCGATCAATAGTGTCAAATAGTAAAATTGTTCTCAACGGTGTTAAATAGTAAGACTCTTAGGTAACTGTTGAACCCAAACAACTGAGGTTGTAACCATGTCAGGCTTCAGAATCGCTAGACCTTTTAGAAAGATGTTTTCAAAACAACCCAATACTAGTTTACACATAGTTAATTCAAAAGAAAGATGGAATTTATTAATTGAGAAGTTTAAACATAGGTTGAGTACAAAAGAGTAATTGAAAATACAAACATAAAATTGAAATACAGTTGAAACTTACAAATTGAATATGGAGTACTGGAGTACAGCACTTGAAAATAAAATTACAAAATAAAACTAGATTGTATTTGAGAGTGTAATTTTTGCTCTCGTATTAGGAACACTTTGCTATTAAAGCACCTATTTGGAGCCTTGGTAAGCCGGCAGTGTAGCATTGGTAAGCCGTGTGGAAGGTGTTCCCACTGGGTGTTCTAGTTACTGTGTCGCTGGTGTTCTCATTTCTAACAGTGTCAAATAGTAAAACTGTTCTCAACGGTGTTAAATAGTAAGACTATTAGGTAACTGTTGAACTCAAACAATTGAGGCTGTAACCATGTCAAGTCTCAGAATTGTTGGACCTTTTAGAAAGATGTTTTCAAAACAACCCAGTACTAGTTTACTCATAGTTAATTCAAAAGAAGTTTCAAAAGAAATTACAAACCCAAAAGATTTTATTAACTGGAGCATTCCAAATGAAGATTTAGAATCAATTTATCAAATTGGTACTTTTGATTTTAAAATGGCTTTTTCATGTAAAACACATGAGCAAGTAAAGAATATTGATCACTAAACCCAAATGATTCAATTACTTTCACATTTATCCATTCAAAAATATATTGCAAAAGGTTATTATTATATACACTATGGTTTAGTTCAAGTAGCTATCAACCCTTTAACAAGGACATGACATAACAAACTGGTTATATTAGCTCTTAGAGATTCAACATATTTACAATATGAAGAATCTTTACTAGCAATTGTTCAAACAAATTTACACAATGGACCAATTTATTTCAATTGTTATCCAAACTTTTCGGTTGCTCTCCGAGATCCGACAATTTTGGATACTTTAACGTTAGATATTCATTTGCCAAATATTAATATCAAAGAAAATAGAGAAAACTTTGTTCTCATTTACAAAATTTATTTCAGGCTTTTAGGAAGCCAACTTAACCCAAAATGTCTCAATTAATCTCCTCCTGGAGAAACTTTACTGCTTGAGGTTCAGGCTGAACAAGCTACAACCTTTACCTCAAAATGTCTCAAATGGAATTAGATAACCATTCCAGATATTTTGAAGATTGAAAACCCTCAACCTTCAAGAAATATTGCAAGAAGACAAGTTTAACAAATTACTGAAAAACCTGATGGTAAAATTACCATTAAGTTCGAATCAGGAAAACAAACAATTATTTCACATCCTTCGTGTATCGAATCCTCAACACAATCAACTTCATCCTTTCTATATAATAGAGAAGAAGATTTTCAAAATACTTCTACTTCGAGGTTTAGAGGAATACGGTTTAACTCTCCTCTTGTCGAACCAGTTTTTCAAAATGAGTCATTTTCAAACCCGAGTTCTCTAACAGCTTCTCAAATGAGACCTCCTTCAATAAATGTTTTAATAAAAGATTTTACAATAAATAAAGAGTTTTTAAGCAACGAATTTAAATTTGATCATAATAAGATTCAAATACAATGGTACTTTCAAACTTTTACTAAGGAATCAACAATCAAGATTAGAGAAACTTATTACAAAGAATTAAATCAATTAAAATGTAATATTCCATTCTTCAAATGGCCAGAATAATACACATCAAGAAATCAAGTACCAAATCCTTTTGTTCAAAATTTTATAAATGTCAATACAAATCCTACAACCAAATGGTTAACAACGGATGGACAAATAATCCAAACTATTCATCCTTCCGTAAAAAATTTATTCATCATTGTTCAAAGCCAAGAAATGGTAGCCACTTTTTTCCGTGGGGAAAGAGAGGAAAAAGAAGATTCACAACCTACAATCAAAGATATAAACAAAATTTATGAACAAAATAATTTTCAAGCTTTAAATCTCAAAATAATTTCGGAACAATTAAATTCAATACATAACAATATAATAAAAAACAAGGATAGACAAAAAATGGAACAATCTCCAATAGTCCAATCAATGCCTCAACCAACATATACAAATTATACAATCCCTCAACCAATACCTCAAAGCTACTCTATTCAACAAAGCTTTCCAACTCCACAATCACAGGCAAACCCATTTTTTCAAAGAATGCAATAACCCTCTTTCCAACCTTTTAATTTAACTCAAAAAGATAAAGAACAAATAAAACTTAAAAAATCATAGAACTCTGATGATGATATTATTGAAAGAATCACTCAAAAGCTCAAAATAACAGATAATCTAACAACTAGTAGCCCTACAATTCAAACTATTTCAAAAGGAAAAAATGAAGACTCAAATGAAGAAACTTTATCAATATCCCTAAGTGAAATAGAAATTCAAAAAACAGAAGAACAATTTAACACCAATACAATTGAAAATCCTGAATCATCAATGCATAGAATAAAAAATAATTGAAAAAATCAACCTATAAGAAATTATTATCCAAGACCAACTCCTCCTGATGTACAATATGAAGAAAGAAATCAATTTACCTTTGTATCATTCAATAGAAATTATATTCATGAATGGAATATAGACGAAAAATCTGAATATGAAATCAAAAATACCCTACAACAAATGGCAATGGTATCAATAGCATACGAGATATCCAATCCCGCACGTACAAACCATATATCAGCCAGATTGATTGTTTCTGGATTCTCAGGACAACTTCAATCATGGTGGTCAAGAACTTTACAACTCCATGAAAGAGAATTAATACTCAATCATACTCATATAGAAAGAAAACGACTTGATCCTAATGACATCAATTCACCTTAAATTGAAGAAGTTGTAGAAGATGCAGTAGAAACATTAATTTGGTTAATAACAGTTGCTTTTCTTGGCAGCATAACTAAAGAATAAGAATCAACAAAATTATTTTTAACCAATTTGAGATGTCCATCTTTACAAGATTTTTGATTGTACAAAGATATGTTTTTAACTCATGTACTCAAAAGAGAAGATGAAAACCAACCATTTTGGAAAGAAAGATTTGTTACTGGACTTCCCAAATTATTTGCTGAAAGAATAATGACTAAAATTCAAGATGTTTGTGGAACTCAAACAATCCCATGGTATAATATAACCTATGGACAATTATTTGCTTTTATCAAAAAAGAAGCATTACAATTATGTCAAGAACAAAAACTTCGTAACAATCTCAAAAAGGCACAAACAAGAAAAGGATTAGGTTCTTTTTGTGCTCAATATAGTATTCATAATTTCAAACCTCCTTCAAAATGATACAAAAAGAAAACATTTCAACAAGACCTGAAGTATTATAGAAAGAAAAGGAAAAATAAATATGAATAACTACCACCACCTCAATATTACAAATAGGAAAAAAATATTCAAAGAAGAAATCAAACAAAATTCCAATATGCTTCAAATGCAAAAAACCTGGTCATTACCAAAATAAATGCAAAATGAAAGAAAAAATAAATCAAATAGAAGATGAAAACTTAAAAAATAAATTAATGAATTTATTTCTTTTTGATTCACGCTCAAACAATGAAGACTATATATTTGAGATTCAAGAAGATACAGCTGATGAAGACACATTATCTGATTCAACTGAAGATTTATGTCCTTGCAAAATTAAAACAATTAACGTATTAACAAAAGCAAATAAAAAAGACCTCTTAGATATAGTAAAAAAAATTCAAGATCAAGAAATAAGAAAAGAATATCTTCTCAAACTAAAAGAAATTATATTTAAAGAACAAGAGATAACTCGACCAAAGCAACCCAAATCTTTAGAACAAATATTTGAAAAATATCCTATACCAAATGTATTTAGACAAATTTCAACCGGGGGATTTACAAAGAGAAATCAATGAACTAAAAGGATAAATTAAACATTTGCAAACAGAATTAATAACAATACAATATCAAGATCTAGAAACAAAATCAAAATTATCTCTTTTAGAATCAAAAGATTTACAATTAGAATCAAGACTATCATACATAGAGTCTAAAACAAGTAATCCAATAGAAACTCAATTAGAAAACATTAACCTTCAAATACCAGATGAACTAATCTCAAATGACAAAAATCTTCAAATAATCAAAAGAATAGAATATCAAAAATGGCATGTCTATATAACTCTTCATATTTTAAAGGATTATAAAATTCAAACTCAAGCCCTACTGGATTCAGGAGTAGATCTCAATTGCATCCAAGATGGACTCGTTCAATCAAAATATTATGAAAAAACACTAGAAAGTCTCCATACAGCTAGTGAAACTAAAATGAATATCAAATATAAACTTTCAAATTCTTATATTTGCAATAATGGAGTTTGTTTCAAAACACCATTTATTTTAGTCAAAGATCTTCAACAACAAATTATATTAGAAACCCTCTTTATAAGACAAATATATCCTTTTATGGTTACAAAAGAAGGAATTCATACTCAGATTATGGACACAAAAGTAACATTTCAATTCCTAAATCCAATCCAACAAAGAGATTTAAATCTCTTACAATCAACAATATTCAAACGAATAAACCTAATTAAGTACAAGAAAAGTCATATTCAATATCTTCAAAAGGAAATAGAATATCAAAAGACTGAAAAACAATTAGCTCAGTCAAATGAAAAAATAATCCAATTAAACAACAAAATAATTAGAGAAGTATGCTCTGATCTTCCTAATGCATTTTGGGAAAGAAAAAGGCATATAATTTAATTACCTTATGAAAAAGATTTTAATGAAAAAAATATTCCAACAAAAGTAAGACCTATTCAAATGAACAAGAAATTATTAGAACATTGCAAAAACGAAATTCAAATGCTTTGAGACAAAAAATTAATAAGATCATCAAAATCTCCTTGGAGCTGTTCTGCATTTTATGTTAACAAACAAGCAGAACCAGAAAGAGGAGTCCCATGATTAGTCATCAACTACAAACCATTAAACAAAGTTCTTCAATGGATAAGATATCCGATTCTAAACAAAAGAGACCCATTAAATAGGTTACATGATGCAAATATATTTTTAAAATTTGATTTAAAAAGTGGGTTTTGGCAAATTCAGATTGATGAAAAAGATCGTTACAAAACAGCATTCACAGTACCATTTGGTCACTATGAATGGAATGTGATGTCATTTGAACCCAAAAATGCTCCATCAGAATTTTAAAATATTATGAATGATATTTTTACTCAATATACAGATTTCATCATTGTTTACATTGACGATATCTCAGTTTTCTCAAAATTGTTGATCAACATTTCAATATCCTTATCAACACTATCAAAAGAAATGGTTTAGTCGTTTTAGCTTCAAAAATGAAATTATTTCCAACCAAAGTAAGGTTTTTAGGACCTATTGCAAGAGCAATAGAGTTTGCTGACAAATTTCCAAATGAATTAAAAGACAAAACTCAATTACAAAGGTTTTTGGGATGTTTAAATTATGTTACTGATTTCTTCTCCAACCTTCGCAATATTTGTCAACCATTATACCAAAGGCTTCAAAAAAAGTCATTTTCCTTGGACAGAGGACCATAATAAGATAGTGCAAACCTTAAAACAAAGAGTCAAAAATCTCCCATGCCTAGCCCTTCCAAATCCAAAAGCATTTCTCATAGTAGAAACAGATGCTTCAGATATAGGTTATGGTGGTATACTCAAACAAAAGATGGACTCCAAACCTAAGCAAATAATTAGATTTCATTCTGAACTTTGGCTTGGAGCTCAAAAAAATTATTCAACAATTAAAAAAGAAGTTTTATCCATTGTTTTATGCATTTCAAAATTTCAAGATGATTTATATAACAAAACTTTCCTTTTAAGAATTGATTGCAAATCTGTAAAAGAAGTTTTATAAAATAATGTAAAAATTATAGTTTCAAAACAAATTTTTGCAAGATGGCAAGCCATCCTTTTTGTATTTGATTTTCAAATTGAATTTATTAGAGGAAAAAATAACTCGTTACCAGACTTCCTCTCCAGAGAATTTCCTCAAAATCATAATTCAATTCAATTACTTTTCCTATAAGAATGTCAAAAGACAAAGGTAAAGCGAAGATTCAATCTGCAAAAGATTATGCAATGACCCTTAAACCTCATCCTCAATCTTCTTCATTCAAAATTCCAACTCAAAACCTTTTCGAAATTCTAAATGAAGATTTTCGTTCAATCTCCTATTCTGCCGCTGTTTCAAGACCTCCTAATCCTTTCTCAATCTAACCTTCGGCTCCTCCTCAATCTCTTAATCAAAGACTCCAAAACGCTTTTCCCGCTCAAACAAATCAGTATTTTCCAAAGCCTCAACTCGAACACATTTTCCTCACGAAACAAAGAGAACCTCTCTCTTTAACTGGAATTCAAAATTTAGTCAAAGCAACATTTCCTGGCAATTTTCAATGGCTTCCAGATGATATTCAAAGGACCCAAAAGTTTTATGAATTTATTTTGGTAGATTCAGGTTCTGCCCTTATTAAACATGAAAATTGTAATAATGGCCAAATCCAATATTCGAAGTGCAAAATTTTAAATATTTGGGATATCAAAAATTTTGGTTACACTTCTTATACCTTACAATAATTTTCTCAAACTTGTATTCCAACCCGTTATATTTATCAAGATTACAAAATGGCTTGGTTTAGAACTTTTATTTTCCGACCTTTTGATCATTCTTGGTTCTTTCAATTTCAGAAAAAATCAAGAACTTTTCCAGCCTGATTTTATGAATGGTGGCGCTTTTTCGGAAGCACTACTGACATTTATCCAGCAAACGCCAAAGCATTTTTCAACATTTTTTTAACACATTTAGAAGATGATCCTTTAAATGCAATTATAAATTTTCATTCAAATTTTCAAATTCCTTGGATACTTTGTTGGTCTTTTAAGACCACTCAATTTCTCGAACAACCTTATCTCATATCCTTAGTTCGAGAATTCAAAATTAAGTGATGGAAAAAATACGTCCTTGAACGCGATTATACCACTGATTCTTTATCAAAATTTTTCAAAAATAAAAATAAGAACATTCAAATTTTCAATCAGAATTCTCCTAGAATTCTAAAAATCCCTCCTAAATCTCATCCTTAAAAAGCCTTACCATCAAACTCTTCCTCAAAATCCAAATCCAAAATATCAAAGGAACTCCTAACTCAACTCCTTTAGCATATTCAAAATTCCTCCTCTGAAGAAGATGATGAAAAAGTCAGTTCCAGTCAAAGTGATCCGTTCAATCTATTCTGATGATTCAAGGGATCAAGTTTACAAGAATAATTCAATACAGGACAAAGGAAAAAACACAAAAGATGCACAGTATGGTTCAATAATTCAATACAGGACGGAAGCAAAATTCAAAAGATGCACAGTACTGCTCAATAATTGCAAATAAAGACGGATGACATGTGCTACAATTCAAATTATTGATGGTTGCTGTTCGGATTTCAAATTTAGCATTTCAATTCCAGGGTGACGGATCTCAATTGAAGTCCGGGGTGCTGCTTTGCCTATAAATGGAGACGTCCCAGCTTCGTTCAAAGACAGAGCGAAAATTACCAACACAATACAAGAGTGAAAATACGAGAGCAAAAATTACACTCTCAAATACAATCTAGTTTTATTTTGTAATTTTATTTCTAAGTGTTGTACTCCAGTCCTTCATATTCATTTTGTAAGTTTCAACTGTATTTTAAATTTATGTCTGTATTTTTAATTACTCTTTTGTACTCAACCTGTGTTTAAATTTCTCAATTAATAAATTCCATCTTTCTCATCTTCTTCTGTCTATGTCCACCAATCATGCCCCTTTCTGGTATCATAGCCAAGTTTAAGGTGTTTTCAACAGTAATTTCATGGAAATACTGTTAAGCACTTATTAGAAACGCTTTGCTATTAAAGCACCTATTAGGAGCGTTGGTAAGCCGGCAATGTAGCGTTGGTAAGCCGTGTGGAAGTTGTTCCTGCTGGGTGTTCCCGTTACTGTGTTGCTGGGGTTCCCGTTCTCAACAGTGTCAGATAGTAAAATTGTTCTTAACTGTGTTAAATAGTAAGACTGTTACGTAACTGTTGAACCCAAACAACTGATGCTGTAACCATGCCAGGTTTCAGAATCGCTGGACCTTTTAGAAAGATGTTTTCAAAATAACCCAGTACTAGTTTACACATAGTTAATTCAAAAGAAGTTTCAAAAGAAATTACAAACCCAAAATATTTTATTAACTGGAGCATTCCAAATGAAGATTTAGAATCAATTTATCAAATTGGTACTTTTGATTTTAAAATGGCTATTTCATGTAAAACACATGAGCAAGCAATGAATATTGATCAAGAAACCCAAATGATTCAATTACATTTAAATTTATCCATTCAAAAGTATATTGCAAAAGGTTATCATTATATACACTATGGTTTAGTTCAAGTAGCTATCAACCATTTAACAAGGATAGGACATAACCAACCGGTTATGCTAGCTCTTAGAGATTCGACATATTTACAATATAAAGAATCTTTACTAGCAATTGTTCAAACAAATTTAAACAATGGACCAATTTATTTCAATTGTTATCCAAACTTTTCGGTTGCTCTCCGAGATCCGACAATTTTGGATACATTAACGAAAGATATTCATTTGCCAAATGTTAATATCAAAGAAAACAGACAAAATTTTGTTCTCATTTACAGAATTTATTTCACGCTTTTAGGAAGCCATTAACCCAAAATGTCTCAAACAATTTCCTCCTAGAGAAATTTTACTGGTTGAAGTTCAGGCTGAACAAGCTACAACCATTACCCCAAAACGTCTCAAATGGAATGAGATAACCATTCCAGATATTTGGAGGATTGAAAACTCTCAACCTCCAAGAAATATTGCAAGAAGACAAGTTCAACAAATTACTGAAGAACCTGATGGTAAAATTATCATTAAGTTCGAATCAGGAAAACAAACAATTATTTCACATCCTTCTGTATCGAATCCTCAACACAATCAACTTCATCCTTTCCATATCATAGAGAAGAAGATTTTCAAAATACTTCTACTTCCAGGTTTAGAGGAATACGGTGTAACTCTCCTCTTGTCGAGCCAGTTTTTCAAAATGAGTCATTTTCAAACCCGAGTTCTCAAACAGCTTCTCAAATGGGACCTCCTTCAATAAATGTTTTAACAAAATATTTTACAATAAATAAAGAGTTTTTAAGCAATGAATTTGAATCTGATCACAATAAGATTCAAAGACAATGGTACTTTCAAACTTTTACAAAGGAATCAACAATCAAAATTAGAGAAACTTATTATAAAGAATTAAATCAATTAAAACGTAACATTCCATTCTTCAAATGGTTAGAATCATACACATCAAGGAATCAAATACCAAATCCTTTTGTTCAAAATTTTATAAATGTCAATACAAACCCTACAACCAAATGGTTAATAATGGATGGACAAATAATCCAAACTATTCATCCTTCCACAAAAAATTTAATCATCAATGTTCAAAACCAAGAAATGATCGCCACTCCTTTCCGTGGGGGAAGAGGGGAAAAAGAAGACTCACCACCTACAATCAAAGATATAAACAAAATTTATGAACAAAATAATTTTCAAGCTTTAAATCTCAAAACAATTTCGGTACAAATAAATTCAATACATAACAATATAATAAATAACAAGGACAGACAAAAAAGGGAACAATCTCCAATAGTCCAATTAATGCCTCAACCTACATATATAAATTATACAATCCTTAAACCAATACCTCAAAGCTACTCTATTCAACAAAGTTTTCCAACTCCACAATCACAGACAAGCCTATTTTTTCAAGGAATTCAACAATCCTCTTTCCAACCTTCTTATTTAACTCAAAAGGATAAAGAATAAATAAAACTTAAAAAATCACAGAACTACGATGATGATATTATTGAAAGAATCACTCAAAAGCTCAAATTAACGGATAATCCAACAACTAGTAGCCCTACAATTCAAACTATTTCAAAAGGAGAAAATGAAGACTCGAATGAAGAAACCTCATCAAAATCCCAACCAAAAGAAAAATTAAGTTCCCTCTGTGTTCAAAATATTGGTTATAATTTCAAAAAGCCTTAAGGGAAAAACAAAAAGAAGCAACATTCAAAACAGAACCCAAAAAGGATCCCAATTTGCCACAGGTGTAGAAAACCTGGCCATTTTAAGAGAAATTGCAAAAAGAATCAGCGAATAACTCATAATGAAGATCAACAACTCATAAACAAATTAATGAATTCAACCTTAGAAAATGCAATAAACAATTATGAAATTCAAAAGAATACAAAAGCTAAAAGCCTATCTCATAATTTAACTCATACAGAAAATGAAAACTTAACCTATGATTTAACTACAAAAATATATCGCAATAAGACAATACAACTAAAAAATCAAGAATCTAAAGAATCTGAATCAAGCTCAACCTTACCAAATTCAGAAGTACTTCTTAGAACTTCTGATGTTAATTATGACAAATTGCAAAAACTCGTCTCTAGTCCAAAATAAATCATTACGTTTTGGTTTAAAGCGAATTTTCCAAAACTTCAAAAACTTTTACATTACAAAATTCCCTTTTCAATACTCCATTAGAAATTTGCAAAACCAATTATACAAAATACAATTTCAAAACTAAAATCAGTTTTAATATCCTTTCAAAATTACCTTTTTCAAAACCCCTCTCTCAGGAATTATCTTAAGACAGATATTCTGATTATTTATCTGCAGGCTATGAAGACAGATAAAGGAAAAGGGAAGATTCAATCCTTAGAAGATTATGCAATGACCCTCAAATCTCATTCCCACTCTTCTTCAATAAAAAATACCCTTACAATCAAAGACCTTTCTCCTCAAAAAATCTCAGCACAATCCCCTAGTTAACCTCTTGAGCAATCACTTCAAATTAGCCAATAAGTTACAAAACCCCAAAAGGAGCACATACTAGTTACAAGGCAAAAAGAACCCCTTGTCTCATGACAATATCAAAAATTTAGTCAAGACTATTTTCCCAAAAAATTTTCATTGGTTTCCTGATGACATTCAGAAAACTCGTGAATTCTATGAACTCATTTTGATTGATACTGGATTTGTTCAGATTAAGTATCACAAGGGTGATAATAAATAAATCCAATTTTTAAGTTGCAAAATTTTAAATATTTTACACCCCTAGAGATTTTGGTCAAAGTTTTTATAGACCAAAGCAATTTTCAAAATCCTTTACTCCAGACAATTTTACTTATCAAGATTACAAGACAGCTTTCTTCAAAGCTTTTCTTTATCAACCATTTGATCATACTTGGTTATTTCAATTTACAAACAAATCTCAAATATTTCCAACATGGTTTTATGAATCGTGGCATTCCTTTGGAAGCACCATAGATATTTACCCTGCTATGACAAAAGATTTAATTAATATTTATTCAAACTATTCACAAGATGATCCACTAGATTCAATTTTACATTTTCATTCAATTTTTCAAATTCCTTGGATCTTTTGTTGGTCCTATGCCCATACCCAATTTTTGAAACAACCCTATCCTCTTTCACTAGTTAGGGAATTCAAAGTCAAATGGTGGGATAATTTTGTTTTCAAAGAACGTTACACCCCCAAAACCATTCTAAAATACCTAAAACAACATTTTCATATGTTTGATTTGGAATTTCAAAATATTTCAAATGTTACAACATTACTTTCCAACTTAACAATATCAGATTCAAATAAAAAATATGACTTCTCTCCGACTTCAAATGATGATTCTCTTACTGCCAAAGATATACCCCTTGAGCAAAGTTCAAGTCTCTAATATTGATTCCCTCCAAACCAAATTACAACAAAAGAATGATGAATGTATCAACCTCAGGCATCAAATTTTTGTTTTACAAAAGCAAATTGATTACCAAATAAAGACGCCAAATTGGAGTAACTTTTCTTCAACATACGATTTCACAAAACCAAGGATTTTCTTCTTTCCCCAAAATTCCTTAGCTATTTACCTCAAGATGTTGCTGCCCATATCGCCTTCATCACTCAATGCAGTAACAATAGACTCCTAATCAAAATCCAACAATTTCTCCCAGACTTATCCATCAATGGAATTTATATTCCTGGCTTAACTTACCAATGGTTTTCCTTCTACCATTTTCAATCAGACTGCAAACAAACTCAAAAATGCCTTAATCCACAAGACAACAGAGGCGATTGCCCTTGCCATCTCACCTATTCAATTATGCGAGTTTGCATTGACTTGGAAATCTATGATCCAATAACCATCATTCATGAAGGCCAAGAAGTTGTTCTCACTGCTCAAAAACTTTTGGATTATGGATTCCTATTCCAGCTGATTTTTACAAAACCTGATCAAGCCAGTCAATTTGGTAGGAAGCTCAAATATGTAGTCCAAAATAGTTTTCAAGATGGTTCATTTCTATTGAAATTATGATTCAATCAAAGGCTGTAGAATTCTATAATATCTATACCATCCCTACTAAACATAGGATGCTTATTTACGGATCACCTATTAGACGTTCTCTCCTCCCTTCAGATGATCCATGGCCATGTCCTAACAATCCTATATCAAAACAAATTCGATATTGGCAAGCAAGGGAAATTGTTGATGTTATTATCAGCCCTAATATTACAGTGTCAAAAAAAAAAGGATATCTTTGGCAACTTCCTTGTCTCAGAAGACTTTATTCAAAAAATCCTGTCTTTCAACAAAATTTTTGAAGTTCCTTTTCTTATGGAAACTAGGCAAAACTTTTTACTTGAAAAATATGAAAAACTCAAAAATGAAAATATTGAAACCTAGTACATTCATCCTTCTTAGCCACTGATTCTCTATCCAAATTTTTCAAAAACAAAAATAAGAACATTCAAATTTCCAATCGGAATTCTCCAGGAATTCTAGAAACCCCTTCTAAATCTCATCATCCAAAGGCCTCACCATCAAACTCTTCCTCAAAATCCAAATCCAAAAATATCAAAAGAACTCCTAACTCAACTCCTTCAGCAAATTCAGAATTCCTCCTCTGAAGAAGATGATGAAGAAGTCAGCTCCAGTCAAAGTGATTCGTTCAATCTATTTTGATGATTCAAGGGATCAAGTTTACAAGAATGATTCAATACAGGACAACGGGAAAAAGACAAAAGATGCACAGTATGGTTCAATAATTCAATACGAGGCGGAAGTAAAATTCAAAAGATACATAGTACTGCTCAATAATTGCAAATAAAGACGGATGACGTGCTACAATTGAAATTATTGACGGTTACTATTCGGATTTCAAATTTAGCATTTCAATTTCCGGGGTGATGGATCTCAATTGAAGTCCGGGGTGCTGCTTCACCTATAAATGGAGATGTCCCAGCTTCATTCAAAGGTAGAGCAAAAATTACCAACACAATATAAGAGTGAAAATACGAGAGCAAAAATTATACTCTCAAATACAGTATAGTTTTATTTTGTAATTTTATTTCCAAGTGCTGTACTCCAGTCCTCCATATTCAATTTGTAAGTTTCAACTGTATTTCAATTTTATGTTTGTATTTTTAATTACTCTTTTGTACTCAACCTATGTTTAAACTTCTTCATTGTAAGGTGAATTGACGTCATTAGGATCAAGTCATTTTCTTTCTATATGAGTATGATTGAGTATTAATTCTCTTTCATGGAGTTGTAAAGTTCTTGACCATCATGATTGAAGTTGTCCTGAGAATCCAGAAACAATCAATCTGACTGATATATGGTTTGTACTTGCGGGATTGGATACCTCGCATGCTATTGATGCCTTTGCCATTTGTTGTAGGGTATTTTTGATTTCATATTTAGATTTTTCGTCTATATTCCATTCATGGATATCATTTCCATTGAATGATACAGAGGTAAATTGATTTCTTTCTTCATATTGTACATCAGGAGAAGTTGGTCTTGGATAATAATTTCTTCTAGGTTGATTTTTCTAATTATTTTTTATTCTATTTATTGATGATTCTGCCCCTTTCCAATTGTTCTTCAATGACATCCTAATATATAGTGCCAATCTGGAAGACCACCTTAAGCACTTGAAATTAATCTTCAATTAGGTGAAAAAGCACCAGTTATTTACTAAGGAGAGTAAGTGTTCATTTGTTTCCACTCAGATCGAGTATTTGGAACACCTCATATCAGGTGGTGGAGTTGTTACTGATCCAAGGATGATTGAGGTAGTGCAAAATTGACCAGTTCCTGTTAACATCAAGCAAGTTAGAGGATTCTTGGGCCTCACAGGCTACTATAGATGATTCATTAAGGGGTATGGTGTCCTAGCCAAACCTCACACTGAGCTCTTAAAGAAGGAATGGTGGTTGTGGACTAAAGAGGCTCAATTGGCCTTTAATGAGTTGAAGAAAACTGTTAGTTCAGCTCCAGTCTTGGCTCCCCCTGACTTTTCCAAGCCCTTCACCATTGAAGCTGATGCTTGCAACACTGGAATAGGGGTTGTATCGATTTAAGGAGGGAACCCCTTAGCCTTCAACAACAAATCTCTTACTCCTAAACAACAATCACTCTCTATGTATGAAAAGGAGCTCCTAGCCTTAGAAGCTGCAGTGCAGCACTTGCAACAATACTTGCTCAATAACACCTTCATCATCCAAATAGACCACAAGAGTTTGAAGTACTTATTAGAGCAGAAAATTCACACATACTTCCAACATTTATGGTTATTGAAACTCATGGGGTTCAATTATGTCACTGACTATAAGAAGGACAAGGAAAACATTGTGGTGGTTGATGCTCTATCTCGAATTCCCAGTCAACAGATAGTTTGTATGAGTCTTTCCTCAGTGGAAAGCAACCTGTATGCATTGATACAGCTCTCATGGCAATCAAACCCTCATCTGCATCAACTTATTGATCAGTTGCTAAGTGAACCTTAGAAACATCCTAAGTATAGCTGGCAACAAGGTCATTTAAAGAGACGTGGTAAACTAGTGGTGGGACAAGACAAAGACTTGAGAAACAAAATACTTCAGTGGCTTCATACCTCCCCACCTGGAGGTCACTCGGGGAGGCATGCCACCTTACGAAGAATCAAATCCATGTTCTTTTAGAAGGGAATGACCAAATCAGTTCAAAACTTTGTCAAGCAGTGCCCCACATGTGAAACTTGCGAGAATGAGAACATAGCCTACCCTGGACTCATCTAGCCATTGCTAATTCCAGAATTGATTTGGACTCATATCTCCATGGACTTCATAGAAGGACTTCCAAGGTTCTTTGGCAAGGATGTTATCTTTGTAGTTATTGACATACTTAGCAAAGCTGCTCACTTCATGGCTCTTACCCATCCATACACTGCTTTATTAGTTGCTTAATCATACATTGATAATGTCTACAAACTTCATGGAATGCCGAGCACAATAGTAAATGACAAGAATGCTATATTTCAGAGTGAATTTTGGCAAGCCCTATTTTCTATTCAAGGGTGGATTTTGACTTATCTACAACATACCATCCTCAAACTAATGGCCAAACCGAGATGGTTAACAGAGGGCTGGAGACTTATTTGAGGTGTATGTGTAACAGTAACGCTTCACATTGGTCCAAATGGTTATCTTTGGCGGAATGTGGGTATAATACCACCTGGCATTCAACTATGTAGAAGACTCCTTATGAAATATTATATGGACAAGCACCTCCATTACATATCCCATAGGTTCTTGGAGAAACACAAGCAGAGGTTGTTGATAGAAGCCTGTAGCACAAGGAAAAAATGATCATCTGACAAGGGTACAGAACAGAATGAAACAGCTGGCTGACATAAGATCTGATAGAAGCTTCAAAGCTAGTGATTGGGTGTATTTGAAACTCCATCCATACAAGAAGATCATAGTGGCTCATTGAAGCAATCAAAAGTTATAACCAAAGTACTTTGAACCATTCCAAATCCTATTTGCTGTAGGAAAAGTAGCTTATAGACTTGCATTACTAGATTCAGCGCAAATCCATGATGTATTTCGCATTTCCCAGCTTAAGCCTCACTAGGGCCCCTTACCTACAGCTCCAATACCCTTGCCTGATTCTCTTGATGCAGTACTAGTGAACGAACTAGAGTTGATCTTGGAAAGGAGGATGGTAAATCACAATAACAGAGTTCCTACGAAGGTTCTAGTCCAATGGAAGGGTCGACCAAGAGAAGAAGCAACTTGGGAGTTCCTTTATGACTTGCAATTGAAGTTCCCACAATTCCACCCTTGAGGACAAGATGTTTTTCACGGGGAGGGTAATTGATACAGGTATAATTCATATCATGTTTTTGGCGGGATTTGAGCTGTTAGGCACATGTGTGGCATGTGATAGTTAATTATACCATTTTTAGTATTTTCCAACTAATACTTGTTATTTTTAGCATTTTGCTTACATTTTTTATATTTCCTTATACTTGATATATAAGCTTGATTATTGTATTGATTAGGATATCCAGTTGATTAACACGAATCTTCTTTCTCCCTTAATTCACTTATTTTCTCCCTTAATTCTCATATTCTTCTCGAATTTAGCTCAATTGGTGTTAATTGGCGACGTAATTGGTATCAATACTCAAAACTCATAATATTTAAGTGATAGTTTGTTAATAGTTAATATATACAGTAAATTATAGTAAACTCCCATGTCTCTTGCTTCAATAACAAAAAACCCCAATCATAAATAAAATTACTTACTAAACTCTCTCACTTTTAAAAATTTATCACTTTGCTTCGAATCAACTTTTTTTGATCATTTTGTCCCTCAAATAAAAGAGATTGGTTTTATTTTTAGGTGGGTTTTATGTTCTTAAAAAAAAATTAGGAGTTTTTATAGTTTTAGAAAAAAGGAAGTTTTCTAATATTTATAAAAATTATTATTTTAATTAATTATAGCAATGATATTATAAGTTTAGAAAAAAAATTTTTTTTTTGAAATGTTCATAAAAAATATTATAAGGTAAAACATAATTTTTTTTTAGTTTAAAATAATTTCAAAATTATATTAGTAGATTTGAAACTAAAAAAAATAAAAAATTAAAAAAATATACAAAAATAATTTTTGGAAAAATCTTAAAAAATATAACAATCTTTTAACATTGATAAAACAAGATTACTAAATTTAAAATAAAAAAGTGTATGAATTAAAAATTAGAAAACTTTTACTTTTAGTCAAAAAATAGGGATTTTATGTATTTAGGCAAAATACAGGAGCTTTATATTATTATGCAAAAGATAAAATTTTTCTATTATTTATATAAATATAATTATTTTAATTAATTATAATATTGATATTATAAATTTTAAAAATAATAAAATATTTTTATATTTAGAAAAATACTATAAGATAACATGTAATAATTATTGGTTAAAAATAAACTTAAAATTAGATTAATAAGTTTAAAATTAAAAAATTAAATGAAATTAACTATTTGAAAATAAATTATGAAAAATAATTCTGTTTGGAAAAAAATTGAAAACCTAAATTAAAAAATAAATTATTTTTAAAAATTTTAAGAAGATTTTTTATTTTCTAAACTTATAATATTATTATTATAATTAACTAAAATAATTATATTTTTATAAATATAAAGATTCTCTTATTTTTTTCTAAAACCTAAAAATTTTTAATTTTTACCTAAAAATATAAAATTTATTTCTAAAAATAAAATCAAATACTCAACCATATTCCTTTTAAAAGAAAAAATAATCAAAAAAATTAAATGAGGTAAAGTAATAAATTTTTAAAAATAAAAGAGGTTTAGTAAGTATTTTATTTATAATAAAAATTTTTTATTATTAAAATAGAAGACAGATAAATTTTATATAATTTAGCTTAAAAAAAGAAAAGAAATTTAATCTGGTACTAGTGTCAACCGTGGAACGCCACCTAACCATCCCTACGTCCTGCGAGTTTTTCTGAGGCGTGCGATGGACTATTTAAGCCCAAAAATAGCTGTTTCACAATAGAAATTCTGATTCGGCACTGCCTGCTCATTTGACTCGCTCTCGAGGATCCTTCTTTCCTCTTCTGACATCTTCGGCAAGCTCTCTCTCCTCTCCTTCGATCTCCCATCATCTCTTGTTATTCGTCTCTCGGATTGATGTAGTAGTATCTGTGTTTTCTTACTGTTTGATTGTTGATTTTGTTGAAAATCTATCAGATTGCTCTAAATTTGTATACTGTATGTTAATTGATTGCTGCAGGAGTAAAATTTTTGATTTCTTACCGTTTGATTGTTGATTTTGTTGAAAAGATGTCAGATTGCTGTTAATTTGGGTGCTTATGTTGATTGATTGGTGCAGGAGATCGTTTTGTTGATCGATGTCGTTCTTCCGGGGATTTTCTGCGCTTTCGAAGCTCCGGTATCGAGTTGTAAGTGATTTGTACTCGTAGAAGTTCTGGCGTTCTTTCACTTTTATATGAAATCTGCTGTGTTTTTTTTTTTTTTTATGATTTTAGCTTTACATATGTGGTAGGTTAACGTGTAGGTTGTATGCGATTGATAAATTATGCTTCGCAGTTAGTAATTTGGTTGTTCTTCTAGTTGTACCTGATTGTTTTCTCTCTCGCGTAGTTTCGATAATTTAGAGCCTGTTTGGTATGGTAGTTTATTTGCAGTTTTTAGCTTTTTAGAAACTTGAAAAATTATATTTTGGAAATGATTTTATCTTATTTTTGGTTTGAAACTGAAAACAAGAAACCAAAAAATAAGAAAAAAACTAGTTTTCAAAGCCTGGTTTGAATTTTCTGAAAATCAAAAACTTCATATAAAAAGAAATAAAATTTTACTTTAATATGGACTATGAAAATGATATTTGCTCTCTTTTATTTTTTTCAAAATATGGGTATTGGGGTATTTTCGTTAATATTGAGCTGTATGACTTACCATAGATTCCTGTGAAGATATTCTATCAGAGTTTAGATTGAGGAGTTACTATTTATTCTATATGAGTTTAAGCTATGATGTCTTGATGAGGTGATATTTTCAGCTGGTTAGTTGTGTAGACGAAGATGGATATTGGAGATATTCAACTAATATGAACTAAACCTGTGGCTGTAAAGCGTCGTGCTTTGATAACTTTACCAAGATGACCTGTTCTTTGTTCTGTGCAATGCTTATGATAACACTTGGATCATTTTTGCAGGGGCAACAGTCTAGCATAAGTAGCTCTATAAGATGGATTCAAATGCAGAGTTCCTCAAATCTTGTAATGTTTCTTTCTTATGACCCTCTCATTTTGTCTATTTGTGTTAGTGTGTGGGTGTGCGCATCTTTATACTTAGCTCCTTTGCGATAACTTTGAGCAGAAAAGAGTAAGTAATAAGGTGTGAATATTGCTAATGACAAAAGGCACAAGTTCCTACTTTTTGGTGATTCATTATATTTGTCATGATAAAGAGACATCTTTAAAGCAAGTGCCTGTGTGCGACCAAGTGCTTGAAATGGAAAATGTCTTATAGAAAGAGGACATACTTATCATTGAAGCCTAGTAGTAGCAAGAAGCAAGCCCGATGAAAATGCATCTGTGTTCTTGTCCTCGCACTCATTTTTCCGGTAAGCAAGCCGGAAAGGTTTTGAACCTATGACCTACCATAGCAGCAATCTTGGTAGTGTTTCTATGACTAGGCCAAGGCCTTTTTGGTGTCTTCTCACTCAACTATGCATGTTAACAAGTTCCAATCTTTTTGTAAGGTTTAAAATTGGTTTTGGGGAAAGCTACAACAATTTTTGCAATCTTTTGGTTTTTGGTTAAATTTTCTTAATGGCTTTCAGTTAAAACACCTTACCATAATTAACATTTTGAGAATGTTGGAATGGAAATGCTTCTACATTAAAGGATTTTGGTGACAATGGCTTATTTACCCTTACTCATTTTAACAAGTTTTGACCTGGCAATTGGGTTAGGTCGGGGTCGGGTTGGGTTAATGTTAGGTCGGGTCTATTTCGGGTTGGTCAGGCTCGGATCGGTTATCCTCAGGTTTGGGTCAACCTTGGGTCAGGTCGGGTTGGGTCAGGTCAACCTCGGATTGGGTTAACCTTAGGTCGGTCCATCCTTACGTCTGGTCGGATTTCAAATTGATTTTTCAGGTTATTTTGATAATATATTTATTTGACCTTGAAAATTATAACTAAAACTATAAAATAAACAATTATAATTAGCTTATTATTTTGATTCTATGATAAGTTGGATTTCTATTTGGGTCATTTTAGGTTATAGGATAGGTTTGGTTCAGGTCTCGGGTCATCATGGGTTGGGTCAAACTTGGGTGGGTCTAATTCGGGTTAGGTCATTTCGAGTTTCGGGTCAGCTTGGGTCGGGTCAAATTCGGGTTGGTTCATTTTCTGGTTTAGGTTCCAATAAATTTAGAATTTTTCGGTTAGGGTCGGGTCGGGTCATATTTTTCCAGCTCTAAGCATTTCCACTTGACTAGTTTACTAATGATAACATTATTGATGTAACCAGTAAATTAACTTGAGTAAAAAGTTTCACAAAGCTCAAGTTCTCCCAAAATTTCCATTGTACTTGGTCTAGAAAATGTGCACTGCATCCGTTAACTCTTAATTGAGAAAATATTATTCAAAATATAAGTTAACTTACGTTGAGTTTGGCTAGTCAAATAGAGTGATCTTTTACCATTATTTATTTGAAAACTATGTATCGATCTTTTGTTCAAAATATATTCTAGGACTTCCATAGATCTTTTTGATTTATTGTTTTCAGAGTACTAATTTGATATCAAATTAGAGAAAGTCATAGTAAAAGTTCGTTGTGACTGGTCAAAGTCAATATAAGAAGGCAAATTTAGGGAAGAGTGTACAATTTTATCTGGGCTCTAGAGAAATGGTCTTAGCTCCCGGGTTTAAATACAGGACAATGAACAGATTTTTTTCGATAATTAGCGACAGAGTTGCAGTACAGGCCTAAGAGAACCCGAAAAATATCGGGGAACAGAATCACAAACCAGAAAACATCCAAGAAGATAGAAAAGCAAAGCAAAAACAATAGGAGCAAAAATAGGCAGAACATGGCTAGAAAAGCATTGGGTGAGACGCGCTTGAAGAAGACGGCGAGTCATGACAGAGCTGGAGAGAGATTGACAGGGGACTGGACGAATTAAAACCCTACTCCATCCTTGCAAAAAGCTCAATCATATTCGTTTCGTCGCCACCATATGTCAAACCAAGCCTTTTTCCGAGCTCCCACCTATGCTTTGCAACAGAATATGTACCAACATCCTTGGCATTATCATCCTTCCTTGTCAATTTCTCCTTTTTTTTGTCTCCCAGAAGGTTTGGTCAGTTTCTTTGTGCTGTTATCAGGAGACATGTCCTTCATGAATTCTTGCCAGTCCCGTCTCGCTTTTTGTTTCATCTTACGCTTTTGAGCTCTTCGGCTCTTCTTTGACGATATATCTGCTTTCTTTTTGCTTTTATTTCCTTTTATGAGATATATCTGCTTTCTTTTTCGAGTATTTTTCTCTGTTTTGTTTTGTAGGTTCTGTTTGAACAGTGTTACTTGTTTCTCTTCTCTTATTTAGAGGAAGGAGCCTTTTCTACATAGTTTCTAGTTGTCAAATGAGGCTTCTCTCCTTTTCTGTGAGTGTAATCTGAAAGACTAATTTGATTTTTGAATATGTCAAATCTATCTAAGTGGAGAAGGAAAATTATTCTTTGTTGCATTCCTTAGTGAGCTTCCTATTTACTATAGGTAATTATCACTTGTTTATTCTTCTCTGGATGTGCAGGACCTCCAGTCAGAGCTGAAAGAATTGATTCCAGAACAACAGGTTAGTGTTGTTTTCCGCTGGTCCATTTCAAATAGTGTCTTTGCCATTGATTATGTTTATCATAGCATCCCCTATTGGAACCATTTGGATAGGTAGATGGAAATAGTTAGGTATTAGAAGGATGAAATATACTAATTCTTCTTTTGTGTGAAACAATTGTAACTATTCTAATTTGGCAAGGCCAATTACCAACTGCCTTGGGGAGATATCTTCGAGGACAAGCACCACACAACCATTGCCATTGCATAAATTATCTCAGGCATCCAAAGCATGTTGACAATGTCGGGCATTGCACACTATAACTAATTTTTGATAATGATTAAGCAAAAGTTTCTTTTTCCTCTATGTGAAATAAACAATGCTTTTTGTTGGCAGCACAGAATCAAATCATGGTTCACGGTTGGTCACTACATCAAGGACCTTATGTAGTGGGTTGTCGTGATTGCATTATGTTTTTCTAGAGATTATAATTTGCTATTACGTTTTATGTTTGCAAAATTTTGGATGAAGAGTTACACAACCATTCATTTTTATACCCCTTTGATAGTTTTCAGTTTGTAAATTTATATATGAATAGATTTTCATAAACGAAATACACTATGCATGCATTACGAATGCCTTTACGGAATCTCTGTTTCCTAATGACTAACTGCTTGACAGTTAGCTCAAAATTCATTAAGTAATGACAATAATGTTACACAACAGCCTTTGTCTGATTTAAGTGTCGATTGGAATGCAAGAACACTCTTATTCATAGTAAGGACTGATCATGATTGGTTGGGAACTTCTATGATTTGTAGCTAAACAAAATTGCAACAGTTAGCGGGGGCTGAATGCTAGAGATTGGATTCTGTTATGTATTTCTTTGCATTATTTTGACTTCATTGCATTATTTGCTGCAGGAGCGGCTCAAGAAAATAAAGAAAGAACACGGCAATGTTCAGCTTGGCAACATTAATGTTGATATGGTAATGACTAAACAATGTATTATTGTGGTGGAACTCTTTATCATTTACCTGTCTACTGTCAGTGATGGTGAATTGAATTTGTCTTGACTGAAAAATTTCTCTTTATTGCCTCCCGGTTTGAAACTAAGTTCTAGTATTGTTTTTTTCCTTTTGTAGTTGAACTGTGCTAAACAAATGCTAGAACTTAATGCATTGCTTCCTAATGCAGGTCTTGAAAAATGTTTACCAACACTAACAACTTATTTTCATTTTCATACTATTTAAATTAACAGGTACTGGGTGGAATGAGAGGAATGATAGGATTGTTGTGGGAAACATCCTTGCTTGACCCTGATGAGGTATGTACAATCTTCACCAACATTTAAGGAAATTCTATTAGAACTGTAGTGTACAACAACAACAACGGATCCAGTGTCTCAAAGGCCTCCGCTAATGCAGGGTCTTAGATTGATTTTTTTTTTTTGGGGGGGGGGGGGGGGGGGGGGGGTGTCAGATGTATGTAGCCTTATCCCTTTGGGGTGCTACTCTAAAGAGAGACTGTGTCCAAGGACCCTCAACCTAAAAAGCATAAAAGCAAAAACAACACCACAAAGGGAGCCTAAAGCAGCAATGCAATAAGCAATAGAGCAACAAAGCAATAGGCTGCAAAGCACATAGTACCGTGAAGCAACAATACATTGCACAACACCACACCGCAATAGCAAGTAAAGATAAACAAGCAAACATATAAGCCTTAGGGCACTAGGCCTAGTGTAGTTGTGCTCCTCTATTCTAAACTGTTATATCGGTTACATCTATGCTAGCCCTTCACTTAGTTCTATCTAGGGCCATCTCTTCATTTAGGTTTAGTCGGGCGAGGTCATGTCGAATCGTCTCCTCATTTAAGTTTAGTTGTGCTCCTCTATTAGAACTATAGTGTATGTTTCCAAAATCAGCTGGAACATGTCTTTTGGAGGGTTGTGCTACTTTGATTTCTAATAATGTTCCTTTTGCTCGTACGTAGGGAATTCGCTTTAGGGGTTTATCCATCCCTGAGTGCCAGAAGCTTCTTCCAGCTGCTAAACCTGGTGGAGAACCTTTACCAGAGGGCCTCCTGTGGCTTCTATTAACCGGAAAGGTAGGAAGCTTTCCTCTGCAAACTTGGTGGGTAGACTTCTTGATATCTTTACTGAGATGAAATGCTAATTGGTAGGCTTGGCTTCTAAGATGCACCTGTAAGTATGCATTTTGTTTTTGAACCAATCGTTCACTACAAAGAGCATACACCCCATGCCGAGAGTTATACTCTTGCTACATCATTTGCGAGGCCAATGAGGCTTTGGTTTGGTGTTTAAAAACACTATCAAGGTTGAGGCCCTAGGATAAAAGGTTTTAGGTTCAAATCCCCTCACCTAGCTCCCTTAACACCCCCCTCCCCCCAAAAAAAAAGAAAAAACCTTCATTTGTGAGCAGGTAGGCGTCTACATTGAGTTTATTTTATGTATGTTTTTACAATGAAGTAAAATAGATAGGCTTTTCCGTGGAGAAGTTTTTGTTAGTTATGCTGAGATTCATCAGCCGCATAAGCTTTTTATAAGAAATATTAACCAGGCTCACAAGATTGTTATATATGTGTCCTATCTGTTGTATATTGTGGTGGCTGTTGGCCTTTCCAGATTTATGTTTTGGACGTATAACCATGTTTCTATTACTTCCACACTTGTTTGTGAAGGATTTTGATGATGTTTGTCTTGGTGGTCTGTTATTTCTGTTCATGGCTTTGTTTCGACCTTCACATTCTGTTGTCTGTCGTACATGTACTAGGTACCAAGCAAAGAGCAAGTAGACACACTGTCGAAGGATTTGCGAAGCCGTGCTTCTGTACCAGGTTCTTTCATCCTTGACTTAAATTTCTCTTGACTTATTCATGCTATATAGTTCTAGATTGTAAAATTTTATCCTATCATCTACTTAGATTACTTAACGAGAGTGTTGTGGAGGTAATGGTGGTGTCTTTAACTTCTTTAAAACTTTATGCATTCGTTATTTCATTTCCAGCTCATAAGTTCTAGGATTTTTTGATGAGTTCTAGTGTTTTTCAATATGACATCAATATCTTCAGGCTGTCCTTGTATATTTTAACGTATGAATCTGTAGTGTTGACTGCTTTATTATGTGTGATTAATTGCATTGCAGATCATGTTTATAAAGCTATTGATGCTCTCCCTGTTACTGCTCATCCAATGACTCAGTTTGCAACTGGTGTTATGGCCCTTCAGGTTAATTTGTGAACTCTGCTTGTCAAATTCTATCATGCATAATTTATTAAGAACTTCTCACATCTTTATGGTTCTCATTGCTGGTTTCTGGAAGTAAGGCATTTGCTGATATTTCACAAGATGAAAAATGATAATTCATTTTAAACAGAGCTATATTATTTGTGTTTGCATGTGCAACTGACATGTAATGTTGTTACCATGAGTTCACTTTTATTCTCCCTCATGACAGGGTAGTTAGGATTATTCTTTCCCCTGCTGATTACCAGGATAAACCCCATATGCTGCCCCTTTCTTTGTCTACCGTTATTTAATTTTGAAGAGGCAGGTTCCAACTTATAATGTCCAATTCCTAAGGTTTATCTTGACAATTAGATGGCCTTTCAGTTTGTGTGCAAATTTTCAAAATTTTTGTGCAATTTGGGTTCTTGCCGGTCTTCTCTAAGTGTCAGGTCTAAGGTGTCAGCTAGTTGCCTTTGTTGATATCTGTTGCCTCATGCTAATTGTCTGAAGGATTCTGACTTGCTAATTTTGGGTACTTGGGGCATGTAATGGGTGCATAGACGCTATCATATTAATATGTGCATGATTGAGCTATTATGAGTTCTGTAATTGATTACCGGACATTTTCGGTTCAATTTAAGGTGAGCTTTTGTGGCTCGTATTATATGTATAATTGGAACGGTTAGGTGTGCGAAAGACATTGTTATGATCCATGGATAGCAAGATAACGAAAAGCATGAAGATGAAGATAATATTGAAAATAAAGAGCAACAAATAAAGTTAACTACGAGATCAACAGTTTGAAGAGAGAAAAAATTGAGATGTAGTACTTAGAATGAAAGTCGGATGAGTGAAGAAAAAGTGAGCGGGAAAAGGAAAATGTACATATCTTCAGCCATAGAACGTGTTGCAATTCATTGAGCATCATGGTGTAGGACGCATGTCTGGACATCCACCACATTTAGCACACTGGAGCAAAAATGAAATGTTTTGCAATACAGTGCAAATGTGAACTTGTCATTGGTTTATAGTAATTGCAGCGAAACATAGTAACATAGTGGACTCCTGCTGTTCATGTTGGGTACTGAGTCATGACGTATGATCCTCCTCAACTTGTCCTTTCTTGCCAATGCCATGGTCTGGGCAGAGAGAGTGAGCATGTGTGCTGCAAAAGGTATCTGAAGAGGTGTTCCAGATATTTCCTTACGTGGAGGGGAAGATGTCAGTTCAAGGTTTCTATAATTGGCAGGGTGGTGGTCCAACATGTAATCCTACTATTGGCGATGAGTGTTTTATTTATTGATTTAACTGTGTTTGAACTGCCAAGGAGTTCTGCTAGGAGTGAGTCATAAGTGTTCATAAACTGCACCAGGCAGGACTGAAAAACCGGACCTGATTGGTCATTTGGTTTGAGACCACTAGATCGATTAGGTTTGGGTTTGGTCTTTGGTCTTCAAAGTGAGCTTATTTCGGGTTTCAGTTTGGTTCGATCAAAACCTGAAAAACCTGGTACAGACCATAAATCTAACTAATGCCTTTGGGTTGCTCTTGCTACTTATTTTATTAGAGCCTAAAACTACTTTAGGCTTATGACCTTTGAGTCTAAAACTAGCTCAAGTGAGCCCACATAGATCTAACCCTGAATTTTAAATTTTAAATATGCATGCATGTAGGGGTTGTGTGTTGTGTAACATGATAGTGGTTGAGGAAAAAATTAATGAACCATTATTGAGTTGAACTGATATTGACAATTTATCATCTCAATTTATTCTTTTTCCCCGTTTTTTTTTTTTTTTTTGAATTTTGATTTTAATGTTGAGGGGTAAGTAAATTATGAAAGATGCTTACTACAAGGCACTTGTTTCGCTATTAATATATTGGTGGATGATGTATTTTGTGGATGAGCTCAGACCATTTATATTTTTACATTTTCTATTGTCTTTAATGTTGATTTTTTGATCCTTATAGCTTTATAGTTGTCGAAAGCTAACAAAATGTGCTAAATAAAACTTATAATTTAGAAGAGAGAATTGATTATCGGTCCAAATCGGTCTGGTCCAAGTAATAACCGGTTTGATGTTGAATTGGATCAGTTAATTTGGCATGGTCTTTGATCCTCAAAAGAGACCAGTTTTGGTCTTTGGTCCTAACCGGTTTGGGCTCAGTCATAGATGGAGACTTGATTTGAAGAAATTTTCTCTCCAATAGGGAATATATCTTCAGTCTGAGTTCCAGGCTTCGTCTGCAAAAATGAATTTGAGGTTTTTGTGGGTGGACCATGAATTCGACAAAGAACTATTGAACTCTTATTTGTTTGTGTGGAAGTTCGCCAAGGAGATTTTATCATTCATCAGATTGCCAATTAGTGAAGGTGTTGTGTAAGTCTTTTGAAATGAAGAACCTAGCAAGGCAAGTACTTAGAAAAGAAGATTTCTCCTGATGAAGAGTCCAAAGGTTTAAACTGTTAGGCGAGTTTAATGTAAGGCCAAATAATGACTCCATTAGCAATGTCCCACTAGTGAGAAAGATAAGGAGAATAAAAAGAAAAGTGCCTTGTGCATATGCATTTGTGGTTTGATGTACTCAATGGTGTCTATCGCTTGGACACACCCTAAAGGGGTAAGGCTGCATATATCCCACCCCTCCCAGATCCTGTGCATGCGGGAGCCCTTGAGGCATTGGGTTTGTTGTTATTGTTGTTTATGTACTCAATGGTGTCTACGAGGCTAGACATAGCTTCCGCTGGTGGTGTTAGTGATTGTTTTATCTTCGATCTAGGCAAAGAGCATTAGGCATCAGTATAATGATTTTCATATCTCCTAGGGACATCAAACATGTCACATTAGGCCAACAAAGGCCTATAACATTTTGATATAGAATTGATGATTTTACAGGTGATGTTGATTTCTGAAGTTATACATCAACATACATGGCTATCTCTGCAGGGCATTTGTGTTATGTCAATCTAAAAGGAACATACCCAGTGCCTCAAGGGCTCCCGCCTACGTAGGGTCTGGGGGGGCGGATGTACGCAGCCTTCCCCCATCAGGGTGTTAACCTGAAGAGAGGCTGTTTTCCAGTGCCCCCAAATTTGTGTTATGTCAATCTAAACTACAAAAATATATTAGTTTGTTGACCACAGAGGTATCTTGAATTTAATTGCATGGAAATTTGTGGATGAAGAATTCTTCTAAGAATTGGTGGCCTAGAAAAGTCATGCCTAGAAAAGTCATGCTCAATATTGTGATACTCAAACTACAATTGATCTCTCCAGGATCCTACTTTTCATTCTTGATCTAAGCATATTGATTTGAGGTGGCACTAGATTCTAAATGTCTTTGAAGCCAAGCAAGTATACTTGTGAAGATCCTTACTAACTACAGCAGGAGACATGATGACAAAACTCTTGTCCATGGAAGCTTGCCATTTGTAGTGACCAGATGCATTTGTTTTGTGCTCTTTTATTCCTCCTAATTTAGAGGGTCAAGGAACCTATGTAAAGAAACGGAAGGAAAAGAGTAACAGTTATAGGACACTTAGCTCCAGGAAAGTTGCCATTTGTAGTGACCAAATGCGTTTGGTGGTGCTTTTTTATCCCTCCTAATTTAGAGGGTCTAAAAATCCGTGTAAAGAAATGAAAGTGAAAGAGTACCAATTATATGAAACGTCAACGCCAGGAAGTCCGCAACATAAGAGAAATTGGCCATCTTTAGTTTGCAACATTTTACTTGATGCCTCTCAATTACATTAGTTTTTATGTAACAAAAACATCAGCAAGAAAATTCTTGTTTGGCCATTTCCTTTTCATTTTGGATACCTCTAATCACATGAACAGAGAAATTTATTTGCTTCCTTGTGTTCGTTGTCATTTGGTTGTGCTTTTCCTGAGACTTCAGAGCTGGACTATGCCATTTCGTGGTCATTCTGACAGGCTTCTTCATTGGAATGTTGGCAGGGTATTCTTTGATGCATTTTGATCACATTTAGTTATCGCAGTGGTTTTTTAATTAAATTGTCGTTTATGCATCATTCATTTAGGATAGAACTATTTAGTGTCAATGAAATTTGTTGTTGGCTTTGCTGTTCACTGGCCCTCCATCCTTCCCCTACGTGAGAAAGGTTAAGTGCTAGAATTTTGCTGCTATGGCGTGCCTAGATATATATTCTTATTGCATAGCATAACTGCCCTGAACTTTTTGTCTAGTGATAGCTGCTTAAAAATGTCAAATTTCTTGGTCTCATTCAGGTTCAGAGTGAATTTCAGAAGGCATATGAGAAAGGGATCCACAAATCAAGGTGAGTTCATTCATATGCAGTTGTATTCGTACTTTTTCGAGGTTGTCATGTCTCTATGCAGGTAAGCACTTAATTAATTTCCATTTCAGATACTGGGAACCAACTTATGAAGACTGCCTTAGTTTGATTGCTCAAGTTCCAATCGTAGCTGCTTATGTGTATCGGAGGTCAGTAAACTTTACCAAGTTGTTAACATGAATCTGGTGATACTGCCTAATCATGGTCATTGTTGTGGCTACTAATAACATTGTAGATTTCTGGTACATTTGAGTCATTTTAAGCTTAGGCATAGTGACATCGTTGTACTTTAAATTATAAAGACGTCTATGGTTTGAAGGTTTGAGGTTTTGTCTATTTTCTTTATCCTGTTATTTGGGCATGGAAATTGCTGACTGGTAGCATTGCTGCCTGTTATGTAGCCTAAGGATTATTAGGTCTTGCTTAGGTACAACACGGCTTAAACTTTTTGGGAGTAGTCTGTGATGATTATTTCATATAGTGATGTGTGTCCATACTAGTTCTCTGTTTATTCGATTTTACTTTATTTTCAGTTTCCTGCACGTGATAACTCAACATTTGAGGTAATCTTATAGTGGCTTGGAATATTTTCCACTGATTTTGCAAAATTTTTCCTTCTCAAGGATGTACAAGAACGCGGAGATCATTCCAAAGGATGACTCCCTCGATTATGGTGGAAATTTTGCACACATGTTAGGATTTGATAGCCCCCAAATGCTTGAGCTGATGAGGCTTTATGTCACCATTCACAGGTAAATGTTGGTCAATGGGTTGTAATTCCCATATATACTTGCTGATAACCGTTAAGAGTTGACCTTCTATTTTGTGATCTTTTGCAGTGATCATGAAGGTGGAAATGTTAGTGCACACACTGGGCATTTGGTAAGCCTCCTAATTTGACCCAGATTGGCTATCCCATGTAATCCGGATAGATTTGTTTCTCTTTCTGTGGTTTCATCATAACTTTCTGCAAGTTCAGTTCTGAGGTTTACTTGGTTCTCATTGTTGACACTCTCTTCCCTTTTTAAGAGAGATTTTAATGCATCTCATGGAACCATTTACAGAAGGCATCAATATTAGTTGTGTAACCAATGTCATCCACAATGCAGGTTGCCAGTGCGCTTTCAGATCCTTACCTTTCCTTTGCAGCTGCATTAAATGGTTTAGCTGGCCCTCTTCATGGATTGGCAAACCAGGTATTAACTTTGCATTTTGGTACTGTCCTTTGCCATGAATTTCCATGAGTTACAAATTCTCAATCTTGGCCGAGTATACAATGCTTGTATAAATAATATGGAAATTCTCTCTTTTGTAGTTGATGTTGTCTTGTCCCTTGTGCCTTGTGGTGTTTGGACACACCTTTTGTGTTTGTTAGGTGGTATTCAAACTTTGACACCACCAATTTGGTTGAGTGATGGAGGTGCTATCCATGAAACTGAATTGCAGTTTGCAGTGTTCATGTGTCTCAAAAGTGGGCATGCAGGACCTTACATAAAGGGTCACAACGATCATATTGAGTTTATTTGTGGAACATTTGTTTCTTCTAGGCCTTATGTTTGCAAAAACATTAGAATGAAAAGCCATACAATCATAATCTTAACTTAATTCCCCTTCCATATTTGTTAACATGTAAACATATATTCGAGTATGTTTCTGTAAATCAAATATATTATGTGTGTTATGGAGGTGATTGTCAAAATGCCATTGCATAATAGCAATAGTTCCATTGCAAGCTCAAAATCTGTTATTGACTTTTACGTTACAAAATGACTTTTATTTGATTCCACGGTGCTTTTATCAAGGTTTGCCTTGTTGAAGGCACTATGGGTATGGCAAAAAACCTCGACCTTTTCTTAGAACTAACCAATTACTGTACGAGTTTGCTTTGGAGATTTGCGGACATGATAGACGGTGGTGTGATTGTATATTTTATATGAAATTACCCATGTGCTATATGAAAATTTGATATTCTAAGGTATTCTTATATACGAAGCGCACGATCTTGGGAATGCAAAATTCTTTTTTTTTGAGTTTTTTGTGGATAGCACCTAGTGTACTATGTTCCCTATGTACTATGTTCCCTATATATAGTATCTTTTTCTTTGTGTTTCTAAATTGTAGTTGTGGTGTTGTAAAGGAGGAGTGGCACAGACATAACATGATGGATAGTGGTTGTTGCATGCACGGGATGAAATTGTAGCTGGCGGTGTCGTGGAAATTAACGTAGTTGGTCGCAATGAGCACATTCAGTTCTTGGAGAGTGCATAAGTCGCTTTTAAGAATTAACAGCAACAACACTAACAAACTCTGTGCCTCAAGGGCTCCCACCTAAGCAGGGTTTGGGGGGGTAAGATGTACACAGCCTTACCCTTTTAGGGTGCTACCTTGAAGAGAGGTTGTGTGTGCAGGCCCCAACCTTAGAAACAACCGGTAGAGGCATAGTACAAGTGAATAGTACGAAAGTAAAAGGTAAAAAGTAAGTCGACACTAAGATAAAGTAACAAGGGCGCAACAAGGCAAAGCAGCAAAATCCCAGTAACAAAATAGCAACCCTACCACCAACAATCAAGAAAGCAACCGTCAACAATATCTGCGTGAGAGTCTAGGGGTTTTACGCACTAGTCTCTTAGTACCCCTCCATCCTTAACCACTACATGAGCTACACTTATTCTAACCTGCCACTTAGCTCTATCTAAGGCCATTTCCTCATTCAGGTTCAGTTGGGTGAGGTCATGTCTAATCGGGTCGACCCGACTCTTAAGAATTATATATTGAAAATTTTGAATGAATAGTCATATAGTCATCAGCTGGGATGTAAATGACCGAGCTCGTTGAGCTCATTATTGAGCTGAGCTATTCTAGTCACCATCTATCTGTTATTGAGCCAATATTGAGCAATAAATGAGCGAGTAATAAGTTCTTAATGGCTTTAACAACTGTTCACAAAATTGAACAGTTGGGATTAGAGGTGGCCGCGGGCCGGCCCGGGCCCGTTAGGCCTACTATTGTAGCGGGCCGGGTCGGGCCAGGCCCGCTTGGTAGATCGGGGGGTCCCGGCCTCTGGGGCCCAGCCCGGCCCGGCCCGGCCCGGCCCCCCTTTTTTGGTATTTTAAACAATATGTAAAACTAAAAAAATACAAATTCGTTTTGTACAAAAATTATTATAATTCATTGATGAATAATTTAAGATACAAAGACAATCCATCACAATCATTAATAATGCTAAATATATGTTATAAAATAAAATGTATAGTAAATAATGTAACAAATATAATTACAGCAGTTGGATCCTACTATTTAAAAGTACAAATATATTTATTAAAAAATACAAACAAGATATAGACGTACAGCAATAAGAAAATTAGTCTACGCTGGCTTTTTGGGGGGGGGGGGGGTTGCTGTGCCGCCGTTTTATGTATCGGTAGTGCGTTCGTCTTCATCCTCGCTCGATGAACCCGGCCTCAGTACGTTTTGCTCCCTAGGCTCTGCGTGCATCTAGTCCTTTAAGCACACAGACATCTCCAAGTTGGACGGTGATAGCTTCACCCTCTTCGTTTCAAGCAATCTGCCACCAAGACTAAAAGCACACTTCGATGTTACTGAAAACACCAGACACATTAGTATATCACGTGCCATGGTGGAAAGTATGGGATACTGGGTTTGATTTGTACACCACTATTTCAAAATATCAAATTGCGGATTCACCTATGTCGGGAAGAACTGGATTAGCGGCATCCGCATGTAGTAATCTAACTCGTCACATGATAGATATTGCTTGTGGTATGGTCAATATCAATCAAGACACAATATCAATCAATCTAGATATTGCTTGTGGTATGGTCGGATAATAGCAACCGGAAAAAGGTGGTTGCGTCTCTAAAAATGGTAAAAAATTTACAAGTTTCGTTAATAGTGTCCCAATATACATCATTTAGATTATAATCACTTAAATCTGAACGAGTATCCTGTACAAATTCCACTAGGACATCCTTGTAGGGTAGTATGAGCTCTAACATTTCTACGATTGATGGCCTCCTAGTTGGTGAGTCTAATTTAAATTGTTTATACTCTAACCCATGCGTCCTACAGAGAAGTTTAAATCTTCTCTTTCTGGTGCCGGATGATTTTATTGCTACTGTTATATCTCTTAAGGTGGAAAGAGAAACGTTTATTAGACCTAAACCATCCATAACCATTAAATGCAGTATACGACAGATGTAACGTAAATGAAAACACCACCCACCTAACACGGGTTTCATATGCCTAATTAGTTGTTTAATGGATACATTATTACTAGTGGCGTTGTTGAACGTGATACTAAAAATACAACGTTCTATCCCCCACTCGCGGACTGCCTCCATAATCTTATCGGTAATTATGTTGGCAGTGTGGGGATAATCTAAATATGCAAAATGGATTATTCGTTTTTGAATGGTGAAGGAGGAATCGATCCAGTGTGCCGTTACGCACAAGCAAGGCACACCGGGTTTCGACTTCCAAGTGTCGGACATCAACGAGAACATGCTCGTGATCGCCCTAAAAATTTCGAAGACATCAGTTTTCATCTTATTGTAAGCTTTAAACGTGTCTTGCTTTAAAGTGTTCAGAGGAACCCTTACGATAGTGGGGTTCACCGCTGTTTGGAGATACTCCACGAAACTAGGGTCTTCGCAGGTGCTAAAAGGCTTTTCAGACCTAATTATATATTTAGCTAGTTCCTGTCTATTAGTTTCTTGAGAAAACCTGAAGTTAGCAAGCGCACCGGTCGCTTGCTATACTAACTGTTGTTGGGCTCTATCTGGGTCTTGTTCGGGGTGGCACCTAATTATATGTCTAGTTAATGTGCCTGTCCCACTGCCCGGTGGATGACTAAAGGCCTTGGGTGGGTCACATAATTTACAAATTGCTTTATTATTTTTCCTATCTAAGTTGAAGTGCTTCCATACCCCACTAGTACTACGCCTACTAGTACTAGTTCTTACGGGTTGGGTTTTGGTGGTGGGTGTGGGTTCCTCTTCAGTCTGTGAGTCTCCACCACCACCACCCGTCTCAGAAAAATCCTGGTCGCAGGGGTGTAAACCAGCCGAGCCGAGCCGAGCATTCCCTTGTTCAAACTCGGTTCGTTAAGATTTATCGAGCTCGAGTTCAAGCCGAGCTCTTATCGAGCTTTCCAACCCCTTTTTCGAGCTCGGTTCGTTAAGATTTTATTGTGCTCGAAGCTCGGCTCGGCTCGGCTCGGCTCGTTAAGCTAATCGAACCGATTCGAGCTCCTTATCAAGTCGTGTTAAGCTCGTTATCGAATGAAATCGAGCTCATAACAAACACGAGCTTACTATCGAGTCGAGCTCCCTATGGAGCCGAGTTATTCGAGTTACTATCGAGCCATTATTGAACTATTTTGGAATTAATATTAACTGCTAACGAGCCTTTAACGAGCTCTTAACAAGCTTTTAACGAATTCTTAACGAGCCCTTAACGAGCTCTTATCGAACTGTTCACGAACATTAACGAGCCTAGCACCCCTTTGTTCGAACTTGGCTCGTAAACTTATCGAGCCCTAATTATGAACATGAACGAGCCATAATCGATTCCAAACACGAATAGTTCATTGAACGTTCGGTTCATTTACACCCATACCTAGTCGTTGTAGTAATGTTGTTGTTGGAGGTCCCAATCTATGGTGTCAGTGTATGGAGGTGATGGGCCTGGTTCTAAAAATGCTCGTTCATCAGTATCAAGTTCGACAACTCTACCCCTCTTAGGTACTTTAGGTGGTCGAGAAGAGCTAGAACTAGAACGACCAACTCCAGACGAAGATGCGTTGTGTGCCATGGTAGTATTAATAATTAGCGTTTAAAAAATGCAACTAGTAATGCAAATTAAGTAGATAAAAATGCGAAACAAATAACATTTTGATACTAAAATTACCGAAGCGAACAATGAAATTCGAACTTGACCGAGATTCTATGAGCTAGAGGTGGCCAATTTGGTGCACAATTCTTGCAAGTAGAAGGAAGTAGATGAATGTAGAGAGAGGAGAGAATTGGATGAAGATTTGTTGTGAGGAAATAGAATGGGAGGAATGAATATTTATAGATAATAGATTTTTTTTTTTTTTATTAAAAAGGAAGGGGGAGCAACGGCTCCCCACCTCCCAACGGCTCTTTAAAAAGGCCGTTGGGCAACCGGGCCCGGGCCGGGCCGGTTCAGGCCCAAACGAGCCGGGTCGGGCCAGGTTCCTGGCCGACTCGGTCCATTGGCCACCTCTAGTTGGTATGTTATGGTTGTTCTTATCTTTTCAAGACAAAAGAGCTGTTCTATCTTGTTTTCATGCCTAGGTTGATAATTTCAATGTTTGTGATCAGGAACATCTTCCTCACAATATCATTTTGAAAATTGTGTTCTGTTTGATATTTCTCTTCTGGGATGACTTTGTCTAACAGACATTTGATCTTTCTCTAACTCAATTCTCTTTGCATGATTGCAGGAAGTTTTGCTGTGGATCAAATCTCTTGTTGATGAATGTGGTGAGAATGTGAGCACTGAGCAGTTGAAGGATTATGTCTGGAAGACATTAAATAGTGGCAAGGTTAGTGGATAACTTATGGCTCCACTTGATGCTATGTAGTTAATTTGGGAGAATTCTATGCAATTATGATAATGACAACTGTTAGACATATCTCTGAACTTACATGCAGACTTAGCATTGAATTTACGTGACTTCCAATAATTTTGTTATTTGTATTATTTATGTCAAACATTGAGATGCATACCTTCTAAGTATAATGGGAAAAGTATTATCTGTGGCATAATATGTCGGAATTCAGATTTATTTTGGGTTCTAGCCACTTGTGTGTTATCTACGTTTACTTGTTTTCCTTGTCGGTCGTGTAGGTCTCATCTCCTAGTAGTCTATGCCCATGAGCATAGACTTATGTCATGTTTTCAAATCAGACTCCGAAATGAGATTTTAGAATACCAGCAAATCTTTCCCCCCTCCAATATTCTGTCTGATTTATTCCCATCGTCCCCCTGTCCTCTTTTCTGTACTTCACAATATGTGTGCTCTATCCATATCCATATCTACAAATTTCTTCAACTGCGCATCTTAAATTAATCAAATTTAATTTGTAAATTGTGTTCATATTTAAGTTGCATATCAGTTCTGTACGATTTCCCTTGCTTGTATTGGACCTCTAGTTAGTTCTGAGCATAATGTTGCCCTCGTTTGGCACCCACCTGGGTTGAACTACTGATGGTACCCTATCAAGTGTCTTGCATGGTTCAATCAATGTTACAAAATACAATGTTACCCTCCACGTGTACAAATTGATTGAAAGGAAAAATATGCATCTTTCAGAGAGGACTCCTTGAAGTGCTTGAAAATGTAGAGATCTCTCTCCTTGCTCATGGTCAAAGAAATTGAGAAAGCAACAACATCCTTCCAAACCAGTCCCTTGTATTAAAACCCTTGCTGTCAAAAAATGGCACTATTGACCCCCAAAAAATTCAAAATCCCAAAGAATGCCAGAGGACTGCCCCAGAGCTTTGACCCCCTTACAATAGATGTGATGATGCTCTGCGGGTCCGCATGAACTTTTATACAAATAACGAGGGCTTTGTAAACTTTGATGCTTTACAATTTGTTGTCATGTACTCTGTTTTCCGGGTAGTGGCTGACAATTGGCCACGAGAAGATCTTAATCATGTCTCATTTCCCTGATTTTCTTGGCTAAGGTCTTGTCATAGGTGTTGCATTATGGCGTGTACTGTAGGAGGGCTGGGCGCAGTGAACTAGGATGATGAGACTTTTGAGGTTTTGCTTGACTTTCTCGTGAGGTGCTGTTTGTGATTCCATTCAAAATGGATAATTTGGATTTAGTGTTTTCTTAAATTACCATGTGGTATAGGGTAGTTCCTTATGTGAATGAGAATGTATGACCAAAACCTTTGCCTTGCCTTACGGCTTTGTTCCTTTTTGTCCTGGACAAAGGTAATGAGTGTGGACATATTATTCGTACTCTGTTTCTTCTATGTCAGGTTTGGTTGATCTGGCTCAACTGTGCCAAAATAAAATGAAAACTAAGGCTTAGTTGATTTAGTGTCAGTTGCTTTCACTAACAAGACCATGAAATATTTGTTTGCCCTTCAGTTTTACTCATCGTAATCCAGATGCAGCCTCCAATTTCTCTATGAAGAGAATTCTATTCAAAATGGTTCCTTGTTTTTCTTATGCCTGCAGGTTGTTCCTGGATTTGGGCATGGAGTTCTGCGAAAGACTGATCCAAGATACACTTGCCAAAGGGAATTCGCATTGAAGCACTTGCCTGATGATCCACTATTCCAAGTGGTATTAGCATATCTCAGAATTGCTGTGTCATTGCCTACATGTTTGACCTCGTTGCATTTTATGCCATACCTAAATATTTTAATTATGTTCCATAATGCAGGTGTCAAAGCTTTATGAGGTTGTGCCTCCTGTTCTTACAGAGCTTGGCAAGGTATCTTTTCAATCAATTGAAAGATATTTGGCACATGTCACAAACCAGGATGTTCTGTTAAGACAACCACATCATCCATAATTTTCGCATAAAATGCTATAACTGACTTTTATTTTGTTGAAATCGCTTAATAAATTGGTCATTGGCTTCAGATTGAACACCCCTTTACCCTCTTTAAAGAAGATGGGTTTGTGTTCATTATAAAAACCGTGTGATGCAAATGCCGGGCTTGGATTGGAAGGGAAAGGAAATATCCGAAGGTCTTCCTTTGAATCAACTTGCTAAAGCTGAGTAAATTAACGGGGAAATCTCAACTTGGGATTTTGAAGAGAGAACACGAGAAATAAAATTTTCAATTGATTACAAAAGGGGAAAACTACCAAATCTAGCTGAATACAAGCCCCATTTATATACCTAGGTCTCTATTTGCCTGTCAACTCTCCTCCTATCTTTCACAAAGCTGAAAGCAGTCTGAAAAGCCTAAGAGATAAACCTACGCTAATAAGCACTCTGGCTTCTAGAAGAAAACAAGAAAATTGTGCAAAATCTAGGGCATAAATTGAAAGCAAGCTAATCTTTGGTCGTCTGGAAGCACGCACTCCTGTAGCCTTATGTTTCTGAACTTGCCCAGACATACTCACCAAATCACCTACTTGGCAAGTCATGTGGTGGGCTCGCTCCTTTTTATGGGATTTGGTCTGTCACTCGCTCAAGGATCTTTGTAGCCAAGTTCTGTACTTGCCAAGTCCTTGCCGTTTTCCGGTTTTGCATCACTTTGTCGTGTAGTTTGGGTCCAAAGCTCCTGCTTTTCTGAAGTGATACATGCCGACTTGCCATTATTGGCACTTCAAAATGTATCCCATGGGAAATTCTTAAAGAGATTCAGTTTTCAGCTGGCCCTATTATGAGATGTTGGACACTGTAAGCTTTACCGTAATACCATAAGAAATATATATGTATTGGTATGGAAATATAGAAATTAATATATGAACCAAGGGACCTTATAGTAAAATAGAAATTAATATATGAACCAAGGGACCTTATAGTAAAAAGTGAGATTTAGGTTAGTGAAAGGTCATAGGTTCAATTTTCAACCAAGGCATGTTTTTCAATATTTTTTGTGCTCTATTCTTTTAGTTTTGGCTTTTACATGACAAGGACTCCCAACTCTTAACTTCTTTTTTAGAACGCTCGTGTGCTCTCTTTCATCTCCTGATTCTCAACATTTCCTCTCTTTTACCTCGAGAGAGTTGATTAATTCTTTACTTTGTCTTTCTACTTAAAAAATTGAGGTCTCAAAAAGTAGCCACTGATTTTTCATATATATTTATAATTTTATAATTAATTTAATTATATACCCTTAATATTTTAAGGTGTTATTATTTTATTTTATGTATGGACCCTTATTATCAATCCTTCTTCTGCCAGTAGTTGCAGCATTAGCTGTTGTTGTATCGTAGAAATATTGTGTTGTGTGAGAAAGCAACGGCGGTGTTTGGTAACTTCTTAAAAACGCGTCATTTGAAAGTGATGTGGAAAGTGAAATAACCATTTTAGATATTGGCTCTGGTAACCCTCTTTGACCCTCAACACAGTGCTCATTTTTACATCGTGTCTGTTTTGGCCGAATATTAGTTTGTATTTGTAATGTGATGTTATGAGTTTCCGTAAAGATTTTCACCGACATTCAATTTGACTTTCTTCATGGATTGTAGGTTAAGAACCCATGGCCCAATGTCGATGCGCACAGTGGAGTATTGCTGAACCACTATGGTTTAACTGAAGCCAGGTACCGTAATTTTTCCTATACCATTTATCTGGAAAACCCTTAACCTTTTTTTGTTTTCCTTCCTCATATGTTACTGTCTGAGCAAGAAAATAATGTAATGAATTCCGTAATGACAGATATTATACAGTGCTTTTCGGAGTATCAAGAAGTATTGGGATTTGCTCTCAGGTTCCCTCCATTCTTTTCTTTTTTTTTGTAATCTTTCTATATACTACACTAGGCTTTTATAATGTCTGATACTTACTAGGCTTGGATGGAGGTATCACCTGACCGGTAGACAAAAGAATCTGACTCGATCCCTCAACATAGTAGTCCCATTTAATAAGACTCGGTCAGGTCGGATACAAGTTGACCTCTAATTGACTAATATACTACTCATATTTGACACGGATCTTACTTGATGTTCAAATATAAATCTTAGAAATTCTTGGTTAGAAATTAGCTATAACAGGCAACTTATTCTCAATCCTCACTTAAAGTGTCTTCATGGTACAGCTGATATGGGATCGAGCTCTTGGACTGCCATTGGAAAGGCCGAAGAGTGTGACGATGGATTGGCTCGAGAAGCAGTGCGCAAAGGCCAAAGCCTAAAACCAACTTTTACTAGTAAGCTAATTCAGCTAACTGTTGGGAATGCAAATAAGATAGCTGACTGAAGAATTTTGTTTGGGTTTTGGTTCTGTCTATCCTCGTCTGTTGTTGATTTATTCTTGGTCCATTTCATCTTCCAACTCCGGTGTTTTGATGGGGTGAGTAGCTATATTGACCAAATTTTTGGTTATCGATTTTGTCTATTCGATGATGTGCTGGTGATACGGAAAATAATATGAAATGATTACTTTTTTATGAGTTAATAAATTTTTACCACGTGAATTAATAGTTTGGGTGGGTACTTTATTTTGAGCAGTGGGCGTACATCTCATCTTCCTTAGACCCTGCCTTGTTAAGAGCCTTTTGAGGCACTAAATTTATTGTTGTTGTAATGAATGGTCAGCATTTAACAATGACTCCAAATACCAGAGGGGCGACGTGCAAAAATAAAATGGCATTGTTGTTATAGTAGGCTCATTCGGCTAACATTTTTTTTCTTCATATAATTGGAAACCCCAACAAAAAAGTACAAAAGTGGATAGAGGCAAAACAGGTACTCATTCGGTTAACTGACGAAGCATATTATGTTTTGATGCCTTTATGTATCTCAGCCAACTTTTAAATTTGCTTTCTCTGTTAAGACATTCGTGTTGCGCCATTTTTCCATAGATTATAGTCAATGCCATCATAATTCAGCAGCTGTATATGCCATGGAATCCATTAAATGCCAATACGTAACATTATTGTTGTTACCTAACAAACTTTTAGGAATTATTATGCTACGATACTGAAGAAGGTTGGAAAGTTAAAGGAGAGTCCATCTCAATTCATGTTAGTGTTTGTTGCATTGTGGTCTACTTTAGGTGTTAAGTCCATTTGTGGCCTAGTCATTTGTGTCTTTAGGGGTTGCTTCTTTTGGCCATCGCTAGTTTTCTAATCTCGGTAATGGTCATGTTAAGATTTCCCTAGCCTTTATTAGGAGTTACGTATTTTGGAGTCTTGGTTATGGGCAGTCTGTTGCGTTAGGTGTCTGGTGTTTCTCTTGTTTGCTTTCAGGCACTGTCTATACTATTATGCCTTCTTGGACTTGTATTCAAATTATCGAAAAAAAATGTTAAAAGACACTAAAACAGCGACAGACAATGAAAATTTTCATTGTCTGTTAATAAAGGGAGCAAAAACCAAATATGAGGTAACATTTGTGGTATCTTACTTCATTGTTGCTATGTGACTATGAACCATGACTTGATTCCATGGTGCGTGCCTCTGCCTTGTACCTTAGAACGTATGGTTATCTTGCATTAGAGTTTGGTTTATGACCTGATTTGGTCCGGGGTTTCGGTCATTTGTGGTAACCTTGAAATGTCAATGACATAACTTATGAGTGTGAGCTTTATTACTCCAATCAACGAGGTTAGATTCTTTTATACATATGCATTCATACATGCATAAGAACCTAATGTCTCGGGTTTGAAGTTCATTATTCCTATTTCTCAAGAGTTGGTGTTCTTGTTTGGGAAAAAAAAAAATTATGCCCTATCAACTTTAAAACTGTTGTAAAGGTATAGAGATATTATACTCTATAGGAAAAGAAAAAAAGAAAAAGACCCAAATATACTCGAAGAAAATAGCATACATTTTATATCAGGACTGAAAAATAAGAGAAGTTTTTCTTCTATTCAAATAATTCTTGCAATATTTTATTATATAAATTATTCTTTCAAACTTCTCATTTTCATTTCTCTCTCTCTCGGCTCTTTCTCAATTCTCCCTGCTTTTTCATTTCTCACTCTCGCTATTTATGCAGAGATTTGGCGGTGAGGGTTTTTTAACCGCGAAGAAAACGGGTATGTATATACATATATTATATGTGTATATGTATATATGTATACAAAGGTCTTACATAATTTTTAATTTTTTAGGATATTTAATAATATTCAAACTTGAATATAAAATTGTACCCGAAAAATATTCAATATTTACAATGTTCCTCCTTTGGATATTTTTCTTTACAATATTGCAGGACATAACACTTTTGAAAGTGTATAGTTTCAAAGTTATTTACACTTCCTAAACTGTCTCGTTAAAAACCTTGCCAGGAAAAAACCTAGTGGGAAAAATCATAGCGAAGGGAAAAAGAGTACAGTGCATATTTAACTTCCTGTCATGGGTGCACATTAACAAGGGATGTTTTGGGTTGGCGAATGCCAATCTTGTGTTGATTTTTTGAAAGTTTGTTGTAGATGCTTTCTTGAATAACTCTTCCAAGTTCTTGAACGAATTTGTTAACATTTGCTTCATCTTTTTTCTGAAGTTCGAGAGTGGAAAAGACTTCGTTGAAATGTTCTTGGTTCTGTTAACTTTTTTTAGCTTGAACAATGTAGACTTATCTTCATATGGTGTTATCAGTCTCCCCCTGATCGTTGGAAGCTTACAAAATATATTGGATGAAGGGCCTTAACGTCACCCATGCTTTATTTGCTCATAAAACGCAAGTGTCTCAGCAGTAATTGCAATTGTTAGTAGACTGCTAAAATACAACAGTATACATATATAATGTAATAGCATTATTGTCACTTACCTGATGTCGGTCAACTAAATAACATGTACCTGCATACAAAATTAATTGCAAGTTTGGCATACTAGAACAATGCATACTAGTTGATCCATTAGGATAAACATTTAACCACATATCATATACTAGTGACAAGTTGATCGAAGAAGGCTTATATCCAATTGTGTGATGACTATGTTAATGCGTCAATTATACCGGGGTGTGGTACTTTTAAGACCAATGATTCAATCGTTACCTTATTGAGATCACTACCTCATTGAGGACAAAATCGGTCTTTAATTGAGGCACTAAACAGCATATTGAAACACTTAAGCACCGTAATGGTATAAGCTGGTCAATAGAGTAATACTCTATCATATTAGTGCTCGATCTACAAGTCGAGACAAAATCTATCATTTTCCGAGATCCTTAATCTCGAGTTCCTAGTTCAGGTGTGTAATAGCCTTTTTAAGCTCTTCAAGAGTCATGATGATATTAACATATCTCTCCTTTTGAGTATAATATTCTCACAATTCTCTTAATCATATTTATACTTGGATAACTCATAGTCATGCCAGGAAACAAAAGCCTTTGGGTCTGTTAACTTCTGGTAAGTCATTCTAACGGATATCTTAGAATTAAATATTATGTGCTGCTTAAGGCAAAACAATTACTACATTACTCAACTGAAATTGGGTTTTGAGTCCCATGTATTTGGAAAAATACAAAAGGGGATGTATGTGGGCCAATTATTTTATCATGTGGACCAATTTGATATGTGATGATATTTATAGAGGCGTCTACCCGTTGGTCCCATGAGTATGGACAATACACTTATAACGTGGAATTTGCGAAACTTCTTGCATAAATGATCCAACTATGAGCTCAAGTCGTGGATTGTATGATAATGCAGGAGAAGTTATATCCCAAGAATTTAATGACAGTTGTATGGGATAAATTGTCATATAGCTCCTGTACAGATACAAAATGGTCTTGTTAAACGCCTGTAGTGAATGGCTAGATCATTATTATTGCCTACTTTTATATGGGCATATGATACATGTTGCATCACTAATTATGGATCTCTCCAGTATAACTTGTCTCTGACAAGATCCAGATATATATCCTATCTATGAATACTATATGTCCCGATTACTTCCCCTCAATACTGAAAGATGGGTCCAATACGGGGACTTGAAATTTATATCGGGCTTGAATTCCCATCAAGTATAAAATATATGGAGACGCTAACTGGAAATATTTTACAACATAGTTTGCTAATTGTCAATTTGACAAAACAGGGTTTCCAAACTCAGGGGGAGAAAATCAAAAGTTGGAAAATGAGAATTTATGTGGAATGCATCATTGAACCAGAAGTTCAAGGAATTGTTAACTCGTAAATTATTACAAGCCAATTCACATATATATTCACTAATGGAAAAAAGGTGACCAAATGATTTGTCCCCACTATAGATGCTCCTACTCGATTTAATATCCCAATCGAGCAATATTCTAATATATTAAAAAATGCATCCATTGCACGCCAGAAGCGTGGTAGATTTTTCGTTTCCAAATATTAGAATTTGAAAAAGAAAATGGAGCAATAGAAAAGATTAGTCCCTCTATTATAGAACTCTTGAGGAGAAAAACTTTGTAGAGATAGTAATATAAAATTTTTCAATATTATCAGGTGCCTGAAACTATTGGGACTATTGAAATAATCAAACTATTGAAATTATGATAATAAAGAGATCTCTATAAAATATTGGATATAATGGAACCGAAATAAAAATTGATCAGATGTTTGTATATACAGTAGCTATTCCTTGATCAAAAGAAATGAAAATCTTGAATTGGAGTTTGTTTAAAAATGCCAACAAAGAAATGATTGGCTCAAATAAAAAGACCTAATTCAAGCTTAATTAGCCATATGCAATTTTTGGACCTGTAGTCCAAATGCCTAAAAAATAAAACTTGTATGTTACGTGTGAATATTGGTGCGAAACATAATGAGGTGGTGAAAATCACAATTTGTAGCCCAATGTTTATTACAGAGATCAGAAATTGATGGGATATACATACATGGATGTAATTAATCTGGTGGCCTCTATATATGTCTTACGGATGTGATAACAGCTTATTTGTATTTATTACTCAAGATAATATTTATATGAAAGTCCCTGAAGGGCCAAAAATGCAAGAAGCATATAGTTCAAAACTGCAGTACATATCTACTAAAAGAGAGATATGTTAATATCATTATGACTCTTGAAGAGCTTAAAAAGACTGTTATGCACCTAAACTAAGAACTCGAGATTAAGGATCTCGGATAAGGATATATTTTGTCTCGACCTGTAGATCAAGCACTAATATGATAGAGTATTACTCTATTGACCAACTTATACCATTACAGTGCTTAAATGTTTCAATATGTTGTTTAGTGCCCCAATTAAATATTGTTTCTTCAGAAAATATGATATGTGCTATTCTGAAGCCTTTAATTAGGCATCAAATAGATTGGCTGAGAAATATAACCATATAAATAACTGATAATAAGTAGGCGGCATCGCCGACCATATGAATGTTGAACGAGTAATAAAAAGTAGGCGGTTTAACCAGCCATGAATATGTAAAGTAGAAAACAAGAAAAACTTAAGTTTTTCCGTTTCCTGCATCTCCTCGTCATTAGTGGACTTCTTGAATTTTGGTCCATTTAGGGTGCCATAGTGCCAGTTATTATGGCCGCAACTATAACCTCGTCCACGACTTTGACCACGTCCACGACTACGACCACTTTTACGATCTCGACCATGTCCCTAATGGTCGTATGTCGAAGCATTCACTTCAGGGAATGGATTGGACCCAGTTGGTCGTGACTGATGATTTTTTTTTATCAATAATTCATTGTTTTGTTTAACAACAACAAGAGATGATATCAACTCTTAAGTATTTTTTAAAATTTCGCTCTCGATATTGTTGCTGTAGGAGCATATTCGAGACATGAAAAGTAGGGAATATTTTCTCTAACATATCCTCCTTAGTAATATAATTTCAATTGGGAGGTATTATTAAATACTACAGAGTTATACTCACTTACAGTTTTAAAATCCTTCAACTGTAGGTGAATCCATTCATAGCGAGCTTTAGAGGGGATCACCTATTTTTGATGATTAAACCTCTCCATTGAATTCAACCAAAGGACGTATGGGTCATTTACAGTAATATACTCAGCTTTCAATCCGTCAAGGATATGATGCCTGAGAAATATCATTGCTTTAGCGCGATCCTGCTGGGATGTGTTATTTACCATTTTAATTATTCGAGATTCACTGCATCAGGGTGAATCTCAATATCAAGGGTCCAAAGCAAATAATTTTTGCCAGATATATCAAGATCAGTAAATTTAAGAAAATCACAAAGATTAGAGAATGAAAACTTACCTCGATTATAAAACGATTGTAGCTGGCTAGAGACTCGTGCTGATAACGTGTTGTAAAACTACATAGATATTATACTCTATAGGAATAGAATAAAAAGACAGACCCAAAGATACTTGAAGAAAAATAGCAAATATTTTCTATTAGGACTGAAGAACAAGAGAAGTTTTTCTTCTATTCATATAATTCTCCCAATATTTTATTATATAAAATATTCTCTCAAACTTCTTATTTTCATTTCTCTCTCTCTCTCGGCTCTTTCTCAATTCTCTCTGCGTTTTCATTTCTCACTCTCGCTGTTTATATAGAGATTTGGTGGTGAGGGTTTCTTAACCTCAAAGAAAACGGGTATATATATACATATATTATATGTGCATATGTATATATGTATGTTGATGTATTTTCAAACTGTGTCATGAAATTGTGAATGAAGTGTTTCGAAGTTGGTCCCAAATGTGTGTTCTAAGTGTTTGAATGTGTTTAAACGTGTATCGGGATGTGTGTCGATACACGGGGCTGGTGTATCGAGACATATTCGTACAAAACAGGATTGCAGAAGTGTGTGTCGACACACACAGCCTGTGTGTCCACACACAGGGGCAGTTTTACCAAAATTTCGCACGTTAACTACCCGGGTGTTTGCGCCTCTTTTTGGGGTATGTTTTGGGACGTCTTCTTTCATTTGAATTATTATATATACACCACTAGTTTGATTGTTAAAGGATGATGAAAAAAAAGATCTTTGTTTGTGAAAAACGGTCGTTCTCTTACATCTCCTTATATCTCCCTTGACATACTTTCACTCCATTTTATTTGGTTATCGTTGTATCTTGGAGACTATTTCATACGCTGAAATAAATCTTAAGGAAAGTGACATCACGCCTCGAAACTTGTAGATCGAAAAGTTACCCACGTACTTGATTTTGCAAGTGTTAACTCCAACAATATTAAGACTTAGTTTTCACGTTTGGGATCTTGGGTTTGATATGGCTTCGTCACTGAGAGATATGACAGTGAATTTCGTTAAGTTTGATCGTTTTGATGGCGGGAATTTCTGCCGTTGGCAGAGGAAGGTGTACTTCCTGATAATGACGCTCAATGTGGTGTATGTCCTGAATACACCATATCCTACCTCCACCACCTTCCCCCCCCCCCCCCAAGCTGCTAAGGAGGAGGAGACACTGGCCAAGCAACGAGCCCGATTGAAATGGGAGAATGATGACTACATATGTCTAGGGCACATACTCAAGGGGATGACTGACTCCCTCTTCGACATCTACTCCAATGTGCCGACCGCTAAGGAATTGTGGGACGCACTCAAGGCACGGTACATGGCAGAAGATGCCACAAGTAAAAAATTTTTAGTTAGTCAGTTTAATAATTATAAAATGGTGGATGGTCGTCCGGTCATGGAGCAATTCCATGAAATTAAACGAATTTTGAATAATTTTCAACAACATAAAATGAACATGGACGACACCATTGTTGTCTCATCTTTGATTGACAAACTTTCCCCTTCTTGGAGAGACATTAAGAAGTCTCTCAAGCACAAGAAGGAAGACATATGAATCGAAGAATTGGCTAATCATTTGAGGATTGAGGAAGGATACAGGTTACAGGATGAGAACAAGGACCGCCCCGGTGAATTAGAAGATCAATGTCACAGAAGAAGGCCATATGAGTAAGAGGACCAAATGAACTGGACACTTTCATAAGAAATGCAACGAAAAGAAAACCAAGTTGGTTTGTTAGGAGTGTCAAGCTCCCTGTCACTTGAGGAGGGACTGCATCCGCCTTAAGAATAGTAAGGGGAAGGGGCAGGATCATCGCAACAAAAATTTAAACGATAAGTTCGTGGTGATGATCTCGGAGATCAACCTAGTCGAGAGTGATGACTCTTGGTGGGTTGACTCGGGGGCCACAAAACACGTGTGTAAAGACAAAGGTTTCTTTATAGAATTGGAACCCGTGAACAACGATACTATATTGTTCATGGGTAATGGAGCGAGTATACCAGTGACGGGGAAGGGAAAAGGTGACTTACTTTTCACTTCTGGAAAAACCCTTACCCTAACCTATGTATGCTATGCCCCGAATGTAAAAAAGAACCTTGTGTCTGGTGGCCCACTGAATAGGTTCGGGTTTAAACTGGTCTTCGAGTCTGACAAGGTTGTACTGTCTAAGGGGGGCATGTTTGTTAGGAAGGGGTATCTCTGTGTTGTATGCTCAAATTAAACATTGATAATAAAAGTGCTAGTTCTGTTTGTTTGCTTGACTCTACTTATTTATGGCATCTTAGATTAGGACATGTGAATTATCGTAAAATGCATGAAATGGCTACTTCAATGTTGATTCCACATGTTGAAAAAGTAGATGGTAAGTGCAAAACGTGTATGCTAACAAAAATTACTAAGTTACCGTTTCCATCGGTACAAAGAGAAACGAATTTACTTGACTTGATACATAGCGACTTATGAGACTTCAAAAGTACTCCTACCATAGAAGGAAAATGATATTTTATCACTTTCATTGATGACTACTCGAGATATTGCTATGTATATCTGATTAATTCTAAAGATGAGTCGTTAGAAAGATTTAAAGCATATAAGGCCGAAACAGAACTACATTGTGAAACCTTCCTCAAACAACTTAGGTCGGACCGCGGTGGAGAGTACTATGACCCCAAGTATTATGAATCCACTGGTATAGTGCATGAAATTACTGCATCGTATATGCCACAAATAGAATGGCTTGGCTGAGAGAAAAAATCGGACTCTTACTGAAATGGTTAATTCTATGTTGTCATACTCCGGTCTTAGCGATGGGTTTTAGGGTGAGGCTATGTTAACAGCCTGTCACATTTTGAACCATGTTCCGAATAAGAAAAGCAAAATGACCCCATATGAACAATGGAACGGTAGACCCCCTAGGTTAAGTTATCTTAAAGTGTGGGGGTGGAGGGCCGTAGTTAGAGTCCCTGAACCTAAACGTAAAAAGTTAGGTGAAAGAGGCAACGATACCATATTTGTTGGATATGCACAGCATAGTAAGGCGTATCGATTCTATGTAATTGAGCCAAATGATTATGTTGGTATTAATACAATAATAGAGTCGAGAGATGCCATCTTTGATGAGAATCGGTTCACCTCTATCCCTAGACCAAGGGATTATGTACCTGTTGATAACGACATACCAGTGTCATATGGTGATGATGATGTTCACCATGAGAGGGAACAAACCTCTGATTTTACTCCAGAACTCCGAAGGAGTAAGAGAGTAAAGAAAGAGAAATCTTTGGGATCGGACTTCTATACCTTTTTGGTAGAAGGTTCGAGAAATGATGCGGACTTTGTTGTACCACTTTGTTATGTCATGGAGGCTGACCCTATGACATTTGATGAGGCAATGAGGTCTCATGATGCCACTTTTTGGAAAGAGGCAATTAATGATGAGATGGATTCCATCATGGGTAATAATACCTAGATATTAGTGGATCTTCCACAAGGTAGTAAGCCGATTGGTTTTTGGCCATCGTATTCCTTGGGCTTCGGTTTACCAGAAATTTTAAGTGGGGCAACATTCATGGCCAAAGACTCTTTTGTCTTCCCTTTGGCCAACTTCTCACCTTTTTAGGGCTCTTTGCACCCTTGTTTCCAAAGATGGTCGTAAATTTAAATCCATGCTTGGCAACATTCCTCTCCATCTCATGGGCGTCCGACGCCAGCAAGTTTAAAGTTTCGGGTTTCATTGGGAACAAGATGTAGGACAACTCCGGTTTCATGCCTTGGATGCACATCTTGATAGCTGATTCCTAGGAGAGACGCTCTTTGCAGTCTAGACTCTTAGCACGCCAATAGTGAATGTAGTCTATGACTGGTTCACCATCGCACTGTCCTACACTCTATAGTTCTTTCATCGTGACGGTATGTCGTGCACTGTAGAACCTGTTCTGGAATTCAGACTTCATTTCTTACCAGCTGTTGATGGACTCTGGTTCTAGATTAGTATACCAGTTGGAAGCGCTTCCTTTAAGGAAACGTACAAATTGCCTGACAAGGAGGTCGCCTTCAATGCAAGCATTATTGAACATCTTCATGAAGTGGGTGATATGCTGCCTTGGGTTATGCTTGCCATCAAAAAATTAAAAATTTGAAGGCCGGTAGCCAGCTAGCATTTTGAGGCTGTCAATATTCTTAGAGTAAGGTTTTTGGTAGTATTGGTTGCTGGAAGAACTCCTGTGGATTTGCGCCTTAATCATGTTGGCTATCTGATCTTGGATTTAGTGCATAGATAGGGCGGTCAAAGGGACTGACTCTTGGATAAAAGCGTGCTTGCTAGCGACATTGGCCCTTGGAGACTTCACTGATTCGACGTCCTAGTCGGAATTAGACTCAGATTCTTCCTGCATCTTCTTGCCAGTTTGTATAGCACTCTAGCGCTCTTTGTTGCTTAACACCACAATTTGTTGGCTTTGTTCCTTCAGTTGGGTGTTCTTCTCAGCGACAACCTTGACAAGGTTTTCCACCGTAGCTTGCGGATTGGCTACTTGCTCCTTCATGGCCACAATGCTGGTCACCATGATTGGCATGCTAGTGGAGCCGAAAAGCATGAGGGTTTGTCCTGAAGAAATCTCATTCCTTGACGTCGATGGTGAGGAGACAATATTCTAGGTTTCATCTGCTGAATTTGTAGTTTCCTTGGAGATGTTTTCTGATGAAGCAGGAAATTCCCCCTTCAGAGGTTTCCATGGCCAGGAAGCCATGAGGATCAACCATTTGACTTGTTGGATTTGTCATCGTCATGAGCCCATCGATGGCTTTCACCTTACGCCTAGTCGTGGTGCGAGAGAAAAGAAGACTAGGACTAGAGTCAGCGCTCGTGGGGCTGGAAGGGCCAGAGCTGGACTTGTTGGAGTGGCAATTTGCTTTCTTTTTTGAAGCCATTGCAACAAAGAACTTGGTGGTTTTAAAGGTAGAAAAAGAGATGAGAGGTAGAAATGGTCCCACTGAGTGTGCCAAAATTTGTGGACACCGATTGTGAGTCAAAATGAAAAGATGCGAAACAAATTCGAAAAATTACAACTAAAGAATTGTATTAATATTTCTGTCAGTACAATCTATATAATATGCTTTACAAAAAATGAAACAAACAAAAGTCCTCTGATTCGATCTCCACAACTGTTGAAGTCGGTTGAACTTGTCTTGGATTCTAGATTGAGGGCATGATGCTTTATCCCAATGCAAGAACTGAACATTGAGGGAATCGGCACAAGTTTAGCGTGCTTTGTCGACTTCCTCTTGAATGAGTTGGTGTTGGTAGAGAGCGAATGGAGAGAGAGTTTTCTCTTTCTTTTCTCTTGAATTCTTTCCATGTGCTTATTACTCTATGTGTATCTCCCATTCAAAGCAAAGGTTTCCCTATTTATGATGGCAGTACCAATTCCAAATCGTTTCCTCCCATTGCGGGGCCCAGCCTCTTCAAAAAGGTTTTGCTTGGTAGGCAGTATCGGTTAGGAGAGCAGTTTTTTTTGCCAGGGCTAGACACTTAATCTCCCAACCTTTTCTTTAAAAAAAAAAAGAAAATCACCTAGTTCATAGTGTTGAGTTTTGACTTCCTGGAAGTTTCATAAAAGGGAAGGGAGTTGGGGCCCCTAGTTTTGGGCCACTTAAAAAGACTTTGCTTGGGTTATATATAAAAGAAAGTGCATGAGCCTATTCTTAATTTAGTCCTGAGACTTTGTGAGTTTTGGATTTTTTTTTTTTTTTTTTTTAACCTTTGAAATGGAAGTTATTTTTCAGGTTCAAATTGAAAGTCTTTGGATTTAAAAGTTTGACTTTGGGTTTGACCCAAGAGTTGTTTGACCCTTTTAGTTTGACTTTAAAACTATTTGGGCTTTTCAATTCGACTTGGAAGTTATTTGGGCTTGAGTTAGACTTAGAAGACATTTGGATTTAGGCTTGACTTGAAAGTTGTTTGGGCTTCTTTTTTTTAGTTTGGCTTAGAAGTCATTTGGACTTTTCAATTCGACTTGGAAGTCACTTGGGCTTGAGTTAGACTTGGAAGTCGTTTGGGTTCAAGCTTGTTTTGGAAGTCGTTTGGACTTATACTTTTCTTTGGCCCAATTTAAAATCTATAAGTATGATAAAATTTTCATGTGTACAGCGTGTTCCTCCTATTCCTTTGATACTAAAATGTTAAGTTCCATGTAGAGATCAAGGTTGAAGGTGAGCATGAAAAGAAAGGAACATACCCAATGTCTCAAGGGCTCCCGCCTACGCAGGGTCTTGGGGGGCGGATGTACGCAGCCTTCCCCCTTCAAGGTGTTAACTTGAAGAAAGGCTATTTCCCAATGACCCCAACCTGAGAGTGAGGACTTCCCAGGAGGTCATCCATCCTGGTATTACTCTCGCCCAAGCACGCTTAACTATATATGATTTCTATGCTTCATCTGATGGCGTTGGAAAATGGTTCGTTGCCACCTCCTCAAGTTTATAGAGCACATAGCATGTTATTAAGGACCACTTTTGAAAGAAAAAGGGGATCGGCTACACGATACACCGAATACTGGGGTCAAAAGAGGCAGAGTAGAAGGTTGGGTAAACAATACACTGTTGAAGAACCACTAGAATTTGTCGAGATAGAAGCAAGATGATGATGATGATGATATAAAGCTTTACTTATGTTTATCATTTTTAGGTCAACTCATGTAGTGATTTTTGTGTTGATCCTATGAATAGATTTTTGCATTACCAACCAGAAAAAGAATGGGTTCAGGTTTGGTAAGTGATGGTTATGGCAGCTTGAGCAGTGGCTACTCGATATGACCACTGATATTAGTGTCATACAACTAGCCACTTTGGATGGGTATTATTTCGGGGTTTTTTGGTTGGGATCTTTGAAGGGAGAACCGAGCTCAAGTTCCCCTTTTCTGTGGTGTTTATCACTGTATTTATAGTGGTTAGGAGGAGACCTCCTGGCGTTAGATGGGAGAGAACATAGCTTGGGTATGAGGGTACCGCTAGGGGAGGAGTACCGCTAGGGCGTTGGAGTGCCGCTAGGGTGTTGGAGTACCGCCAGGGTGTAGGAGTACCGCTAGGGTGCAGAGGTACCACTAGGGTGCAAGGGTACCGTTAGGGTGCCGAGGTACCGCTAGGGTGCAGGGGTACCGCTAGGGCTGTGGTAGCTGTCCTTGATGGCTGTTAATTGGGGCAGGCTCCTAACACTCTCTTCCTGGGGAGGCGGCTGTCTCAGCAAAATGGTGTTTTTCCTTAACAGTCAGCCCCCCACTTTGGGGAAAAAGGTACTTTTTATCCCAAAGTGTTTTGCTATAAATACCCCTTTGTGTGGGGTCGATATCTCCCAGATTCTCTAGTCTAAAAGTGGATTTTAGTGGGAGACCCCTTTTGTCTAATTAAGAACTTTTTGGTTTTGCTCTTTTTCTTTTATTATGAATGATGTTACTTGTGAAATCTGGTCGCGTCTTCCCGCCAAGTCAATTTTGAGGTTCTCCTGTGTCTCGTTATTTGCTCGTAGTTTGATTTTTAATTATGACTTTGTTAGACGTCAGTCCTTTCATTCCTTGAGCCGCACTGCGGATGGATTTTTCTTGCAGTCTGAGACTGACTCGCGCCGTGATGATTTGGAGGCCTTTTCTTTTTCAGGAGATTTTTCTCCGGTTGTCCCTGTCGAGGTGCTGGAGATTCTAACAGATAATGTTCATGTGTGAGGTGTGGCGGGTGGCCTGTTGTTGTACCGCGATTACAACCTTTCTCAACTGTTTGTTTGCAACCCTGCAGTGGGGATGCGTCAAAGGGTTCCTCTCCCCGACGGAGTGTCCATGGGTTATGCTGATTCTCCTTTGAATTTGGTATTTGGCTATTTTGATACTACCGTGAACTTTGGCTTTTATCTTTATTTGCTTGTACTCAATTTGTCTCAGTCCTGCTTGGGGCCTTGGCCTAGTGCATACCATGTGTACTTTTGGGAGGGCAGTTGGAACTTCTGGGGGAGTTTGGATGTGGGCCCTAGGAACGTCTCCCTTGTAGATCATGTTTTCCTGGGTGGAGAGTTGTACTTCCTGTCAGATTGGGGACACTACTTGGGGGATGCTCAAGCTTACCCTTACATAGTCCGATGGAATACGTCAGCCGGTACCTCCTGTAGGATGCCGTTTTCGGACCCGGTTTGTGAAAACCTTTTTGCTTGCCGGGATGCCAAACTTTCAAAGTGGTGGGAGTCCTCAACAGATCTCCCTATTCTTTGTTTGGTTATGTTATGGAGTCCAGTGTTTACAGTGTGGACGTTGTCTCGTTCGGATGATCCTTCTTCTTGGGAGAGACGGTATCGTCTACATGTTCGGCTGCCTTGGTTCGGAGGTAGGTGGGATCCGGTGATCACCAGTTTTACTGTGACAAGGGATCACTTAGCCTTTACCGCTCATAACCAAGTGTTCCGGTGTGCTCTTCATGGGGATCAACGTGGACGTATAGTTTACTTGGAGAATCATCATTGTACCGTGCAGGCGCAATTGTTCCCTTACTCAGGATCTTTATTTCGCTGTGGCGATGACCCCATGGCGCCATTTGCAGCCTTTATGTGAGAGAGTCTTCCGGAGAGTAGGAGTAGGTGTTTGGATTTTTATGGGTATGGGTTTTCTTTTGTAGTGTTGTGATTTTGTATAATTAGGCTTTGTACAGTTGGTGTTTTTGGCTTTGGCTTGTAAGTTGTGACATAGCCTTTAGTTTCTGCTAGGGGTTTGTTTTATATCCTTTCCTTTTTATTTTTGCTTCCTTGTTCCGGTTGTAGTAAATGCTTTTTGGCAATGTATTATAAGGTTACCGTCGGCTACCCTGCTTTCTGTAAAATAATGATTTTTCTTTGGCTATGAGTGGGATTCTTATGCTGGACGGACTAGGTGCGGCTGGCCCCGTTGTTAATTGGGACTTATACCGTTGTTGGCTTCTCAGCTGATGAGAGCTATCGTTAGTCCCAGTGTTAGGTGGGACTTGTACCGTTGCGGGCTTCTCAGCTGATGAGAGTTACTGTTAATCCCAGTGTTAGGCGGGGCTTATACCGTTAGTCCCAGTGTTAGGCGGGACTTGTACCGTTGTGGGCTACCGTTAGTCCCAGTGTTAGGCGGGACTTGTACCATTGTGGGCTACCATTAGTCCCAGTGTTAGGCAGGACTTGTACCGTTGCAGGCTTCTCAGCTGATGAGAGTTATCGTTAATCCTAGTGTTAGGTGGGACTTATATCGTTGTGGGCTACCGTTAGTCCCAGTGTTAGGAGGGACTTGTACCGTTGTGGGCTATCGTTAGTCCCAGTGTTAGGCGGGACTTGTACCGTTGCGGGCTTCTCAGCTGATGAGAGTTACCGTTAATCCCAGTGTTAGGCGGGACTTATACCGTTGAGAGCTACCGTTAACTAATAAGCCCCCAGCCGTCAAGGCTAGGTAAGATAAAACAACGCATAAAAACTAAGGAAAAGAACTAAGTAACGTTAACTAATAAGCCCCTAGCCGTCAAGGCTGGGCAAGATAAAACAACGCATAAAAACTAAGGAAAAGAACTAAGTAACGCTAACTAATTAGCCCCCAGCCTTCAAGGCTGGGCAAGATAAAACAACACATAAAAACTAAGGAAAAGAACTAAGTAACGCTAACTAATAAGCCCCCAGCCGTCAAGGCTGGGTAAGATAAAACAACGCATAAAAAATAAGAAAAAGAACTAAGTAACGTTAACTAATAAGCCCCCCAGCAGTTAAGGCTGGGCAAGATAAAATACGCATAAAAACTAAGGAAAAGAACTAACCAACGTTAACTAATAAGCCCCCAGCCGTCAAGGCTGGGCAAGATAAAACAACGCATAAAAACTAAGGAAAAGAACTAAGTAACGTTAACCCATAAGCCCCCCACCCGTCAAGGCTGGGCAAGATAAAACAACGCATAAAAACTAAGGAAAAGAACTAAGTAACGTTAACTAATAAGCCCCCAGCCGTCAAGGCTGAGCAAGATAAAACAACGCATAAAAACTAAGGAAAAGAACTAAGTAACGTTAACTAATAAGCCCCCAGCCGTCAAGGCTGGGCAAGATAAAACAACGCATGAAAACTAAGGAAAAGAACTAAGTAACGTTAACTAATAAGCCCCCAGCCGTCAAGACTGGGTAAGATAAAACAACGCATAAAAACTAAGGAAAAGAACTAAGTAACGTTAACTAATAAGCCCCCAGTTGTCAGGGCTGGGCTCCAGGTCTATTTAAGTGACACTGTGTTCGAGATTCTTTTTAAAGGTGGGGTGACGTGTAGCCAGCCCCTTCTTTTGGCTGTCACCTCCAACCTTGGGGCATTTATTACCGTTTTTATTTTTCAAAAACCCTAAACCCCTTTTCTTCCACAGTGAGCTCGCCTCCTCTGCAAACCCTATCTCTCTCTTTTTACTTATAATTGGTTTTCGTCCTGATTTCAAGGTAATTTACTGTTGGTTTGAGAGTATTTTGTTGAATTTTCAGTGGGGTTTTGCTTTTTCGAACGTTTTCTTCATTTTCCCCAAACTTTCAAACCCTGAGCTGCTTGTTAGAGCTCCCATGGAGGACTCTGACGAAAACGCCCAGCTTATTTCTGATTTTCTTTCAAACATAGCTGCGAGCCCGGCAATAGAGGGGGGAATGTTTCTTGATCAAGCGGTATCCCCCTCCTTTTGTTGGCCTAGTTCGGAGAACGCCTCCTTGTCCTCGGGGATGGATATTCCAGTTTTGCCCATGGGGAACTCCGGTGGGCCACCTCAAAGTTATCGGGGTAAGGTTTCCTTGATCTGACCTCTTTTCCTTTTTCCCTTTTTTGTTGTTTCCTTTTAGAGTATGGCTCCAAAAAGGTCACGGCCGGGTCAAAGTCGCCATGGCGGTACTGGGGAGATCTCTGCAGAGAAGGGTTTGGCGGTGGAACTGTCACAATTGGCCCCCTTTACTGGCACAATCCCCAAAGGAGGAGGCAGTACATGCCCAGTTTCCGGAAGCGGCAATGGTGCTTCCTCTGAGATCATTTGTATCCTCCCTGTCTTCCGCTGAGGGGGTTAAACAATTTTGAGATAAGTTTTACTTTCCTGATAACTATGAGGTTATTGGGCCGAGGGAGAATGATAACATTTTGTTCCCCCGCCATCCGGGCTCCTTTTCGGTTACCGTGGATTCTTTGGAGGAGGGGTTGAGGTTCCCCTTGCCCAGTATATTAGAGTGGGTTTTTAGACAGTATTCTTTATGCCCTAGTCAGATTAGCCCAAATGGGTTTAGGAACATTTATGGGTATTTGGTCACTTGTTTTGTGGCGGGATTGACTCCCTCCACACGTAGTTTTGACTATTTATTTAGGGTTAGACAGCTAAGGAGAGTGGTGACATTTGAGGGTAAGACGGGAGTGAAGTTTGTGGAAAATAACCCATCCAAGGTGAATTTTTGGCAGAACAAATTTGTGTGGGTGAGACCTTCCCAACCCTTACTTCTCCCCACGTATTGGACTAAGGTGAATAAAAGCAACACTCCTTCCGCAGATGAGCTTTCACCTCTTGACAAGGAGGTGGTTCAGTACTTTGAAAGGGGGTTGAATTCTCGTTTTGTGGCCGTCAAGGAAATTTTTGCTCAGGAAAGGGTGCTTATAAAAGCGGGTTTATGTGCCCAGCCGGCAAGTGGTAAGAGATTCTTTAGCCCAAAGGGGGGAAGCTTTTCCTTCTTTCTCTCTTCTTTTTTTTTTTTTTTTTTTTTTTCCTTCGATTATCGTGATTTGTCCTAACCTTCTTTCGGCTGTCGCTATTACAGGGCCGAAAGTTGATGTAGATATTGTTCAACTTACGGAGGATTACCGTAAGGGTGGTGAAGGGGCAGCAGAGAGAGGGAAAGGGGCTGCCGTTAAGGGTCGAACGTCTTCTAGGATGAGGAAAAGAGCATCTACTGAGGGCAGAGAGGAGCCCCCCAGGCCACGCCACTAGAAGCGCAAGAAGGCTAAGGTTGCCACACAAGTTGAGGAGCCGTCAAGGGTGATAACTTCTCCGTAAAAGGACATGACCGGTATCCCTGTGGTACAGGCCTCCCCAGCTTTGGAGAGGCCTATTCCTGCCTTGGATGCTGGGGTGGCGGTAATTGAAACATCCCAATCAGTGGGAGGCGTCTCATGTCCTCAGCCTACGGCGGTGGTAGTTAGGCCTGACTCGGGTGATGAGACGCCGAGTGTTTTACCTGAAATTGCCGCCAGCACCCCAGAGGGCGCAGCCGCTGCTACTGTAATAGGTCCGGACGTGCCATTGTTCCCCCCTTCAGAAGAGGTAACCGGAGGGGTACCTGTTGCCGCTACCATGGGAACGGTTGGGCCTTTACCTGGTGAAATGGGGGTGACGGCCACTGCCGCTACCCAGGAGCCTTCAGGACATTCGCCTAATGACGTACTTGAAAGTGCACCTGCCATCGTCATGACAGAGGCGGTTGATCTCGAAGTCCAGAGTGAGGCCTTGGGAGTGGACGAAGTACCGGCAGCTGAAGAAGACCTTGGGAGATCTGTTAGTAGGGAGGCAGCTTTAAGGGGGGATGATGTGGAAAGGGTCCCGGTTCATGCTGAGTCGCCCAACCAAACACCTCCTTTTACTCCTTCATTTGACGTTCTGGAGGTAGGGGGTGAGGGTAGTGCTGACAGGTTTCCTCCTTCTTTTCGAATTGATCTATCGGCGGTGGCGGATCCTTTTCAAGGTACTCCTCCTTTTGGACAGGAGTCTTCCCCCTTGCGGGATGGGGCGGCTGCTGGTGATAGGAGCTTTCCTCTTGAAGTCCCATCTGTTGACGGCTCTTCCGTCCTCTCTCCTCGTGATGGCATAGATATTATCCAAAGAACGAGTCACGCTGCACTTCCTTCAAAAGTGCCGCCGGCTGCCACGAAGGATACAGTTGCATCTATGCCTTAAAGGTAGTGTTTCCATTACGTCTTGATATTTTATGGCTGTTATTGGACATACCCGTTTATGATGTGGTCGCAGGTTAGCTCGTGGACTACCGCTATGGTTACCGGCTGGTTTCAGGAGAGGGAGACGGTAACGAAAGAGCTTGCTAGGCTGCAGGGTGAGAACAAAGACCTTGCCGCGACGGTGCAGGGGATGAAAGCATCTAGAGAAGAAGAGGCCCTAACGCTCTCTTTATTACAGAGAGAGAAGGACGCGGCACTGGAGGAGGTTAAGCGGAGCAGTGAAGAGAAAGAGAAAGTAGCACTGGAGGCCCAGAGGGTTAGCGAAGAGAAAGAGAGGGAGGCGTAAGAGGCTCAGAGGCTTCGAGAAATGCATGCAATGGCTTCTTTGGAGGCGCAAGGGCTGAGGGGAGAGTTAGCAACGGCTTCTTTGGAGGCGCAAGGGCTGAGGGGAGAGTTGTCATCCTGTCAGGCGCGTTTAGAGAAACTACAAGACGAGATGCAACGCCGTCAGGTGGAGAGCTCGAGAGCCGCGGAGGATGTCGTTACCCAGTTTAAGACTAGTGTGGAATTTGGCGGTTCGATGAGTTCCTCTTAGTGGCGAGGCTTTACTTCGGGTCTCTCTAACTTTGCTCGCTGTTTGCTTCGGAGTCGCCCTGGTTTGGGCCAAGAGTTGCTTCAGCGGGTAGCGGACCAGCTTCATCAAGATATCTCGCGCTTGAGAGAAGGGTCCAGTAGCCGGCGGTAGTAGTTGCCCTCTTTCTCTTCTCTTCTTTTTTATTGTTAGCCTTCTAGATGAGGGTTGCCTTGAGGGCGGGAATGATCCTCCTTTTTGGGACCTACGCTTATGCTTCTTTTGTAATAGTAATCCATAGGCGTGTTTTGTAAAGTCGTGCTCCAGGGATGGCATTTCTGTTGTGACGTTTGGGGGTGTAACGCACAATTTTATGGATGGAATATTATATCATATATATTATTATACTATATATTGGTGTACATTTTGTAGTTACACAGGCTCTAAAAACATCCATGTCTACTATCTAAGTGGTCTAAAAGGTTTGCTTGCTGTATTACGACTTCTATGTGTGGTATTTCTTAAGATTCTTCATATTTCAGGATCGCGGTACTTCAGTACCGTTGAGACGCTGCAGCTTATAACTCCCATTTCCAAGCTTCGTACTTATACGGTAGGGGCCTTCCCAATTGGCGGCCACTTTTCCTGATCCGATGCCGTGAGTAATGCTTGCTCGATGTAGCACCAGGTCCCCTACCTCCACACATCTAGGCCTTACATGCTTATTATAGTATTGAGATATCCGCTGCTTCTAAGCCGTTATGAGGAGATTCCTCCGTGGCTACTCGGTAGACGGTACGGTGGGCCCAAAGAATACTAGGTAGTTCTTCCAACCACTTTCCTTTTGCATCGTCCAACCTTCGTCGTAATCCCACAAGTATCTGCTTGTTCTCGGCTTCTACTTGACCATTGCTTTGTGGGTAAGCCACTGATGCGAAGTGGAGGGAGATCTTCATGTGTTGGCTAGAGTTACAGAATCGTGGTGAGCTGAGTTGCGTTCTATTATCAGTTATGATGGTTTGTGGGATTCCGAAGCGAGTTATGATGTTTTTCCATAAAAATTGGCTGGTGGTGTGGTCAGTGATACTAGCAACTGCTTCTGCTTCTACCCATTTGCCGAAGTAGTCCACAGCCAGTATTAGAAATTTTCTTTGTCCACTAGCCAGCGGGAATGGGCCCAAGATATCCATCCCCCATTGGTTAAAAGGTATGGGGTCAACGATGGGGTGTAGTGGTACCGCCGGGGCGTGGATTAATGGTGCGAATTTCTGACACTTATCACATTTCCTGACGAATGCGGTGGCATCTTTTTCCATGGTAGGCCAAAAGTATCCGGCTCTTAGTGTCATCCTTACTAACGTTCGCCTTCTGATGTGTACTCCGCAGATCCCTTCATGGATCTCTCTTAGCACGTAATTCCCCTCCTCCTGGGTTAGGCATTTTAGCAGGGGGTCCGTGAACGACCTCTTATAGAGCTGTTGGTCGATTATCACAAAACGGGCCGCTTGTCGCTGTAGCTTTCGTGCTTCCTTTTTGTCTGCGGGTATTTTGTTTTGCAAAATGAAATCCACAATAGGACGCATCCATCCCTCTTCATACTGTATCTACACTGTATCCCAGGGAAGGGGTCGGTTTGGGCACTTCACGTCGACCTCTTGTAGCTGCACCTCTTCTTCTTGTTTTCCTATCATGTGCCTGAGGCCAGCCAACCGACTTAGCTTATCGGCCCGCTTATTGTCTTCACGGGAGATTCCCCGTATACTGAAGCTCTCTAATCCAAAGATCCGTTTCTGGACTAGGCCAAGGTATTGTGCTAGGTGGGGCTCCTTTACTCCATATTCCCCAGTTACTTGGTTTACTATGAGTTCTGAGTCATTTAAGACCTCGACATGCTTGGCGCTAGCCGCTCTACCGTAGTCAATGCCTAGGAGCAAGGCCTCATACTCAGTTTCATTATTAGTAGCGTTAAAATTAAGTTTTACCGCGTATTCCATATATTCCCCTTCTGGATTTATCAGCACGATGCCTGCGCCATTGCCCCCTTGTTTGACGGATCCGTCAATGAATAGTCTCCAAAGATGATCCTCTTTGGAGGAGACTATTGGCTCAGGTATTTCAAAGTTGCATTCCACCAGAAAGTCGGCCAGGGCCTGTGCCTTGATGGCCAGGCGTGGCGAGTACTAGATATCATGTTCCGAGAGTTCTACTGCCCACTTTAACATCCTTCCTGAGCAATCTAGCTTTTCTAGCAACTTTCGAAAAGGAAGATGAGTGAGCACAATGATGGTATGGGCCTGAAAATAGGGCCTCAGCTTACGCGCAGCAGTGACCAAGGCCAACGCGGTCTTTTCTATGGCAGGGTATCTTTTTTCTGCGTTCTTAAGGGATTGGCTCACAAAATATACCGGGAGCTACCTGCTTTTGCGGTCGGCTATTAGTACGGCACTGGTGGTGTTTTCTGAAATGGCTAAGTAAACGCTCAGTTTTTCGTTTGGCTTGGGAGAGGTAATGACGGGGAGTTGAGCTAGATATTGCTTTAGCTGTTGGAAGGCGTGCTCGCATTCTTCATTCCAGCAAAAGGGTTGCTTTTTCTGTAATGTTTTAAAGAACGGCAGGGCCTTGTCGGCAGAACGACTAATGAATCTATTGAGAGAGGCCATGCAGCCGGCTAGTTTTTGGACATCTTTAGAGGAACAGGGTGATCCCATTTCGAGAATGGCGCGTATCTTTCGGGGGTTAGCCTCAATTCCTCTGGTGCTGACAATAAATCCTAGGAATTTCCCTTCAGGTACCGCAAACGAGCACTTCTCAGGATTAAGCTTCATTTTGTACCTCTTGAGTGCTTCCAGAGCCTCTCTTAAGTCTTCAATGTGATCCAGGTTCCTCCTGGATTTGACTATCATGTCGTCCACGTAAACTTCCATGTTGCGGCCGATTTGAGAGTCAAAAATTTTATTGACTAGTCGTTGATATGTGGCGCCAGCATTTTTGAGGCTAAATGGCATGACTTTGTAGCAGTATGTACCCTCAGCTGTTATGAAGGAAGTTTTCTCTTCGTCTTCTGGATGCATGTGAATCTGGTGGTAGCCTGAGAGAGCGTCCATGAAACTGAATAATTCGCAACCTGCCGTTGAGTCTACTAATTTGTCTATTTTGAGAAGAGGGTAAGAGTCCTTTGGGCAAGCGTTATTGAGGTCTGTGAAATCGACACACATTCTCCAATTTTCGTTTGCCTCACTACTACAAAACTGGCCTATGGCAATGGTTATTTTGCAACGGTTCCTAAACCGTTGCAAAATATAAATTTATGCAACGGTTCTAAAACCGTTGCATAAGATCCTCTATTGCAACAGTTTTTGTAACGAAAAAAGAACCGTTGAGCGCAATTATGTACGACAACAGTTTTTTGCAACAGTTTTTTTTATGACACTTTTTGCAACAATTTACATCCTTTATGTAATGTCATGGTGCCAATATCAAAATTTTGTAAAAGTTAGAAGCTCATTTTTTTGGTTAAAATTTGTTGAGTCGATTCCGAAAATAATGCGAAAAAATAAAAAAAAATAATGTTGAAAAACAAATATTTTCATATCTACTGTTGAACGGTATTTACAAAATGCGGTTATAATAAACCGCGTCAAATCAACGTGTTTCAACAAAAACAAAACCGGGTTGTACTTTTTTGAGGATATATATATAAGCCTCTGTTTCCCTTCCCAGACCATTTGCTCACGCGTACCTTTCTCCCCGACTCTTACTGTCTCTCTGCCTCTTTCTCATTAATCCACCGCCGGTAACGTCATCCGCTGCCACCCTTCTTCTGCTTTATACGCAGGAGACCTTTCAAGTACCATTGTCGGAGCAATTTGATCACTACTGAATTAATAGCCTTTTTTGATAACTTTGCCTGATTTCTTACCACCTGTACTTATGATGTTTGAGCTTCATCGAGAGGGACATGGGATCAATGTGAAGATCATCATGAATTGCGGCATAATGGTAACTGTAGGCGACGTAAATGCTGTTGGCTTTCACTGAGAGTAAATCGCGTAGTATAAACACGGTTTAAAATTAAAACCGTGTTGTATAAACGCGGTTTACTTTTCATAAACCGCGTTTATACAACACGGTTTACTTTTAATTTTATAAACCGCATTTGTACAATTCTATCTTCACTCTTCCCGCTCGATCCCCGCTCTCTGCTCTCCGCTTCCCGCTCGCTCTTCCCGCTTCTTCGCTTTGTCTCAGTGGGCTTCAACTTCTTCTTCTTCACACTTTCATTCTCTATTTTTAAGGTAAATGATATAATATCTTCTCCATTTCAAGTGTTGCGATTCAGGTTTGTTTGAGTTTGCCCTAATCCCATTTCATGTATATTTTCATGGCAAATGACTAAAAATTGACATGAATAGCTTCTCCATTTTCGTGGTTTGTAGTTTAAGTTAATTTGATTTTGCCCTAATTTGATTTTGAGTGTATTTTCATAGTAAATAATGTAAAATTGACATGAATAGCTTTGTGACTTTTGTCTATTGTCGTTTAACTTCATTTGACATTGCCATAATTTGATTTTGTGCATATTTTCAGGTAAATAACTTAAAATGGACATAAATAGCTTGTGTTGCGGCATAAGTTTATTTGAGTTTGCCCTTGTTTGATTTCGTGTGTATTTTCATGGTAAATAACCTAAAATTGATATGAATAAGTTTGTAATTTTCATGTGTTGTGGTTTAAGTTCAGTTAGGTTTGCCCTAATTTGATTTCACGTGTACTTTTAATGGTAAATCACTTAAAATGGAAGTAAATAACTTTTCTAGTGTTGTGTGTTGCGGCTTAAGTTCATTTAAGTTTGCCTTAATTTGAGTTCATGTGCATTTTCATGGTAAATAAGCTAAAATTGACATGAATAGCTTTGTATTTTTCTTGTGTTTTGGTTTAAGTTCATTTTAGTTCGCCCTAATTTGGGTTCATGCATGTTTTCTTGGTAAATAACATAAAATGGACATAAATATCTTATCCTTTGTTGTGTGTTGCCGCTTAAGTTCATTTTGGTTTGCCCTAATTTGATTTTGTGTGTATTTTCATAGTACATACCCAAAAATTAACATGAATAGCTTCTCCCTTGCCGTGTGTTGCGGCTTATGTTCATTTGAGTTGGCCCTAATTTGAATTCGTGTGTATTTTCATGGTAAATAACTTAAAATGGATATAAATAGCTTCTCAATTTTGTGTGTTGCGGTTTAAGTTTATTTGAGTTTCCTTTAATTTGATTTCGTGTGTATTTTCATAGTAAATGACCTAAAATTGACATGAGCAGCTCTGTAAATTTTGTATGTTGCGGTTTGAATTCATTTGGGTTTGTCTTAATTTGGTTTTGTGCATATTTTTATGGTAAATAAATTAAAATGGACATAAATAACTTCTCCATTTTCTTGTGTTGCGGCTTAAGTTCATTTGAGTTTGCCCTAATTTGATTTCGTGTGTATATTCATGGTAATTAACTTACAATGGACAAAAATAACAACTCCTTTTTTTGCGTGTTATAGCTTAAGTTTGTTTGAGTTTTCCTTAAATGTATATTTATGATATTTCCATGGATATATGCTTAGTTGAACCATGTAAATTTGGGTTTCTTTTGTTTTTCTTCCAATCACCTTTGTTTGTGCTTGTTGTTTTGATTTGTGAGGATACTTTTGTATTCTATAATTGTTTGTAAAAAGTATTAATACTTCATCTTAATGCTTCCTTCTCTCTTGCCCAGTACAACTTTTCGTATGGATGCCTCAGCTAATAGTTGGATGTATCTCCCTAGATGGACAGATGAATTTAACATGTGGCTAAATGAATCTTGACTAATGAGTTTGCTTCTAAAGGTCAAGGGAAAGGGAAACAGAGGCAACTTCACTGCCCGTGTAATAAGTGTGTTTTTAGATTTTGGGGAACAAGAAATGAGGTGTATGATCATTTGATTGCTGACGGTTTTGTAGCAAATTATGATCAACATTTTCATGGGGATGGTTCTTCGTCCAATAATAGGATCAATGAGTTTGATGATGTTGATGATACATCTTTCCCTTTTGATGTCGATGGGTTATTACGTGATAAATTTATCCATATAGCTGGTGATTAAGATTAGGATCAAGGAACCATAGACGGGATGACTGAGGATGCTCAGAAATTTTACAAATTATTAGAAGAGGGTAAGGCGTAATTATATCCCGGATGTGAAAATTTTTCCAAACTTTCTTGTACTATTAGGTTGTTTCTTTTCAAGTGTCAACATGGGTTGAGTAATGTGGCTCTTGATGACCTTTTGGATTTTTTAAAGGAATTGGTCCCAAATGCAAATTTTTCGAAATCCTTTAATGACACTAGAAACACTGTTAGGGATTTGGGTCTTGCTTATAAAAAGATACATGCATGTCCAAATGATTGTATGTTGTACTGGAAGGAGTATGGAGAGGCAATATCATGTCATGTTTGTGGTTCTTCTCGGTGGAAAGTGGATGAAAAGTATGTTGGGAAACACCACAACAATCCTGCAGAACCTCGTAGGATTCCTGCGAAAGTGTTGTGGCACTTTCATTGAAACCTAGGCTTCAAAGATTATTTCTATGTTTTGAAACAGCCAAGTCCATGAGATGGCATCACAATGACCGCCTTAAGGATGGGATCTTGAGGCATCCAGCCGATGGCCAAGCATGGAAGGACTTTGATGAATTGCATCCAAACTTTGCACGTGATCCTCGAAATGTCAGGTTGGGGTTAGCTAGTGATGGATTTAATCCATATCGGACCATGAGCATTAATCATAGCACATGGCCTGTGATGCTCGTGAACTATAATTTGCCTCCTTGGATGTGCATGAATGATGAATTTTTCATGCTCTCTTTGTTGATTCAAGGTCCAAAATCTCCTGGAAATGATATTGATATATAATTACAACCATTAATTGAAGAACTAAAAGAATTATGGGAAGTTGGTTTGGAGACGTATGATGCTTTTGGAAAACAATCCTTTCATATGTGTGCAGCTCTAATGTGGATGATCAACGACTTTCCTACATACGCAATGTTGTCGGGATGGTCCACGAAGGGCTACTTGGCATGCCCTTGTTGCAATTATCAAACTTCCTCGAAATGGTTGCCTCATAGCAGAAAGGTGTGCTTTCAAGGACATAGGAAGTTTTTGGACTGTAACCATCCTTGGAGATGGAATGCAACTTCTTTTAATGGTAAAACAGAGCATGCAGTTGCTCCTAGTGCATTGAAAGGAAGTGAAATTTTGGAAGAGATGTCTTTGTTGCATCATGTATTTGGAAAAAAAGAACAAAGTAGAGAAGAAAAATCATAAAAATAGTAAGAAGCAGAAGAAGAAGAAGAAGAAGAAGAAGAAGAAGAAGAAGCAACAACAGCTGATTATGTCGAGTCCCTAGAAGAAGAGATCAATTTTCTTTGATTTGCCATATTGGAAACATAATTCCCTTCGTCATAACTTGGATGTGATGCACATTGAGAAAAATATATGTGATAGTATACTTGGCACCTTGTTGGATATTCCAGGTAAGACAAAGGATCATCTCAAGGCTCGTTTGGACCTCAAAGAGATGGGGATAAAACGTGACTTGCATCCAAAGATAAGTTTAGATGGTCGACGTGCTAAGTTCAATCCAACTTGCGTCTCAATGAACAAAGAGGAGAAGTATAATTTCTGTCATGTACTGAAATATGCAAAGTTGCCTTATGGTTATGCATCGGATATAGAGCGATGTGTCCATATTGATGAAAGGAAGATTACAGGTTGCAAAAGTCATGATGCTCATGTGATCTTGCAAGACTTGCTCCCTCTAGTAGTTAGGAAGTCATTACATAAGCCTGTTGCTGTTGTATTGATTAGATTGGCAGCTTTCTTTAGAGGTATATGTAGTAAAGTTGTGAAGCCCGAAGAGCTTCACCATTTGCAAAATGAGATCAAAGAGATATTATGTCAGCTTGAAATATTTTGTTTGCCAGCATTTTTTGATATAATGGTTCATTTACCCATTCATTTGGTGGATGAGCTAAGACTTGGTGGACTTGTTTTGTGCCGATATATGTTTGGTGTGGAGAGAAAACTTTCTAAATTAAAGTCATACGTGCATAATAGGAGTTGACCAGAAGGTTCTATTGCAGAAGGTTATTTGGCAGAGGAGTGTTTGAATTTTTACAAAAGATACATGAAGACAACATTTAAGAAGAAACACGAAGACAAAGAAAGTGTTAATGGAAATTCAATGCCCATTTTCCCAATGATAGGTTATCCTGTCGGAGGACAGAAACAACGTAAAGGTCAAGCGGTTGTTTTAGAAGCTCGCATTAACAGCATGGCGCATAACTGTGCTCTGTTCAACTCCGGCAATGACATAGTGGAGCAATACATTAGGTAATGTTATATGAACATCAGTTTTAATATTTTTATAGATGTTGTTGTAATATTATGCTATAATGATTTAAATTATTCCTTTTGCCTTTTTTATCAGCGAACACAAGAATTTGTTAAAGAGTTACCCCAAAAGGGGTAGAGGCAAAAACACAAGATGGAATCAAGCTCAAAGTCACAGTAAGGAATTTGAAGCATGGTTTAAAGATAAGATAAGCAATGGTGTAGTGCCGGCCTATATCCATTGGCTAGCTAAGGGTTCGAATCCGATAGCAAAGACATATTCAGGATATTTTATCAATGGGTACAGGTTCCACATTGCAGGGCATGATGCAAGACGCAAAACACAAAATAGTGGAGTCAGTCTTATTGCTTTGACATCAAGTTTTGCCAGCTTTAAGGATTGTAATGCTGTTGATAATAGCTTGACCTATTATGGAGCAATACAAGAGATCATTGAAATTGATTACTACGCTCAATTTAGCGTTGTATTATTTCGGTGTAACTGGTTTCATTCGGAAAATGATGAGTACGGGCTTATTCGTGTCAATTTTAAGAGGTTGATATGTAGAGACGATCCTTTTGTTCTTGCATTTCATGTAAATCAAGTTTACTATGTGGATGACCCGATTGAAGAAGGTGTCCATTATGTTATTAGAAGGGTCTCGAGAGAAATTGATATGGAGCAAGAAGCGAACAAGAATATTCATATGTCAGATGATTCTCTTGGTTGTGATTTAGAGGATTTTAATTTTAATCTTATAGCAATTGGAGATTGTGATGTTAGTTGGGCCAGAAATGACACTCCTGCAGCCATTATTGAGATAACATCCAATACTTTAGACAACGGACACAATGAAGGTGAGAGAGTTGAGGAAGATGAGGAAGAGGATGAAGAAGAGAAAGAAGATGACTCAGATTATGATGACTCTGATTACAGTGACTCTGATTATGAATTACATTATGATGACACTGATTGGGACTATGTTTAATGCTTCCATCAACTTTGATTGGTGTGTTAATTGAACTTTTTAGTATTTTGTTTAAATTGAATTTTTGACAGTTTTAACTTTTGATATTACATAATGTCATCTTCTCTTTCTCCTCTTCTTGATATAAATTTGTGAGTCGATATTCTAACATTTTTAATGCATTGTACTCGAATTTTCAGGTTATAAATAATGACAGAGAAAAACAAAAGCGAGAGGCTATGTTCCCTGGAACTATAGCCACATTGCTGAGAAAGAAGCAACAACAACAGAGGTTAATAAGAAAAAATAGAAATGAATGTGAAGCTTTAGAAGTGATTGAAGTTGAGGATGATTGTGTTGCTGAAAATGAAGATTTTGGCCTGAAAATGATGATTTTGGTGCTGAAAATGATGATTCCGATGCTGAAAATGATGATTCTGATGCTGAAAATGATTTTTTTGGTCCTGAAAATGATGGTTTAAGTTCTGAAAAAAGAAGAAATGAATCTTAAAGTAAAAAGGTTTCAATCAACACTGAAGAGGAAATCAAAAGGAACTCACCCGAGCCAAAGATCACATGAAACAGGAAATCAGCTAATCCAAGCCTCTCCACACAAGGAACAAAGATCTCATCACAGTAAAAGATCCCGAGAGCTTGAAAATCAGCCAAGTCAAGATTCTGAAAGGCGAGAACAAAGATCCCAGCAAAACCAACAAAATTTGTCTTTTGAGGGAAACGAGGGCAATCCTGAAAGTAGTGAAGGTGCATCTTTTGATTAAAATAAAAAATTGTAAATTAACCAAATTATTAATGCCTTGTTTAATAATGCTTTTTGTCTATAAATGTAGCTCCCTCCTCTCATATCAAGAAGCATGGAGGGCCTACTATAATGAAACATGTTCATGCTCGATCTTCAGCGGATAGGGTTCCTATATTTGTGAATGGATATAACCAAGTTGTTGGTCCATCGGATAAAATTGTTGAGGAATTTAGTAGCTTCTTGGGAACACTAGGCCGAGATCCTGGCATTTGCCCGCTGAATCATAGCCATTGGAGTAAAGTACCCAAGCAACCAATATTGGACTATGTAGAGGTACAATTTTTAATTGTTTACTATCTTAATTTACTATACTTATCTTCACACATCATATTAATTTTGCAGAAAAAGTATGAGATTCCACCCCAGAGTCGCAAGTGGGTGTTACAGTCAGTGAATTCTGCATGGAGGTCATACAAACATGACTTAAAGAAAGATCATTTTGACAAGTATGAGGATAATGCAACCATATGGGCTAATCGTCCTAAAGGAGCTGTCCCTGATTATCAAATGAGAGATCTATTTAGGCGATGGAGTACCCTAGTAGCCCAGGTATTTATAATAGATTAAACATATTTTCACGATATATTTATTGTAATTGTATTTGTGAAATGTTATTCCATATGTGTTTTATAGAATATGGCTGCAATCAACAGTCGTAATTCGCTTAAGCAGAAGTATAGGCACACAGCTGGGAGAAAGAGCTTCGCACGTATAAGTTATGGATTGGTAAAAAAGCTCTCTAACTTATATGCATCTTTGGCCACTCTTAGAATTAAAAAGACTAAGATTTTATTTACACTTCTTAAGTGCCATTTGCAGCAACAAATTGATCCAGATAAGCAACCTCCTACACGAGCGGAAATGTTCGTCACAACATGTAAAAGAAGACCCGGTAAAAAATACAAAGACGATGCAGAGAGCACTATCGCTAAAATTGTAAGTTGATTTATTAATAAGTTAACAACTAATATCTTACTTTGTTTGACTCTTTATTGATTTGCACACTAATGTAGGATGAAGTTCAGTCACAACAAGACAAGATTAATGCAGAGGCCGGAGCAAATGCCAAAAATAGGGATGCCTTTGCTGAGGTTATGCCTGATGAAAATCACCGTCGGTTGCGTCTTTATGGGAGGGGTGTTTGTCAGAAGGATGTGAAAGGAAAGGCAAAAGTAGGTGACATACAAGTTCCATCTAACATAATGGATGCTATGAAAGCGGAGCTCAAAGCTGATGTTACAAAAGAAGTTTTGAAGGAACTTATATCAAAGCTTGGAGCCATTGTCCCAGGCTTAAGCAATCTTGGACCTAAAGTGCTACAAGGACTAGTTGACTCACCTGGCAATACTGGTAGTGCTCCTAATCAAAACGGTGCTTCTTCATCTGGTGTTAGAAATTCTCGAAAGAATCAGGTGTGTTTCTTTAATATTTGTTTCTACTTCTCCCCCTGCTGGTAGGATGATGTGGCTTGAAATTTTTAGAAATTCTATCATTCATAGATGACTTAGAGCCTTCTTTACAGCATGAATCTAAGTACCTATTTACTGTGTAATTTGATCAAATGCTCTGAGAGTGATTGGGTTGAGCTTTTGTTTTTCTGGTGATCTAAGAGCATGAATCCAAGTTGTGTGCTAGCTTTTATGTTGCAAATAGTAGCAGTTGGGTTTTGCATCTGGACTAAGTGTGGAGTGAGGGTTTTGGAGTGTTCTTATTCTTTGAGCTCAATACATGGTAACATCAAAACGCAAACGATTTGGATATGTAGATGTCACATGCATGTTTGATGGACTCGAGGCCTGAGGTTTCAGCACTTCAGATTATTTTGGGACAAAAATTACTTTAAAGATTTTAACTTTTAACTATTTTTTCAGAGATTTTTCACTTGTATATGATATATATATTGATTTGACTTTGTATAATCATTAGATTGTTCATCTTTCAAGTATTAAGTCACAACTACTATCTCCTTTTTGCCCCAAATGTGGGTGATAGCCAATAGTACATAACGTTTTTACTATTAATGAAAACTTTATTTGTGAGAAGGCATTACAATACCTGACCAGAGTTTGAGGGAAAAAATAGCAGTTATATATTGTTAGTAAAGAGGTAAGACTGATGTGGAGTCTGTAGATGTTGCAAGATTAATATTGTGTATGAGCTTGGACCAGTTAAGCTCGGACCTGCTCAGCAAACTCCAAGCTGAGCTCGCCTTAGTTAGGCTCTTTTAGCCTTGTTTAGGCTTGATCTCGGCTCATTCAGTCTCAAAATTAGCTTGATTAGGCATATACAACTTAGTAAATTGTATAAAGATAGACTTGTTAACTATGTATATATTTGTTATATTTTGAATTACCTTTTGTGTTTAGTTTTCTTCTTCTTGCGTGTGATGAAAGTCTCATGGTAGTTGAATTGACGGTTGAGGTGACAAACATAGAGGTGTTATGGGATTAGTAGTAAAAGCTTGGGGCCTCCATATTTGATGTGCATTTGCCGATGACAATTTAATTTTATATGATGTTATGTTTGGCCTAGGTGGATAATTGTGTTTTTTAAATTGTGTTTTGTGTTAGACTTTATTGGTGAATATTAATGTAAGGACGGAATTTGTCCTTTACTAATGTTGCTCTTCACTTTGCACTCATGATTTAATGTTTTTTCATGGCAGGTAGATGATGATGATGATGTTGAAGGTGATGATGAAGATGATGTTGATCATGTTTTCTGATTATTGTATAGTTTACCTCAAAAACTAGTTCATGCATAATTTTGTAAGCAACAATGGATTGATTAGGCTATTTTGTGCTTTGGTAGGTTATCCTTATAAACTAATTGGGCATTATGTTAGATTTGATGGATGCTATTTTGTTTACAATTGGTATGTAGTAATTTTGATTTCAATGGATGAAGTTGGATATTCCTTATTTGGACAATCAAGTTGGCTATATTTGTTGTTTGAAACAGGTGTACTGGACTATGAATTTTATTGCAACACATGATTATAAACGTATATCGAACGGTTTTTATAGGTAACAAACTGTTGCAATAGGTTTCTTAAATTGTTGGCTTATTTGCTAGAAAATTGTTTCTATAGGGGGGAAAATCGTTGTAATAGATTTTCAAACTGTTGTGTTTAATAGTAAAAAAGCGTTGCCATAGAACATCATACATGAGAATGGTTGCCATAAGGGACAAAAAATGTTGTAAAAGGTATCTAAAACCGCTGTAGTCCATGAAAAATCATTATTATAAACAAAACTGAAGCATAACAATTGTTGCCATTATAAAAAAAACCGCTGCAATATATACCTAAATACTGATGTTAATTCATGAAAAACTGTTGCTATAGGAATTAATATACAATAAAGACCGTTGCCTTAAATAAATATAACCGTTGCCATATATCAGCTAAAAACCATTGCTATTGATAGCTTTAATGTAACGGTTCACAATTCGTTGCTGTTGTCATTAAAACAGTTGCTATAGGCTATATGACAACGGCCGCGTATACAACGGTTAAGAAACCGTTGCCATAGACCTATAACAACGGTTTTCAGCCTACAGCAACACTTTCCAACCGTTGCCATAGGCTTATGTTGTAGTAGTGCCTTTTTCACCAGAACTACGTTAGCTAGCCATTTCGGGTAAGCCACCTCCCTAATGGATCCGGCTTGGATCAGTTTCCGTACTTCTAGTTTGACGGCCTCATTACGCTTGGTGCAAAAGTTACGCTTTCACTGTTTTACTGATTTTTTGTCGGTCTAAACATTGAGCTGGTGGGTGATTGCTTCTGGCGCTATCCCGCGCATCTCGTTAGCAGAGAACCCGAAGACATCTCGGTATTGTTTTAAGAGTTCGCCAATCTTCTCCTTCAGGTGGCGAGGGACTGAGGCGTCCACATAGGTGTATCGCCCTGGCTCTAGCTCATACTTCTCCAGAGACGACGGGGCCGGCTCCAGATTTGAGGATGACTTGGGCTTAGCCGGCTCGGCGGTTATCAAGGCTGAATCAGGAAAGTTGTGATAATATTCGAAGAGGGAGCCTTAACTGCCACGAACGGTCATGATGCCGCTAGTGTCACTTTCGAACTTCATGGCTAGATGATAGGTGGAGACCACGGCCCTTAGACAATTCAAGGAGGGCCTCCCAAGGATCGCGTTATAGGCTGAGAGAGCGTCTATGACCAAGAATTCAATTTTGATGGTGCATTGTCCTCCCTCATCCTGAAAGGTGGCCGCTATAAGTAACTTCCCTTGTGGTATAACGGGATTTCCGGCGAACCCTACAATAGGGCTTCATGTGGGGATAAGGGAGGATGTGGACATCCCCATCTGGGCGTAACAACTCAAGAAGAGCACATCCACAGAACTGCCTTGGTCGACCAGGATTCTGTGGATGATATACCCGTGACTATTAGCGGTTATAACCAGAGGGTCCCCTGGTATGCGTTGATCCCTTGCGCATCCTCCTCTGTGAAGCTTATGCACTTATCTTTATTAAGTGCCAGGTGAGGTCCCTTCCCTTTTTCCCTAACCTCCAATTTTCCACTTACTGGTGGTTCTCTTTTAGTGATGGCGGCGACGACCGGCGACGCTGTTTTGCTCGGTCTTGGATCATGAGTATCTTCACCGCGAGCTTTTCCTGTCTTTATCCTCTGTAAGTTTGCGTATTCTATCCATTGCCCTGTGCGCTCAGCCTCTTCCAGGCGGGATTTTAACCCACGGCAGTCTGCGGTGTTGTGGGTGGTTATTTGGTGATAGGTGCACCAATCATTCTTTTTGTTTCTTGAATCCTTTGGCTGCTCTCCTTCTTTTATTGCCAGCAGCGGTCGTGCAGTTTCCGGTGGGACCTGTGTTTTAAAAAAGGGTTTGCGCCTTTTTGGTTGCTGGGCATTTCTTGGTGGTGCCCTGAAATCCTCTTTTAGCCAAGGGGAGGTCCCCACCTGAACTACTTCAGGTCTCGGCGTTACTTGCATCACACCCTCAGCGGTAATGTACTTTTTGGCCTTGTGCCACAGGTCGTCAAAGGTTAGAGGCGGTCCTTTGGCTAGCGCAAATTTAAAGGGAGAATTCTCTAACCCGTTAACAAAGGCAGTAATGGCCGTTTCATCAGAGAGGTTGGCAACGTCGATCGTGGCGCGAGTGAACTATCGTACATAACTTCTTAGGGGTTCAAACTCATTCTGCTGTAATTTGAGAAGATGTGCCGCCTTTCTCCTTCTCCTCTTGTTGCTCACAAAGTGACGCACGAACCGTTTAGAGAGTTCTGTGAATCCGTCAATGGACGAGTATGGGAGGGAGAAGAACCAGCTTTGCGTGGCCCCCTTGAGGGTGGCGGGAAAGCATTTGCACCATATATCTTCCCCTACGTCCTGTAGGTACATCCGCGCCGCAAACATGACCAGATGGTCCTCAGGGTCCTGGGTCCCGTCAAATGCATCCATACTGGGAATTTTCACCTTTCCCACAGGTGCCCGGAGGAGTTGGGACGTAAAAGGTGAGTGGGTTCCTGGTACTAGAGGCATCACCCCTGCCCCGACGTCCCGATGGTGGTTACTGCTTAATAGTTATGGTGAGCACTGGTACTGGACTCAGTGATTGGATTTTTGCTTTCAGTTGGAGCACGCCGGGAGGCTGTGGGGGTGGTGGTAGATTGGATGGGGTTTGGGACCTTTTCAGCGCCGTTATCCGTCATTTGGGTAAAGAACCGGGTGAGTTAGTGTTGTAATTGACTGAATTGTTCTTGGGTTACATAATCTGAGCGGTGGCCCTCCTGGTGGAGGGGGGTGGAATGACTTGTGTTTGATATGAAGGAAGCGTTAGTACCCTTCCCACAGATGACGCCAAATGTTTCGGGGTTTTTTGGTTGGGATCTTTGAAGGGAGAACCGAGCTCAAGTTCCCCTTTTCTGTGGTGTTTATCACTATATTTATAGTGGTTAGGAGGGGACCCCCTGGCGTTAGATGGGAGAGAACATAGCTTGGGTATGAGGGTACCGCTAGGGGAGGAGTACCGCTAGGGCCTAGGAGTACCGCTAGGGTGCAGAGGTGCAGAGGTACCGCTAGGGTGCAGAGGTACCGTTAGGGTGCCGAGTGCAGGGGTACCGCTAGGGCTGTGGTAGCTGTCCTTGATGGCCGTTAATTGGGGCAGGCTCCTAACACTCTCTTCCTGGGGAGGCGGCTGTCTCAGCAAAAGGGTGTTTTTTCTTAACAGGTATGAAGTAGCCATATTTTATGATGTGTTTGCTGATTCCCGGCAAAAAGTCCTAAAAATAACATTAATGTCTATATATATAGGCCCTCTAATGGATGATCTCCAACCGTTGTGGGAAGGTGGAGTGGTGACATATGGCGCATGCACATAGAGGAGTTTTAACCTTCGTGTTGTTTTGTTATGGACAACTAATGCCTTCCTTGTGTACAAAAAGTTGTATGGGTATAGCATTAAAGGAAAAGCTTGCTTGTCTGGGTAGGGGGCCCAAGGCCAAACATAGTTAATTTTGTTGTCGTATTAGATTGTGGTGTTAAATATTGTAACCGTATTACGCGTCCTGGGTGAGGAGCCTAGTAAAACGCAATAAAACATCGTATCAGGCATTCCATGGCTACATTGTGGGTGTGAGTGTGACAATATCTCACAACGTCTTTGACGTGAATCAAAGCCGGCAAAATTTTTTGTGTCCTTTTTTTCAATAATTAACGAAAAAGTAGCAATATAAAATAGGTACCTCGCATAAATGAGACCCAAGTCAACTTGTATTGAAGCGGGGATCAAAACAAAGACAAATGTAATACAACAAAACATACCCAAATAAAGGATTACAGAACAAACACATGCAAAAAAACAATAGGCCCTACATGATGACAATCACCATTGGAGAGGATGGACTAGGAACAAGGGAAAGAGCTAATAGACCTATATATTATTTTAGTTACGATGAATGTGTGGCGTGTAAGTCTTTGCTTAAGAAACAACTACTGTGCTTTTAGCATTTTTGTGATATATTTTGTCGCTATATTTGTCGAATTTTCTTAGAGTGATTGTTCATCTTATAGATGACTACCCACTAAGAGCCATGTTGGCATACATAGAGCAACCATTGGCACCCACAGTGAACTCTTTTGTCCAAGTAGTGCCACATAATCCATAACACATTGTAGGAGAGCAGCTACTTTCATCTATGTTAAATTACAATGATATATGATTGTGCTCATTTTTGCCATCCTCCATTGAATCTCAATCCCGGTAGAAGAATGTGATACGTCCTCATATGGTAATGGGTTTGGTTGAAATTTTCTCACTCGTGTGATGCACCAATTTGTAGTGTGTCAATCGATTTCATTAAACTACGAAAATCATGGTGGATCAATATACATTATATTCATAAACATGGCAAGTATTAGATTGACTAGGCTAGACATCATAACTAGTATGCATTATTGGAGTAGACGAGAACATCTTCTGGCACCAAGGACTGCTGCTAGTATGTTATCTCTTACAATGATCCGTAGATGGTTTGATATAGCCGTATTTGTTCACTTGCCTTCTGCATCTCTTAAACTGGCTTCACTTGTACTTCTTCACATGCTCATTTTTTAATTAGCACTTTAACTTTTCTGATAAATTTCAAACAAAATATTTAAATCTTATTTTAATATGTACCACTCTTTTATATTAAACAAGTGAAGGAAATAGTTCTCATACATGATTTGTATAAGGAGACCGTTGATAACACACAATGCACGTTTGCAAAGTACACTTTTAACAATTTAATGAGTTGAATCTCACGTGACCTAGAACAAATTACAAATATGCCATTTTTGACTCTATATACATTTAGATATTAATTTTAATTTAGGATTCTGCACGTGAATTTAGTTGAATTTTATATTGGAGTTGTGAGGGAGATGAGGCTCAGCATATAAGACTAATATGTTACTCTACCAAATGCTAATTGATTTTAGGATCGAGCTTCATTTGGGTTTACATATGGATTTCACATATGTCAACTTCGTCAATTGGGCTTAAGGTCACATCAAAGTTAACATTTATGTACAATAGTTGTACGAAGATGTAAATTATGTCGGTGGGCAATGTCAATTTGTTTAAAGTGTGAGAATTTTTTAAAAGACATAATAAATTGCACCTTAAGATTACATGATAAATACTTAACATGATCAACATGTGGATGTTCTATCATAAAGTCGTAAATATGAGATAGTGACTATTGAACACTAAAGTCTCTATCCTGGAGAGTGACTATTAGACGTGGCCAACGGGCCGGGCCGGCCCGAAAACCTGCTCAACCCGGCCCGTTTATGGCCCGGCCTGGCCCGGATGGCACTGTAGTGAGCCGGGTCGGGCCCAGGCCCGAGGTCCCCCGGGCCGGGCCTCGGGCCTGATTTTTTCAGGGGCCCGGGCCCGGCCCGGCCCGGCCCAGCCCAAAAGAGCCAACGGCTTGTTGTAAAAGAGGCGTTGGCTCTTTTGTTGTACAGAGCCAACGGCTCTTTTTTTACAAATAAAAAAAAAAAATTTATTTTTTTTTTTTTTCTATAAATACTTAAACCTTCCCAACTCATTTTCTCACAAAATCTTCAATTCTCTCTTCTCTCTCTATACATTCATCATCTCCCATCTTCTCTAATTTGCTAATTGCAAAATTGTGCTCTAAAGTTCGAGGTTCGTAAAGTATTTAGCTGAAGTGTGAATTTCATTGTTCTCTCATTTCGGTAATTTTAGTATCGTAATTTTTTTTTATTCGCATTTTTAGTTATTTAATTTGCATTACTACTTGCATTTTATAAATAATAATCATTTATACTAATATGGCACACAACTCTTCATCATCATCTGGAGCCAGTCGTGCTAGTTCTAGCTCTTCTCGGCCACCCAGAATTCCTAAAAGGACTAGAATTGTCTTACTTGATACTGAAGAACGAGCTTTTATACAACCAGACCCAACACCCCAATACACTGATGATAGCATAGATTATAACTTTTCACAACCACAAGATTATCATGAGTCAGGTAGTGGTGAGGTTGGAGACTCACAATCTGATGAGGAACCCACCCCCACCACAGAAGCCCAGCCTGAAACTAGTACCTTGACTAGTAGGCGTACAACTAGTGGGGTATGGAAGCACTTTACCCTTAATAAGACAACTAATAAAACAACCTGTAAATTATGTGACCTACCTAAGAATTTTAGCCATCAATCCGGCAGTGGGACGGGCACACTAAATAGACATATACTTAGGTGCCACCCCGAGCAATTCCCGGAAAAGAGCCAACAACGTTTAGTACAGCAAGTGACCGGTGCACTTGCTAATTTTAGGTTCTCTCAGGAGAGCAACCGTAGAGGGCTAGCTAAATATGTAATTTTGAGTGAAAGGCCTTTTAGTACCGGCAAAAACCCACATTTCGTCGACTACCTCCAACGAAATGTGAACCCCGCCATTGTGAGGATTCCTCGGAACACCGTAAAGCGGGACGCTTTTACGTTGTACCACAATATTAAAATTGGGATACATACACTTTTTGCGACGAACACGAGCATGTTCTCGTTGACGTCGGACGCATGGACGTCCAAATCCGGCCAACCTTATGTGTGCATAACGGCACACTGGACCGATGAATCCTTCATCATCCAGAAGAGAATAATTCATTTTGGGCTTTTAGATTGCCCCCACACTGCCGAGGTAATTACGGGTCCGATTATGTCGGCAGTCCGCGATTGGGGCATAGAACAACGTATCTTCAGTATTACGTTTGACAATGCTTCCAATAACACTGCATCCATAGCACATTTAATTAGGAAAATGAGACCCATGTTAGGTGGGAAGTGTTTTCATATTCGTTGCATCTGTCACATTTTGTATTTAATGGTAATGGATGGTTTAGATCTTATAGATGTATCCCTTGCCACCTTAAGATCTGTAATAATATCAATTAAATCATCCGTCGCTAGGAAAAAAAAGATTTAAAAATGTATGTAGGTTGCATAATATAGAATATAAACAATTTAAATTAAACTCCAAAACTAGGTGGTCGTCTACGGTAGTAATGTTAGAGTGCATTCTACCATACAAAGACGCTTTGATGGAATTCGCTCAGGAAAATCGTGTAGAATGGCGCGATTACAACCTGGACGGTATACATTGGGAGACAATAGATGAAATTTGTAAATTTTTTAGTATGTTTAAAGACGCGACAACATTTTTTTCGGGTTGCTACTACCTGACCATGCCTCAAGCAATATCAACATTGCTTGATATTGTAAATTGGATGGTGGGTAATGAATCTAACCCCATTTTGTTCGGATCGATTGCGGCAATGAAAGAAAAGTTTGCCAAATATTTTTCTGAACTACCTCTTACTTATTTCTTTGCAACTATTTTAGACCCTCGTTGTAAATGCAGGGGTTTCAACTTGATTTGTCAACATTTTTTTAAATATTTGCATTCTACTCTTAATGTCGACACTTTCATTGCCGATGTCGATAACGACTTGCATAATTTATTTTCTGAGTATTCTCGTAAATTATCATTTAATAATCCTAGTACTACTGCAGTAGGATCTTCCATATCTAGTGGAAGTAGTTCACACATGTCATATTCGTGGAAGCTGTTGGAGCAATTTACGCCCGCAGTAGCCCCCACGTCATGTGACGAGCTAGATTATTATTTGCGGACACCGTTGGTCCATATTTTCGGGCCGCCGGCCAACCCGCATTTTGACCTTTTACAATGGTGGAACACAAACCAAACCCAATATCCCGTGCTTTCCACCATGGCACGTGATATACTAAGTTGTCCGGTGTCTTCAGTAGCATCGGAGTGTGCTTTTAGTCTTGGTGGCAGGTTGCTTGGAACGAAGAGGGCAATGCTATAGCTGTCGAGCTTGGAGATGTCCGTGTGCTTGAAGGATTGGCTGCTAGCTGTGGCAAGAGATCAACAGAGAATGAAGCTGGATTCATCGAGCGATAAAGAAGACGACCGCACAACTGATGCGTCAAATGATGGCGTAGAAACCCCTCCGTATGACTGATATCAAGATTCAAGACTTTTGTATGTTAATTATTTACTTTCAAATATTTACGTCAAAAGATGACCGCACACACCATATGTCAAACTTTATATTTTTTGACAAATAAATTTGTATTTTTAAATATTAGGCCCCAACTTTGTATTTGTATTTGATACGTTATTTTTTTACTGATATTTTTTTGATAATTACTTATTGTATATTTTATTTTATTTATTACATATATTTAGTATTATTTTTTTTTTAACATGTATACTTGAAAAAAATATATTTGTATCTCATATTATTTATCAATGAATTACAATAATTTTAGTACAAAACGACTATGTATTTTTAAATTTTTTTTAATTTAGTTAAAAAGGCAGCCCAGCCCGCCCGCACTGTAGCGGGCCCGGGCCCGACCCGGCCCATGGCCACTACTAGTGACTATGAGACAATGATACTTTGCCTACAAAGTCATCATCTAGCACAATGACTCTTCTACTCAAGAAACATTGTTTCAGATAATATTTTACTATTTGCGTAATCGTTACTTGAAAACGTGACTTCTTTGTTGTTAGTCGTTGTCTCGTGCATGCGGGAAAAAAAAAAAAAAAGTTTGCCAAATTGGTATCTACATGGACGAAGCGAATTTTTTTGAGCACCAAATTTAGAATTGTTTTTTCAGCATTTTGTAAAAACTTGTTTCAAAAGAACTAGTTTTAAAATGATTAAATTCTTAAACTAAGTGTTGGCTAATTTTTGCTTTTTCTTTTTTTTTTTTTTTTTTTTTTTGCTGCATGTTGTTATGTGGGCTGGTACAGGGAAAATACTATAGGACGGCAGTAAGATCGGCTATGCTATATGGGGCAGAGTGCCGACCAATGAAACAAAATCAAACACAGAGGATGAAGGTGGCAGAGATGAGGATGCTGCGCTGGATGTGTGGCCACACAAAGAAGGATAGGATTAGGAATGATGTGATACGAGGTAAGCTGGGGGTAGCCTCGATCGAGGATAAATTGAGGGAGCACCGCCTAAGATGGTTTGGACATGTTAGCAGAAGACCGACTACAGCCCCAGTCAGGAGGTGTGAACAGCTTCACATGGCGATAAGCAGAAGAGGGAGGGGCAGACCAAAGAAGAGTTGGCTGGAGACGATTCGTCAAGACCTAACCCACCTAAACCTAAGAGAGGAGATGGCCTTAGATAGGGCACGTTGGTGGGCTAGCATAAGGGTAGAGGAGATGGAAGAGTAGAGTAGTGCGGAGAGTGGCTGGTAGTTTAAGATCCTTAGGCAGGCATAACCTCAAGGGTAGCACTAATAAGCTAGCTTAGTCTCTAACCATGCTTTTTATTCCTATCCTTCTTCTTCTTCTTCTTCTCCTTCTTCCTTTCTTCTCCTTTTTCCTCAAAATGCTTTGGTAATTGATTGGTGGTTTATCTGCAGGCACCAAACTACTTCAGGTTGTGGGTCCCCGGAAACAGTCTCCTTTCCAGCCGGAAGGGGTAAGGCTGCGTACATCACCCCCCCCCCCCCCCCCCCCCCCCAAGACCCTGCTTCTTGCGGGAGCCGCGAGGCACTGGGACTGTTGTTGTTGTTGTTGTTGTTGTTGTCATGTGGGCTGGCTCAGTTTCCGCCTTCACAAGTTTACCTGTATTATATTACAACTTCTTGTCAGTAATTATATATATAAAAAAAATCACTATGACTTCAGTAGGGAAATTTCCACCTTGGAATTTAATGTCTTAGTGGGTTTGAGGTTTTCTATAGGAAAATTCGTTGAGGTAAGCAACAAAACTGAATTGAGCCGAAAATATTGGCGTGATGGTTTATTTTTTAATTCTTTTAGCTAGAGATTTTGGGTTTAAAATTTATTACTCCTTTTTAAGTTTAGTTTTACTTAGAAAATTATGTTGTACTCTTTATCAATGTAAAAAAAATAACGAGGGTGAACTTTTAGATGTTTCTATTATATTCTTTGGATGTTTTTTTGGATTGAGAGACATCCATCGTAGAATGACAGAAGCATTTACCATAATCATTCAACCATGATTATTAAAATTTCGATTCTAATCTTAAAATCTCACGATTCTACGATTCCACAATGGTCAACTAATCTGAATCCTAAGTAGAATATTAATTTTGTAGAATCTTATGATTTATTGATATTATGTGAAATTAACGTATAAGATCGCAATACGATTTTACGATTTTATCTGTTTGACATCGATTCTACCAATGTATACAAATAAAAAGTTAAAATGTAAAAAAAAAATGAAGCATATATTACAGAAGAACTTACATTATTAGCTTGAAGTAAAAGAAAGTTAATTAAGTGTTTATATACCTTGAAGAAACTTAAAGTAAGTTTTGTTTTATATTTTAACTTTAATATAAAGCTCGATTAGTAGCATATATCTCAAAAGCTTATATGATAAGCATAAAATGACACATCTATGTTGCATGGTAATAATTTTATCATATTTGATTGTATTTCTTATATATACCCATATAAATTAACGCCTTATTAATAATTTTTTTCAACTATATAACTAATATTAATAGTAAAAACAATTATACTGTACATATAGTAGAATCTTGTAATTATCGATTCGAATCTATGATTCCAATTTTAAAAGCCCTTACCGATTTTAAATGAAATACCGATTTTTAATAACCTTGAATTCAATATATTAAATAGGGTGTTTTGAGTTATCAAACTTTCTGTTCTTCAACGTAGATCTCCCTTGTAGTCATCGAGAAGCTCATTCACTGTCTCCTCTATCCCCTCTATTAGATTTCTTTCTTTCTTTCCTTTTTTTTTTTTATATATATATTTTTCAGGGTTATTGTTGTACTAGATTTGGCAGACTATATCATGCGCCTAGGGCTGCAAATAAGCCGAGCCGAGTCGAGCCACAGCTTGCTTGACTTGGCTCGTTAACTAAATGAGACCGACTCGGTTTCGGTATCATTTATCTAATTGAGCCGCATATCTGTGCTCGACTCAGCTCGTTTACTAAATGAGACTAGCTCGTTAACTGAATGAAACCAGCTCGGTATTGGTGTCATTTATGCTTGATTATTTGGCAAGCTGGCTGATTGAGCTTTGTTAGCTTATTAGGCTCATTTATCAAGCTTGTTAAGCTAATTTATTAGGCTTGTTAGACTCATTTATGATTATTGTTACTTGGATTGCCAGAAAAGAGTAATAAAATAAATCACGTATGGAAATTAAAAATTAAAAAACATATATGTTATTTAATTTCGCAATCTAGACATGAGAGCCAATAATCGAGTCAGCGCATGAGCCTTTCTAGCCGAGTCAGCCTTGGTTTGATTTGGCTCATTTATTTAAACGAGCCGAGCCGGCTCTCGAGTTGGCTTAGATGAACACGAGCCGAGCCCTTAACGAGTCGAGTCAAACTGGCTCGTGAGCCCGCTTGGCTCTTTTGCAGCCCTACATGCGCCACTTGTAGGTGCCAGATCCTATATTTTAAATGCCCAAAACAAGTTTAAATATACTTTAAATAATCTACTTTATGTTATAATACAATATAATATGTGGGCCTTTCATGTTATATGTGGGAATATGCATTGCAATTATAAATGATGATATGCAATAAAAATAGAGATAGCAATGGGGCTAGTAAAATTCGTTGCCCCTAAATATTCGCCCCGTTTGGGCAGATACGGGTTGGGTAAATATTACTATACTCGCCACGAGTATAAGGCAAGTACTGGTATGATGTACCTATCTCTCCCCTTTTCCTCACATACCCATGCTAAACTCATACCAATTTATATTTTATTTATTCAGAAATGAGAAAAGCATACGTTTGATTTAATTACTTAATTTTGTGTCAAATATTAGAGCAAAATATAATTAAATTCTAAAATATAATATTTAATAAGTTATATAAACTGGGTATGGATAATCATTGGTATCCAAATTAAGGCGGGTATTCTAAAGGGTAATAGGGTGGGTATGGATGGAACTTGTATCCTTCGAGATGGGTATAGATATTGTTGAAAAAATTATATATTTTATTGATTTAAAAATTATTTTATTTATTAATTTGTTTGAAAATGTTAAATTTCAACATTAATGTGCAATTGAAGGCACGAAATTATGAGCACTTATATTGGGTCAATAATATTGTTACCGTTGGCAAGGGAGCCATAAACTCAAAATTGTTTAACATGCAATTCATTGCATTGACCGGATATTATGGATGGAAAGAGAAAAAAATTTAAGTATTTATTTTTTATCTATATAAGCATATGAGCATGGTAGAAAATAATATACAACATATAATATTTTATTCATTCGATCCCCTATATTCTTTCAAAAGATAGCGAGCTTGGTAGTTATAATTCAGGGATCTTTCATTGCTGCACTGATAAAGGTCTGACGGGTTGTTGAATCCTGGGAAACGAGCGCGTTTCAGCCTAAAAGCAATACTCGTGCAGGAGGGGCATTTCCTTTCTAAGGATAGCGTTCTTACGTGCCTCAACCCAAAGATATGTTTTCCTAAACTCCGTTCCTTGTTTTATTTCTTAAACATTCTTGTTGTTATTTATATAGTATTATTGGTCCTGAATTTGACAGTATTTGATTGATGTTGTATTATATTTTTATTTGTATAAGTATTCAATTTTTGATGTTAGTCTTAAATTTAGATGTGTTAATATGTATTATTTCTTAATATATATTTTATATGATGAATACTATAAATATTTTTTAACTGATATTTACTTTATATTTATGGTGGATAATTTGACAGATATAAATACGAATTTAACCGACGAGTACATAAATAGAGGATGCGCCTTATATTTGTCTTGCCTTATTACCATTCCTAAATAAAAACAAATTAATAAAAAAAAGGAATCTTTAATGAACCGAGGGCACTAAGCTATTGATTGATGGCCACTTGGCCACATCACATGTAGGGTGATTATTAAATGATGCAAAAACATGGATGGACACACTTTGTACACATGTCATGCTTGACGACAACCCAACCCTTTCTCATTTGCCACATAAATGCCACGTTAAATTATATCCCTTTAGTTTAGATTATCAATTATTAATCATAACTCCATAATTAATAATAAACTAATTTCATCCCCGTGCAATACACAGATAGTATGTATTGATTACTGTATTTTATATCCATAATTTTTTATATCGAATTAAGATCTTGTATGATCAGGTGTCCATAATATTATTTAATTTATATAATTCTCATAGTAATAACCGAAATAGTTTCTAGTAAAAAAATAAGACAAACTATATTTTTCCTTTGAAGTCTTTAACAGGGACTTGAATTTTTTTTTCTTTTACCGATTTATTTTTTTTATGAATTAAACACAGAAAGTCTTAAATTAAGAATGTATTATTTTTCTATTTTTGATTATGGGAGGTATACTTGATTTTTTCTTATGAAGAAAATACGAAAAGTCTTAATTCGAAATTGTTGGAGGTGTAATCAATATCCTATTCTCGGATTATATAAGAGAAGTATTAAAATAATAATATATTGGCTTAATATTTCCTTTATTATATTCAGTTATCGGAGGCCTTTTTTTTTAGAACCCTTTCTATTTTTTTATAGGTTAAATACGGAAAGTCTTAAATTAAAAATATGTTTCCTTTTTAATTTTTGGAACTTTAATGAATTACGTCTTTTCGTACCTTAGTTTTGTTGTGTAATGCGAAGCGAAATGTCGCACTTCGTGGACTAAATATGAAAAATCTATTTTTTTTTTTTTTGGGTTGTCGGAGGTCTAACCCGCTCCCTGTTCCTGAATTACATAAGAAAAGTCTTAAAAAAAAAATTTACTGCTTTATGCACAAATATACATTTGGCATAGTATAACACTTTGGTTTATTTTGATAGAAAAGTTGGTGGTGGGTAATTTTGTGAGTAGGAAATATTGGGATGGCAATGGGCTCCACCTAATAGGAGCAGGTATAGATAACTATTTTATACGTACATTAAAGAGGTACGGGGTAAGTAATAGATACCCACAGGTAATGAGGCAAGTAGGGGTACACACAAATAATTTGAAAGGTACACAATATCTTTATGGTATTTCATATAAATGAGTTTAGGGTCACTTTAATTTTGATTAATGGTATAATTGAAAAGTCTTTATGGTATTTTGTTATCTCATATATCTTCAATATTTGCCAACTACAATATCTTTATGGTATTTGATATAAATGAGTTTAGGGTTACTTTAATTTTGATTAAGGGTATAATTTGAAAGGTCTTTATGGTATTTGTACTATAACAAAATTAATATATTATGACTTTGCTTGGTGTACTCAAAATATAGAGTGAAATGTTAAAATATGGAGATATTTACGTGTAATTGTGGTTGGCGAACATTGAAGATATATGAGATATCGGAGGCATCGTGGGCAATTTAGGAAGTTTTTGAATCTTAGGTTAAGAAAAGGCCTCTAGAAGAGTCTAAAATATGGTTTACTTTATATTTTTCAATCAAAAATTATATTGGATATTTTTTTTTAATACTTTCTTATATTTATTTCCTTTTTTTATTTTATTTTTTTTCAATTCTACTCTTAAATACCCTTTTTATCTCCTTTTTTTTTCTTCTTATTTTCGATTTTTGAAGAAAAATTAATAAAATAATTCTGTCACCCTATTATATTGTACAATTTTTTATTAAGTAACACGAACTAAAAATAAATAAAATATTAATTTAAGACTTTCTGTATTTAATTCATAAAGAAAAATAATCGGCAAAAGAAAAAGGGAAAATAAATTTCCTATTGAAGACTTAAAATAGGAAATACATTAGTCATATTTTTATTTAAGACTTTTACAGTATACTAATAATTTTTTCACTGAAATTGACTCAATACCCCTTAAGTTCACCATATAAAAATATACATTAGTTTCGTGCTATTTATAACCAAGGAAATGTTTAAAATTCTACTCTTAATATATGAGATACAGAAGGCATTATGGGCAATATTATAAAAGAAAATAAGTATAGATAATCATACCCGTCCTATTGTCCTCCCTAAGTTCACCATATAAAGATATATATTATTTTCGTGCTATTTATAACTAAGAAAATGTTCAAAATTCTACTTTTAATTTATGAGATATCGGAGGCATTGTGGGCAATATTATAAAAGAAAATAAGTATAGATAATCATACCTGTCCCATTGTTATTCTTTTGATACGTTGAGATATAGTTGTACTACTTTTAGATTAATTGTTGTTGTTTAATCTACAAATTAATACAAAAAAGCAAAATAAGAAAAAAGGAAAAAAATAAAATAAGAAAAAAGGATTAGGGTTAAAGGAGCATTTAAAAAAAAAATGAAAAATCAAAAAAAAAAGAATTGGAAATTTGGATGCTTTTTAAGGGGGAGACAACTTCACAATATATATATAGTATAGATTAGGTTCATTCTGGTGCGATGCACGGACGGTATTTATTGGTCACTTTTTTTTTATATCCGTGATTTTTTGCATCGAACTAACATTTTATTTGATCTGCTGTCTATAATATTGTTCAATTTACATAATTTTTATAGTAGTAACTGTAAAAATTTTAACAAAAAATAAGACAAACTATATTTTCTATTTTAAATCTTTCACAGGGACTTTATTTGTTCTTTTTTTTTACAGATTTTTTTTATGAATTAAATACAGAAAGTCTTAAATTAAAAATTTATTATTATTATAATTTTTTGGTTATAGGAAGTTTACTTAATTTTCTTTTATAGACTAAATACAAAAAGTGTTAATTTGAAATTGTTAAATGTGTAGCCGGTACCCTATTCTCGGATTACATAAGCAAAGTACTAAACTAATAATATATTGCCCTAATATTTTCTTTATTATTTTTGGTTCTGAGGGGCCTTTTTTAGAACCCTTTTTTATTTTTTTATAGGTTAAATACGAAAAGTCTTAAATTAAAAATATGTTTTCCTTTTTAATTTTTGGAACTTTAATTAATTAAGTTTTTTCATACCTTAGTTTTGTTGTATAATGTGTAGATCTTATAAACCAAAGTCAAAATTATATGCCTCATAGGGTTAAAATAAATCCTTTCTCGTAGTAGGCACGCAGAATGTTGCACTTCGTGGACTAAATACGAAAACTCTTTGGTTTTTTTCGAGTTGTCGGAGGTCTAACCCGCGCCCTGTTCTTGGATTACATAAGAAAAGTCTAAAATAAAAAATGTACTACTTTATGCACGAATATATGTTTGGCACAATGCGTTAGGGTTTTTGTCAAAATAACCCAACTATAACTTTTCTAACTCAAAAATAATCAAACTCAAATAATTCGATCGTAAAAGATATTGAATTGGTGGTTCAGTATGGCGTATGGAATAACGCTCTGGTTTATTTTGATAAAAAAGTTGGTGGTGGCTAATTTTTTGACTAAGAGATATTGGGATGGCAATGGGCTCCACCTGATAGGAGTAGGTATAGATAACTGTTCTGTACGCACATCAAAGAGGTACGGGGTGGATAATGGATACCCACGGGTAATGAGGCGGGTAGGGGTATGGGTCATTCACTGGTGGGGCGGGTACGGGTATGCAATTCATACCCATGGCGGGTCATGGGCTGCGTACCGGAATAGGATTTGGGTGGCGGGTGCGGTTATTTTTGTTGTGCAGTATGTAGATCTTATAAACTAAAGTCAAACAGGGTGGGTATGGGTATAAATGGTGACCCGCCCCGCCATGCTCCATACCCACCCCGCCTGGCCTCATACCCATCATACCTGTCTCATTTTGTACATAGTTAACCTTGAAATTTAAAAAATAAGGGTTTAAATTTAATAATCCAAATTATTTATCAATATTAAAAAAAAGTGTTTTTAAAAATAGTATTAAACAAATAATATGAACGGGTATAGATAATTATTTTGTACGTACATTAGGATAATAAAGTGGTTACGGGTATAGGATTTGGGTGGCAGGTACTGGTATGGAGAAGGCACCCTGCACTCGCCTCGGCCCATTGCCATCCATTGATACGTTGAGATATAGTTGAGATACTTTTATATGAATTGTTGTTGGGTATACACTTCAAACAGGTGGCGGGTAATGGGGAGGGTACGGGTATAAGATTTGGGTGGCGGTTACGTTTAGTTTATTGTCTAATATGTAGATCTTATAAATCAAATTGAAACAGGGTGGCTTGGGTATAAATGGGGACCGGCTTAGTCACGCTTCATACTTGCCCTGCCCCACCCCATACCCATCGTAATCGGTTAATTTTGTATATAGTTAACTTTGAAATAAAAAAATATGTGTTTAAATTCAAGAATTAAAATTAAGGATTACGTTTTAATGAATTAAGTTTTGTTGAATCTTAGTTTTATTATTGAATGCGTAGATTTTATAAACTAAAATCAAACTTTACACACCTCATACCCACCATACGCATTTTATTTTGTACATAGTTAACCTTTAAATTAAGAAATAAGTGTTTAAATTTAATAATCCAAAATCTTTATCAATATTATAAAAGAAATAATTTGTTTTAAAAATAGTATTAAATAACTAATAGGAGTGGATATAGATAATCGTTCTGTACGCGTATTAAGGAAGCACAGGGCAGGTAATGGATATCTGCGAGTAATGAGGCGGGTAGGGGTACAGGCCTGTAACTGCAGGGGTGGGTAAGGATCTGCACTTCATACCCATGGCCGGTAATGGGCTGAGTACAGGTATAGGCTTTGGGTGGTGAGTGCGGTTAGTTTTGTTGTCTAGTGTGCAGATCTTATAACCCAAAGTTAAACGGGGAAGGTATGGGTATAAGTGGGGACCCGCCCCGCGACGCTCCATACCCGGCCCATCCAACTTCATACCCACCATGCCCTGTTTATTTTGTGGCAATGAGGCGGTTGAAACCCTCTACTCGTGGGTAGGCACCCCGTTTGGGACGGGTACAGGTATAAGTGGAGACCTGCCTTGCCCCACTTCATAACCACTTCGCCTCACCTCATACCTACCTTACGCGCTTTATTTTATACATAGTTAAATTGAAATTAAAAAATATGTATTTAAATTTAATAATCTAAATTATTTATTAATGTTATAAAAGAGATAATTTATGTTTAAAATAGTATTAAATAACTAATAGGAGTGGGTATAGATAATCTCATTTACCAATGGTTAATAAAATAATTTATTTTATAAAGTAGTATTAAATAACTAATATGAGCAGGTATAGATAATCATTTTATATGCACATTAGGGCAATGGGGTGGATACGGGTATAGTATTTGGGTGGCAGGTGCGGATGTGGAGGAGGCACCCCGTACCCGACTTGCCCCCACCCCCCCCCCCCCCCCCCCCCCCCAATACCCTCCCTTTGATACGTTGAGATATAGTTGGATTACTTTTATATTAATTATTGTTAGGTATCCACTTCATACCCGTGACAGGTAATGGGGTGGGTATGGGTGCAGGATTCGGGTGGTGGGTACCGTTAGTTCTGTTGTCTAATGCTTAGATCTTATAAACCAAAGTTAAACAGGGCAGGCTTGAGTATAAGTGAGGACCCACCCAGCCATGCTCCATACTCGCCCCGGCCCACCTCATACCCACCAATGGTTCATTTTGTATATAGTTAATCCTAAAGTTAAAAAATATACCTTTGATAATCCAAATTATTTACCATTGTTATACGCACATTAGGGTAATGGGGCAGGTATACAGGAGGCACGCCATACCCACCCGCTCCATTGCCATCCCTTTGATAAGTTGAGATATAATTGAGCTCCTTTTAGATTAATTATTGTTGTTTAATTTATAAATAAATAACAATTATTGATGTTTAATATACAAATTAATTAGGTGATAAAAAAAAAATTTTAAGAAAAAAGGGAAATAAAAAGGTAAATATGTAAGAATTAGGACTGAAAAAAAATTAAGGAAAAAGAAAAAAAATTAAAGAAAAAGGGATTAGATGAAAAAGGTAATTAAAGAAAAAAAAAATCTCAAAATTCAGTATTTGAGGTGAGAAGGATTTTTAAGAGGGTGGAACTTCTCTATATGTATATAGATAGATGTTGTGGCATCAGCTTAGTTTGATATTCTCCAATCAAACATTTTTCTGAATATTTCTTTAGGGGAACAAAAGCCACATTTGAATGTTAGTTAAATGCTCACCCAAGGATAATGACAGGGAGGAAAAATAACCTGAAATTTGTCGCCCTTGTAAGAAAATAGGGGTATAAATAAGTCGAGTTGAGTCAAGCACCCATTTGTTCGAGCTAGAGTTCAATAAGACTTATCGAACTCGGATTCTAGCTAAGATCTTATGAAGCTTTCAAACTTTCATTCGAGCTTGGTTCGAAAAAGATTTTAGTGCATTTGATATTCTGCTTTACTCGGTTGGTTAAGCTAATCAAACCGATTTGAACTCGTTATCGATTTAAGTCGAACTTGTTTTCGAGTTGAGCTATACAAATCATCATCATGCTATTATCCAGCCTTTTTTAAATTTAAATTTAGGATATAGATTTAAGTTAATCTAACTTAGATTCTGTAATTTTGTTTCTGTAGGGGAAGGAAAGCCATATTGAATGTTAGTTAAATGCCAACCTAGGGATAATCACCTCCCAAAGGAAAAAAGAAAAAGAAAAAAAAGAAAAGAAAAGCTAACCTGGGATTTGTTGCACTTGTAGAAAAAGACATTAGCAGCCTTTCCTAGATCCAAGACACCGTCATAAATTATAGAAAATGTAGCGAAGGTGCATTTTTGGTTCGAGTTTTCTAATTTTTATTATACTTATATTTATTAAATTTTTACTAAATTATTTAAAGATTAAAAAAATATATTATAATTTTTGTATAGATTAATAAAATATAAAAATTTAGTGTAATAAATATTTTTTAATATGTGTCCTCAAGGCACATATTAAAAAAATCCTTTTTGATTTTATGTTTTGTATTTGGTACTGTATTTTGCATTTAATCTCTTATAAACTTTTGTAGGTTATTAGTGTAGAATTCAAGGAGTCGGTTCCGGAAATAATGCTGAAAAAAAAAAATAATGCTGAAAAAAAAAAATTCCAAATATACTGTTGAACCGCGTTTACAAAACGCGTCTATACTGAACCGCGTCAAGGTGATGCGTTTAAAATGCATAAAAACCGCGTCTATAAAACGCGTTTTATATTTATATAAAACGCATTACTAAAACGCGGTTCATAGAGTAATAAACCGTGTTTACTGAACGCGGTTTATTCGCAGTACGCATAAACACCATTTTCATCGCTTATAGTCGCCATTATGCCGCAATTCGTAATGATCGTCACATTGATCCCATGTTTCTCTCAATGAAACTCCAATATTATAAGTGGAGGTGGTAAGAAATCAGGAAAAGTTATCAATAAAAGGCTATTAATTCAGTAGTGATCAAATAGCTACGACAATGATACTTAAAGATCTCCGGAGTATAAAGCAGAAGAAGGGCGACAGCGGATGACATGACCGGCGGTGAGTAGGGGTGTAAACGAACTGAGCGTTCAATGAACTACTCGTGTTCAAAATCGATTAGAGCTCGTTCATGTTCATTAGGAGAGCTCGATAGCTTAACCAGCCAAGTTCGAACAGGGGGTGCTCGGCTCGCTATCGAACAGTTTGATAAGGGCTCGATAAGAGCTCGTTAAGGGGCTCGATACGAGCTTGTTAAGGGCTCAGCTCGACTCATTGCGTTTGACCATATTAAACCGCGTTCATATGACGCGGTTTTTATTATGGTAAACCGCTTTATCAAAACGCGGTTCTTATTACAGTAAACCGCTTTATCAAGACGCGGTTCTTATTATTGTAAACCGCTTTATCAAGACGCGGTTCTTATTTAGTAAACCGCGTTATTAAGACGCGGTTTTTATTATGGTAAACCGAAACGCGGTTTTTATTCATCTGAAGCGCGTTTTCTTAACGCGGTTTATGACAAAATGCGGTTCAACAGTAGATTTGGAATTATTTTTTTTTAGCATTATTTTTTTTATTTTTTTATTTTTCAGCATTATTTCCGGAACCGACTCGAATTGAAGGCCCTTTTTTCTTTTCTTTTCTTTTCTTTTTCATTATATTATATTGTATCGCGAGGAGACATTTTTTCAATTTCTTCGTATTCATTTGTCAAAAAAAATATTTAGTTTAGCAATAATAGCACGTGTTTATGTAGAAGTGAAGGCCATAGTAATGGTTGGCTTTCCTCTTATAAGTGGCCACCATCAATGACCATTGATGAGATCTTAGCATTTTAGGTGATTATATGTTTGTACTATAAATTGCTTTGCTTTGCACAAAATTTTCAAGTTTTTATCTTTCTCATGGTATTAGAGTGGGATCCGATTATTTAAAATTTTTTAGTTTCATTTTTGTTTAGTCTCTTTTTGTTTCTGGTCAAGACGTCAAATGTTACATCAAGTTTTACTTCGATTCTAGGTTTGATGCTAGGGGGAGCAACTAATGATCAATCTCCTTCCTTGTGATCATCTGGGGACAATTTTTGTTACCAATGTTTTAACAAGACAATCTTGTAAACATTCCATCTTTCAAGGAAATGTTCCATGATTTAGTGAACTAAAATGAGAAATATCTGTTGAATTGAAATGTTTTATTTTTATGTATTGAATGTATTTACTGATATTTTTGTGTATTTGTATTTGTATTTGAGTTTCTTTTTATATATTTCCTTGTCATGTCCTATTAGGGTAGTAAATAGCTGGAAGTTATTAGGAGAATTAAGTTACAAATTTACTCCTCTCCCCTTCTTTAGCTAAACAGCCGGCTACTCTTCAATTGCTAAGGGGGAGTTTTTCTTTTGTTTTGCTTTGGATTCTTGTTTAGATTATTAGGGTAAGATTTTTCATCTTTCATGATTGTATTATAAATAGTGTAGTCATGTGTCAATAATATTCATTTACAAAATTTCCATTACTTTCTCTTGTGCATCCTTGGTTTTTCAAGCATTTTCGTTGAGCAATTTTTACATGGTATTAGAGCGGGTCTAGAACCTGTCGTTGCTCTTGTCATTGGCCGCACCCCTCTGTAAGCCAAAATCTTCAGTTTTCTTGTTTCTTGATTTATTTGTATTATTTTACGCATTTTTGTAATGGCAAACGAAACTTCTAACGAAAATACTGACCAAACTATTACGTCGGTTCAAGTTTTAGGGGAAGTTCCTGATGTGAACTCACCCTACTATCTTCACCCCTCGGATCGTCCGGGGCTCGTTTTCCTGCAAGATGTTTTAACCTGCCTAAATTTCCTAGCTTGGAGGCGCTCCAATTTTAAAGTTTTCAAAGCAAAACGTAACATTTGTTTTCTTGATTGTAAAATATAGAAACTGAAGGAAGATTCTCCGGATTTTAAAAATTGAAGTGCCTATGATTCAATGGTCTCCTCTTGGCTTTCCGATTCAGTTTGCAAAGAATTAACGCACGTATTGCGTACTCTGAAACTGCGCATGTTGTGTGGTTAGACCTAAATAAACGGTTTTCCCAAGGGAATGTCCTTCGAGTTTACAAAATTAAGTGTGAGAATTTCACACCTAAAACTAGATAACATGTCAATTTTGTGGGATGAGCTTTATAAACTTGTAGCAATGCCTCCATGTATTTGTGGTTCTAGGCAAGCGTTTGCGACCATAACAAACATGGAGAGATTTCTTGATTTGTCAATGGGCTTGGACCCATCTTTTGCTTCGGTGAGATCTCAACTCATGAACACAAAGGCTCTTCCCAACGTTTCTAGTGCATATGCTACGCTTTGTCAAGAAGAAAAACAACAAAGTGTGGCCTTTGTAGCATTGTAATTCCTGAGGCTATAGCTCTCATGGCTAAGGGAATGTGACGGCCGTAGGAGGGGATGGATCCAATTCCAATGGAAAACCTCCTAGGCGCAATAATCGTTTCTCTTGTTCACATTGTAAGAGACAGGGGAATGCAAAGTATCGTTGCTTTGAGTTGCTAGGATACTCGGTAGGAAGGAAGGATTGTAACTCCAACAGAGCAAGTCAAGCAGCGGCAGCCGTCGCCTTGAAGCACTGCCAGCAGCTGCTGCCAACTGTTGGTGCACAAAGAGGGTAGTCCATAGATAGCCCCATTAAGAGGTTGTCATCCTCGCAATTCCAACAGCTTTTGTCTCTACTCAGTCTAGAAAATAGTTCTCCAAGTGTCAACCTGACAGGTCAGGCATTTTATAATAATGTTAGGATTATTGATACCGGTGCATCGGATCTTATGGATCTGTAAGATTTTGTTTTGGAAGATATTTTGGTCAATATTAAAGTTAAACTAATCAGACTTCCGAATGGGTCATCCTTATGCATTTCCCACATAAGGGGAGCCATTGTGTTGAGTGATCTTGTTCTTAAGAATGTCTTGTGTGTTCCGGGTTTCCATTGTAATCTTCTTTCGATTAGCAAATTGACTAGAGATTGTAATTGTGCGTTAACCGTTTTTTGCCAAATTTTGCATTATACAGGACCTACCATCGAAGAAGCTGATTGAATTGTATAGGCTAGGAGATAGGCCACACTTTCTTGAGGATCCGATAGCTCCCAAGGCTGCTTTAGTCAAGAACGCTGCTGAGGAGGCGATTTTATGGCATAGAAGATCGGGACATGTCTTGTTTAATAAGTTGTTAGGTTTTTTCAATTTGGATTTTGGATCTTCATTTGACTGTGTTGGTGACTCGTGCAATCGTGCAAAACAGATTCGTTTACCTTTTCCCATTTCCATTAGTAAAACTCAAGCATGTTTTAAGTTAATTCACTATGATATTTGTGGGCCGTATCGTACTTTGTCTATGATCGGTGCTCATTTTTTTTATTACCATTGGTGATGATCATAGTAGATGCACTTGGGTTTATTTGATACGAGACAAATCTCAATCTCATAAAATTCTCATGGATTTTTGTCAAATTGTACAAACTCAGTACAATTTATGTGTTAAGCAAGTAAGGAGTGACAATGGTGCGGAGTTCTTGTTTTGTCCTCTTCTTGATTTCTATACAGGAAAGGGAATATTGGTCCAAAATTCATGCAAGGACACACCTTAACAAAATGGAGTTATGGAAAGAAAACATAGACATCTTTTGGAAGTTGCTTGGGCACTTAGATTTGAGGCCGGACTTCCCGGTCAATTTTGGGTAGAATGTGTCCTCACCGTAGCTTACTTAATTAATCTAATGCCAACACCACGCTTGGGAAATCACAGCCCCTTTGAGGAATTATTGGGTCAAACTCCTTCACTTGGTCGTTTAGGTGTTTTTGTGTCTTCGTGTTATGTTCATCATAAAGACCGTGGTAAAGATAAATTTGGGAATCTTGCAAACAAGTGTTTTTATTGGGTATCCTCACGGCAAGAACAGGTCTAAAGTTTTTGATCTTGATAAAAAGAAGATAGTAATTTCTTTAGATGTCATTTTCTACGAAAATAAATTTCCTTTTCTTGAGGAACGGCAGAAGGATGTTTATAATGACCAAATTGACTTAATTCGATATGTGGATAATGGAAGAGGCAAACAAGTTAGGGTACGCACCACCGATGGCTGGAGAATCACTGGTGGGTGCTGCAACATCGGTTACGGGATCCCACAGTCCTAATATGCAGCAGCAACAATTTTGAGTAGACCGGGTTGTGTGCGCTTAATGCCAGTTAAGTATCAAGATTATGTTATGGATGTTCCAAGTTCTATAGCCCATCCTCGTGCTACCGCTTCTTCAGCTGATACAAATATGGTTTAACCATTGTCAAAGTTTATTTCTAATGCACAATTTACTAACTCACAGTCACTTGTGCTTAATGCCATCACTTCCAGTGATGAGCCAAGACATTTTTCTCAAGTTGTTAAGTTCCAACATTGGAGAGAAGCTATGAAAAGGACATTTCAGCTCTTGAACAAAATAAGATGTGGACGTTGGAAGAATTGCCAACTGGAAAAAGAGCTATTGATTCTAAGTGGGTGTACGAGATTAAATACAAATCCGATGGTACTATAGAACGTTACAAGGCCCAATTGGCAGCCAAGGGTTACACTCAAATTGAAGGTATTTATTATCATGATACCTTTGTCCTCGTTGCAAACCTTGTTACTGTTCATTGTGTCCTCGTAGTAGCAACTTCTATGAATTGGATAGTGCATTAGTTAGACATGAATTATGCATTCCTACATGGGAACTCGACGAGGCGGTGTGCATGAAGTTACCTCAAGGGTTTGAGAAGAAAAATGGGGTAAAATTTGTCACTTATATAAATCTTTTTATGGATTAAAAGAAGTTTCTCCTAATTGGAATAAAAAATTTGTGTCTTTTCTAGTAAGTGTGGGGTTCACACAATCTAAATTCGATTACTATTTGTTTACTTTCACACATGGTTTGACTTTTACAGCATATAGAGAAAGTCAAGTCTTCTTTAAATAAATAATCTGGCATTAAGAATTTGGGGCCCATTAAGCACTTCCTTGGCATAGAGGTTGCACGTTCTAGGGACGGGATGATTTTGAGTCAACGTAAATATACCCTTGACATTTTGAGTGAAACGGGGTTATTGGGTGCTAAACTAGTCTCCATTCCCATTGTTCAAAATCACTATTTGGCCGATGCAGATGGAGACCAAATTAGTGATCCCGGAATGTATCGACGGATAATAGGAAGGTTACTCTATCTCACTATGACCCGTCCTGACATTTCTTATGCATTTAGAATTCTTAGTCAGTTCATACATGATCCTTGGGTGCAATATTTAAAGGCAGCTTACCGTGTTTTTAGTTATATTAAAAGAATGCCGGGCTTGGGTATTTTCTTCCACATGCATCAGATCTTATTCTTCGTGCCTATTGTGATGCCGATTGTGCGGGTTGTCCTACTAGTAGGTGATCAACCACATGGCTCGTGGTGTTTCTTGGTGCGGTGCCTATTTCATGGCGTTCCGAGAAGAAACAAACAGTTGTTTCTTGTTTTTACGCTAAAGTAGAATATCGTGCTACCGCCCTATTTCATGGCGTTCTCTCTTGTACGATATATAAGCTCTTCTCTTATCTAGGGTTTGATTAAGATTGTCTGTGAGCCATTTTTCCTTTCAGCCAAAAAGAGAGAGAGAGAAAGGGAAAGAGGGAGTGAAGAATCTTCTTGTAATTTTTCACAATTTCGATCAATAAAAGTTCTCTACCTCCGCCCGTTGTTTTTTCCCTCTGGTTCGAGGGTTTTCCATATAAATCTATTGTCTTTATTGTTTGTTCTCTTTTACCTTATTGTTTATTTCTCGGATCTGTTTAAGTATCTAAATCGAACCCAGATCTTGGGTATTATTTTCTTTTTAGTTTTCATCATTTCTTCTAAGTTGAGCATCATTAATCTACATGCTCCAACTTGAGGGGGAGCGTTGAATTCAAATTTTTTATTTTTGTGTATTGAATGTATTTAGTGATATTTTCTTGTATTTGTATTTGAATTTCTTTGTATTTATTTCTTTGTCATGTGCTATTAGGGTGGTAAATAGCTAGAAGTTATTAGGAGAACTAAGTAACAAGTTTACTTTTCTACCCTTCTCTGGCCCAAAGGTTAGTTGCTCTTCAATGGCCAAAAGAGAGTTTTTCTTTTGTTTTGCCTTGGATTCTTGTTTTGATTATTAGGGTTGGACTTTCCATCTTTCATGATTGTATTATAAATAATGTAGTAATGTGTTAATAATATTCATTTACAAAATTTTCATTATTTTCTTTTGTGTATCCTTGATTTTTCAACCATTTTAATTGAGCAATTTTTATATGGTATCATAGCAGGGCTAGAGCCTATCATTGGTCTCGTCATTGACCGCACCCCACTATAAGCCAAAGTCTTGATTTTCATGTTTCTTGCTTTATTTATGTTATTTTATGCATATATGTAATGGCAAACGACACTTTTAAAGAAAATACTAACCCAAATTACGCCATTTAAAGTTTTAGAAAGAGTTACGGATGTGAACTCACCCTACTATCTTTACCCTCGGATCATCCGGGGCTCGTTTTTGTGCAAGATGTTTTCACTAGCCCTAATTTCCCAGTTTGGAGATGCTCCACTTTTAAAGGCTTTAAAGCAAAACATAAGATTGGTTTTCTTAATAGTAGTATCAGGAAACTGGCGGAAGATTCTCCAGATTAAGAAAACTGGAGTGCCTGTGATTTAATGGTCTCCTATTAGCTTTTTAATTCAGTTTCCAAAGAAATTAAGGCAAGTATTGCATACTTTGAAACTGCATGTGATGTGTGTTTAGACCTAAATGAATAGTTTTCTCAAGGGAATGTATCGAGTTTATGAAATTAAGCGTGAGATTTCATACAAAAAACAATATAACATGTTAATGTTTGACTGTTTTACTAAATTGAGGTCTTTATGGAATGAGCTTTATACACTTGTAGCAGTCCCTCTGTTTACTTGTGGTTTCGGGCAAGTGTTTGCGGCCATAAGAGTTGGAGAGATTGCTTGATTTGTTAATGGGCTTGCTTCTATCTTTTGCTTTATGAGATCTCAACTCATGAAAACAAAGCCTCTTCCTAATGTTTCAAGTGCATATGCTATGCTTAGTCAAGAAGAAAGACAACAAAGTGTAGCCTCTTACATCGTAATTCCTGAGGCTACTGCTCTCATGGAAAAAGGGAATGTGGTGGGCGCAGGAGGGGATGGATCCAATTCCAATGGAAAACCTCCTAGGTGTGATAATCTTTTCTCTTGTTCACATTGTAAGAGATAGGGGCATACAAAGGATCGTTGCTTTGAGTTGATGGGATACCTGGTAAGGATCATAACTCCAACGAAGCAACTCGAGCGGCGGCAGCCACCGCCACCTAACAGCACTGCCATTAGCTGCCATAGCTGCTGTAGTTGGCTGCTGGTGCACCACACAGGTAGTACATTGACGGCCCCATTACGGGTTTGCCAGACTCGAAGTACCAACAGCTTCTGTCTCTACTTAGTCCAAAGAATAGTTCTCCGAGTGTTAATCTGATAGGTCAGGCATTTTTTTTGAATAATGTTTGGATTATTGATACCGTTGCATCTGATCATATGGTTTTGTCATATTCTGTTTTGGAAGATGTTTTGGTTAACACTAAAGTTGAACTGGTCAAACTTCCGAATGGGTAGTCCTTGCCCATTTCCCACATAGGATGAGCCACTGTGTTGAGTGATCTTGTTCTTCGATGGTAGGTCCAGTATAACGCAAAATTTTGTAAAAAAAGGTTAACGGACAATTACTATCTGTAGTCAATTTGCTAACTGAAAGAAGATTACAGTGGAACCCTGGAACACGACGTAATTATTATGGGTAATGATTTAGAGCATATAGAGAATGTCAAGTCTTCTCTAAATAAACAATTTGGCATTAAGAATTTGGAGCCCATTAAGCACTTCCTTGGCATAGAGGTTGCACGTTCTAAGGACGAGATGGTTTTGAGTCAACGTAAATATGCTCTTAACATTTTGAGTTAAATCAGGTTATTGGGTGCTAAACTGGTCTCCACTCAAAATTATCATTTGGCCGATGGGGATGGAGACCAAATTAGTGATCCCAGGAGGTATCGATGGATAATAGGGAGGTTACTCTATCTACTATAACCCATCCTGCCATTTGTTATGCGGTTAGAATTCTTGGTCAATTCATGCATGATCCATGGGTACCACATTTAGAGGCAGCTTATTGTGTTCTTTATTATATGCTTTCCGTGCCTATTGTGATGCAGATTGGGCCGTTGTCCTACTAGTAGGCGATCAACCACAAGGTTCGTGGTGTTTGTTGGGGCGGCACATACTTCATGGTGTTCCAAGAAACAATCAATTGTTTCTCATTCTTCCGCTGAAGTAGAATATCGTGCTATGGCCACATTGCCTAGTGAGTTGGTGTTGTTACGTCGTTTGCTACATGATCTTCACATAGATATCGGTGAACTGGCTCTTTTATTTTGTGATAATCAAGCTGTCCTTCATATTTCCTCTAATTCAATTTTTAATTCGAATCAAATACTACAACCAAATGAGAAGTAATACATATAAAAGAGAACCAAAACAAGAACACAATGATTTACCTGGAAACCTCTCTTCAATCGAGAAGGGAGAAAGCCACGGACAAAGATGGAGACTCTTATTGATATGAGAATAGAAGAATTACAATTCACTTCTCTCTCTCTCTCAAGGATGATGGTAGCTCACTTTAATTTTGGATACTTAATACGTAACCCTAGGCTCATATATATATAGCTCCGTGAAAAATAGACTCCCGATCGACAGGTCACCGATCGATTGGACCCTCTGGATGCGGGATTCACATGCGTACTTTTCCCGATTGATCGGCTTCTTCCCCTGATCGATCGGTGAGCTCCCTGCTTTCCTCCTCATAAATCCTAATGATTTGAGGCATATTCTTAGCAAACCTCCACCTTGACTCAAATTTAACACCAAAATAAAAGATACCTGCACCTTCTCCACTAACACCCCACAGCCAGGGTTAACAAACTGAAACTGAGAGCCCAACCAATTTCGAGCAATGCTCAAATTTCCTGTCGGGAAGAACTTTAGTGAACATGTCTGCTAGATTATCTTCAGTACCACTCTTCTTCAACTCCACCTTGCGCTTATCTATCAGATCTCGAATAAAATGATGTTTGCCATTAATGTGCTTCATCCTGTCATGATGCGTCATCTAATCTTTATCTAGGTGAATTGCAGACTCGCTATCACAGTACACTCTAACTATGCCCTAATCAACACTGAGTTCACTAATCAAACTTCCCAACCAAACAGCTTCTATCACTGCCATATATTCGGCCTCTGTAGTTGATTGCGCGGTAATTGATTGTAGACATGCTCCCCAACTGATAGCACTGTCATCCAAACAGAACACGTAACCAGAAGTGGACTTCATCTTATCGAGGTCTCCACCGTAGTCTGAGTCAACATACCCAACTAAACAGCATTTACTCCTCCCAAACTCCAAAAAAAATCAGAAGTGCCACGTAAGTGCTTGAGAATCCATTTAACAGCATGCCAATGCTCCTTTTCTAGATTTGCCATGTATCTACTCACTTTGCTAACAACATAAGCAATGTCTGGACGAGTACATACCATAGCATACATAATACTACCAACTGCACTAGAGTAAGAGACCTGTGACATATACCTGACATCCTCCTCTGTCTGAGGTGAATCTAATGCTGAAAGTCTGAAATGAGCTGCTAACGGAGTGCTAATAGGCTTTGCATCCTTCATATGAAATCAATCCAGAACCTTCTCAATATACTTCTCCTGAGACAAGTACAACTTTCCTACTTTTCAGTCCCTACTGATTTCCATACCTAGTATCTTCCTGGCTGCTCCCAAATCCTTCATCTCGAACTTGCTTTTCAACATTATTTTCAAGCTATTAACATCAGTCATGTCCTTAGCTGCAGTTAACATATAGCAGAAGATAAATGAATGAACCTAAGTCTGTCTTCCTAAAGTACACACAACTGTCATATTTACTCCTGAAGAACCCATTACTAGTCATAAACTAATCAAACCTCTTGCACCACTGCCTAGGTGACTGCCTCCAACCATATAAAGATCTTTTCAACAAACAAACATGGTCTTCCTTACCCTCAACAGCGAAGCCTTTAGGCTGATGCATGTAAATACTCTCCTTTAGCTCATCATGCAAGAATGTAGTTTTCACATCTAACTGCTCAAACTCTAAGTCATGCATGGCTTCTAAAGCAAGCATCGCTCATATGGAACTATGTCTAACAACAGATGAGAAAATTATCATGAAAATCAATACCATGTACCTAACTGTAGCATTTAGCTACTAACTGAACCTTGTACCTTACATCTTCCACTCCAGGAGTGCCTTCTTTTTATTTGAAGACCCATTTGCATCCTATAACTCTCTTTCCTGTTTGAGGCTTGACTACTTGCCAAGTCTGATTCTTCTGTAATGATTCCATTTCTTCATGCATGGCCATTAGCCACTTCTCTGAGTCAGATCTAGACACAGCCTCTGAATATGTAGATGGTTCGGAATCTTCCATTGTCTCAGCTGTAGTAAGGGCATAGGCTATCATCTCCTCATACTTATATCTCTGTGGCGGCCTAATCTGTCTTTTCTACCTTTCACCAGCAATAGTATACTGTCCGTCCGACTGACCTGTTTCTGTTTTATCATTCACATTAGAAACCTGTATTAGAGGTGCCTGTATACTCTCAATCTAAACTACCTGCTGCTGATCTAAACTATCTAACTATATCTGACTCTCATCCGGCTTCTGTGCCTGACCCAAATCGCGAACTAAAGAGGGCATGTGTGGCGGATGTAGTAGGGCAGACTTATCAAATGTAACATCCCTATTAGTCAGAAATTTATGAGATTTTGGATCCCATAAATAAAATCCCTTCACACCTAACGTATAACCAAGAAAGATTCACTTCTTGGCTCTAGGCTCTTGCTTCCCATCATTCACATAAGCATAAGCAGGAAAATCAAAAATTCTTAAATAAGAGTAATCAGTAGGGGATCTAGACCATACCTCTTCTGGAGTTTTCAACTGAAACGATGAATGAGGTGATCGATTCACTAAGTGACACGTGATGTTAACTGCCTCTGCCCACCATTCTCTCCTTAAGCCTGCATTGGATAGCATACATTGAGCCTTCTCCTGTAACGTCCTATTCAGTCTTTCTGCCACTCCATTCTGTTGAGGTAGACCTGTATAAGTCCTGTGTCTGACAATGCCTTTGTTCTCACAGAATTTGAGGAAATCACCTTCAACAAATTCAAGACCATTATTAGTCCTCAACCTCTTTATCTGCTTCCCTATCTGTTTTTCAAGCAACATCTTCCACGTCTTGAAGACATCATAAACTTCATTTTTCTGCTTGAGAAAATAGACCCAAACTTTTCTTAAATAATCATCAATGAACGTTAGAAGATACCTGGAACCTCCTTTGGAAGCAACTCTGGACGATCCCCACAAATCTGAATGAACATAATCTAGCATTCCTTTAATCTGATACACTGCCTGTTTGAAGCTGACTTTTTTCTGCTTCCCATAGATGCAATGCTCACAGAACTGCATCAGCCCTATAGACTGATCATACAATAAACCCCTCTTACTCAGCTCTGTCGGACCCTTTTCACCCATATGACCCAATCTCATGTGCCACATCTTGGTAATATCTGATTCTGACATAGATGTAGAAATAGCCATTGACTCTGTCACTGTAAAACCTACAAGCTCATACAAGGCTCCTACACTTCTGCCCTTCATCACAATCAACGCACCCTTACTGACCCTCATAACTCCACCTTCAGTTGTATACTTGTACCTATGTGACTCAAGGGTACCTAAAAAGATAAGGTTCTTTTTCAAGTCTGGACGTGTCGCACGTCACTAAGTGTTCTGATAGTACCATCGAACATCTTAACTCTGATTGTTCCTATACCCATAACCTTACAAGCGGCGTCATTACCCTTTAAGACTACTCCATCCTGCATTGACTTGTATGTGGTGAACCAGTCTCTATTAGGACAAACATGATAAGAACAACCTAAATCCATGATCCAATTATCCTTAGATCTGGCCTGGGATTCGATTACTAAAAGAACATCAGCATCACCCTCATCTTCAACTACACTAGCCTTAGCAGACTTATCACCTCTATTATGGTCATTCCTGTTATCTTCTTTCCGCTTATTCTTAAGCTTATAACAATTTTTCTTTATGTGCCCTTTCTTATTATAAAAGTTACATGATAGGCTATTATGTCTAGACTTAGACCTTAACTTCTTTCCACCATCAGGCCCTCTATTCTCAATTCTACCTCTCACAAACAAACAATTACCAGAGTAATTCACAGAGTCAGACAATTCTTTATCTACTCGTTCTTCACTCACTAGGTTCATCTTAACTTCATCAATTGTGATAGTAGACCTACCACCATATATCATGCTTTCTACAAAGCGTTTATATGAATTAGAGAGTGAACATAGTAACAACATGGCCTGATCTTCATCTTTAGGGGCATCATCTAATTCTTTCAACTCTTGAATTATAAAGTTAAATTCATTAATATGGTTCTTAAGAGATGTACCTTCCGACATACGAAACGTGAATAACTGGCGGTTAACTGTGAGCTTATTGGAGACCAATTTGAAGCAGAACATCACCTGCAGCTTCTCCCACAACTGCTTAGCGGTTTTCACCTCCAAGACTTCTGTCAGAACATCATCTGTAAGACACATCTGAATAGCTGTAAGCGCCTTCTCATCTAACCCCACCCATTGTGCATCGGATAAACTCTCTGGTTTCTTCTCTTTTTCTTCTACTGCTTTCTTCAAGCCATTTTGTATCAAGAGACTTTTAACATGGACTTAGCACAAACTGAAGCTTCCTTGACCACCAAACTTATCTACTTCAGATTTAATCGCTGACATCATAGTACCAAAACGAACAATAAGGGCTCTGATACCAATTTGTGCAGAAATACGAAATCCCAAGTACTTAATTTGAATCAAATACTACGACCAAATGAGAAGTAATACGGGTAAAAGAGAATAAAAATAAGAACACAATGATTTACTTGGAAACCCCTCTTCTATCGAGAGAGGAAAAAACCACGGGCAAAGATGGAGACTTTTATTGATTCGAGAATAGAAGAATTACAATTCACTTCTCTCTCTCTCTCTCTCTCTCGCTCTCTCTCTCTCTCTCTTGGATGACGGGAGCTCACTTTAATTTTGGATACTCAATACGCAACCCTAGACTCGTATATATAGTCCCGTGAAAAATAGACTCCCAATCGATCGGGGGGGTCCCGATCGATCGGCAGATCACCGATCGATCGGTGGACCCTCTGGACACGGGACTCATCTGCATACTTTTCCTAATTGATCGGTGAGCTCCCTACTTTCCTCCTCATAAATCCTAATAATTTGAGGCATATTCGTTACATTAATCTACACGCTGCAACTTGGGGAGTGTTGAATGTATTTAATGATATTTTCTTGTATTTGTATTTGAATTTCTTTATATTTATTTTCTTATCATGTGCTACTAGGGTAGCAAATAGCTAGAAATTATTAGGAGAATTAAATAACAAATTTATTTCTCTGTCCTTCACTAGCCCAACGGCCGGCTACTCTTCAATGGCTAAGGGGAGTTTTTCTTTTGTTTTGCTCTAAATTCTTGTATTGACTATTAGGGTTAGACTTTTCACCTTTCATGATTGTATTATAAATAGTGTAGTCATGTGTTAACAATATTCATTCAAGAAATTTTCATTACTTTCTCTTGTGTATCCTTGGTTTTTCAAGCATTTTCGTTGAGAAATTTTTACATGGTATTCGAGCGGGTCTAGAACATGTCGTTGCTCTTATCATTGGTCGCACCCCATTGTAAGCCAAAGTCTTAATTTTCGTGTTTCTTGATTTATTTGTGTTATTTTACGCATTTTTGAATGGCAAACAAAACTTTTAACGAAAATACTAACCAAAGTATTAGGCTGGGTCAAGTTTCAGGGGAAAGTTCCTGATGTGAACTCACCCTACTATCTTCACCCCTTAGATTGTCTGGGGCTCGTTGCCACGCATGATGCTTTAACTAGCCCTAATTTCCCAGCATGGAGACGCTCCATTTTTAAAGTTCTTAATGCAAAAATTGAGATTGGTTTTCTTGATGGTAGTATAAAGAAACTACAGAAAGATTCTCTGGATTTTGAAAACTGGAGTGCCTGCGATTTATTGGCCTCCTCTTGGCTTTCCAATTCAGTTTCAAAAGAAATTAACGCAAGTTTTGCATACTTTGAAATTGCATGTGATGTGTGTCTTGACCTAAATGTATGGTTTTCTCAATGGAATGTCCCTCATGTTTATGAAATTAAGCATGAGATTTCACACCTAAGATAAGATAACATGTCAATGTTTGACTTTTTTACTAAACAGGGGTTGTTGTGGGATGAGCTTATACATATATAGAAATCCCTCCGTGTACTTGTTGTTCTGGGCAAGTGTTTGCAGCCATAAGAGAGATAGAGAGATTGCTTGATTTGTTAATGGGCTTGGACCTATCTTTTGCTTCGATGATATCTCGACTCATGAACACAAAGCCTCTTCCTAATGTTTCTAGTGCATAAGCTACGCTTTGTCAAGAAGAAAAACAACAAAATGTAGCCTCTGGCAGCTTTGTAATTCCTGAGGCTATAGCGCTCGCAGCAAAAGGGAATGTGGTGGCCGTAGGAGGGGATGGATCCAATTCCATTGGACAACCTCCTAGGTGTAATAATCATTTCTCTAGTTTACACTGTAAGACATAGGGGCATACAAGGGACCATTGCTTTGAGTTGATAGGATACCCGGAAGGATGTAAGGATCATAACTCCAACAGAGCAAGTCGAGAGGCGGTAGCCGCCGCCTGGCAACAATGCCACCAACAGCCACAGTTGTTGCTACCAGCTTCTAGTGCACCACACGGGTAGTCCATAGACAGCCCCATTACGGGGTTGTCAGATTTGAAGTACCAATAGCTTTTGTCTCTAGTCAGTCTAGAGAATAGTTCTCCAAGTGTTAATCTGACAAGTCCTTTTTAATAATGTTTGGATTATTGATACTGGTGCATCTGAAACTGGTTAGACTTCCGAATGGGTCGTCCTTGCCCATTTTCAACGTAGGAGGAGCCACTGTGTTGAGTGATCTTGTTCTTAAGAATATCTTGTGTGTTCCGGGGTTCCACTGTAATCTTCTTTCACTTAGCAAATTGACTACAGATAGTAATTGTGTGTTAACCTTTTTTTGCCAAATTTTGCATTATACAGGACCTACCATCGAAGAAGCTGATTGGAGTGTGTAGGCTAGGAGATGGGCTATACTTCCTTGAGGACCCGGTAGCTCCCAAGGCCGCTTTAGTCAAGAATGCTACCTCGGAGGAGATTTTATGGCATAGAAGATCGAGACATGTCTCGTTTAATAAGCTTTCAGGTTTTTCCAATTTGGATTTTGGATCTTTGTTTGATTTTGTTTGTGACTCGTGCCATCGTGCAAAACAAACTCGTTTATCTTTCCCATTCCTGTTAGTAAAACTTAAGCATGTTTTGAGTTAATTCATTGTGATTTTTGGGGGCCATATCATTCTTTGTGTATGACCGGGGCTAGTGTTTTTTCTTACCATTGTTGATGATTATAATTGATGCACATGGGTTTATTTGATACGAGACAAATCTCAATCTTACAAAATTCTCATGGATTTTTGTCAAATTGTACAAACTCAGTACAATTTATGTGTTAAGCAAGAAAGGAGTGACAATGTTGCGGAGTTCTTGTTTGGTCCTCTTCTCTATTTCTATGTAAGAAAGGGAATATTGGTCCAAAATTCGTGCAACAACACACCTTAACAAAACGGAGTTGTGGAAAGAAAACATAGCCTTCTTTCGGAAGTCGCTCGGGCACTTAGATTTGAGGCCGGACTTCCCGTTCAATTTTGGGTAGAATGTGTCCTCACTGCGGCTTACTTAATTAATCTAATGTCAAAAGCACACTTGGGAAATCACTGGCCCTTTGTGGAATTATTTGGTAGAACTCTTTCACTTGGTCATTTAGGCATTTTTGGGTCTTTGTGTTATGTTCATCATAAAAGACTGTGATAAAGGTAAATTTGGGAAACGTGCAAACTAGTTAGTTTTTATTTGGTATCGTCACGGCAAGAAGGGGTATAAAGTTTTGGATCTTGATAACAAGAAGATAGTAACTTCTCGAGATGTCATTTTCTATGAAAATAAAATTTTTTTTTCCTAAAAGAACGGGGACAAAAGGATGTTTATAATGACAAAATTGGCTTAAATCAATAGGTAGATGATGGTAGAGGCAAACAAGTTAGGGTACGCACCACCGGTGGCTGGAGAATCACCAGTGGGTGCTGCAGCACCAATTACGGTATCCCACAGTCCCAATACGCAACAGCAACAATTTTTAGTAGAGCAGGTCGTTTGCGCTCAATGCCAGTTAAGTATCTGAATTGTGTTATGGATGTTGCAAGTTCTATAGCCCATTCTCGTGCTACCACATCTTCAGCTGATTTAATATGGTTTGCCCATTGTTAAATGTTGTTTCTAACGTATGATTTACTAACTCACACTCAATTGTGCTTAATGCCATCACTTTTGGTGATGAGGCAAGACATTTTTCTCTGGCCGTTATGTTCCAACATTGAAGAGAAGCTATGGAAAAGGAAATTTCAACTCTTGAACAAAATAAGACATGGACTTTGGAAGAATTACCACCTAGAAAAAGAGATGTTGATTCTAAGTGGGTGTACAAGATTAAATACAAATCTGATGGTACTATAGAATGTTACAAGGCCCAATTGGTAACATTGAAGAGAAGCTATGGAAAAGGAAATTTCAGCTCTTGAACAAAATAAGACATGGACTTTGGAAGAATTACCAACTGGAAAAAGAGATGTTGATTCTAAGTGGGTGTACAAGATTAAATACAAACCCGATGGTACTATAGAACGTTACAAGGCCCGATTGGTAGCCAAGGGTTACACGCAAATTGAAGGTATAGATTGTCATGATACCTTTGCCCCCATTGCAAAACTTGTTACTGTTCATTGTATACTTATAGTAGCAGCTTCTAAGAATTGGATAGTGCATCCGTTAGATGTGAATAATGCATTCCTCCACGGGGACCTCGATGAGGAGGTGTACATGAAGTTACCTCTAGGGTTTGAGAAGAAAAACCAGGGTAAAGTTTGTCAGTTACATAAATATCTGTATGGATTAAAACAAGCTTCTCCTAATTAGAATAAAAATTTGTGTCTTTTCTAGTAAGTGTTGGGTTCACATAGTCTAAGTTTAGTTACTCATTGTTTACTTTCACTTGTGTGTCGAATTTTACAAGTATTTTGGTGTATGTTGATGACTTAATTATCATGGGTAATGATATAGAGCATATAGAGAAAGTCAAGTCTTCTCTAAATAAACAATTTGGCATTAAGGATTTCAGGCCCGTTAAGTACTTCCTTGGCATAGAGGTTGCACGTCCTAAGGACAAGATGGTTTTGAGTCAACGTAAATATGTTCTTGACATTTTGAGTGAAATAGGGTTATAGGGTGCTAAACTGGTCTCCACTTCCATCGTTCAAAATTATCATTTGACTGATGGGGATGGAAACCAAATTAGTGATCTGTTATGATCCGACAATTCAAGGATTAGGCTGTGTTGCTGATTGTTCTATTTGGTGCTGGTGTGCTGCTGCGGGTAGCTGCTTTGGGGCTGTTATTGCTATTATGTTGCTATTATGATGTTGTTAGCCTAGTAATTGATGTAATAGCTTGGTATTGCTTTCTTTAGTTGCATTGTAATGGTTGTAATAAGTGCTTTAGCATCTGCGTTGTAAGCCTGCAGTAGCTACAGCTGGTCTGTTGTGCTTGGTGCCTAATTAGCTCAAATGTTAGTTAGTAGATATTTTAGTTAGTTAGATATTTTCTTATGTTTTAGATATTTTTGTGTGGCTGAGTTGGTTAGGATCTTAAGTCTTGGTTCAATGTATTTGCTTGCTTAGTTTGCCTATAAGTAGTAGTGGTGTAATAATTCAGAAATCATTCAATCAAATTCATGAACACAATCTCAATTTGAGATCAAACTTTCTCTCTCTCATCTAACTCTCTCTATTTCTCATCTCCTTTCCCCTCTTATCTCATCTAAACTCTAAATTCCCTAATTTCTCATCTCAATTCAATTCTTTCTCATCTCATACTCTTAATCTATCTCAATTTACTTAGCTTACGTTTGTGGTTCAATCACGAGCGTAACATGATCCCGGGAGGTATTGTCGGATAATAGGGAGTTTACTATATCTCACTATAACCCATCCTGACATTTGTTATGCGGTTAGAATTCTTAGTGAGTTCATGCATGATCCACGGGTACCACATTTAGAGGCAGCTTACCGTGTTCTTTGTTATATTAAAGGGATGCTGGGCCAGGGTATGTTTCTTTCTCATGCATCTGATCATGCTCTCCATGCCTATTGTAATGCAGACTAGGTTATTCTCTTCTGACTCTCTCTCTTCCGTTTACTATCTTCTTCCTCTTCCCCAATCTCTAACCCTAGCCTCCCACGCCCTTCCCACCCACAATTTTGGCCACCGCCTCCAGTCGCCCACCCTGTCTCACCACCACCACTCTCTCTCCTCGTATTTTTACTCTTTGCATGGTATCTGTCCTCCCTTAATTTTACATTTTCATTTTACTTTGTTCATCTTCAAAGAGAGCATGTTCTAGGACTTTTCATGAATTTTTTTTGACTTATTGTGTCCGAATATTCATTATTTACGTTGTAATTTTGAGCAAAGTTAGGGTTTCATTGCCTATGTATCGTTTCTTCATCTTTGTTCATGAACCATGTTCGAATAGGGGTTAAGGTGGCTGGGGCTAGAGCTTTTATGGATTTAGTTGCTGGATTTGTGGTTATTTGGGGTTGTGGTGTGCTCAATTTGGAATTTTGGGTGTCACTTACTTATATTTTTAGGTTTTTACTTCACTTTTTCCTTGCTTTGTTCATGTTTTAGGTTTATTTTTCCCAATTTCTTTTGCGTCTTGTTTATAGTTTCTGTTATGAGTTCTTAGTCATTTTGATTTTATCCAAATTTTCTTTTTGTTTAACTTTTAGATGCAGGTTGAAGTAGATTTTCTCCAATTTTTCTTTTTTGTTTTAGTTGCTCTAATTTATGTTTTTTGTGCTAGACTCGGCTTTACTTTTACTCCCTTGTATACATTTTCTTCATTTTAATATCTTCTCCTTCTCTTTTGTGTTGACTAGCTAATGCATTTTCATGTCATGCCTTGTACCAAGAAGAGCCGTCGTGAGGAGGGTAGTAGCTCCCAACCTCTGATCCAAGCCGCACCAATAATTGGTGAAATGGTGTTTAGTGAATGTTTAAAGAGAGAGCCTTATGATTCTTGGGCCATTATGTTTTATTTGGATGTGGGTCTCGCCTACCTCCTTGGTAGAGATATGGAGGAAGGCCCTGTTTTTTTCCTCATTAGTAAAGGAATTTTATTTTTCCTTCACTCTCAATCATGAAGGGAGCAACCCATCATGTGAGGCCACTATCCGCGACAAGAGCATAATTTTTGATATAAATGACATGGCCGAGGCTATTGGCTATCCGCTTGTTTACGACGACACCGTTTGGTCCCCCCTGAGAATCCACCAAACACCATGACGATCATCGCTCAAATGTGTCGTGGCCGTTCTGCTCCAAATCGATTGTCTACCACTATTCGATCTGCCCTCCTCCTCATATGTGGCTCTGGGACTCCATCTTTAAAGCCAATTTGTGGCCTGCGGGACATGCATAGGAGCGCATGGCCCCTATCCTCGAACTTTTTTGGAAGTTCTACTAGGGTAGCCAGGTCGATATCGGGGTTTTTTTTTTCTTAGAGAGGTTTTCCGCCATACGCCATACACCTTAGGCTTTAGCACTTCACTGTTAGGGACGATGCTTTGCTCTTTCCTCATCTCGTTACAATACTTGTGTGGTGAGCTTGGGTTCAATTTCCAACTGCCTCTGACAAGAATTGTGCCCCCCTTATTCCCTTTGACCCCACCCAACATGGGCGAACCTACCTCTTACTCATTCCACCCCATGCCCGAGGGTTGAGTGAAGACCAGGACGAAGATCCCGAACCGGCGACAGACCCCACTCGGGAGGCAGGGCCTGAGGAGAGGACTATACCCCTACCTGCCCTAGCCGGCCTTGATGTCATACCATCATATGTGACATCCATTATAAATCATCTTGATCATATAGAGTTTAAGATGGCTAAACTTTGGCAACGGCAGATCAGTGGCTTTCCACCACACTTTCCCCCATACTGATTTCTTTTGTTTCTCTTTTACTAAACAATTGTTCGGTATATCTTTATTTTCATCTTATTAACAACTTTGTTTAGTACACTGTCATCTATGTTTTCGTAGCTTGATATTTCTTCTTTCACCTCTATGGATTTGCTCAACTTGTGTAGTTGCATGTGCCAAACCTATGGTCGTCTCTTTCCTTTCAACAACAACAACAACAGTCCCAGTGCCTTGCGGCTCCCGCAGAACGCAGGGTTGGGGGGGGGGGGGGGGTGATGTACGCAGCCTTACCCCTTCCGGCAGGAAAGGAGACTGTTTTTGGGGACCCCCAACCTGAAGTAGTTGAGTGCCTGCAGATAAACCACTAATCAATAACATGTATATAGAGGAAAAAGTAGAAGAAAGAGAGAAGAAGGAGAAGGAGAAGAAGAAGAAGAAGAAGAAGGAGAATCGGCATGATCAGGGACTAAGCTAACCTAAAAGTGCTACACTAGAGGTTATACTTGCCTAAGGATCTTAGACTACCAGCCACTCCCCGCAGTACTCTACTCTGCCATCTCCGCTACCCTAATACTAGCCCTCCAAAGTGTCCTATCTGAGGCCATCTCCTCTCTTAGGTTTAGGTGGGTTAGGTCTTGACGAATCGTCTCCAGCCAACTCTTCTTTGGTCTGCCCCTCCCTCTTCTGCTTATCGCTGTGTTGAGTTATTCACACCTCCTGACTGGGGCTGAAGTCGGTCTTCTGCTGACATGTCCAAACCATCTTAGGCGGTGCTCCCTCAATTTATCCTCGATCGAGGCTACACCCAGCTTACCTCGTATTACATCATTCCTAATCCTATCCTTTCTTGTGTGGCCACACATCCATCGTAGCATCCTTATCTCTGCCACCTTCATCCTCTGTGTTTGATTTTGTTTCATTGGTCGACACTCTGCTCCATATAGCATAGCCGGTCTTACTACCGTTTTATAGTATTTTCCCTTTAACTTTAGCGGGAACTTTCTATCACACAGCACCTCGGATGCCATCCTCCACTTCTGCCAGCCTACTTTAATCCTGTTGCTGACATCCTCATCTACTTCACCATTCTGGTGTCTCTTTCTTTTCCTTACTTGTATTTATTTGCAATCATTTACATTGAGAACAATGCAAGGTTTGGGTTTGGAGATGGCAAATGTGAGTTGAACTATTGCTTTTAGCTTAAATTAGCTAAGTTTTTGCATGAACGAGCATAGAGTTGTTTGTGACTCTTTATTAAAGACCAAAATTAAGAAGTACTATGACGATTAGGATATTTATGTAATGAGATCATTTCTAGATCCGACTTCTGAATCTATATTTTTGTCTTTTAACTTAATAAAGCGATCACTATTGTTCACCCTTAATCTTGTGACATATCCTAGTTTTTAGGTTGTAATAGCAGAAATAATTTTATGAACTTGTATCTACCATTTTACTCCTAACAATGTTGAAATCAATTTTCTATCTCTGTATCTTGAGCGATTCCAAAAAAAGGGTACCAATGCCCGTGAATTAGGTAGGGGCCTGTGACTTGTTTGTTCTTGTGGCCCCCTATGTCTCGAGCAAGTAAGCCCGCAGGGGTGTCTTAACACCTGGTACCTTTAGCCAACTAGGTCGAGAACTGGCGGCCCAAAGGGAAAGCTTGAGAAGAATCAACCAGCTCAGGTCACTATAGTAAACACTAAAACCTAAAAAAAAAAGAGAAAGAAAAAAAAGGTATGTGCTAGTAACGGTTTAGGTCATGAATTTCTTTAACTCGAGCCATTAGGTCCAAGGAGTGTTCTTCACTCGGTGCCTTGAGCCAACTGGATCGGGAGTCACCGGCTGAAAACTAGCTACATTGGTTCGAGGGAGACACGCCTGACCGTGAGTTTGAAAAAAAGGAACAAAAGGGGGAAAACAAGAGAGAAAAGAGAAGCCTTTTGATTTCACTATTGATTAGCGGTAAATGGTTAGTATTTGATTATTTTCTCTATTCGTCTAAAATTTGGAGGCTTTGAAATAAGAAAAAGAGAGACTTGAATCATGAGAACTTGAGTTGGAACCAATATAATAATAACATTATGTAAAGATTCTCTACTCTCAGGTACACCTTCAAATATGATCGAAAATATTTCTCACAAGTTACTTTTGTTATTACATGCCCGACTAAAATTTTCCATCATTAGCCAGTTTGAGTTGAATCTTGCTTGAGGACAAACAAGATGTGGATTTGGGGATGTTAATGTGCCTCATTTTTACATACTTTATTTCTCATTCCTACGACATATTCGGCTTTTGCGTGTGTGTTTTGTTATAATTCAAGCAAATTTATGCTTGGAACACGCCGGAGCAAACAAAGGTCGAATAGTGGCAAAATCAAGCATGGCTTAGGCATATTTAAAGACTATTCTGAGAATCCTGGCCACGTGTGCAAGAAGGACTCATCAGGTTGCAATTCGGTAAACCAAATATATCTCCTGGCATTTCGGGGTTCAATCGACCTATCGGCACTAAAAAACTGATCGATCAGCAGCTCATAAAAGGACGAACCCTATAGTGAGCTAGCCGATCGATTAGCCAATAGCACCGATCAATCGGTACCCTACAGTAGGCTAGCCAATGGATCAGCACTATTAGTCGATCGGCTCAAAATGTCGATCGATTGGGGTTATACCTCACACCGCGGGTATAAATAACGAGGACGAGACTCATTCTTTCATACCTTTTTCGCACGTTTCCTCTCGAGAAGCCGCTATGAGATTTAAGAGTTTCTCAAATGCCAAAGTGCAGGTGATCGGAGTAATAGGAGGATTCAAGCCAGGATCAATGTCAACACATATTCAAGGAGTCTGCGCTTCCAAGTTTTACTCGTTGCTATTCTTTTTCTTAGATTTTATAGTATGCAAAACTCCTATGGAGGAGTAGATATTTTTTTTTAATTTAGGGATGAACAATGGGTAGCCGTCCGCATCCCAGCTTTGTATTTTGCTTTGACAATGATTTAGTTATGTTATATTTGTACCCCTGTGGGGAATTACTCATGATTGCCTGGTGTTTCTATGCATGTACTTGTAGCCATTTTTAGATCTCCATTTTTTTAGCGTTTAGTCTAGTGCTTGTAGCCTAGACTATAGCATAATAGGTTTTGACGTGTGGTTAGGGTTGAGGTTGTACGCAACCCTGAACACAATCTTTTATATAGTTAATATTGAATTAGGTGTAACAAAGGAATTAAGTAGTGCTATTGAGATCACCTATGCTACACTCAGGGTGATAAGGTAGGTTATGCCTTTAGACTAGTTCATTAACCTAAGCTCTAATTTATATATTAATCTAGGCTTAAAGCTTGTAGCCTAAGTCCTTTGAATCATTGCCCTAAGTAAAATATAATGATGGAATATGAGTAGAGCGACCCTGATTTCACTCCCTAAACTAACCTTAATCAAATTGACATCCTTTTTTACTATTTTAGTTGCCTTTGCTTAGTTAATCACTTGACTCAACCCACAAAAATTGATTTCAACTACTCGTTAATCATTAAGCCTAACTACTAATTCCCTATGGATATGATCCGTATACCCAACTAAGCTACGACGGTTTCATACGCTTGCGAGTAGATGGTTTTAAAATAACCTTTAAAATCACATCAGATATCAAGCTCTACAAGTAATAAATTGTCCAATGGACTCTACTTAAAATAGTAAAGATCCCAAGCAATGGGTGGGGCTAATTTCTTTGTCAAATTTAAAATTGGAAACTCTAAATCATGTTTAGAATGGCTATTTGGCATGACATGTTTTTTTTTTCCGATAATTATTAGCATAGGCGAAGTATAGATAGACAACTCGACAAAGCGAGCCCTGAGCCACCCCGTAAACAGAAGTGGGAACAAAAAATAAAAAATAGACAGGGAAAAGCACAACTGGAACAGGCACCAAAACAACACAAAACCAAAAAAAAAAAAAAAAAAAAACTCAAAACAGGAAAAACAGGCAGAGGCCAAAACTAGAAAGGCAATAGACAGAGTCGAAGCAGATACACACGCCAAAACACCTCGCAGAAAACAAACGAAGACCTGGAAGAGGCTGGAGAACAGGAGGGGAAAATCCCCCCTCCCCCGTAATGCAAGCAAGATACCAGGCAAAAGAAATGGCACCGGACAAGAGGGGTACCGAGCCAACATCACATGAAAGGAGAAAGAAAATCCAGTTTGGCGGGCGAAAGACGATGAGTCACCTGGATGCCTCTTGAGGTATTACTTCGTTTGGGAAAGCATCAACTGGAGGTAGGTCAGGTGGTCCACATTAATAAAACAACACATCTGGACCCTTCTAGACCGATTCTGAGGGGAAATAAGGCACTAGCACTGGAATGGTGCTGTCACTGGGGCGGGTTGACTGGACTGGGTCAACAGGGGGACGGTTCTTCTGGAGGGGGACCCGGGGATGAAAGAGAAATCAAAAAAAGAGGGAAAAGAGAGAGAAAAGACAGAGAACAGGGAGACCACGAGAGAAAAGGGACCGGGTGCTGATTGGATGGCCCAGAGACGTCGGAGCCCAGGGTGGAGTGGGAAAGAAGGTTAGGCAGGAAAGGCCCGAGGACAGGCCGTGAAAGGGGGGAGACAATGGGTCATCCCCCAGGATGTGGTGATGGTGACGGCGGCGTAGGGTAGATCTGGAGATGAGAGGAGACGGTGGTGGGGATGGTGAAGAGGATGAACGGAATGACTCGATGGAGGGTTAGACGGCGGCGGAGAGGGGGCTGGAGCAGCAGAAGGCAGTGGTGGAGGGGGAAGACGAAGGGACCCCCCCAAGGCTTTCAGTTGTGTCTTTTTTTTGGCATGACATGTTATTTGCTATAACTTATGTTAGTCAAATTCTTCTGATTGAAGATATGCATCTTGATGTTGCTATTGAAAAATTAAAAAGATTAGTCACTGTTCTCCAAATGTTTAAGAGAAAACCGATCTAGAAAAGTTATAGTCTAGGCCAAAAAATTGCTAACAAAATGGGAACTGAAGCTCAATTTTTTTTTTTTAGAAGCACTTTGTTCTGTAAACAATGACAATATTTAATGAGAAATATACTAAAGATATCAATTAGTTGAAGAACAGTTTAGTATCAATTATTTTCTGTACATAGTTGATCAAGTGCGTTCTTTACTTGAGACTCATTATAATTCATCAAGTGCGTTCATCACTTGAGAGTTGTTTTGAACATCTTCAACTATATTAAAGGATTTTTGGGTTTCTTCTAACTTGAACACGATACAATTGGTTGATTTTTTTCGATAATTAGCGACAAAATTATAATACAAACATGAATCTCATATAATGAGACCTGAGTCAACCTAAATAAAAGCGGGGATCAAAACAGAGATAAAAAAGTACAACAAACCAAAAAAGGGATTATAGGACAAATACAAGCAAAAACCAACTGAAGGTACATGATTACCACAACCATTGAATGTGATGGACTAGGAACTCGAGAATGAACCAATGTACCATAGTTGGGAACGAGGTTAAGGGGGAGTCAAGCCGACCTATACCCTAATCTACCATTGCAATATGCTCAATGACAGCTGATTCATCACCATCAAAAATCAGTCCAAGTTTTTTTCCCAAACTCCCATGCACGCTCTGCAACAAGAAGCTTATCAACATTTTTAGCACATTCGCCGTTCTTCGCCAACTTCTTTGTTTTCTTACTAGAGATCTTGACTGATCTTTTCATGCTACTCCTGTGTGACGGGGTGATATATCTTTTAGGGATTCTTATAGATCTTGCTTTGTTTACTCTTTAGTCTTACGCTTTAGTGCTCGCTTCGCTTGCTCTTTAGTTATGCTTTAGCCTGATGATCTGCCACTACCTTCCTCCTGCTCACCCCCGCCATGCTAGACTCCACCATAAGTGGTATCTAGACACTTCTTAAAGAAATCACATCATCGTGCGGAGATCTACCAAGGACGAGGGACTCAATACCCTGTGGGTACTTAGATCCTGAGGACCCAGAGTCATTATCACTTACAAAGTTATTATCAGTCAGAAATCGGTTAATGATATGAGTTTGATTACTTATTGTACCAGTCTTGAAGATTTTTTTTAAGCATGGTGGTTATAATATTAGCGGGTCAGATTTGTTTTTAGGGTTAAAAATTTTAAGAGAAGTTTTACCCAAAAAAAAAAAAAATGCAGTTGAAATATTGAATTACATGAACAGAATTCTCCATTGATTGCTTATAGAATTCTTTACAATTGTATATGCAAAGAAAAGCATTTTGAAATTAGAGTCGATCAAATCATACCTAGGATCATCTATGTCTCAAGAAAGACTAAATGGATTAGTGATGTTATCGAATTGAAAAGAGACCACTAGGGACGATTAACTATACGGACTTAAATTTTGATTTTGCTGTAAAAAATGCTGGAAGAGCTATCTTACATAGGAGTGTAATGAACCCAAATGTTAGATGAACTACTTGTGTTGGAAATTGATTATGGCTCATTTATCTTCATTATGAAGGCTCGATAGCTTATCAAGCCAAGTTCAAATAAGGGGGTGCTCGGCTAGTAGCATTCGCGAACTGTTTGACAAGGGCTTGATAAAAGATTGTTAAAGACTTGTTAAAAGCATGTTAAAGGCTCATTAGGAGCTTGCTAACAGTTGGTAATAGCTCAAAAATAGTTCTATAATAGTTTGATAGTAACTAGAATAGTTTATCTCGTTAGCAAGCTCGACCTAGTTCGGTTTTGAGCTTGGCTTAGCTCAATAACAAGCAAATTAGGTTGATAGGCTAATTAACAAGTCAATCGAGTCAAGTATATTATTGAGCACACTAATAGCTTATCAAATCGAGCTCAAACAAAGGCTAGAAACCTCGATAAAAGCTCAGCTCGAACTCGAGCTCGAGTTCGAACTAGGACGGGCTTGGCTCGGTTTGACTCTTTTATACCTCTGTTCTTAAATTTTTTTAATGATATTAGCTATTATTGTTGCCAAAATGTGTCTGAGTACATGCAAGTTTTTTATTCATTACAAGGACAATCATATGTAAGTTTATTTATTTACAAGTATATTTTATAACTACAATTTTTATAATATATTAGACCAGTATTTATGTTATAAGAAATGTTATTTTATACAAAATACTCTATTTAAAATATTTGCTTGACACTTAAAAATGTCATGACCAGTCCCCTGGGGACATAGTTTAGTGGCAGAGAGCACGGACCGCATGGATTCGAATCTCCACTATACCCCTGCCAAACCTGCAAAAAAAGAATGCTGAGACTAGCTATGTAGGAAGCATAAAATAATTGAGGGTTATTTACATTTAGTACCTTGATATTTTAGAAAATAAGAAAAAGAATCTTAATATTTTTGAATCAATAAAAAGACTCTTAAGTTTTTGTCGTTTTAATAAAAAAAAGCTATCTCCGAAGTGATGACATTATTTTCTATCGACGCGTTAATGCGACAATTGCTTTTTTATATATTCTATAGTAAAATAGCAAAAGTAATCTTCAATGTCCTTATTTTACTTTATAAGCATAAAATTCAAGATATAGTATTACGTAAAAATTATATGCTTTTACTTAATTTATTTAAAAATAAAGTTATTAAAGGATATTTTGATTATTTTACAGTGACATTAATAGAAAAGTAGTTATCAATTTAGTTTTGTCAATTGAAAATGACATCATTATGTCAAAGAGGGGCCTTTTAAATAGTACGACAAAAAGTTCGAAATTTTTTATTAATTTAAAAAAATTAAAATTTTATTTATTATTTTTAAAAATATAAAATATTAAAATATAGATATCCCAATAATTTAAACAAATAAGAGGCTAAGAAAGAGACAAGAGACAGCTTTCTGGCAAATTAATAAACTAAGAAAAGCGACCATCCAACCATACACAGTTAGCTAACCACATGCATTTGCGCTGAACGTCATGTTTTTCCTTAATAACGACACGTATACTACTAATATATTTAGATTGAAATTAAAAAAATTCGGTAAAAAGAAAAATGTAAAAAAAAAAAAAAAAGGGGACAAAATGACTCTTTTCGCAGTTCCAAGGTCAAGAAAAAAATAAGAAAAAAAAAAAGTAAGTATTCATGATTAATTTTTTCGTTTATTTAGTTAGGACAAAATAACATGAAAAAAAATATATATATATATATTGTCTAGTCTAATAAGTTATATATATATATATATATATTTTTTTTTTTTGGTATTGTTTGCAACGTGTGAATTTTCTGGTGATGTGTCTTGATAATGTATTATTGGAAATTTATTATTTAGATAACTTGAGTTTAATCTTTTATTACTTATAAGATACTTGACATTTTAATATGTATAATGATAGACTCTAAACTTTAAAAATTTATTATTTAAATACCTTAAAGTTTAAATATTTTACCAATCAGGTAATCCCTAATAAAATTTGATTGATTTACGTTGGAAATGTTGTTATAAAACATGATTTCGAGAATATAGGCACCCTTCATTTGAATTTGATGTTCTTTTATCGGAAATGTAGACATGACATTTGATTTCAACAATACAATTTCTATCATATTCTAGTGGATTTTTGTATAGTCCACCGAATATTTGCTAAAAACACTAACCTAGATCGTATAAATTAATGTAATCATATACCATATCAACATTTTGTAGTGAAAATTGGTTAAATTCTCACAAAAATCATCGAATTCTAGTAGAGGGTACATGGGTCATAAAATTTTCAAACTTCAAGTTAGGGGTATAAATGAACCAAATATTCGATGAATTACCCGTATTCGAAATTGATTACGGCTTTTTTGTGTTCGTTATGGACGTTCGATAGCTTATCGATCCAATTTTTAGCAAGCTCAATAAGCTTAACAGGCTGAGTCCAAACAGAGTGGTGCTTAGCTCGTTAATGTTTGCAAATATTTTGATAAGAGCCCGTTAAAAATTCAATAAAAGCTCATTAATACCTTATTAAGGGCTCAAAAATAGTTAATATTATCTTAAAAATAGTTCAATAATGGATTGATAGTAACTCAAATAGCTCAGTTCCAAAGAAAATGACTTTTTTCGTAGTTCCAAAGTCAAGAAAAAAAAGGTAAGTATTCATAATTAATTTGAAACGGTGTACATTGACAAATGAATAGTAAAATGTGCTAGTTTAGTAAATATTTTTTGTATTATGCCATTTTGAAATTTTTTTTTTTTAAAGTGTGCCATTTTGATAAAAAATTCAACATTATCACTAATCATTGAATTCTGAAAGAGAGAACAACTAAAATCATTTTTAGATCAACATTTTCCAACAAAAATTAATAAAATTTTAGCAAATATACATGATTGATAAAAATTTCAAATATCAAGGTACCTGATTCATAAAATTTTTAAGCCTTAGCATATACTTCATTTTATAAATATATAGTAAAGTATTAGGAATGTATGCGAAAACCTCATTATGCTAAAATTTGTTATAAAACTAGGGATATATTATACTAAACAGAATGAGAATAAAATACAAACCCAAATATAATTAGAGAAAAATAGTAAGTATTTTATTATAAAACTCAAGAATCTGATCAATAGAACTCTTATCTCAATTTCAATCTCAATATATTCATCACATCTCACGTACGCATAGCAGGCTCAAATTTATATGCATGAAATGGTGCTGACTAGTGGCACATGAAATAATGGGATAAAGCCACCTCAAACAACTTGTGTAGGCCATGCATATATGTATAAGGATATGTAATATAAATGTCTTTTATATAATTTCTAATTTTATATAATATTTGATAATATCTAATATTGACCATAAAAATTACACCTAAAGAATATCCAATACTTACAACACTCCCCTTTGGATATTCTTCTTAAAAATATTTTGAAAGAGTATAGTGTTCGAGTTATATAAGCTTTCTAAACTGCCTCGTTAAAAACCTTGCCAAGAAAAAAATCCCAGTGGGAGCGAAGGGAAAAAGAGACAATGCATATTTAACTCTCCCTCATAGGCGCACAATAATCAAGATGTCTCACAATTGGTGAATACTGTTGTACACCAATTTCTCGAAAATTTGTTGTAGGCAATGTTTTTGTGAACAACTCTTCAAGATTCTTGAGCAAATTCACCCATTTCACATTTCTTCTGAAGCTCGAGAGCGAAAATCCTTCACCAAGATGTTCTTGGTTTTGACCCCCCCCCCCCCCCCCCCCCCCCCCCCCCTTCTTTAAATTGAACAATACACGAATACTGGTATTTGTATGGTGTTATTTGACTCCCCTTAACCATTGAAAGCTGACAAAATATGTCGAACCAAGAGCCTTAACTATACCCATTTCTCTATTTTCTCACAAAGCATAAGTGTCTCAATGGTAGCTGTAATTGTTAGTAGATAGCCAAATTATAGCAGTATAGATATATAACGAAATAGCATTCTTATCACTTACCTTATGCCGGTCAACTAAATAACCAGTACTCGCATACAAAATTAATTGCAAGCATGACATATAACAAATTAACGCTATATAACTTGGTTGTTCCATTAGGATAAAAATTTAACTACATTCTCATATTTTCATATTGGTGCCATGCTATACATAGGTGGCAAATAATCAAAGAGGTTATACCTGGTTGTGTGACAACTATATCAATGCATAGAATTTATTCGTTACCTCATTATCAAGGAATTAAACAAAAAAAATTTGAAGCACTAAACGACATATTTAAACACTTAAGTACCATACTCGTATAAGTTGACCAATAGAGTAATATTCTTTTATATTAGATCCCGATCTAAAAGTTGAGACAAAATCTTTTCTTTTCAAAGATCCTTAATCTCGAACTCTTAGTTTAGGTGTGTAACAGCTTTTTCAAACACTTGAGGAGTAATGATGACATGAACATATCCCTCTTTCAGTAGATATGTACCGCGATTTTGAACTATATACTTCTGACATCTTTGGTCCTTTAAGGACTATCATATAAACATCACACATATTTATATATGAGTTGTTATTACATCTATAAGACGCATACAGAGACCGCCAAATCCATTGCATCCATTTGTCATATTTATATCCCATCAATTTCTTGTCTCTATAATATAACTTGGGCTACAAATTGCGCTTTTCACCATCTCATTCTCTTTGCATCAATATTCACAAATAGCCAACATATTTGCACTTCAGGCATTTGGACTACAGGTTCAAATGCTACATATTATTAATTCTACATAAATTGTGTCTTTTGTTTCAGTCAATCCTCTCTTTGTTAGCATTCCTGAATAAACTCCAGTAGCTATTATATGTAGAAACATTTGATCAAATTTTCTTTTCGGTTCCAATTATAGCCCATAATTCATAGAGATATCTTTATCATCATAATTTTAAAAGTTTCAATAGTCTTAGTAATCTTAGGTACCTGATAATCTTGAGGAATTTCATTTATACATTCTCCTTTTATTGTTATCTCTACAGAGTTTTTCTCCTCAAGAGTTTCATAACAGAGGGACCAATCTTTTTCTAGTGCTCCTTTTACTCTGTCATATTATATCTTTGGAACCGACACGTCATTCATGCTTTTAACGTGCAATGGACGCATTTATCAATATATCAGAACATCGCTCGATTAGGATACTAATTCGAGCAAGAGCATCTACAGGGGGAACGTATTAGTTGGTCACTCTCTTTCCATTAGTGCATGCATCTAACAATTGACTTGCAACATTTTACAAGTGAACAATTCCTTAAACTTTTGGTCCAAGGATGAATTCCACATAAATTCTTATTTTCCAACTTTCGTTTTTCTCGCCCTAATTCTAGACACCTTGTTTCATCAAATTTACAATCAGCAAACTATGCTATAAAATATTTCCAGTTAAAATCTCTAGATATTTTATCATTAACATAAATTTCAAGTCCCCTGTTTAGACCCGGCTTTCCACATTGAGGTGGAATAATTAGGATATACAATATACAACCAAAATTAATAGATGGGATATATATATCTGGTTCTTATTAGAGACAAGTTATACTAAGGAGATCTATGTTAACTAATTGGTCTAATACAAATTAGTGCTGCAACATATATCATAGCATATACCCATATAAAAATAGCCAATAATAATGGTCTAGCCACTCGCTACAGGGTTTAGTTAAAATTTTACAAGGCCATTTTGTGTTTATATATGGGCTATGTAGTACTTGCGATCCTAGGGCCGGCCATCAGGGATGTGGTCTATGGCATAGTGGGGCGTGGCCTAGATAGAAGAAAGAATATAAAATTGAAGAAGCTGTTCTTGAAGTGGTTCAGGCACGCCAGGAGGAGACCATCCACTGCTCCAGTCAGGTATTGCGATCAGATTCGTACCACGCTAGGAAGAAGAGGTTGTAACAGGCCAAAGGAGGGACGACTGCAGTCGTACGGCTGGACCTCACCCATCTAATCCCACGGAAGGAATTGACCTCAAATAGAGCTAGATAGAGCTAGAGCTCGAGGGAGGACTAGCATAGGAGTAGCAGGTAGCGGCCGCATAATGCTGATTATTCTGCTACTTATGGGTTCATAGGCGTATAGGCATATCAGGCTGTACCTATCTACCTATACGCCTATCTGCCTATCTGTCTACTATCGGCCTATTTGCTTATTTACTTATTTGATTATTTGTGTATTTGCTTATTCACTTATTTATTTATTTGGCATATTTGCGTATTCTAGCTGTTTTGGAGGGTAGGTTTTGCCTCCTAGTCCCCTATAGGGCATTTTTAGGCTATGGCTTACTCTTTTTCTTTCATAACATATTACTTACAACCCATTGCTCACAGGTCTCCATAAGGTGACGAAGACTTTTCTCTCAGGTTGGGGATCCTGGGAAACAGCCTCTCTTCAGGTTCACACCCTGAAGGGGGAAGGCTGCGTACATCTACCCTCCCCAGACCCCGCTTTTGCGGGAGCCCTTGAGGCACTGGGATTGTTGTTGTTGTATATGGGATATATGGTAGTCAACGGTAATTTCAATTGACATAGAATATTAAATTCTAGGGATGTAAATTCTCCTATATCATCACATCAAATATTGCACGACTTAAGCTCATAATCGGATCATTTATGCTAGGAGTAGTACAAATGCCACATAACAAGTTGAATATTTACAGACATGTGACCAACGGGTAGAGGCTTCTATTAATAAAATAACGAATTGGTCCACATAATAATGGGCCCACATATATCTCCTTTGTATTTCTTATATGTAGCTCAAACTCAATTTCAATTAAGTATGATATAGTAGTCACTTTGCCTTAAATATAAGTAGCACATGATGTTTTAAAGAATCTTATGGTTCTTTGATGGGTGTTCAAGAGAATTTCCAACGATTCTCTTTATATCAAAATGACTCAAATAGTCATGTCATAAATAAAATCCTTCGAGTCTGTTAACTTTTAGTTAACCATCCTAATGAGTATCTCAAAAATTAGTTAGGTTTCTCTATGATTCACTAGTAAACAGAGCCTTACTTATGATAAATGTTGTTTCTTCATAAAATATGATATGTACTCTTCTGGAGCCTTTAGTTAAGTTTTAAACACCCATTGTTGTTATACTATCTGTCAGACATTCATCTCCACCATTCATATTCAAGCATAAAATACAATAGGCAACTAATGAAAATATAAGCACGATATCACAAAACACTTTAAATAACTATAGTACGATAGGGGGTTTTGTGGTCTTCAAAAATTGAGGATTTAACTTCGCATATATTACAAGAATCATTATATATGTTCTCAAAATTTCAGAAAAGTTGTTCAAGTTGCATAGATAGATTAATGTTTAAGTGGATAAAACAATAGTAGATTTAGATTATAGTTGGATTTGTTTATTCTTGGTAAATAAGACATAGCAAGAATAATTCACACATATAACTAAATATATGTAGTATGAAATATAAGATGGACGATACCATTTTAGTTTATATACAGTAAGCCATTGTTAAAGTTGAACATGGTTTAGTACAGAAGATAAGGCACAAAAATACAAACCTTAGTCAATTTGAACATTTACATCGCCTATTAGATAATCAATTCTCCCAGTAGGATTTTCGAAAAAATCAGAAACATTTAAATTTGTATCATTAAGTGGAGAATGATCATCAGTAAAATTGCTTTCTAGGAGCTTTTCTTTCCCTTTCAACAATGCTCAGTAAAGGTCCACCAGGTGTTGGGCTGTACAACAGGTCTGCATCCAATGACCTTTCATACTGCATCGATAGCAATCCATTTCCAGATCTTTTAAAAAATTTTATTTAGGAGATTTCCCTTTTCTGTTTTTCTCTTCGTCATTAGTGGACTTCTTAAATTTTGGTCCATTTTGGGTACCGTAATCATTATGCCAGCAACTATAACTTGGTCCCCAGCCACTTCCACATCCACGACCATGACCACGTTTATGACCTCGTCCACGTCCATGTTGGTCGTATGCAAGGTTGTCAAAATCGGGATTCTATGTAGAATTAATAAGGAGTCAACAGAATCGGAATCGTGGCATCGAATCGAGAATCATAAGATTCTATTTTCTGTGTAAGTAAATTATTTGTATTGACAAAATTAGTATAACAATTCTTAAATATATGATAAAAAAAATCAAAAAGTCCACAACACAATAGTTTTACAATACATTGGAAATCCAAAGATAGGAAAAAGAGTAACATCATTCTAATATAAAACATATGCTCAAGATAGTCAAAACATGGTCTAGAGTGCTTTTGAGGTAACGGAAAATGCGTTTCATAACTTGCCAATGTTTATTAACTGCATAAAAAATATCGGGTCTAGTCATTGTTAGATATTGGAGACCACCTACAGCACTCCTATATTCCATGGGATCTGATAAAGGTTCACAGTCATTTAGTGTAAGATGGGTTCGAGTGGGCTGGGGCGTTTTGACAGGTTTTGCATCGTGCATGTTGAAACGTGTTAAGAGGTCAACCGTGTACTTATGTTGTGAGAGAAATAGGCCTTTTGAGTCTTGTTTTGCTTCTATGCTTAGGAAGGAGTGAAGTGGGCCAAGATCCTTCATGGCGAACTAGGAGGAGAGAGTGCGGATGAGGGTGTCAAAGTAATGGGGGTGAGTCCTATGAGGATGATGTCATCAACATATAGAAGAAGGCAGACGGTTTTGGTTTTGGCGTAGTGAAGGAAGAGGGAAGGGTCGACCTTACTACAAGTGAAACCTATAGTGTAAAGGAAAGAGCTAAACCTATGGATCTAGGCTTGAGGAGCCTATTTGAGGCCATAAAGAACTTTGCGTAAACGATGCACAGGATTCGGAAATTGGGGGTGGATGAAACCCTGAGGTTGTCGCATATAAACTTCCTCCTACAAATAGCCATGTAAGAAAGCATTCTTGACATCAAGTTGCTTGATGGGCCAGGCATTGGTAAGTGCTAGAGAGAGTATAAAGTGAATAGTTGAGGGTTTGACAAAAGAGCTAAAAGTTTCTTTGTAGTCAAGGCCTTCTCGTTAAGGAAAAACCTGAGTAAGAAAACGTACTTTAAAAGGATCTACCGAACCATTTTCTTTGTATTTCACTGTATACTTCCATGTACCTCCTACAACATTTTGATTTGGGTAATGGGGAACGAGGTCCCAAGTGTTGTTTGGAATTAAAGCATTAAACTCATCGGCCATGGCTTCCTGCCATTTAGGGTTCTTGACAGCTTGAGAGCCACAAGTAGATTCTTGAATGACGGTTATGGTGGAAAGGGATAGGGGGTAACTAGGTCGACGAATGCCATCCTTAAGTCTAGTTTGCATTGGGTGAGTGTTAAGGGTGGTGCTGGTCGTGTTTGAGTTCTCGGGCACCGATGGCTGCTGAGGAGCCATGAGTGGTAGGGATGGTGTGGGTTCGTGTGACGTAGGTGGCATTTTGGGACTAAGGGATGGGATATCTAAACCCGATGGGAGGATGGGAGAGGTAGGTGCCTCGCCGTCAGTAGGTAGGGACTGAGGGGGTACCGGTGTTGGTGGTGTGATGACGTCAGTGGCGATCGCAGACCCAGTGGGCAGCGCAGGTGCCCGGGGGGGGGGGGGGGGAACTTAGCGACGTTGGCTAGTGGCTTAGTTGAAGACCAATCAGTAGCCAGTTGTAATGGTGGCACCGAAGGAGTTGGGGCCAAGCAAGGGGTGTGGGCTGCAAGGGGACTGGAGGCGGGGAAGGGGCCTGGGACAATGGTTATACCATTATTTGCGGATTCTATTTGGGTAAGGTCATTATATTAAAAATAATGTTCATCAAATTTTACATGTCGACTTAGGTAAATTCGTCCAGTAGTAGTGTCAAGACAACAATACCCTTTGTAACAGGCAGCATAACCTAGGAATACGCATGGTTTGGATCGTGGTGCAAGTTTGTGAAGAGCACGAGGTGTGAGATGAGGATAACATGCGCATCCAAAAACCCAAAAGCGAGAGTAAATGGGTGGTTTTTGGAAAAGTTTTTCAAAGGGAGACGTGTTTTGTAAAAGAGGTGTTAGCAATCGATTTATAGTAAAGCATGAAGTGCAGACCGAGTCATCCCAAAACAAAAATCGGAGTTCGGATTGAATTAATAATGCTCGTGTCATCACAATTAAATGTTTGTGTTTGCGGTCCGCGACTCCATTTTGTTGGGGAGTGTTGGGACATGATAGGCGGAATTGAATGTCAAGATGTACACATAGCAAGTTCATACATCTACGGTCAAATTCCCCGCCGCCGTCACTTTGGAAAATTTTGATTTTGGTGGAGAATTGGCTTTGAATGAGTGTTAAAGTTTTCAAAAAGTTAAAAAAAAATTGATTTTCATTGCATGGGATAAAAGCTAAGTAAAGCATGTGAGATCTTCAACAAATATAACATAGTATTTGAGTTGAGTTGTTAAGAAAATTAGAGATTGCCATGTGTCGGAGTGAATTATTTTAAAAGGTGCCGCGGTGGAAGGGTTTTGGGTTCAAATGGGAGGCGTTGAGACTTGCCTAAACAACATGCTTGACAAACATCCGTAATTTTATTACTTGGAATGAATTGCAATTACATAAAATTTGAAAAACATTACTTCCTAAATGACCTAATCGATCGTGCCACAGGCGACCATTGTGAGTTTAAGTGACAAGACCGGCATCGTTAGGCCAAAAGCTATAGACGGGGCCATTACTGAGTGTCCAGAGCAGGAGAGTCCACATAGCCTTGTCCTTAAAAAAAAAAAAAAAATTAGAGTCAAATTCCATGGTACAATTATTGTCTTGGCATAAGCGTTTAATTGAGAGTAAATTATGAGTGAGTTGCAGGACAAGCAAAACATTTTTAAGAGTTAAAGGTCCATGTTTAGTAGGTAGTAGAGAAGAGCCTACATGTGTTACAAAAAGTAATGCACCGTTACCAAAAAGAATACGTTTACAACCATTATTGGAAAGAGGGTTATGAACGATACCTAGATCTGGTGTCATGTGGTTGGACGCGCCAAAGTCAGGGTACCTGTTGAAGTCATGTGGTTCTTGTAGAGATATGGCCAAGAAGGAGGGAGATGGCTATGGATATGATTGTTAATCATAGTGATGGTAGTAGGAGAGAGCACTATGACCTTGTTTGCCACAGATCTAGCAGTGTAGAGGAGGGTGTCTAAGAATACCATTTGCACTGAATGAGGATGAGGCACCGGATCCAGTGGAAGATGGAGTGAAAGGTGGCGCACCATATTGGGATGAGTTGGACCTTCCTACATTGCGTAGCAAGGTTTGACCTTGTCTGCCATTACGACCTTTACGGCTACCACGGCAGTTGCTAGAATGTCCTCGGTTTCCTCATCTGTGGCCTCAACCCTGGTTTTGACCTTTACCTATAGCAACTAAGGCATGAGAGGGATCAATAGTGAGGAGCCCACTGTGACATGTGACTGTAGCCTCTTCATTACGGAGAACAGTTTTAAGCTCTTTAAAAGTAGCAAAAGCGGCATATTCAGGAGGAAGCCCAAAGAGGGCATGATGGAGCAATCCTCTATTTAAAATGGGTGAGTCTATGCAGCTAGGTCATCAGCTATGTTTTTGAGTTCAGTGAGATATAGGTCCATTGTTTTGCCATCTTTCGTATGTTTTTGAAGTTGGGAACAAAGGTCAAACTCTTTGGCCAACAAATGGTCCCTAAGCCGTTTAGCTAGGGCATCCCACATTGCTTTGGACGTGGGTTGGCGAATAACATCGTTTATGAGAGAGTGAGACAATGTTGCGGCAATACATAACCTTAAGCTTTGGTCGATACGGACTCATGTAATATATTCAAAATTTGGGAGAGACCCGTGTAATGTAAAGGTGGGATAGGGATATGTAACTTTTTTTGTGGTGTTGTTGAATTTAAGTAGGCCCACTACTTTAGCTACTTTAGTGGCTTGGCTAGTTACTCGAGATTCCCGATAAGCAGTGATTTCAAATCTAGAGGTTAATCGTACTTTGGCAAGTCTATAAATCCAATGAGTGGGTGAGCCATAAGAATCATGAAATTTTTTTTTTTCCATGCCGGATAATCGGTTGAATTTTCAAGTTTTATAGTAACAATGTTTGAGATGTTAGATAAAGGTTGAAGAATCGAGGGAGGAGGAGCTGCCGCAGTACTGCAGTGGTGGGGTTCCCCGATTTGGGAAACCACCAGTGAGAAGAGAGGGGAGGAAGAGATTCCCATGCCTAGGGTTTGGGTCATTGTTGTCCTCGGAGTGGGAAATGATGTACCGGAGATGGCAACACTGGTATCCATAAGCCCGTACAGAGAAGGGTTCGAGGTGGAGGTTCCAACACGGAATGAGTCGGTTCACACCCCGGGTATGTGACTGGCCCGTTGGACCGGTGAGGGCACGACATGGGAAGTGTTGGCCTAGACCGATCGCTAGTGGCCGACCACCGTTGCCACTAGAGAAACGGTGGCGGAGGTGACAGCGGGGACGGGGCATGGGTGCTAGGGGTAGGGTTTGCTGCCATGACTATTAAATTAAATTCAAAAATAAGAAGAACAAAAGAGCAATAGATTGATTTGCAAAAAAATTAACAATCAAATGGAGAAATGCAATTTAAAAGAGAGAAAGAGTTTTATAACTGCTCTGATGCCATATAAGATAATATAGCAGAAATGAAGAACTAGAAAGTAAAAGAATAAGTCTTTTGTATTAGCTTTAATGATAAATGCATGAGTACATTAGGTCCTTTTATATAGGGAGAAAGGTAAATATTGGAATCAGTTATTTTTGGATAGGATATATTTAGTCAATCATTCCTAGTTGTATATATATATATATATATATTTTGTGCATCCTTGTATTATATTTTGTTGATTTTTAGGGGTAGATTATGATCATTAGAATCTTTCCATATTGCGTGATGGGGCTAGGAAAAGCCTTTGTATATATACTCTTATGTAGCAGCCATGCAGTGTGTACTACTGAATAATTTGCATCAAATTTCTTCTATACAAAAACTTGTTCTAATTTTTCACATGGTATCAAAGCTTGCTCGATTTATACAAGCAAAACGCAGTTGATTTTTGTTCTTTGTTTGATCCTGTTACTCGTATCAATGGCTGACAACAATATAGTGATTCCCGCACCCGTTGCTGTGAATCCCAATTCGTGTTATCACCTGGGAAATTCTGACAACCCAGGCAATGTTTTGGTTCCCATACCTTTGAATGGGGGCAACTATCAAGTATGGTCAAAAGAGGTGATGATCGCTCTGGAGGCCAAGAACAAAGTTGCCTTCATCGACGGGACGATCCCAAAGCCAAATCCGGACGACCCAAACTATGGAGCATGGTTAAAATGTAATGCCATGGTGAAGGAGTGGCTTCTTCATTCCCTTGAGAAGGAGATCACTGCCAGTGTAATTTATTTGAATACGGCTAGGGACATTTGGGTTGAGATGGAGGAACATTACGGTCAGGGAAATGCCCCTCGAGTTTTTGAATTAAGGAGAGAGTTGTACGCATTGACACAAGACAAATTGTCCGTGACTGCATATTACGCCAAATTGAAAGTTCTATGGGACGAGTTGGACGCCTACTCGAGCATCAACAAATGTACATGTGCTACCTCAAATGAGATCGCAAGGGAACGTGAAGAAGAGAAGGCCTACAAGTTTCTGGTAGGTCTCAACTCAGATTTTGCGGCGGCCCGCTCAAATTTGTTGAATAGTGAGATGCTTCCCCCACTCGACGGAGTACTCTTCCACATTACTCGTGCTGAGCAAAACTTGCAGAGGAAGGAGCACTCGGGAAGTCGAGATCGAGATACACAACCAGATGCTGCTGCATATGCCACGAAGGCCAAGCCACGACAGAGACAGGGTGGAAGAGTCCCGCCAACTTGTGAACACTGTGGACATGTCGGGCATGAGAAGGCACGATGTTACAAAATCATTGGATACCCAGACCAAGATCAATGAAGGAATGGGAAGTTCAACAAGCCGTGTGACAGCAACAAAGGGAAGGCGTTGGCACATGCGGCACAAACTAGCCAAGACAGCAGTGGTGAGCAAAGAGGCTACCCTTCGTTAAGCAAAGAACAAATGGATCGACTATACAGCTTACTCGGGACAGAAGCTTCTGGGCAGGCTTTTGAATCTCTCTCTGGTAAGGCAACTAATGACTTTCAACAAGGAGGGTGGATTCTTGATAGTGGTGCATCTCACCATATGTGTGCGACCTTACTAAACTTTGAACCAACCCGTGAGCCACAAGAGAGGGAGGCAGTTATGATTCCTAACGGAAAGGTTTTACCAGTCAAGAAAGTAAGGCGTGTGAGAATCGATGATCACATAGATGTTTTATATGTTCCAGAATTTAATTGTAATCTGATTTCTGTTAGGAAACTGACTAACAAGTTGAACTGTACCATCACTTACTTTTCTAACTTTTGTGTGATACAGGACCTTACCCTGAAGACGCTGATTGGAGTGGGTGATCTGAGGAAGGGGGTCTACTATTTGCGAAGAGTGGCAAGCTCCTTGGCATGTGCAACCTCGCGTAGTCAGCCAGAGTTATGGCATCAGAGATTAGGGCACCCTTCTTATAGTACTATGACTTACCTTTCCAAGTTATGTGGTTTTGATTTAGGCATGAATAATAATGCATGTTGTGATGTTTGTCATAAAGCAAAGCAAACTCGTTTAACCTTTTCAATCAGTGAGACTAAAGCTAGTAGATGTTTTGCCTTAATTCATTGTGATCTTTGGGGTCCTTATCATACAAAGTCACACAATGGTTCTCGATTTTTCTTGAAAATAGTAGATGATTTTAGCAGAGCCGTTTGGGTATTTTTGTTAGGGGAAAAAAGTGATGCGAAATCCCTAATAATTTCCTTTCACATGATGGTGAAAACTCAATTTAACTTGAGCATTCAACAAATCCGTAGTGATAACGGAACCGAATTAATGGGTGAGTTACAAGACTTTTTTCTTGAAAATGGAATAATCCACCAAACTTCATGTGTCGGAACACCTCAACAAAATGGGAGGGTAGAAAGAAAGCATAGGCACATATTGAATGTGGCTAGAGCCTTAAGATTTCAAGCCAACTTACCGGTTAAATTTTGGGGCGAATGTGTGTTGACAGCTGCTTACCTTATCAATCACACCCCCACTATTGCCAATCACGGGAAAAACCCTACGAGATGCTTTTTGGTAAAACTCCCAACTTTGAGAGACTTCGGGTTTTTGGTTGTTTGTGCTTTGCGAAACCCAATGCAAAGCCGAAGGATAAATTTGGAGAGAGAGCAGTCAAGTGTGTGTCTGTGGGGTATCCCTACGGCACTAAAGGTGGGAAAGTTTATGATTTGGGGCAAAGGCGGATTTTTGTAACTCGTGATGTGCACTTTTATGAAAATGATTTCCCTTTTGCTAATAGTGAACATAATTGCAAGCATTCAGAGCCAGTGATGGATTCCTTGCTTGGGGGCACACCGAGTCCGATTGCCGACGAACCGGGTTTGCCAGCTTATGGGCCGCAAACAAATGGAGATGATCCGCATGAGGGGGAGCTAGAGAGTAAAAAAATTGGTCCGAACCACAATCTTCCCACAAACATCGATGCGGTACATGGTCAAGAACAGGATGGGGCCCAATCTTCTCAGGTAGATAGCCCGTCAAATTTAGAAGTGCTTGGAGATGGGCCGTTACTCACCAAGCAGCAAGAAGTCCCAATCGAACCTGAAGTGATCAGAGAAGTGCGGACTAGGAGACCACCATCTTACCTAAAAGATTATGTGTGCCATACAGTAAGACCCCCCACTCAATCATCTCTCATTCAGATGTACTTAGGTAAACCTTACCCTATCGCACATTATGTCTCTTATGATCGATTTTCTCACCCACATCAAGCATTTTTAATAGCCATTACAGCAAGTAGTGAGCCAAAACACTTTTCTCAGGCAATACAGGATGCAAATTGGAGAGAAGCCATGGCAAAAGAAATTAATGCCTTGGAAGAGAATGGGACTTGGACCCTAGAAAAGTTACCTCCTAGGAAGAAACCCATTGGCTGCAAATGGGTGTATAAAATCAAGCATCGCGCTGATGGAAGTATCGAGAGGTTTAAGACTCGATTAGTTGCAAAGGGGTACACTCAAGTCGAAGGGGAGGATTACCAGGAGACCTTTGCACCTGTCACAAAGCTAGTCACAGTTCGCACCTTCTTATCGGTGGCAATAGCCATGGGTTGGGAACTTCATCAAATGGACGTGAATAATGCCTTTCTTCATGGTGATCTAGATGAAGAAATCTACATGTCGTTGCCTCCCGATTTTCAAGCAACTAAGCCCGGTACAGTTTGTCGCCTTCGAAAATCTCTATATGGGCTCAAAAAAGCGTCTCGTAATTGGTTTGCTAAATTAACAGGAGCACTTCAGCGTTTCAGCTTTGAGCAATCACAACTTGAAAGCACTGTCTTCACCTACAGAAAGGGCAGGACTTTCCTTGCATTACTCGTGTACGTAGATGATATCATCTTGGCTGGTAATGACACTAAAACTTGTACTAGGTTCAAGCAATACTTTGACCGTTGCTTTAGTATTAAGGACCTTGGTCCACTAAAGTATTTTCTAGGCATTGAGGCGGCAAGGTCGCCCAAGGGACTATTCCTTTGTCAAAGGAAATGTACACTTGACATTTTGACGGAAACATGGATGATAGGTGCAAGGCCTGTACACTTTCCAATGGAACAGAGACATGGATTAAACTATGATTCGGGTCCCCCAGTCATGGATCCTAGTCGATATCGCCGTTTAATTGGGAGGTTAATTTATTTGACGATCACGAGGCCAGACATTGTGTATTCAGTTCACATATTAAGTCAATTCATGCATGATCCTCGAACGGGCCATTGGGATGCAGCAATGCGGGTACTACGGTACTTAAAGGGCACACCTGGTCTAGTTATTCTCCTATCTACTTCAAGTGATCTTTGTCTAACAGGATATTGCGATGCGGATTGGGCGAGTTGCCCGATGACAAGACGGTCAGTCACGGGTTATTTTAAGATGCTTGGTGGTTCACCGATCTCTTGGAAAACAAAGAAACAGCCCATCGTATCCCGTTCATCGGCTGAAGCGGAATACCGAGCCATGGCCATGGCCACTAGTGAGATCATATGGCTACGGGCTTTGCTTGATTCTTTAGGAGTCAAACAAGACCAAGGAACTATTCTTTTCTGTGACAACAAAGCAGCACTCTATATAGCGGCAAACCTAGTTTTCCATGAACGAACTAAGCATATTGAGATAGACTGTCATTTTGTATGGGACAGAATTCTTTCGGGTGAGCTGACTACAGATTACAAGCCTTCACATCTTCAAGTTGCCGACATCTTCACTAAGGCTTTGGGACAGAGACAATTTCAATTCATTCTTCGCAAGTTGGGCATTTCAAATTTTCATGCACCAACTTGAGGGGGAGTATTGGAATCAGTTATTTTTGGATAGGATATATTTAGTCAATCATTCCTAGTTGTATATATATATATTTTGTGCATCATTGTATTATATTTTGCTGATTTTTAGGGGTAGATTATGATCATTAGAATCTTTCCATATTGCGTGCAGGGGCTAGGAAAAGCCTTTGTATATAAACTCTTACGTAGCAGCCATGTAGTGTGTACTACTGAATAATTTGCACCAAATTCTTCTATGCAAAAACCTGTTCTAATTTTTCACAGTAAATTACATATGGGAAGAAATAATGTTATGTGATCATCTTGGTACATGAGGAAAGAAATAATATGATGATACTATGAGATCATCTAATACATTAGAAAATAAATGAGATGATATTATAAGATCATCTAATAATATTGTCCTCACTATAGGTTTGTTGAGTCATATATATATATATATAGAGAGAGAGAGAGAGAAGAAGGATAGGTACATCAGACCTAGGCCGTATATACACCGAACCTAAACTAGGCCTAAACTAGAGAAATTGTAAAAGATAAATGGAATCTAGGGGATATTATCCTATTAATATGTATTCTTGTAAGACTTTATGCTTAGTATAACACAGAGAGAGTGTAGAAGGGTAGCTTGTAAAATCTTCATTTCAAATATAGTGGAGTTTTCATCCTTTTGTTTGTGATTATATTTTTATTTAAGAATTTTCCATATGAATCTTAGTATTTTTATTTTTCTTTCTCCCAATCTCTTTTTATTTTGAATTCAGATATTGATTTGATATCTAAATCGAGACACAATTATTAAGATATCTTCCCTAACAAATATTATGAAGTAATATTATTATAAGGATAAAATTGTTATTTTTAAAGTAATATTATATTTTTTAAGAAAATTATGTGACTCAAATTATTTATAAATTTTATTATTATTCTAGTAATAGTAATTTATGCAATTACAAATTACAAAGGTACTACGTGGCAAGATGATATTGAACCTCAGTTTTAAATGTTTTCTTCAGGATATACACTGCAGGTTCGCATTGACCTTCGTGTTTCCCAGAAATCAATTGTAATATTTAACTAGCTATTTGGTGAAGATAAAAAAGGAACATACTCAGTGCTTCAAGATCTCCCGTCTACGCAGAGTTTGGGGAGGGTGGATGTACACAGTCTTCCCCCTTCACGGTGTCAACCTGAAGAGAGGCTGTTTTCCAGTGCCCCCAACCTGAGGGTGGGGACTTCCCAGGAGGTCACTCATCCTGGTACTACTCTCGTCCAAGCACGCTTAACTTCGGAGTTCTCATGGGATCCGGTGACGGCGCTTTGGTGCCCTCTTTGTTTATTTGGTGAAGATACTTACTAATAATAATTTTATATATCAAAATGTAACACCTTTTGGTATGGATCGCACCAATAAGCGCAGAGTGTGATAAAATTAGAAAATTTTTTTGTATAACTCCTAAATAATAAAATATTCTTGCAACTTGATATATATAGGCAAACATTTTAGGTTAAATCATGTAAATTTTATGTGGCTGTTTTTTATATTTTTGATGAATCTTTCATTGTGCTTCAATAGTTGTGTTTCATAAGAATATGATCGTTCACATAAATATAACTAGATTCTTTTTTTTTTTTTTTTTTTTTGGGGTCAAATAAATATAATTAGATTCGAAGTTTTACCCAATACATAAAGTTATTTTTAGTTCTTGCACATCAATTAAATTCATATTAAATATGGGGATAGTTAGTTTCAAATTCAGACTATTATTATTATTTTTTTTTTTATCATGGTTCAAATTTAGACTATACTTGTCTCTAGTTGCTAGATGTTAGCTAATTGATTATATGTTAGCTCTTAGTTGATAAATAAATAATTTCATATAAACACTTTTCCATATAATTCTACCAAGGACTTACATGAAATTGTTTACTTATGAACTAAGAGCTAACACATAGTCAATTAGCTAACTGCTAACAATTAGAGACAAACATACACTGAACCTGAAATTAACTCAACATTGTAAATAAAATGAAAGGTAATAAAATAATTAAGTATCGATCATCTAACATTCTATAAGCTTATGAAATAGATATACAAATATCTCCCATCAATGTACTATTTTCTCATATTTTTAACATCAGTGGAAGTTTTCAACATATTTAAAAATGACTCAAAAGATACATAAGTGGGATTTCGATCTCATAAATTTCTCAATATCCTTGTTGATAAAATGGTATTATAGCCAAAATATGGTTAAAGGTAAATAGGATTTATCAATTTTTTAATTAATTGATGATGGAATAAACACATAAATCATGAAATAAACATTTTAAGAATGAAACAAAACAAAAGCAAAACATCAAAAAATAAACTACACTGAAATAAAGAAGTTGTAAGGCCTCTCATACCACTTGTTATGACCACCCATAGAATACTAAAATTCTAAATTGGAATAATAATCACACAAAAGGGGATTGGAGAAAACAGGGGAATATAAAGCCTACATCTTCGAAAGGAAGCACGATAATTTCATTATATCATTAAAAGTTAAATGAGACTTAACTCGCAATTCTTTTCTCGATCCTAACTTAGGTTTTAATGATAACATACACAACCCCTATGCATATATAGAGCTACTACAGTAAAACCCTAGGATGTCATGGATCTAAATAAGGATTGGTCCAATTATATACACTAAACAAAGCCTAATATAAATAGGCTTCATACGTAACTTAACAGAAGCTTAATATTAAACTCCAAAATTAGATGATTTTAAAAACAAAAAAGGAGATATAGTCGATGATAATTCTGTAACTAGGATGAAAAAAGAACAATTATTAATCTTGTTCGATTATATGTGTACTAAAAGTTATTAGGTTTCGAAAAGTTTCTTTCTAAGCTTTAAAAAATATGTAAAAATGTCAATAAAACAGTTCTATCAAATAGTTGTTTGACTTGTCAAATTGATAAAAGTTAGAGAAAATGCTAAATAAAATGTTATTCCCCACCAGCAGAACTTTAAAATATATCAAAAACCGTTGCAAAAATGGATGATGTAAGGTCAACTTGGAAAAGTTTAGGATAAGTAGAAAACTTAAAGAAGTGAAAAAGGATTACCGCGCCGTGGAAAAACCACTGCTTTACCGAATTTTCCCTAGCACCAGTACACACTGGCCTTTTGATAATTGACTCCCAAGGTTAACGTAGCGACCGCAACACCTGTGTACATGAGGGCTACAGTATGGGAGAGCCTCAAACAATTTCTAGCAAGAGAACGAAGACAAGTGAGTAGGAGAGAGAGAATTGTTTTTTTTTTTTTTTTTTTTTTTTCTGTACATTGAGAGTAGCTAGATACCTTTTATAGGCAAATGGAGGGGGCACTGAAATTAATGCCCAGAATTCAAAAGGTCTGCAACTGGCCAAACCTTATGACTAAATTAACCCTACCAATTACACTAACAGTAATCCTGCCAAAAGGCTAAGAATATTTCGGCAAGATTGTTCCTCCAACGACTAGTAAAATTCAACAACAACAACAATCCCTATGCCTCAAGGGCTCCCGCGAAAGTGGGGTCTGGGGGGGTAGATGTATGCAGCCTTCCCCCGTCAGGGTGTCAACCTGAAGAGAGGCTGCTTCCGAGGACCCCCAACCTAAGAGATAATGACTAGTAAAATTCCAATAGAAAAATATCTCTTGGATGCAAAACATGCTTGCACCCATCACCCAAGTGTGAGCCCGAGCCTGCCTGCTCAGCGCAGCATGCAGGTGGCGCATGGGCACGTGTGGCCTAACTTAGCTTCAATGGGAGCTTAACAACTTGCCAAGCACAATGGACGCTAGGATATTTATACAAGGGTTAATGTTCTCTCAAAATTGATGTGGGACACGATAAACAAGGGAAAGCGTTAGGCTAATTCTTCCATGTGGGATATACTGTTACACAACATTTAAATGACATGGACTATTTTAGGTTGGCTATTTTTACCTTTTTCAATGTGGGATATGAGATGAAGTCTTGGAAACTTAACTTAGGAAAGTCCCAAACAATTTTTTTTAATATGGGACAATAAATAAGAAGAGTTAAAGCTGCCCATGTCAATATTTTGAAGCATATTTCTAACACTCCCCTACACGATTCCAAATGAAAAGAGGATTTTGCTGAGAAAGGAAACTAATGTAAAGTATCAATGTCTTTTAGATTTGAATCGATACTCAGTGTTTACATACTTGTACTAAGTTCTAACGAGTAAACTACGTCTTGAACCTATTAGAATGATGTAGAAACAAGTCTGCACACTTTATTCTTTTCATATCAGGGCTCGTCCCGCTGTTTGTTGCATTTTGCCCCTGCGGCTCCCTTGGTCATTCATGAATGCTCTGGAGAGTTACCTCGAACTCTCTTAGGGGGCAGGCACCACCCCCACATACACATAGGCAAAGTCCCATCAGGTTTGTGATGTCCTACAAGATCCTTTAATTACTATGGGTCAAGTTAAGAGCCTTAGGCTCAATCTCTACAAATGCCACCAAATAAAATGGGACCAAAAATTGCACTACATTAAGTCATAATACAACTTTGTTTGACCCATTTAACCCAAGCAACCTAAGACAGGTATCCAACATACATGACTTTCACTCAATGGGCTTCAGTCTCATTCCCAATGTTGTTTCCAATGCCATCTTTCTACAAAGGCCGTTTATGAGAGAATCGGCCAAATTCCTCTCAGATCTTACATAGTCGAGTGATATCACTCCATTTTCTATCAATCTCTTCACTATGTTTTGTCTAAGACATATATATCTTCTCTTTCCATTACATGCCTTGTTTCTTGCAATACTAATGGCTACTTGCGAGTTACAATGATGATGCACAGATGAGGCTGGTTTCTCACACAACGAAAGCGCAACAAGCAAGTCTCTAAGCTATTGAGCCTCTAGACCTGCCAATTATAAAGCAATGAATTTAGATTCTATTGTTGATTTTGTAATACAAGTTTTCTTAGATGATTTCCAAGCTATAATAGCACTCCTAAGAGTAAAAACATAAGTACTAGTCGAATGAATTTCATCAGTATCAAAAATCCAATTAGTGTTAGGATTATGACCCAAATTACTTAATTCACGTTCAGGGCATGCCTTGAGTAAGCTGATCGATTGGGAGAATCCCTAACTGATCGGGTTTTGGAGCAAGTGTCAATTGGTTGCAGTGAAGCAGCCGATCGATCGGCATCGGCACTTCGATCGATCAAGTCCCATCGATCGATCCGGATCCTCCCCATACCCTCGTCTATATATAGAGAGCTAGGGTTTTGGTTTTGTCATCCATTTCAGAGTGCGGCTGCCACACGTCTAAGAGAGAGAGTACTACGATAGTTAAGAGAAAGTGATTGTAATTCTTTCATAGATCTCGTCAAGAGGAAGTATCGTTGTAATTCTTCCATTCAAGAATCAATAAAGAATTTCCATCTCCGCCCGTGGTTTTCTCCCCTCTCGATTGTAGAGGGGTTTTCACGTAAGTACTGTGTGTTTCTTCGTATCTCTTTTACCTTTGTTTACTTCTCGTTTGTGTGAGTCATATTATTTGAATCGAATCAAGTGATTAGAGTTTACGCTTCCGCATCAAGATTTCCCTAATAAATTGATATCAGAATATATCAAGTTCGTTCTAGTTTTTCCTAACAATTGGTATCAGAGCATATCAAGCTTGTTCCAGTTTTGTCCCACAAGTTGGTATCAAAGCCCGTCGTTCGATTTGGTAATATGACGTCCGCAGTTAAGACCGAAGTTGAGAAGTTTAGTGGTCAAGGTAGTTGCAGTTTATGGCAGGTCCATGTTAAGGGTTTCTTGACTCAAAGTGGCTTGAAGAAAGCTTTGGATGGTAAAGAGAATAAACCTGAGAATTTATCCGATGCACAATGGGAGGAGTTAGACGAAAGGGCTCTCACGGCAATTCAGATGTGTCTTACCGATGACGTTTTGAAAGAAGTTCTGGAAGTGAAGAATGCTAAGGAGTTGTGGGAGAAATTGCAGGAGATGTTCTGCTTCAAGTCTGTCTGCAACAAACTCGTAGTTAAACGCTGGTTGTTCACTTTTCGAATGTCAGAAGGTACATCACTTAAGAATCATGTTAATGAATTTAATTCCTTAATTCAAGAGTTAAAGGAGCTTGATGATGCTCCTAAGGATGAAGATCAAGCTATACTTTTGTTATGTTCATTCTCTACTTCATATAAAGGCTTTGTAGAAAGTATGATTTATGATGTTAGGTCATCTATCATAGTTGACGAAGTTAAGGGAAACCTACTGAGTAAAGAAAAAGTAGATAAGGAGTTGTCCGACTCCGTTCAGAACTCAGGTTGTGGTTTATTTGTAAGAGAAAGAACTAAGTATAAAGAATATGATCATAGTGGAAACAAGTTTAAGTCTAGACATCAAGACCTAACCTGTAATTAATGTCATAAGAAAGGGCCCGTTAAGAGAGACTGTTATAAGCTTAAGAGAAAACTAGAAGTAGATAACAGGTCTGACCAAAGATTCGCTGAAGCTAGTGTTGTCGAATATGAGGATGGAGATATTCTGTCTATATCTGAACCTCAGTCCAATTTGAGGGATAGTTGGATTTTGGATTCGGGTTGCTCCTATCATGGTTGTCCCAATCAGGATTGGTTTTCCACGTACGAGTCATTTCGAGGTGGAGTTTCTTTGGAGGGTAACGATACTTCATGCAAAGTTCTGGGTATAGAAACAATTCGTTTTAGAATGTTCGATGGCACTATCAGGGTTTTGAGCGATGTTCGGCATGTTTCTTATTTCATCTCTTTAGGTACTCTTGAGTCTAAAGGATACAAGTACACAGCCGAAGGTGGAGTATGTAAGGTCGTTAAGGGTGCGTTGATAGTTATGAAAGGCAGAAGGGTAGGTACTTTGTACGAGCTTGTCAGTTCCACAGTTGTTAGATCTGTTGCAGCATCTTCATCATCGTTGTTAACAAAACCAGAGATCACAAATTCAGGAAGTTTGAGATTGGATCATTCAGGTGATAGGGGTCTGTCTAAGCACAGTATGAGGGGCTCTTTGTGTGATCAGTCTACAGGACTGATATTCTGTGAACAAGGGCTTTATGGGAAGTAGAAAAGTTTTTGCTTCAAGCAATTCCTGACGAGTAGAGATGTCACGTTTGATGAGTCTTCATTGCTATCTCCACAGAAGATGTCATCAATTGGTTATGATTCAGGTCAGGTGAGTAAGCCAGAGGGAGTTCAGTTTAAGTTAAGCAACATAGTTCCGTAGCAGGTGACTATTTCAAAAAGTGTGTCAAGAGCCAATTCAGAGAAGAAGAAGATTGGCATTTCTAATAACCTCTCAGATATTTTCACTTCAGTGCTACCTAGAAGAAAGTTCAAGCATCACTTGGACTCGGTTAGGTTTTGTGCTTTGTCTAGATAACCCCGTGTATGGGGTGTTTAGTGGAGAAGATGGAGAAAATTATTTTATGTATGTAATTTGAGGCAAGGTGGAGATTTGTTAGGCTTATGTCTCAAATTACTAAATTCAGGTTCAAGGCATGCCATGAGTAAGCCAATCGATCAGAAGAATCCCAAACCGATCGGGTTTTGGAGCAAGCGTCAATTAGCTACAGTGAAGCAGCCGATCAATCGGGATCCTCCCCATATCCACGTCTATATATAGAGAGCTACGGTTTCAGTTTTGTCATCCAATTTCAGAATGAAGCTGACGCACGTCTAAGAGAGAGAGTACTACGAGAGTTAAGAGAAAGTTATTGTAGTTCTTTCATAGATCTCGTCAAGAGGAAGTGTCGTTGTAATTCTTTCGTTAAGTTCAATAAAAAATCTCCATCTCCGCCTGTGGTTTTCTCCCCTCTTGATTGTAGAGGGGTTTCGACGTAAATACTGTATGTTTCTTTGTATCTCTTTAACCTTTGTTTACTTCTTGTTTGTATGAGTCATATTATTTGAATCGAATCAAGTGATATGGGTTTACTCTTCTGCATCAAGATTTCCCTAACAAATTGATATTAGAGCATATCAAGTTTGTTCCAGTTTTTTCTAACAATTGGTATTAAAGCATATCAAGTTTGTTCGAGTTTTTTCTCACAATTAGCATCACAACTCTTCTAAAATGGTAGGGTATCTTTTATAAAACAAACCCCAGTTCATCATCCCTCTTAAATATTTAAGCAATCGGGTCAAAGCATTTCAATTTTCTCTACTAGGATTATGGGTATATCGACTAAGCCTGCTCACAGCATAAGCAATGTCGGCACTTGTGGAATTCATTAAAACATGAAACTACCAATTATTTTTGCATATTATGTTTGAGACACTCAAATACTTTTATTCTTTTTTAAATTACCAGAAGGATCATAAGTTTTTTTCATAGGATCAACATCAAAATGACTACAACAACAACAATAACAACAACAGCAGACCCAGTGCTTCGAGAGCTTCCGCATAAGTGAGGTCTGAGAGGGGTAGATGTATGCAGCCTTAACCCTTTCAGGTATAACCTTGCCGAGAGGCTGTTTCCTAGGACCCCCAACATTATAGGGTTGGCAATGTGAGGACTTCCCAGGAGGTCACCCACCTCGGTACTACTCTCGTCCAAACATACTTAACTTCGGAGTTTTAATGGGATCCGGTGCCTTAGTGCCTTGTAAATAAACCCTAACAACAAAATGACTGAATTGTCTTAAAATCTTTTCCACATAGTAGGTTTGATTTAAGGAAACCCCTTCCCAGATCCTTCATGTCAAATTTTGAATTTAGAAAAGATTTAATCTCAAGTACAACATCAACACTAGTCCAAAAATAAGCATGTTATCCACATATAAACAAATAATCACACATCCTTTATCACTGGTAGGGATGGCAATAGGTTGGGTTTTGGTCAAGTTTTCCTTCATTCAGATCCAACCCAGAAAAAACCCGACCTAACCCAAATCCAAAAAAATTCCATTTATTTCACAAAAATTCAATCCAAATCCAAATCCATCGGGTGAAATGGATAACTAATCCAAATCCATCACCCATTTAAATTATAAAATAAATTATAATATTATAATCTAATATTAACATATTATCAAGGATAAGGTAATATTAATACCTCAAAAGCAAATATTTGGATAAAACGTTATATTTTTTTCGTATTTTATTTAATATTTATAAATATAATATTGGACAATCATTCAAATACCTCTGAAGCAGCAAATTTTATATTGCTAAATCATGGTTCTATAAAAAAATATTATAGTGCCAAAATAAACTTCAAATTATTGACACAATAAAAAAGATGTTAGTTTCATATGTTAGACACTTAAAGATTTAGTAATTTTAAATTTTTTGCTAAATTAAGCATAACTTCGGGTCGGATTTGGGTCGGGTTTGATGTTATCCAAATCCGACCCAACCCAAATCCCATTTATCAATATCCAAATCCAAATTCATTTAAAACCAATTTTTTGGATCCAAATCTATCATAAATGGATCGGGTTAGAAGGATATCTGATGGATTTGGGTGCAATTGCCATCCCTAATCACTGGCCTTACAGCATACATAAGTATCACTATCATTAACAACAAAACCATCGCCAACAAGTGTGCTATCAAACTTTTGATGCCTCTATTTCAGTGCTTGCTTGAGACCGTACAGTGACTTCATTAACTTACATACTTTATCCTCTTTTCTTGGAACTTTAAACTCTTCGGGTTGTTCCATATAAATTTCTTTATCCAAATCACCATTTAGGAAAGTAGTTATACCATTCATTTGATAAATGACCAGATTATGAATACCAGCTAAAGCTATTAAGACCCTAATATTAGCAATTTTAGTCACAGGTGAGTAAGTATTAAAGGAGTCCACTTCTTTCTTTTGAGTATATCGTTTGGCTACAAGTCTAACTTTAAACTTGTCAATGGTACCATCAGCCTTTAATTTTTTTTTTTTTTTTTTTTCTGAACACCTACTTACATTGGTTTACATCCTTTGGTTAGATCTACAAGTTCCCACATACGGTTGCTCATTATTGAATCTAATTCATTGTTTATTGCCTCTTTCCATAACGCAACATCTATTGATTTAGTAGCTTCCTCATAGGTTTTATTATCTTCTTTTATTGCAAAGGCATAAACAAACTCTTCATGAATTTCATTATTTTTAGTCAAACTTGTTATAAAATTTGGACTCAAGGTTTTGCTTGTTCTAATCCTCTTGCTCCTTCTAGGTTCAGAAATCTCATGAGGTTAAAGTCTAGCTCGTTTGGTCAAGCATGCATTAGAACTCTCAACAACGAGTGATTTCATGGGAAAAATATGTTCAAAGAATTCAACATATCTAGATTGTAATATGCTATCAAGTACATAAGAACCATTAGACTTCAAAATGAACCTATATGCAATAGAATTGTGTGTATAACTAATGAAGATTGCATTTATGGTTTTGAGACCTATCTTGTCCCTCTTAAAGTCAGGTAGACCCACATTAGGAAGACACCCCCACACTTTTAGTTAACTAAGGTTCAGCACAAAGCCTTTCCATAGTTTACGAAGTGTTTTGTCTAACATTTTATGAGGTACACTATTTAGCACATAGCATGCAGATGGAATTGGTTCCACCCTCATGTTCATAGGTAAACCTGAACTTATCAACATAGCATTTGTTATTTCTTTTAAAGTTCGATTTTTCTTTCTCCTATACCATTTTGTTCAGGTGTGTAAGGACTGAGACTTCATGCATGATTCCATGTTCTTCACAAAATCTTTGAAAAGATCTAGAATCATATTCTCCTCCCCTATCACTCCTCACTTTCTTAATTTTCTTGTCTATTTGGTTTTCAACCTCGGCCTTATACATTTTAGACATTCTTCGGCCTCATCCTTAGTCCTAAGCAGGTATACTATCGTAAACATAAAATAATTGTCGACAAAAGTGATAGAATAATGTTTACCACCTTGACTTATAGTGTTTTTAAAATCTCCTAGGTCACTGTTTATTAATTCTAACAATCCCGTGGCCCTTTTATTTTTTATTAAAGGCCTTTCTGGGGTATTTAGCCTCCACACATATCTCACATTTTGTGAACTCTTTATTACTATTACTAGGGATTAAATTTAGACTTTTCAATTTTTTAATTGATGCAACATTCATATGACCTAATTTAACATGTCATAATTCAAGTGACTCGGCAATATAAGCAAAAGAATTTAGTTTATTCATGTTTTCAGCAACATTCAGCACAAACAAACCCTCAGTACAATATCCCTTTCCCACATATTCCCCATTTCTAGTTAGCACTAGCTTATCAAATTCAAAAGTTAGTTTTATACCACCCTTATTAAGCAGTGCACCAGAAACTAGGTTTCTACGTTAGGAACATGCAAAACATTATTCAAATATAATTTTTTTTTTTTTTCATAAGTTAGTTTGAGAAGAATCTTCATTTTATTGAGCACCGCCATTGAGCTTGAGTTGCCCATATACACAACCTCACCCTCACCCTCACCCTCACCCAACTTCTCATACTTAATAAATAGATACTTATTAGCACAAATGTGCTTTGTAGCCTCGGTATCTACGATCCACTCAATAGTGTTACCAAGAAAATTGACCTCTAAGATCATTGCAATAATGGTCTCTCTAATGGGGTCTTTAGTTAGGTGAGCGTGAGGTTTGTTAACCACAGGCTTCCCTTGTCCATGGCGTTTAGAGCACTTGAAGTAAGGATGACCCAGATTTCCATACACCCAACATTGACCTTTGAACTTTTTCACATCCTTTATAGAATTATGTTTTGTCTTTTTCTTTCCTTTAGGAAACTTCCCCTTTGGCTCACCGATACCTATGCCTTTTCTTATGGAATTCTCAACAAGATTAGCAGCAGAAAAAGAGTGAGAATAAACCTTTCTTTTGCCCAGTATTAGGTTTGCTTCTTCAATTCTAATGTTAGCTACAAGTTGCTTCAAAGTCAAGTCGTCCTTTTTGTGCTTGATCTTGTAATTGTCCCAAGGAGGTGGTAATTTCTCAAGCAAATAGGTTGCTTGCAGATGTTCACACCTAGGAATTCCTTCACTAAGAACAACATCAACCAATTTCTCATATTCATGGATTTTATCTATGTCGACTTTTCATCAGTCATAATATAATGTAATCAACAATTAGCAACATATTTCTTAGTTCCTATATCATCATCCCCATATTTACTTTTCAAGGTCTCCGAAATTTCTTTTGCAGCTTTATGTTTGTTATACAATTTGTAGAGAGCTGGGATCATATAAAAACAAATTACCCTTAGTAATTCTGTTGTCCGTTTCAAAGTTTCGATTTGCAACAGTAAGAGTAGGTTGGTACACATCATCAGGACACTTATCATCAAACAAAGTGTAATCGACTCTAAGTCGTTCTAAGAAAAACAACATCTTATCAGCCCATCCCATATAATTTTTCCCATCATGAAGAGCAATTCGAGAATACCTAAAGTTGCAGCAATAGATGACTAACCAGAGACAGCACATTGACCGAACATCATAAAGTTCGCCTTTAAATTGTTGGAAAAATGGATGATGTAAGGTCAACTTGGGAGAACTTAGGATAAACAGAAAACTCAAAGATGTGGAAAGGGATTACCACGCCATGGAAGAACCTTTGCCTTAAAGCCGAATTTTCCCCAACACCGTTACACACTAGCTTTTTGACAATCAACTCCCAAGATTAACTCAGTGACCGTAACACCCATATACTCGATCGTTATGGTATGGGAGAGCCTCAAACAATTCCCAACAAGAGAACAGAGACAAGAGAGTAGCAGGGAGAGAGAGAGATGATTGCCCCGCCCCCCGCCCCCCCCCCCCCCCCCCCCCCCCCCCCCCAAATCATATATTAAGAGTGACCTACTAGATATCTTTTGTAGGTAGATGTTGAGGGCACTGACTTAATGGCTGGAATTCAAAAGGTTTGTAACTGACCAATTCTTATGACTACATTAACTCAATCAGTTACACAAACATTAATCATGCCAACGACTAAGAATATTCCGGCAAGATTATTCCTCCAACAACTAGTAAAATGCCAACGGAAAAATATCTCTTGGATGCAAAACACTCCCACGCCCACGCCCACATCAGAGCCCGAGCCCACCAACCCAGCTCGGCCTGGCATGGAGTGTGGGCGGCACGAGCTCTCGTATGGTCCACCTTAGCTCCAACGGGAGCTTAACAACTTACCAAGCATAGTGGACGCTAGGATATTTATACAAGGTTTAATGTTCTCTCCAAATCAATTTGGGACACGATAGACAAGGGAAAGCGTTAGGCTCATTCTGCCATGTGGAACATACTACATAATATTTAAATGAGATAGGTTATTTTAGACAGGCTCTTATTACCTTCTGTCAATGTGGAATGCGAGATGAAGTTAATAACAAGTCTTTTGAAGCATATTTCTAACAAAAGCTATTTTAAAAACTTTTAGACATGTTTAATATTATTGCATATTTGTAATGTTGTTGTAAACTTATAGAGATATTATACTCTATAGGAAGGTAATAAAAAGACAAATTCAAATATAATTAACAAAAAATAACAAGTATTTTGTATCAGAACGAAACTATTTTTATTTAATCACTTTTTCTTCTTCTCGTTTCTTTCTCTCTTTTTTTCTCTCTTTCTTTTCTTTTCTTTTTTTCTTTTCCTTTTTCTTGTTACTGTTGCGGTGCACTAAGTATGTATTTATATACAAAGGAGGGGAGGGGGATGAGTCACAACATTTGAATCATAATTGTGACAAGTGTCATATTTTACCCCAATATCCATTTATATATATGTATATGTATATATACATAAATAGGTATTTTACATAATTTCTAATTTTCTATGATACTTGATAATATCCAAACTCGACTCTGAAATTCATACCCAAAAAATATCCAATATTTACAACACTCCCGCTTTGGATATTTTTCGTTATAACGGGACACAGTGTCCAAGTTAAATATGCTTGCCTCGTTGAAAACCTTGCTAGGAAAACCCAGTGGAAAAAATCATAGTGAAGGGAAAAAGAGTACAACTCATATTTAACTCCTCCTCATGTGAACATATTAGTAAGGGGCGTTTCTGAGTCGATGCATACCAACCTTATGAACTAATTTTTCAAATGTTAATGTCGGTAATGTCTTCGTGAACAAATCTGCCAGATTCTCACTTGAGCGAACTTGTTGAACATTTATTTCATCTATCTTCTAAAGCTCGTGTGTAAAGAAGAACTTCAGTGAGATATGCTTAGTTCTATCCCCTTTAATGTATCCACCTTTGATCTGAGCAATACATGTAGCATTATCTTCACATAGTATTGTTGGACTCCCCTTAATCGTTGGAAGACTGCATTCTTCTTAAACATGTTGAATAAGGGATCTCAGCCATACGCATTCCCTTCTTGCTTCATGAAGTGCAAGTATTTCAGCATGATTTGAAGAAGTTGTAGTTGTTGTTGTTGTCTGCTTGATAGATCGCCAAGATATAGTAGTGTCACCATAGGTGAATAAATATCCTTTCTGTGAATGGCCTCTATGTGGATCAAATAAATATCCTGCATCTGCATATCGAACCAATATCGGACTTGATTGTCTCCGATAGTATAATCCCATATCAGATGTACCACGGAGATATCGAAAGATATGTTTAATTTCATTCCAATGTCTCTGGGTAAGCGTTGAGCTATACCCTGCCAATAAATTAACTGAAAAGGCTATATCTAGCCTCGTATAGTTAGCAAAATACATCAGTTCACCTATTCCACTTAAATATGGCACTTTAGGGCCAAGAATTTCTTCATCATCCCCTCGAGGTCGAAACGGGTCCTTATTCACATCAAGTAATCGGATGACCATCGGGGTGCTAAACGGATGTGTCTTGTCCATATAAAAAGTTTAACCACTTTTTTGGTATAACTAGATTGATGGATTAAAATTTCACCAGTTAAATGCTCTACCTATAGGCCAAGACAATATTTTGTCTTTCCGAGATCTTTCATTTTGAATTCTTTTCTCAGATATGTAACAGCTTGTTTAATCACTTCAGGTGTTCCTATGATGTTTAAATCATCAATATAGACTGCTATTACAGCAAATCCACAATTCAATTTGTTAACAAAAACACATGGGCTAACTGGATTGTTCACATATCCTTCTTCTAGAAGGTATGTAGTAAGACGATTGTACCACATTCACCCTGATTGTTTCAATCCATACAGTGATCTCTGTAATTTAATTGAACACAGCTCTCGAGGTTTTGAGCTATATGCTTCTGGTATTTGTAGCCTCAGGGACTCTCATATAGATATCATTATCAAGTGATCCATATAGGTAAGCCGTTACTACGTCCATAAGACGCATGTGGAGTCATTCAGAGACTGTCATGCTTATTAAAAATCTAAATGTAATTGCATCCATTACAGGTGAATCTGTCTCTTCATAGTCAATTCCTGGCTTTTGTGAGAAGCCTTTAGCTACAAGTCGTGCTTTATATCTCACGCCTTCATTCTTTTCATTTCTTTTTCGCAAAAAAACCCATTTGTAGCCTACGAGTTTCGTGTTTTCAGGCGTTTGGATTACAGGTCCAAAAACTGCACGTTTCGCAAGTGAGTTTAACTCTGCCTGTATTGCTTCTTTTCATTTTGGCCATTCATCTCTTCTTTGACATTTTTGAAGAGATTTAGGTTCAAAATTTTCACCTTCTATGGTCAAATTAGTGGCCACATTGTATGCGATCACTTGATCGAGAATTATTTCATTTCGATTCCACCGTATGCCAGTAATGGCATAATTTATCGAGATTTCTTCATTCTCGACATTTTCATCACTTTTACAATTTTCATGTATTTGATACCCTCAAGGAGCCACTTCGCCCTTTGTTTCTTTTCCTTGGATTTGCATTTGTACCACTTTATGGGTTCTCTCTTCAGGAGTTTTAATAAAGGAGTCAACTTGTTCATGTTGCTCTCTTTTCTTTCTTAGATTCTTATCTTTAGAACCAACAGGTCTACCACGCTTTAGGTTTGCAGTAGATGTATTTGCCAATGTCTTAGAAGACTGTTCGTTTGGAATATCAATTTGAACGGGGGCATTTATAGCTGGGACATGTGACTTGGTCACTCTTTTCGTGTCAACGAATGCATCTTGTAATTGATTCGCAATATTTTGTAAATGGATAATCTTCTGGACTTCCATTTCACATTGATTCGTACGTGGATCAAAATTTGATATAGATGATGCATTCTACTCTATTTCACGCTTTTCTAGCTTTAGCATTTCTCCCCCTAATTTTTGGAGCATTGTTTCGTCAAATTTATAATCTGTAAGCCGTGCAGTAAAAATATCTCCAGTCAATGGTTCAAGATATTTTATAATTGACGGGGACTCAAACCCAATATAAATTCCCAGTCTCTTTTGGGGACCCATCTTTGTGCGCTGGAGTGGAGCAATTGGAACATATACCGTGCAACCAAAAGTTCGTAGATGAGATATATTTGGTTCTTGACCAGACACAAGTTGCAATGGAGAATATTTATGATAAGCAGCTGGCTTAGCACAAATAAGTGCGGTAACATGCAATATAGCGTGTTCCCATGCAGAACTAGGCAGCTTTGTTTTCATGAGCAATGGTCTAGTAATTAGCTGCAAACATTTAACCAGAGATTCTGCAAGACCATTTTTGTGTATGCTAGTGAGCCACAGGGTGCTCAACTGTAATCCCAATTGACATACAATAGTCATTAAAAGCCTGGGACGTAAATTCTCCTGCATTATCAAGACGGATCTTCTAGATCACGTAATTCGAAAATTGAGTCCGTAATCGAATTATTTGTGCAAGGAGTCTCGCAAATGGCACGTTGCGAGTAGATAATAGGCAAACATGTGACCAATGTGTTGAGGCGTCTATCAACACCATAAAATATCGAAATGGTCCATACGATGGAATAATAGGCCAACATATATCTCCTTGTATTCTTTCCAGAAAGTTAAGAGTTTTATCCCAATTTTGGTTGAGGATGGCCTAGTAATTATTTTGCCTTGAGCACAGGCAGCACATGAAATCTCATCAGGAGAAAGAATTTTCAGGTTCTTTAATGAATGCCCATGAGAACTTTCAATAATTTTTCTTATCATCGTTACACCTGGATGGCAAAAATGGCCATGCCACAGGGTGAACGTTTTGCAATCAGTTAACTTCTAGTTAACCACTGAATTTGATTCAATCGGGTTTATATAAATATAATATAACCCGAAAGAAAGTGCTTACAATTTTTTCACTATTTTCTTTCTTCCTGAAGTAAGCGACGTAATATAAAGATATTCTTTATCGCCCTCATTTATTGTCTCAATATGATAACCATTGCAACGAATATCTCTAAAACTGATCAGGTTTCTATGTGATCTGCTGAAAAATAGAGCATCGCTTATGTTCAGTTGTGTCCCTTCAGGGAACATAACATGTGCTCTTCCGGAGCCTTCAACCAAATTTGAAACACCCAATATTATATTAATATTCGATTCAGCTAATCGTAGTTGAGAGGAATATATATATATATATATATATATATAATAGTGGGATTTCATTTAAAGATAGTGTGTGTCGTTGCACTGTCTGCTACAGATAAATCTCCATCTTTGATCAAATCCATGTTTCTATAAAATGTATATATATTAGTGGGATTCCATTTAAAATTTTATTAGAAATAACTCATTAAAATAAAATACCAAAACATATTATTTTATTACACACACCCCAAACTATTTTATATACATCAAAAGTAGGACAAACTTAGTACAAAAGATACAACAGAAAACATAAAACTTTATTCCAGTTTAACACTTCCATTGACTATTAGGTGATCAATTCTCCCACTAGGGTCCTCAAAAAAATCAGAGACATCAAGATATGTCACATCAAGTGGAGAATGATCTTCAGCGAAATTTGTTTCTGGGAGCTTTTCTTTTCCTTTCAATGATGCTTGATATAGCTTCTCCAAATGATCAGGCATACGACAGCTACGCGACCAGTGGCCTTTTGTGCCACATCTGTAACAACTTGTTTCAGCGACTTTCGACGAATTTGGCTGATTGGTTTTCTCCCTTTTATTTTTCTCTTCATTGTTGCCGGACCCCTTAAATTTTGGTCCATTTTGATTATCTCGTCCACGACCACAACCGCGCCCACGACTACAGCCACGTCCGCGACCACGACCACGGCCACGGTTATATGTATTATTTTCATGAGAAGCAGCATTCACTTCAGGGAATGGCTCTGACCCAGTTGGTCGTGACTGATGATTTTTCATTGACAATTCATTGTTTTGTTCAGCAACAAGAAGGCATTGAATTAACTCTGAGTATTTTTTGAAATTTCTTTCTCAATATTGCTGCTGCAGGAGCATGTTCGAGACATGAAAGCCGAAAATATTTTTTCCAACATATCCTCCTCAGTAATATTTTCACCGCATAATTGCAGTCGGGAGGTAATACTAAATACCACAGAGTTATAATCGCTTACAGTTTTAAAATCCTGTAGCCGCAGGTGAATCCATTCATAGCGAGCTTTAGGGAGGATCATATATTTCTGATGATTAAACTTCTCCTTTAAATTAAACCAAAGGATAAGTGGGTCCTTTACTATAAGATACTCGGCTTTCAATCCTTCGTGGATATGATGCCTCAGAAATATCATAGCTTTTGAGCGATCCTGCAGAGATGTGCTATTACCCTTTTTAATCGTATCTTCGAGATTCATAGCATCAAGATGAATCTCAGCATCAAGGATCCAGGGCAAATAATTCTTACCACTTATATCAAGGGCAGTAAAGTCAAGCTTTGTTGGATTAGCCATTAGAAATAACAAAGGTTAGGATAAAAAAAACTTTACCTCAAGCTTATGATAATCTTCGTTTGGCTAGAGACTCGTACTGATAACATATTGTAAAACTATAGAGATATTATACTCTATATGAAGGTATTAAAAAGACAAACCCAAACAATTAATGAAAAATAACAAATATTTTATATCAGTACAAAACTATTTTTATTTAATCTCTTTTTCTTCTTCTGGTTTCTTTCTCTTTTTTTCCCCCTCTTTCTTTTCTTTTCTTTTCTTTTTTCTTTTCCTTTTTCTTGCTGTTGTTGCCGTGGACTGAGTATGCATTTATATACAAAGGAGGGGAGGGGATGAGTCACAATATTTGAATCATAATTGTGATGAGTGTCATATTTTATCTCAATATTTATTTATATATATGTATATGTATATATATATAAATAAGTATTTTATATAATTTTTAATTTTTTATGATATTTAATAATATCCAAACTCGACTCTAAAATTCATGTCCGAAAAATATTTAATATTTACAACATATACTTAATTTTTCTTATTTTGTATTCACAATTTTCAATAAACCTAAAAAAAAAAAAAAAAACTTATAATAACAAACAAGAAAAAATTATTTGCAAAACAGCAGGAAACAAGCAGTAGAGAGAGGTATGAGCAGTTGTTTTATATTAAATGGCAGAGCCTTTCCAACAACACTCACAGACCCTGCTTTTCCACTTCGCTCCTCCATTCAAACGAAGCGTTTTAGAGAGAGAGAGAGAGAGAGAGAGAGAGAGAGAGAGAGAGAATCTCAGAGCATATGGATGTAGTGCTGGAAACTGATCAGCAAGCGAAGCTCTTGTGAATTCTCAATTTTCAATCTCTGATTTCTGTACTCTGCTCCACCTCCAGGTATGTCCAATCTAATTTGAAACATCTCCATGACATGTACTTCACACGTGAATCTAGTAAAAATAAAAACTTGTATTAGAAGTATGAGTGAGGTTGGATCAGATATAAATGTTGCAGGTTACTTTATTTGATATAAATTAATGTTTTAGGATGGAATCTCGGTTAGATTTATGCGTCAATTTAAAGTAGGTCGAATTCGTTAGTTGCACCTTATGATATTTCACCATCATTTCAAAATCTTAGGTCTTGTTTGATTGTTAGTGGATTTGAATTCTTCTAGAAAGTTGTAATTTTTAAAAATTTAATTTCTATTTTAGTTGAAGTATAAAAGTGTTTGATTATCATGATCAGAAATAAAATTTCTTTGAAATTTATTTTTTTATTTTATTTGATTGATACAATTTTCTGTGAAATAAAATTAAAATGACTATAATAACAACAACCAATCTTCCAATTTCATTCATCGAAGGGGTATATGTAAAAGGGTAAAATCGTAACAAATATTATCCATTGTAACAAGGAAGCATATTTTTGCCTTACCATTGATATAGAGACACTAGCAAAAAAAAAAAAAAAATTTAATAGATAGCAGTACGCTTATATTCCATAGCACATACTATCCGTTGTAACAAATATTATCACTAATTATCCGAAAACAATAATCCATGAGCTAATCCTACGATACTTCATATAAGGACAACTAAGCAAAATATTTCAAACACTAATCAATGAGCAAAATAATGGCAATATCATTTGACAATCTGACAAATAGTTCACTGAGCAACTCCAATGTACATAATTATCCAAAAATAAGAAAGCACATTCAAAACGTAAAATTGTCATATTTAAGAATTATACAGGATAAAAGTGCCATATGAATCAACAATAAATTAGAACTTACTTAGAGGGTAAGTAAGTTACTTCTTTTTGATGCCATATCTTGCTAACTTTCTGGCAATCAAACAAAAGGTTAAATTTTTACTTCTTATAAATTCTTATTTGTCGTAATATTTGTGTTAGAAATTAATTAATTAGAAACTTAAATTATTAAGTGGAAACCTAAAATGATTTAAAAACCTGTGTTTCTGATCACCTTAATCTGTTGTACTTTTCAATTTTTTCGCTGAAAGTTGAAACATTGTGGGATTTTCTGATCATTTCTTTGGATTTTTTTTTTCTTTTTTATTTTTACCATTTATCCATGTGCTCTTCAGTTATTAATTAGTACTCAGTTTGTAAGCAATTTACTTGCTGGATTTTCCACAATAATACTGGAGGTAGCGTCAAAGAATCAACCTTCCCATAAGTTTAAATTGATGGGTAAATATTCAAGATTAGTTTTATATTTTAACATATCCCCTCATGTAAATGCGCGTAGAGATTGCATGGGCTCACCATATACTATTAAAGTGGGAGCTGTTGGAATTCGAACTCGTGATCTCTTAGTCATAAGGCTATAGTACCATATTAAAGAACCAACTTTTACAAAAATTTAAGTTGATAGGTTAAAGCCTTTAATTAGTTTTATACTCTGACAGTTAGGAAATCAATATCCTGAGAGTCTCTTAAATAATTGTACAATCAATGTACATAAGTACGTTGTTCAGAAAAAATGTACATAAATACTATATAATTAAAGGGTCAAAAGTAGTTTTTTTTTCTTTTTTTTTTTTTTTGGTTTTTTATACTTAAATCATAGCTTGAAAATGTTTTTTTTGTTATGACTTTTTTTTCCTATTTTCTATTTTCTAGTTCCAGTGCAAACTAAAAATAAGATAAAGATTGTTGTAAACATTTATATATCTTGCAAATTCTTAAAATTCTATAAATAGAAAATAATATTAATAATATCCTTAAAATTTATTCAAACTATATATTGTAATGATTCCTATAGTTACTAATTAATATTCCTATAGTTGACGTTGTTTCATATTTGCAGGCTTCAGCCGTGTCCTGGGGTATGCCCTTTGTAGCTTGTACTAATTTTTCTTTCATCTATATATTTTGCTGACTTACCCAAAAAAAAATACTAATTAAGGTTCTATAAATATGTGTAACAATGATTCCCAAAAGGAGATCAAGGACTTGTTTGGCATTTCTAAGAAAAAAATAGTTTTTTTTAGAAACACTTTTTGTAAAAGCACTTTTGTAAAAAGTGCTTTTTCAAATAGCAATTTATGTTTAGCCCAACCAGTAAAGAAGTGCTTATTGTAGCATTGTAAGTATTTGGCCAATGTTTAAGAAATTATTTTTTTTTCTATAAAATTAATAGAAAGGACATTAATAGAAGTCTTTTAAGTTGAAAACAATCACCCAAGAACCATTTCAAATATTTAATATATTTTTTAAATATTTAAAATAGTTTTTGCGCTATTTACAGTATTTTCTAAATATATAAAATATCTATTAAATACTTAAAGTAATTTTTAATATTTTTAAAATATATTTTCAATATTTCAAAAATATTTTTTTAATATTTTAAAAATATTTAGTTTTTAAAAGAAATTAAAATATTTTTCAAAGATTTAAAATATTTTTTCAAAAATTTAAAATATTTTCTAAATATCATAAATATATTATTAATTATTAAAATATTTTTTCATATTTAATAATTTTTTAAGATATATAATCTATTTTTCAAATATATAAATTATTTTTCAAATGTATAAATTGATTTTTAAAAATATTAGCAAACTAAAAAATACCAAAATTTCTCAATTTTTTTAATTTCTGCTTCCCCTTTTGCTTAAAAAAGGAAAAGCTCCAAATTTTTACTTCTGTTTAAAAGTAAAAAAGTAGAAAAATAGCTTCTAGTTTTTATTAAAAAAATACTTTTCTACGGTTGTTAAATATTATCCAAATATCAAAAGAGTGCTTTATTCAAAAAAGAAACCCTTTTTTTAAAAAATAAGTTAAGTCAAACAGGTCCTTACTTAAAAACTAGTGCCTAATTATGCTTAATTAGAAAGGGTAAGGGTAAAATTATTCATATTTTTCTTAAAATATTACTCTACCTCATTTACTCCCAACTTGGGGTTAAAAAAATGGAGATAAGAGTGTAATGGGAGGTAATTGAAGGTGGGGAAGGCGCGCCTGCGCCCCCCCCCCCCCCCCCCCCCCCAAAAAACCAATTATCCCTACTTCCTTTATCCTCTATTAACTTGTTGCCAAATAAAAAGTAGAGAATAAGCTTCATGTGATATATATATATACGGGCACAATTATTATGAGAGGGTGAGAAGGCTAAATCTTGGCTATCCATTGCAATGAACGGCCGACATTGGCCCTTTTCTTTTGGGGGGTCCAAAAAAGATAATAATAATTTCTCTCAAACCCTTCCTTTCTCTCTCTCACCCCCGTCAACTACCGCCATAGCTGGTCAACACTGTCGCCCGCCTGCCACCCCTCTATTTTCTCTCTACCCCCATATCCCTTCACTCCCCGCTGCTCGTTCGCACAGACCGTCCATAGCCCCTCCTTTTCTCTCACTGGCGGTTGGCAGGGGATGAAGGGATAGGTAGGCGGGCGGGGATGAGGGTGAACAGATATGAGGGAGAGAGAAAAAGGAGAGACAGCGGATGTGTGGTGGCGGCAAGGGGTGGGGGTTGAAGGGATATGGAGGAGAGAGAAAAGGGTATTAGAAGAGAGAGAAAAATGAGGGAAGGTAGGCGGACGGCAACAGTGGCAATAGATGGTGGGGGGTGCAGGGATATGGAGGAGAGAGAATAAGGAGCAGCAGCAGACGGGAGGCAGAATTGACTGGTGTTGATAGCGACGGGCGGTGGGGGTGAAAGGGAGAAAGGAACGGTTTGGAAGAAAATTATTATTATTCTTATTATTGGACTCCTATTAAAAAAACAGAGGCTAATCTTGGCTGTTTATTACAATGGATGGCCAAGGTTTACCCCATCACTCTCTCTTCTTCTCATAAGAATTATGCTATATATATATATATATATAGAGTGGCGTTTTTATGAAGGATTGAAAGCGTAATAGGGGCGAATCATGGCCTTTTATTGTAATGGACACCAAGATTTGTTGGACAATAAAAAAATAACAATTTATGGTTACGATTTGTTGAGTATTGAAAAAAAATAATAATAATTTTCCTCCCTTTTCCCTTTTTCTTTATGTCCCATAAAGGGGTATGGGCCGTAAATTATTATTATTATTTTTTTAATGTTCAACAAATCTTGGCCGTTCATTACAATTGAGGGTTAAGATTTACCCCTCTTACGCTCTCACCCTCTCATAAGAACACAACTATATATATATATATATATATATATATATATATATATATATATATATATATATGCGAAACAAATCACTGCACCAATGCCTTTTAGCTCAAAAATTAAGAGTTGCTCAAATATGTAAAGAGAGGGTTAGTTTCATATTCATAAACAAAAGTTCTATATGTGTCAATCATAGTAAGACTCATACATATACATAAACATATATAGTCTAGTGATGGACGGAGGCATGATTCAAGCTTTGTACTAGGACGGGATATCCATACATAATTCCCCAGGCATTCTCTTTACTCCTTTTTTTTTTCTGAAGAAAATAGTAGGACTCAATTATGATATGCACTTCTTAAATTGACCAAAGGGGTTTAATAGTATTATTTGCCATTAAATTTACAAAATGTTCACAAATTATTGTATGCTAGAATTTTATATAAAATTTTAGTTTGTTTGGCGCAAATTTAGATTCTAAAAATTGATTTTCTTTTTCTTTGTTGTTTTAACGCGCATTCTTCAATAGAAAAGACTTTTTGAGAGAAAAAGTTCCCCCCAAAGAGTCAAAAATAACTTCCCTTGTAAAATGGAGGAATCATCATTCCAAAGTCTCAATGTATTCTTCAGTTCGAGTTTGAATCAAAACAAGTTTATATTAGTTATAAAAAAGGTATAGGGTGATTAGTAAAAGATGTTTCTTTTAAAATAACTAAGGAATATCATAAGTTGGGAAGATATTTTCCGTTGAAATAAACGGCGAAAAAAACCTACATTGGAATTTGATTTTCCTTGGAAAAATTTTTCCAAGAAAAAAAAATGTTTTCTTGAGGAAAAAGATTTCCCCTCCAACAATCGGAGCCCAAGTCTTATAATAATTGCTTACAGGTTATGAATACAAGTAGAATTCTTTTTTGTTTTTTGAATATTAGAGTCTTTTCTGAAAAATAGCTTTTTAAAGGTCAAGTGAGGACTAGTATATCATTTTTAATATAAATTTTGGTACAATTTCATTTTGTTTTATATCCTATTGGAGACTTTTTTTTTCTTTTTTTTTTTTAAAATTGGATACAAATCTAACCTGAGCAGTACGAAAACAAAGCAAAGAAAAAAGAGACAAAACAAAAACAAAAAGCCAAAAAATAGAAATCACAAAGATCCCATGCGTCTACTAACCCGACGTTGTCTAGCAATCAGACCCTAAGGCAATGCACCACAATTTCAGTATCACGACACTAAGTCAACTTCCAAACTTCCAACTCTTCATTTTCAAAGATTATTCTATATTATCCTACCCATTATAAAAAAAAAAAAAAAAAAAGCGAGATTCATACTTTTTTATTGAACTTTCCAATCAAATGGAGGAAGGTCCTTTGATTAAACTTTTTTTTTTTTTTTGTTATTGGAGATTTGGTAATAATAATTTTTGGATGCACAAATAAAACGCAATTATGATTTGAATTGCACCAAGCTTGAAAGCTAGCTGCCTTTCGAGGGTTTTAATCATGATAATTAGGGGTCAACTATAACTTTTTTTTTTTTTTTTTGCTATAATTATTCTCTTGAGTAATGCATAGCAGTTAATTAATTGATTAATCCCACATAAAAGAAAAGAAAAGGAAAAGGAATATACCCAATGCCTCAAAGGCTCCCGACTATGCAGGGTCTAATGGGGGCGGATGTACGCAGCCTTCCCCTTTCAGGGTGTTAACATGAAGAAAGACTGTTTCCCAGTGCCCCCAACCTAAGGGTGAGGACTTCCCAGGAGGTCACCCATCCTGGTACTACTCTCGCCCAAGCACGCTTAACTTCGGAGTTCTAATGGGATTCGGTGACGGCGTGTTGGTGCCCTCTTTGGTGATTAATCACACATGATTATTCAAAATAGAATTCGCTATTACCTTTTTGGATTGTTTTTTCCTATTATATTTATATTAAATTAGTCTATATTTTTAAGTTGTGCTAATTTTAGACCTTATATAATATAAAAAATTAATATAACTTATACGGTCAAATTAAAACTAAGTTGTGACAGAGATTTTAATAGTATATTGTATTATATGAGAATTTTTTTCATAATAGATTTCAAAAGGAACATTTTATTTCAAAAAACAAATTATTTTGTTATAGTTTGAATGAAAAAAAAAGTTCAATTTTTCATTAGAACTAAATTAAAACAATTTGAATCAACAAGGATTGAATTAACACCGTAGACAAAACATGTATGCTTATATCATAAATAATGTTACCATGAAAGAAACTTGTCAAATTATTGTTAGATAATTACTTAATATTATCTTCATTATCAAATCTCTTGGCACATGTATAGTATTTAATCTTAAGAGTAGTTAAGTTGAATATATAAAACATTTTTTTTTTTTAAATTTCTTGTGCTCTAGGATCTAAAATTTTGATGTATTCACATATCTAATATGTTGTCAAATTAAATTGCATGTATCAAAATTTTAAAATTTTTTTTTAATGTAGAGACACGTTATACGAAGAGCTTATGTGTTCAAATCTTGCATAGACTTGAATCTAAAATTTTAATTTTACCCTACAATTTAATCTTAACATACAATAATTCATATACTTGCTGACAACATCAAAAATAAGTTAATCAAGCTCAACAGTATAGAGATAACTTATCTGCTTATATAACAATAATAACAACACAAGAACTTAGTATCTCGAAAGGAACTTATCTGCTCACAAGTTTTACAATAATCATGAATTTTATTCCCGTAAAAAATAATATCCTTTCAAAATAATTAGAGCTTTCTACCATATTTTCGACCTACATCGAATGGACCTGATTGACCTATTTAATGAACGTATATACTACATCTAAGCTACCTTTACATTGACACAAATAATATGATGTTTTATTGGCTTGAACAATAACTAGAGTGTGGTTGATCAATTCAGAGATCTATCGTGAAGGTAGTTGTTGTGTTTTGAGCCGTTTTAATTTGTTATAACTCAATTTTCAGATTTAGAAGGAATTCCTTGTTTGTGTTAATTGATCGCTTACTAATGTTTAGGGTTGTTGTTGTTGCTTGAATAATAATTGTTATTGTTAGAATGGTGATGTGACTTGCAGTCAATAATACTACTAAAATTTCACAAGACTGCTCTGAGATTAACAATTTTATCTTGATAATAACATTAGCCATATTTAGACATCTTTAATTTTATCAATATGACAAAATGTAACCTAATAGAATTTACAGTCTTCCTGGCTTATAATTGAGGCAAGGTGTGGGTCTATAATGGACCCAAGTGTAGTTACATTTGGAAACCCATAACTAAGATGTTCGGGGCTTTAGGCAAACGTTTTAAATAAGACCCTTCATATACAATAAAATTTCTCTTAACAACATAATACTAATACAACAATTATAACAATTTTTAATCATAAAAATTATTAATTACACACCCCCTAAAATTCGGGGCTCCAAGCAGTTATTGGGTCTCGTTTGGTTGCCACAAGAATTAAATTCCTACAGAAAGTTGTATTTCATATGAATTCAATTCATGTGTCAACTTCTCATGAAGTGGGTAAAAGATGTTTGGTTACCGGGATGAGAAATACAATTTCCTTGAAGAAGCTAGTTGAAAACAAAGGAATTAGAACTTACCTGAGGGGTGACTAGGTGAGTTATTTCTTGTGTTTTGAAGGAATTGGAAATTGCTATGCAATTTGTGTTTCCTATATTTTGTCAACTTCCTGTCAAGCAAACAAGAGACCATATATGCATTTCCTATGAATTTCGACTTTTTATATTTACTTCCTGCATAACAAATGAGACCTTAGACTGCTCAGGTTACGGTCCGGCCTGACTAAGAGCATGGACATACTTATAAAAATAATGAAACAAAATTACCGGCGGTGTAGGTGGTGGGAATGTAACTTTAAAGGGGCAAATCATGTGTGGGTGCATGAGAGGGCATGTGTGTGTATACGTGCCAACAGACAATTAGAATCCTCCATTGTTTATGTCTTACTTTGGGGACATCCTCAAAAGCGATGGCATTTGGTTTGGTCTGGCCACTCATCAGTCCCTGTCTTTTTTTTCAATAATTAGAGAGATAATTCTTAATATAAGGTCGGTGTATTTATTGACGTAGAGCTCGAGAAACCTAGCCGAGTGGAAAAAATAAAACAAATATTGCAATAAACCCCAAAACACCTAGGACACCTGTACGAGATGACTACCATCATGTCAACTCCTAAAATGCAAAAACATGCCTCAAAAGTACCTATACGTCTATTCCGCACCAACTCTTGAGACACAAAAGCCAAATAAATTGCACATATACCTACTAATAGTAATGGATCACACCAAACTCACGAGATCTTGTTGGGGTTCCGTTTTTCTTAATAATAGTAATTGATACTTAATTTCATTTTTTTTCCCCTTTTAAACGGTAAAAAGATATAGTAATGTCCTAATAAAGCCACTAACATCCGGAGAGGAGAAGAGATAATGAGATTTAGATCGACAACCAAGTGCCTACAGATTGAGTAAGCTAATCACTATAACGAGCCCAACAGTTCAATTGATGTTCAATACGACTATAAGATGGGCAACTGTATAAGCAATGTACATATAACCAACCCACAATAATAAAAATCTTAAAAAATGAAGCAAATTTATGAGACTTAAAACTTAAGGGTAGGGAAAGAGGAACTAACTTCTAGAAAACTGGATCGTCCTGGAGTTACACTCAAGTTACTTGAGGTGAACAATTCAATTCGTCTTGTTTGGCAAGCTCGATGGTTTTTCCTTTCGCTTCTTTTTGGAGTTGGATTATGTTAGGATATGAAATTCATTTTTAAATTTTGCTTATAAATTTAATATTATAAATATTTGACTAAATTATTATTATTATTAGATTAGGATCTAATTACTTCAATTATTAAGGGTTTATTTAGAATGTGGTAATACTTTCTTATTTTTTTATTTTTTTTTCAATTTTCTTCTATTTCTGGTGAAATTGAAAATAGAAAATTAAAATTAATTTTCTATAAAATCTAATTTTAAACTTTTAAAATCTGAAATCTGTAAATTATAATGATTTTAAACGGATGTAAATTAGAGATTGGATAATCTTAAAAGTGTTTTTTTTTTCTTTTTTCTTTTTTTTTTTCTTTTTTGCTTTTTGTTTTTTGGTGGGAGAAAGTGGAGTATGATGTTTACACCTGGTTAGGGAGGCCTGACGCAAATTCGTGGCTCACAATCCTCAACTATTATTATGATGACATGACCCACAAATGGACACTATCATAATCTAGATAATTCTAAATTTGTTTATATTCAAATGTAAAATTATTTTTTTAATATATACTGTCAAAATTCATGCATAGGATCAGATAAAGAGTAAATTCTAGACAAAAAAGAGAGTAGAACTAAAAAGAGAAAATAAAAACAAAACCTCAAAAGCGCGAAAGTCATAAAAATTACAATGAATTGACCTAGAAGGCATAGCAAACACGAACAATTAGAAGGAGGACAGCTGCTAGACTTTAAAAGACTGAAATTAGACAAAAACAGAAAAAATCTCCCAAGCAGGTACCAATCAAGCAACAAAAAGCCATGCAACCACCGGCCACCAATGAAGGCAACGAACATACATCTAAATCAATAAAAGAATATCAATAACTTCAAAAGCTTCCCCGCCTGAACTTAGCAACTCCATGAGCCCTAACAACAAGACCAACACATCGAGTCCAACCAAAAGAAAAGTGACGCCCCTAAAAGATTGTGCAAGACTCATATAGTAATGCTTTTTAACTAGTCTACTTTGATCTTATTTGTCCAACAAAGAAATTGTCTTAATAATCTCTTATTGGTCTCCGCCCACACCTAATCCCCAACATAGAACAAACCTCCCTAGTCTTCTTTGGTCTACCAACTCGGCCTCATTAACTGCAAGCAGCTTAGGCTAGCATTGCACATCCTCCTCATGAATCATGTCTGTAAGGAGCTCTGGAGGCAAGCACTTGGTTTTCTTATCACACTTGTTTCTGGCTCTTCAACTCTTTATAAGGTTTAACTATAAGTTCACGAATTTAAACTGCTCAAACACCATTTGATTCTTCTTTTTCCTTTTAGATCTAGAACCTCTACAAACCTTAACTTGCTCAATCATGTCATTAACACCAAGCTGGCAAGAGGATTCTTCATTACCAAGATTAACAAAAGCCGCATCTCAACCAAAAAAGGGCAAGTAAAGGGACCCAAAATACATATTGTCATTAGAATGGATGTAATGATCTATGCCTAAAGGCAGAGAAGGGTGATGATGGCTCGAAGTTTTTCCTGCCAAGGCCTGATCAATAGCAATAGGAGTTACCAAACTATCCCTTCTGATATCAACATAGTACTCATCACTCTCAGACTCATGCCTTTACGGGAGTGCGGAACCCTGTGCTACATCATCTAGGGGTTGTTCCTCCAAAGTTTGGCCCCCTTGTTCAACATTGGCTATTGCAAGACGTCCAATAACCCCGTCTACCAAAAATATAAAAAGTATGTCTTACTAAATTTACTATGTCGTCTAGAACAAGTTGCATAGCTAGGTCATACATAACTTCTTCCTTAACGATTATGAAATGATATTAATTGACCAAACTTAATATTAGCCGAACTCAAAACCAATCTGATTTGCCCTAGTTTGAGGTCTAAATTTACTCATCATAAATCTAGTGGACATAGAAAGGTAGGGTTTGAGAAAGAAAAGAGGCGGGGCCAATGAGTGAGAAAATCCAAAGACATTTTTGAAAAGAAAAAAATAAAGAGATTTCTTTATATCCCTTTTCATAGAACATGTTTAAAACATAGTCAATTTTCAACAGGTTGTTGTCTATTTTTCTTTTAGGGCATGTTTGGTAAGGGGGTTAACAGGGGGTTGATGTTTATTATTAACATTTAATTCATTAAAAAGTTTACAACCATTGCACTAAGCCTCCTTAGTGCAACATTCATAGCAAGGGCAAGGTTAAAAATTTTTGAACTTGTTTATTGACTTGGAAATTTGAATATTATAAAAATGTATTTTATATATTTAAAAATTATTTAAATATTTAATAAAGTATTCTAAATATTTTAAAAATATTTAATATTAGAAAATTATTTTAAAAATTCAGAAAATATTTCAAATATATAAAAATATTTTAAATATTATTATAATTATATATTTAAAAAATATTCTAATATAAAATATAAAAATATATATAAAAGTTCAATAGTTAAAATATATAATAATATTCAGCTGGCCTCATCACTGTCGTCATTAAGTGAGATCTGATGGTTCAAATAAGTCCAAACAAACACAATCTCCAGTGTTGGTTGTTCGACATATGTGCAACCAAAAGTCACAAGATGAGGACACGCATGAAAAGCTTCTGTGAGAAGCTTTATAGTTTATGGGTAGATGTAGTACACGGGCAGCATGTACTACAAGGTTAGGGCAGGTAAATATGCAAATAGGGTAGGGGTAATAAGGACAATACCCTTCAAGCAATATTTGAATTCTGATCACATATTAAACTCTGGGTTTCACTCAAACTCCTTATATCAAGTGATGTGTTTTATTAACTGTAATAACCCTATTAATAGCTAATCTCATTTTAACTCATTTTAAGCCTAATCTCTACATTATTAGACATAGTTTAGGTCATATACTTATCAATTAGGATATAACAATCTCCACCTTGGTATTTATATGAACTAACCATTGGAACCTCTCTAGAAATAAGGAGCATTTTCACAAACACTTCACCCTAGATTCCAATCCATTTGGACAAGCTCAATAAATCGAGTAAACTTCTCTAAAGGAAGGGACTTTGTACCAATGTCTGCGGGGTCATCCTCCGTATTAATTTTGAGAAATTCAATTTGGTTATCATCAAGTTGGTCCATGATAAAATATCTTCTTACAGCCAAATGCTTAGTTTTATCATGAAAAACTGGATTCCTACATAAGGCAATAGCTGATTGAATATTTGAGTATATTTTGGGCGATCCTAGGTTAAGCTTAATTTTAGACAATAAGCCACTCAACCATATCCCTTCTTTAATTGCATCTGATATAGCTAGAAACTCATATTTTGTAGTTGAAAGTGGGGTTAAAGTCTGTATCTTTGACCTCCAATTTATGGCTCCACCAGTTAAAGTAAAGAAATAGGCAGAGGTAGATCTCCTTTTATGTAGATCACTAGCAAAGTCAGAATCAACATTTCCAGTTAGCCTAAGATGTCCTTGGTCTCTACCAAAGGTTAGGCCTAAGTTTATGGTTCCTTTGACATATCGAAGTAACCATTTTACACCATCCCAGTGGACTTTACCAAGATTTGACATAAATCTTGACAAAAAAAACTCATAAAAAAGCTAAAGCAGGACTAGTGCAGGTCATAGCATACATTGATGACCCTAGAGCATTAGCATATGGAATATTACTCATTTTAAGCTTTTCTTGTTCTGTTTCAAGACACTGTTTTGCAGAAAATTGATACTGAGATGCCATGGGTAGTTTAATAATCTTAGAATCATACATGTTAAACCTTTCAAAACTTTAGTTAGATAGTGGCTTTGATGTAAGTGGACTATTTTATGTGATCTGTTTCTTATTATATCCATTCCCGAAAGTCTCTTAGCCTATCCCATGTTTTTCATACTGAAAAAACCATTCAACCTCAATTTCATATCAGAAATTTGCTCCTAGGACCTCCTAGCTAAGAGCATATCATCCACGTATATTAGTAGGAAAATTGAATCAAAACAGTCAACATTCTTAAAATAAATACAAGTATCATGAACCGATCTAACAAGCCATTATCAGTCAACAAAGCATGAAATCTTTTGTACCACTGTCTGGGTGACTATTTTAACCCATATAGAGATTTTTTTTTAGCAAGCAAACACAATTAGATTGCTGGGGATCAATAAACCCCTCAGGCTGAGAAATGAGGATCTCTTTCTCCATGCAAAAATAGAGTAGTAACATCCATTTGATCCAAAATCATATCATACTTGGCAATTAAGCACCTAGTCAATCTTATAGTTGTGTGTTTGACACCATGTGAAAAAAATTCAGTGTAATCTACTCCCTCTTTTTGGGTAAAGCCTTTGGCTACTGATCTAGCTTTAAACCTGGGTAAACCTTCAGGAGTTTTTGGTTCTTTAACCCTAAAGATCCACTTATAACCTATTATTTTCTTACCCTTGGGCTTAGGGATCAAAACCGATGTCTTGTTCTTCCTCAAGCTCTCCATTTCAACAGCCATAGCATTAGCCACTCTGCTGAATGCTTACAGTCAATAGCTTCTTTATAGGATAAAGGCTCGATTTCAACATATTCTAAAGCAGTATTTAGAGCATAGGCATTACAATCAGCAAAACCATACCTATCTTGTCACCCTATCTCTAGCCATTTGGTAAGTTTCTAAGTCCTGAACATCATTTTTAGGTCTGTTAGGTTCAACAACAATTTTATTAGGGACTGTTTCAGCATTATCTTGTTCATTCTTATCTAAGTTATCCTCAGGACTAGTTCTAAGGTTTATAGGGTTAGGTAGATTTACTTCAAATTCGTAAATGTCAGGGTTAAAAGTCCTAACAGCTGAACTATCATTCATTTGTTCTTTAATGTAGGGCACCTCATCCTCATTAAAGATGATATCCCTACTAACAATAGTTATAGTTCTATTACCCTTTTTTATACCTAATCTAAAACCTTTAACCCCTGATGGATACCCTAGGACAATGCCCTTAATAGCCTTAGGTTCAAGTTTACCCTCTATTTGATGCGCGATAGCTGAACAACCAAACACTTTTAGATTGTTATAGTTAATAGATTTTCCAATCCAAACGTTTTCAGGAGCTTTCATTTTTAAAGCTGAGTTAGGGGACCTATTAATCAAGTAGGCTCCTATGTTAACAGCTTCACCCCAAAACTGCTTTGGCAAACCTAATGAAAATAACATACAACGAACCCTATCTAAAAGTGTTATGTTCATTCTTTTAGCTACTCCATTCTGTTGGGGAGTTCCTCTCACTGATTTTTGTCTTTTTATACCATTTTCAGTACATAAAGTCTCAAGCTCTTTGTTCACAAATACAAGGCCATTGTCAATTTTATTTACTTTAACTTTTCTTCCTATTTGATTCTTAATTAGTGTTTTTCACTTTGCAAAGTTTTCATAAGCTTCGTTTTTATTCTTAAGCAGATAAACCCACACTTTTCCAGAGAAATCATTAACTATTGACATGAAATAGCATGCTTTGCCTATTGTAGAACCCTAGAGGGCCCCTACGAATCAGTGTGCACATAATCTACAATGCCTTCTATAACATGTGAATCAGTATCGAATGCAATCCTATGATGTATACCATAGATGCAATAATTACAAAAATCAAGTTGAGACACAACATCAGATCCAAACACACCTTGTTTCTACAGTTCTAACAACCCTTTTCAGAAATATGCCCTAATCTTCTATGCTAAAGGCTAGTGGTGTCTATAAAGTCGTTCTTGGCCACATTACCTCCCCAGATGTAACCTCCCCCTTTAGGACATATAATCCATTTTGACCACTCCTTTTATCACAACTAGGGCTCCTCTTATCTCTCCCTTACTAGCCTTAAGTGTTAGTCCACTCAGGTCAAGTTGCCTTAAAGCTATGAGGTTCCTTTTTAATTCTAAGGCATGTCGTATCCCCTCCAGGGTAAAGCCAGTGCCATCTGACATTCTAACTCTTACAATACCAATACCCATTACCTCACAAGCATTGTAATTTCCAAGCATTACCTCCCCCTCCTGAGTCATAGTTGTATAATAAGAGATATAACATTTATCCCAAGCCATATGAAAGCTACAACCAGAATCGAGCACCCATTTATGACAAGTAATATCAGCAAAAGCAACAAGAACTTCACTAGTTTCATAATCATATTAATAGTATTATCAGCACTACCTTGGTTCTTGTTCTTATCTGGATAGTAACGTCTTAAATGACCCATTTTACCGTAATCAAAACATTTAGTGTTACATAAGTCTTTCTTGCCCCTGGATTGAGACCTATTATTACTTTTTTCTCTCTTCTTGTTATAGTTATCCCTAGTCTTAGTTCTCCCTCTAGCTTTAAGGCCCTCGCCGTTATTACTGCTATTGCTAACATGATATTTGCCTTCTTTCTTTAGTTCTACTATTTTGGAGCTTAAAGAATTCTCAACCTCAGTGAGAGATATAGTTTTCCTACCACATCTAAGGGTATCTTTTAAGAACTGCAGGAACTTAGGAAAAGACCCTAAAAATATAATAGCTCATACTTCAACTGGTATCTCAACCCTTGAAGTTTCTCACTCGTCTAATACCATATGGAATTTATCAATATTATCATATAATAGCTTATTCTCGTCCACTTTAAAAGAGTAAAACCTTTCCATATACAAAACCCTGTTAGCAAGCGATTTTGAGGAATGTAACTTCTCTAACTCAGCCCATTCAGCAGAGGCACTAGTTTCACCCGACATTTTAGAGAGAACAGCATTATTAAGATAGAGAATAATGTTACCATAAGCTACCTTATCCATGTTAGCCTTTTCTGTGTCTGTAAGTCCAGATGGCTTGACTTACCAAAAAAAAAAAAAAGAGGAGTCCGGATGGCTTGCCCTTGTCAGGCAGTATAGCGGAACTCACCCCAGCGCCATGAGCAAGGCCTGTACCTTCACCTTCTAGAGCTCAAAGTCATTCCTATTGTTAAAATTCTCTATGTCGTGTTTAGTTGAAGCCATCTCACTAAGGCTAGTGTTAAAACCGTGGCTTTGATACCACTTGTTAATGTTTTTGGTGAATTAACTTCAGTTAAACGTGATACAAGTCGCAAAAAGTAAAATGAACGAATTAGAGACTCAAGATCTCAAAATCTAAAGCAAGAAACGCAAAGAACACCAAGGTTTTTAACAAGGTTCAAACCCTAACTGGTCCTAATCCTCGGCTCCCTATTCCTAGAGAGATCTTTACTATTAATCAATGATTATTACAAGTTATTACTGATTACAACTCGAATCGAACACATACAACACTAAAGACTCAAGATACATACTCAATATTTAGGCTCTAAGTCAAAAACCTAATGTTCTAACCCAAAATGCGAAGAACACCTCACCAGTAGCTTGAATCTTGCACGGATATAGGCTCACGAGCTTGGAACCTCCATGAAAGTGGCTCAGAGGTTTAATTTAGGGTTAGGGTTTCATACAACGTGAGGAGGGGAAAACTAGAGAGAAGCAAAAGGGGAAAAAAAAAATCAAAAAAATGAATCTATCTTCCAAATCCTAGATGACTCTTGGTTTATATACCCACCTTAGCTTAATTCGTGTGACGCCCCAGCTGGCCTCATCACTGCCGTCCATTAAGCATGACCTAACAGTTCAAATAAGTCCAAACAAACACAATCTCCAGTGTTGGTTGTTCGACATGTGTGCAACCAAAAGTCACAAGATGAGGACACGCATAAAAAGCTTTCATGAGAAGCTTTATAGTATCGGGTAGATGTAGTACACGGGCAGCATGTACTACAAGGTCAGGGTAGGTAAATATGCAAATAGGTCGGGGGTAATAAGGACAATACCCTTTAAGCAAAATTTAAATTCTGATCAAATATTAAACGCTACATTTCACTCAAACTCCTTATGTCAAGTGATGTGTTTTATTAATTGTAATAACCCTATTAATAACTAATCTCATTTTAACTCATTTTAAGCCTAATTTCTACATTATTAGGCATAGTTTAGGTTACATACTTACTAATTAGGATGTAACATAAAAAATTCAAATTTACATTTAAAATAATTTTAAAATCTTTTAAATACTTAAAAAATATTTTAAATATCTAAAAATATTTTAAAAAATATTTTTTATTTTTAAGAATTTTTTTAAAAAATATCAACTCTAAAAAAAATATAGTAATGGATAGTAATGGCATGTAGCAGCAACAACAACATACTCAGTGCCCCAAGAGCTCCTGCCTAAGCGGGGTTTTGGGGGGAGGTGGCGGATGTACACAGCTTTTCTTTTTTAAGGTATTACCTCTGAAGAGAGGTTGTTTCCGAGTGCCTCTAACCTGAGGGTGAGGGCTTTCCAAGAGGTCACCCATCCAGCACGCTTAACTTCCCAAGGCGTGTGACTTTAAAACTTTAAAATTTAGAATTTTTTATAACCGCACTCAAAAATTGGGTAATATTTAGTGAAAAAAGAGAACTTTTTAAATTACAATCTTCATTGTTGGTCCATTCCTATAATGAAAAGTTTTATACTAAAATTGGAGTGGATACCAGGAGCAAAACCTTACTCACTCACTAATCAAATAGTTCAACGTGTTGGCACGTGTATATATATATATATATATTTTTTTTATGATGGTAAAGCCGGGGGGGGGGGAGGAAGGGGGAGGGGATAAACCCTTTAAATCCTCAATAAAGAGGAGACCATTTTTGAGCTTTGTGGGATTCGATCCCGGGTCACCTCGTTGGCAACCGGCGATCACGACCACTCGGCTATGTCCCTTAGGGACATATATATATACACACAAAAAGACTTATAAAACATAAAGTCCAGTTATACATAAGAAAATTATCACTTATATATTATGAGTTTTGATTATTTATTATTTAGGTATTCTAATATTTCAATATATACAATGGGTAACTTGAGGTTTGAATATTTTATCACTTAGATACCCAGAAGTTTTAAATTTTATCAATTGCATACTGGTTTGTCAAAAGTCAATAGGTTTTTGTTGGAAAATTCTAAATTGAACATGATTCAAAAATATATTAGTATTTTTATTAAAATTTGATTTCTTTTTGCCAAAAATGATAACATAATAGATGATTTCAACAATATTTAGATAGTTTACATCAACAAGCAGTGAGTATTTTTTTTGCAATTAGTTGAGTTTTTAATGAAAATATGGGCATGACTTATATGTTATCAATATTATGTATTACATTACCTTTTTTGTATAAAATTGGTCGATTCTTACAAAAATTCATCAAATTTCGACGTAGTGGTACCTTATTGTACATATTGAAATGTAATTTGCAAACCTCATGGTACCTAAGTGATAATTTCTCTTAATATTTGATAATATTATGGTCTATTAGAATTATCTTTGTATTTGCAGTTTATATAAGACTTAAGCGGTCCTATAGACCAATTTTGGTTTGACTTCATTTCCAAAATCCCTCGCATAACACGAACACCAATATGACACATTTGCTAGTCCTAATAATTTTTTTTCCCTAAAAGGTAAGAAAAACGTTAGACTGTCTATCCACAGCTAGATCAGCCTAACAATTCGAGATCTATTAGTCTAGAAATACACAAACGTTGAGCAGTCAGTAGTCTAATTAAAACATTGTGTTGTTACCTTATCTGCCACCATGTTACTTTCACCAAATATGTGTGAGATATGAACCTCTTCAAACATTTGGAGCAAATCCTAGATATCTTCCACTATGATTTTGATTTGACAGGAACAATTATACTCTCTAGTTGTATTCCTAATAACTGTGAGATTATCCCCTTCTATATGCAAGTGAGAGATTCCGATTTCTAAACATCTTCTAATGCCTTCTCTCCCAACCCAGGCTTTTGCCTGAAGAATGGAAGCCTTACCAATATTCTTGAAATCCATCCCAAGACTCTCACCTCTGCTATTTCTGATAATATATCCAAATGTTGCCTTATCACCTCTCCTCGCCCAATCAAAATTTAACTCAACACATTTCCTATCAAGAGCGTTCCACCAAACACCCTGTCTATGACCATCCACTCTATTAGTTTTATAGAAAGAGTTCTTGTTGACCTTCCCATCATCTTTCCTGCACCTTCACTCAAGGATGCTATGTTCCACCCCTGAGAGGACTTTTTTCGGGCTAGAAACCTGGCCCTTAAAAACTAATTCGTTTCTTGCTTTCCATGTTGCCCAAAAGAGGTCATTACAGTCTCTAAATGTCTACCTATACACTTGTTTGCTGGATTTTTTAAGCTTATCAACCACTGACGAATATCTGAATTGCAAGAAATAAGTTTAGACCACCCATTTCCCAATAAAAGGCGTTGATACCGTCTGGCAAAGTCGCAATTGAGGAATATGTGGTATGGACTTTCAATGGCATTTTGACAGTGAGGATAGAGGCTAGGGATAGTCATTCCTCGTGCTCCCAATATGAAGCGGGTGGGGAGCGAATTATGGCACAATTGCCAAAGAAACACTTTTATTTTGGAAGGAATATCCAATTTCCATGTCCATCTGAATGACCAACTATTTTTATCTTCCCGTGAGAGACCCTGGGCTACCCAACACACCGATTTGACTGAAAATTCCCTAGAGGCTGTAAAACCCTAGCATATCTCGTCTACCCTATGTCTAAATGGAATCGGGGTAGCCAAAACAAAGGAGAGGATACTAGCTGGAAGGATATTACGCAGAATCTCAATATTTCACCTACCTTCTCTTATAAACTCTGCTACCTTTAGATTCAGGTCTTTATCCACTCCATCCTCGACAACTACTTATGCCAGAGGTTTTGGAGTGCACCAAGCGTCAAACCAGAAGGAAATACTATTCCCATCACCCACCCGCCACCGAATCCCTTTACGCAGTAAATTACGGCAAGCCCTAATATTTTTCCAAGCTCAAAAATCAGTGGACTTAGTCAAATACGAGAAAAAATCTTGATTATGGAGGTATTTAGCTCTGACTAGCTTGATCCAAAGAAATTTAGAGTTCCTCATAACTTTCCATCCTAGTTCACACAGAAAGGCTAGTCCTAATAATTACCACGAGTCAACCCTTGCTCATGATGCATATACAATTAAAAAAACCATTAATCAACTACTTAATTAATTAATTAATTAATTAATTAGTCCATTAATCAGTTCACAATTGGTGCGTCTGCTGCTGTCATGTCAAGTCCACCATATCCCACTAATCTTTGTGGACATATTTTATAACCTCAATTTCTATATTTTAAGCACTTATCTAATCGTATATAAATTATTAGATGTGAAAAAAAAAAAATCATAGGATAAATAACATATTATTATTGTAGGGTTTTGTGTACTAATTTTTTAACCCAAAGCTTTACAAAAAAATTTTTTAGTGCAAAAGTTATATCTATTTATTGAAATAATCCAAACAGAATGAAGGAGTATAAAACTTGTCGTTAATTATTGGTCAACCAACCATCCTTTGCTATTACTTCCTCTCTCACACGACTTGTGATGTTACGACACTGCTAATCAAAAAGAGTTCAATATGAGCCTTATTTTATGCATTTATACCGTTGGTCCTTTATCTTTTTAAGTTTGTTCAAATTAGTTCCTTATCTTTTATTTTGTTTAAATTGATCCCTTATCTTTATAATTTTGTTCAAATTAATCCCTCAACTTTTTAAGTTTGTTCAAATTTGGTCCCTCGTCTTTTCTTTATTTAAAATGGTCTCTCATATTTTATTTTATGACAAAATTAGTTCCCCATATTGTGATCCAAATTAGGAAAAATTAAAAAGATGAGGGGCCAATTTTGTCATAAAAAAAAAACATGAGGGACCAATTTGAACAAAACTAAAAACATGAGAGACCAACGGTGTAAATAACTCTATTAAATATTAAAAACCTTTAAAATAAGAAATTGTTTCACAAAATTTATTAACTAAAAAACTAATACACCATACCTCGGAGTACTAATGTGTTGTTTACCCAAAATAATATTGATATTTAAATATAATTGCAATGTTATTCTAAATATTCATTTGTAAACATTTATAATTTTTAGGATTATTTACACCAAATGTCCATATATTTTGCTCATTATGTCAATTTAGTCATTGTACTTTTACTTGTGTTATAGTCCATGTACAATTGATACTGTGTCAATTTAGTCCTTACAGTAAAATTTATGTTAAGTTATTAATGAAATTTTAATGGTTCTACCATGTGTCAGGTTAAATTTAATGAACGGGTGGATTTGTAGCGAGTTACTTGCATTTAACGTGGTTATATTATTAAAAATTACGTCAATAATTTTAATTTGAATTTGACCAAAGAACTAAATTAGCACAACATAAATTGCAGAGGGACTAAATTGACATTTTTTTTTGTTTTGATAATTAAGCAAAATCTTATTATTGGAAAAGACATAAAAGAGATACATTTAGAGTCCATAATACGAAGAACTAATCCAAATTACTCAAACCAAGCAACTAAAGGTAGAGACTCCCAAGAACTCCATTTTTTGCGAGAATATCAGCTTGGCTCTTCGCTTCCCTCTCCATATACGTAAAGGAAATGGCCATGGAATACTCACTTAAGGAAGTCAATCTTATTTAGAAGAAAATTGAGCCTCCAAGGACGCCCTTTTTGTCCCATAATCCACAGTATTGCATTGGTTGAATATTATTCAACCATGAGATTAATATTAGAAGCGTCTCTATACCGAGCTGTGGCTTCTAACACAAAACAAATAGCTTCAACTTTGGCTTGATTGGACTCCATCACTCCTACCAGAACCGAGAACATCGTACTGTAAGACATCTTCTGACATGATCTCCAAGTATCTCGCCAATCCCAGCAGGGCCCAGTTGTCCTGGCGCTGATCCATCATATTTCACTTCAAAATCTGGTTGGCATCATGCAATTCCCTGATGATCATTCGCCCTCGCCGACCATGCACATATGGTATTTGATGTTTTCCGCAATTTGGTCAGCAATATAGGGGAGTTGTACCTTGCCTCCTGTGGACAAGGTTGTATTTGATTAAATTAAACAGTTTGGGTCTTGACATCCTCATAGCTTTAAAAATGACCTCATTTTTGTAATTCCATACTGTCCAAATCACCACGAAGAATAAAGTGATCCATACTTTTTCTTTTGAAATTTTTGCAACGGGACATATTGCCACATTTCGAACCAATTACTCATGTCCTTGGAGATGACAAAGCATAAACCCTACCATTTGCAAACCTCCATCCATTGTGACCACACTATGGGACAGTGGCCTAAGACATGTGACACCAATTCGACCTATATGTTGCTTGATCCCTCTGAATTATTCCAATTTTTACCAATCGGTCTTTTTTTCCGACCCTTCGACACAGTACCAACCAAACTAGGATCACCACTCTAGGTGGGACATAACCTTTCCACACGCCTTTAATCGAGTCAGAGGCACGTGAGCGTCTATTGAACATAAGCTTTCTATAAAAATACTTAACCGAGTGTTCAACTCTAGCATCGAATCTCCAGCAGATCTTGTCATATTTATCAAAGCACGAGAAGATTGGGCCAGGGGCTATCAGAAGTTGGGATTTTACTTCTTCCTCATATTGAACAATGGGCTTGTCCATACAAAATTCCAATTCCACTCCAGTCCATCCCATACCCCCATACTTAAATTCGTAGCTTCTTTTATTGGGACAAAGAGAAGATCTCCGAGAAGAGGAGGTGAAGAGGGGAACTGCATGCCCACGAATCATTCTGAAAGCTTGCCTGGAATAGTCACCACTCTATCCTCATCTATAGACCTAGCCAAAGTAGCACTATCTGTTCTGAAGCTGCAAATTGCACCCCATGGACTCGTCGCGACCATAAACCCAAGGTCTATGAAGCTCTGGTTTGACTGGATGTTATAGACATTACAAATTACCTTCTTCCAGAAGGCTTGATACTCATCTGGAAACCCCCACCACCACCACTCAAAGAGGAGACACATTCTTCTCTAGAATATCACCCACTCCCAATCCTTCGAGCTCTTTCGGAATCTGAACAACATTCCACTTAACGAGAGCACAACCACGACCTTCCTCCATACCGCGCCAGAAAAACATTATCTAAAGCGAGACGATCTCTTTGGCTACTTTTTTAGGCATTTTGAAGAGAGAAAGATAGGAAGTGGGTAGGTTATTCAACACTACCTTTATCAACATTAATCTTCCAACCTTTGAGAGCAACTTGGCTTTCCTCCCAGCCAATCTTTCTTCAACTTTCTTCACTATTAGGGACCAAGTAGCCATTCGTCTTGGGTTTGCACCAGGCAGTAATCCCAAATATTTAGGAGGGAGGCACACGCACAACAGAAATCGGAGGCCGCTTTAGTATCCCAAGTACAGCTCTTACCGAACACAGTCATGGAAGATATGCTGAAGTTGATAGAGAAGCCCAAGATCATATCAAAGCACATTAGAAATATCCCAAGATTTCTTAATAAGCTTCCCTTTACAGGGCTAAAAATAAGGGTGTCATCCACGAACTATAAGTGGGTCATCTTCAAATTATTTCTTCCAATCCGAATTCCTTCAACTACCCCATTTGCTTCTGCTTTTAATATCATCCTATTGAGCCCTTCCACCTCTAAGATAAAGAAGAAAGGGAATAAAGGATCTCCTTGCTTCAGTCCTCTCTCCATCAAGAACAGTTCGATTAGGGCTCCATTAACCAAAATTGAAGCTACAACCAAGATGATATATACTCGAATCTATTTCCTTCATTTCTCACCAAATCCCATACTCTTTTGGACTACATCAACAAAGCCCGACTCCACTAAATCGTAAGCCTTTCGAAAATCCAGCTTCAGGAGAACACCATGCATTTTTCTTCTTTCTCAACCACTACACTACTTCATTTGCAATCAAGCTCCATCCAAAATCTACCTGTCTCTAACAAAGGTTGATTATGTTTCACCAATTAGATTAGGAAACACCTCAGCTAACCACTTTAAAAGCACTTTTAAAATGATTTTGTAAAGACAACCAACCATACTGTTTGGTCTAGTATCTTGTAATTCCACTGCACCGTCCTTCTCTAGGATTAAAGTGATCCAGGCGACGTTAAGCTGTGCAGGTAGTGCTCTAGTCATAAAGAAACCTTTTACAAACTCAGTGACATCTTCTCCTATAATACCCCAATCTTCCTAATGAGCTTGAAGTTAATTCATCCTACCTTAGTAATTGTAGACTAAATTGACACAATTAAAAAAATATAGAAACGTTTGGAGTAAATAATCATAGTTTTTGTCACATGTTCAAGAACAAATATGCACAAAATAAAATAACAATGATAGGCTCTTTGGGTGGTGTTGGAGTTCAACTGACATCTTTAATTAAACAATTTAAACACAGGAGTGGTTTACAATAGAATGTTTCTTAGTTGTTTGTCCGTACGGCAGAGGGATTTGCATTTGCATTTGAAATTGATCACGTGCAACATATGATGGAAACAATATATAAATATTCACTATTGTAATATGATACCTTTTGTCAAAAATGTTGATATGACACATTATTTCTACAATATATATATGTAGTGGTGGACTTAGCTAGAATTGAGTGGCGAGCTACAATAGGTGTAGCTTACATAGCAGTTTAGGATAGAGGAACACAACGAAACTAGTTCATACTGCCCCTAGGCTTACATGCTTATTATTGTTTGCTATTGAGCTTGTTGCCTGCTTGCTGTCATGTTTTACTGTTACTCTATTGTTGCTTTATGCTTTGCTTCTTGTTGCTTCACTTTTGCTTTATGGTTTTATTTGCTTGTTGCTTTTTAGGGTTGGGACACTCAGATACAGTCTCTTTTAAGGATAGCATCCTGAAAAGGTAAGGTTGCGTGCATCTCATCTCCTAAGAGCTTGCTCTTGTTGTTGTTGTTGTTATTGTTGTATATAGGTATCTTCTATTTGAACTCGATGAATTTTGTTGCAGTCCACTAGATTTTCGTAAAGAACAATTTTTCTAGTGAAAATTGGTTGGATTTCATAAAAAATCATCAAGTTCTAAGATTGTTTAGGTGATAAAAGTTTTGAATCTCGAGTACCTCATTGTATAAAATAAAATGTTAACATATAAAAAAGATAGGTGTTTAAACCTCGCACCCGCACATGCACAACCTGCACAAAAGTGTTGGCCATATATATATATATATGAAAATTATCATTTTAGTACCTTAAGATTTGACCATTTATAATCTAGGTGCTCTAACATTTCAATATATACAATGGGGTACATTGAAGTTTAAAAAATTTATCACTTAGATACCTTGAAGTTATTATATCTATTAGGTACACTTTTGTAGAAATTAGATAGAATTTTAAAAAAAATGCTAAAGTGGAACATGATTTCTACAATATATAGTATTTTTATTAGAATTTAATGATTTTTTACCAAAAAAATATTGACAATAAGGTAGTTTATATCAAAATCCAGTGAGCTTTTTATTGTATTTTGTTGAACTTTTACCAAAAATATTAACATGACTTTTATATATTAGTCTAATTGTGTACTAAATTAGCATTTCTTGTATAAAATTGGTCAAATTATTTGGATAAAAATTCATCAAATTTCGACATATGGTATCTAGGAGATAAAAAATTCAAACATCATCGTAAGTTGTGTATATATTAAAATAGCATTGTACCTAAATAATTAATAATCAAACCTCAATGCATCCAAGTTATATGTATATGAGAATGACTCTTATGAGAGGGTGAGAACTGAGAGGGTAAATTATGGGCCACGCTTTTTGTTAAAGTGGGGGGAAGAAAGTAATGTCAGGTAGGAGAAAAATAACGTCAGCAATTAAATGGATGCTCCAGAATTCATTGTCATTCTCTATCCTTTCCCTTGAATCATTCCCTATACATATATTGGGAGAAGCTTGAATGAGGATGAAAGTTAAGTGAAAAAATGAGAAAATTAAAGTTATACCGTTGTATTTTAAGTAAGATTGTAATAGATGACCAACATTTGTTAGGCATTTAAAAATAAAAAAAGAATTTCCCTCTCATACACTCCTCATTCTCTCTCCTTCACATACCCCGTCTCCTTCCAAGTCACCGGCCCTCGTGTCACTGCCTCGCTGCGCCGTTGGCTTCTGTCCCCCCTCCTCGTATGCCCCCCCCCCTTCTCTTCCCCACCACTTGGCCGAAAAACCCCAACTGGCTACCGGGAAGGGGTATTGGAAGAGAGAGAAGGGGATGGCGGTACAATGGGGCTGCAAAGGCAGAGGCATGATGGCGCAGCGGCGGCCGATGACTTGGTAAGAGAGGGGGTGTCTGGGGGAGAGAAAAAGAGAAGGTATGGAAGGAAAAATCTTTATTTATTTTTTTCTTTCCTAAATGTCTAACAAATCTTGGCCCTCCTTTACAATCTTACTTAATATACAATAATGTAGCTTTAATTTTCTCATTTTTTTCACATAACTTTCATTCTTATTCCAACCCCTATATGTATAAGTGTGTGTATATATATATATATGTATGTATGTATATATATAGTATTATTGTCAAAATATTTTTTATTAATGCTGATCTATTTTAGCAAAAATATATTTAAAAAGTATTTATTTTTACCGTGACATTAACAAAAAAAAAGAAAGTAAACTTACAGTAACAATACCGTACATGTATGTAAAGCAGGCAGTGGTACAGTAATACTTAAAAAAGAGAGGTAGTTATTAAATGCCCGCCTCAATCTCACTCCCTTTCTTTCTCCATCTCCGCCAGCCACCTCCCTCCTCTCTACCTGCCACCATGAGACCCCATTCTAGCCGCCGCTCTGAGGTAACCGTCTCTCTCTCTCTCTCTTTACTGACTTTGCTTGAACCGCGAAGAACGAGCTATAAAATCTCCCTTTTCATCGAATTTTCTGCTGTTTTTCGCGGTCAAATGACCTAGAATTCTGAATTTTTGTGAATTGACATGGAGAGGATTTTACAGAGGAGTTACGGTTGCGCTGAACTGTGTTGTTTGGGTTACACATGCCTGCAGCTGTTTTGGGCGAGGGTTGTGCTCCGCAAGTGGCTCAATATCAGCGCCAAGGAGTCTGATTTCAGCGCTGACACTGATAATGAAGAGGAAGATATTGAGGAGGATGATGATGATAATGTCGATGAGTTCCTGGATGCTGCGGGTAATCTATCTTGTTGACTCTGTTGGTTGATTTTGATTTTGTTGTTCGAGGTTGTAATTAGCGGTGGAGCTAGGACCTGAAGCCGGTGAGGTCAATTATAATAAGACTTATTATTTTAGTACTCCAGCATGGGTAATTGACACTTCTCTTTTGTATTATTTGTAACTATATAATACAATTAAATATATTTTAGTACTCTAGTATGGGTCGATTCTCGCTGAGGATATACTCATAACTTATCTGCTTATGGGGATTGTGGGCCTCCTCATGGGGCGGGGTTGGCTGGGGCAACCTAGTTCCTTATTACCCAAAAAAAAAAAAAAAAAAAAAAGCTTCTAGTGTGGGCAATTGCTCACTTTCACTTGTACCTGGCTTCATCACCGCTTTTAATGGTGGTGTGAGAGTATAAAACCATTTATGAACCTTCATCCATTAACGTAAGCTTTTGGGGTAGTTGGTTCATTAAAATGGTGTCAGAGCCTTGTTGACCAAGATGTGACGAGTTAGAGTCCCAACGACCCCCAATTTTAATAGTAATATTAATATCATTTAAACATAGGATAAGAGGTGAGTCTATGCAATATCCGCACTTCAAGCCTGATGGGCATTTTACATGATGGGGCATGTTTAAGTATAAAACAAATATTGGGCCTTCACCTATCAGCTTAAAAGCTTTTGAGGTAGTTGGTTCCTTAAAGTGGTATCAGAGTTTTGTCGACTAAGAGGTGATGAGTTAGAATTTTGACAACCCCCAATTTCAATAGTAGTATTAATATAATTTAAGTATAGGGTATGAGGTAGGCTTGTGTAATATTTACGCTTTAAGCCCAATGGATATTTGCATGAGGTGGTATGTTAGAGTATAAATCCAATCTTGAGCCTTCACCCATCAACTTAAAAGCTTTTGGAATATTTGGTTCGTTAATAGTTGGTATTGAGTGAAAATTAGTGACTAAGGTGATTGAGATAAGCAATCTGATTGATATGAATGTTGGATTTTAGTTTGGAATATTGGAATTTAGGGTTGAAGTGTTTTGATTAGTGAGCCAATCTACAGTAGTCTGATTCTACGTAGTAGAAGGAATCTTGTTTGAGTATAAATGTGAAGAGAATACCGTTATGATTGAATGAATATGAAGGCTACAATTGGGGCTTTGTTTATAGAGAGCCATTAGCATATGACAAAGTGCAGAACTACCCTTCAAGCTATAAAAGACATTGATGTACAAAGGGAATTGGGTATTAACCCTAGAGAACTTTCCTGAGATGGCTATACTCTAATAGTAAGTTAATAGCATTAAGGCGGAAAGCTTATTTTAGTGGAGTAAGAGCATCATTGATTTGGGCCTGAATTTACTGCCACATATATTAGAAGTAAAGGTTGACTGGAGGGTATTTCATGTAAGATTATGTTTTCTCAGCTGCAGTGTTTTGAATTTCCCTGCCGTTACCGTGAGGATATCTGATTGGTTGGGTAAAGTGAATTAACGTAGGTGGGTACATCCCACATATACGATGTTTTCTATGGTTAGCTGCTTTGACTCTTTCTAGAATGTGACAGTGAACTTCTGGAACATTCGTGTGGTTGAAAAATTAGGTCTGGTATTCAAGTTATCACATTAATCTTCAGTGAATTCTTTGTTCGTTGTACAATATCAGGAGTTGATACAACATGCTGACTGATCATTCCTTGTGCCTTCAAGTTAGTTTACCTGCCTTAGATATGGATATTAATGACTTTGCGATACAAACTGATGCAACACAGAAGAAGAGATTTACCGATTATAGAAGATTTGATATTTTATTAGATTTTGATAGATTAATTGACAGGTTTAAAAGTTAATAAGATATTTTGGTCTTGTTTTAGTTAGTAGGATAATTTAGTTCTTTTTCTTATTTATCTCTCCAGTTATCCTATAGGGTTTAGCTTTTTCTATAAATAGAGCTTTGTAATTAATTAGTATTAAGTTTTTTTATGAACTAAAATTAAGTTGAGTTTTTGAGTAGCAAGTTGTGCTACCTCACAAACCCATCCTTTGCCTTCTGTTTGTTCATTTGGTGTACTCTTAAGTGGGTCTGTGTATTTAGAAAGGTTTGATGATGGACGTACTTTCCATCGTTGACTGATTTGAGAGAATTGTTATAGTTTGGGGTCTTTTATATATACATGAAGTCAATCATTCGAGATTTTGCACTGCTGTAGATTGGTCTGAAATTACTTTTTGTTTTTGAACCTGTGACTTTTTGTCAAGGCCCTCAAACTTAGTTCTATTTTAACCACTCGACCAAGGTCTCATTGGCATTATCTTGATTACATGATTATAGTTATTGAAGCACATGTCAAACAAATGTGCATGGAAAAGTGTAAACCTTCTAATTTCATCTCCGAATGTGGAGAAAATTTCTATCCTCTCGTGAAGATATTCTACCGCAGCTTGAAGATTTTATTATGATCCTGCTTCCTTATGTTTCTATCTGCTTTGATAATGTTGGTTTATTATATCCCTTGATTTAAGCTTGTTCACGGTTTGTCATATTTGCAAATTCTCAGAAGAGCTGCCACGACCACGGAGACGGAATTCTGAAACTTTCAGGTCTCAGTATATAAACACAAAGGACATCAGGTATGTTGCTCCGCCGTTATGATTTGAAGTATAAGATAAATTGAAAGCTTTTGTACAATTTTAGACCAGGGTGCTATATCCCCACACGTCCAATTTTATTATCAATTTTTTGTAGATGATTGATAGGGAAGTTCTTGACCCCGCTTATGCGGAAGCCCTTGAGGCATTGGGTCTGTTGTTGTTGTTGTTGTATTGATAGGGAAGTTCTTGTTGAAGAGAAACAGAGAATAGTCACGCCTACCTCTTTGCGTCCTAAAACACATAAGGATATTAGGCGTTAGCATGACAAGAACACTTTATTGTACCAAAAAATGACACTTTGAATTTGACCAAATACACAAAAAAATTCTCAGAAAATAGCCTAATCTGGCCGATGTGTGCACTTGTCTGATATACCTTAGTATGGGTAACACATAGTAGAGTGTGTGTATTATATGGAAAAACCTGTAGGAGTAATATGGATCGACAACACGATTCAGAACTTGGAATGGGGAGAGAATCAATAGGGAATGTGGATACTAGTATAGGGAGACTATAAATTGTGAAAACTATACGCAAGATGAAATTTAAGTAAACTTTGTGATGCTGAGGTATGTCTAGTAGTAGAACCCCCTTAGAGCTTGATGTTGCATTCCAACTGGTACAAATAGATGGTGCATGCAAGCAAAGATTTTTTTGCTTACTGTTAGTTTCTTCTTTTTCTCCATATGATGATTAATCCCAAAAGCTTATAGTGGCTGGCCTTATGTCTTATCTTGGTTTAAATGTTCTCCCAAAGAGCCTTCTAAATCATTCTCATCTTGCGGCAAATCCCTTCTTGTCAGTGAGAGGTCCATTTTTTTTGTTTTGGCAGCCATCACAATTTGAGTTCTCAATTCAATGCCCTCCTAGAAAAATTTGCTTATGATTTCTTTTTGTCTCAGGAAGAAGCTAGGCAACTTCATAATGCATATATATATATAGAGAGAGAGAGAGAGACAGAGAGAGAGAGAGAGAGCTTTTATCTATTTTTGTGTAGTTATAATCTCTTATTTTTATCACTGTTATGTTACTTCTTACTGGCCTATCTTTTGGCTAGTAGAATATGTGTTGGCACTTGGAATGTTGGCGGAAGACTTCCACCCGATGATTTAGACATTGAAGAATGGCTGGATATTAGCAAGCCTGCTGACATCTATGTGTTGGGGTAAGAAATGTACAGATTTTTCTTCCTATCATGTCCATTTTCCCCTCCGATCATCCACGATTTTCAATTACATCCTGTGCTCGATATAGCTGTATGCTAATTTACTGCAGACATTTAATCCTTTCTTTTTTTCTTTCCTGTGAACCTGCAATCTTCTTACTATCTTCTACTCGCACTTTAGTTTGTTCTCCTTTCTTTTTTTTTTTTTTTTTTTTTTTTTTTTTTTTTTGGTATAAATACTGGTCTTGATCAGTCTTTTACTTATCAAAAATAATTGGTCATAGTCTTCTGGAAAATCAACCTGTGTGCTTTGCATCTTTGCAGCTTACACGTTCTCTATTTTGTTCCATTATATATTACTTTTACCATGTTAAGCTCAAAATTCCATTCTTATGGCTTTTGTTTCTGCAGTCTACAGGAAATTGTACCGCTAAATGCTGGAAACATATTTGGTCCGGAAGATAGCAGGCCAGTTTTGAGATGGGAAAATATCATCAGAGAGACATTGAACAGGGTTCATCCAACAAAAAGGAAGTACAAAAGTTACAGCGATCCTCCGTCTCCATCAAAGTTCAAGCCATCTGAAGATGTCCCTGATGTAGTAGATGAAATACTGCTAGAAACTGATAGTGCGAGTGAGGAAGACGAAGTGCATCCTGTGGATGAAGAGCCTAGTCGTTTTTATGAAGTCAGAGATAGAACTGTCACAACAGAAAACACAACTACAGTCTCCGAGCTTTCAACTGGCGATGGTCATGCTACAATGGATACTCTGGGAGAACTTGAAACACAGACACAATTTTCTTCTCCAAGGAGGTTGGACAGATTACAGTGTTTCAGTTCTGGTCCTCGAGATGAAGATAATATTTCTGTTGCTAAGGCTGTTGCCAAATTGAGCAAAACATTAAGTGGAACAGAAAGGATTGGTCTGAGCTGGCCAGAGCCACCATTAAATTTGTTGGGTCAACATGTTTTGGAGAAACCCAAGTCTTTTCAATCGACTAAATCATATAAATTAGGGAGATATAGTTCATTCAAGTCAACTACGAATGAGGATCGCAAAGATTTATCAGACATCGCCATGCTTGCAGAACTCGATCTTGAATTACTTATACGCCGGAGAAGAAGACCTGAATACATTAGGATCGTAAGCAAGCAAATGATTGGGATTTTCCTCACCATATGGGTTCGTAGAAGCTTGCGTAAACATATTCAAAATTTGAAGGTGTCTACAGTTGGTGTTGGTGTTATGGGCTATATTGGTAACAAGGTCTGTCTCTTCCTTTGTTTTCTTGATATTTCTTGTTTTCCTTTTGCTACTTCCAATTTTATAATGGAGGCTTTAAGCTGTTCTTGTCAGTATCCATTTTAGTTAAGCCACATGATTCTTGTTCTCTCATCTTGTCCACATTTAGGCTGTGTAGATATTGCTCTCAATCTTGTCAATCTCTAGTATTTCGAAATTCAAATCTGTTAATTGGCCAATGATCTCATTCAATTCCCTGAAACTGGAAGAGGGGAATGACGGAAACCATTTTGTTTAAAAATTGTCAATTGAACCCGCTGCATTCCTCATGTTACATTTATACCACAATGCAAAAGTATAAAAATAAATGAAATAGGAACAGAAACAAAGAGAACCTTTTTATCACCTTGAATGTAATTGTTCGTGGCATTTCTTGTTTTTATTTTGGTTTAATTCTTTTCTATTGCACTTATTAGTGTGTGTCTTGTTTACTTTTATCATATGATCCATGGTTTATGAACCTCCCATGCATTGCATGTAAAAGAACCCTAGTAATTGACAGCCAGAGACCAAGGGTAGAGGATGAAACTGGTTCTTTGAGACATGAGTTTTTCTTGATCTGGCCACCATGTAGTGCTTTCACTTCTATAAGCTACTACTGGAATACTTAAGCCCTAGACACCACGGTATACCCATTAGGATTATGTCCCACTATGGGTCTGTAGCCTGAAATTTCCTGCATTGGACTCCTTTCTTCTCTACCTTACGACATACACTTTTACAAAGCCTAGAACTGACAGACCTTTGTCTAATATCCAACTCCATGACATAAAGAAGTATGGCATTGTATTGCATACATTTTTCTTTATACACTGGCAAGAGAGAGGAGGAGGAGAATCCCAATAAATGGGGACTAACATATCCTTGGTGGGAATCGAACCTGGGTGGCTTTTTTGGCCCCTAACATTTTTTGCAACCAAGCTATGTCCCTAAAGGACATTGCATTGCAGTAAAGGTAGTCCATTACTTGCTCCTTGATAGGCTAAGACTCAATGCACTGGTAACCTAGCAGATAGAGGGAAAACCTAACTTTATTGCCTTATGAGTAAGACCATACCCTATTAACACAATCTTCTATTTTATTTAGAGTTCGGCTGGTGGAAGAATAGGCTTCTAAAATTGATACGGAGCCATAAATTTGTGATCTCTGCTAGGTCGGTGGTCATAGAGAAAATTCAAATGAAGCTTTTATGTCTAGGCTTTAAAGTGACAGATGTGGATATTTTCCGCAGCACCAACCATAATATGTCTATGAGCCTCCATCTTTCTTGTCTAAAGTAGCTGTCGTGATGTGAGGCTTCCAAGCCTCCATCTGTCTGGTTTCTTTAAGTCAATATATTTCAGATGCTATACCACTTGACTTATGATATTGCTTGATGGGATCATTCACAAGAGAGAGTATCATCGTCTGCTTCATGTATGAAGATAGGCCACACTCTTTTTCCATGGGACTTGGAAATCTCTAGATGCAGCTTCTGGTGGATGTATTAGTATACAACAATAACAACAACATTCCTAGTGTACTAAGGGCTCCCGCCTAAGCGGGGTCCGCCGGGGGGGAGGGGATGTACTCAGCCTTCTCCCTTCAGGGTGCTACCCTGAAGGGAGGCTGTTTACAAGAAACCCCAACCTAAGGGATGCAACACGAGGACTTCCCAGGAGGTCACCCATCTTGGTACCTCTCGCCTAAGCAGGTTTAACTTCGGAGTTATAATAAGATTCGGTGCTTGTGTGTTGGATGTATTAGTATCTTCTACAATAACCTAAGGAACATTGGCTAGGAACAGCATCAAACAAGCTTAGCGGTTTTATTGTTTTTCCCTTGTTACTTGTTTGTTGTTATAAGTAAATTAAAAAGGCACCTATTGCTTACCGAAAGTGTACCTTTCGTTCCCCATGCCTTCAAGTTATATATATGCTTTCTAGTTCAAAATAAAGGATGTGTAGTCAGTAAGTTAATTACTTTCTCATTTTTCTTTTTGTGGTCATATTATCTTTTTTCTTTACATATTTGGCAAGTGAAATATGATGTCCACTGCCATAGACATAACCACGTTTTCAATTTTCCAGGGATCTATATCTGTCAGCATGTCTGTATATCAGACGCTTTTCTGTTTTATATGCACTCACCTCACTTCAGGTGAGAAAGAGGGAGATGAACTTAAAAGAAATGCTGATGTGCATGAAATCCAACGCAGGACTCTTTTCCGCCCAGAATCTACTCTTAGTCTTCCCAAAAGCATCCATGACCATGAGTGAGTACATGACCCTAAAGACAAAACCTTTGTATTTGGACTCTTTAATCTATAATGTCTAGGGATGTCGCCATGCATGCATCCCCTTTTTATTCTTTAAAGAATTAATACTTGCTACTTAATTATTCTTCTTGAGGCTTGATAACAGACTACATTATCCACATCATTCTTCCTTGGAATATGTTTGACTTCTTGTAAGGGTGATTTCAAACTAGATGGCATTATTGTGCTTCCGCATTCTTCATATTATAGCATATTTAACAGCAAAAAGATATTGTGCTTCGCTTTGGTACTAATCAACAAATGAAGGATGTGTTTTTTGGTTATTTTACTGTAATTATATTTTTGTTTATTTTGATAAATTACAGTAATTATCTTTTGTACTTATGGATTAAAAAATTTATTCTATTGAATGTTCTGACAAAGTCAATGCTTGATAAAAACTTCGTTATTTCTTTTGTAGGAAAATAATTTGGTTAGGTGACTTGAATTATCGAATCAATTTATCTTATGGGGAAACACGTGATCTGATATCCAAAAAGCAATGGTCCAAGTTGGTTGAGAGAGATCAGGTATTCCCATAGCATCATCATTGCATATTATACTGGTCTGTGATGTCACTTTAAAATTATATTCTAGAAGGGACCCGTTGAATAGAATTGAAGTGTACATGAGTGTGCTATGAATCCCTAAAGTTACCATATACCCAAACCAAAGACCGCATAAATTTATCCTCCAAGTTGGACAAACTTGTTCAACTTTAATAATCCCTAGTGAATCTCTTTTTTATCTTCAGGCTCATCCTCATGGAGATTGAAGGGGTGAGACTCACTTTTCTTGACTGTTCAACAATATATATTGGACTTGAAGACGTTCTGTACAGTAATCAAATAAATTTCATTTTCATTAGAGTTGACGTTATGCAGCGCCATTTGTCCTGAGAGTACTTAGAGACTAATTCCTGTTAATCCTCTTTTCCCCTACAATGACTCTCTTTCTTGCAAAAACCCTGGCATAATCAAATATAAATGTATGTAACCTTGTCAAACCGAATGATAAATCCAGATGGTCATTGTTTGCTGTATCATTGACATGACTTGTTTTCAGGCATCATTTAATCTAACTGTTAATGGGCATGCAGTCTAGAATAGATTCTGAGAAGTCAGAAATCTAGAAGTAGATATTTCTGGGCAGAGCACTAGTGCATATTTTCTATCAAACAGTGGACGCGTATTTTTCACATAAAAAGAACGCGGAGACATAAATTCTAATCTTATTTTCATTTAGTATTCCTTTGGAGATGATCTGCATCGTCACAATATTTTCTCATTCATAATTGAATCTTGGCTCTTAACAACCCATACTCAAGAGTGATTGTTATCCTCTGAAGATCCAGAAACATTTAGCACTATGTGATGTTTCTCGACCTTTTGTCTCTAGTGATTCCCTGTCTACATGAAGAAAGTTTCCTTTTGGGACAAGGTCAAAAAGAAACATTCCCTTTCATGATGAATCTAAACATTATTGCTGGATGATTAAAATGTAGCTGCCAGTTTGTAGGGCTTGTGTTCCTTGGAGTTGGTACTTATCTTGAAGTTGGTCCATTTGGATTTACCTTAAGATGCACAATCACATCTATTTGTGCAGCTTGTTCGGGAGCTGAAAAAGGGTCGTGCATTTGATGGATGGTCAGAAGGCACTTTGAATTTCCCACCAACTTACAAATATGAGTTGAATTCCGAGAAGTATTATGGAGAGGATCCCAAGGCTGGGAGGCGTACTCCAGCATGGTATGCACTTATCAAAATTTTCTTCTTTTAGAAGTTTTATTTGTCAATTTAGCATGTTTTTTATTTGAAGCATCTTTTGATTTTCTGAAATATTCTATGCTATATGCAGACTGGGTATGGTGTGTCAGTTTTCTGCTTTCACCTCTATAAAATTCATTTCATCTGATGTCTTTAGACCATACAGGAAGCACATGTTATTCAACTTCATCGATTATCTAATCACTGGTTTCATGTTCTTGCCACTCTTATATGTTTTCTGTCAGCAGCTGCTTCATTTAAGAATTTTGGTAAGTAGGCAAGCGTATTATCTCCGATTCTTGAATAAGCTGTGGACCGTTTGCATTATGATTTTTGGGTATTTTTGTGTTCTTTTCTCCGGGTTGCAGTTGGGTTGAGGTGGAAATGAATGTAACCTTATTTCTAAGTTCTTTCACATCTGCATTGAAGTCTTTTTTTGTCTATCCTTTTGCACATAGAAGATTTGGTCTCCAGGATTGCAAGTTCACAGCGTGCTTTCTCATTTAGATAAGGCCACATAGGAATGAGTAGGATACATCCTTGCATTGCAGCTGACCTGATGTCTGATGTCTGATGTAAACTTATTAGCTCATGAGTGATTGAACAAAAAGAGAATTAGAGAGTACACTCAGAAACTCTTGTCCCAGGGAAATTGACTTTTTTTTACCAAGTCCAATTTATTGGAAAATGATTGGTTCTACGTGAATTTTGTGAAATCATCTTGTCAAAGAATTCATGTCTACCTCCTCCATCTCAAAATAAATATTTAACTTTGATTTTTGAGAATTTTTATGGCTTGCTTGCATTTCGTTTGATGCATGTAACTAAACTATGTTTATTCTTCTTCAATCTTGTCCGTGGGCAACAACTCCGGGATTTACTTACCTAAAAATAAAAAATCTGGAATTTTACTTTGGCTTATGAGTTTCCACAAAATACTATATTATAAATCTTAAGCCTTCTGCATTTAAGGCATAGCTACATGACGAGTCATTCTACTATTAGGAACTTTAATGGTGAAGCAGAATCTGAATGTTGACACAAAATCACCAGCTATAAAATGGTGCTACCCAAATTAAACTCTTCAAAACATAGTGACGGAACTTTCTGTGATCCAGGTTCATAGATTAACTTGTATTTGCCTGTATCTTTCAGGTGTGACCGCATTCTTTCCTTTGGAAAAGGAATAAGACTGCTAAATTACAAAAGGTTTGAACTTAAGGTCTCTGATCACCGACCCGTCACTGCTGCATACATGGTTGAGGTTGAAGTGTTTTCACCTAAGAAATTGCAGCGAGCCCTTACATTCACAAATGCGGAAATTGAAAACGAGGATATCAAACTTGGTAAATAAAGCAATGATCGTCTCAAGACGGGAACAGGTATGCATATTTTTCCTCAATTTGAGCTAATTTGTGTTACTTAAATGATGTGGATCAAGAACAAAGGTGAAACCCTCAATATAATAAAACATAGTAATGTCTATAAAAAAAGTAGAACGCCATATAGGACTGAGATTATATTTTCAAGCTAAATGATTTTTCAATATGGTATTATCTGAGGTGGAAGACGATGGATTCTTTTTGGCATATTTTTTTAATCTGTATTGTAATGGTGTAGTATCCTTTTAAATGTAACCTTCACTAATAGATTATAGAAGTTCGCTGAAGTGGCTAACTTTGCAATTTAAAAAGTATAAAATAGAATGATAATAGTAAGACATTCTTACAAAAGGCAGACTTTAGGCCGAAACACTTGTCGAGATTGATTAAAAAATGAAGAGATATTGAAGGCTCTTCAATTTACCTCACTTTAGTGCTATTATCTACATAATCATGTTATGTTATGCTTCAGAATGTTAGCAATAACTCTCAAGGAGCAAGGTTGTAATATCATCGTTAGAAACATGCTATCGACAGGCAGAAAATGTACACAATTTGTGTAGCCAAGACACGCTGCTAAAAGTCATTAGCTTATTTAAAAAAAGTTGTTAATTTGATTTTTTTTTTTTTTATTACTTGTACATCATTAAGTATATATAAATTATGTACGTAGATTAGTATGTTTAGTATCTTTGTCATTACTATGATTGTGACAATAATTAATTGCCATCCCGGATATCTGTTCTTAAATGTAATTGCATTTTTTTTTTTTAAATTGCAGGAGATGTCTGATTTCTACCGTTAAAAGAGTGACAAATAGTGATATCCGAAAACACACATTTCAAAGTTTGATAGATATTCATATAGCGTACAGTTTAGCTAAAGAGTGGTAATAGTTTTGGTGTCTCTTTGTATAGGTTGCCATGTTCTTCCAATTTAATCATGTTCTTCTTTACTAAAATAATACACAATAACATGAACATTATTTTTATTCGATTAAGTGAAATAATGGTTCCGTTGTGCAGTATGTTAGAGAGATGGTTATGGTTGTCTTTGTTTTATGTCATATGTGAAGCTTCATGTAGGATCTCGATTCCACGTCCTGGTTCAAGTATATGTAGTTTCTTTGTTGAAGGTGTCAATTAGTTCAACTGGTAAAGTTTTTGAAATGTGGTATCTGAGACCTGATATCAAATCCTACTTTCATCATTTGGGGAGAGCGATTTAAAGGGATTTGGGGAGGATTGCTTCCTTATGCAACTCATAATGCTTTTTAACTGTTGTTAAAAAATGTTGGTTTCTTTGTTTGAATATCCATTGTGCAGAAGCAGTGTCATCCTTGAACACGAGTCTTGGGCTTCCTTAAAATTTACACCATAGGTGGTGTACTTTATCCACTATATCAATCTCGTTTTTGTACTTTTAATTGTATTAATTTAATTATCATATATTTTACATTGTATTAATTTAATCTTGGTGCAATATTGAAGTTAATTTGGTGACAATTTTTAATGGTCAGTTCATACGGATGAGTTTAAATTGAATTAATGGTTCAGTTTGTATTGGGTCATTAGCATCTTATTAAGTTGAACATTAAAGTAAAAAGATTAAATTGATAGGGTGGATAAAATATAAGAATCTTTGACCTAAATAACCGAAAGTGATGTTACCTATCCGTACTTCCTGGCAGGTCGTAAAGGAATATGTATGTATGTATATATAAATATATATATATATATATATAGACACACACATATATATATGGGGCACAATTTTTATGAGAGTGTGAGAGTGAGAGGATTAAATCTTAACCGTTTGTTATAATGGATAGCCAATATTAAAAGATCTTAATAGATTTAAAAAATAAATAAATAAAAATTTAATAATATTCATTACCCTCTCTCTCCTGCCTTCCTCCAAAACCCCCACCTCCCTCCTGTCTCTCCTGTGCATGCTGCCGCCGCCAGTCGGCCCGCCACCTACTGCCACCCACCCCAGCCCCGCCTCCCGTCTCTCTTCAACCCTTCCCCCACCTCCCTTCTTTCTCCTCCTCCAACCCTCCCCCCACCTCCCTCCTCTCTCTCCTCTCCTGCCGCCACCCACCGATCGGCCACCGACCATCGGCTACCGACCACCCAAGCCCCCTCCCCCTCTCTCCTCCTCCGCCCTCCAACCCTCCCCCACCTCCCCTCTCTCTCCCCCGCTGCCGCCGCCACTAGTCGGGCCGAAAGGGGAGGTGAGGGAGGGTTCGAGGGAGGAGGAGAGAGAGGGGGGAGGTTGGGGGATGAGAGAAATTGGGGGTTGGCGGCAGGTCAGTGGGTGGCGGCGGGTTGGAGAGAGAGAGAGAGGAGGGAGGTGGGAGGGTTGCACAGGAGGAGAGGGGGGAAGGGAGTTGTATTTGGGGGTTGGGGTGGCCGGCGGCCGGAACTTGGCGGTCCGTGATGGGCGGTGGCCAACGGGCAGTGGGTGGTAGGCAGTGGGTGGTCGGCGGTGGATGGCGAAGGAGAGAGAGGAGGGAGGTGGGGCAAGCTGGAGGGAAAAGGGGGAGAGAAGAGAAAGGGTACTATTGGAATTTTTTATTTTTTTAAGGGGAGTCATATTAAGACCTTTTAATCTTGGCCGTCCATTGTGACAGACGGTCAAGATTTAATCCTCTTACCCTCTCATAAGAATTGTGTCATATACATATATATATATATATATATACTTGAAGATCCGTTGTAATAATGAAAAAGATTTCTACATATACGTCCAAATCTTTCAATAATATCAGAATCCGATAAATCAGGGTTATTTACACAGAGAGATGGAAAAATTGCGGAAAACCGAACAATTATACAATATCTGCCTTATGTAACACGTTGGGATTATTTAGCTGCTATGTTCACAGAAGCAACAACTGTAAATGAATCGGAACAATTGGAAAATATTCAAGTACCTGAAAGGGCTAGCTATGTCAGAGTAATTATGGAGTTGAGTCGTATAGCTTCTCATTTGTTATGGCTTGGTCTTTTTATGGCAGATATTAGTGCACATACCCCTTCTTCTATTTTTTTCGAGAAAGAGAATTGATATATGATCTATTCGAAGCTGCCACTGGTATGAGAATGATGCATAAATATTTTCGTATCGGAGGAGTAGCTGCTGATCTACCTTATGGCTGGATAAATAAATGTTTAGATTTCTGTTATTATTTTAATCGAGATTGCTGAATATCAAAAGCTTATTACACGGAATCCCCTTTTTTAGAACGAGGTGAAGGGTGGGCATCATTGACGAAAAAGAAATTGGGGTTTATCAGGACCAATGCTACGAGCTTCTGGAATAAAAAGGGATCTTCGTAAAGTTGACCATTATGAGTGTTACGACGAATTTTATTGGGAAGTTCAATGACAAAAACAAAAAGGAGATTCATTAGCTCATACATATATATATAGTCATTTATTAGGTTGCTGACATCATCTTTATTTTACCTAACAGTGGCTTAGATGAATGACATTTCATTCTCTCTTGTGATCCAAACGAAGCTACAAAAACTATTTTTTCTGTCATTATAGTAAATGGTTTAGGTATAGGTGACAATCAATGAACGATTATAGACACTCTAGGTCAAACTTTGACATGGTTTAGGAGTTGTAAAAATGAAAAAATTAATACATGAATTTAATGGATTGCTTCATTTAAACATTAATTGATTTAATAGTAAAATTTTACTTGAACACACACACACACATATATATATATATATATATATAGCACATATAACTTAAGCCAAGTAACATTTAACATTGTTTTTATCTTTGACCATGATGTTATTGTCCACGAAAAGGGATTTTCTAATCCAACAAGTGAATTTTTTTAATCGTTTTCCTTTAAACCTGGGATTTAAGATAATTTCTTGAAAATTTATAAACTTTTTGCAAAGTAAACACATCCTAGTAATATATTGAAAAGGAAGCAAAATTAACAGAAATGAGATAATAACTAAATTACCAGTAAATTGTTCTCTATAATGAAGTATAGAAAGCATTTCAATACTGTTTTTCCCGTGGTCGAGACAATATCAGTATCAAAGCCAGTTGCCCTAATACCCTCCATTATGATCATGAATTCAAATTCAAATAACTTATTACACCACAGATTTTCAGCTAGCCATTAAACTTATAATTTCTATACAACTACAATACAGTAGGTAATACGAGAACCAACGTGTATGTAACAGAGACAGAACACATCTATGAACTGCAAATTGACTCCAAGCTTACGAAGAAGTAGAGAACAAGGATCGAAGCTCGTCGTAAATAGAGTCAATAAGGGAATGGGAAGAGGAAGTAGCAGCAAAGGGGAGGTGCTTACGGGCTGGGGCTCTATCAAAGTAGAAACCACCTGAAACTAGCTTGTCTTTTGGCTGTAGAGCCAGCCATATTACAGTGTCAGCTCCTTCATCCCTTGTTCGCAGCTTCCCGGATAACCTGATACCAATCGTAGAATCAAATAAATGTTGTTATATGACGCTGTGGTTGTTATGTAATGGGTTCTGAGCCTACCATTACCTCATCGGCCATTATGCAATAACACTTTTGTAATGGTCTCGATGATGGATATGCATTATATTTTTATTTTAGAACATACTTAAATAGTGTATTTACATGTCAAAAAACCACCAAAGTGGTATTCCAATTAAGTTAATTTATCACTTAGGTAGCCGGTATTTGAGGATTTATTATGTAGAGTACCCTAACATTTCAATATATCATGAGGTTTCAAAGTTTTATTATTTGTGTACCCTCCCACCTAATCAGATGATTTTTTATCACAATCTGACAAATTTTATATGGAAATTGGTAATATGGCACATGATTGCATAATACGGACGTGTCGTGTCAATGTTTTTTGGCAAAAATTTGTAGAATCCCAACAGAAGATGACGGACTAGAACAAAGGGTACCAACATATTGTTGAAATCATGTTCTGGCAAAAATATGTTAGATTATGATGGAGGATATCTATATCTTGTTGAAATCATGTACTAAGTTCACATTTTTAACCAAAATTCCTTTGATTATGATAAAAGATACCTAGGTGATAAATTTTTAAACCTAGGGAACCAAGTGATAAAAGTGCTAAACTAAACGATACCGTGTTGTATAAACCGAAATACTAGGGTACCTAAGTGATAAAACCTCAAATATCGGTGTACTAAATGATAAATTCTCTAAAGTTAATGGTTGTACGAGTTTTCATTACACTTTTGCAAATAAAAGGCTTTAAGTTACTTGTGTTGGCTAAAAATACCAACTGTGATTGCCACAGTCCTTGCAACATCCTGCTTTTGCGACACTGTGACCATATAGCACGATTTGATTCCAGGACAACCACTCCATGTTAACCACAATTATTGTAAACAGAAATCCAAACACAACACAACTCGACTTTAGGAGCTTCATCATCCTTACACCCAAAATTGTCAATCAAAATCAAGGAGACAAATTAGGCCAATGAAATCATCATGTTCAATCGAAATTAGGCCCAAAAAGCACGGGAAATCATTACTTAATGGTCTGCTCATCAATCATTATAGGAAATTTCATCATCTCCCCATCCTAATGTGGGAACAAGCATGTCACAAAGTGCAGAGTCAAAATTTAAGTACCCAAACCAAGGAGATTAAGTTACCCAAGTCAAGATTATTGTCCTAGACAAGAAGTAGGCCACAAAACATTATTAATTGTCACTTAGTGGTTTGCTCCTTGGCCCTTCTGGGTTCTTTCACCACCCCTTCACCCACAAATGTGAGACCTAAGGTCTCCCTGTCTCCCGCTCAATGACACCATGTTCCAATTGTGAACCCGTGTATACTCCCTACACATAAAGGATGTCATGGAGGATGCACATATCTATCCAGCATGACACACGCGACGAAGGGAGTTTGGCTCTAGAGATTTGGCAAATGTTCCTTAGCAACTTGCTCCTTAGTCCTTACGACTTTCACCACCTCCTAACCAACCAATCCAGGATCCTAATAAATAGAGATATCAATGCCCAAAAGCCACCATCTGCCAGGACTGTTGGGTTATTGTGTAATGGTTAGGCTACCCACCCTCAAGCATGAAGCTTTGAGTTTGAAGTACCCCCCTACGGCGGTGTTGGTGGCCCTATCCAGAATATTGTTGTACTTCCTTACCATCTAAAAAGAGAGAAGGCACCAGCTGCCAGGAAAGGTAATAGAGGTGAGAAGATTGATGCTCTAATGGCGGGATTGGATTGTGAAAACGAAATATGACATTGTTGAGAGGAGACAAAGGGCATCTAAGGTTGAAAAGCATAGAAGAGAGAGAAGCATCCCTGACTTGATAAATGCCTTTTGAATTACCTGGATTGCTTTTTCTCTTTTGATTTTGGTGATTTTTTTTTTTAACGTCTTCTTGGGGACCCTCTTTCTAGAAGCCAAATGTACCTATATACTAATGCCAAACACAACACCAAACCCTAAAAGTAGTAGTCTAAAGCATGGTATCCAATCGAGATTCATGGTTGTATTGTGGTCAAGGTCACTATGTCACAAAAGTGGGGCGCGTTACAGCATCTTTTGATATAATAACTAGCTCAAAATCAATTACTAACGCCAATTATGTTACGTAATAGCCTTACTTTGATTCCATTATTCAAAGTAGGAAGAGAAAGAGTTTATCTAAATCGGAAAGATAATAAATGTCTTGCTCCTTACGTTTTTGAGAAACCAGGAAGACTTTTTGCTACGCCAGGTGTCTCAGCCCAACCAGGATGCATTGCATAGAATCCGATTCCTTTATCCTTGTACATTTCAGCCCATTTTTCCGTTAAGGCCACCTGAAAGTACGCAATATTTGTAAGTTAATAGTCTAATTGCATTATATTGTCTACAAGCAAAGCACACAATTATCAATTCAGAAACACCAAGTTCCATTCATGATCGTTAAAATACTGTGGACAGTTTTGCAAGCATCAAATACAAAATTCAGAAAACATGCTATACAATTCAAGTTGGGGGCACTAGGAAACAGCCTCTCTTCAAGTTAACACCCTGAAGGGGGAAGGCTGCGTACATCCGCCCCCCAGACCCTGTGTAGGCGGGAGCCCTTGAGGCACCAGGTATGTTCCTTTGTTCCTTTATGCTATACAATTCAAGGAAAAACTCTATCCCCCGGCCACTAATTGACATACAGTATGGTTTGAGAAAGTATGATATGTTACCGTGAACTCCACACCATGGTTATGTTCCTTTGTTCCTTTATGCCATACAATTCAAGGAAAAACTCTATCCCCCGGCCACTAATTGACATACAGTATGGTTTGAGAAAGTATGATATGTTACCGTGAACTCCACACCATGGTTATGTCATCTTGCCTGGCTAGGGTGCACAAACACACACTCTCAAAGAAACAACGTACTTCTCATAGGATCATAATACCTCCAAGTTGATAACGAGCAAGTAATGAAATTAATGACTGTTATGTAACACGTCAGCATATAGAGTTGCAGTGTGCTGGCCCACATAATTGCAAAAGGAGAACTCTCTTCATTACTAAATGGATGATCGTTTAAGCCCTTCTAAGTTAGTCATACATCCTTTGTTAAACCAGTGTGAAAAACCCAGCCTTGCCAGGGTGCAATACACTCCTATGTTGGAGAGATTATGTCCTTACCATCAATCCAAGAGTTTTTGGAGGCAGTTAGGAATCCAAAGGAAAGTTAGAACTGCTAGCGGACAACCAACATAAAACCTTGTCAGATCTCATTAGTATGAATACTTCAGGGCAGTGTTGATGTGGCAACATAGGATCATGTATCAGAATCCACTTAGTAGGAGACAGCCTAATTTGTTTTAGTTTGAATGGTTTAACTAGGATCCCTATGGAAATAGCCTCTCTACATGTTAGCACCCGGTAGTGGTAAGGCTGCATACATTACCCTCCTCGGACCTTACCTTGGTGGGAGCCTCTTTGAGGCACTCCATTGTTGTTTGGTCTAATTAGGATCCTGGAGGTGGCTCCAACAACTTAAAGACATGGCTTCTGCACTTAGCAACCTTGCCCAATGGCTCTTACTTCTAAAGTTCCAGGAAGCATTTAGTTTAACACCCGAACCGCCCGTAGCTGCTCCTGCTCTTCCATCGCTAACTGTTACTCATTGTGCCAGTTACTATACAACTGACCAGCAAAGGGGTCAAATACTGTCATTACATGAATATCCTCTTCGATTGAGAATATTCTATTAGGCTATCCTCAGAAAATAACATGCACTATTGGTGATTCCTGAACTGGAAAAAAAAAAAAAAAAAAAATCCCTCCGTATGATACTACATACCAAATGGTATCTGGCTTCTGATCTTGAGCGTCCTCAACAAGTTACCTACTTTTCCAACTTCTAATTTTCTGCATCACTCCAATGCTTAAAGCACCATCCAGGTCACTGAAGAACTTAAATCAAAGAGTGAATAGGGATCTCCAAAGTAATCCTCAAAGGTCTAAGCAGAAATTTGAGTCCTAACCGGTACATGGACTGCCCAACTTCTTGTTACATAACGCCTGCTGTTAACAGTAGGGTTTGGGAATAATTAATGATTTCCATGTCTTTATTTTGTGGGAAAACCCGGCTCAGTAGCTATATTACTCATAATTCAGATATCCTTTTTGTGGTTTTCAGCAACTAGAAGCATGCATTTTGTAGACAAGCCAGAAACTGATGTAGGCCGTCAAACACGACACGTCCCATAGACATCACCTGGATAAAGCAACGTCTCTATGCCTATTTGCTAAACCTAAACCGAAACAGGAGATGCTCCTTGTTGCTTTAGTCGTCACCCATTGCCCTCCGAGTGTTACACTAACCAAATCTAGAACCCTTGGGTTTTGTTGGATGCTAAAAATCATGGAGTCAAATCAAGGAACACAGCATATTTTGAGCTAGCATCAGGCATTTGGGCCGTTAAATAACAATACTTTTATAGTAGCCACCTATCAAAAGAAAACTTATGTAAGAGTCTCCATAATGCACATATATTATGTCTTATTTTTATTAGAATATATCCATAAATGTATTTACATAGTAGAAGTATCAAAGGGATACAAAAATTAATGATTTCATGGCTATTACTTCATATTTTCGCAAACATCAAGCTTAAGGTAATTTAAATTTCCCAAAAATTAAAGTGATCAGTGCAACCCATTGCACATCTGGAACACCCCACTTCCACAACACTTGTGCGATTGCAAACTGTGATTTGCATTTTGTGCCCAAATGGGATAGCAATATGCAAGTGACAGTGCATAAAATCACAACAAAGGGCGGCAATGCTCTCAGAGCGCAGCAAAATGATAGTTGTATCACTTAAAAGGAACAGAAGCTTCTGCTGTGTCAAACATTGACAGGAATCTGCAGTAGCATAAACAGCCAATGTTAACATGAGACACCATGATCTGAGAAAAGACATAACCCAAGTAAACACTGTCATGGACAAACAACAATTTTATTTTGAACGAAAAGGCCAACACTAAAAAAATGCATAATAAGGTCAAACAAAACATTTAATGGCAGCAGCAGGCCCTCTACGCCATTAAGCATGGTCAGTGTTTACAGGGTCAATGATGAGGATTCATGCTTTCAGCAAATCAGAATACTAATTATAGTAAATGTAAGTACATAATCTGATTAGGCTTCTGAAGAGATATGGACGCTTAATATGCAATCACAATATGAAGGATGCTAAATTGTCTTTTCGGAAAAACCAACAGAATTTAACATCTGTACAAAGCAGTCACCAAGAAATTATGCTCATAAAATAAGCAAACAGTCTAAGCATACACACTTGTGCACACAAATGAAGGGAACGACAGAGGGGGGGAAAAGAGGGGGGGCCGGGGGGGTTGGAGGTTGGGGGATTCACATACCTCAACACGTTTGTTACGGGCATATTGCTCCATTCCATCAAAGTTGCCCTCACTGAACTACATCAACACAATAACTCAGAATTGTAGACTCACTGAATCAGATATAATGACATAAAATCCACCAGAGAGAGCTTACCTGCAGATCTTTTGTCAATGGAGAAGTGTACATTCCACCCGAGGCGACAGTGATCACTCGGGCATCAGGTGCTGCCTTCTCCAACAATGGCAACATCATCTCTGTCATAGTGTAAGATCCTAATACATTTACGGCAAAATTCATCTCGAATCTGGAAGAGGAAACATATATATATATTAGACACACTTGTAGTATTGAGATGGACAAAGGCATCAATTTGATTATGGATGGTTTCTAGCAAGTCATGTCCACCTACCCTTCTGGAGTTATGATACGATTGCGCTCTAGTACACCAGCATTATTCACCTAGTGTCATCAAGTTGATCAGCATAAGAAGTCTTAAATTCCGAGGGTTAAGCATGCCAGATAGATAGCTATAAAAATCAGGGATAGTATCCAATACAAATAAATTACTACTAGACCAGAAAGAAGTTACCACCGGGGAGAAAATAAAAAATTTTCCTTATGGGAGTTTTTTCTTCACAAAATATTTTCAATCAAATTTTTTTTTTTTTAAATTTTCGTCTTTCTAGTCAACGAAAATGGTTTCATTCTGTAAATTTGTATACGGTCCATTCTTAGCCAAGTTGAAATTGAAGGCATATGAAATAAGATTAATGCGGAAAATGTTTCCCCTAGAGGAAGGAAACTATTTTTCTCTTTCATTGGTGGGAAGTCAAATTTCCTTCAATAGAAGAAAACATTTTCCATATTTGTAGTTTTTTCCTATGAAGCTATGCTAAGAAATAAAGAAATTGAGATGGAAAAGATTTTTCGACAAAACAAAATGGAGCCCAAGTGAAAACTTGAATAAACAAGGGGAGACAATATATCCCTCTATATCACACAAGGAATTGCCACATAACTACATTAAAGTACATGTCTATGGTTAATTGGCATGACAAGGCACTAAAGTCATTTTTCCCTAGAATGTCCATTGTTTCTTTCTATTGAGAGATGCTTCCATCTCTCAAGATGCATGTTAAAGCATCTAGCGAAAATAAGCCGTTTGCTTGAACCAACATGTTTTCTACAACCAAATGACTTAAATTGGCGGACGTAACTTAACAACCATTATATAACAGATTTTTAGCTAGTTATTTTGCGATTGCCAGTTATGTAATGTTATTTTTGTAATAGCCTCCATAATCCATGTTGGTGTAAACACTTGTAAAATCAAGAAAACGGGTAACTATCCGATCTTCAGGTTTCGAGGCGTGATGTCACTTTCCTTAAAACTTATTTCAGCGAGTGAAATAGTCTCGGGAATACAACGATAACCAAGTAAAGTGAAGTGAAAGTATGTAAAGGGAGATATATGGAGATGTAAGAGAATGACCGTTTTTCAAATGCAAAGACACTTTTTCATCATCATTCATCAATCAAATTGGTGGGGAATATATAATAGATCAAGTGAAAGAAGACGTCCCAAAACATACCCCAAAAAAGGGGTGCAAAAACCCCGGAAGTTATCGCTCGAAAACTGGGAAAAAACGACACTGTGTGTCGACACACAGATCTGTGTATCGACACACAGTTCTGCAGGCTCGGTTCTGTTGATCTGTGTGTCGACACACGGGCCTTGTGTGTCGACACACACTTCTGCATCCCTGTTTCTGTAAGAATGTGTGTCGACACACATCCCAACACACATCAAAACACTTAGAACACACATTTGAGACCAACTTCAAAACACTTCATTCACAAATTTCATTACAAAATTTGAAAATACATTAACAATCCATATTATATTTATTTGCAGAACACATTCACAAATGTATTTACATATTCAAAACTATTAAAGGAGTAAAAGATTAATGATTGTATGTCTAATCATTTAAAATTTTGCAAATATAAGGCTGAATAGAAACTGATGATCCCTTAAAAGACCCAACATGACAGTTGTGACCATTTCCCTAAAATCCATGGCAACCACCTTCCTCGACACTATGACCACCAAACGCAATTTGATATCATGCTCTAGGTAATTTATGTTTAAGACACTACCGTTAAGCAATCTATCCTGCATCATCTCCCACTTGGACATTTGAGATGGATTCAAAACTAAGATTGAGGGAGTCTTGTTTCCTTTCTAACTTTTTATGTCCAAGAAAAAAAATTTGTGGAAGGACGCCAGATGAGGAGTTGCCCAAGTACTCCAGCAACATAAGCAATAAAGAAAGAAAAAAGGGTGAGACGCATTAACGGAATAGTAATTTTGTTACACTAGTTATTTGTATAAATAATTACTTCAGTCTTACTTGAGGCAATTACTGGCATCAATTTAGCTCTACCTCAAGATTTATTCAAGAGGAACATTACTATTGGCCTAGAACTAAATGAAACACCCAAGAGGTATGGTAGCTTGCCCAAGCAAAACTACACCAGAGAATCAAATAATGGCATATCTTAACTACCACAACAAACTTTGAGCTAGTTGTAACGAGATTGATTGCTAGACGATAGGGTAATTTTGTAACAACAATCCCTATATGCATATATGATGTGCATTAATTACTAAAAAAGCATACTTATAGACGTGTTTACATGTCAAAGTTATCAAAGCAGCAAAGCAATTGGTCTGAAATAGCCATGGAATTAACTTTTTAAGATTTTATGAATTTTGGAAAAAATTATGCTGGGTACATTAAGTTCAATTCATCTCCCCCTCCCTTCCTGTTCCTTCAGAATCCAAACTAATTTCAATAATTTATCAGTTTAACTTCAATTCACTGATACAAAGCCAATTCAAATAGACTTATTGCAGGGTACCATTGGCGTGCATCCAATGGGAATTAAACCTATAAATCTGTGAATTCTGAGTGGTTCCTGAGGTCTAGCACATGGCTTTCCAACTAATTAGCCGAAGGAAATTCCTAGATCCAAGGTCTTAAACACCAAACCCCATCCCAAAAAAAAGAAAAGGAGCCCACGACTATTAGAATGATTGAACTATATGTCACTTTCTCATATCTCCAACTCCAAATGCATACCAAACCATAGAAGTGAAACTGATTCAGTCGATCAGTAATATATTGCACACCCAATATCCTAAGGAAGAGAACGATTATTGATTGGGCCATTGCAATCTGAAGATTGCAATCAAATCATGGTTCAAGGTCCCATCACTGTCCAGTCGTGGTGATGGGTGTGGTACTGTGCACATGATTTTCAAGGGAACAAAACTTGCTTTTATGCCTTATTTTTGCAGTAAAGTTGAATTAAAAATATATATATAATCATCAATTTTATACTTGATAGTTAACATGTAAATATATTTATAGTTATGTTTTGACAAATAAAATATGATAGATATACATAGAGAGGGCCCATTACAAAGGTTTCTTTTTGGTTGATAGGTACGAGATACAAACTTTAGACCTCTTGTCCTGTCCTCAACCTCGGAAGTTCTATCAGTAGAGCAAGGCCTTAGTTTCGGGCAATCACAGACGTATTGATATATAATGGCTAACATATGACTCAAAATCCATTACATAATGATCTTTACTTGATTCCATGATAAAAAATGCACAGCAAATGACCCAATTAGAATTGGAGGCCATAAAATCCTATTCCAAATGCCAAATGCCAAATGCCACGTATGAAAGGAAGTCTTAAGATCACAAGTGGGTTCATTTTACACGTTCTAGAACAAAGAAATTTTTCGCAACAGCATAACTGCAGAAGTGGTGCTAGTATGCCACTATTATCTTGAGATCACGATGAACACATTTTTGAAAGTAAAGACACCTAAGGTGAGACATCCCAAATTATTTGTTCATAATCATATTAACGTTAAAAAAAGGGGTAAAATTCTCAAAGCATATGATGAACTAAAAGATATTGGATTATATTGCTAATCAGATTAGACATCACTTTAGCAAGTAGATTTCCTTCGTTCCTGATAAAAGTAAGTATTCAACAAAACATGACATTCAGCAAAGCAGTTGATGCCCATCATGGAAATGAAAAGGGACGAAGAAATCATAGATCAAAGAACTATCACACATACCAAAACATGAACAGGCACATCTTTAGATGAAATTTTAGATGCAAAAGACTTGATCTCTTCCACAGATGAAAGATCACACACCTGCAACAGAAATTTGAGAGCCAAATGCCAATGGAAGTGGATTAGTCATGCTTTTTATTTGAAGGGTATTTTGTAGATAACTATCTTGTACTATGTCTAATGTGTCAATTTAGTCTATAAATATATAATTGTACAAATTTAGTTCATGTACTTCATAAAAAGTCTCAATCAAGTCTTCCTCTTAACTCTTGATAAAAAAAAAAAAAAAGAAAAAGTCTTCCTATTAACATTTATGTCAAATGAATGATGGAAGAAATGTGTCTGGCATGTTTTCTTCTTTTTTTTCCATGCAACTTCGTCATTTGACCCATGCAAGAATGGATAGATAAGGTGAACAAGGTAGATGGCATCCTCATTGACAATGGCTAGCCCTAGCTTTGGTCCTGCATAGTGTTTTGGAAAAATCTTTTCTCTTGTTCATCATGGGAGCACTTGTATTTTATTTGTATCTAAAATATATAATTGAACCATAAATAGAAGATTTAAACATAATGACACATTTAGTAAATATCATTATTTGATATTTCTAATTTCTACCAGTCTTTTTTACATTGTACACTCCATGACATTGCAGCTACTCATCATATAAAGTTCATAGTACTCGCTTTCATTGAAACTACAATACAACAACAAACCCCCCTCCAGGGTGCTACCCCAAAGGGAGGCTGTGTTCGAGGACCCCCAACCTGAAACCTGAAACCTGAAACCTGAAAAGCATAATAGCAATAGCATAGAGCATAGAGAGAACATAAAGTAGCAATAAGCAATAAAGCCATAGAGCAACAAGCAGTAAGGCAGCAAAGCAACAAGGCAACAGAGCAACAAGCAGCGCGACACAAAAAGCCTAGGGACGCTAAGACTACCCTAAATATGCTCCTTTATTCTAAACTGCTATATCGGCTACACATATGCTAGCTCTCTACTTAGCTCTATCTAAGATCATCTCTTCATTTAGGTTTAGGTGAGTGAGGTCACGTCAAATCGTCTCTATACAGCTTTTCTTTGGCCTGCCTCTCCCTCTCCTCCCATACGTATTAAGGGATTGCTCGCATCTTCTAACAGGGGCAGTGGTCAGTCTCCCCTGAACATGCCTAAACCACCGCAAACTTTGCTCCTTTAACTTATCCTCTATGGGAGGCACGCCCAATTTGCTTCTCATAACGTCATTTCTGACCTTATCCTTCCTTATGTGTGCAACATCCTCACCTCCGCCACCTTCAACTTTTGTGTATGATATCGTTTAACTGGCCAACACTCTGTAGCATATGACATAGCCGATCTCACCACCGTCTTATAGTATTTTCCCTTTAATTTTAAAGGGAACTTTCTATCGCATAGCACCATAGAGGTCATCCTCCATTTAAGGCAGCTTATTTTAATCCGGTTTCTGACATCCTCGTCAACTTCACCGTCCTATTGCACCATTAACTAGGGGTGAAGACGTGCCGAGCTGAGCCGAGAATCTCCTTGTTCAAACTTGAGCTTGATAAGGCTTATTGAGCTCAAGTTCGAGCCGAGCTCTTATTGAACTTTTCCAACCCTTGTTCCAGCTTGATTCGATAAGATTTTAGTGTGTTCAATATTTGGCTAGGCTCGTTAGGCTCATCGAGTGGAGTTGAGCTTGTTATTGAGCAAAGTTGAGCTACTATTGAGCCCAAACGAGTTTAAAACCTGGCGGAGCTTACTATAGACTGCCAACGCTTTTCAAGTTACTATCGAGTTATTATTGAACCATTGCCAAACCAATATCAACTCTTAAAGAGCTTTTAACAAGCTTTTAACGGGTCCTTAATGAACTATTATCAAACCGTTCGCGAATGTTAACAAACCGAGCACTCCCTATTGGAACTCAACTCATTAAGCTTATCCAGCTTGCTCGAACTCAGCTTAATAAGTTATCGAGCCCTCATAATGAACACGAATGAGCTCTAATCGATTTCGAACAAGAAGTAGTTCATCGAACATTCGGTTCGTTTACACCCCTACCTTAGCGGATAGTTTCGTATCGCTTTTAAAAAATGGAACCTAGCCTTAAGTACCCCTAAAGCCCTCTCTATCAAATTCTGCAAAGATGAGTGTCTATAATTAAACAACTCACATGATCCTCTTATTTGTTCTTTGCCTTGAAAATCATTTATCACTTTTAAATTGGGAACCTAACCTTAAGTACTCCAAAAGTCATTTACATAAGAGAAGGAGATAGGGTATATACAAAAATATTATAAAATGGGTGAGTAATGTGAAAATGTGAAAGGGAATGGGGGAAAAGTTAGAAAACACAGTCCCTATTTTGTGAAGAAATTTTGGAAAACAATTTGAAACTATTTTCGAAATTTGTGAAAGAAACTGTTTTCCAACTTCTCCAATTAGAAAACTGGACTATTAAACACGTTTTTCATTAACTGAAAAATTCTCTGTTATCAAACAGGCCCCCTAGCTTCTCATTCACCTCTTCTCTAAACTACCCCTCTAGAACTATATCATTCGCAAACAGCATGCACCAAGGTATGCCCCCTTGGATGTTCCTAGTGAGCTCATCCATAACCAGAATGAACAAAAAGGGGCTCAGGGCTGATCCTTGATGAACCCCCAACTGTAATGGGAAAAGCTTCTGTCTCCCCTTCCGATGTATGCACATTGGTTATGCGTCCTCATACATATCTTTAATGGCTCAGATATAGAGCACAAGGATGCCTTTCTTCTCCAAAACCCTCCATAGGACCTCTCTTGGCACTCTATCATATGCCTTCTCCAAATCAATAAAAACCGTGTGGAAATCCTTTAGTCGATCTTTGTAATGCTCTACCGTCTATCGTAAGAGATGGATGGCTTCTATTGTCGATCTACTAGGCATAAATCCAAATTGGTTCTCTGACGCCTCTGTTTGATGCCATCACCTTCTTTCTGTGACCCGCTCCCAAAGTTTGAGAGTGTGGCTCATTAGTTCGATACCCCTATAATTGACACAACTTTGAATGTCGCCTTTGTTCTTATAGATCGAAATTAATGTGCTCTTCCTCCACTCGTCAGACATCTTCCCTTTAAGAATTTGGTTGAATAGTTTAGTCAACCAACTGATGCCCCGTTCCCTAATGCATTTCCATGCCTCAATGGATATTCTATTTGGGCCGACTGCTTTACCCCTGCCCATCTTTTTCAAAGCTTCCATGACTTCGTCAAGTCAAATCCGCCTACGATAACAATAGTTCTAAGTTCTTCAGATGCTTGGAGTTCTCCTAGGGATATATTTGTATCCCCTTTTCTAGAACAAATTGTGGAAGTAGGCTTTCTCTAGCTTTAATTTATTGCTCGTCCACGAGCACCTATCCATCCACCCCCTTTATGCATTTTCCTCGATCCAGGACCCTAGTCCTCCTTTCTCTCGCTTTAGCAGTTATATAGGTCCCTAGCTCCTTCCTCAGTATCCAGCCTTCTGTACCAATCCTCGTAGGCTTTGGATTGTGCTTCCCCAACTGTTATTTTTGCTTCCTTCTTGGCTTGTTTATACTGTTGTTTTCTTTGTCCTTGTCCCCACTACGATCTCACACCCTAAAACAGTCTCTTTTGGCCTTAGTCTTCTCTTGGACCTCCTTGCACCACCACCAGGACTCTCTGTTGTTTGGTGCTCCATCTTTCGACATGCCTAGAACTTCACATGCCACACTTCAGATCTTTTGTGCCAATTGGTTCCAAATGTGGTTTATATCCCCTCTGTTTGCTAACTTATTTTAGTCCTTTACATCTTAGGGTCAGCGAATTCCAAGTAACAGATTATATAATGCTCAGAACACACCCCTTCTGCGACACTGCAATAGCAACTGCAAACCGTATTTGATTCCTTGTGTCATATGTTAAGCTTCCAATTTCTTTATCTAGGAAGAGTTTTCTTAATACAATTCAAATATTTAAGATGAGACTTTTAGTGTTCCTAGCAGAGGTGGAGTTGCATAGATAAAGAAAGTTGGATTGGTTAAAATGACTAAACTAAAACCTTTGTGATTTTTTTTTTTTTTTTTTTGGTTAGTATACTAAACTAAAACTTCGTAAAATATACAGGACCAAAATTATTACTATTACAAGTTAAGACAAAATTCACACATCAGACAAAGCATATAAGTTATAAATTACCCTGGCATAATCAATCACAGTCCAGAACTCTAGGAGTCAAAGAGAGTTATCCTCGCTGACAAATGAGTATAGAAAAGTTTCATACCTCAAGGAAAACCTTTTGGCTTCCTGTTGCTGACTGAATCTCAGAAAGAGCAGCTTCACCCCTTTCCTTACTTCGGCACACCATGTAAACCGATGCCCCTCTGGAAACACATTGATTACCAATAGCTAGTACAAAATGTCCTTGCTCTTGTTGCAATTCAAAATCCAGTCCAAATAAAATGAGAAATTTGCACAAGTTCATAGCATAATTAAAAACCTTGAAGCAAGACCTTGGGCTGTAGCAAACCCAATTCCAGAATTTGCTCCAGTCACAATGCAATTCTTCCCGTCCATTTCTATTTGCATTTCTTCTGGATTAAACTTTTTCGAATGCTCCCTAGAAGATGCAAAATCATAAATCAGAAGAAGGTGAAAAGTAAACTGCATTTAGTTTCAGACAATTTTCTTAGTTTAAGACGTAGTCAGGGAACAATAGTAGTCATTGCAATCTCATGAATGATGATAGACCAACAAATCTACATGAAGCAAGATGATTTTGTCTTTAACCCAATTTATAATTAAGTTTGGAAACTGCTTTTATTTTTCTAATGTAGCTCATCAACCACGATTCAAGAAAAGTGGGGCTGGTTTGGCACTAGTCACCACCAAATAAATAAGGTAACATGAAACGTAAAATGTTCATTTATTTCTTTGTTAACTTAGATCATCCAGTGCCGCCAGGATTATGGTCCATGGACAGCATTTGGATAATTAAATATGCATCAAACTGAACTAGGCAAAATAAGCAAAGTAAACCAAATTGGAAGTCGTTCAAATATTATTATAAAGTTGAAAATTACTATACAAAATCTGCATATACTCCTCTCTTTCGAAACAGAGTCTTGCATGATCGATAAAATAGATAGTGAATACCACTGAGTTATTTATATGGATTGTCTTTCAGTTCAAATTAATCCCTCGTGTTTTCTTTTGCTAAAAATGACCCTCAATGTGTTATTTTGGGAGAAAATAGTCCCCAAGTCAGTTAATTATCCTATGTGCTACGGGCGTAAGATAAATAATTATCTAATATATATATATATATATATATAATTAAAATATATTTCATGTGCACACGGATGGAAAGTAATTAACTTAATAGTTATCTAATATGATTTAATACCTTATGGGTAATCTACGTTATATATTATTACAAAGGCCCCATATCTCTCATATACCTCCAAACACGAATTCTAAGCATTTTAAGCCATGACTTCTCCAACAATAAATTCACTATAGTATTTAAGCATTTTGATCAACTAACAAATACACATATTGCGCTTTCAATTTTCTAAATGGAAAAAAAAAGGAACAAAAATAATATTCATATAATTTTTTATTTAGTATATCACAATTTAAATTTAAAAATTTTATTACTTAGTTACTCTAAGATAGATTGGTGCATATCTAGAATGCAACAATGTAATTAAATCAATAATAAAAAGCACACGAGATAAATATCATAGAGTTGCTCAAATATTTGACTTTTTTGCAACTTATTTTAGCAAATTGAAAAGGCAACCATATGAAAATAAAATTTAATTATGATAGAATTTGTTCTTACTATAGTAGTCTATAAAATTTAACTATGATAGAATTTGTTCTTACTATAATAGTTTATAATATTTCTTTTGTTTACAATTGAAGAGACAACCATATGAAAATAAGCTCTCTCTATCTATTATTACAAAGTTCTCTTTTCTTCCAAAATCAAGCAAACCCATTCCTGCAATTTCATAATCTACCTTTCCAAATTCCATATTTCACCACTTTGTCCTTCCAAAAAGGTGTATATAAAAATAAAATATTAAATTAAATGCATTATTAAATTAATAGGGTTATCAATGCAATTGATGTAACAGTTACAATTTCATAAAAATCAACCATTAAATTACTATAACTAGAACACTTATGCAAGATCATACAAGAAAAAGTACAAGCATTTGGAGCACCATATACAATTATAGTTTCAACAAAGGACATTATATACAGAAAACAATATTTTCGGGATCACGAATCGACATCTGCAAAATATTAAGTAAAAAAAATACAACCCGTGCTTTGCACGGGAAAAACCTAGTACCAAGATTATTAAAAAATGGGTCGCCAAATTTGTTAAGAAACTAAGTATACCAAAAGTTCAAGACACATAAATGGTCATACTCTAATAGGGCCCCTCATGCAAACATCCCATTAAGCTTGAAGTGTGGATCATGACTAGACCCATCCCATACCTAATGCTTGAATTACATTAATATTAAGAGCGAGGCCGATTGAGATCTGAATTTAGGACCTCTCGGTTAGAGAGGCTCCGATGGCCATACTAAGGAATCAACTATTTCAAAAGATTAAATTGTTAGAAGAAAGCCCTAAACAATTTTGTACCCTATTTTACCCCCTCAAGTGAATGCTTGTTGGGCTTGAAGTATAGATAATGCCCAAGCCAACCTCACACATAGTGCTTGAATTACATTAATATTAAAAGTAGGACAATTGAGATTTGAGATCAAGACCTCGAGGTCAAAAAGACTCTAACTCCATGTCAAAGAACCAAACTATCTCAAAAAGCTTAAACCCTTAGGAAAAGGTCAAAGAATAATTTTGTATTCCATCATACCCCTTAAATGCCCACTAGGCTTAAAGTACAAATCAGGCACAAGGCGAGGAGAAGGAAAATGCTACTACAGGGAACTGAACCCAATGACGCCTTTGGCTCCAGCATTCTTCACCACTAGGCCATATGTCCAAAAAGGACATGTCTACTGCTTAAGTTACAATAATATTGAAAATAGGAGCGGTTGAGATTCAAATTCAAGTCGCTCAGTCCAAGATGCATTATTATCACGACAAGAATGGTTTACTACTCTACGGAAAAGAGCCCGAAATGGGGACTTACAGGAAGCCAGACTTGGTGAAATTCAGGTACCCGTACGCACCAAATGCAGTTGATCTCCATGCCTTGAAAAAAGTGATAGAAGTAACAGCATTTAAGATAGGAATGAATCGTGAAATTACAATAGAAAAACAATCAGAAGAAGAGTACCTTGAGGAGGAACATTTTGCAATCCTTAATCAAAATATCTAATTTGAATCTGCAAATTTGATCTTTCCATTCATGGAGAGAGAGGGAGAGGGAGAGATTGTGCTCTGCTATAACCGGATTGTAAAGGAAATGTCTCCAAGCAGGGGTGCAAAAAGCTTGGGCATTTGGGGCTTCAGAATTTGCCACGTTGCAGCCTATGTTTCCGTTCCTTGCTTCCACCGTTATTTATTTGTTAAAAAATATTGAAAAAGGATTCAACTATACCTTAAAAACTTCATTTTGTTATAGATATTGGATATTTGTTCGGTATAATTTTTATGTTTAAATTCGTATATTATTAGTATTTTAGAAAATTAAAATTATACAAAAAAACTTGTATGTATACAAATATATGTATATACATATTTATTGTTAATTTTGCATGCAAAACACGTATGTAACAATATTATGGTGACTCATATGCAATATGCTCATGTATATAAATGGTGGCACTGGAATGAAAATTGCAACTGTGAGGAAATGCTGAAATTCCAAGTACTAAATTCGAATCAAATACCACGATAATCACAGAGTAAAATAGACTAAAGAGAATCAAACACAAGAATACAACAATTTAGGTGAAAACCCTTCTACAATCGAGAGGGGAGAAAACCACGGACGAAGATTAGAGCTTTTATTATTGAATCTAAAAGAAGAATTACAATCACTCATTTTCTCTCTCTCTCTCTCTCTCTCTCTCTCTCTCTTTATTGGTGTGGTGCCGCTGGGAAAAAGAATTGGTGTAAACGGACGTAACCCTACGTCATTATTTATACCCACGTGGAAATACGACTCCCGATCGATCGGCCTCCTCACGGCTTTCCTACTTAGACTTTCAAGGAATTTTAAGATATATTCCTAACAAATCTCCACCTTGGTTCAAAATTTATCACAATAATAGAACATCTCCACCTTCTCCAATAACACCCCCACACCGAAGTTAACAAACTGAAACTGTAAGTCCAACTAAATTCGAGCGCTCGAATTTCCTGCTTGGTAAAACTTTAGTGAGCATATCTGCTGGATTATCTTCAGTACCAATCTTCTTCAACTCCACCTTCCGCTCATCAATCAGATCTCTAATAAAATGATGCTTAACATCAATGTGCTTCGTTCTGTTATGATGCGTCATCTGACCTTTAGCTAGGTGCATTGCTGACTGGGTATCACAGTAAACTCCAATAGTACCTTGATCAACACTGATCTCACTAATCAAACCTCTCAACCAAACAGCTTCCTTAAATGCTTCTATAACTGCCAAGTACTCAGCCTCGGTAATCGACTGTGCAGTAACTGATTGTAGACAAGCTCTCCAACTGATAGCGCTGTCTCCCAAACAGAACACATAACCAGAAGTGGACCTCCTCTTATCAAGATCTCTACCATAATCAGAGTCAACATACCCTACTAAGCAACATTTACTCTTCCCAAATTCCAAACAAACATCAGAAGTGCCACGTAAGTACCTGAGAATCCATTTAACAGCTTGCCAATGTTCCTTTCCTGGCTTCGCCATGTACCTACTCACTTTGCTCATAGAAAAAGCAATATCTGGACGGGTACATACCATAGCATACATGATAGTACCCACAACACTACAATAAGGGACCTGAGACATGTACCTGACATCCTCCTCTGTCTGAGGTGAATCCAATGCTGAAAGCCTGAAGTGGGCTGCTAAGGGAGTGCTAACTGGCTTAGCATCCTTCATGTGAAATCGATCCAGAACCTTCTCAATGTACTTCTCTTGAGATAAGTACAACTTTTCAGCTTTTCGGCTCCTATGATCTCCATGCCAAGAATCTTCTTAGCTGCTCCTAAGTCCTTTATCTCGAACTCGCTTTTCAACATTGCCTTCAAATCAACAACATCTGTGTGTGGAAAAACTATAACTCCCGGTATGCAATCCGAATCAAATATCACGACAATATGAGAAGTAATTGACTAAAAGAGAAAAGAAACAAATGACACAAGGATTTACGTGGAAACCCCTTTACAATCGAAAGAGGAGAAAATCACGGGTGAAGATTGGAGCTTTTATTATTGAATCGAAAAGAAGAATTACAATCACTCCTTTTTTTTCTCTCTCTTTCTCTCTCTCTTTGGCGGCGCCGCTGAGAAAATACCTCACAAGAATATTGGATACGAAGTGACGAACCCTACGTCACTATTTATACACGCATGGAAAACACGGTTCCCGTCCTGATTGATCGGGGCCCCGATCGATCAGCGAGCTCACTACAGGCGTCCTTGACTTATGTAATATTCCCGATCGATCGGCCTCCTCACGGCATCCCTACTTAAAGTTCCAAGGAATTTTGAGACATTTTCTTAACAAATCTCCATCTTGGCTCAAAATCAATCATCAACAATAACATAACTCTACCTTCTCCACAAACGCCCCCTCAACTAGGGCTAACACACATCAAACGCAAAGACCCACCAAAATTGAGCAATGCTCGAATTTGCTCCCTGCTAGTACCTTAGTGAACATGTCAGCTAGATTGTCCTCAATCCCAATCTTTTTCAACTCCACCTTCCGCTCATCAATCAAATCTCTATTGAAGTGATGCTTCACATCTATATGCTTTGTTCTGTCATAATGCGACATCTGATCCTTTGCTAGGTGAATGGCGAACTGACTATCACAGTAGACTCTAACAGTGCCTTGTTCAGCACTGATCTCACTAATCATATCCTTCAATCAGACAGCTTCTTTGAATGCTTCTGTGACTGCCATATACTCGGCCTCGGTAGTAGACTATGCTGTAACAGACTGTAAACGCGCTCTTCAACTGATAGCTGTGTCACCTAAACAAAACACATACCCTGATGTGGACTTCCCCTTATCGAGGTCTCCACCATAATAAGAATATATATATCCAACCAAACAACATTTACTTTTCCCATATTCCAAACAAACATCAAAAGTTCCACGAAGATACCTAAGAATCCACTTCACCGCATGCCAATGCTCTTTACATGGATTCGCTATGTACCTACTGACTCTGCTCACTGCAAAAGCAATACCTGGACGCGTACAAACCATCGCATATATAATACTGCCCACTGCACTAGAATAGGGAATCTGAGACATGTACCTGACATCCTCCTCAGTCTGAGGCGAATCCAATGCTGAAACTCTGATGTGAGCTGCTAAGGGCATGCTAACTGGATTAACATCCTTCATATGAAACCTGTCTAATACCTTTTCAATATACTTCTCCGGAGACAAGTATAATTTTTCGGCCCTTCGGTCTCTGAATCTTCATGCCTAAGATCTTCTTAGCTGCTCCAAGATCTTTTATCTCAAACTCACTCTTTAACATAGATTTCAAGTCGTCAACATCCTTCATGTCTCGTGCTGCAATCAACATATCATCAACGTATAAAAGCAAATAAACAAAGGAGCCTATATCAATCTTTCTGCAGTACACACAACTGTCGTACTTACTCCTGATGTACCCATGACTTATCATGAACCGATCAAATCTCCTATACCACTGCCTAGGAGACTGCTTCAAACCATACAAAGACTTCTTAAGCAAACATACATGGTCGTCCTTTCCTTCGACAATGAAGCCCTCGGGCTGATGCATATAGATACTCTTTTCTAGTTCACGATGCAAAAATGTAGTCTTCAAATCTAACTACTCAAGCTCTAAGTCATGCATGGCAACTAAAGACAAAAGCACGCGAATTGAAGTATGTCTAACTACAGGTGAAAATATATCATGAAAATCAACACCCTGTACCTGACTGTAGCCTTTAGCTACCAAACGTGCCTTGTATCTTGCATCTTCAACTCCAGGAATGCCCTCCTTTCTTTTGAAGACCCATTTGCAACCAATCAGTCTTTTCCCTGTTTGAGGCTTCACCAATTCCCATGTATGGTTCTTATGAAGAGACTGCATTTCTTCATTCATAGCAACGAGCCACTTCTCAGCATCTGATCTCGATACAGCCTCTGAATACGAAGTCGGCTCACTGTCATCTAAAGACTCAGCAGTAGTAAGCAGTCAGCTCCTCATACCCATATCTCTCTGGAGGCCTGATCTGTCGCCTCGGTCTACCACCAGCTATAGTTTTATTCTCCACCTGCTGACCTATTTCTGCATTATCAACAACATCAGAAACCTATACCTGAGGTGCCGGAATACTCTCTAGCTGAACTACCTACTAATCTGACTGTATCTGTGTAACATCAGGTACCTCAACCTGAACCGAATCACTATCAATGGAGGGTGTGTGTGGCGGATGTAGTAGAGCAGACTCATCAAAGGCAATGTCTCTACTAGTCAGAAACTTCTGAGCATTGGGATCCCGCAACCTATATCCCTTTACACCTTACGAATAACCAAGAAAGATGCATTTCTTGGCCCTAAGCTCCAGCTTTCCATCATTAACATAGGCATATGCAGGACAACCAAATACTTTAATCTGAGAATAATCAGAAGTAGAACCAAACTATACCTCTTCAGGTGTCTTCATCTGCAATGAAGAATGTGGTGTCTTGTTCACAAGATAGCAAGCCATGCTAACTGCTTCTGCCCACCATTCTCTTTTCAAGCCTGCATTTGAAAGTATACATCGAGCCTTCTCAAGTAACGTCCTGTTCAATCTTTAAGCCACTCCATTTTGCTAAGGTCAACCTGTACATGTCCTGTGTCTGACTATACCCTGATCTTCACAAAACATAGTGAAATCACCTTCAACAAACTCAAGACCATTATTAATCCTCAACCTCTTTATTATTGACTAAAGAGAATCAAACACAAGAACACAGCAATTTACGTGGAAACCCCTCTACAATCGAAAGCGGAGAAAATCACGGGCGAAGATTGGAGCTTTTATTATTGAATCGAAAGAAGAATTACAATCAATCCTTCTCTCTCTCTCTCTCTCTCTCTCTCTCTCTCTTTATTGGTGCGGCGCCACTGGGAAAAAAATTGATGTAAACGGATGTAACCCTGCGTCATTATTATACCCGTGTGGAAACGCGGCTCCCGATCGATCAGGGGGTCCCGATCCATCGGAATTTCACAGATCGATCGGTGAACTCACTGCAGACGGGATTGATTTACGTAACATTCCCGATCGATCGGCCTCCTCACGGCTTTCCTACTTAGACTTCCAAGAAATTTTGAGACATATTCCTAACAGCAACGAAAAAGAGAGAATTAAGAGTGAGTTGAGAAAAGAGAGATTTAAATAATAAAATATTGAAAGAATTATTTGAATAGAAAACAAACTTCTTTAGTTTCTGAGTTTTGGAATAAAATACTTGCTAGTTTTCTCTAATCATATTTGAGTTTTTTATTTTTATTCTCTTCCTTATAAGTATAATATACCCCTGGTTTTATAATACATTATCAGCACGACTCTCTAGCCAGCTAAGGATGATCATTAGCTTGAGGTAAATTTATCATTTACTAATCTTTGTAATTTTTAATGGCTAATCTAACTAAACTTGAGTTTACTGCTCTTGATATAACTGGCAAAAATTATTTGCATTGGACCTTTGATGCTGAGATTTACCTTGATGCTAAGAATCTCAGAGATACAATTAAAAGGGAAAATTGCGCATCCCTGCAGGATCGCGTTGAAGTATTGATATTTCTCAGGCATCATATCCATGAAGGATTGAAAGGCCGAGTATCTTACTGTAAAGGACCCGCTTGTCCTTTGTTTGAATTTAAAGGAAATGTTTGATCATCAAAAATATATGATCCTCCCTAAAGCTTGCTGTGAATAAATTCACATGCCATTATAGGATTTTAAAACTGTCAATGTGTATAACTCTGTGGTATTTAGTATTACCTCCCGGCCGAAATTATGCAGAGAAAAATATTACCTGGGGGGATATGTTAGAGAAAATATTTTCTACTTTTCATCCTGCAACAGCAATATCGAGAGCAAAACTTTAAAAAATACTCAAAGTTAATTTCATGTCTTCTTATTACTGTAAAAACAATGAAATGTTAATGAAAAATCATCAATCATGACAAACTGGGTCAAATCCATTCTTTGAATTGAATGCTACATCCTACGACAATGATACATATAGTCGAGGCCGTGGTCGTGGTCGCAGACGTAGCCGTGGTTGTGGATGCGGTCGTGGTCGTGGTCGTGGACGAGGTTATGGCCATGGTAATAATAACTGGCACAATGGTAATCAAAATAGATCAAAATTTAAGAAGCTCGGCAACAATGAAGAGAAATATAAAAGGGAGAAAACCCATCAACAAAATTCATCAAAAGATGCGCAAACAAATTGCTATGCTGTAGTACAAAAGGTCACTGGTCGTGTACCTGTTGTATGGCTGAACATTTGGTGAACATCTATAAAGCGTCATTGAAAGAAAAAGGCAAACATGCAGAAACAAATTTTGTTGAAGATCATTCTCCAATTAATGTGAAGCATCTTGATGTTTCTGATTTCTTTGAAGATGCTAGTGGGAGAATTGAGCATTTGATAGGCAATGGAAATCTTAAATTGGACTAAAGTTTTTTTTGTTTTTCAATTATGTCTTTTGTACGAAATTTTGTCTCACTTATAATGGAATGATATCATTTTGGTATGTGTAATTTAATACAATATTATATTTTTGATATTTTATTTTAATAAGTTATTTCCAATAGAATCAGGCTTGATCAACTATATTTATAAAATAAAATTCAAAAGCATTATTATATTATAATCACTTTATGCTTTTGTAATTTTATTAATTGGAATATAAATAGAGTTCCACTAATACATATATATTTTATATTTGAAGAAACATGGATTTAGTCAAAGATAAAGATTTATGTCTAGCTGACAGTGCAATGACACACACTATCCTCAAAAGCAAAATATATTTTTTTCAGCTACGATTAGGTGAAGCAAATGTTAATGCAATATCTGGTATTTCAAATTTAGTTGAAGGCTCCATAAGAGCACATGTTATGATTCATGGAGGAACAAAATTAAATATAAGCGATGCTTTATTTTTCAGTTGACCATAGAGAAACTTGATCAGTTCTCGAGATATTATATTACATTGTTTACCTCAAGAAGAAAGAACATAGTGAAAAAATTGTGAGCACTTTCTTTTGGGTTATATTATACTTATATATACCCTATTGAATCAAAAATAGTAGTTAACCAGGAGTTAGCTAATTGCAAAACGTTCACCTCATGGTATGACTGTTTGGGCCATCAAGTGTAACGATAATGAGAAAGATTATTGAAAGTTCTCATGGATACTCATTAAAGAACCAGAAAATTCTTTCACCAGATGAAATTTTATGTGTTACTTATGCTCAAGATAAAATGATTAGTAGGTCATTCCAAACTAAAATTGGGGTTAAATCTCATACATTTTTAGAAAAAAAATACAAGGAGACTATGTGGGACTATTATTACATCATGTGGACCATTTCGATATTTACGATGTTGATAGATGCCCCAACACGTTGGTCACATGTCTGTCTATTATCTACTTGCAATATGGCATTTGCGAGATTCCTTGCAAAAATAATTTGATTACGAACTCAATTTTTGGATTACACGATCAAATAGATCCATCTTGATAATGCGGGAGAATTTACATCCCAAGCATTTAATGACTATTGTATGTCAGTTGGGATTACAATTGAGCACCCTGTGGCCCACCAACATACATAAAATGATCTTGCAGAATCTCTGATCAAACGTCTGCAACTAATTTCTAGATAATTACTCATGAAAACAAAGTTGAACAGTTTTGCATGGGGGCACGCTATGTTACATGCTGCAACACTGACTCGTGCCAGGCCAACTGCTTATCACAAATACTCCCCAGTACAACTTGTTTCTGGTCAAGAACCAAATATATCCCATCTATGAATTTTTGGTTGCACTGTATATGTTCTGATTGCTCCACCCCAGCGCACAAAGATGGGTCCACAATGGAGACTTGGGATTTATGTTGGATTTGAATCTCCGTCAATTATGAAATATCTTGAACCATTGACTGGAGATATTTTTATTGCATGGTTTGCAAATTGTAAGTTTGATGAAACAATGTTCCCAGAATTATGGGGAGAAAAATTAAAGCTGAAAAAGTGAGAAATTGTGTGGAACGCACAGCGTACGAATCAATATGAAATAAGAGTTTAGAAAATTATCCATTTACAAAATATTGCAAACAAATTACTAGATGCATTTGTTGATATAAAAAGAGTGACCGAGTCACATGTTCCAGCTATAAATGCTCCTGTTCGAATTGATATTGCAAATGAACAGTCTTCTAAAACATTGGCAAGTACATCTACTGTACGCCAGAAGTGTGGTAGACCTGTTAGTTCTAAAAATAAGAATACAAGAAAGAAAAGAGAGCAAAATAAACAAGTTGGCTCCTCTATTAAAACTCCTGAAGAGAAACCCCCCGAAGAAGTACAAATGCAAATCCAAGAAAAAGATACGGAGGATAAAATGGCTCCTCGAGAATAGCAAGTACCTAAAAATTGTGAAAATGATGAAAAATATCGAGAATGAGGAGATTTTGATAAACTATGCTATTACTGACATACGGTGGAACCGAAATGAGACGATTACTGATCAAGTGTTTGCATATATTGTGGCTACTAATTTGATCATAGAAGGTGAAGATCTTGAACTTAAATCTATTCAAGAATGCCAAAGAAGAAATGATTGGCCAAAATGGAAAGAAGCAATTCAGGCAGAATTAAATTCACTTACGAAACGTGCAATTTTTGGACCTATAGCCCAGACACCTGAAAATACGAAACTCGTAGGCTACAAGTGGATATTTGTACGGAAAAGAAATGAAAAGAATGAAGTGGTTAGATATAAAGCACGACTTGTAGCTCAAGGTTTCTCACAGAGGTCAAGAATTGATTACGAAGAGACATATTCACCAGTAATGGACACAATTGCATTTAGTTTCTTAATAAACCTGGCAGTCTCTAAAAGACTCCACATCCGTCTTATGGATATGGTAACAGCTTATCTATATGGATCATTTGATAATGATATCTATATGAAAATCTCTGAGGACTACAAATGCCAGATGCCTATAGCTCAAAACCTTGACAGCTATGTTCGATCAAATTACAAAAATCTTTATATGGATTAAAACAACCAGGGCGAATATGGTACAATTGTCTTAGTACATACCGTCTAAGAGAGGGATATGTTAATAATTCAGTTAGCCCATGTGCTTTTATTAAGAAATCAAATTTTGGATTTGCTATCATCGCAGTATGTGTTGATGATTTAAATATCATAGGAACTTTTGAAGCGATTAAACAAGCTGTTGCATATCTAAATAAGGAGTTTGAGATAAAAGATCTCGGAAAGACAAAATATTGTCTTGGTTTGCAAATAAAGCACTTATCTGATAGAATTTTAGTACATCAGTCTACTTATGTAGAAAAAGTGCTAAAGCGTTTTAACATGGATAAGGCACATCCGTTGAGTACCCCAATTGGTATCTGATCCCTTGATGTAAATAAGGACCCCTTTCGCCCTCGAGGAGATAATGAATAAATTCTTAGCCCTGAAGTGCCATACCTAAGTGCAATAGGTGCACTGATGTATCTGGCTAACTACATGAGACCAGATATAGTCTTTTCGGTTAACTTGTTAGCAAGATAAAACTCAAATCCTACCCGAAGACAATGGAATGGGATTAAACATATATTTCGGCATCTCCGTGGTACATCTTATAGGGAATATTCTATCTGAAACAATCAAATCCAAGATTGGTTGGATATGCAGATGCTGGATATTTGTCTGATCCACATAAAGGCCATTCACAAGCAGTATATTTATTTACTTATGGTGACACTTCTATATCTTGGTGATTTACCAAACAAACAACAAAAATAATTTCTTCAAATCATGCTGAAATACTTGCACTTCATGGGGCAAGTAGGGAATATTTATGGTTGAGATCTCTTATTCAACATGTTCAAGAAGAACGCGGTCTTCCAACAATACTGTGTGAAGAAAATGCTAATTGTATTACTCAAATAAGAGGTGGATACATTAAAGGCAACAGAACTAAATATATCTTACCAAAGTTCTTCTTTGCACACAAGCTTCAGAAGACGGGTGAAATAGATGTTTATCAAATTCGCTCAAGTGAGAACCTAGCATATTTGTTCACAAAAGCATTGCCAACAAGAACTTTTGAGAAACTAGTTTACAAGATTAGTATATGTCGACTCAGAAATGCCCCTTACTAATATGTTTATATAAGGGGAAATTAAATACGCATTGTACTCTTTTTCCCTTTGCTATGGTTTTTGTCCCCCTGGATTTTTTATAGCAATGTTTTTAATGAGGCAGGTGTATATAACTCGGACACTATATATTTTCAAGAGTGTTATATCCCGTAATGTTTTAAAAGAAAATATCTAAAGGCGGAGTGTTGTAGATATTGGATATTTTTTGGGTACAATTTTTATGGTTGAATTCGGGTATTATTAAATATCCTGAAAAATTAGAAATTATGTAAAAAAGCCTTATATGTATACATATACATGCACACATATATAATATATGTATATGTATATTTATTGTTAATTTTGCATGCATAACATGTATATACTTGCATGTCAAATATCATGATGACTCATATGCAATATGCTCATGTATATAAATGTTGGGGCATGAATGAAAATTGCAACAAAAAAAAAGAGAAGTGAAAGTAAGTTGAGAAAAGAGGAGTTTTTTTACCAATATGGCACAGTTTTTAAAAATATTTATCAAAATGACATTATTTACAAAAATATTTACCAAAATAGCATCATTCATTGTACATTTAACAAAGTACGCCGTTTTAATGGCGTACTTAGGGCATATAAACGATGTACGCCATTTGTAATGGCTTACGATCAATGTACATCGTTACAAATGGCATACGACCAAATGAAGCCTTTTGTACACCATTTGTAACAGCATACGAAAGGGCATAAAGAAACCTCTCCCCCCCCCCCCCCCCCCCCCCCCCAAAATATGTGAACCCTAAACCCCCCTGCCACACTCGATTCCCCTCAACACAATTGGCAAAATTGCACATATTCGAAAAAAATTGGCAAAACAGCATATCAGAAAAAAAAAAAAAAAATTAGCAAAGTCACATCATTTAATGTACATTCATCGTTGCAGGCCATTGAGTGCAAACTTACACGCCATTACAACTAAAAGATTCCCTACAACCTATTCCTTCTATTCTTCATCCTCGTTCGGTGAACTCCCGCTTTACTTCTATCTCCCGTCTTTTTTAATCTCTTACCTCCTCTGTTTCATCATTATCCTCCTATCAGCCCATTCATTCTCACCCTCCTCTAGATGTAACAACTACATGAGTCGGGCCCTACACTAAATAACAGTTTGGCACATTATGGTATCTGAACAACAAAGACTAACATACATGATGCAACACCCATGAACGGGTGCACGTGGGTTGGGTCAAGAACCAACTGACCCATCCAACGTTTGACCCATACCCACCAAATGGTAGGATGATGGCTCTGGGTTGGGTCGGTTTTTGTTGGGTTGGGTCGGGTCCGGCCATATTTGGTTAGTGCTTAAACATTCTTCTAAGTTTCAATTTGAAGTAATTCTAATTTGAGTTTAAGGTAAATAATCGATAACAAAGCTAAGAAGGAGATCCAATTATCAATTATTGATATGAATGATAATATGTTAGGATTATTCTATTTTAGATTATCCACATGCGTGTATATACATATAATTATTTAGGTACCCAAAAATTTTAACGTTTATTATCTAGGTGACCTATTTCAATTATATACAATACAATTGAAGCAGCCCAAGTTAAAATTTTAACGAATTATGATAAAATATTCACCAAATTTTCGTATAAACTATTTGCATATATTGCCAAAATCATATAATATGTTAACATTCTTTTCCAAAATAACCAAATTGTAATGAAAATACTTATATATTAACGGAGTCATAGTCGAATTTAATATTGTCCAATAAATATCCATCAAATTTCAGAAGAAGGATACTGGATTTATAAAATTTTAAAATATCTAGGTACCTAATAGATAGAAATTTTAAACCTTATGGTATTCCACTTATATATTGGAACTTAGGATGCCTAAGTGATAAATAGTTAAATCTTAGGTATTCAACTTATATATTTAAACGTTAGATATTTAAGTAATAAATAGTCAAACTTTGAGGTATCATACTTGTATATTGAAAAGTCAGATACCTAAGTAATAGTCAAACATCAAAGTATGCCACTTATATATTGAAATATCTGGGTACCTAAATAATAAATTGTCAAACCTTAAAATATGCGAGATAGGGGTTTCACCATATGAATGTCTTCTTCAAGACGACCTTTCAAAAAGATCTTTTTGACTTCTATTTGCTAAATCTCATAACGAGCTGCAATGAATAGGGGTATCCTTATGGACTTTATCATGACTACTAGTATGAAGGTCTCATCATAATAGGTTCCTCTTGAGTCAAACCCATAGCAACCAACCTTGCTTTGAAGGTCTCTACCTTCCCATCCACTCATTTTTTCTTCTTGTAGACCCATTTATACCCAATGAGCTTAATGCCAACAGGCGTCTCTACAAGATCCCAGACCTAACTAGAATATGTAGATCCTATCTCAGTTCTTCATTGCTAAGACCCAATGGTCAGCATTCTTGTCTTTAATTGCTTCATTGTAGCTAAGAGGATCAGATTTATTGTCATGGTCAACCACTAAGGTTCCCGCTATGAACCTAGTAGGTGTCCTGACAATCCTCTCACTATACCTAGGCTCTCGTGTACTTTGAATAGTCTCAACTTTATTAGTAGGTGCATCTAATGCATCCACTGTGTACCGAGTTGTATTTAGCTATCTAGTATTCGCGTCATTTCTTCCTTTAATTCTTATAAAACAATTTTTGCCTTTACTTTTGTAATTCACTTACAAGAAATCCTTCTGAAAATATCTTTATTTTTCATGTACAAGATAATTTCTGATCAGAAAATGACATGAATTTAATGATTTTTTTTTTTTTTATCAATGGTAAAGACAAATCAGAAGGAGCTGCCCCCATGTAAAACAAGGCGATCGGAAGCCTCCACATTAGAAATGCGCAGCAGGGCGGTGGAAGGATCACGAACTTCGCAATTGAAATTGATGCTTTCTAAGCCCTCGCTTGCCATGAAATCAGCGGATTGATTGGCCTCGCGGTAAACATGAGAGAAGTGAATTTGAGTCAGCCTTTTACCAAGAGTTGCAATCTTGTCCTTAATGAAGTGGATATCACTGGGACAGTCGAACGACCCATTTAAAGAGTTTATGAGAACTTTATTGTCACCTTCCAAGATGATCTTCGAGTATCCTAGGGTGGTAGCCGTATAAAGCCCGCCCTAGCTGCAATTGCTTCAGCAACAATGACTAACGCATTTCCTAGTCTTTTGCTCCCTGTTTTGATAACCTCACCATTAGAGTTTCGAATTACAAAACCAGAGGCTGCTTGAAAATCTCTTTTGGTGCCATCGAAATTTACTTTCACCCAGTCGGATCTTGGGGGGGACCAGGATGTCCAGAAGTTCTTGCTTCTTTTGCTCAAATTCCTAGAGTTGTTCGATGAATCTTCCTCTATAGTGTTTCTGCATACCCATTCCCAGTACGTCCTCTTGGCCCGGATGACCACTTGAGAAATCGGGGTTGTCTCTTTTCTAAAAATAGCAGCATTTCGATCCTTCCATATTTGCCAACAAACCATTATAAACTTACCAATTCCTTCATTATCTTTCCGAGTGCGGAGTTCCTCCCCTAAATCCGCTTTTTTTGGGGGGGAGGTGATCCACTTTTGGGTCTTTGCAGTGTGCCAAATCTCCTTGGCTCGTGGGCAGTTTAGAAGAATGTGGGATACTGTCTCTCTACTTTAAGCACACCAGGTACAATTAAGGTTCCAATCTTGAATTCGTTTTTGCATCTGATCCCCAGTTGCCAAGAACCCATTTAGTGCTTGCCAAAGAAAGATTTTTATCTTGGGTAGGATATCCAAGTTCCAAATCCACTTGAACTCCCACTTGTTTCTGTCATCCCACTCAAGATTATGGGCAAGCCAAGTGGCAGACTTGACACTAAATTTTCCGGTACTTGTGAATCCCCAGCAGAACTGGTCTTCCTTGGGTGATAGGGGAACTGGGACGCCCATAATGGAGTTGACCATGTCTTGGGGGACAATTTGATTAAGAGCTTCCTTATTCCATTCCCCTTCGGTGATGTAGTCAGCTACCAAAGATGAGGAATTGATATCACTAGGAGCGGACCTCAGGCTTTCCGCCAGAGGCCCTTTCTCTACCCACCAATCCTTCCAGAAGTTGATCTTAGCACCATTCCCCACTTTCCATTTGATTCCTTTTCTTATGAGGTTTCTAACAGCCATTATTCCCTTCCAGGCTGGGGAATCTGTTCCTTTGCAAGTATAGTCAAAGAAAGAGGAGTTACGAAGATAACGATCCTTTATGACCTGGACCCATAAAATGTTTTCGTTCATCAGTATTCGCCATCCAAGTTTGCACAGGAAGGCTTGATTAATCGCCGCCAACTTACGCAGCCCTAGTCCACCAGCCCCTTTTGGTCTGCAGATCTTGCTCCAGGAAGCCATATGAACTCCGTTTGTATTTTCTTTGTTCCAGAAAAAACGACGGCTAATTGAATCCCCCCATTTGCAAACCTTTTTGGGGAGTTTAAAGCATTGCATTACATGGCTCGGCATGGATTCAATTGAGGACTGAATCAGTGTAACCCTGCCTGCTTTAGACAGTTTCCCTGCCTTCCATTTTGCTATTTTACCTTCCATTTTCGGAATCAATTCACTTTCCACCTGACTCGCAAATCTCCCTGTTGTGAAATTACACCCCAGGTATCTACCCAGGGATGCGTTACCTGGAATTTCCAGTATGTTACAGAGTCTCAGTCTGTGCTGTCTATCTAGGTTGGCGGAGAACACCGCCGCCGACTTGGATCTGTTAATTACAAGGCCTGAGTCCTCACCAAATAACTGCAAGATCCTGTTTAAAGTCTGAATCGTCTCCATTTTGGCATCACAGAAGAGCAGGCAGTCATCCGAGAAAAATAGGCCTGGGATCGATGATGCATTCCAACTAATTTTAACCCCAATTCCTGACTTCTTTGTTACCGTAAGAGCCTGCAGGTTAGTTGCTAAAACATCGAGGCATAAAATAAACAAAAAGGGGGACAGGGGGTCACCTTGTCTTAGTCCTCTAGAAGGGGAGAAAAACCCCATTGGTTTATCATCCACAAGGACAGAAAAAGATGTGGTCGTGACGCACATCATAATCCATTCAATCCATTGATCATGAAATCCTTGTTTCTGAAGTGTCCTTTCGAGGAAGGGCCATTCGATTTTGTCAAAAGCCTTTTCCATGTCAAGCTTGGTAGCTATCCATCCTGATTTTCCTTGTTTTTTTTTGAAAGCAGTTAGGATTTCATGAGCAACTAGGATGTTGTCTTGGATGTTTCTCCAAGGGACAAAGGCTGCTTGCCACTGGGATACAATATTGGGCATTAGAGGTTCCATGCGGTTAACAAGTACTTTAGCAATGACTTTATATAAAACATTACATAGACTAATTGGTCTAAAATGGTTTACATAACATGGTGTGTCAGTTTTTGGGATCAGAGTAAGGAAGGTGTGGTTAAGCTGTCTCAGAAGGAATCTTCCCCGTAAGGCAGATCTGATAGCGTGACAGATGTCCTTGCCCACACGATTCCAGTAAGTTTGGAAAAAAAGGGCCGAGAACCCGTCGGGGCCCGGGGTTTTGTGGGGGTTCATATCAAAGACCGCCTCTTTAATTTCACTATCACTTAATTCAGAAATAAGTTTTTCATTTTTAGAGTCCGTTACCTTTTTCTTTAATGTTTTTAGGGACTGGAAATTGATTCTAGGTCCATTTGATCTGAATCTTTCCTTAAATTCCTGGATAAATGTTTCTCCTATGGCCTATTTTTCGGTAATGGAAATCCCCATAGAATTTTGGATTTCGACAATTGCTCTTCTTTTTCTCTTGGTTTGGACTGTTGCATAAAAGAATTTGGAGTTACGATCACCTTTTGTAATCCATTCTTTTCTTCAATATTTTGCCCAAAACTTGTGGTTATTGAATAAAATTTTTTCGCGTTGCAGAAGTAGTCTTTGCAGTTTTTTATTTAGACAGGGGTTACACGGGTCATAGTTTAGTTTTGATTGGGTCTCACAGATTTTTCTTTCATTTTCATGGACTTTGCTCTTAGTCCATCGTTTCATTAGAGCTTCATTTTCTTTAATTTTTTTCTTGATATGTTTTAGTGTTTGGACAATTTCAAACAATCTCGATCCCTGGAATTTCAGGTTCCAGCTTTTTCTTATGATGTCCTCAGTGGTTTTAGACTTGGTCCATCCTACTTGGAAACGGAATGGGGCCGCCTTTTTATGTTCGTCTGCCTCCGTGCATAAAAGAAGAGGCGTGTGGTCTGAGGTGGGCCCAAAGCCGTTGTACACAAACGACTTTGGGAAAAGATGAGCCCATTCTTGGTTATTAAGGGCTCGGTCTAACTTTTCCTGAATGTAGGCCCCATTAATAAACCTACTCCAGGTGAAGGTCTGACCTGCCCACGGCGTATCTTCGAGTTCAAGGTGTTGGCATAGATTATTTAATCGTATAGTACGTTTAACAGTTAGAGGAGATCCTCCCCGTTTATCGTTTAAGTTTTTAAGCTCATTAAAATCTCCGATAACACACCAAGGTTTACCCATGAAGTGTTGAAGGTCCTGAAGTGCATCCCAAAATTGGTCCTTTTCTTTTTCTTTTGTGGAGGCATAGACAAAGGACATAAGACCCTTTTTGCCAGATATCTTGTCAAGGACGTATGTGTGAGCAATACTGTTATCGCAATAGAGAATGTCCACATAACATGTTAAAGCATTCCACATGATCCATAGACCCCCCACATGGTTTTGGGGAGGGGAATAATGGTATCCATCAAATCCCATGGCCTGGGTTAGATGCCTAACAGTCTGTTCTTGTGCAAGGGGCTCTAATATAGTTAACATGTCAGGTTTAAATTTTCTAACTAAGCCATGGAGTTCTTGTTGGGCTGGCAAACGTGCCACTCCTCGGATATTCAAGCATAGAATTTTCATAATGACAGAAAAAAGAAAGGAAGTACCTTCATAAGCCACAAACAAAAGATGCCATCGTGTATCCCACGATGAAGTACATGAGTTCCATAGTGATTTCCATGAGCCCGTAGCTCACTCCAAAGGAGATACGCAGAAAAACAAAAAAGGAAGATAACAAAAGGTGACCACCAAGGTAGCCAAAACCAAAATACTGATAAGGGGTAGCGAACAAAATACATCACAGAAAATACATAGCTAGAGAAGTCATGACTAGGAATTAATAGATAGCTCTTCACTGGCCCTAAGTTGGGGATCGTCCCCACTTGAGAGTCTTCTTTTTTTTGAAGACTCCTTAGGGGTCTCCTCCTCCGGCGGGTCAAGATCTTCCTCTGGGTCTTCTTCCATGTTGGCTTGATCATTTCCTATGTTCTCTACCCTGAGGTCTTTATCCAGGTCCATGTTAAGAGGCATTAAATTTACGGTGTTATCTTTGGGTTCATTTTCATTTTCATATTCCTCTTCTCTGATCGGTCCTAGTACAATCTTCGTTATTGAGTTTTCATCTTCTTTGGAGCTGCGTACCTGGTGGAAGGGATCAATTTTGCCCTTCCCTTTTCTATCCACACTGCCCCCCTTTGAGCCCCTGTTAACGTCCGATGTCTTTTCCCCTGAACTCTCTTGAAAGCTTGGTTCTCTCAAAACTATGTTCGGTCCGCCCCTCGAATTTCTGGGTTTTGGTCCCCGTTTTTCAAGTCTTGGCCTTTTTTTGGGGTGGACATGGATCCACCTTTCTTTGGTCGTGGTATTCTCCGTGTCATCCTCTCTAGGTTCGCTTAAGGGAATTCCCTCCCGGAATCGTTCAACGACAATGTGCATTTTAGTTGTTTTATTATAGTTTGGGCAGTTTTCGATACCATGGTTTTCAATACCGCATAGGGCACACACTTCGTACAGTCCCTCGTAGGTGAGAGGGAAGGCTTTTTCAGTATGCGTTCCCCTAACTGTAATCTTTCCAGGTAGGGTTTTGGTTACATTAATTTCCACGCATGCCCTAGCAGATTTTCCTTTTAGTCTGGGCTCCGTCAATCCATCAAGCCTGATTGGAGGCCCGATGGGTTCCAGTAGCCTGGTTAGAGTCTCGCAGTTCCAAAATTCAAGTGGAAGTCTTTGGACCTGGATCCATTGTGCGACCACCTCAATTTCAGATTCAAAGGGGTCAAACATTTCTTGCCATTGTAGCAGCATGAAATTTAGAGAGTAGACAAACCATGGTCTTCCTCCCCAAACAAAGTTCTTATCATTTTCATTAGAAAATTTAATTAAGATCCAACTATTTCCTAGTTCAACATAATCAACCCGGCCTCTTACCTTGTCCCAATCACTACGGTTTTTGGCTCTATTGGCATTTAGGGGAATAGAGTCTCCCCATACTTTCCCTAACAGCCAAAGCGCCCTCATTTCCTCAATACTATGGTAGTCCCTTATACCTAGGTCATCATTTGGTCCGACATTGGGATGTCTAGAATTACCTCCCATAGAACTATTAAGGCCTCCGTCCCCATCACTAAGAGGGGGACCGTGACCCTTATTATGACTTGGGTGTTGTAGTGCAAATTTGTAACTGGGGGCTGCTGGGTTTCGGTTGGGAGGACCATGATTTGGACCTCCAGTGGAATCGTGTGGCTCAGGGTGTCCGACAGGAGGAAGGTCACCGGGAAAACTACCCATTGACTTGAGTAGTGTGTCATTTTGGTGTTGTTTAGGTTGCATGTGTGGAGTGGGGCTAAAAGACTTAGACAATGGAGAGAGTGAAGGGAGAGAGGGTGTGGATTTAGTGGGATAACCTACCCAACCATCAACCCTTATAAAGGCCCTGGCCTTCTCCTTCCAACAAAGAAAGAATTCCAAAAATTGGATCAGATTTTCCATAATTAGGGCAACCAAGAGAAGCAAAGTCTTCCAGCAGAAGAAAATAAAGGAAATTTGGGGAAAAAACTTATAGCTGGTGGGCATGCACAGAAAAAAGGGGCGGCACCTCCTTGGATTTCCACTCTTGGGCTTCCTCTTCTGATCTTCCACTGCTTCTTCTTCCATCTTGAGTAAGGATCTAGCACTTCAGATCTGGGCGTGCATGTGTAATTGGTCATAGGAGTGAGTTTACTTTGTTTTGATAGGGTGAAATCAGTCCTAAATCTCTCAGATCTGGACAATGATTTGGGGGAAAGGGGAGATCTGGAAAAGACCTTTCCCTTTTGACGTTTTTTTTTTGGGGGGGGGGGGGGGGTGGATTGTGATTTAGACGAGGATTTTCGGGGGGAAGGGGCCATTGGGCGATCGGCACCTCGGCCGCCATTAAAAGAGGTGCTCGAGTGCTTGTGTGTATGCTTCAGAGGGATGAGCGGGCGCAGAGCTTTGGACAGCGGCAGAGCTTTGGAAGGGAGCAGGGAACTGTGCGTGGTTTAGGGCGTAAGGTGAGAGAAATGAGAATTTCTCTCTCCTCCATCCGATTATGGCCATGAGTTGACATGAATTTAATGATACACACATATACCTTCGCATATGAACAATTAATTTCTTGTAATAAAAAGGTTCACAACCAAAATCAACTGAATAACAGTTTTCCATTAAACAAAACACGTAAATTCAAATTCTTGCCCAATGCAGGTACAAATGAACAAAACTTTTAAAGGCAAAATTCTACCACTAAATACTAAGCTAACATCTCCTACTCCTCTGGATATATAATCCAAGTCGAGAGTGGAGTTACGGGAACAACCAAACCTACAGCATTAATGACAGCTGCCCCTTTTGACCACCCCCCTAGAGCATACAGCAGGAGGGATGCACCGGTTAAAGCCCAACTCATAGATTTTCAATAGCCCCTTCAAATGTGGTAAACTTGTTTTCCTTTAAGGAGACTGCTTGAGACTATATATCACCCTTTTTCACTTGCAAACTTTCCCTTCCAAATACTATCGAGAAGGAAATCCGCCTTGAGCCTTCACTCGGAGTTCTTTCTTTTCTTTCTTCTTCAGTCAGACTAGTGACTTCTTGCAACGTCCCTGACCATCAGGTACAACTTCCATCATATAACCCCTTGATTAGCTTAACCTAAGTCCTCACACCAGAAACCTGGTGGACTCTCAACTGTGCATAACTCAACTAAGTGAGATATCAACATACTTTCACCAAAATGGCTTAGCAGTATTTGCAGGAAGTGCAGCTAAGTTCTTAGTGTAGTCACCTTTTCCAATGGCCTAGTTATTCTTGCAAAAGAAACACTTTTCTTTTTCCCGACTTCCTTATGGACTTGGTTGCTACATTAGCAACCTTCCCTTTTCTTTTCTTTCCAGTAGGTCCCTTGTTGGAAACTAAGTCCAACTAGTTTTTCAGTCTAAGTAATTTAATGAGTACATTATGCATTAGTAATCAAGTGAAGTTCACCAGTCGTATCCATTTCAAAATATTGTAAATGCAAACATTCGTGTAACTATCTAACAATAGTTATGCATAATGAAGTGATATCTATTCTTTTATTTTAGCATACACAATAAGTTAGATATCCACCAAACTGTACTATTATGCATACAATGATGACCCAAACACACCACTCCTTACTCCCCGGTAGCGGGGTGGCACGAAGCTTGTGCATGTGAGAACTATTCTCAATTAATATGTTTTCTTGTAACTCTTACTAAACAAGATTAACTCACCACTTTACCTTAGTCTCTAACATAACACAACAGAGCTCCTCAGAGAGGCTAACGCATCACGCTAGTCAAGAGTAAACTATTACCTAAACCTCCATATAAATACACGTAATACTCCACAGCAGCGTCATCGCATCGCTTCTTTGCACTTTGGTTTATCCCAAAAGAAGTCTAACCCTGTAATCTGCAAACCGACATCCTCCGCGGGGATGTCTATCAATCTACTATACTGCTAGACCGAGGTTACAACAATTGAAAACTCGCTCCCACTTGATTTTTAAAACTAGTGGTTTTTTAATTAACTTGCATTTACAACTTGGACTATCTCATAGTCCCCTTTAGAATCTTATTCTAAAAATTAACTAACAAAATTAATTATTTATTTTTTTATAAAAAAAGTGCCATGGGAGATAATATATAGACAGTTCGGAGCCGGGTTCACCATTCTTCATTTTGGAAGGCGAACATCAAATGTAGAGATCATTGGGTTAACATTCATGGGAACGCGGAGGAGGCAGCTCGGGCCTTCCAAATTGGCCGTGAGAACCAGAGGGCTTCAGCTCACGACTTTTAAGCGCAAATGAGAGTCCGAGGCCGTATTTGGTATTCTCTTTGTTTATAGAAGGCGATTTCTTCCGGTCTTGTGACGCAAGATAGGCTGCATAGGATTGGTTGGTCTTTTACAAGCCATTGTGCTCTATGCGAGATGCCTTGTGAATCCATTGACCATATTTTCTTTCATTGTGATTTTTATTTCAGATTTTGATGAAAGTGGATGTCCAATTCCAGATTCCCCAAGGAGAGAGCTTGGATATATCTTGGAGTGGTTTGGGACTCAAGTTCGTAATAGACTTAGATATAGTGTTATGAAACGTATTGTATTAGCGGTTATAGTTTACAATATTTGGTGCGAATAAAACAGGAGAATTTTCCAAAATTGTAAGAGAAAGGAGGAAGAACTATGTCGAGTTATTGTATCCCAGGTTCGGTGCCAATTTAACTTTTTGTTTAGGGATTAGGTCTTAGAGTTGGTTTTTGGTTGATTTAATAGGGTGGGGTTTTTTCTTTGGTTTTTGTTGGTTTCTTGCAATTGAGGTTCAGTAAAATATCAATTCTTGCCATTTGAAAAAAAAAAAAAAAAATAGTACCATAATTTAGATTATCTAGTACTCTACTTTTAGAATCCCATTCTAAAAATAATAGAAACTAATTTTTACTCAAAAACAATGTCGTCTTTCATCACATAATCTATTTTCAAATCTTATTTTAAAATTAAATTAATTAATAAAAATTAATTTTAATATTTAAAAGAGGGTCAATTTACATCTTAGATTATCTTATAATCTATTTTAAAATCTCATTCTAAAATTAAATTAATTAAAAAGAATTAATTTTTTAAAAAAAATAGTAGCGACTTAGAACATAGACCATCCCATAATCTATTTTAAAATCTTATTCTAAAACTAAATTAATTGAAATAAATTAATAATATTGACTTGGACTATTTCATAGTCTATTTTAGAATCTCATTCTAAAATTAAATTAATTAATAAAAATTAATTTTAATTAAAATAATATTGTCTTACAATTTAGATTATCTCATAATCTATTTTTAGAATCTCATTCTAAAATTAAATTAATTAATAAAAATTAGTTTTTAATTATTATGTAAACCGGTACTGACGTCTACATGTCCCAAAAATTTTTTTTTAAATTTGCTGATGTCAGCGGCGACATCGTCAGATTATTTTATTTTATGTTTTTAAAAATTAAAATATTTAATTCAAAATTAATTGAATCTAATCTCATTAGATCAATTTTATCCAATTTTGTACAAATAATTGGATCTAATCTCATTAGATTAACTTTATCCAATTTTGTAAAACTTAATTAAATCTCATCCCATTAGACCAATTTTATCCAATTTTAAAAATCATGATTAAATATGCACAATCTCATCATGCATATAATATGAATGTAATTTCATGAATTGACAAATTCGAATTAACAAATAATTCATTAACGATTTAAATAATTTAAATTGTTACCTTAAACTATCTAATTAACCATTAATTAATTAATTAATTAACGATTTGAACAATTTAAATCATCACTTTAAACTATCTAATTAACTATTAATTCATAAACGACTCAAACAATTTAAATCATTACTTTAAACAGTCTAATTAACTATTAATTCATAAACGATTTAAACAATTTAAATAGTTACTTGAAATAATCTTTCCTTCTTAATAAAATCTCTATTTTATTAAATCGTAAGTCTATTTATTTCTATCTTAGTATACCTATTCTTGTATATTATGAATGTAATCAGAGGCTGGCTTTGATACCAATTATTAGAAAAAAATAACTCCGGTTATTAATTAATTTAACTCTAATGCCAATTGTTGGGTTCATAGTTCTCAACTGTGGTCACAACAAAGGGCACCTATCAGAGCACTCAGCGTAGGAGACTCTCCTCGCTACCTAAGCCCCCGATTGGAGAGTCACGCTTCGTGACACCTCACATGCAAGAGGTCCTGGAAATAGGGTTATCTTTATAGATCCCTTTGCTCTAATACTAGTTGTTGGGACGAATTTAAAAAATTCTCCCTAATTTAACTAAATTAATGCAGCAGAAGGGTTTAGATATCTAATTCTAAACCTAGGGGTTGAATTAAAATTTGTAACTTAAATCTACATATCTAAATTAGAATTTAGATCTATATGCCTCTACTCTAATTCATTTATAACAAAGACATGAAACTAAAACATGCATAATAAACAAAACTGTAAATAAATAGAAAAGCAAAAACTAAAATAGAAAGAAAGAAAACATACCTAAAATTACTCCAAAATAAGAAAACAAGAAAGAATAATAATCTTCAGAATATACCCTGATAATCGAGACCCAGTGATCTTCTACGCAATGACCTCGAATTGCTCAGAGAGTGGGCTCCGAAAAATATTAAAACTAGGACAGAAAAAATTTCAACGAAAATTTTTCTTCCCAATTAAGGTCCCTGAAAGTCAAAACTTTCTAGACCCCTAAATTTAAAACTAATACCAAACCTTTGAAATAGGTACCTCTATTTATAGTAGGTTACCGAAGCAAAAAACAAACAATTCGTTGATGTGAGATTCGCAGTTAACAAACAAAATGCGTTGTTTTATACAAAGCAAGTTTAAAACATAGCGTATCAACCCAGGTCAAAAGCCACGTCCTTGGTCTACTATTCGTGTGCAACGTGTTATATCTTTATTCGTCTGCATAAGCAGATGCGTGTAACCACTGGGACGTGTCACGCGCTGGTTCGTTCGATCTGAAGCACACGGATTGCGACCTATTAAACGCGATTTTTCTTTTTTTTTTTGGCTTTATTTCCTACATGTAAAAATTTATCTTATAAATTTAATTTTCAAAATTATTTTATTTATAATTTATAATTTTTATTCATCTTATGAATAATGTTTGACAAAATTAAATTTACTTATCTCATTAATAAAGTAATTCATCTCATGAATTCTATAATATTTTTCGATAGCAATAAATACAGGGGCTTGCGTAAGGACCTCAGGGACAATTTAAATCTAGCTTCAAATGGGTTAAAAAACCATCTCATGATATAATTTAATTACCATTTAATGAGATTTAATTCTACTATATAAATCTCACTGCACTCCAGACTTAAACCATTTATTCGATATTTCTCTAATAGACTGTATTGATGACAACAACCCCTAGATGTCCATGACGAAGAATAAGTATAACTACTACCATTATCCTTTTTACAGCTTCTCCATTAGTTACCGGCTAGCCCTTTACTGAATAATTCATTTATTCTTGAATGTATTCATAATATAAATTCCAAATGTCAAACACTTGGAATACTTTGGCCAAAGATTCCAAACTATTCAAAAATTTACGAATCAACTAAGGGGACATTCGTACCTCATAAGAGATTGTAAATTCCATAATGAATACCTGATCCTTGTCACACTTCACGCCGCTACCCAGTGTACGTAGGAATTCAGTCATACATTTAGACCTCACTTATAGTACACAAATTAACTAACGCTCCATGCACAAGTTCTGAATACTCTCTGGATTTAGAGCCGTCGTTCAAATAGTACAATATGAATCACTAATCTTCGATTATAGTCCAGACACAAGCAACTCACATGATCCAACTCAGTGTGTCAATCTTATTAAACACACCAACCTAACACTTTTTGATCTCTATCTAAATGACAAGACAAGTCATCTAAAGTGTTAAGCCATGGTCTTAGCAGACAAGTAGCCCAAGCTCATCATCGACCATGAGTTATTCAAATAACATTCCATACCATTTGTTCCAAGTCTATATGTGGCTTAATCTCATTATCCACTTAGAACAAACATGTAAAATATAATATGAGGACTCTGTCCATCTTATGGACGATACTTAAAAGAAAATCACATACAGTATAAATACTCACTTACACAAATTTAACAAGAAAATGACTGAAACTTTAATTTTATTTATTAATTAAAATAATATATCCAGACTAAATCTGGATTTCAGGACACTATTCCTAACACCGCACGCCACACACCGGATTTAAATATCGAATACCTAATTGTTTTAGGGGTCTTTTAGCCGTGTCTCCAATATATATACATTAACTATACATGAGACGTATTTGAGTTACCGAGTTACAACTCGATTGGTCCTTTTTCGCACACGTGGTCGGGTTTCTCAAAGTAGTCTTCAATTATGCCTCGGTTATGCTTGATTTTGCTGCTTTTTAATCTTTGCTTGCCCCATTGCATTCCAAACTCAAATGTACCTAAACTACAACAGAACACACATTTAAAAGCTGAATATGTCGCATGAATAAAGAATAAAATATGTAAATATAAGGCACAACACATCCCAACACCTATACCTCTGTAGTAGTCTATGCTGATGCTAACTGAGGCGATTGTCTTGACACTCCCTAATCAACAACCAGTTATGCTATATTTTTCGGCTCCAACCTCATCTCCTAGCGGGCAAAGAAACAAGAAACGATCTCTAAGTCCTCCACCGAGTCGGAATATCGTGTGGTTGCTTAAGCTATTGCAGAAAGTGACTGGGTTCATTACATCATGCATGACTGTGGCCTTCGCCACTCTGGACCAGTTATCATCTACTGTGCCAATGTCGCTGCCTCTTATCTTGCCGCCAACCCCATTTCAAATGATTGTAGTAACATATAGATGTTGATTTCCATTATGTTGAGGAAAAAGTCCTCAAGGTTGACCTTCAAGTTTGGTACACTTCTACTACTTGCCAAATTGCTGACATCTTCACAAAGGGTCTTGTTGCTGACCCCTCCCACTTCCTCAAAAGTAATCTTCACTTTGCTACCCCTCGTTCAAATTGTGGGGACCTATTAAAGGAGTGTATTAGTGAAGTCTTCTTAGGTCTTGTCTATTATCTTTACTACCTCTCTTCTCTTTTATATAGACTAGAGGTATTAGTATCTTTTTCATTCTACATTATGCTCTATATATAGGGAGGGCAATAGAGTTTATTTATTAAGCAGTAATGCATCGAATCCCATTAGAACTCCAAAGTTAAGCATGCTTGGGCAAGAGTAGTACCAGGATGGGTGATCTCCTGGGAAGTCCTCATGTTGCCAACTTTATAAGATTGGGGTCCTCCGAAATAGCCTCTCGGTAGGGTTACACCCTAAAGGGGTAAGGCTGCGTACATTCCCCCTCCCCCCAAGACCCTACTTAGGCGGGAGCCCTTGAGGCACTAGGTCTTCTGTTGTTGTTGTTATTGTTGTTGTGTATAAGAATGGCACTGGGGCAGGTAAAACCCGTTACTCGCGGGTACCCACCCCTTTTGGAGCTGGTACAGGTATAAATAAGGGCAAGTAGTGGGTAAGGGTTTGGTGTACCCTCCCCAGGTATGGGGAAGTTATGGATATAGTGTTGTACCCGCCCCGTCCCACCCTACCTCATACCCACCATATCCGCTTCATTTTGTATATAGTTAACTTTTAAATCAAAACATATGTGCTTAAATTCAATAACCTAATTTTCAATCAATGATATAAAAAAATATAAATGGATCTTTAAAAATAGTATTAATAACTAATATGAACACATACATAATCGTTTTCTACACACACAAAAGGGTGGGTACGGGACAGATAATGCAACCCATTGGATACCCATGGGTAATAGGGCGGGTAAGGGCATAGATTTGTACCCACCGAGGTGGGTATGGGTATACACTTCATCCCCGTGTCAAGTAATTAATGCGAATATGGGTATGAATTTTAGTGACGAGTACAGGTGCAGAGGAGGAACCCCCCATACACCTCCCGTCCTATTGCCATCCCTATCTATGTATGGAGCCCTTAATTGTCCCATTTTCTCTTATTCAATATAGAATCATTCTTACTATTTCACAAGCTAGACTCTCTATGCTCCAAATTGAGAAGAAAATACCAATAATAAATACTTCTTATTGTCCTATTATGTATTAGTATTTATGTAATTTATATCATTAGTGAAGTCACTTGTCTCTCTGTCCATCCTTGCATCAGCTGGCCATAATGGTTTGCTTGAGCATCTTTGTTTACACATGACTGTTTACCTAATTTACGGACAAACTCGCTGATTTAGTTAATGATGCATGTGCTTGTTACATGATAAAACCGACTTAATAGAAACCACCTCTCAAGTTTGTTATCAAGGACACCACTATCAAAGTCTCTAACAACCAAACCTAAAGCTTGGATTAGTGACTTGGTTAAACACACTAGCTGAACTTAAGCTTAAGTCAATAATCTAAGATTTTGACAGCTACATCTTGGAATTGATTCAACAAACCAAAGCTAGATCCACCAACACACGGAAAATGTTGATGTATTTTCAAATTGTGTAATGAAATTGTGAATGAAGTGTTTCGAAGTTGGTTCCAAATGTGTGTTCTAAATGTTTTGAAGTGTGTTGGGATGTGTGTCGACACACAAGGCTGGTGTGTCAACACACATTCTTATAGAACAGGGTTGCAGAGGTGTGTGTCGACACAAAGGGCCCGTGTGTCGACACATAGATCAACAGAACCTTGTCTGCAGATCTATGTGTCGACACACAGGGATAGTTTTTTACCAGATTTCGCTCGTTAACTACCCGGGTTTTGCACCCCTTTTTTGGGGTATGTTTTGGAACGTCTTCTTTCACTTGGATTATTACATATACCCCACTAGTTTGATTGTTAATTATGATGAAAAAAGATCATTGTTTATGAAAAACGGCCGTTCTCTTACATCTCCCTATATGTCCCTTTACATACTTTCACTCCATATTATTTGGTTATCGTTGTATCCCCGAGACTATTTCATACGCTGAAATAAGTCTTAAGGAAAGCGACAACACGCCACGAAACCTGTAGATCGAAAAGTTACCCGTTTACTTGATTTTGCAAGTGTTTACACCAACAATCTTTAGACTTAGTTTTCACGTTTAGGATCTTGGGTTTGATATGGCTTCGTCACTGAGAGAGATGGCCGCGAATTTCGTAAAGTTGGATAGTTTTGATGGCGGGAATTTCCGTCGTTGGCAAAGGAAGATGCACTTCCTGATAACGATGTGCAACGTGGTGTATGTCCTGAATACACCATATCCCCCCCCCCCCCCCCCCCCCCCCTCTCTGCTGCTGAGGAGGAGGAGACACTGGCCGAGCGATGGGCCCGGCTGAAATGGGAGAATGATGACTACATATGTTCAGGGCACATACTCAATGGGATGACTGACGCCCTCTTCGACATCTGCTCCAACGTGCCAACCGCTAAGGAACTGCGGGACGCACTCGAGGCACGGTGCATGGCAGAAGACGCCACAAGTAAAAAATTTTTGATTAGTCAGTTTAATAATTATAAAATGTTGGATGGTTGTCCAGTCATAGAGCAATTCCATGAAATTGAACGAATTTTGAATAATTTTAAATAACATAATATGAACATGGACGACACCATTGTTGTTTCGTCTTTGATTGACAAACTTCCCCCTTCTTGGTGAGACATTAAGAAGTCTCTCAGGCACATGAAGGAAGACATGTCAATTGAAGAACTGGCTAATCATTCGAGGATTGAGGAAGGATACAGGTTATAGGATGAGAACAAGGAACGCCCCGGTGACGTTGGAAAGATCAATGTCACAGAAGAAGGCCAGACGAGTAAGAGGACCAAACGAACGGGACACTCTCATATGAAATGCAACGAGAAGAAACCAAGTTGGTTTGTTGGGAGTGTCACACGCCCGGTCACCTGAGGAGGGACTGCATCCGCCTTAAGAACAATAAGGGGAAGGGGCAGGATCATCGCAACAAAAATTCGAACGAGAAGTTCATGACGATGATCTTGGAGATCAACCTAGTCAAGAGTGATGACTCTTGGTGGGTTGACTTAGGGGCCACAAAACACGTATGTAAAGACAAAGGTTTCTTTACAGAATTGGAACCCGTGAACAACAGTACTGTATTGTTCATGGGCAATGGAGCGAGTATACCGGTAAAGAGGAAGGGAAAAGTTGACTTACTTTTCACTTCTAGAAAAACCCTTACCCTAACCGATGTATACTATGCCCCGGATGTAAAGAAGAACCTTGTGTCTGGTGGCCTACTGAATAGGTTCGGGTTTAAACTGGTCTTCAAGTCTAACAAGGTTGTACTATCTAAGGGGGGCGTGTTTGTTGAAAAGGGGTATCTCTGTAACTGTATGTTCAAATTAAACATTGATAATAAAAGTGCTAGTTCTATTTATTTGCTTGACCGTACTTATTTATGGCATCATAGATTAGGTCATGTGAATTATCATAAAATGCGTGAAATGGCTACTTCGATATTGATTCCACATGTTGAAAAAGTAGATGATAAGTGCAAAACATGTATGCTAACGAAAATAACTAAGTTACCATTTCCATCGGTACAAAGAGAAACGAATTTACTTGACTTGATACATAGCGACTTGTGTGACTTCAAAAGTACTCCTACTATAGGGGGAAAACAATATTTTATTACTCTCATTGATCACTGCTCGAGATATTGCTATGTATATCTGATTCATTATAAAGATGAGTCATTAGAAAGATTTAAAGCATATAAGGCCGAAACAGAACTACATTGTGAAACCTTCCTCAAACGACTTAGGTCGGATCGTGGTGGAGAGTACTATGACCCCAAGTATTTCGAATCCACCAATATAGTGCATGAAATTACCAAACCATATACGCCACAACAGAATGGCGTGGCTGAGAGGAAAAATCGGACTCTTACTGAGATGGTTAATTCTATGTTGTCATACTCCGGTCTCAGTGATGGGTTTTGGTGCGAGGCTATGTTAACAGCCTGTCACATTTTAAACCGTGTTCCGAATAAGAAAAGCAAAATGACCCCATATGAACACTAGAACGGTAGACCCCCTAGGTTGAGTTATCTTAAAGTGTGGGGGTGTAGGGCCGTAGTTTGAGTCCCTGAACCTAAACGTAAAAAGTTAGGTGAAAGAGGCATCGATAGCATATTTGTTGGGTATGCACAGCACACTAAGGCATATTGATTCTATGTAATTGAGCCAAATGATTATGTTAGTATTAATACAATAATAGAGTCGAGATATGCCATCCTTGATGAGAATCAGTTCACCTCTATCCCTAGACTGAGGGATTGTGTACCGGTTGATAACGATAGACTGGTGTCGTATGGTGATGATGATGTTCACCATGAGAGGGAACAAACCTCTTATTTTACTCCAGAACTCCGAAAGAGTAAGAGAGTAAGGAAAGAGAAATATTTCGGATAGGACTTCTATTCCTTTTTGGTAGAAGGTTCGAGAAATGATGTGGACTCTGTTGTACCACGTTGCTATGTCATGGAGGCTGACCCTATGATGTTTGATGAGGCTATGAGGTCTCATGATGCCGCCTTTTGGAAAGAGGCAATTAATGATGAGATGGATTCCGTCATGGGCAATAATACCTGGATATTAGTGGATCTTCCACAAGGTAGTAAGCCGATTAGGTGTAAATGGATCTTCAAGAAGAAGATGAAAGTCGATGGGACTATTGATAAGTTCAAGGCCCGATTGGTGGCTAAAGGGTTTACTCAGAAACATGGGCTAGACTACTTTGACACTTATGCCCCCGTGGCGAGGATATCGACTATAAGAGTGTTGATCGCTATTGCCTCTATGTATAAACTCGTAATTCACCAAATGGATGTGAAAACGGCCTTCCTGAGTGGTGAGTTGGAAGAGGAAGTGTACATGAAACAACCTGAAGGGTTTGTTGTACCGGGCTAAGAGAGAAAGGTATGTAAACTCATACGCTCTCTGTATGGAATAAAGCAAGCCCCGAAACAATGGCATCAAAAATTTGATGAGGTTGTTCTGAACAATGGGTTCATGATAAATGAATCGGATAAGTGTGTATATAGCAAGTCCGAGAATGGAAAAGGTGTCATAAATTGCTTGTATGTGGATGACATGCTGATATTCGGTACGGCTCAAGAGCAAGTAGAGAGGACCCAAAGGTTTCTCTCTGAGAACTTTGCTATGAAAGACATGGGTGATGCTGAGGTAATCCTTGGTATTAGGATTGTAAGGAATGGGGACTCCATATCCTTGACTCAATCCCACTATCTGGAGAGTGTGTTGAAGAGATTCAACTGTGGCGCACGTGCACCGGTGCTCACACCCATGGACCCAAGTATGAAATTTGTACAGAATAGGGGCCCACATATTTATCAGTTGGATTATGCCCGAGTCATTGGGTGTCTGATGTACGCCATGACCAGCACTAGGCCTGACATAGCCTATGCTGTTGGAAAGCTTAGTAGATATACTAGCAATCCGAGTAAGGTACATTGGCAAGCGGTCTATAAGGTACTGAAGTACCTGAAGAGTACCATGGTATTTCGTATGTGGGGCATCGGATGCCAGTTGAATCTCCCATGGGGAGGATCATGCATCCACGAGTGGATGGGTTTTCTTACTCGGTGGAGGTGCAGTTTCTTGGGGTTCCAAAAAATAGACCTGTATTGCTGATTCTACAATGGTAGCAGAGTTTATAGCTCTCGCTTCCGTGGCTAAAGAAGCCGAATGGTTAAAGGATCTCTTGTACGAAATACCTTTGAGGCCTAAGCCGATCTCACCGATTTCTATCCATTGTGATAGTCAAGCTACGCTTTCTAAAGCGTGCAGTGAGGTGTACAATTGGAAGTCTCGACACATTGGTATGAGACATAGTATAGTGAGGCATCTGATTCGAGAAGGTGTCATCATTGTGGATTTTGTGAGGACAAGTCAGAATCTAGCGGATCCGTTCACAAAAGGCCTTGCTCAAGACTTAGTCCTGAAAATGTGCACAGGGATGGGGTTAAAACCTGTCGTTTTTAGTCATCCATGATTGGCCCTCAACTCGACGCCTAGTCAGACGCTAGGTCTCGGGTTCAATGAGTGAGTTTTATCATCCGTGTGGCTGCAAGCACAAAAGAATTTTGCCATCCCGTGTGTGAAGTGTTTGGTACTGCATCAGAGATTTAAAGGATGAGCGTAAGCTCTTAATGGAACCGGCTTTGATAATCTTGTAACAGAATGTCGGTCGGAGGACATGATCTGTTGGGGTCCACCCTAGTGAGTGTGAAGTTTGGCCGCTTCAAGGGGTGATTTTTGACAAAGGGTTTGGCCCTGATACACTCGAGAAGGGTACAGGACACACGGCGTCATATGTGTCGATCTGGGAGGTGTAAGGTATGTACAGGAAGTAGATTGCCTAATGCTTGGTGATGTGTTTAGTTAGTCAAAAGGGTTGAGTGGTTCAAAGCTTAATCTACCATCTTCGATCCGATTAATTGCAAACATGTCATCACTAGCTGGGGGTTCAATCGATAGACACCCTCATTGATGCATGACATGGCCTTCTTTAACTTAGAGATGTCGTTTGTGAGAATAACTGTACTTTAAAAATAGTGGGGGAATGTTGATGTATTTTTAAATTGTGTAATGAAATTGTAAATGAAGTATTTCGAAGTTGGTCGCAAATGTGTGCTCTAAATGCTTTGAAGTGTGTTGGAATGTGTGACGACACACAGGGCTGGTGTGTCGACACACATTCTTACAGAACAAGGATGCAGAGGCGTGTGTCGACACACAAATAGAACCTTATCTGCAGAACTGTGTGTCGACACACAGGGACAGTTTTTTTACCAGATTTCGCGCGTTTACCCTGGTTTTGCACCCCTTTTTTGGGGTATGTTTTGGAACGTCTTCTTTCACTTGGATTATTATATATACCCCACTAGTTTGATTGTTAATTATGACGAAAAAAGATCATTATTTGTGAAAAACGGTCGTTCTCTTACATCTCCATATATCTCCCTTTACATACTTTCACTCCATATTATTTGGCTATCGTTGTATCACCGAGACTATTTCATACGCTGAAATACGTCTTAAGGAAAGTGTCAACACGCCTCGAAACCTGTAGATCGAAAAGTTATCCGCTTACTTGATTTGGCAAGTGTTTACACCAACAGAAAACATGATTGGTAGAGATCAATCACATACATTTTAATTTAAACATGCCCCCCAAGTTGTGGCAACTCAAAACTCACAACCACCACAGAAACAAAAAACAAATGAAATAATGGATACCGAAAGTTCCATTTTCCAATGAAGACAATTCAGTTCCTATTTAATTTATTAAAATAAACTTTTACTTGTAAAATCTTTGTCCGGTCTAGTTTGAACCGAGAGAAAAAGCACAAAAGATCCAAAAATAGGCAAAATCCATAGACTTATTAAACAAGTTCAAATGTACGCCCGAAAACATTACAAAGATACAGACGCTTCAAAACTTAAGACATACAAAAACGAAACACATACGTCATGTTCAATTTAAGACACTATCTTATTATCACACAACTAGTAATCTTCCGGAGCCAAAGCCTGATGGGTATGTGGGGGCTCGGTCGGGATAACAATGAACTCATAGATGAGGCCGGCGAGTATACCTCCGATTAAAGGACCAACCCAGTAGACCCAGTGCTGATCCCACCTACCTCCAACCACAGCAGGCCCGAATGCTCTTGCTGGGTTCATGCATGCCCCATCAAATGGTGCACCAACAAGGATGTTGGCCCCGACGACGAGGGCGATGGCCAAAGGAGCTATGGTTCCTAAACTGCCCCTCTTGGGATCGATAGCTGTTGCGTAAACCGTGTAGACGAGAGCGAAGGTCATTATTATTTCTAGAACCAATGCATGTCCATTGCCTTCTCCGTATGCCACTTCAAAGCCAACGGGTTTCTGAAAAAGAAAATAGGTTCGGTTATACAAATAGAGCACACTACGCATTCAGTTTGTGTATCTAAAACACGTGGCATAAAGTTATTAGCTTATGAAAAAACAAATCGCATAATATTACTATTTCAATGATGCTTTACTCCATCATTAGTACAAAAGTTTGTAGAATTAAGAAAGAGTTCGAAGATCAAACCTCCACCACAGCAAAAACTCTATCCACGGAAGAATCTCAACCAAATACATCAATTGGATGAAGTGAATCATAAAACAAGGACAACATAGAAAAATATGTTTATTTCATGTACTCGATATGCATATACTCATAGCATTGATGACAATTGACCCTATTAGTTGAGTGGAGCTTGATCATTGGCTCGATTCTGGCTCATTTAGACTACATATCACAATGCCCATGCTCTAAAGGCTCTGGCTTGGCTTGCTAAGCTATAGAAGTTAATTTGGGATAACAACAAGCAAAATTATGGAAGCTAAGGATGAGTTTGGTTTGAGGAAGAACAGTTTCTTTAAGGAAATTTTTTCTTCTCTGAATATTTTTATTGAAAAATACTCTCGTTAAACATTTTTGCTAGTTTAGTCAAGGAAAATTATTCAATTACCTATGCTTATATGTAATTTAAGCAAAATCAAGATGAGGTTAGAGTAAGATATGATGTTGACATTACGATAGAAAATCTGAAAATGTTTCCATTATGTAAAGGAAAATGCAATTCCAACTTCCCCTGCATAAAGAAAAACATTTTTAAAGCAAGGATTACTACTCATACGTATAATGAAATATAAAACTGTAAGAAAAAACTTCTCTATCAAAACAAAGCAAGCCTAATACAAATTGGCTTGTAACTAGGGGTGTACATGGTCCGATTTGGCGGTTTATGGTTGCCAAACCGTAAAAATACGGTTTGACAATTTTTTAAGCCAAAACCAAACCGTTTTATCTCATAAACCAAACCGGACCAAACCGTAATTATGGTCCGGTCTAGTTTATGGTTTTAACCATTATAATAAAAAATTGTTATTAACACTAATATAAACATAATTTGATCAATATTATAATCATCATTCACGACAAAAACATAAAAAAATACGAAAACTTTACTTCTTTTCCTAATTAATAGTATAATATATGTTTATTCTATATACTACATAAACAAAAATTACGAACAATACATAAAATTAGTTTATTAAATTCAGTAGTAACTTTTTTTGGAAAATTCAGTAGTAACATTGGGTCTGTTAAAATTTTTGTTAAGTTGTTAATAAAATATTTAGTGGTTTAGTCACAGATTGAGTTAAATTGGATCAATGAGTGGATATTACTTGTATCTACTATAATTCTGTTGTTAAAAATTACATCATTACCTTAAGTTAAATTTGACTAAATGACTAAATTGATATGATATAAATTATAAAGGGACTAAATTTACATAATTAAAAGTATAAGGCTTAAATTAACACGATCAAAAAAGTACAAAGACTTTTGGTATAAATAACCCTAATTATTTTTATCGGGTTATCAAGTAAATTTTGCTACTAACATAACTTGTTATGATTTGGATGAAATAAATAATCATTGAATTTTTTAGTTTATGGTTTTTATGGTTTATGGTTTAGGTTAAAACCAAACCCAAACCGTAAATCCTAAAAACCAAAGTTTTCTAAACCATAAACAAAATTAACCAAACCAAACCGTAATTTATGGTTTGGTCCGGTTTGGATTACGGTTTAAACTGTATTTTGCACACCCCTACTTGTAACTAATACCAAAAGAGTTGGAAAGAATATAAGCACTAACCATGCCTTTAGTAGCGAGCTTCAAGAGCAGAACGGCAATAATCGCCCCCACGAGCTGTGCTACCCAATAGAAGACAGCGCGGATAAAGGAGACCCTCCCTCCCACCAAAGCTCCGAGTGTGACTGCCGGGTTCACATGCCCCCCTGACACGTTCATACTTGCTGCTACTGCTGCAAACAGTCCAAACGCATGTGCCAACGCTACCACTGACAATGCCCCAGCCCCAGTCAATGGTGAATCCACATTGTAAAGTTTCCCTGCATCAACACCAGGCCTAGTAATTACTCTACAATCTAAATATTTACTAAAAGCCCAGAGAAGCAACCAGGGAAATTTAGAGCCCGTTTGGCCTAGGCTTTTTGAAAAAAAATTGTTCTTTTTCCCTTGAACAAGCACTTTTAGATTTTAAGAATATTTGGCATAAAAATAAAAGTGAATTAAATAAAACAAAAGTTGTTTTTCTAGTTTGAATTAGACGCGTGAATATACTGCTTCTATGAATAAGAAGTAGAAAAAGAGCAGGGGGGGGGGGGGGGGGGGGGGGGGGAGGAGCTGCGGTCTTTTATGTCCACTAGAAATGCACTTGGCGCAACAAACTCAAATGCCCCGTCCCATGGAGTTGGGGCACATGAGATCCACATGTAAGCCCAAGAGAAGTTCCATCCTAAAACAAATTGGCATTAGGTGGAGTAACTTAATAGGCTTATTTATTAATCTCTTCACTCTCACAAATTGTATGTGGGATTCCTAATAAACTCAAATGTGAAATTTTTAACCGTGCTTATATAAGAAAATATTATTTCACAGACCCTTACAAACATCTCCATTAGTTAGAATGGGTTAACCTTTTTGAGGAGATTTGAATCTAAAATCCCATGCCCTAGGTTCTCAAACTTAATAGTATTATACTGTTATTTGTCTATGCAACTTAACCCTCTCCTTTTTTAAGTCTTCCCAATATTCTTATTACTAAGCAAATATCTTACATTTGTTCTATCAAACTTTGTCACAAAAAATTGAAATGACTCAAACCTAAAATAGACCCGATTTCAAATAAACCATACACACGTCAAGTCACTTAGGAATCACACACAATATGGGGAAAAACCTAAGCTGTAATGACTCAAAATTCAAAACCTGAGATAAACGAAACCCAAATAACTGACACGAAAGCACCCAATGTGAACTGAAACCCAAATAGGCCAACATAAAATAGACCTTAATCAAAAGCAGTATGGCCACTAATTGCACAAGATAAAAGTTGTTGAACAAGTTTTCTATTGCTGGTTCTAAGGAACTGATGGAGATCGATTGGTCTAGCAACTAATGCAAATTAGTCCAAAGACCTAACCCGATAAATTTGACTATTTGACAAAATTTGATGATTTGTTTTTATTTTAAGTTGATCTTTGTAATTTTATTTTGAAAAAATTCAATAAAATTACATAGCTCCCCTTTATGTTATTACTCAGGTATGCGTAGAGTCAATGAGTTTTAGCCGATCCCTTATAATCCGGTATTGTTGGGTACAATCAATAGGTTAGACCACACTCTTTCGAGGTTAAGGCTGGGGTGCAACCTTGAGGCGCGCACTGCATCAAGAACAACCCCACCTCTAAATGCGCATGCATGCACGTACAAGTTCTTATTTTTGATAATTATAGGTAAAAGGCCAAGAGATCTAAGTTGGCAAAGAGAACAAGGCTCTCTCACTAGCAGGAATCTAATATGCTTGCCGTCTAATTTCCTATTTTTTAGAATAATTAATTTTTCTTTTTTTTTTTTTTTTTAGATTAGCAAGAACGGTACCACTACTTTTCCCGGCCCACTTTTGAGGAAACGGGCGAGCTTTGAATTCAAGACTTCTACCTCGAGAGTTGAGAGTTGAACCACTACTACAACTCAAACTGCTCTTTTGATAATAAGGGTACGAGGCCAAGAAATAACTTGAAAGATAGAACCACCTCGCACTAACAGAGATCACACATACTATATATCATCTAAGTACAATTTAAAAAGACGAGGTATTACTCTCATTCAGAACCATTTTGAACAAAAAAAAAGAGAGACCAATTCGAACAAATTTAAAGACCATTTCTTGTCGCTCAGAGTTTTGATCGGCCCTGAGCTCCATGAAAGAGAGAGAAGACGACATACGAAGAGCAACAGAAGAGCCTTCGCCGATGAAGACGAAGATGAGAGTAGAGATGAACTCAGCTATGGTGGCTCTAATGGAGTCAGGGTGAGTTGCCTCTTCTGGCCTCCCAAAAGCATATCTCCTTGGCATTCTTCCTTAGCTTTTTCTCCTCCCTTTTCAACTATGAATTGTTCTCTCTCTGGCTAAGTAAGAAACTTCAAAAAGGAACAAAAAAATTCAAGACAAAAGGGGGGTGTTTGTGTGTTATTTGAGTGATGTTATGAACAAGTAAAAGAGGGTTGGAGAGTGGAGATAAGATATGCATGGGACACTTGGGAGAATGCATGTAGGTGTTTTGACACGTAACATTTTGCTTTTAGCTGCCTGGCTGCCTGCCTCTTTGGCTTCTTATGGCTCATGTTTACCACTACGCTAAGGAGTTGTTTGTTTTGTCAATTGCTAATTTTTGTGTTGCACCATAAAATTACTTTTGGGTCTTTATCTATTATTTTATACTTTTGGTGTAAGATTGATCATTTGAACATGATAGAAATTGTGACACCGTATTGAATAATGCGTAATCAATAGGCATATACTATTTGCCTCCTTGATTGTTGATATATTAAGTATTACTAGCGATTAAGCCTAAGACGCACTTCCTCTCACCCACAATGATGTCCACCAACCGAGGGACGAGAAGTAATAGGAAGGTTCTCTATTTATTTTCATTGGTTTATGATTAAAGGCATGTTTGATATTGGGTAAAACGGGAGTAATGGTTAATGGGGTAAACATTACATTTCTTTTTACCCCATTTGGTTCATCATTGAAACTTTAAACACCAAATAGGGTTAAACGCTTTGCACTACTCCTCTCTAGTACAGCATCTATAATCAAGGTAGGGGTTAAAATTTTTACCCCATTCAACTTTATTGAACCAAATTTATGCATAAATAATTTATTTGAAATATTTAATAAATAATTTAATTTAATTTTTTATTTATTATAATTATGAGTCAAATTTGTGCATAAATAACTTAAAAGTACCTACAACCTTTCGCTGGGAGTTGAGTCAGAGCGGTTTCGTCGAAGAAATCCAAAATCCAAGACAAATAGTAAGCCGTGGCCATGTTACCATCCAGTTTATCATTTGTGGATGCTATGGAATTGAAATCTCTGGAGAAAATGACTGCAGAGTTGGCAAAGGGAAAGGTCACGGTCATGCTTCTCCAGAATGCCGGTCTTCTTCCTTTGTTCGGTTCCCCATACAGGAACACATGAGTCCATTACTTTCATGAGCTTTGGTTTGTGATGCGGGCCTTCATATACCTGCCAGAAATTTTTATAAACTTTAAAAACATATTGTTGTTCCAAAAGATTGCCACATCACCTAACAAGCCTATTGGATCAACAATAAAGAAGGACTAAAAAGACAAATGCCTCCTAATAAAAACATTTTTTGTTTATGTTTCTAAAAGAAATAAAATGTCGGGCCTGAACTTCTTATTAAGCTCACAAAGAGCTTGAACCATCAAGGATTGGCCCAAGCCTTGACAATTCCAACATATAATACTCATGGGGTGTAAGGAAGTTGTTCTGGGACAACCGCCGCAAACCCCTCAAAAATGAGACGTCGAGGTCCAGATGGATTATGTCAAGAGATAGGGATGGGATGGCCTCCTGTTTGGTTGCCCGGGAGCGCATAATGCTTCTTTAATTTTTCCACCTCCGCTCGTCTTATAGCTGCCTTTTTAATGCTTCTCAGTTTAATAGCCCCTTTCTTACAAAGAATGCCGTCTCTGATGTTATTAGAGAGAGTCCAAAAAAGATCCCTAAATTTCTTCTTCATAAATGTTACTAAGTGTCCCGGCTGAGTTGAAGAGGATCTCGGGATCAAGGAACTAGTTCCCAAACTTGTCAACGCTTACCAAGTTGGAGACTGCCTCCTTTAACGTAGCTTTGACCTTTTTCCTAGCAGTAAAACTCTCTACTTCCCTGTCCCTTCTTTTCCCCTTACCTGTTTGTGGGCAACCGGCTAATGCCCCTGACCCCGTAAACAAAGAGAGCTGGAGCTTCTCCTGGATACATTTACATGTTGCTTGGATACTAATGATGCCTTTTCCCTAGCGTTTCGGTCTCGATCTCCGTCAAGTCCGGATCGTCCTGATCTCCTACATCAGCTAAAGGGATCTCAACCTTGTTAGAAGAACACTCTTTGGCTCTTAAGAATCCGTCAAAAGGTGGGATATCCTTAGAAGCATCATCGTCCCAATGACTTTTCAGAACGTGCCCCAATTTACCACAGGCATAACAAAAGTCACCTAAACGTTCATACTTAAATCTAACCCACAAGTCGTGTTTCTCATTTCTTTTAAGGAAAAAACCACACATGAGATAGTTGTCAACATTTACCTCAACCTTCATTCTTATGAATCTAGACCAGAGCATGTCCCATTCCTCCTCCATGTCCAGCTTTATGATTTTTGGGAAGAGCTCACCAATTTTGGTTGCGTTGTGGTAAGACATCATGCTTATAGGAAGGCTGTGAACTTGGACCCAAAACTCCGAGGTAGGGAAGTCAATTTCTTCAAATGTGACGTCACTGTCCAAAGCTTTAAGAGCAATATGGGCATCGTTAATGGACCAAGGGGTCCCTTCTCTAGCTCTAGTTCTATCTTTTTTACGAATAAGAAGAGGTTGTACGCTACTTCATGAATCTCGAGCTTTCCTTTCGGTTTCCAAGCCTTGTCCAGCACCGCCTCAATGGGACTGATTTTGACGGGTTTCCCCATGAGAACCTTCCCCACCAAAGTTTAGTGCTTTAAGGCCTTTGAGAGACCACCCTCCTCAGACATTTCCAGGTTATATAAGTTGTTTCCCAGCATTTCAATGTGGTTTAGATGTGGGTTTTTGTTGGCCATTTGCTTAATTTCTAAGGGTGAGACTCTGTTGAAGACAAGACACTGTTCAATAGAAAAGGTGAAATTTTTTAGAAAAGGTGGTTTGGGAGGATAAAAGAGATTCCATTTTATAATGAGAGGGAAAGAGGGCTTTGGTGGAGGGGGTAGTAAATGGCGTGAGGGGGCTACTTTAGACTTCATTAGATACGAGAGAGGGTTAACGAGGTAGGTGAAGCAAAGTAAATGAAGGATGAGAAAATACCAGGGAAGAGCGAGGGAAGATGGTTGACAGGAGCTAACAGGAGGCCGGCGAAGGAGATTCAGGTGGATTTTGCAAGTAAGAAGCGAAATGTTGCAGGGATGAAGTGCACTAGGGCATTCAATGCCGATTCAAAATTCCTGCTAGCTGCGGATCAAACTGGGAAGGGAGGATCTTTGGAAACAATCAATATGCTACCTTTTCTACAGTGATTTCGTTGGATTTGTCATAAATGATGAGATTTGAAGCTCAAAAATTGAAATAATGGTGAAGAGATGAAGTTAGGGTTAGGGTTTGAGGGGCACAAGGGAGGCCCAGGGAGACTCCACCTGTACATGGCATAGAGAGATTTCCTAAAGATGAGGTATTATTCCATTAAAGATTACTCCCCCTGTAATACCCAACCTAATTAAATTAAATTCGACAGTACAATATGTGAAACTTAGGGTATTTAAATTAGGTTAAAACTAGTTATTGTTTCGATTAGGTTACGAAGGAAAAAAAAAAATAAAATATATATATATATATATATATATATATATATATACATACACAATAATAATAATAATTAAAAACACATAAAGTACAAAATTTTTTTCCCCACCCCACAAGTTGTCTCTCTCTCCTGTATAGCTCTCTCTCTCACCACGTCGCTCTCTCTCCCTCAAAGTCTCTCACCTTCACTGCGTAACTCTCCCTCTCCTCTACCATCCTCCGCTCGCCTCTACCGTCTTCACCGGGGCCGTCTACCACCTCACGGTACTGCCGATACCGCTACCGTCGCCCTCCCATGACGACACCGTCCCAACCACCGCGGTACTACTCCGACTACCACGGTACCGTCCAACCACCACGGTATCGTCACCTCGCAGGTGGCTTAGAAGCCAAATTTGTTGGATTTAAGCTAGTGAAGGTAATTATACCACTTCCCCTACTTGTTTATAAAATACGAAAATTTGCTTTACTGGGTTTGATATATAAGACTTGTATTTGAATAGTTCATTAGTTTGTTAAAATAGGTTCAGGCATCTGTACTTGGTTGATTATATAATTTCTACCCTTATGATTTGAGTTATACTCATTTATACGTTCAATTAATGTTTAAATATGTGAAACTTTGAAAGAAATTGTATTTGTGATTACATAAAGTGTTTTATACATGAAATTGATGTTTAAATGTGTGAATTTTGAAAGAATTAGCAGTTGTGATTCTGTGAAAGAAATTATTATGAACCTGTTTGATTTATACTGATTATGTAAGCGTACGCGGGGGCGATGGCCAAATCCCGGTAAGTATGACGACGCGGGGGAGACGTCCGAATCCCGGTCGTTACATAGAAAAGAAATTATTGTGAACTTGTGATTTGAAATGAAAGGTTTCATGGGAAGAACTTACAGATAACTACGTTGACCCTCCGGGGCCTGTCGCAATGTGAAAAGTCAATTTGTGACCCTGTCGCGGGAATAATACCTGCACATAGATCTATGTTCGATCCTGTTGGATCGGTCGACTTAGAACTGGTTCGAATATGTGAAATGTGAACGTCGATTTGTGACCCTATTGCGGGAGTAATACGGGCCGTAGTATTGGATGTGTGTGTAAATTTTACTGAAAAAGCTCTTGTAAATAAGTTAATGATTTGTGCTACTTTAACGTGATTTTCTTTAAGATGAATTGATTTTGCTGATTTTAATTGGGATTCTATCCTTTTTTAATAACATGTCTGATCCGCGTAGGGAGTGTGTTATACTTACTGAGCGTGTTGTTTGCTCACCCAAATTTGTTTATTTTCCAGATTAGTAACCCATGAAGCGATTTACTATCTCGTGAATTAGTTTATTTTGCGTAGTTAAGTAAACAAATTTTGTAGTAGCACATCAGAGACTATCTGGGATATTATAATTTGAAGCTTCCTGTCACGCTCCGCCAACCTTAGTATTAATTTATGTAATTTTTCGCTTTTGTTACCCGATATATTTTCGTTTTAGAGTGTACTTAGGAAATTTGTATGGGCAAGCATGTTGGGGAGGGGGAAACCGTGAGCCCGTGAGCCATCCACAACCCCAACCCCTTGTCTCATTTTTGTAGCTTTTGACTTTGATGTAATTAATGACTCTCTCTCCTAGCCAAGGACATGGGGTGTACGGCTAAGAGGACAAAGAGGACACATAGGGTACACTACTTTTTACTTTTTGTCTCATACCTTTTTGTATATAAATACATGATGAATGGAAGGATGAAGCCATCCAATTTCCAACCAAAATGCTTCTTTCCTTTTGTATTTTCTCTTCCTCTCTCTACCATGCATTGCATTCCTCATTTCTTCCCTTTGCATTATTTTTCCAACATTAAAACCGGGGCACATTATACTTGGGTTTGGGGTTGCCTGACTTTGACGAGGTACTTTCGGGGTGAAGTCAAGTGGGATCGAGGTTTTGACATAGTGAGTGTGTCATTCCTGACAACGTGGTATCAGAGCCTCTTATGGTTGAGCTGGGATCAAACACAATGGAAGAAGAGAATGTTGGCACATCTCACGTGGAGGAGGAAATTCGGGGGAGGCTCGAGACACGGGGAAGGAGGTCCAACAAAAACCAAGATCCCTCGGTGCAAAGGGATGCGTTGGTGAGCTTGGAGGCACGGGTTGCCAGACTTGAGTTAGCCATGGGTGATTGTCATGAGAGGCTTGATAATGTAGCCAATGTGAAGGACCATATGGCGGAGTTGGAGGATAAGGCCCTCGACACTGCCCAAACCGTGAAGAAAGGGCTAGAAGGCCAGCTTAAACAGCTCACTGCAGCACTGTTCAGCCTCCGGGAAGAGCTGGACACAATGAAAACATACCTTGCATTGGTCAAGACTATCGCTGCTGGAGGCATGGGCACTGCCGGACCCGCTGCGCACGCACGGGTGCCGGACCCGCCTGTTTTTGGTGGGCAACGAAGTGCCAAAGAAGTGGACAATTTCCTTTGGAGTGTGGAGCGCTACTTCGAGGCATTGCGCATTGAAGATGATGATGCCAGGATCAACACGGCCACATTATATTTGGTGGATGATGCGGCTCTATGGTGGAGGCATAGGCATGGAGACATAGCTAGGGAGCTATGTACCATCAACACTTGGGAAATTTTTGTCAAGGAGTTCAAGAGGCAATTTTTCCCGGAGAATGTGGAGATGGTGGACATGAAAAGGCTACGTGCACTTAAACACACAGGGTCCATTAGGGAGTACGTTTGGGAATTCCAATCCTTGATGCTAGAAGTACCGGAGATGCAAGAGACGCTCCAACTCTTTTACTTCATGGATGGCCTTCAACATTGGGCCGAAGTGGAGCTTAAAAGAAGGGGAGTCCATGATCTTGCGGGGGCCAATTCCGAGGCAGAAAACTTGAGCGAGTTCAGGGACCATTCCAAAAAGAAGGACCATAAAGGGGGCAACAGTGACGGTGGGGGAGAGAGACCCCAAACCAAGAAGCATGGGGAAAAATCACAAAAGCCTACCTCGTGGAAGGACAAAGGAAAGGGGCACGAAAGGAAGCAAGATCACACCAAAAAGTCTCCCGAGTGCTTCTTGTGTGGAGGGCCACACTATGTTCGGGAGTGCCCACAGAAGAAGGCACTTCATTCCATCGTTGCTGCACTAGATCAACATGACAACAAGCCAAATTCGGATGAGGCTCAAATGGGGTCAATGAGGTTCCTTGGAGCTATGGTCCAAGGCGTGCACGGGACTATCCAGGACAAGGCGAGCCCTGGGACAGGGGTGCGCACTGCTGCGCAATGGCCAGGGACCAAGGCACAGGCTGGCGCGGGGGATCCAGGCAGTGCCTGGGTAGGCGCTGGGGTCTGGACGCATGCCAATAGGAGCGCGCATGGGTCTGGGACTCAGGCGCAAGGGGCTGGTTTAGGTGCGCTGGGTGCTTAGGCTGACGAGGTCCTCATGGCTGAGGCACGGAGGCTCGCGCAAACTTTATTGAAGAAACGCAACCAGAAGGACAAGGCGTAAGGGTGCGCTGCTGCCCAGAACAATGCGCATGGAGCTGGGACTAAGGCGCAAAGGTGCGCGATGGTCCAAAAAGGGGCGCTATCAAGTGTGCTAAGTTCAGCACCAAAGGAGCACTCGAAGCGGGGACTCATGTTTGTCAACACAGAGGTAAACGGGGCTGACATTGAGGCAATTCTTGACACGGGGGCCTCACACAACTTTATTGGCGAAGGCTGGGCTTGAACGTTGCCAAGGAAGCGGGACTGATGACAGCTATCAACTCCCCATCCAAGCCGATTAAAGGAGTGGCGCACGGTGTGCCAATTCGAATGGGATGATGGCAAAGCACCATCAACCTAATTGTGATCGAAATGAATGACTTCAGGATGGTATTGGGGATGGAATTCTTCGATGCTGTCACACCCATGTCATTTCTAAAAGAGGATTCGATCATCATAACACAAGGCCAGGAGACATTCACTATCCTGGTATTTAGGGAAGAAATAAGGAGGAAACATATCTCTGCCATGCAACTTGAGGAGTGGACCCATGACCCACAAAACCCAGGGTCTTCGCTAGAACCCAAGGAAACCGAGAAAGCACGAGAAGCTGTCGAGGGGGTGAAGCCACAAGAAAAACCGGGTAGGGTCAAGGCTGCGCAGGGGGTGCGCTGGGGTGTGCACTTGATACGCATACATGCTGACGAGGTGCGCACTACAGCGCACCACTTTGACAAAGAAATGCCTGACTTGAACAAAGCTAGGCACAACTAGGGACACAGGCTGCAAGGTGTGCGCTGGGACGCGCTAGGCCCGCACTGGAGTGTGCATTGCTTGCACTAGGGTGCACAGGACTTAAACTTCGAAACGCAAGGCAAGCGCAAGGCTGCGCCTTAATTTGAAGAATTGAAGAACTTGGACCAGAAGTCACAGGCGCTGGGCACAGACACTGGGCTGAACTGGGACAGCACTGCTGACCAAGTGCCGAAACGCAGAATAAGGACAAAGTATTTCAACTACTTGGATCGATGGAAGGGTCGACCAAATGAAGAAGCCACATGGAACCAGGAAAACTCATGGGGGAGCTTCAAAAAGGAACGTGAAGAACATTCGAAACTGCCTAACATTGACGAGGACGTCAATAGCTTAGGTGGGGGAGAATGTCACGCTCCGCCAACCTTGGTATTAATTTATGCAATTTCTCGCTTTTGTTACACGATGTATTTTCTTTATAGAGTGTACTTAGGAAATTTGTATGGGCAAGCATGTTGGGGAGGGCGAAACCGTGAGCCCGTGAGCCATCCACAACCCCAACCCCTTGTCTCACTTTTGTAGCTTTTGACTTTGATGTAATTAATGACTCTCTCTCCTAGCCAAGGACATGGGGTGTACGGCTAAGAGGACAAAGAGGACACGTAGGGTACACTACTTTTTACTTTTTGTCTCATACGTTTTTGTATATAAATACATGATGAATGGAAGGATGAAGCCATCCAATTTCCAACCAAAATACTTCTTTCCTTTTGTATTTTCTCTTCCTCTCTCTACCGTGCATTGCATTCCTCTTTTCTTCCCTTTGCATTATTTTTCCAACATTAAAACCGGGGCACATTATACTTGGGTTTGGGGTTGCCTGACTTTGACGAGGTACTTTCGGGGTGAAGTCGAGTGGCATCGCGGTTTTGACATAGTGAATGTGTCATTCCATGACATTCCGCTCTACTAGTATCAGAATATTAGTTTGATGTATTTGGGATTATGTTTTATATAAGAACCATTTAGATGACTTTGAGGAGTTTTCGATTAGGAATATTCGGGCTTCATACTATAATAAGAGGATTCGTTATAGTACGGTCGTGTAGCGTCCTTTGACTTAAGTCAATTTGGCATTAACATCTGGGGGCGTTACATAAAGTGGTATCAGAGCTTGGTTCATGAATTTTGGAGAAATTTAATTGTGAAGGTCTGAACACTAGACTATGAATTTTAAGAAATTTTAATGTTAAGATGAGAGCCCTAGGTTATTGGAAAAAAAAAATTGGAGTTAAAGTCGGAGCCTCAGGTTATGAACCTTGGGAAAATTTAACTGATAAGATGAGAACTTGGTTTATTAATATTGAGGAAAAATAGTTGACTATTTGAATTGGTAATTTCAACTATATTGGAGTTTTAAAAAAATTATTTAACAAGGAGATTTCTTATGTAATTTTAGTGAAGGTGAAAATGAGTGACATGAGCGAAACATTGGCGTCCCTTAAAAGAAAGAGGACCCTGAAGAGAAAAAGCAGGATTCCACCCCTGATTAAGGAGCACCTTAGTGAAACGAAGAATGATACAGAAGAAGAGCACCCTAATGAGGAACGTGTCCCACGGTAGAATAGACCTACTGGTTAGAACGGTCAGAACTCAGGTGATTCCTCTAATCAGTTTGATATTGTAACAATGCACTAGCTTATGATTAATCTCTTGCAACATCAACAACAAGTCCAAGCGGTGCCTCCTCCCACTCGACGCATTGAAGAGACCCCCTTTGAGAGGTTGTCAAAGTTGAGAGCCCTAAAGTTTGAAGGAGCAGATGACCCTCTAGAAGCTGAAAAATGGATACGAGAGATGGAGACCTTGTTTGAGGCAATGTCAATAGCCGAGGATGATAAGGTTCGTGCAGCCACCCCTTTTCTTAAGGGGAATGCGGAGTTCTGGTGGACTACAGTCAAGGTAGCATATCAGAACGCTACTGAACCTCTGGGATGGGAAAGTTTAAAGAGACCTTCTACAACCAGTTCTTCCCTTAAGCACTTAGAATGACAAGAGAAAATGAATTCTACGAGCTTAGACAAGGACAGCAGATGACGGTATTGCAATATGCTAACAAATTTCATGAATTAGGATGTTTTTGCCCAAGCATCTTGGCATCAGTGACAAGTAAAGCAAACAGGTTTGAAAGGGGATTGCTTCCTTGTGTTCGGAGGCGCCTGTCAAGCGTCATCTTCAAGAGACACAAGGAAGTCCTTGAGCGCGCTCTGAAGGTCGAAGCAGATCTGAAATTAGAAGGGCAGGAACATGCTGCCAAGAAAAAGTCTTCAGACGACAAATTTTAGGGCGGAAAGCCTAACCGATCTGGTGACAATGACAAAAAGTTTAGAACAAAGGATCCAGAGAGCCCTAACACTGGATTCAGAAAATGCGAGCACTGTGGTAGGGAACATTCTGGTGAGTGCTACAAAAAGTTAGGGGTGTGCTTCGAGTGTGAAGGGAAAGGATGCATTGCTCGCGATTGTTCTCTCAAGAAGAGATGAGAAGCAAATACCCAGAGTTATTCGAAAACGAAGGTAAGTTTCGAGGACGAAACTTTTTGTTTAAGAGGGTGAGGATGTAATACCCAAACTAATTAAATTAAATTCGATAGTGCAACATGAGAAACTTAGGGTATTTAAATTAGGTTAAAACTCGCTATTGTTTCAATTAGGTTACAAAGAAAAAAAAAAAAATAAATAAATAAATATATATATATATATATATAAAATAACAATAATAATTAAAAACACATAAAGTACAAAATTTTTTGCCCACCCCACAAGTTGTCTTTCTCTCTCGTACAGCTCTCTCTCCCTCACCGTCCCTCACCCTCACCGCGTAACTCTCTCTCTCCTCTACCATACTCCGCTCGCCGCTACCATCGTCACCGGTGTCGTCTACCCCCTCACGGTATTTCCGATACTGCTACCGTCGCCCTCCAACGACGACACCGTCCCTACCACTGCGGTACTACTCCGACCACCACGGTACCGCCTGACCCACATAGGTACCGCTAGGCCCCGGTGCCTCCTCCCGCCACCACGGTACCGTCTAACCTCCCGGGCCTATAAATACCCCTAACTCTCAACCCCTCGACCTCACACCACCCACCTCACAACTCTCTCTCTCTTCTCGGTTTCTCTCTCTAACACTCACGGCTCTCACTCCCTCTCCTGTCGTTCTGCTTCGACCACCACAGTGATACAGCTCCGGCAACCATGCCGGTATCGTCACCTCGCTGGTGGCTTAGAAGCAAAATTTGTTGGATTTAAGCTAGTGAAGGTAAGTACACCCCCCCCCCCCCCCCCCCCCCCCCCCCCCCCCCCACCCCACTTGTTTATAAAATACAAAAATTTGCTTCACTGGGTTTGATATATAAGACTTGTATTTGAATAGTTTATTAGTTTGTTAAAATAGGTTCAGGCATCTGTACTTGGTTGATTATATGATTTCTACCCTTATAATTTGAGTTATACTTGTTTATATGTTGAATTAATGTTTAAATATGTGAAATTTTGCAAGAAATTGTATTTGTGATTACATAAAGTGTTTTATACATGAAATTGCTATTTAAATGTGTGAATTTTGAAAGAATTAGTAGTTGTGATTATGTGAAAAAAAATTATTGTGAATCTGTTTGATTTATACTGATTATGTAAGCGTATGTGGGGGCGACGGCCAAATCCCGGTACGTATGACGACACGGGGGAGACATCCGAATCCTGGTCGCTCCATTGAAAAGAAATTATTGTGAACTTGTGATTTGAATTGAAAGGTTTTATGGGAAGAACTTACAGATAACTACGTTGACCCTCCGGAGTCTGTCGACGATAGACTGTGAAATGTGAAAAGTCGATCTGTCGCGGGAATAATTCCGGCACGTAGATGTATGTTCAATCCTGTTGGATCTGTCGACTTGGAGCCGGTTCGAATATGTGAAATGTGAACGTCGATCTGTGACCCTATTGCGGGAATAATACCGGCCGTAGTATTCGATGCGTTTGTAAGTTTTACCGAAAAAGCTCTTGTAAATAAGTTAATGATTTGTGCTACTTTAACGTGATTTTCTTTATGATGAATTGATTCTGCTGATTTAATTGGGATTCTATGCTTTTTTAATAACATGCCAGATCCAGGTAGGGAGTATGTTATACTTACTGAGCGTGTTGTTTGCTCACCCAAATTCGTTTATTTTTCAGATTAGTAACCCATGACAAGATACTGAAGGAAGGAAATGATGAAGCGATTTCTATCTCGTGAATTAGTTTATTTTGCGTAGTTAAGTAAACAAATTTTGTAGTAGCACATCAGAGACTATTCGGGATATTGTAAGTTGAAGCTTCCGCTCTACTAGTATTAGAATGTTAGTTTGATATATTTGGGATTATGTTTTATATAAGAACGGCTTATATGACTTTGAGGAGTTTTTGATTAGAAATATTCGGGCTTCATACTATAATAAGGGGATTCATTATAGTACGGCTATGTAGCGTCCTTTGACTTAAGTCAATTCGGTATTAACATCTTGGGGCTTTACATAAAGTGGTATCAGAGCCTGGTTTATGAATTTTGGAGAAATTTAAGTGTGAAGGTCTGAACGTTAGATTATGAATTTTACAAAATTTTAGTGTTAAGATGAGAGCCCTAGGTTATTGAAAAAAAAATAATAATAATTTAGGATTAAAGTGAGAGCCTTAGGTTATGAACCTTGAAAAATTTAACTGATAAGATGAGAACTTGGTTTGTTAATGTTGAGGAAATATAGTTGACTATTTGAATTGGTAATTTCAACTATATTGGAGTTTTAAAAAAATTATTTAACAAGGAGATTTCTTATGTAATTTTAGTGAAGGTGAAAATGAGTGACATGAGCGAAAAATTGGCGTCCCTTAAAAGAAAGAGGACCCTGAAGGAAAAAAGCAAGGTTCCACCCCCGATTGAGGAACACCTTAGTGAAACGGAGAATGATACAGAAGAGGAGCACCCTAATGAGGAACGTGTCCCATGGCAGAATAGACCTACTGGTTAGAACGGTCAGAACTCAGGTGATTCCTCCAATCAGTTTCATGTTGCAACAATGCACCAGCTTATGATTAATCTCTTGCAACATCAGCAACAAGTCCAAGTGGTGCCTCCTCCCGCTCAACGCGTTGAAGAGACCCCCTTTGAGAGGTTGTCAAAGTTGAGAGCCCTAAAGTTTGAAGGAGCGGATGACCCTCTAGAAGCTGAAAAATGGATACGAGAGATGGAGACCTTGTTTGAGGCAATGTCAATAGCCAAGGATGATAAGGTTCGTGCAGCCACCCCTTTTCTTAAGGGGAATGAGGAGTTCTGGTGGACTACAGTCAAGGTAGCATATCGGAACGCTACTAAACCTTTGGGTTGGGAGAAGTTTAAAGAGACCTTCTACAACCAGTTCTTCCCTTAAGCACTCAGAATGACGAGAGAAAATGAATTCTACGAGCTAAGACAAGGAGAGCAGATGACGGTATTGAAATATGCTAACAAGTTTCATGAATTAGGATATTTTTGCCCAAGCATCATGGCATCAGAGACAAGTCAAGAAAATAGGTTTGAAAGGGGATTGCTTCCTCGTGTTCGGAGGCGCCTTTCAAGCGTCATCTTCAAGAGATACAAGGAAGTCCTTGAACGCGCTCTGAAGGTCGAAACAGATCTGAAATAAAAAGGGCAGGAATATGCTGCCAAGAAAAAGTCTTCAGACGACAAATTTCAGGCAGGAAAGCCTAACCCATCTGGTGACAATGACAAAAAGTTTAGAACAAAGGATCCAGAGACTAACACTGGATTCAGAAAATGCAAGCACTGTGGTAGGGAACATTCTGGTGAGTGCTATAGAAAGTTAGGGGTATGCTTCGAGTGTAAAAAGAAAGGACACATAGCTCGCGATTGTCCTCTCAAGAAGAGATGAGAAGCAAATACCCAGAGTTATTCGAAAATGAAGGTAACTTTCGAGGACGAAACTTTTGTTTAAAGGGGTGAGGATGTAATACCCAACCTAATTGAATTAAATTCGATAGTACAATATGTGAAACTTAGGGTATTTAAATTAGGTTAAAACTCGCTATTGTTTCAATTAGGTTACAAAGGAAAAATAAACAAATAAATAAATATATGATAATAATAATAATAATAATAATAATAATAATTAAAAACACATAAAGTACAAAAAATTTTTCCCACCCCACAAGTTGTGCCTCTCTCCCGTATAGCTCTCTCTCTCACCGCGTCGCTCTCTCTCCCTCATCGTCTCTCACCCTCACCGCGTAACTCTCTCTCTCCTCTACCATCCTCCGCTCGCCTCTACCGTCGTCACCGGTGCCGTCTACCACCTCACGGTAGTGCCGATACTGCTACCGTCGCCCTCCCACGACAACACCGTCCCTACCACCGCGGTACTACTCCTACCGCCACGGTACCGTCCAACCACCACGGTACGGTCTAACCCATGCCGGTACCGCTCGACCCCGGTGCCGCATCCCACCACCATGATACTGTTTGACCTCCTTGGTACCATCTGACCTCCCCGGCCTATAAATATCCCTAACTCTTAACCCCTTAACCTCACACCACCCACCTCACAACTCTATCTCTCTTCTCAATTTCTCTCTCTAACACTCACGGCTCTCACTTCCTCTCCTGTCGTTCTGCTCCAATCACCACACCGGTACGGCTCCGGCCACCACGCTGGTATCGTCACCTCGCCAGTGGCTAAGAAGCAAATTTGTTGGATTTAAGCCAGTGAAGGTAAGTACACCACTCTCCCCACTTGTTTATAAAATACAAAAATTTGCTTCACTGGGTTTGATATATAAGACTTGTATTTGAATAGTTTATTAGTCCATTAAAATAGGTTCAGGCATGTGTACTTAGTTGATTATATGATTTCTGCCCTTATGATTTAAGTTATACAGATGTATACGCGAATTAATGTTTAAATATGTGAAATTTTGAAAGAAATTGCATTTGTGATTACATAAAGTATTTTATACATGAAATTGATGTTTAAATGTGTGAATTTTGAAAGAATCAGTAGTTTTGATTATGTGAAAGAAATTATTGTGAACCTGTTTGATTTATACTGATTATATAAGCGTACGGTGGGGCGACGGCCAAATCCTGGTACGTATGACTACGCGGGGGAGACCTCCGAATCCTGATCATTACGTAGAAAATAAATTATTGTGAACTTGTGATTTGAATTGAAAGGTTTTATGGGAAGAACTTACAAATAACTACGTTGACCCTCCGGGGTCTGTCGACGATAAAATGTGAAATGTGCAAAGTCGATCTGTGACCCTGCCGCGGGAATAATACTGGCACATAGATCTATGTTCGATCCTGTTGGATCTGTCGACTTAAAACCAGTTCGAATATGTGAAATGCAAAAGTCGATCTGTGAACCTTTCACGGGAATAATACCAGCCATAGTATTCGATGCGTCTGTAAGTTTTACCCAAAAAGCTCTTGTAAATAATAAGTTAATGATTTGTGCTACTTTAACATGATTTTCTTTAAGATGAATTGATTTTGCTAATTTTAATTGGGATTCTATCCTTTTTCAATAACATGTCTGATCCGGGTAGGGAGTGTGTTATACTTACTGAGTGTGTTGTTTGCTCACCTAAATTCGTTTATTTTCCAGATTGGTAACTCGTGGCTAGATCCTGAAGGAAGGAAATGATGAAGTGATTTACTATCTCGCAAATTAGTTTATTTTGCGTAGTTAAGTAAACAAATTTTGTAGTAGCACATGAGAGACTATTTGGGATATTGTAAGTTGAAGCTTCCGCTCTACTAGTATTAGAATGTTAGTTTGACGTATTTGGGATTATGTTTTATATAAGAACGGTTTATATGACATTGAGGAGTTTTTCATTAGAAATATTTGGGCTTTGGACAATAATGAGGGGATTCGTTATAGTACGGTCGTGTAGCGTCCTTTGACTTAAGTCAACTCGGTATTAACATCTGGGGGCGTTATATAAAGTGGTATCAGAGCCTGGTTTATGAATTTTGGAGAAATTTAATTGTTAAGGTCTGAACACTAGGTTATGAATTTTAAGAAATTTTAGTGTTAAGATGAGAGCTCTAGGTCATTGGAAAAAACAAAAAAAAACTTAGGGTTAAACTGAGAGCCTTAGTTATGAACCTGGAAAAATTTAACTGATAAGATGAGAACTTGGTTTATTAATGTTGAGGAAATATAGTTGACTATTTGAATTGGTAATTTTAACTATATTGGAGTTTTAAAAAAATTATTTAACAACGAGATTTCTTACGTGAAGGTCCAAAAAGCAACGTAAGAGGGGGGGGTGAATTAGGTTCTTTCGAGATAAATGAAAATTTAAACTTTAAGAACCAAATTATCAATTAAAAGTTGAATATAAAATGCAGAAATTTAAAGGCAAGAAGAATAATGCACAGAGATTTTTATAGTGGTTCAATTCCAACCCGGAAACTAGTCCACTTCTCAAGTGACTACTCTTAGTCACTTGAGCCTTTGACTAAGCTCGATGATCCTTTTTAAAAACAGGCTCAGGATCCAACCTTTACAACCGGTCTTTTTGTACGTAGGCTCAAGACCAACCTTTTACAACCGATCCTTTTATAATCGTAGGTTCAGGATCCAACCTTTACAATATAGCAATTTAGAATCAATTTGAATAAAGCAATGAAAGAATTAAGCACACAAATTCTTCACTCCTTCAAGAGTGAATTGACACTTTGATCAAGCTTAGCCAAAGCTAAGGATATGCCAATATAAGCTCAAAGATCAATAAAAAGAAAACAAGTGATGCTCAAATAAAAACTTAAACAAAAGTTTAAATCAAACCGTTGAAAGCGCAATGAAAGAGAACTTGTATCAAAGAATGCTAGGAGAATGTTTTTGGGTGATTTGAGCTAAGGAAATCAACCCCTATTTATAGGTAAATGAGGGCCAAGAAGACGTTCAAAAATTTGGAAAACGTTTTGGAAAGAAATCAAGTCAAAAGTAGCCGTTTTGGGGCAAATTCGGTTTGTGTGTCAACACATAGCCTTTGTGTGTCGACACACAGCTGCCCTCAGTGGCTACTGTAAGTCTGTGTGTCGACACATACCTACTGTGTGTCGACACTCAGCCTACCCGTGTGCATTTACACGTTTTGATCACTTTGCTTGAATTATGGGATATGTTTATCTCATTTCCAAAGTTAAAAATTTGATTGATTGGTTTCTATATTTATTCAAATTTAAATTTAATACCCACAGGATTATAAATTAAGTTAATTGCATAAATCAAACAAAATTATCACCCATCCATATTTTAATTAATTTTATTATGTCAATACCAATCTTGAAATGGTGTTTAAGTTATTAAACTAGATTGGTTTAATTTTGACTTGAATATTTTTCAAATAAAATTTGAAAGTTAATTTTTCAAAAATATTTCAAAAACATTTTTGATAGAGCATCACATGTCAGTATTGAGCCTTGAGCTCAATTGATATGTCATGTTCCTAAGTCTTAGACAATAAAAATAAATAATGTCAAGGTGCTTGGACTCGGATCACATTCTCTTCAATTTGATGAATCTTTGCTTCAACTGGTGCTCTTTTCTTCTCTTGATTCATCTTCTTGGAAAGTTTCTTGTCATCATGATTAATCTCGATGTTCCTAGCTTTCTTATGAGTCACTTAAAGACTAGATTAGAACAGCTTAAATCCCATGACTCACTACATGGTTGTTATCATCAAAATTACAATAATACTGGGTTGAGGGCGAACAATCTCCCCCTTTTTTATGATGACAAACATTTGGTGCTTTATCTTAAAAATATGAAAAGTAAGATGTAGAAATCACCGCACGAACATACACATGAAGATGTATTTCAAAGATGCATTATAGGAAATATAAACGTTCCCCCGAGTTCATGCATTACGGAATTGAATATTCAAGGGGTTAGAACTTATTTTTAGCATAGCACTATGAAGCATGAATCATGAAACAAACACACCATCTTTCTCCCCCTTTGTCATCAACAAAAAGTACAAGAGGAAGAAAAGGAACATATTCAATCATAACATGAAAATAAAAAAATATTTAACACAAAAGGTAGACAAAATGTTGCTCCAATGTTTTTGAAAGAAGAAAAATCAAATAAATCTAAGGAGAAGGGGTCCGTTTCCTGCAAGCAAGAAAATTGAAAATCTTTTGGAAGTTGGATAGCGTTTCTTGTCGGAATTCGTCAATGGTGGATTGTAAGTGAGACTGTTGTGCATGAATGGAAGACACCTGTTCTTCTTAAACTCTTTTTTTTTTTTTTTTTTTTTTTTTTTTTTAAGGCCCAAGTTGAGGTTCATCCTCATTAACCTCTTTTTCCTTATCAAAGTTTTCCTCTTCTTCGTCCTCATTTCTAGGGTCATTTGTTTCCTCTATTCTCTTAATTCCTTTTTGCTTCTTTACCCATTCATTAGTATGAAATTCAAAACCCATTTTTCTTAAAGAGCTCTCAATAGAGTCATCATGATATGGAATAGCATGTGTAAGAGATGAACGAGGTGGTGTTTGTGGAGACACATTTTTTTTCTTTTTTTTCTTTTTTTTTTTTGGAAATAAAAATGGTCCAAGTTCCTATACCCATGGATTGGATAAGAATACTTGGTCCTTTGGAGCCTTTTTTTATTATGAGTTTTGAAACTCATAATGAAATGCAAACAATCAAGATCATGTTGTCAAGTTACACATTCCAAGTCTAGTTCTAATTCCACAAAAACTTTCTTCACCTAGAGGTTTAGTGAAGATGTCCGCTAATTGGTGGGAACAAATTTTACAATGACATCTCCCTTAAGTACATGATCATGAATGAAGTGATGTCTAACTTCAATATGTTTTGTCCTAGAGTGTTGAGCCGGATTTTTAGTTAAGCAAATAGCACTAGTGTTATCGCACATAATAGGAGCATGGGTAATATTTATGCCATAGTCATTTAATTGATGCATTAACCACAACATTTAAGCACAACAACTTCCACATGCAACATATTCGGCCTCGGCAGTGGATTAAGCAACAGAATTTTGCTTTTTGCTAAACCATGACACCAAAGCATGACCAAGAAATTGACAAGTACCACTAGTCAATTTTCGGTCCACTTTGTATCCTGCAAAATCCGCATCACTATATCCAACTAAATTGAAGAAATCACATTTAGGGTAAAATATGCCTAAGGTAGGAGTACCAACTAGATATCGAAATATTCTTTTTACGGCACCCAAATGAGATTCTTTAGGACATGCTTGAAATCTAGCACATAAACATACACTAAATAATATATCAGGTCTACTAGCGGTAAGGTAAAGAAGGGATCCAATCATATCTCGATATAGCTTTTGGTCCACCTTTTTACCTTTTTCATCCATATCTAACTTAAGAGTTGAGCTCATTAGTGTTGCCATTTCCTTAGAGTTTTCCATGCCAAATTTCTTAAGCATTTCCCTGATGTACTTGGCTTGGTTGATGAAAATTCCTTGCTTGCTTTGCTTGATTTGTAATCCAAGGAAGTAGTTGAGCTCTCCCATCATACTCATTTCGAATTCCCTACTTATAAGGTTTGCAAAGTCTTCACAAAGAGATGGATTAGTAGCACCAAACACTATATCATCAACATAAATTTGTACAATAAGAATTTCATGGTTAGAGTGTTTGATAAGGAGTGTGGTATCAACTTTTCCTCTTAAAAATCCATTTTGCATTAAAAAGGAACTCAATCACTCGTACCAAGCTCTAGGAGCTTGTTTCAATCCATAAAGTGCCTTTTTGAGTTTGAAAACATGATTGGAAAATTTGTCATCCTCAAATCTGGGTGGTTGCTCAACATGAACCTCTTCTTCAATAAGACCATTTAAAAATACACTTTTAACATCCATTTGAAAAAGTTTAAAATTTTTAAATGAAGCAAATGCACATAAGAGCCTAATGGCTTCTAGCCTTGCCACGGGAGCAAAGGTTTCCTCATAGTCTATACCTTCTTCTTGGTTATAGCCTTTAGCTACTAACCTTGCCTTGTTTCTTACCATGTTATCTTCCTCATCTTTCTTGTTGCGGTAGACCCATTTGATACCTATAACTTGATGATCTTGTGGTCTATCCACAAGTTCCCATACATCACTTCTCTTGAATTGGTTTAGCTCTTCTTCCATTGCCATTATCCAATTTGCGTCATTAAGAGCTTCTTTTATGTTCTTAGGTTCTTCAAGAGAGATGAATGCGGCAAGATGACAATATTCTATTAATGCATGTCTAGTTTTTACGCCTTGAGAGGGATCTCCTATGATTTGACTTGTTAGGTGATCCTTCAAGTATTTTAAATCTCGTGGTAAGTTTTTCTCTTTAGATTCTACATTTTGGTTATCTCCTTTTGATTCATCTGTTTGAGCATTAGGTATAACCTTTTCTTGCTCATCGGATGAGTGTGTGATGTTTATTGATTTGATTTCTATATCATCATCATCACAAGGAGTTCTAGAGGACAAGACATTTGTTTCATCAAAAGCTACATGTATAGACTCTTCTACAACCTTTGTTTTCTTGTTATAAACTCTATATGCTTTGCTCGTTAAGGAATATCCAATAAAAATACCATCATCAACTCGTGAATCAAATTTGCCAAGATTTATTTTTCCATTGTTATGAATGAAGGATTTGCATCCAAAAGGTTTAAAATATGCAATGTTTGGCTTTCTACCTTTAAAAAGTTCGTATAGTGTTTTCTTTAAAATTGGTTGTATTAAGGCTCGATTCAAAATATAACAAGCGGTGTTAACGGCTTCGGCCCAAAAATACTTAGGCAAGTTATTTTCACAAATCATTGTTCTTGCCATTTCTTCAAGTGTTCTATTTTTTCTTTCAACCACTCCATTTTGTTGAGGAGTTCGAGGTGCTGAAAAATTGTGGTTAATTCCAAAATAGTCACAATAGATTTCGAAATCATCATTTTCAAATTCCCTTCCATGATCGCTTCTAACTGAAATAATTTTTAAATCGTTTTCATTTTGAACCTTTTTACAGAACTTTTCAAATTTGTCAAAGGCTTCACTCTTATGATAAAGGAATAGGACCCAAGTAAAGCGTGAGTAATCATCAACAATTACAAGTCCATATCGCTTTCCACCAAGGCTCAAATGACAAGTAGGACCAAATAAGTCTATATGTAAGAGTTCAAGATATCTTGATGTTGAAACTATGTATTTAGGCTTGAATGGAGATCTAGTTTGTTTGCCATGTTGACAAGCACCACAAATATGATCTTTTTCAAATTTAAGTTTTGGTAGACCTCTAACAAGATCATTTTTGGAAAGTTTTGAAATCAAATCCATACTAGTATGCCCAAATCTTCTATGCCAAATCCAAGGATCATTTCCATCCATGACGCTAAAACATTTTAATAAATCTACACATTCAAGGTCAATCATATAGACATTTTCACATCGTTGCCCAACAAGCAGAATTTCGTCTGATTTAGAGTGTTTAACTATGCATTTAGATGATTCAAAGCTAACACAATAGCCTTTATCACATAATTGACTGATGCTTAGTAAGTTGTGTTTAAGACCTTCCACAAGTAGGATATCTTCAATGCAAGGAGAAGAGTTAGAGGCAACATTACCAATACCGATTATTTTTCCTTTCTTGTTGTCACCGAAGGTGACATTTCCTTTTCTTAGCATTAGAGAAGTGAACTTGGATTTATCTCCGGTCATATGTCTTGAGCAACCACTATCCAAGTATCACTTTTGGTTTTTGCTTTGGATTTTCATACACACCTATCACAGTTCAAACACTTTTAGGTACCCAAATTTTTTTGGGTCCTTTGTTGTTAGCCTTTGCGTTTGGTGGTTGAGATCCTTTTGGAACCCCAACCATCTTTGTCTTTTTCAAGTTTCTTTTGAAAGGACATTGGTGAACAATGTGCCCATGATCACCAAAATTGTTACATCTTATAAAGTTTGTGGAGGGTGATGAGGCTTTAACAAAGAGAATATTCAAGTTTTTCTTTTGAATGTTTCCGTTATAACCAATTCCTTCTTTGTTGTACATAGGTTTTTGGGATGAAGGGATTTTGTAAAGTGTTTCTTGACCTTTAAAAAATTTGCTTGATATTTTTGAAAGTTCTTCCATTTTATCTTTTAGGGACTCATTTTCTTTGAAAAGTGATTCGTCTTCCTTGGATTTTTCTTTCTCATGTTCCTTTAAACTATAGAGTGTTTCTTCCAATGATTTCTTTTCGTTTGTTAGTTTGATGACATCCTTATTTAGAGACTCATTCTTTTTATTTAGGGATTCATTTTCAAGTTCAAGTAATAAAAGTTGTTTTGAATCTTTTTCCAATCCCTTCTTTTCCAGATCTTTTATAAAAGTATTGTGTCGTTTTTTCAGTTTCTTATATTTCTCATATAAATCTTGAAAACCAACAACAAGTTCATCATAAGATAGATCGTTTACCTCATCTTCTTCGATGTTATCATTGTCAATTGCCATAAGACAGAGATTAGCCACTTCCTCTTCACTTTCTTCATCGGAGTCATCGTCGCTATCTCCCCAAGCCGCAAATGCTTTCTTCCGTTCTTCCTTTTTGTCTTTCTTTTTGTGTTTGTTGAAGAACTTCTTATTTTTCGGCTTAGGACAATCTCTTTTAAGATGTCCGACTTCTCCACACTCATAACAAGTTGGCTCATCTTTGGAAGAAGATGAACCCTTTTTGAAATTTTTCTTAAATCTTTTCTTTTCAAGATGCTTGTAAAATCTTTTTGCTAACATAACAACTTCATCATCACTTTCGTCACTTTCGTCACTTAGAAATGATTTAAATGCTATGTCCTTGTTTTTCTCTTGTTTTTCCTCTTCTTTAAACTCTTCCATGTCAATCTGATGGGTCATGAGATTTCCAATAAGTTGGTTAAGTTTATAAGTAGAGAGGTTGTGAGCTTCCCGAACGGTAGTAACCTTGCCTTGCCATGAAATAGGAAGGCATCGAAGAATTATACTAACTTGCTCCTCATTTGAATACGTTTTTCCAAGAGCTTAAAGTTTGTTAGTAATATCAGAAAATCTAGTGTACATCGCTTTTATTGATTCCTCCGGTTTCATTTTGAAAAGCTCGTAAGCTCTTTCTAACATGTTTATTTTAGAAGATTTAACTTGATCCGTACCTTCTTAGGTGACCTCTAACTTGTCCCAAATTTCTTTTGCTGATTGACAACCGGACACATGGTTAAAGACATTTGGGGCAATAGCACATAATAGATGATAATGAGCTTTTGTATTTTTTGCAGGCTTTTCTTTGTCATCACGCATAAGCTCATTTTCTTCTTTTTCAATGGATTTTTCACCTTGTATCTTTGATGGTATGTAATCACCGTTTTTTTGTAATAAGCCATAAGTCGAAATCTATAGATGTAATATATAGTCTTATTCTTAGTTTCCAATAAGGGAAATTTTCCCCATCAAAAAGAGGCAGTTTATTGGTCGATTGACCCTCGGCTAAGATTGGAGTGAAGGTTTCCATAGGATCACTCTAAGGTTGTTAGACCAAAACAAGAGTACTAGCTCTGATACCAATTGAAGGTCCAAAAAGCAACCTAAGAGGGGGGGTGAATTAGGTTCTTTCGAGATAAATGAAAATTTAAACTTTAAGAACCAAATTATCAATTAAAAGTTGAATATAAAATGCAGAAATTTAAAGGCAAGAAGAATAATGCACAGAGATTTTTATAGTGGTTCACTTCCAACCCGGAAGCTAGTCCACTTCTCAAGTGACTACTCGTAGTCACTTGAGCCTTTGACTAAGCTCGATGATCCTTTTTAAAAACAGGCTCAGGATCTAACCTTTACAACCGGTCTTTTTGTACGTAGGCTCAAGACCAACCTTTTACAACCGATCCTTTTATAATCGTAGGTTCAGGATCCAACCTTTACAATATAGCAATTTAGAATCAATTTGAATAAAGCAATGAAAGAATTAAGCACACAAATTCTTCACTCTTTCAAGAGTGAATTGACACTTTGATCAAGTTTAGCCAAAGCTAAGGATATGCCAATGTAAGCTCAAAGATCAATAAAAAGAAAACAAGTGATGCTCAAATAAAAACTTAAACAAAAGTTTAAATCAAACCATTGAAAGCGCAATGAAAGAGAACTTGTATCAAAGAATGCTAGGAGAATGTTTTTGGGTGATTTGAGCTAAGGAAATCAACCCCTATTTATAGGTAAATGAGAGCCAAGAAGACGTTCAAAAATTTGGAAAACATTTTGGAAAGAAATCAAGCCAAAAGTAGCCGTTTTGGGGCAAATTCGGTTTGTGTGTCGACACACAAGGGCTGTGTGTCGACACACAGCTGCCCTCAGTGGCTACTGTAAGTCTGTGTGTCGACACATACCTGCTGTGTGTCGACACTCAGCCTACCCGGGTGCATTTACACATTTTGATCACTTTGCTTGATTTGTGGGATATGTTTATCTCATTTCCAAAGTTAAAAATTTGATTGATTGGTTTCTATATTTATTCAAATTTGAATTTAATACCCACATGATTATAAATTAAGTTAATTGCATAAATCAAGCAAAATTATCACCCATCCATATCTTAATTAATTTTATTATGTCAATACCAATCTTAAAATGGTGAAAGTTATTAAGCTAGATTGGTTTAATTTTGACTTGAATATTTTTCAAATAAAATTTGAAAGTTAATTTTTCAAAAACATTTTTGATAGAGCATCACATGTCAGTATTGAGCCTTGAGCTCAATTGATATATCCTGATCCTAAGTCCTAGACAATAAAAATAAATAATGTCGAGGTGCTTGGACTCGGATCACATTCTCTTCAATTTGATGAATCTTTGCTTCAATTGGTGCTCTTTTCTTCTCTTGATTCATCTTCTTGGAAAGTTTCTTGTCATCATGATTAATCTCGATGTTCCTAGCTTTCTTATGAGTCACTTAAAAACAAGATTAGAACAGCTTAAATCCCATGACTCACTACATGGTTGTTATCATCAAAATTACAATAATACTGGCTTTAGGGCCAACATTACGTAATTTTAGTGAAGGTGAAAATGAGTGACATGAGCGAAACATTGGCGTCCCTAAAAAGAAATAGGACCCTTAAGGGATAAAGCAGGGTTCCACCCCCGATTGAGGAACACCTTAGTGAAACGAAGAATGAGACAGAAGAGGAGCACCTTAATGAGGAACGTGTCCCACTGCAGAATAGACCTACAGGTCAGAACAGCCAGAACTCATGTGATTCCTCTAATCAATTTGATGTTGCAACAATGCACCGGCTTATGATTAATCTCTTGCAAAATCAACAAGAAGTCCAAGAGGTGCCTCCTCCCACTCGACGCGTTGAAGAGACCCCCTTGGAGAGGTTGTCAAAGTTGAGAGCCCTAAAGTTTGAAGGAGCAGATGACCCTCTAGAAGCTAAAAAATGGATACGAGGGATGGAGACCTTGTTTGAGCCAATGTCAAAAGCCGAGGATGATAAGGTTCGTGCAACCACCCCTTTTGTTAAGGGGAATGCGGAGTTCTAGTGGACTACAGTCAAGGTTGCATATCAAAACGCTACTGAACCTTTGGGCTGGGAGAAGTTTAAAGAGACCTTCTACAACCAGTTCTTCCCTTAAGCACTCAGAATGACAAGAGAAAATGAATTCTACGAGCTAAGACGAGGACAGCAGATGACGGCATTTCAATATGCTAACAAGTTTCATGAATTAGGATGTTTTAGCCCAAGCATCATGGCATCAGTGACGAGTAAAGAAAATAGGTTTGAAAGGGGATTACTTCCTCGTGTTCGGAGGCGCCTGTCAAGTGTCATCTTCAAGAGATGCAAGGAAGTCCTTGAACGCGCTCTGAAGGTCAAAGCAAATCTGAAATTAGAAGGGCAGGACTATGCTGCCAAGAAAAAGTATTCAGACGAAAAATTTTAGGGAGGAAAGCCTAACCGATCTGGTTACAATGACAAAAAGTTTAGAACAAAGGATCCAGAGAGCACTAACACTGGATTCAGAAAATGCAAGCACTGTGGTAGGGAACATTCTGGTGAGTGCTACAGAAAGTTAGGGGTGTGCTTCGAGTGTAAAGAGAAATGACACATAGCTCGAGATTGTCCTCTCAAGAGGAGATGAGAAGCAAATACCCAGAGTTATTCGAAAACGAACGTAAGTTTCAAGGACGAAACTTTTGTTGAAGGGGGTGAGGATGTGATACCCAACCTAATTAAATTAAATTCGATAGTACAATATGTGAAACTTAGGGTATTTAAATTTGGTTAAAACTCGCTATTATTTCGATTAGTTTATTTAGCGTAGTTAAGTAAACAAATTTTGTAGTAGCACATCAGAGACTATCTGGGATATTGTAAGTTGAAGCTTCCGCTCTACTAGTATTAGAATGTTAGTTTGATGTATTTGAGATTATGTTTTATATAAGAACGGTTTATATGACTTTGAAGAGTTTTTGATTAGAAATATTCGGGCTTCGTACTATAATAAGGGGATTCGTTATAGTACGGCCGTGTAGCATTCTTTGACTTAAGCCTATTTGATATTAACGTCTGGGGGCGTTACCGGCCCAATATTTTAACTCTATACCAAGCATACTCTAAAAGAAATGTCGGGGGGGGGGGGGGGGGGGGGGGGGGGGGGGGGGGGCGCCTTCCTCTTTACCCATACCTACCATCAAAATCTATACTCATAGTCGCCCCATTACCCACCATAGGTACCAAGTGGATACCCATACTCACTTCAGCAAGTACCAATCCATACCTGTACCCACCCCATTACCCACAAGTATCCAACGGGTTTGCGTTACTCGCCCCATACCTGCTCTTCTGTGTGTAGAAAACAATTATTTAAACTCGTTCATACTAGTTATTTAATGCTATTTTTAAAGATCCACTTCTATTTTTTTTTATAAAATTGATAAAAAAATTTAGGTTATTGAATTTAAGCATGCATTTTTTGATTTGAAAGTTAACTATGTATAAAATGGAGCGGATATGACGGGTATAAGGTGGGGCAGAGCGGGTACAACTAGAGGTGGCAATCGGGTCATTTGGGTCGGGTTTGGGTCATTTCAGGTTTATAATAAACTCGGGTCGGGTTGGGCTCGAGTCAACCCATTGAAACTCGGTCACTTTCAGGTTTTACCTATATGCGGATTGGGTTGGGTCTACATCAAGTTATTTTGGGTTCGGGTCACTTTAATTTTTAGTGATCTTGGGTTCGGGTCAATCTTAGGTCAGGTTGTACAAGTTTCAGGCCTTCATAATCCTACTATTTAGTGCCTTAGTAGTATAAACTAGTTAAAAAAAGTTTAAATTATACCAAATAATTTATATTTTTACCAATATATTTATTATATTATACATATAGGTGTTTAATAATATGTTATGAAGTTCAATTGTACTTTTGACAACTAATAAGTAGCAATGAGCTTAAAGAACTTGGGTAAATTTAGCTTTCAAGTCGGGTTGGGTTTGGGTTCATGTTAGTTTGGGTCAGGTTGGTTCAGATCAATGGTGGGTCGGATTAGGTCAAATTGGTATTGGGTTATTTTCCGTTTAGGCAAAGAATAGGTCGAGTTAGTTGTAGGTCGGGTCATTTCAGTTTCAGGTTCAACAATTTACAACTTATTTTTGGTTTAAGTAGGGTCGGTTTACAGGTTTTTCAAGTCAATTTTTCAGGTCGGGTTAAATTTGCCACCTCTAGGTACAACCCTATACCCCTACCCGCCCCATACCTATGGCGGGTGCGAGGCGGGTACACCAAACCCTTTCCCGCTACCCACCCCACTTATACCCCTAGCTACCCCAAACAGGGCAGGTACCCGCGGGTAGCAGGTTTTACCTTCCCCATTGCTATCTCTAGGAGGGGGGTGGTCGCTAATATAGACAAATATGAGTCTACTCAACGCAGGCCTGTATATTCTAAATGGGCTTTCACAAACCATTACAAGCTTATATGCCAAAATGGGCCCAACACATAATTAGATGTAAGCCTATTTTATATCATAATGGACAGGCTTTCATCATTATCTTCTTAGGCCAGGCCAATCAATTAAATCTAAAATTCTAACATTCGGAATAGTTGGTTTATTGACATGGTATCAGAGTCTTGCTGACCAAGAACTCACAAGTTCGAATCTCAACAGGCTCCACTTTCAAAAGTTAACATAATTTAAAGCTATGAGGTAGACTTATGAATTATCCACGCCCATTTGCGTGAGGGGGGGTCTTATAATATAATACCTATTCTATGTCTTCACTCATCATACTAAGTTTTTGGGACAGTTGGTATGTTGATAATTTGTAATTATTTTGTTTAAATTAGTCTTTTATTTTCATTTATTTGAAATAGTTTCTAATGTTTTTATGTTAGTTTAATTTTGATCCTTTATTTATTTTCTTGTTTTAAATAGTTTTTTATCTTTTATTTCATGATAAATGTGGTCTCTCATCTATTGACTAAAACTAGGCATAGTTTTAGAAGATGAGGGCCGATTTTATCATTAAAAAAAAAACAAAAGAGGGAGTATTTTAAACCAAAAGAGAATATAAGAGACCAATTTGAACGAGGTTACAAATGATAAGTACTATTTTAAATAAAGAAAAAAAATGAGTGACCATTTTCAACAAATATACAAACAGCATGGATCATTTGATCAAAAACATAATGGATCAATTTACTACCTGCTATGCCAGATAAAAAAACATAGATAGTTTTTACCCTTAAAAAATGCATAGAGCCTCTAAGACAATACAAATAATCTAAAAGATCGCATTCTGATTAGATTAATATAGTTTAGCAAAGTTCCTCTAAACTTACAAACATAAAGGTCGACTAAGGGCTCATCTTAGACCTAAAGGTTCAATTTGCCTAAGATACAAGGTGCCTAAATGATTATAATGTCAACTGAGATACAATAAAATGGTTAAACTTGTCAAATGACTTGGCAAGTGGGTCCCATTGGTGAGTACAGAGATAGAGATTGGTGAGTACAGAGATGGAGATTAGTGGGAGAGCACACCTTTTACGAGCAAACTCAATTAGAGTACATATTTAATTATTTCCTTTCATTAGTCAGAATACTAGTTGGAATTACTCTTCTATCCTTTGTATTCATATTTAAGTTAGAGTTGCATTCAAAGTAGGAGAGTATGTCAAAAATAGGCTTATAACTCAATGAAGGAGCCCATTTTTCCTTTGTATATGAGATCAATGTTTAATTTGCTCTCTTGAATTCTCTCCAAGGAGATTCAAGATTAAGTTTTCCCTTTATTCATCCTTGCAATGGCAACCAAATCAAAGGAAAGCCTTGAGCATCCTTCCTGCAATTCTTACTCGGATTAGGTGACTGTATAAGTTTGGTATAAGAGCTAGAATCCTCCATGGCCGGAGGGAAGCAGAGATATGTTTCCATTGGTGATATGTATAAGAGGGGCCATGCTCACCAAATAGACAGACGATTTGAAGAGATGGAGGCATCGGTGACTAGAGTTGGCGTTGAAGCAACTTGCACAACATTTTGTCAAGGAACTTAACCTTAGAATTCAAAAGTAGTGGGTGATGAAGAGGACACTAAGGTGCATTTCGAGAATCCCTTTGGTAGGGTTGGTGCTCATGAGGGAAACCGCATAAGAGAGAGGCTCTCCTATGAGCCATCCGAGTATTCAAAAGACTCAGGTTGGGAGTCTAGACTTCAAATCAAAACCTCGGAATTCCAAGGAAGAGCATAGCCTGAGGAGTTCCTAGATTGACTAGTGTCTGTTGAAGAGGTACTCGAGTTTAAGAAGGTTCCCTAGCATAAGTGGGTTCCTTTGGTGGTTTCTAGACTACAAGGAAGGGATGTAGCCTAGTGGCCGCAACTCAAGCACTCAAGGTTAAGACAAGGCAAGAGTAAGATCGAAACATGGGGCAAGATGAAGAAGCGCATGCATAGTGCCTTCTTACCCTACAATCAAGCAAGGTTGCTGCTGCAAATGATCCAAAATTTTCTCTAAGCCTCTCATATTGTTGAGGACCACACCGCGAGAGTTCTATGTATTGGTGGCGTGGAATGACTTGGAAGAATCGTACATTTATGGACTATGAGAGTCTTTCCAGTAAGTAGTGAACATGTTCGACATCCTTTTAGTTTTGGCGGCTTACCAGGAGCCCTTCAGATTGAAAGAGAACAAAGGCGAAGTCTGAATAACAGCTCTTATTGTGGCCGATTGAGTAACCAATAACTAGAGGTGTAAATGAGCTGAGTCGAGCCGAACACCCCCTTGTTTGAACTCGAGCTCGATAAGGCTCATCAAGATAGAGTTCGAGTCGAGCTCATATCGAGCTTTCCCAACCCTTGTTCGAGCTCGGTTCAATAAGATTTTAGAGTGTTTGATACTCAGCTCATCAGACTTATCGAACAGAGTCGAGCTCATTAACGAGCTCAATCGAGCTTAAAACGTAGCCAAGTTTACTAGCAAGGTGAGCTCGCTACCGGAACGAGCTTTTCAAATTATTATCAAGCCATTATCGATCCACTTTTGAACCAATATCAATTGTTAAGGAGCCCCCAACGAGCTCCTATCGTGCTCTTATCAAACTGTTCGCGAGCGTTAATGAGCCGAGTATCCCCCCTCTAACTCAGCTCGTTAAGCTTATTGAACCAGTGGCTCGATAAGCTATTGAGACATCATAATGAACACAAATGAGTTCCAATAGATTTCAAATATGAGTATTTTGTCGAACTTTCGGTTCGTTTAGACTCCTACTAATAACCCAATCAAGCTCAGTCCCCTAATAACACAGGCGTATAGGAACCATTCTGATAGGCTAAGCGCATACTAGCAAGTCGAACAACTAGGCTCAGGCCAATACTTTAGGGATGCAATGCTTTACGTGTTGCAAGATTGGGCACCGTGCTACCGAATTTCATAAAGAAGAGAAGCAAAGGGGCTTCACATAGAAGGCGTCGAAGCCTGCGACGACAAGTTGGTCGTAGAAGAGATAGAAGCTCTTGAAGAACCAATAGACAAGGAGGAAGTAGTTGGATATGAGGGACATTTGATGTTAGTAAGGTGCGTACGCCTAGGGGTGAACATCGGTCCATGACCAAACCACCAAAGACCAAACTATCTCAAATCATTAGATCGCGGACTGGACCAATTAAATTCAAGTCAACCTGGTCCAAGACCAGCTAGAAGCCTGACCTAGACCGAACCAGCCCGATTTGAAATGTTTTCTAATTAGAAAGTGTAATTACAAGGGAAAAAAATTTCAAATAGAAACTAGAAAGTTATAAATAATGATATAGTATAACATTCACAATTTATGTAATTTAAGAAAATGTTACATAATAATTATTAAATTATAAAAACTAGATATTTATTCTTTTTATGATTTAATATTTAATATAGATCAATCTACTATCTCACCTTTGGGTTTTTTAGTATTGGACCGATCTATACTATAGCCTGATGAGGCCCGTATACTAGGACCGAGACCGAACCGATATATAGTCGATCATGTTTGGTCCGTGACCGTATGAATGATTTCATTCGGTAAACTAGTCAGGACCAATATTTGTTCGCCTGTAAGTATGCCTTTGTCAAAGTGAGGGAGATGAGTGGTTGAGGAATGACATATTCCAAACAACCTACACTATTAGCGAGAATGTATGTCACCTGATTATTGATTCGTGCAGTTGTGGGAATGTGACCTCTAAGGAGGTTGTCAAGAAGATAGGATTAAACACTGAAGCTCTCTCAAATGATCTATATAAGCTTTCTTGGCTGAAGAAGGAAAATCATGAGATAGTTTCTCAACCTTGCTTTATTATCTTCTCTGCTGGTTCGAAATACGGAGATGGGGTTTGGTGCAACGTTGTGACCATGGACACTTGGCATCTTCTACTCTGACGTCCATGGCAGTTTCGACAGAGAGGCAATCCATGATGGGCGTTCAAACACATATAGCTTCTTGTTTGAGGGGACAAAGATCATGTTGTTGCCAAATAGGAAGAAGTAGCCCAAGCGATTTCGACCAAGATCCCCAGCCTCTTGTCCAAAGCCATGGTTTCCAAAGATATAGGGGCTACCCAAGTTGTTTATGTTCTAATTGGCAAGGAAAGTCCGGAAGGGTAGGGGGAGATGATGGATGAAATGTGGATGCTTTTGATTTAATTTAGCAACATCTGTCTAGATCAACTACCGAGTTTCTTACTACCATTAAGGGATATATAGCACAAGATTTATCTTATTCTAGGGGCAACATTAGGAAGAGGAATCATTATTAGATGAGTCCAAAAGAGCATGAAGAGCTTAGGCACCAAGTTGAGGAGTAACTCACCCAGGGACTAATACGAAAGAGTTTGAGCCCATATGTAGTTCTAGCACTCTTGACGCCCAAGAACGATGGCATTTGATGGATGTGTGCTAACAGCTAGGCCATGAACAAAATCATGACACATTACCGCTTTTTAATTCCGATGCTTGGTGATTTTCGGGACTAATTGAATAGTAGAAGGTGTTTGGACTTTTGGATATAAAGAGTAGGTGGCACATAATCTATATTTTTTCAGGGGATGAAAGAGAGATGGCATTCAAGACCTAGGAATGATCTATAGGACTAGAATTATGTTGTTTGAGTTTACAAATGCTCTGATTTGTTCATGCAATTCCTAAATGAGGTATTGCGACCATACATTGAAAGTTTGTGGTAGTATATTTTGATGACATTTTGGTCTATACTGTAAGGAATTTAAATTTCCTTAAGACATAAGTATTTCCCACAGAAATTACCAATAAACCATAAGTCAGTTGTTCGAATTTTAGTTAAAATTTCTAGCTAAATTGTTTACTCGTTTCATTAGTTTCGAACCTTTCCACACTTAAACAAAATAAACTCCATCTTTGTTCAAAAGTAAGCCTCTTTTTTTTGGAGTAAATATGCCCCCAAAATTGACTGGGAGGTTGCTTTGTTTTGACTAGTCAAGCCTTCCTTTTTGACTTGAGTAACCTGTATTATTGACTTAAAGGAAAAAAAAAAAAAAAAAAAAAGCAAGTTGCCTTGTTCAAACATCCTAAAAGGCCACACTCCACTTTTATAAATAACCTTCATCATCTTCTTTCTTAAATCATCAAAAAATAGAACTAAGAATAAGAGTTGAGGGAGAAGAGAGGGGCAAAGTTTGTGCTTGAAATTTTAGAAAAGCTTTGTTTCTTCTAGTAATTAACTTATTTGTTAACTACTCTGCTCTTTTTGTTAAAGCTTCTAAGTGTTTGATATGTTAATAGCTTCTTAAATTCTCAAAATACTTGTTTCGCACACAACATGTTCACCCTTTATGTGTATGAAATTAAAATAGGATCAAACATGTTTGCTAAATTTGTGGAATATGGAATTTAACATTGCCTATGTTATATTGTTTTGATTTATGGTATTTTGAAAATATGATTTGAATCATGTTCTATGATGTGCAAATATGAAATATTTTCTTATGCTTTGTTTTGTGGGTTGTCCCTATGATGAAGGGAAGGGAATCTTTGAGCTTTTGATGGGGGATTATACCATCTTTGTTAATGGTGCACTATTTGGAACGTTCCTCAGAACCCACAGTTGGTTGGGGATCCAATTATTATAGCTAATTCTGAGCCCAGTTGCAGGGATTATATGCAACCACAACCAAGAGGCCTAAGGCCAAAGAGTTCAATTGATAGGTTCTTAAGTTTTCCGGATAAATTTTTAGTAAACGACTTTGGTTGTGCTTTAGAAATATGCTTCATGTCTTCTAAATCATGCTTGATCCTTGTTTTGTTAACAGATTTGTTACTTGCTAAGCTTTATGTTGGCCCTGTTATTTAATAATTTCAGAAAAGGCATAATAAGCTGAATGGAGAATTCAAGGGACTTACTCTGTACATAGTTGAAGTGGTCACAACCTTAGAAGACTTTCTTTTGCATTTTAAGAGTACTTAGTTTAGTTATATAAGATTATGTTTACTTCTTGAAAATCTTAGCCATTTGTTTTAAGTTTTGAATTCCAAGGGATTGGATCGTGTGTTATCCGTTGTATTATAAGCATATTTAGAATAAATGTTCTTAATATTTCACCTACGATGATCATTGGTTCCCTTGTTGACTTATAAGTCATTGGCCCATTATTTACTATGTCCATACGGGGTTGTGACATATAGTCCGAGGAGGGAGTTGTGCTTGAAGCACCTTAGGCTCATACTCAATACTATGTGGGACCAGCACCTGTTTGTCACCATGATGAATTGTGTACTCCGGCCAACCAATTTACATTCCTTGGTTTTATGGTATCTAAGGATGGCATCATAGCAAATGAGATTAAGGTGGCAGCAATCCAGATCATAGCAAATGAGATTAAGGTGGCAGCAATCCAGGATTGGTCATAACCAAGTGCATTGATAAGAGTGCGACAAATTTCATGACCTTGAAGTGGGCACTAGAGGCAACATCACCTTTGACTTGGTCAAGCAAAATTTGACCACCGCACATGTCTTGCCCTTACTATATTTCTAAAAGATATTCGAGTTGCATATTGATGCTTTAATGATAAGAATTAGTGCTATGCTTAGCAGGGATGGATGACACATTGTCTATTTTCGTTAAAAGCTGAGTGGGAGTAGGATTCGATATTGGACTTGTACATGGATTTTTTGAGCACTCAGACACGGGAAGTCATATCTCACCAACTAAGAGTTTGTTCTTTACTCAAGAAAGAAACTTAAGTACATCAATAGACAGGACAAGCTTTCTGAGAGACATGCGAAGTGGTCAGATTCATTCAGCTCTTCCAAGGGGAAAAATTTTTGCGTACCTACCTCTAGTGTACATCTCATGATTATCCAAGAGAAGCATGATGAGAAACATAAAAGACAAGACAAGACATATCATCTTATGGAGAGTTCATATAATTCGTCGAGTCCTAGGAGGTAGATTAACTGTTTCGTGAATACTTAAGAAGATCAACCCCAACGCTTATTGCCTTCAGTTGCCGAGTGATATGCGAACCTAAAACATCTTTAAATTCAAGCATCTTGTTCCTTAATTTGGCAATAACGATGAAGATGAAGCTGATCCAAATTCAACGGCGAATTCTTCTTAAGCCCGGATGGATAACGTAGCTTAGGATTAAGACCAAAGAGGTAAACTTGCCAAGTGGCTTGGAGAGTAGGTTCCATTGGCAAGTACAGATCCAAAGATTAGTGGAAGAGCAGGCCTTCAAGAAGCAGACTTAGCCAAAGTCCATCTGGGACTCAACTTCTATTTTGCACGTTTTACTTTTTCCTTTTGTTAGTTATGATCGTAGTAGAAATTATGCTTCTTTCCTTTGTATTTAAATTTAGCTAGAATTATGCAAAGTAGGAGAGTAGGCTATAAATACGCTTATAAAGTCATTGAGGAAGCCAATTTTCCCTCTTGTATATGAATTTGGTATTTTGTTTCCTTTAATCTTGAGTTCCCTCCAAGGAGATTGAAGTTTGAGTTTTCCCTTTATTCATCCTTGCTTTAGCAACCGAATCAAAGAAAAGTCATGAGAATCTTTCTTACCAATCTTACTTAGATTAGGTGACTACATCAAATTAAGTTTATAAGGTTGAAGCGTTGGACTAAAGAGTCATCATCATCGACCTAAAATCCTAGTTTGTTGAAGACAATAGATGTCCGAATGATTGAACTAAAACCATTAACAGATTGCGCAAAAGGTGTGTTGTCGTCCATAAAAGCTCTAGTTCAGAAGAATCGTTACGTGCCATTCACATGACTTGCATGCATCCAATGCCTGTGTACCCTTCAAAAGACAAGTAAAAGATTCCATGCTCTTTCTCGGAAATATATTTCTCTCTTTAAAATAAAAAATATTGACTTAGACATCAGAGAGCCTTCTAAAATCACGTAACTTTTCAGTTCATTGTCCCCCTTTATTGACTTATTCTCGTAGGTCTTTAGGTTAACAAAAAAACTCATTAGAGCTATGGTACAGTTCACCTTAAATTTCTTCGTGGTATAGGTCATCACATTATTAAACTTTGTTGATTCTTCAATAATATTTTTTTACATTAGTAAGGAGCAGTGCGGGTATTTTGCTAGTAGAAGGATTTGACCCCTAGTGGCATCTTTGGCCCCTAGAGATTAGCAGTACTAGACCAAACCTCGATTGGTTAATACGTTAATAATATGCTAAGTTATGTTATCTTTTTATATACCAAACAACGCTTGGTCTAATGGCAATGTTCTCCAGAAGCCAAAGACAACACCTAGAATCGAATCCCACTGGTAGCAAATATGCCCCACACCTTTCTTGTCAACATAATAATAATAATAATAATAATAATAATAATAACAATAATAATAATAATTTACTGCAAAGATCCCTATATTTTACCCATTGTGTCAATTAAGTCCTTCTATTTTTAATTGTGTCAGCCAGGTCTTTTGCTCTTGTTGCAAACCAGCTTCTCAAGTTGGGGGTCCTCGGAAACAGCCTCTTTTCAGGGTAGCCCCCTGAAGGGGGAAGGCTGCGTACATCTACCCCCCAGACCCTGCTTATACGGGAGCCCTTGGAGGCACTGGGTTTGTTGTTGTTGTTGCTGTTGTATTTTTAATTGTGTCAATTTAGTTCCTATATGATTAATATTGTGTCAATTTGGTCCTTAGAAGTTAAGTTGACTCAACGGATGAATTTTTAGTGAGTTGCTTGTATCTAACATAATTGTGCTGTTAAAAATTACATCAAAAACTTAACTTAAATTTGGCCAAAGGACTAAATTGATATAATATAAATTGTAGAGGGGCTATATTGAGACAATTAAAAGTACATGGAAAAAATTAACATAATGAGAAAAGTACAGAAATTTTTGACGTAAATAAGTCTAATAATAATAATAATAATAATAAATATGTTTAAATGGGTGAGGGTCCCTCGTGACTGTAAGTAGTTTCAGGGAATTCTATGTAGTTGGAAGTACGTTCTCATCTTAATCTTGAAACTGGCATTATGTAGACCGACTTGTTTTCTTTGCCATCTTTACTTAGTTCTACCAACCGAGTGGATTGGGTCGGTTTTCATTCATCTAAATATTGATTCGGTTTAATTTTAGATTGGGTTCAACATGGGGAGCCATTGCCCAAAATAACACAAAAATAAAAAATATTTCCTAAACTAGCTTTTTAAAAAAAATATTTTCCCAAATAACATCTATGTCATCATTTTTTTATTTTTTTATTTTTTTTACACATTTATAAATTTTTAAATTTATAATATTTTATGTATAATAATAAATAAATTAAACTATATTATTTATTAAATTTTATATAAAATTATTTGTAGACAAATTTATTCTAAATATTTAATAAATAATTTATTTTAATTTATCTATTGTGATTAAGAAAATATTATAAATTTAAAAAAATTATAAATATATTAAAAATAAAATAAGAAAGTAAAAAAAAGTAAAAATAAAAAATAAAAAAAGTTAAATGATGACATGGATGCTATTTTGGAAAATATTTTTCTTAAAATACTAGTTTAGGAAATATTTTTTTGTTTTTGTGTTATTTTGGGCATTGGCTAGAACATGGGCATCATCAATTTTGCATCAACCCAAGTAATTGTTCGGGTTCCAAGTTTTAAATGCCTCATATTTTCAAGTCGTAGATTTTAAGATCTCAATTGCTACTATTAATAAGTTTTATGATCAAAATTTTGGAAAATATATTACATTAGTATGATATTTATTAAGGAAAATGTTACCATTTGTAATATTTGCTTTGGACCAAATATTGCTAGGGTCGGCCCTGCTTTGGGTAAAACTAGTATTAGGTTGGGGTCGACCTCAAGTCGGATTTTGATCATATATCTATATTGTGTTGGGCTACTTTTTATTCAGCTTAAAATCAAGTGCGATTAGTCAAAGTTAGATCAATCTCGGGTCTGGGTCAACCTTTTGTTGTTGGCTCAGCCTCGGTTAGATTTGGGTCAAATCAATACGAAGCTGGGTGGAATTTAAGTGGGATCAAAGTTGGTCCAGTTAGCATAGGGTTGGGTTGGCCAAAGGTCTAGGTCGGATGTGGTAGCAGGACAATCTTGGATCGGATAGTACAAGTTATCGACATGTTTTTGGTTTACAAATGAGGTTACATTGATCATGTTTTGTTAATATTTCTCTTTTTCAAGAATGATTAGATTATTTTATTATTTTAATTAACAATACACTAATTAACGTTAACAATATATTTAGTTATTGATATCGGTAAAAAAAAAAAAATTAAGACACATTAAACGTATTGACCTAATGATATGTACATGTTTATTTGAGAATAATAAAGTTACGGATTCTACCTAAGAGGACACACAAGTATCGGATTCCATTAAAACTCCGAAATTAAGCGTGCTTGGACGAGAGTAATACCAAGATGGGTGACCTCTTAGGAAGTCCTCGTGTTGCACCCCTCAGGTTGGGAGTTTTCAGAAACAGCCTTCCTTCAGGGTGCTACCTTGAAGGGGGAAGGCTACATACCTCCATCCCCACAGACCCTACTTCAATGGAAGCCTTTGGGGTACTGAGAATGTTGCCTTTTTTTTTTTTTTTATAGAGTTACGGATTCTAATAAAAAATAGGTATATATGAAAATAGAGTAACTAATAAAATCAGTTGGCATTCGCTAAATTTAAAAAAATAGTTTAAATATTTATCAGACATATTACTAAATTAAAAGTTGAGAAAGTGAGAATATATATAAGCTATTCTTTGAATTCACTAGCTTCACAAAAATAAAAGTTATTACTTGTATAACGCTTGAAATCCAAAAATATAAAAATCTGCTTTTTTATATAAATAAGAAAATAATTTTGGAACCCTTTAAGAAAGAAGAGTCGCCCTAGGGCATCCTTGTACAAAATGTGATAAAGGCTTTCAGAGTCCAGCATCTCGTGCCTGTTCAGAGGTTGATTGCTTCATGGACCCACTTCCGCAAACCAAATGGTTGTCCTATTCGCCTCTCTGAATACGTGGTTGAACCCCATTGAACCACATACTTTTCGCTATTTCCTTAAAGTCCTCCACATTATTCTGACTCTTCCACAAAATTTAGCCCTTATCTTGGATTACTTTGCTTACCACATTACTATCTCCTTCTAACCATATATTCTTATTTCCAATGGAGCACGCTTTCGAGATTCCATCCCTCTCAGCTTTGGCCTTTACAAAGATAATAGGTGCACTCCCATAGTAACAGATACAATAATGATGAAGTTTTTATTCCGATCTATTAAAATGAACCCTGCCACCAACCCATTTTTATTCTTCCTGATTCTGCTCTTTCACTTTCAAGTTATGGTAAAGTCTATTGTAAGTGTCAGCTTTGGTCCTATTCAACCATCTCCACTTAACAACTATCCACATTTTAGTTGGAGTAGAATCTTATCTTCTAAAGACAAGTTGATTTCTCGACTTTCATATGTGCACAAATTGAAAAATCGACTTTATAAATTGAATATATCTCTCCTAGAGTGTGGTGAAGATCATTTAACCACTGAATGACATCTAGATCCCAAGATTGACAAGCAATCCACTTAGTTTCCTTAGCCATTCTACACACCTCCACAGAAGCTTCACAGCGAAAGAAAAGAAGATTAAGGTCCTCGTCTTCTCTAATGCATCTAGGACAATTAACATTCAATGTTATCCCCCGGGTACCTAAGCTTGCCTAGTTAGAAGACCCTTAGTGACAATTTGCCAAATGAAGATCTTAAGTTTCAGAGGCACATTAAGATCCTAAGCCCATTTGAAGGTCAAGGATTTCTAGTCTTCCCACATAATGTCATGAGCTAGCCAGGTCGCCTACTTTATAGTAAAGTTACTATGATGAGAGTTCCCAGCAAAATGAGTCCTTCTATCTAATTTTGGGTATGGGAATTTCCAGCACCATTTTGCATGTCTTCTGAAATAACCTTCAAGAACTTTTCCTTATTCCATTCACCTCGGCTAATAAATTCACTAAATTTGGCCTCCATAGAGCCTAGTAAGTTGCACTCTAAATCAATTGAGCCAGTAGTTCCAAAAAGATATAGAAACCCCATCACAGATCCTCCAATGCATATCTTTTTTATTTAGAAATTCCCTAATTCCCGAAAGTTTTTCCATGTCACCAATACCTCTTGCTTCAGAGAAGTAGTGAAAAATTGGTCTTTCCTTAATACTTAGCCACCGCACACTTTACCCACGTACCACATTGGTCTATTAGCGCCTTCCAACCTAACTCGCAAAGAAAAGATTTGTTAACTGCTTCCATCTTCCTAAGGCTCAATCTACCCACCGACTTAGGTTTGCCAATTTTATCCCAAGAAATCAACTTGAGTCATTTCTAATTCCAAAAAAAGGCCCTATTTTTCAAGTCAATTAACCTACAAGTTTTGAAAGGGATTTGGAAGCACACCATAGTATGAGCTACAATGGACACAAGATTAGCCTGAATAAAAACAAATCTTCCTGCTTTAGAGAACGAGTTCACCTTCCAAGCCGAGAGTTTTTGCTATTTTTTCATCAACTATTTCTCTAAATGAGGATTTTATCATTCTACGTTGCACTAAAGGGCATCTTAAATATTTACCTAGTCCCTCAATAATAGAAATCCCAAATATTTCCTAGGTTCTCATTCTGATGTTTCAATCAATTTTGTGAGAGAAAACCAAGGAAGACTTGTGGAACTTCATCAATTGTCCAGTTCCTTATATTAAAGGTCTAATAGACTCTTGACCTGCCTACATATCTCTACTTTGGCCTCACAAAAAAGAAGGCTGAAATCCACAAAGAGAGGACAGGAATGATTGGTACCTGCCAAGCAATGCGTAAACTGAAAAGGTAGAGGTCAGAGCTAAAGGTTAAGGTTAGATCATATAACCACCACTCTGGTTTGAGTCTTGACCAAACTAGTAATCGAACACTCCCATAGAACTTCTTTCTTCTTAATGTTAGTCTACAGGCAATATTTAGAAACTCCAAGTCACAATTTCACTCTCTTTTTTTGTACAATTTGATGTTATTTTCTCCTTCACTTTCTTTTAACGTCGAACAAGGAAACGAAAATGAAGTATCTTTTATTTTTCCCTTTTTGTCTCTTTCCTTCATATTTTTCTCATTCAAATCTTCTCGTTCCAAACACAACCTAATTGTCAAGCAAAAAATTCGGTACAAGTCCTCCGATATTTAGTAATTTATTTTGCAAGTATCCTAAGGTTTGAATATAATTTATAAGTACACTTGGATAACTTTTGAGCTATTGGATTTGGTAGAGCAGTGAGGCTATCCTACTGACTACTATAGCATCAACAAGTTACAGCCTGACTAATATTTGCAAATTGCAATACAAAGTGCATCTGCTTAACAGCCTTGGAAGACATCTATATTTCATCTAAGTGTTATTTATGACATAAATCCTTATATTTTATATTTTACTTATACTTTAATTATATCAATTTAATCGCTGAACAAAAATAGTCATTGAGAAAATTCAGCATTAATTATGGAATTTTTTGGGGTGATGTCGTGGATCTATTTAGATTAAGTCAACGTGTACGTTTGTACTGTGTCACTTCGTCTGAGACAGAGTCATTAACAAGTATGTTATTAACTTCAATTTAGCCATGGGACTAAGTTGACACAAGTAAATGATATAATGACTATCTTTTTTGTTAATCGGAAGAGACTAAATTGACAAGTAAAAGAACTAAATTGATACAATCACAAATTTACTTAGACTAGATTGATAGTGACACCATCACAAAATAGAAAGGACTAAATAGACACAACGAGCAAAGTACAAAAACTTTGACTTAAACAACCCTTCATTTAAAACAAGGCGGTGTGTATATCCAAATCATTCCCAAATTTATTATCCAATACATATGCTAAAAGATCACTAAATCATAATTTCTGTGATCAAATCATTTTTTGTCATCTGTATTGTGAACTCAATCAATACCCATTCTCCATTTCCTTATACAAATCAGAAAAGAGGATCATATTGTAATTTGTACAACGTCAGTTAAACCAAATTAGATCTTTTAGACCCAACCAGTGGTCTCTGTTTGGAAGAGTTCAAACTTACTCTTCTCCTCAGCAACAACAAGAATGCAATGACAACAATGAGAAGCAGTAGAACTTCGAAGTGGGGGTGTGCCAGGATGCTTACCACTTCAAGCCCGCCTTTTCCAGCGCATTCACAGTCACAGTCGCAATCACGTTTTTGTTCTTTCGCGTCAGCAAGGGATGTTTCTGGGTTGAGAATGAAGTCCAAGGAAGTGGCTTCCTCCTCCAGCACTATAGTGGTTGATTTTGATTTGTATCCCGAGATGGAGGCCACAACTGTAAGTTGAAAGCCGGTCAGTGATTGTTTATAGTTGAAAAGACAAACCTTACAGGTACTATAAGGTTCAGTGCAATATTTTAGGTACCCTGAAAGTTTTTTGTGAGGCTTTTGGGGTAATACTTATTGTTTGACATTGTTTGATCTATTTGGCCAAATCATGAAAAAATTGTTTCTTTCAAAAACACTTTTGTAAAAGGTTCTTTCAATAGAAGTATTTTTGTCTGAAAAAATTTTAGTTTTTACTTCAACTTCTTTAAATGAGAAGCATTATTTTCTTGTTTTTGCTTAAAATTAGAAAAAGCAACTTTTGCTTTTATTTAAAAGCAATTTTCTTTACAGGCCAAACACCCTCAAATCATGAAAAAATGTCTTCTCCTGGAAAGAAGAAAAACATTTTCTTCCGCGAAAGAAACGTGGCAAAACATTGCCCTTTTAGGCACCTGTCTATCATGTCATTTTCCCTCCCCCAGTCAATAGCAGTAGGCATGTCAGAAAATCGCTCATCCAAGGTGTGAGCTATGTGAAGATAGAGTTATGTCTTTAACCACCAAAAAAAAATGTCAGTGCTACAGAAATGATGGTAGAAAATTTTGGACAAAATCTAATTTTTGCACTATTAGAAGCATATCTCCTATGTGCTAAATAATGCTTTTTTCTCACCTTCTTTACTTAATTGAACATTATAAGTCAATTATTGACAATGGGATGATGACGTGATGATGAAGGTACCAGAGGAAAAAAAGAAACATGTTTGATAATAGAAAGTATCAAAAAACATTACAAAAGCTCAAGATATCAAAAAGATATTACACACAACCTCAAAATACTTTGTGAGCAGGTTCTGGTACTTATGTGGACCGGTTCTTGTTCCACATAAAAAGTATCCTAAAAGAAAATTATTCAAGAGCTTTGATATAGCATCCAAGCAATACAATCAAATTTTCGCAATCCATTATCATATCAATGACCTTTATAAGAGAGAGAATGTACAAAGAGCTAAGAACAAATTGTCCCTAAAATCACAACCATGCAACATCAAAAAATCAAGAACTAATAATATAAAACCCTCCAACCCCTCTACAAATCAGTTAAAACTACATAAGTGACGCCTCCAAAGGTCTTTCTCCAAAGAGTGCTAAAAAGACCACCTTTTCCCTTAGAAATTAACTAGAATGTGTTGGTCTTTAAAATTTCTAAAATTCCCAGAGAATTGCAATCATAGTGCCCATTTAAAGCACTTAAAGCCTTTTCAATCATCCGTCAGGGCAAGCAGCTTGATATTTATCTTAACTGCACACTCTCATGATATTCCGTAAACTTCCTCACCTGTTCTCAGACCAAGCCCCCTACTTCTATATTCATTTCTCATTCTACACATTATCGCAACATCAGCCATGGAATCAAACAGCGATCGCCTATCATCATTCTACACATTTTCTCAAGTGTCACAGATGTTACATAGCATGTCGTTAGATATGGTAACGTCTAGCTCAAGGTCTAATCTCAAAGACATCCCACATCTCAGAGAAGGTCCAAGTCAAAATTGCCCATCCCAAAGTGGTCATTTTTCTATCAAAAGTTAAAGAATCAAAGGGAACTTACTTATTTCATATATTCTGTTATTTCATTATTCTCCTAGTCAAGAACCCTACACAGCTTTATGTAGTCGCTATCGTAATTAGTAAAAGAACACACATAATACATGTATTAAACACATATTATTTCCATTTAAGTACATCTCAAATTGTCTGTACCCCCCATTGGGGTTGTAGAGCTAATCCTATAATTACACCAGAGTTGGTGATGGTGATGGCAAGATTGGTGGTTTTATGGGACTGCACAAAAAAGTAAGGTGGGTTTATGGATTTCCTCTATACTAAACATGCATTGTTTTCATTTTCCCAAAAAATCAAAGAAAAGAAAGAAAATTGCAGCCCAAAAATAATGTCAAACACCTAACTAATACAGTTTTTGCTTGTCTCAAAGATAGAAGTAAATTCAACAATGGAGAAGCCAATCAATAGTTAGTAACTAAAAAGCACCGATACTCTTTTTTGGCCAGAGTATCAATGCACAACACATATCCGACGCCAACACGCTCCGATACGTGTTCGATACACAAAAAAAGTACCCAATACCTTTTTTTTAATTTTGAATTTCCGACACATTTCCAACACACTTCCAATACGTGTTTGATACGTGAAAAAAGTATCTGATTCATTTTTTTAAGGGTTATTAACACTAAAGGTTCCTATACTTTATCCATTGTGTCAATTTAGTCCTTGAACTATTAGTTATGTCAATTTAGTCCATGTACAAGTAAAAATGTGTCAATTTGGTCCTTAAAGTAAAATTTATGTTTAAGTTGTTAATGAAATTTTTAATGATTTGGCCATTAATAAGGTTAAGTTTGAGTCAATGTGTGGATTTGTAGTTGGCTACTTGCATCTAACGTGACTTTGCCATTAAAAATTATGTCCATAACTTAACTTAAACTAGACACAAGGACAAAATTGACACAATATATATAGTAAAGGGACTAAATTGATACAATGGACAAAAGTATAGGGACCTTTGGTATAAATAACCCTTGTTTTAATTTTGAATTTCCAACGTGCTTTTGATGTTTTGACTTTGAAAGTATAATATTACAACACATTATTAAATGTATATAATATAATAATATACATATTAAATAGTTAATTATATTATATAAATTTTAATATGGATACATTCAAATTAAATTTAGAAATAAACTAAAATTTTCAAATGTTTTATAGCTATTTTGATTATTAAAATTAATATTTTTGTACAATTTGAGAAAAAGGAAGAATGATGAAAAAAGGAGAAGGAAGCCTCTTTTAAGTGGTGGCCCGGGGGGGGGTGTTGCGGCGTGGCTTGAACTTCCATTAATTTATTTTGTCAATTATATATGCTTGAATTTGCTCTATTTTAGCTAAGCTTTATTTTTTTTCTTAAGCTATTATATATATATATATATATATATATATATATATATATTTTTATTTTTTTTTATTTTTTTATTTTTTGCTTTTTTTTAGGGTTTATAACTTATGTTTTTCCATCAATTGGATATATATTTAAGAAAATAAATAATTTTTAAGTAACGCATCCCCAAGGTATCATATCCTAATTTTTTTAAAAAATTACGTGTCGGCATATCGGTATCGTATAGTATCCGTATCCGTCCTTCCTAGGTTAGTAATTCTCCCCAAAAATTATCACAACTATTTGACATAAAAAAACCAATGCTAACACACAATTGTTGAAAGGAAAAAAAGAAATGTACCTTCATATTTTACTCCTGGTGCAAGTAGTCGATGGTAATCCGCAAAGCGTTCACCAGCTTTGACCTGTTCATTTACAAATAAAAGCATCACGACAAAACACACTTGAAGATCAAAAACAACCAAACACGTGTCAAAAATACGCACAACTTATGGTACGTCTGGATATGCTCTAGTTGCTAACAGTTACCGGCTTTGCAAATGGTGTGTATCAACTTGTGGCAACTGCATTGAGTTTTCTACAGAACAAAAGTTGCTTTTGAACTTTATGCTTTGCAAAAATTAAATAAGAATCCACATAATTATTAATTTTAATAACCTCTTTATATCTTTTAATATGTAATTAATAAGCATGTTTAACAAAAGAAATACATTACATATTCATGGAGGCAATTGGAAGTATCACATTGCACAGAGGCCAACCGCTTAACAGCCAGCTCAAAAACATTATCTGTTGACCATTATTTGATTCTGTGGCATATGCGTGACGTAAATTCTCATGCCTAGGCCCTAGATTCCATAACAATTTCTCTTTGAGCTCTACGCAATCATTGAGACTGAAAAAGATCTAGAGCAACTGAAAGAAAAGTCAACAATGATCTTTTCTTTCAGTAAGCAGAGTCAAGGTGAGGTCTAACGACAAGCAGTGACTTCCTAGACAAGAGGAACCAAGTGACTATATCATTTTCTGACAATGTCATACTCACTTGTAAACTAATTATTTTCTATGACACAACAACAACAAAAAATAACCCAGTTCCACAAAGGCTCCCGCCAATGCAGGGTCCAGGGGGTGGGATGTACGCAGTCTTACCCTTTCAGGGTGCTACCTTAAGGCTATGTCCGAGGGCCCCTTCTATTATATAATTATTTTCTATGATGTGAACCTTAAATAAATGCCCATCAAATTGCATAGTGGTGCCAATGTTGAAGTGATTTCTTAGTAAGAGAGGCTAGTAAGATAGAAGCCTAGCAAAATAGGTCAAATCACTGCGTGTTAAAGCAGCCCCACACATTTACCACTAAGACCAGCCCAAAGTAACAGCCACTTAAGTTTGCTCGGAAAGATGGAGTAGTCAACAACATAAATTTTGATGTTCATTACAACAACAACAACAAACCCAGTGCCTGAAAGGGCTCCCGTAACAGCAGGGTCTGGGGAGGGTAGATGTACGCAGCCTTCCCCCTTCAGGGGACTACCCTGAAAAGAGGCTGTTTCCGAGGACCCCCAACCTGAGATATTGGTCCGCCACCAAGAGCATGTGACCTGTCATAAACACTCAAAATGCTCCACAAAGGTCACATATCCGCAGTTTCTGGTCAATTATGCGAACAGTATCTAATTGATGTTCATAAACACTCACAAATTTATGACCTGTCATAAACACTCATAAATTTTGATGTTCATTATAAGCATTTAATTGATTGAATTGAGCCTCAGTAATACACTGATCATAAAGAAAAATTGCTTTGATTAGGTCTTATTATATCTCAATAAACTCCATCATGATACCATGGTAAAATCAGAATAAGAAATCAAACACAATCTCAGAAGAAACAGTCAAAACTTTTGAGCATTGGAGAACAAACCGTTTGATTTATTCCTTTAATCATTATGGAAGCAGGCAATGGCTTCCCACTGTCTGATGACAAAATTCTTCCATGAACGCCAGTCTGTAAAATAACAAAAATTGCATGATGAACTCCAAAATGTAAATATCAAAAAGAAAAACGAATGACATTCATATACTAGATATGCTCGAGAGAAGTACTCATAATTCATTAAAACAACCATCTTGAAGCATTTCACAAGGCGAATATGTTGGATAGTCATTAATTTAAACATTGTTATTCTGTCCTGAAACCAAGGTTAGAAGGAGAAGTTGGTACAGATGCCCAATAATATTGTCTGCATACATGCAAGTTTGTGATACAATCTAGATCTTTGTTCTGTTGTCAAGAAACCAACTACTTAGGTCCTCTCGGAAACCCACTAACTCTCATGATACCTCATTCATTTGATTGAGTTGCCAACTGCAGCTACTGCTCGAGGAAACCCCGCTTGCTTGGCACGGTGTTTTTGGAAGAAAAGATAAGGAGGATGCAGCCAATCACACCCCATCCTCAACATTTTGGAATATCTCGTGAGAGAGAAACAAGAAGCTATTCAAGAGGGAATAGACCCCATTTCAAGAAACAAAATGCAACAGCTCCAGATTTTACAATATTGGGAAGTATAGGATATTTCTTAGCATCGATGGTATGGTTAAATAAGACTTCTTAGTATAGATGTACATCATTTTCGAGAAAAAATGAATCATAATTGTGACAAAGAGAAAAATATAGAGCCGCACTTTTGTAGATGAACATCAAAGTGAAGAGTCCATGTTCTTTCCACAAAAAATAGGCTCATAAGTCAACAATCCAATGTCAATCAAGCATTCACATGGTAGTATCATGGCATTTACTCTATATGTTTGTTTATGCACTCACAACAGTTCTTTTACCAAAATGTCAGTCCTCGAGAGGGAAAGAATAGAAACTTTCATGAGATGTCGGTGAAAAAGTTTCATCTCCAACTATAGCATGTCTAGCTGACCGTAGGTGATTAGGGCCCAGATTAATGCTTATCAGTCTGAGACGTGCAGGAAATTGACTGAGAGCCTTCCTGATTAACAGTAATCCAGTCAACATGACAATGCTATACTGGTAAAGAAAAATTTTCCACTAAAAGTGGGACACCTTTTTTTGTCCAAAGCTGGCATTTTGGGTAAACCCGCCGCCCCCCCCCCCCCCCCCCCCCCCCCCCCCCCTCTCTCTCTCTCTCTCTTCCGCAGCATGCGGATACAAGAATATATGGGCCCATGTCCTAGAGCAAATTATGTGCAGTATGCTTGGGAATACTAACCTAAACAACGTGCGAAGGACAATCGAACAGAAGAAAGAACAAACAATTCCAGGACAATCAACTCCACAAACAATAAGGAGTGCAAATTACTTATAAAAAAAAAAAAAAGAATATAGAACAATAGTGCTTCTATATACCTTCACAACAGTTGCTACCAGATTCAACATACTCAATTTGTTATACTCCCAAAGAGTTGGAAGCTGCAAATACAATATTCAAGGAGACACTAATTAGAAAGCTTATCATCAAAGGAAACTTCTCCTCGAAAAACTAAAAAATAACAGAAAGATGATGGCATCATTTCCCAAAAAGAAAATGTGAAATCCTGCTGTATGTGTAAATCTTTTTATGAATATGTTAGTTCTAACCCTCAACAAATGGTGTTTTCTCTTCTGAATTTTATTTGTGAGAGCAAGTTGATAGAATAGCTCAGATAGCTAAACTTAGTGGGGACTGTTCTCAATGAGACAAGGACACTAGAGCTGTTAGATGGATGCAAAGTTAGGAAGAGCGCTGCTATTGACAGCCCTCAACCCATGTTTTAAGTTGCGCTCATTGTCATGTTCAGTTGCCTCACGGTGTGGAATATGTGAGGCTTTGTGGAAATAAAGCAATGGATCATGGTTGTCAAGGGGAATTTTAGCATAATAGCGAAGCTAATTTCCAATACATAATGTTCAGTTTAATAACAAGAACTATTAGATTCGCAACCATTGCTTGGACTTCATACGGAGAGAGAAATAGCTGCAGTAACGGACAGATAAGAAATGTTATTGAAGGCCAATGAGGACTCCACCAGCAGAGCATAAACAACCTTGCATGTGTCTGTTTGCATGGGAGGCCGGAGAAATAAACCATTTCTCAAACAGCTTCCCAGACATTATTGTTACGTCAAGCCTTCGTAAATAACCTTCTTTTCTTAAGAAATCCGTGCACTGTGTGTACATGTTCTTTGGTGAACTTTAGCAGTGCTCAGCAACAACCCCAACAAATTACAGACTAACTCCTTTAATCACAGGGCAGACATCTATTATGAAATAACCGACTGTACCATACATGAAGAAAAATACAAAGCAAGGACTGATACAGTTATGTTGTCCTCTCATCTAATGTCACTTTTTGAGCCTAGCAGACAGTAGAATTGACAAACTTTGCCATCGAAGGTACCACACAAAAATGCATGACATGATAGCATCAAGTATAAGTGGATTTTCTCCAAGATGATATACAAGCACTTAGCTACATGAAGTCAGCAACATTACCAGAAAGTACCAATGGCATAGCAGTATGTCATTATAAGCATATCCATATAAGCTATTGAATAATCATGAATCTACAAATAGTTCCATGTTTCTGAGGGAAACAAGAACGGATTCAAGAAGAATCACACAGAATGATCTTTTGAGAAACAGAACATGCTGGACCGAGCTCTTCTCATAAAGGTAAGAGAAGAATATTTGAGACCTCACCTCGCTAGCATTAGGCCACTTCTTGTCACTGATCTCCAAGGTTAATTCAAAACAGCCATGATTTATGTAGTTCCAGTCCTGCATACCTCCATATATTGGATACCTTCAACAAGGATTAGTCAGTCAAAGGGACAATCAAAGAATGCAAAACATAGATGGCTAATGCAAGGATACATCATCCGGTTGAAGAAAAAAATCAGACTGATAGCTTACCAAGCTGCTCCATTAGTTATTCCTCCGGGAAACTCCTTGCTCAGAGACATATTATAGTGAGAACGACTATATACACTAGCTAAAAACCGGAATGTCTCATCGTCAGGACACGCGTAATAGTCCCTCCTGGATTAAAATTGCATGTGAAAGGTATTAAACAACCTTATAAAAAGCACAAAGAGTACGAATGAGAGTCACCAAGTACTGTCTGAACCCTGGACATAGAATATTGGTGACATCATGAAGCGCTCTGACCATGCAGCACACAGTTGCTGCACAATTATCATAAATATTTTACCAGTATTACAATGTTCGATAGTGCTAAATGCTGAGCGCGAAGAGCAATCAGCTCAGTTTCTTTCTTTCTCACATCATAAAGGTCAAGTCAGTGACATTCACAGCACGCATAACAGGTTTCCAGCCCTCAATAGCAATAATGTCAACCCACAAAGACCTGCTCAGACCAAACATTTTGTAGTCCCAGAGGCTAAATTATCCTACATATCCAACCAGAACACTGTAGCTAAATCTCAAGAAGAACCTCACAAAATGAGGCAATTACGCATTTATCATGCAAGACATGCAAATGCCAATGCTTCTACCTTAAAATTATCACATGAGTATCCATGTAAAGAGATGCAGTGCTTTCGAGTAGTGATATCAGCCACTACACAAAAAAAAAAAAGAGCATAAAATATTTACCTCTTATCCTGAGTACCATCCCATGGATAATTTGCAACCAGCGCACCCTAAAAAAATAGAAACGAGCAATAGTACAGCTAGATTTGGTAAGTAAACCGCCAAAGTTCAGTTCTACAAAGTTAGTCAGAAGCTGTGAATACATTATCATGGAATCAAACGAGGGTTGTTTCAACACAAATTTCGAGCTACTTGTAAATCCAATTAGAGCCGTTGCCAAAACGGCCCAAAAGTAAAAAAACATTACTCAAAATGGCCCATTTCAAAAAACATTTACCCAAATGTCCTCCACGTCAGCAAATTTTAAAATTTTAATTTTTTTTTTTGGGGTATCTCCTTCCCTGTGATAATAATTTTAAATATAATAATTTATGTTAAATGTTATGTAAACAAACAACTATTATTAGACAACTGTAACAATGTGTAAATTAAAAAATCATGCATAGATAATATTATTTAATATTTAACAAATAACTTAATTCAAATTTTTTTATTATAAATTACATATATAATTTAACTAAAACATATATTATAAAGCTAAATATAACATGATAATAAAAATATAATTAATATATTTAATTTAATTAATAATTAATAATTTATTAAAAAATTTAATTAAAAAAGGTTTAAAGTGTCAGGTATCAAAAAAAAAATTTTAATTTTAAAATTTGCTGACATGGAGGCCATTTGGGAAAATATTTTTTGAAATGGGCCATTTTGAGTGATTTTTTTTTTTTTTTTTATTATGGGCCATTTTGCGCAACGGCTCATCTGATCAACCGTTACCCAACAGTATTTTTGCAACAACCTATATAGCACAAATATTGTATTTTATTTATTAAAACATATTTATGGATGTATTCACATGTTAAAAGCATTCAAATTTTTGGAGACAAAGGCTTAAAAGCAAACTTAGATTCGACAAATTGTAGGAGGATAATGAAGAAAAGAATTTCAATTGCTCATTTTCAGGGTGATACAATGGACATGAATTATGCACAGTAACTTGTGTTATGAATACAATGTTAACAGCTATAGCAGAAGTGACATGTTTCACCTTATGCTTAGTGCTACATGATAATGAGAAACAGATACACCTCATGCTATAGGGGGGAAAAGAAAGATTGACCATAACTCTAAGAGTATTTCTATGAAGCAAGAGTTTCAAGCAACCATTGGGACGACCTTCAACTCTTATTCAAAAACCTTATTTTCAGATTCAGAGCTGTAAAGATCGATTTAAATTTAATATTTAACAATTTCAAGAGCCACTGATCATATTCCTTGGTCACTCAATTACTTGTAGACTCATGACTGCTATGCCTGATGCTATAACGTCAAAACAGGAACATAAATGCACAAATCCAAAAGCAATGCTTACTGAACATTCTGCAACTGGGAGCCAAAGTTAACATACGTGTATAGCATGCACAAGATTGGAAGGACAACAGAAAGGAGCAAGGCACTACCCCGTGCAAACTGGCAGATCCTGTAAATGGTATCCTTCGCAACCAACGCATTATTGCTTTTGTCTCAGGCTGCCTTCCTTCCTCGTCATCATTTACAGCAAAGAACTACATCGTTACATGTCATCACAGTTTTTACCATCAGTTGCCAGGGAATAAAAGGTCAAACCAATATAAAGACAAACGCAAACACATGAAGTTTTCACCTCTCTTTTGTCTTCAAAATTTCAATGGTTTTCCTCTAATATTGGCATGGAATAAAACAATAGAAGCTCTAACCAAAGCCTAATGATTCATAAATGTGACCATTTCCAAGGAAAAACCATTATCCTGATACTCAATAAAAATATTTTTCACTATCCAAAGGCATGACAGATTGCTCGCTGCTGCTCAGACAATTTAACCTTTCTTCAAGCTATTAAACACAATAGGAGGGTTTACAAATTGCTTTTGATTGACTACAAACATAAATGAGACTTAGCATCAAAGGTGATGACTCATTTCAGCCTTTTTCCTTCTATGGCAATGCTATCAGTTGGAGTTGGAGGAGAGCGTCTTACGCATGAGAACTTAATCCTTTTTGGTATTTAACACAGATGCAAGCAATATTTTAAGGGTAAGAGAGGTTGGGGAATTCAAATCAAGGATCTCTTGTTCCAGTAGTTTTCACTACAATACCAAGGCCTCAATAATAGCCACAAATGCAAACAAGCCACTTCATAAGCAGGTGCCTTTGATAAGAAATCAAATTATGCAATAGATTTTAAGCTAGCTGTTACACAATTGACAATAATATTTATGCACTTCTATATTGATCCTCATAATGCACGTATTAAAACAAATCTATAAGCATATAACATTAAAAACTATTAAAATGGTATTAAAATTGGTGAACGGCTATTCATTCAAACTTTTGCAAAAAATAAAACTTAAAAGCAATATATTTTCCCTTAGAAAATCCAAACTAATTGTCATAAATCATTAACATAAAGGAAGGAACATACCCAGTGCCTCAAGGGCTCCCGCCTACGCAGGGTCTTGAGGGGGCGGATGTATGCAGCCTTCCCCCTTTAGGGTGTTAACCTGAAGCGAGGTTGTTTCCCAGTACCCCCAACCTGAGGGTGAGGACTTCTCAGGAGGTCCCCCATCCTAGTACTACTCTCGCCCAAGCACGCTTAACTTCGGAGTTCTAATGGGATCCGGTGACGGCGTATTGGTGCCCTCTTTGGTGTCATAAACCATTAACATGAAACCCCATATTTGAGATACCACAATCGCAACCGCAACAGCAACTTTAATGCAATCTGTGATCGGATCCTGGAGCCTGAGGACAACCCACTTTCTCCATATACTAAATACATCATCTTTTGAAGTATTTCTAGATCGTTTGCTTGCAGCAGATGGCTTCGTAACCTTTCACACACCCCCGGCCCCATGAAAATTAACAAAATATAGAAAAAATGAAATGAGAATATACATGGAAAAAAAATAAGCAAACTGAAAGGGCTCATACCACTTGCCCACAGTAATTTAAGGGGGAGAGGGAATGAAGTTTCCCTAGAAAATAACAAGCTCAGATGGTGAGGTAAGGGCAGCTTAAACTTCACGGTCCATGAATTTACAATCTTAGCATTACAAATCCTGTATATTTTCATTCATAACGGCGAATGGAATATGAAGAAGATCCAAGAGGTTCTCCCCGAGCATACTCATACCAAAGTTTTAGGGATCCCCCTCCCTAAGAATGAAATTGCTGCTAAAAGATTGGGGCTTTACTGGATCGAGTGAAAGTGTTAAATATGCTACTTGGCTCACCCATAATCTAGATTGGTCTCAGAAGAACTCTTGGGAGTTTTAATGGATTTGGAATGTTCATCCAAAGGTTAAAATCTTTTTGTGGTGGTCCCTAAATGTTAGCCTTGCTAGTGGTGAGCAGCTTAGACAGCGGGTATTCACCAGGACGCTATCTATGCCAAATGCAAGGTGGCTCAGGAGACCCTTATTCATGTTCTATTTGCTTGTCCTCGTTCTATTCTTATTCGGAAAGTGACAAGAATATGAACTACTTGAGGATAATTTCAGAATGTCGAGATTTGGTGAGCGAGACTCGTAAGCGCCAGACAGTGAAAGGAAGGAAAGGTGAGGAAGAGCTCATTCATTTCGTTATCCCTTGTTGGCAAATTTGGAAAGCGAAGAATAATGTTCAATTTCGAGGGAATTGAACTGTTCATCATAAACTTGTTATCTTTGTTAAGCGGATGCTAATGAAGTGGTCATGTCGTAATTTAGTGGATGAGGTTTTTGAGAAGAAAGAGGAGACCAGGAAGGGTAAGACAAGAAGAGACAGAAGGATCCCTTGGCCCCTCCTCCTGAGGGGTATTTTAAAGTCAGTTTCGATGGATGGAAACGTGAGGCATCAGCCTCGGCAAATTTCATTATCTGGGATCAAAAAGGAAACATGGTTCTGGCTGATTCTAGAAATTTGGGTAATGCCCCTGCTGCTAGAGATGCTCTTTTCTATGCAACAAGGATGGGCAATAACAAAATTATTTTAGAAGGATATAATGAGGTGGTGATTAAGGCTTTGCTTGACAAGTATTCTTGTCCCGCCAACATTCTCACTGTTATCGAGGACATCCATCCGTTGTTTCGTCACTTTTCACATGGCACCATCAGGCACTGTTTTAGGGAGGCAAATAGAACAACGAACTAGTTGGCGAATGTTGGTCATGCGGACTCTAATGTTTCATTGTGGGATTCTCCTCCACATAGAGCTCTGATTCTCCTTATTCGTTCTAATGCCTTCACTATCCCTTAGGTTTGGAGGCATCCCTTAAGGTCTCTATATCTTTACCATCATTAAAAAAAGTTACAAATCCTGTAAATTTTGATCCAAAGACCAATAACTATGAAATTATTTTTTCAATGTCTGTACAATATTGCGTTGTTGAATAACTATAAAGTGCATAACCACAATCCTCTCTCCAGCTTAAAATACCGGATCTTAGATCCATTTGTGCCATCCAGTGCTTGCGAACTCATGGCCAATATCATCCCTTGCATTTAATATTGAAAACCCCTTTAAGTAGAAAAAGCACAGTACTTGTAGCACGTACTCCCTAACACCAGGTTATACAAAGACCAAACAAAAATGCCTCTACATGCATAATCCAAAACGAAAATGGCAATGGAAAAAGTTGTCCGGTGAAATAAACACCTCGAAGACAAAGCATAGGAAGGCTAGTGACTACCTAAATCCCCTCATGGTCACCTTTTCTGCGAATGTCTTGAATGATGTCACAATACTAACCAGTGAAGCATTAGTCTATCAAACAACCAGGGCATAATGCAACTATCAAGTTTCCTTTCAAATTATACATCCCGTCAGGCAACCACAGCGTAGCTATCAAACACCTCATTCATGATGGCCCACCCCTTGCTCATGCCCTCACTATTCCAGCCATTATTCCCATTAGACAACATGCCTAGCCTCACCAAGGCACAAAGCATAGATTTGCCAACCAAACAAAGATTCTTATGAAGTGCATTGATAGTTATGTAACAAGTTTCAAGCTAGCTGATTCGCCAACAGCTGCTCATCTGAAAGAACCCCCAGAGGCAAATCTATCGTGTTCTATTATTATAAAATCCAATGAATATGTGTACATGTATAAAGTAAAAAAGAAGCATTAAATTGTTAACCTTATCGAGTCAAACTTCTGAAGATACACAACTTAATAATTTATATTCCTTACAAAACCAAGTGCATCTGCCATGACCTATCATGTCCACAACACCATAACCACACATCTGCAAACGCTCAATGACTGCATTTCAATTCTATATTGCTCCATATACTACAAGTCATGAGAGGACTTACAAGATAGAATTGCTGAAGAGATTAATCTAATCATTTCCGGGGAGTGCTTTCTATTTTAGAAAGTTAATAGTCATTTCAAAATTGTTTGGAGTAATGAGTGGCAAAACATCTTTGGAATGTCTGAAGTGTGTTCCACTTCTTCAGCAAAAAAAAAAAAAAAAGAAGCTTGGTTGATTTGTTTTGGTTTCGAAAGGATTAGCAAGCAGTACAGGCTCAAATCTCTTTCTACATAACCTCCCCTCCCATAAGACAGAAAGAAAAATAAGGAAAAAAAACATCCGCTAATAATCAATGACAAAAAGGTAGATATTTTGATGGGTGATATTCCAAAATGGCACGTTTGGTAATTTTTATTCCTGAAATAGCACGCAAATATTAGAAATTACCAAAACAACAGGTAAAAGTTTAAAATTACCAAAATAATACGCCAAGTCAGCAGCACACATGGCAAAATGGACACATATGCAAGGGCAAAACGGTCATTTTACTTAAGTGGAAATTAAAAAAAAAAAAAAAAGAAAGAAAAATATTAGACAAGACAAGACTTACATCACATCGCATTTTTTTTTCTTTATTTTTTATTTCCAATTAAGTAAAATGACCGTTTTGTCTTGCATATGTGTCCATTTTGCCATGTGTGCTACTGACAGGGCGTGCTATTTTGGTAATTTTGAATTTTTGCCTGTTGTTTTTCACGTGCTATTTTGGAAATAAAAATTATCAAATGTGTTATTTTGGAAAATCACCCTATTTTGATGCAAGATAAATAAACTATAGGGAATAATTCTATATTTTCCTTTTTGGTTGTAGGGGCTAAATTTTGAAAGTTCACATACATTCAAATCATCCACTTTATTCAATATTTTGTCCCCAAACAACCATAGAAGTTAAACTAGATGACGACCATAAGTACACAAAACAGAGAAAATGCCACTTACGATACCTGATCCGGAAAATCTCGATTTAAATCAACATTGTTTGCATTGCCTCGCTTCTTAAGGGCAAATCCATCAGGATTCATTGATGGAAGTATATGAAGGTGAACATTTTCCACAATCAATGTTGCCTGTGCTCACCAAAACATGACAACAAGAATTGTCAGAAAGATATTCCCAATATCCATGCAAGTCAAAGACCTCAACGCAAGAGAAGATAACAAAGATATGCATCATAGGAAAGCAACAAAAACATCAAGGAGAAAGGAACAGAGGGGAGATTATCTACATTTCTTTTTTTTTTTTTTTTTTTTTTAATGGGTGAAGAGATCATGTTTTGTTAACCTTCCCAAAGCAAAAAAAAAAAAAAACAAAAAAACAAAAAAAAAAAAAAAAAACAGAGCAGAAGAGAAGAAACATCACATCAACACCACAACATCAAAAGAGAGTTCAGTAACAACAGCCAGCATTCAGCCCCTTTTTAACACTACCTGATGAAATGCACATCCTACTCCAAATTTAAAGTTCTCTGAGTTTCTTAGAGCAGGTTGACACCCTGAAGGGAGAAGGCTGCGTACATCTCCCCCCATAGACCCGCTTATGCGGGAGCCCTTGAGGCACTGGGATTGTTGTTGTTGTTGTTGAGTTTCTTAGAGCTGCAGTCATGAACATTCATCATAGATCCCCTTCTCTGGGAAATTATATATGAGTGATTTGACATTATCCTTTCTGCATATCAATCGTTAACCTTTTTCACATGTCCAAACCATGCTATGTGATCTTGCTACTTTCAGCATAAGTAGTGCTCTAGCTACAGCATTACTGATTTTCGGCATTATAGTGTTGTCATTAGGGTCACCTTCCTAATATTGAAATCCAGCAGTCCTTTCTTGATCACCATCCATCATCACCAAGTATGCAGAAATCTGAGGATTGAAGCAATGATTAGCCTGATGTCAACTACTTAAGATGCATTACTTTCAGCAATATAAGCGCCAGATCTTTGCCTTGTCATTTCCCATGACTCCTTTGATGCACCATGGAGGATTCTCAAGATACACTTGTAAACCTAAATTATTCTCCAAATTTTCTCTCATAGTCACATGTTATGTGCAGGCAGTTCCATGCATTTTGCAGTACTGCAGACTCTGAGAACACGATTGAAAGAAAGCATACGAGTACACCTGGTCTTTTCATCACTGCCACGACAATGCAAGTTGGTTTCTTCCTCGCCTTGAACCTCTTTCCCCACACTGCACGGGACTCCATGCATCACTCAAAATATTTTCCTCACATTCATAGCACATTCAAGGGCTAGAAGTGCACCCCCGAGAAATGCAAGGTTATTTACTTTACAAGCAATAGACTATACCAAGGGCCAAATGTCAGTCTACACGCTATATTCATGCTTAATGCATTCATTCAGCAACTGGGGTTGAACACAGCAGGCATCAACGCATCAGAGTTCGTCTGAAGATCCAAAAAGATTCATAACAAAATATCCCAAGAAGTATGTCACTGATGCTGACCCATTGGAATGCAGAGAGTTATCTTGCATGAAGTTGATTGCAATTAAAGGAGGGGGAAGAGAAAACTCCTCCTTATCTTATGAGATGCGTTTACAAGTTATGAACTATCAAATGGGTATTTAAATTAATAATTTAACAGTTATTTATTCAAAATATTTGCAACTATAAAGCCCAAAAGCAACTTATGTTCCAAATAAAAACACCAATGCGATTGTTGCAACTCATTGTGTGAAGTCCACAACACCGCAAAAGCGGTTGCAAGCCGCCGCTTCATTACATTACAAACAGAACACACAAAATTGCACAAGCTAAATCGGTGCTCAATGTTTGGAGATATACCAGAGAGTCCTTCAGATAATTATCGCATAACCAGTTTGCAAGCAGTACAAGGAGCTCACGGCCAACAGGTTCATCCCCATGGACGTTTCCAATGAACTGCACAATCCATGTAATAAGCTTTTGTGAAGCTTTCAGCAGCATGCAAGGAGATCTAATAATAATGTGGTAATATCAATGGCAAATAGTAAAGTAGAGAAAACACAAGGAGAGAAATGCATACTATGGAGTCTGTTTATCTCCTTTGACACAGGCTAATGCCCTCAAGATGAGAAAATAAGATGTGTGGACCTTATTGATGTATTTTCCAATAAGATAACCAGACAAGTTGATGTTTTCTATAATTTGGTAATATATTCGAAAACGGAACATCAAACTAAAAATTTTCCCAACACGGTCATTTAAAATCCACGATAATATTCAAGTGTCAATTACCCAATAATTTTCCCGATAGAATTCATTCAATCCACAGTGGAGCATCCAAAGCATGACGAGGATCTGCTCCCACACTTCCCATTCAATTACCATTGGAATAATTTTTTAAAATGCATCGAAAAGGTATAAGAAGCTAGTAAATGATACCCAAACAACTTTGCAATTAATGTGCTTAAATGGGACAGTGGTGAAGGAAATACCTGAGCAAACAAGCACAGTAAAAAAGAGGTCAACTGAGGATGCAGAATGATTTGAATACATACTAAAGAGGAACCATGACTGCTACATTCTAGTTCGTAAGTAGGTCTATGCTTACTAGTAGAGTTCCAGAGACCACTAGGTTTGGGGCTTCATACCCCATAGCTTTCTTAGCACTGACACACTGCATGGTTGTTCTAAAACAAGTTGCTACAAGCCACTATGAGTGAACATAAACATATATGCTGAACAAAGTTACAGAACCTTTTATGAGTACGTCAAAGTTAACTTCATTACGGTTAGCAGCCTTTGAGAAGAATGAGCAAATAACTAGACCTCCTTCATCAAAGCCACTAGGACTTCTCTCAGAAGATTTGATCCTTCAATAAGATGATTTCATATTCTTAAGTGATCTTAGTGCATAACATAGCTGTCAGGCCGGTGCATTTTTTATCAGAAACAATTATTGTTAAGCCTCACAGCACGTATCAATCCACGCATTTTTTATCAGAAACAATTATTGTTAAGCCTTACAGCACGTATCAATCCACCTAGATTTTTGAAAGGCTCAGTGCGAGGCGATAGAATGAACAAGAAGGATCAAACTTACTACATAAGCAAAAAAATTTCCCAAAGGCTCCCAAGCTTATAACGTCAAATCATTAACGAGTTTTTTTTTTTTTTTCCCCTTTTTCCCATATATATGTTTCCTTAAAATAGACTAAGGCTATGTTTGAAGTATGGAATTAGAGGCTAGAATTAGGGTTAAGGCTGGAATTGGAACCAAGAATTTCAATTCTGTTGTTTGGTTCACCCATTGGAATTGGAATTATAATTCACTGCCCAATTCCATGAAATTGGATTTTAACTAAAAATTATACTTTCCAATTCCTTGGGGAGGGGTAAGGAATTGTAATTCCATATTAATTGCATTGACCTAGAACCCAATATGACCCAACTTGATTAACCCAAATCTAAGATGACATAAAATCTAAAGACTTAAACACAACCTAATATTTGACCCGAACGTCGAAATCACCCAGCTCGAATGACTTGAACTTGAAATGACTGAAAGCACCTTAGCTCAGAGTCCAAAGTGACCTAACCCGATTGACTTGAAACTGGAGATGACTTAAATCCAAAAAATGAAACTACACGACTTGAATGTGATGTAAGCAAGCTGAGCTGACGTGGAAATGACTCGACCAAATTGATCCAAAACTTAATACGATCCCATATCTAAAATGACCCAGCTCATCTCAAACTCAGCCTAAGATGACTCAAAATTTGAAATGATACAACTCATTTGTCGCAAAACTAAGATGACTCGAGTTTGAAATGACCTAAATGAACTCAAACCCAATCATAACGAGCCTGAATCCCGAAAACACCTAACTTGATTAACTAAAAATCCGAGGAAACTTGAACACCACATGATCCGACGCAATACCAGACCCGATTTGACTCAAAAATCGAATAACTCAAACTCAAATTGAATCACTCCAACCATAATAACTTGAACTCAATATGAACCATTCCGATCAAAATCTAATCATAGTTGATTTTAAACTCGATGAACTCCAACTTAATTGACCGAAAACCCTTAATGAGTCGAATCATTATGTAGTTATAATTCCAACCTCCAATTCCTTTGATGAACCAAAGGATGGAATTTCAATTCCATCAGAATTGGAATTAAAATTGCAATTTTACAGTCCAATTTCAATTCCATGTGTCAAATAAAGCCTAAAGAGAAATCATCTCAAGCCACAGCAGGGCATAAGGGTCATTTATTAGTTTTTAAAACATTCTCTGGAAAATAGATTCCGCACCTTAAATGCAGGTTCAGGCTCTCCTCTCCCTGGATTGTCAGATATTTCCATCACCCACTGCACACAACAAACAGCCAAACCAAAGGCTCAGGCAGTGTGTCACAGCCTATGTTATACTAATTGCACGGTAAACCAATGAACACGGGATGAGTTATTACCAGTGGAAATCCATTAATACTCCTCCCAATACTGATCAGCAATTTGGAAGATCCCTCAAGGAGAGAAGAAACCTCAAGTTAGAAAAATCAATAGGGAACCTCGAAGACAAAATATGTCAAAATCTTTCCAATCACGTGACATGACCATAAATACTGCATTGATACACCAAGAACTATATTGTTTTGCTAGGAAAAATGCTTATGTGGGATACAAAGAATCGGCAACGAAATTAACTCCGTGTTAATGACAGCAGAATCCAGATCAATCACCTGTATATTCGAGATATGTTGCTACATCTTTCACCAAACGAAATAACAGCATTCTCTAGCTCATCATTAGTCATGTAACCCTTTGCTACATCGACGCTGCAGCACAAATATTTCCATGCAAATCACAACTTACAAACAAAAGCATGTACCACCTCAAGAAGCCTACACAGAGACGACATTAACTTATAGATACCTCGCCTTCGCCAGGCCTTCATCTAACAAGTGTCTGCCTGAATCTGCTAACATCAGGAAAATCACATCAGGTACCTTACTCCACAGTGAATTGAGCTCCAAATACACCGACAGTATCCTTTGCAAGATACATATCAAACAAGTACCAAAATTCTCGCACAAAATCAAAATTGAAAGCACCAGCCTAACCAACAAATCGTCAGTACACGCATACCACTATGCTAGTATGCCAAAAATCTTGATACATATCCAAAACTGGTATATGGGGCCAAGAGCAATGGGGCAGCCCAAGAAGAACAGGAATGGGCCTAGCCCGGAAGGGGAAAGAAAATTCTATAAGTAGGCAGCACATTTTATTAGCAACTCAAGCAATGAAACCATGTCCTTTCTTATCTCGTCTTCTTTATCCCTTTAATTGCAGTATTTTACTTCTTTGATTCAGTTTTTAACCTATGAATCAAAATCAATGTCTTTATACTTTCTCCCTTATCTCTCTAATTTCAGTAATTTGTTGCTTTGACTTAGTTTTCAATCTATTAAGATTTTGGTTTGTATCAAATTTCAAGTGAACAAAGTTCATATATATTTGTTATAGACATAGGACATCATAGTTCACCAGATAGGTATCACATCAATAGATAGTACCAGCTAAACAATTGGATCATCAAAAAACAAAAAGACGTGGCAATCTAAAATTTCAACACAGAGAAGCAAACCCAATTTGTAGAAGTCCAAAAATTCAGCTTTGTCTGTTGTCTTTGACGCAAAGAAGAAAACCCAGTTCATATATTAAGTATCTGAAGACGTTGGATTTCATAATTCACCAGCTAAGTTCGAATAATAACTAGTGACCCTCTAAATTTCAAATCCCAAGAACAATAAACTAAAAGTAAAATCAAAACTCCAACATGATTACGTCCAATTAAATCCAACATTCACTAGGGAGACCTTCAGCATAACAAATTCAAATACACCCCCTCCTTTTCGAGAAAACAATGCGTCAAATAAGAGCCCGGATCATTCACCAACTTTGATACCATGTTAAACTTTCTCACACCTTTAGGCCCAATTCACAAAGTCAGCATATATATAATCCACATGTAAGCCCAAGTGGAATTCCATCCAAAGACCAATTGGCAATTAAGTGAAGTAGCCCACTCGTTACTAAACTCACATGTAGAATCCTTGACACAAGAAAGATGAATGAATATACAGAGACACGCTTTACCATGAAGAAGGTGAAGGTGCCCTGCTCCGCCCCTGGCAATGGCGGAGCGGAGGAGGGACAAGAAAGTAAGGCAAACAAAGAGATGGGTAAGTGGGGAAAGTGAGAGGAACTTCAATTTTGCCTTCATTTGAGAGAATTAGATGTCGCTGCTTCCAAATTCAACGGGGTCCTACTCGATTTTGCATTTTGGGTAGTAGCTAACGAATTGAAGATTGATGAATGAGTGAGAGTCATGTGCCGGAGAGAATGGATCAGAGCTGCGAAACGCCGCCCTTTTCTTGTACTTGCATTTGCATAGGTTGATAATGTTGCTTTGTTATCTGTCTACTTTATTCACTTTTAAGATATTAATTAATAAAAGAACAATCTTTTTCTTAGATGCATTCAGCTCGGAAAAATATGATCCGGACGGTAAAATTCGACATGGTTTGGTTCAACACGTCTTTTACCCCCGTTCGGCAATAGGGAATGGATTTAGCATAACTAGGGGTGCTCCAAAATATTTGTAATTGAAATATCGAACTGAATTTTTAAAATACCAACTTAAAAATATAGTTAATCATACCGAATTAAATAAATTTGAGGTATTTTGTGACGATAACAGTTAGTATTTTGTCTGTTGTGATTAACCGATTTACTGAAATCATATATGCCATTTATATGTTTTTATATGTTCATAATATTATATTCTTTACTAAAGTATATTTTCTAAAACATAAGTGAATTATCTCATAATGTATGATTAACATTGTCTTTTTCCTCTGATTTATCTCCTATAATACTTGTGTGGAAGTCTTGCTTTTGTATTATTATGAATAAATTGAAGTACAAAGGTGCCTTTATATAGGCAAAGCTAAGAGACAAAATGACATAAAATACCCTTAGTCATAGGGGTAAAGTAGTAATATAATACAAGATATGACTTACACTTAACCCTAGATCTATAACATTTTAGGATCCTCTAATAGGCCCCTTCAAGCTGAGTGGGGTGCTAAAACACGAAGACTAGACTTGTGTTGGAGAAACCTATCAGCATGAAGGCCCTTGGTGAAGATATCAGCCACTTGCTGGGTTGTCGGAGTAAAGCGCACCTGGAGGTTGCCTTTTAGAACCTTTTCTCACACATAGTGGAAATCAACATCAACATGTTTGCCTCTGTCATTGGAGACCGGTTTGCAGCGAGATAGAAGGCAAAGATATTGTCACAATAGATTATGGTTGAACTGTGGTGCCAAAGGCTAAGGTCTCTCATGATGTAACGAATCCAGTTACTTTCAGCAACAGCTTGCGTAACAGCTCGGTATTCAAACTCTGTTGAGGATTTGGCCACAGTTGCTTGTTTCTTGGCACGCCAAGAGATGAGGTTTAGGCCGAAGTATATAGCGTAGCCAGTAGTGGAGCGTCGAGTATTAAGACAGCCACCCCAATCTGCATCGGAGAAGGAAATGACAGTCGGTTGAGATCCGGGAAGGATCGTGATTCCATGATTTGGGTTGCTTTTGACAGAGCGAAGAATACTCTTGACAACCTGCCAATGTTTTAGTATGTGGGGCATGCATAAACTGGGAGACGGGGTTAACCACGTAGTAGATGTCAGGTCGGGTCATGTTCAAGTATTGGAGAGCACCTACGGCACTTTTATACTTGGTGGGATCTGCTATGAGGTCTCCATCACCTAACATTAACTAAGCTCGAGCAAATAAGGGCATTTTGACTGGTTTGGCCCCATGAAGGTTATGTTTCACCAGAAGGTCCATAGCATATTTATGTTGACAAAGGAGCAGGCCATGTTTATCATGTTTAGCTTCTATGCCAAGGAAATAGGGAAAAGGACCAAGTCCTTCATGGCAATCTGGTTTGTGAGGGATTGTACAAGGTGTGTTATGTGGGTAAGACTAGTTCATGTAAGTATGATGTCATTGACATATAGTAATAGACAGGTAAGATGTGTTGAGGACATATGAATAAATAGTAAGGGATCAGCACAACAACAAACAAAGCCTAAACAATGAAGAAACAAACTAAAATGGTGGAACTAGGCCCGAGGGGCTTGCTTGAGACCATATAGAGCCTTGCGAAGGCAACACACATGCTCTGGAAATTTGGGATGTATGAAGCCTTTCGGTTGTGTCATGTAAACTTCTTCTTGTAAATGACCATGTAGGAAGGCGTTTTTGACATCTAATTGACGTACTTGTCAATTGTGAGTAACCTCAAGGGAAAGTATGAAGCGACTGTTGGTAGGTTTAACAACAGGACAGAAAGTTTCTTTGTAGTTAAGGCCCTCACGTTGGTGAAAGCCTTATGCTATGAGACAGGCTTTAAAACATTCAACCGAACCATCCGCTTTATACTTGACCCTATATTTCTATGTACTTCCTACTAAGTTTTTACTTGGACCAATCCCAAGTGTGATTTTTAATAAGCGCATTAAATTCATCTGCCATAGCTTCTTGCCATTTAGGGTTTTCACTGCCTGGGAATAGCATGTGGGTTCTTGTATGACGGTGATTGCTGATAATGAAAGGGGATATTTGTGCTTGCGGATACCAGCTTTGAGTCGTGTTTGCATAGGGTGCATGTTGATTTGTGGGATAGGGTGGCCTAGGTATGGGTCAGTGAGTGGAGGACCAAGGGTATCAGGTGCAGGAGGGTTGGGTAGCTAACCTAGGCTCTGTGGACGAGAGTCCAGTGGGTTAGGAGGGCTCGACATTCAGTGGTTAGGGGGGTTGTGTGATGCGAGTTCAGGGCCAGACTGGGGGGTTCGGGCCTAGGATTGTCGGTTGCGTGGGGAGGGGTAAGTCAGGACTGGGGTGGTGTGGGTGGCAACGACTGCTAGTGAGGAGAAGTAGCACTCGAGGGGACTGGGCTATCAGGAGTGGCTTCGGCCGACGAGGGGAGGGGGGCGGGGGGGGATTGTATAACGAGTAGTGGGAAAGTTGTCAAATCAGAGTTAGTACAATTTGAGGTCATTAAGCTATTATAGGGAAAGCATGATTCATCAAAAACTACATGACGACTTATATAGATGCATTTATTTTTAGGATCAAGACAACAAAAGGCAACATTTTCAGTGCCCCAAGGGCTCCTGTCTAAGCAGGGTCTGAAGGGGGTGAATGTACGCAGCCTTCCCCTTCAAGGTGCTACCCTAAACGAAGGTTGTTTCAAAGAACCCCCAATCTAAAGGGTGCAACACAAGGACTTCCCAGGAGGTCACCCATCTTGGTACTACTCTCGCCCAAGCACGCTTAACTTCAGAGTTCTAATGGTTTCCGGTGCTTGCGTGTTGGTGCCCTAGTAGGTTTTAGGATCAAGACAACGATACCCTTTATATTGTGCAGCATATCCTAGGAAAATGCAAGGTGTTGATCATGGGGCTAGCTTATGAGGGGAACGTGGTGTGAGATTTGGATAGCAAGGACAACCAAAAACACGAAAGTGAGTGTAGTCTTGTGGTTTTTGAAATAATCTTTGAAAAGGAGAGACATTAGTTAGAATCGGAGTGGGAAGATCGTTCATAGTAAAATATGCAGTACAGAAAGCATTGTCCCAGAATTCATAAGGCAGTTTCGAGTGAATTAATAATGTTCATGCCATTTTGGAGAGATGTTAGTACTTGCATTTTGCCACCGGATTTTGTTTTGGGATATTAGGACACGACAATTTGGAAGTGAATTCCGACCTCCGACATAGGCATTCATGCACTGATGGTCAAATTTACCCCCACTATCGCTCTAAAAAATTTTGGTTTTTGTGTTAAAAATATTTTCGACAAGCGCCTTAAATGTCGTAAAAATTTCGAAAACATCAGACTTACGCTGCATTGGGTATAATCAGGTGAATCGTGAATTGTCATCAATAAACAAGACATAATATTTGTATTAAGAGTTTAAGAAAACAGGTGATTGTCAAACATCGGAATGTATAAGTTGTAAAGGAAAGGAGGAAGTATGCAGGACACGATCAAACGACAGACGACGAGATTTACCCAAATAGCAAGATTGGCATTTATTCAAAAGTTTAATAGCAGGAATAAAATGTTGCTTACATAAAGTATAAAAAAACATGACCACCTAAGTGTCATAATCTCTGATGCCATTATTCTCCATTTTTTATTCATGCAACTAGTCCAACGTCATGAGGTGAGAAGTTATAGAGTGGGCCATTACTAGGCACTAGTAGAAGCAGCATCCCCGTAGCCTTGTCCTTGACCCAAAAAAAAAAAAAAATTAGAGTCAAATTCCACACTACAATTATTATACTGACATAGTTGTTTAATTAAGAGTAGGTTGTGAGTAAGTTTGGGGACAAGCATGACATTATTTAAGTGAATGGGGTGGGCATGAGTGAGTATGGTTGTAGACCCCAGGTGCGTAACAGGCAGTGATTCATCAGTTTCAACAAGTACACTTTTATGACCAAAATAGGGAAGGAGTTTACATAAGATACCTGGATTAAGCGTCATATGGTTGGAAGCACCTGAGTCAGGGTACCAGTTATAATTGTACAGTTCTCCAATAGTCATCTCGGCAAAGGATTGAGAGGGATCTGGGTAGGCACTGTTGTCGAAGCGGTGAGGACAATGAGATGCAACATGGCCAAATTGAGAGCAAATTTGACATGGTTGGGGTCATGGCCCGAGCACACCTGCAATTTGGTTGAATGTAGACATATTAGGAGGTCGAACCGAGTAAGGATGCATGTAGGAGAGACCACCGGGTTGTGGGTGACCCTGACCGACAGTCGGGTTCTGCGATGGTTGACCGTGATGGCTGTTCTTGTTGGGAAAAGATATAAATTTTATTGAAAAATAAACTTTGATACCGACTTTTAGGTTAATAGTTCTCAACTATAGTCACAACAATAGGCACATATTAAAGCACTTAGGGTAGGAGACTTTTCTCCCCACTTAAGCCCCTGATTCAGGAGTCACGCTTCGTGACATCTCACGTGCGAGAGTTCCCAAGAATAGGTTTATCTATATAAACCATTTGTCCTAATACCAGTTGTTGGGATGAATTTAAAAAATTTTCCTTAAAGATTACGCAGCAGAAGCGGTTTAGAATTCGTAATTCTAAATCTAAGGTTGATTTAAAATTCCTAATTTTAAATCTACATATTTAAATTCATAATTTAAATCTACATATCTAAATTCTTAATTTAGATCTACGAGCCTTTTACTTTAACATATTCATAACAATACATAAACTTAAACAGGCAAAATAATTAATACTGTAAATAAATAGAAAAGCGAAACTAAAAGAAGAAGGAAAGAAGAACATACCTGGAATTGCTCCAATAACAAAGACACCAAAAAAAGAGACCCCATGATCTTCTACACAATGACCTTGACCTACCCGGAGGGTGGACTCCGAAAAATATAAACTAGGAAAGAAAAATTTTAAAGGAAATTTTTCTCTCCAATTAAGTCTTTGAAACAATTTTAGAAACCCTAAAAAAATTTGTTTCAATTGAATGCTAAACCATTGGAATAGGCACCTCTATTTATGGGTGTGTACCGGAGCGAAAACGAGTTGATTTTTCAATGTGAGATTTGCAGTTAAAACATCAAAACACAACGTTTCAAATATTAAAACAATCAAAACGCCGCATTTCTATCTCCTGTGTACGCGTTCTTTGGCCCTGTCACCGCGTTCCACATGGCACGCGATGATTGGTCCGGGCCATGTTGGCCCAGCAGGCGACACATGTCGCGCTCTGGTTGGCTGTTATGGGTGTACACGGATTCCTCTTGGGATTTTTCGCAATTTTTTCCTTTTTTTTTTTTGCTTTTGTTTTCCACATGTAAATTTTTAATTTTTATTCATCTCATTAATAATATTTGGCAAAATTAATTTACCCATTTCATGGATAAATAATTCATCTCATGAATTTTTTAATATTTTTCCGATAGCAATAAATACAGAGGTTAGCGTAGGGACCTTAGGGACAATTTAAATCTAGCTCCAAATGGGTTAAATTAATCATCTCATGAAATGATTTAATTACCATTTAATGAGACTTAATTTCACTAAATAAATCTCACTGCATTCCAGACTTAAACCATTTATTCGATATTTTTCTAATAGACTGCATTGATAACAACAACCCCTCCACTAAATATCCATGACGAAGAATAAGTATAAGTACTACCATCACTACGGAAAAAGAAGCAATTGCAGGCACTTTTTTAAGCATTTGAAGCGCTGACAAAGCTGAAACCGGTGCTTTGCAAAGCGCTGGGGCTGTGAGCGTCAGGACAAAGCACCGGTAAATTCTTTTTACCAACGCTGGCATATTTAAAAAATAATATTAAAAAATATCAGATAACATGTGGCGGGAAGTTTCCCGCGCATTTTATTGGCGCTTTGAAGCACGGGTATAGTAAAAAAGAATTTTTAAAAATAGTAATTTTTTTTGCGGGAATTATATCCTGCCATTTTGTGGGCGTTTTAAAGCGTCGGTAAATTAATAAATTATTTTTTAAAACAAAATTTTGGGTGAATTTTCCTTTTTATTTCCTTCACGTTAAACCGCCAAAAATATGAAAAAGTTCACTTTAGAAATAGCTTATATTAAAAAGTTACAATATCAATCGTTTTATGCGAAATTAAAAAATATATTTGTATTGCATAACCATAAATTAACATCAAACTTATCCTAAACCAAACGATTTGAATATAAGCAATCAAAATCATAGTTTCACAGTACAATATTACCGACTTTCACAAAAAGATAACTTCATGTCTCCCCATGAAGATAACAACAAAATATCAAAAATACATAGTAATGTTTAACAACTTTCACAAAAATTTAAAATACTAAAGAAAGCTAATCAATTTTCATCATCTTCATAATCTTTGTAACTTCATCTCTCGCCATACAAAGACAAGCCCTCAAATACGACCAGATGAGGTGGATGCTTGAAGGAAAAAAAATTAAGAAGTAGATTCAATCATCACAAAACAAACCTCTAGAACTAATGACTCTTATTCATAACACTATATTACCGAACACAAATGAAAATATTAATCTTATCGTTAAATCACGCCGCCTGCTTAACATCTAATAATTCACAATTACAAGTTATCTTTCAACCATATATACTATAGTATCGCCCATTCACAATACTGTCATGAATGCTATGTGGGATAAGTACTCAACCAATTAGTAGTAGTTAGGGTAATTAGAATGTATTAGTCTTGTAATTGTACTGTTGTACTAGTGGTATGTGAATAGCCTAAGTCCTTGTATTAGATATATTAGATTGTATTAGTGGTTGCTTAGGAAAGAGTGTGAGTTAGTTGGGATGGTTAAGAGTTTAGATATTTTGTTAGCTAGTAGCCATCCCTTTGCTTAACTAGTATATAGATGACAGCTCACTTGTAATGGGGAATGGAATGATAAACAATAATCTCAATACTTCTCTTAATCCTCTATCTACTTCTCTCTACTTCTCCCTCTATTCTTTCTAACTCTCATCTCTTTCTCAATTCTTCCTCACCTCAAAATCCATAGCAATTGGTTTGTAGATCAAGCAAGATAATGCAAGAAATTGGGTTAGAGCAAGAAGGTTCAAGAGGAATCAGATCTAAATCAAAATCTCATGCAAAATGCAACTAATAGAGTTGATATGGGCTTGAATCAGAAAGTTGCAGCAGCAAAACAGCAAGAAGATATCATCAAACAAGCCAAGAAGAAGGAGATTCAGCAATAATTCAGATTAAGGCAATAGCATCACAACAAATGCAAGGTCCGAAGGCAAGAATTAGTCATAGCAATCTACAAATTTCTGAAAGCCAAACCAAGTTTGTGAAAAGGGGAACAATTTAGCAGCAGGAGGTGAAAGACCCAGATAAAATTAGTCATCTAGCACTTCAATTGGTTGTACTTCAATTGGCTTTCAGCTACAATTTTACGTCATAATAAGAGCTTTTTAAGCTATAATTCCCTAATTAGATTCTTGAGGACTAGAATCTCTAAAGGGGGATGTAATGTCATGAATGCTATGTGGGATAAGTACTCAACCTATTAGTAGTAGTTAGGGTAATAAGAATGTATTAGTCTTGTAATTGTACTGTTGTACTAGTGGTATGCGAGTAGCCTAAGTCCTTGTATTAGATATATTAGATTGTATTAGTGGTTGCTTAGGAAAGAGTGTGAGTTAGTTGGGATGGTTAGAGTTTAGATATTTTGTTAGCTAGTAGCCATCCTTTTGCTTAACTAGTATATATAGATGATAGCTCACTTGTAATGGGGAATGGAATGATAAACAACAATCTCAATACATCTCTTAACCCTCTATCTACTTCTCTCTACTTCTCCCTCTTTTCTTTCTAACTCTCATCTCTTTCTCAATTCTTCCTCACTTTAAAATCCATAGCAATTGGTTTGTAGAAGTCCCTTTCTCAATTCTTTCTCAAGAACCATCTCAGGACATGACAATTGGTATAACCCATTCACAATACATAATTGCATACTAAAATCCATAGCACCTATTCACCACAAGAATCATGCATTTAAGTTTTCAATCCCGAAATGAAAACTATTTATAGTAAAACTTTTATTAAACTAGTAGACATATTGAATATTGATTTGTGGAAGTCCCTTGGGCATTTGTTTTCTCAATGTAATATTCTAATTCTCTAATCTTCTTCCTTGATTGAACTAACTCCGAGCACAATGCATTCATTTGATCATTGGATGTTGAACATCCTCTTTTCGTTAGCTCTCCTCTTACTTCCAATGGTGTAACTCCATGTCCATACCCTCTTACTCTTCCATTGGCTTCATTTCCCATCAACTTACGATAAACACGAGTTTCCGCATCTTTAGTTGCCTCGGAAAAAGATTGTTCCCCTGTACAGTGAAATACCATATATGATGCCTTATCCTGCATAATTGATCAAAGAAATAAGTAAATGGTCGAATGTTTAATATATGAATAAAATATGAAAGAAAGGAAGATATGTAGTTGAACAGACCATGAATTGCTTAGATGACGCATCAAGATAAGTACCATCTTTTGAAGCATGACAAATCCCGTACCACTCTATATTTCCAAGTTTCCTATTGTTTTTTTGTTATCTGTCATTAAAAAGAAACAATACTAATTTCACTTCAATAATAAACAAATAATTTATCGAATTCATTTACAACAACTCACTCATCAAAGAAGTTTGAACAAAGTTTTGTTAGCAAGGATTTAATGTCATGTATACAATGGAGATCATAAATTAGAAGGAGATAAAGCTTACAGAAATATTGTTTATGTAGATATGGGTGGTGGTTCACTACTGTAGGCATCTTTTTTGTAATACATTCCGACGCCATTTATCGAAAAAAAACTCACAAATTCATCCTCCAATATTGCGTATGTTTTTGACCCAGTTGTATGCGGATGCAGTTGGAGGCTTCGTGATCTTTTGCCAATCTTAGAATATTTCTGTCAAAATCATTTCAAAAACATCAATCATTAGAGTTATATCTTCATACTAATAAAATTATCAAATAAGTAATAGGTGCCAATATAATATACATGTCCCTTAGGAGAGAACCAATAGTGAACAAGTTCAAACCATTGTTCTTGAGGAATAACACGTGGAGCCCTTCGTTCTAAACTTTCACGAGTAGTCATGGATTTCACAAGTTTTTCTTTTAAATCGCATCTGAAACCCCTCCATTTTGATCCGACTCTAAACAGAATTTTTTCGTCCACATCAACTCCTTCTCGTATCACAAACGTTTTCTGGAACTTCAAGGATTAGATAAAAAGATTTGAAGTTCTAGATAAAATAGAAAAATCTTGTATCTTACCCTTATCAAACAAATCAAATTTGCCTTTAGTGTTTTATGTACTTTATGCCAACTCTCATAACCAATCGGACATAAGCCGGGCTTTTAGCAACATTAGCCAGAAATCTATTAAACAAGGTTCCCACCCTTTTAATTGGCTGGTGCCTCAAGTTCATTGGCACCAATACTCGTTCAAAGCTAGGTAAAATCCATACTTGATCTGATTTCATTCTTCCATCTCCTATTCTTGTTCCTCCATCTTTATCTATTAACAACAAAATAAAGTTTAAGTCACATAAGCTTAATAGACACAATAATGAACAACATTTATAACCCGAGCATCATACCTATGATAAGAACATGCTTCTTATCGTCAAATCCAGCCGAAACTTCAAGTACAGTGGGTGATATAGTGCAGGAGATGTCAAATCAACTTCAGAATCTATATGTACATCCACGTCTAGATGATCACCGTCATCATGCATGTCGTCCATTTCGGGGTCATCATGTTGAATCGAGGCAAAATATTCTTCTATTGTTTGCGTGTTTCGAAAAGCCATTACAAGTCTGATAAAAAAACTATCATAACATATAATATCATAAACAAGTAAAAATGGTTAAAGCAAATCTTATTGCACGCTCAAACATAACACACCAAAAAGATATCACATAAAAACAATGCGTAGGTTAAACTACATAAAAATGATTCAACAAAGTAAATACATAAGGAACTAAATTGCCTCATTGTCCTCATTTGCATCCACCCTAGACCAAGCATTTGGATCGCTAAAAGAAACCTCATCAACTCTATCTGAAGGCAAGCATTGGGGGTATGCCTCGTCATCTAAACTTTCCAAATTGAAGCCTAGCCGATAAGAATCTCTTGGCTTTGTCCTTACTACATGTTCCCAACCTATGTCCCTTTCATCTTTAACATAGAACACTTGATTTGCCTGAGATGAAAGAATGAAGGGATCATCTTGCAACCTTTCACCGGTGTGTGCTAGATTAGTGAAGTTCAATAAAGTAAACCCTCGTTTATCTCACTTCAATCCACGATGTGTTTTTATGTCCACCCAGTCACAACGGAAGAGCACAACTTTGTAATCTGCATAATAATCCAACTTTATAATATCTGTGATCTTCCCATAATAAAGCTTATGATCTGCTTCAACAGAAACACCAGAATTTTGAGTCTTTCTATGCCTATCTCGACATTTAGTGTGAAATCTATATCCATTGATGATAAAAGCTTTCATTCTTTTAGCAACATTATTGGGACCTCGAACAAGAGCCTTTAGTACATTCCCTTGTTCATTACTTCCATCCAAATGGGCCACCTACAATATTATAGAATCTTATAAGAATGCAGTTATCTTAGCAATTTTATTACATGACATATATTTACCAATAGTTAAATAACATTACCATTGTTTTAATATATCCGGGAAATTCTTCTGATAACCACCTTTCCTTAATCCTATCATTGTCTCGCTTAGGACGGAACTCTCTACACTTATCTTCCAAAAACGTGCTGCACATCAACTTTTCAAATTAGCTCATCTCACATTTTCAATTTTATTATTAAGAAAAAGAACAGCATGTGTCAAAACTAACCTACGCCACTTGCTAATTACATCATGCTGGAGAATAACAAAACGATGTGCTTGTTTCAAGCTTTTGTCATCTAAAGTAACAACTTCGACCTTCCCAATTGAACGACCAGCAGTATTAAACAAGTACTTGTTCGCATCAAGGATACTATCATCATTCCTTCGTGAATGATTAAATGCAGTCTCTACCCCATCAAAATATCTTGAACAAAAAGTGAGATATTCTTTTGCAATATAACCTTCAGCTATTGACCCCTCGGGTTGTGCTCTATTACGTACATATGCTTTTAAGCGGGCCAAAAACCTTTAAAAGTGAACAAAATTAACAATTTCAAAAATATGAATTGAATTTAAACTAATACTATGACAAATCATTGGTTACCTTTCTATTGGATACATCCATCTGTATAGCATAGGTCCACCGTGTTTTTCCTCCTTTGCTAAGTGCATAATCAAATGAACCATTATGGTAAAAAAAAAACTAGGAAGAAAGACCTTCTCCATGTGGCATAATGTGCTAATTGCAGTAGCCTCCAATTTATCGATCTGTGGAATACTAAGCTCCTTTGCCCACATGGATTTGAAGAAAGACGATAACTCGAAAACTAAATTCACAATATCAGAATCCTTTGCGGCCCTTAATGCAATCGGAAGTAAGTCTTGCATTAGAATATGACAATCATGACTTTTGAGGTTGAACATTTTTCTCTCTTTCAAATTAACACATTGAGAGATATTAGATGCATATCCATCGGGAACCTTGATACGTTTCAACACTGTCAACAAGTGAGTCTTCTCATGAGGTGACATGGTATAACATGCATTCGGTATGGAATACTTACCATTTGGCAAAGGGAATAAATGAAGATGAGACTTAACATTTAGCAGTTCAAGGTCTTTCCTTGCCTTTAAATTGTCTTTACTTTTCCCTTCAAGATTCAACAAAGTACTAAGCAAATTATCACAAACATTCTTCTCTATATGCATTACATCCAGATTATGGCGGAGAATGTTGTACTCCCAATATGGTAAATCAAAAAAAATGCTTTGTTTTTTTCCATATTTGTACCTCATCCCTCTCATCAACCTCTACACCAATTCGACCCTCACCATATTGGAAATTTGTTCTTTCCAGTTGTCTTAAAACATCTGTGCCAGACGTCGTATTTAGAGCACATCCTCTCTCTACTGTCCCATCAAAATTATCATTGTCATATCGAAAAGGATGATTATTTGACAACCACTTACGATGACCCATGTAGCAAAACTTGTGTCTGTTTTCTAACCAAATGGCATGAGTTGACTCGGCACAACATGGACAAGCAAATCGACCCTTCGTACTCCAACCAGACAAATTTGCGTAAGCATGAAAATCATTTATAGTCCACATAAGCGATGCTTGCAATTTGAAATTTTGTTTAGGAAAGGCATCAAATGCATCAACTCCCTCCCATAACTCTTTCAACTCTTGTATTAGCGGTTGGAGATAGACATCAGTATCCATACCAGGAGCCTTATCACTCGGTATTATCATCCAAAGAATGATTGAGGTTTGTTTCATACACAACCAAGGTGGAAGGTTATAGGGGATCAACAATACTGGCCAAACACTATACGTTGTGCTCATTAGCCGAAATAGATTAAAGCCATCACTAGCTAGTCCGAGTCTTACCGACCTCGGATCAGAAGCAAAATCAGGATACCTAGCATCAAAGTCCCTCCATGCTAAAGCATCAGCTGGATGTCTCAAAATCTCATCTTTAACACGACCATTGTGATGCCATCTCATATCCTCTGTTACTTTAGATGACATGTAAAGTCTTTTCAATCTCGGAATCAAAGGAAAATAATGTAACACCTTAGCAGGCCTTTTCTTTTTTGGCTGCCTCTCTATTTCTTGTGATGTCTCAACCACATTATCTTCTTGACTATTTTGCCATTGAGATAAGCCACATACATCACACATTTCTTCATTCATTTTATCGGCCCGGTATAGCATGCAATCATGAGGACAAGCATCAATTTTGAAATAGCTAAGACCTAGATCTTTGGTCATCTTTTTGGCATAGTACCAAGACGATGGGAATGGACCAATTTGAGGAAATGCGCCGATTAATAGTTCAAGCAACATATCAAACATTTTGCAGGACAACCAAACATGTATTTCAAGTGGAGTAGGTGCAAAATAAAGGACAATTTTGAATATCTAGAGCACCCAGAATAAAGCTCTTCTTTAGCTGCCTCTAGTAGTTAAAGATAAGGATTTTCATCACTAGAATGCATTTGAGGTTGATTTTCATGTAGTGGGTCATCATGATTATACCCTCCTTCAATTTCATCCATATTGTCTTCGATTCCAACTCTAGGTGTAGTCCTTAACATTTGATCATTGATCCCAATTGTATCTTGCAGTAGCCCTTGAACATCAACTGGCTCAATGACATGCTGAGTAGAATGTGAGACTTGATTAAAGCGACTTTGATGTAAACTTGGGGAACTATTAATAGAATGACTTATCTTCTCCCCATGAGCCACCCATTATGTATAACCAGGTAAAAACCCATGCCACAGAATATGTTGCCGAATTATATCCTTCGGCCAACGCTTATGGTAATTGAGTCCACATTTTCGACATGGGCATTCTATATCTTGGACACCAGGCGCATTACTTTCGGCAAATTGAATGAATTGTTCAATTCCTTCTATATACTCCTTACTCAAACGTGGTTTATCTATCCGACTTTTATCCATTTCATGTATCTATTGAAGTTCTGTAAACAACCAAACGAAAAAAATATAAATTATATTATAACTGAGCATTATGAATGTGATTATATTGAATAACTACAAATATTTCTTCCATTTCGACTACTATAAGATAATATAATCACATAAGTATAAATTTAAACACTAAAATGAAAATTTTCATTCATTTATCACAAAGATACTACCATAACACTACTAATAATCAATTAACTTTCCAAATAAACACTAAAACAAAAACAAAGATAAAATGAAAGGGAAAGGAAAATGTTATTTTGTAGTAATACACTTGAATGAACAACAGAACTAGTTAAAATCAGTAAACTCTAGTTGCAAAAAAGCTACAAACTATAAAGATCTAGTTGTTTACATCTACTACAACAGTTATCTAATTCTAGGTAGCCATTTCCAAGACTTCACACATTTGACATGCACAAGTCAACAATTCGATGTAGAACGTAATAACAACAAAATCAAACCCTTAATCAACACAAACCACAAAATCAGACCCTAAATCAACTCAAAAAAAAAAAAAAAAAATCAAACCCTTACTTAACACAATAGAACAAAACTCCCAAATCCAACAAAATTTCAACTATAATCTTCACCATCACAATAAACACTAAGACATAACATCATCAAGATTAATTAATTTCTAAATTAAACTTTAAACTAAAGGGAAAAAATAATCAAACGGTTAAATTTGGTTCATCTTTGTCGGGAAGATTGTTGTTCAAACTGAATGATTTCAACCAAATGTAAAAAATTCTTGCTGCTACTCACCCACTGCAATAGAGAAATTTAGTACTAGTGAGGCTTGTTTTTTGTTGCAAATATGAAGCAGAATAGAAAATAAGTTAAAAAATTTGTAAAAATCTAAATCTTACCAGGTTACCTCGGATTTAGGGCGAAATTATACCGTGACTCTGTAGAACACTGTCTGGCGCTGCTAGATGACGTTAGAATCGACTTCAACAGGGATAAAAACCGAGACCAAGGGATTGAAGAAGAGAGATTTTGAGAGGGAGAGACAGAGTGAGAGGCAGACGAAGAGAGGACGGCGAGTCAGTGAGAGAGAGAGGGAGAGCGACGCAGAGAGGGAGGGAGATATATGTAAATGGTGTGAGAGGGAGGGAGTGGTGTAGAGAGGGAGGGAGGGAGAGATAAAAATGGCATGAGGGAGAGAGTGAGGGGATAGGGGAAGTGGGAGGGGCGGAGGTTTGTCTTTTTCTTTTTCCTTTTTTTTTACTTAATGCCGGCGTTTTAAAGCGCCGATAAATATAAAATAGGCGGTAAATTTTTAGCACTTTTCAAAAGCGTCAAAAAAAAAAGCCCCATTAACTGCACCTTTTTTTGTAGTGCATTATTCTTCTCATAGCTTCTCCATTAGTTACCGACTCGCCCTTCACTGAATAATTTATTTATACTTGAATATACTCGTAATATAAATTCCAAATGTCAAATACTTAGAATACTTTAGCCGAAGTTTTCGAACTATTCAAATATTTGCGAATCAACTAAGGGGACATCTGTATCTCATAAGAGACTATAGATTCCCTATTGAATACCAGATCCTTGTCACACTTCACGCCGCTATCCAGTGTACGTGGGAATTCAGCCATGCATTGAGACCTTACTTATTGTACCAAAGTAACTAACGCTCCATGCACAAATCCAGAATACCCTCAGAATTTAAAGTCGTCGTTCAAATAGTACAACGTGAATCACTCATCTCCGATAGTAGTCTAGAAATAAGTAACCCACATGGTCCAACTCAGTGTGTCAATTTTATTAAGCACACCAATCCAACACTTTTGGATCTCCATCCACATGACCAAGATAGGTCAACTAAAGTGTCACGTTATAGTCTTAGCATACAAGTGGTCCAAACCTTGTTTTTGACTACGAGCCTTTCAAACAACAATCCATACCATTTGTTCCAAGTCTATCTGTGGCTTAGTTTCATAAATCACTTAGAACAAACATGTAAATTGTAATATGAGGACTACACCTATCTCATGGATGTCTCCCAAAAGAAAATCACATGCAATATAAATGCTCGCTTACACAAATTTAACTAGAAAACGACTGGGACTTTAATTTTATTTATTAATTAAAATAATATATCTAGAATAAATCTGAATTTCAGGACACTGTTCCTAATAGTTCTGACCACCACGACCGCGGCCACGGCCTTAACCCCGACCCCATGCATGGCCCCCTCGACCTTGACGATTCGCATGAGGTCCTTGTCCATTGGCAACTAGGGAATGATTAGGTTTAGGGTTGGAGCTAGTGGTGTATCGAGTAACAATAGCCTCTTCATTCAACAAAGCAGTTTTAAGTTGTTCATACATGTGTTCTTTTGAAGATTGTCAAATAAAAGTAGATAAAGCAACATATTCTTGTGGTAAACCATAAAGTGCCAAATTAGTTAATTCTCTATCAGATATAAGAGAGTCAATGGCAGCTAAATCATTCACTATTAATTTTAATTCAGAGAAATAAAAGTCAATTGTTTTGCTATCTTTGCGGTGATTATAGAGTTGGGTTTGGAGGTCAAACTCTTTAGCCATAGAGTGATTCTGAAACCACTTGGCCAAGGTATCCCACATGGCTTTGGAAATAGGATGGTGAACAATGTCATTTATTAGGGATCAAGAGAGAGTAGCAGAGATAGAAGATCTAAGACTCTAGTCTAGAAACATGTGACGAATTCAGGGTTGTCATATGTCAATCCGTTTTGAGTGAGTTATCAATGTAACCCATCAATTGATGAGCAAGAAATAGCATGGTAAATTGTTCTCGCCATGCAGGGTAATCAATTGTGGTTTCTAGTTTTATTGTGTCAATATTATGTCAATCCGTTTTCAGTGAGTTATCAATGTAACCCATCAATTGATGAGCAAGAAATAGCATGGTAAATTGTTCTCGCCATGCAGGGTAATCAATTGTGGTTTCTAGTTTTATTGTGTCAATATTAGTTATGTTGGATAGGAGAAGTAAATTTGGAGATGGATTATATGATTTAAAGAGATTAGGGTTTGTAGTGTTTAGAGAAGGGGAAAAATGAAGAGCGACACCCCTGTGGAAAGAAGGGCCAGCGGCCACGCCACCTATCGAGGTGGTGACGCTGATCGTCAGGCCATTAAGGTTGGTCTAGGGGCGGGGGAATACAAAATTGAAAGCAGGGAGGGAAGGGGGATGCCCAAGTTAAGAGTTGGGTTTACTAATGGCCTCCCGAGTGGTATGAAAAGCCAGAGATGGCGATACCGGTATCCACCGACTGAAGGAGTGGGGGACCTACGGTTTGACCAGCATAGGGAGCGTTGGACACCGACAGATCAACAATTGAGCAGTTCCCAGTCGGGGTGCCGACATAGAGCTGGTCAGACTGCACCCAATGGCCAGTGACAGAGAGGGGGGGGGGGGGGGGGGGGGGCTAGTGTGAAACTACGTTAGCGTGGGATCGATTTTGATCAGATGCCATTGAAAGAAAAAATAAAAATAATTGAAGAAAATAAACAACAGAGAATTCACGCAAAAAGAATGAGGAAAATAATTAAAAACAGCAAAAACGAAAAAAAATGTCAGAGCAACTCTGATACCATGTGGAAGTCTAGCTCTTGTATTATTGGTTGAATAAAGTGAAGTACAAATGCGCCTTTATATAGGCAAAGCTATGAGACAAAATGACATAAAATACCATTGGTCATAGGAGTAAAGTAGTAATATAATACAGGATATGGCTAGAGGTGGCCAACGGAGGCTCGGCCCAGCCGGCCCGCCTTTCTAAAGAAAAAAAAAATATTAATACAAATTCCTTTTGTACTAAAATTATTGTAATTCATTGATAAATAATATGAGATACAAATACATTTTTTTCAAGCCCTAATAATGCTAAATATACATGTTCAAAAAAAATAATATTAAATATATATAATAAAATAAAATATACAATAAGTAATGGTAAATATCTTATCAAAAAAAAAATAATGGTACACAAATAACGTAATAAATACAAGTACAAATACAACGCAGTTTGGGCCTAATATTTAAAAGTACAAATTTGTTTATCAAAAAACACAAAGTTTGACATATGGGAGGTGCGGTCGTATTTTGAAGTAAATATTTAAAAGTAAATAATTGACATACAAAAGTGTTGATATCAGTCGCCTTGGGGGGTATCTAGGCCATCATTTGAGGTATCAGTTGTGCGGTCGTCTTCTTTATCGCTCGATGAATCCAACTTCATTCTCTGTTGATCTCTTGCCTCTGCTAGCAGCCAATCCTTCAAGCACACGGACATCTCCAAGCTTGACGGGGATAGCTTCGCCCTCTTCGTTCCAAGCAACCTGCCACCAAGACTGAAAGCACACTCCGATGCTATTGAAGACACCGGACAACTTAGAATATCACATGCCATGGTGGAAAGCACGGGATACTGGGTTTGGTTTGTGTTCCACCATTGTAAAAGGTCAAAATGCGGGTTGGCCGGTGGCTCCAAAATATGGACCATCGGTGTCCGCAAATAATAATCTAGCTCATCACATGACGTGGGGGCTACCGTGGGCGTAAATTGCTCCAACAGCTTCCACGAATATGACGTGTGTGAACTACTTCCACTAGATGTGGAAGATCCTATTACAGCAGTACTAGGATTATTGGACGCTAATTGAAGGGAATATTGAGAAAATAAACTATGCAAGTCGTTATCGACATCGGCAATGAAAGTGTCGATATTAAGAGTAGGATGCAAATACTTGAAAAAATGTTGGCAAAACAAGTCGAAACCCCCGCGTTTACAACGAGGGTCTAAAATAGTTGCCAAGCAGTATGTAAGAGGTAGTTCAGAATAATATTTGGCAAACTTTTCTTTCATTGCTTGAATCGATGCGAACAAAACGGGGTTGGATTCATTACCCACCATCCAATTGACAATATCAAGCAATCTTGATATTGCTTGAGGCATGGTCGGATAGTAGCAACCGAAAAAAAATGTCGTTGCCTCTTTAAGCATACTAAAAAAGTTACAAATTTGATCTATTGTCTCCCAATTTATATCGGCCAAGTTGTAATCGCTCCATTCTGCACGATTTTCCTGGGCGAATTCCATTAGAACGTCTTTGTATGGTAGAATGCGCTCTAACATTTCTACCGTAGACAACCACCTAGTTTGGGAGTCTAATTTGAATTGTTTATATTCTATGTTATGCAACCTACATAAATTTTTAAATTTTCTTTTTCTAGTGTTGGATGATTTAACAGATATTATTACGGATCTTAAGGTGGTAAGGGATGCTTTTATAAGATCTAAACCATCCGTTACCACTAAATGCAAAATGTGACAAATGCAACGAATATGGAAACACTTCCCACCTAACATGGGCCTCATTTGCCTAATTAAATATGTAACGGCTGCAGTGTTATTGGTAGCATTGTCGAACGTAATACTGAAGATACGTCGCTCTATGCCCCAGTCGCGGACTGCCGACATAATCACACCCGTAATTACCTCGGCATTGTGGGGGCAATCTAAAAGTCCAAAATGAATTGTCCTCTTTTGGATGATGAAGGATTCATCGGTCCAGTGTGCCGTTATGTACATATAAGGTTGGCCGGGTTTCGACGTCCATACGTTCGACGTCAACGAGAACATGCTCATGTTCGTCGCAAAATGTGTGAAGACCCCAGCTTTCACCCCGTGGTGCAACATAAAAGCGTCCCGCTTTACGGTGTTCCGAGGAATCCTCGCAATTAGGGGTGTAAATGAACCAAACGTTCGATGAACTACTCGTGTTCGAAATCGATTAAAGCTCATTCATGTTCATTTTTAAGGCTCGATATGCTATCGAGCCGAGTTCGAGCTGGCTTGATAAGGCTATCGAGCCGAGCTCGAACAGGGTAGCGTTCGGATCGTTAGTGTTCATGAACAGTTCGATAAGGGCTCGATAAGGGCTCAATAGAGGCTCGATAAGAGCTTGATAAAATGATGGATCTAAGCTCGATAAAGGCTCGTTAAAGAGCTCGATAAGTGTTTATTAAAAACTTGGTAATAATAGTCATAATATATAATGAATATTGTATCTGCCCCGTACATATATATATATATATATATATATTTTGACAAAAATAAAAATCTTTGTTTGATTATTAAAGTGTTCAAATATTGATCTTTTAGTCACCTAATTTAAATTTTGAAAATTTTAATTACCAGATTTTTAAAAAAAAATTATTTAATCACCTAGGTTATTTAAAATGAATAAATTAGTCGCCTAACTTAAATTTTAAAAAATTTGGTCACACTACTCCTAATAAAATTCTCATCTAGTCATCCAAATGTTTTAAAATTAATTAAATTCACTACTCATGTGAAAATAACACAATTAATCATATTTATAAAACATAAAAATTATTTTAAATAAAAAATAACCCATGATAATTTACTTATAGTTATAATTATAAAAATTAAAAAGTAAAAATATTTATTTTAAATTAAATACTTAATTAAAATATTCTCTCTAATTCACCCTAAAAATAATTTGTTTCCCAAAATCTCCTCAACCAAATTTAAATTTTGGTTTAGATCAATGGAAAAAAAAATTAATTTTGGCAAGAAAATTGTTTTTATGATGAATTAGATAAGAAATTTTGATTAATTAATTAATTGAGTGAATAGGTTCATATTCCATCATTAGTATTTTACAAAATTAGGCCGGTAAAATTATCTTAAATTTAACTTTACCATACGATTAAATCAATACAATAATCATTAAAGTATCACAACAGAAGCACATTACGCAGCAATTTAAAAAAAGAATTTACCTTTAATTTAATCACAAGTATTAAAAAAAGATGTGTATATTTTTAATCATAATAAACTTTTTTGGATCAAATAATCATAATAAACTTGCATGAACAGTGTATAGCATATGTATATAATAATGTTAAATTAATAAAAGTTATGGACAATTTCTTTCTTCCGCGGGTGGTGCATAAAGAATAGAAAAGCAAAAAAATTAGAGAAAATTAATAGAAGTGCAAAAGCTCCATATGATACTATAAGTTCACTTTGTAAATTTTATTTCAAACTGTTGGAATTTGGTTTCTACATAGTCTAAACTATATCGAGTACAAAGACTACAGAGAGCTAAGCAATTAGTCGCAAGCGAATTTTGTTGGATAAAATGTAAAATAATTAAATAAGGGATTTTACGTAAATCAAATGTGTTTTGTATTTACGTAAAATAAATTAAGTAAATAAATAAATTATTTAAGTTTTTTATTTTTTTGGTTTATCCGTTGGGGACACCTGTTACCCACTTCAGGAAGCTTCTCCGGGAAGGTTCTCACGTCCGTCCTTTTTCCCGCCCAGTCTTTGCCACACATCCGCACTTGATTTGTGGGTTTTGGCGGCCTCATTTGGGCCGTTGGTGTGGGCGGTGCATCGTGTGATTTTGAGAGGGGACACGAGTCCCTCATCTGGGCTAATAAAAGTGTGTTTGTGTGAGATCTGAACCGTTCATCTCGCCTCGTCCGATGACTCACGTGTGCCTCACACGAATTGCTCTTTGCCTATAAAAGGGGGTGTTTTTCTGATGAGAGAGAATGTTGTTCATTTTTTGAGGTTTCTAGTTCTGTTTTCTCTCTCTCCCCCCTCTCCCGATGCGTCTTCAACCTCTTAGGGGCGTTTCTAGGGTTTGCCCTAGGGATTGTCTTTACCAAAACCTAGCTGGTCAAGGAAGGATATCGCCGGTGCTGGGAGCCATAAAAGTTGATCGGCTAGGATCTAGGATCGTGACGGCATAGCAGCAACTTGGCTTGGAGTTGGTATAATTTCTCTTGCGCTCTCTTTTATTCTTTATTGATTTCGTGTAAAGGGTTGTACGAAGAGAGGTTTATAATTAATAGCTTAGGTTTTGATGTGGAAAGTGCCTTGTATCATTTACGCGGTTGTTATCGTTAAATGATTAATTAAATAGAGCTCTCTAGTGGTAGGGGGACTATTAATAAAATAACAGCACCCTGGTTCGGTTTTGATATGGTATTTGTTATATTTTTATAATTTAAATTTTATTTTTTGGGTGATGTTGTATGTTACATGTCAATATTTTTGTTTTATACTATATAACTTATAGACTATTTTAGGTGAATTAAATAACTTCGAAAGAGATTTAATACTATGTTAGAAAATTTTTTTTTTTGCTCTTTGGATTATATTATATATATATTTTTTTTGCTCTTTGGATTATATTTTATAGTATAGGTTGACCATGCTTTGGTAAAATGTAATCAAGCTTCTTAATAAGCTTGGCTCGATAATTAGCTCGTTTCGATAATGCAAATGAGCTTGATCAGGCTCTTTACATAAATAAGGAGCTCGGTTATGCTGCATAATAATATGAGCTCGATTGGGCTCTGTTGGAATATGGTTTCTAAATAGTCTAAACTATGTCCGAGTATAATGACCCGAGAGAGCTAAGCTATGAATCGCAAACAGGTTTTGGTGGATAAAATATAAAAATACTTAAATGGGGATTTTACTTAAATATAATGTGATTTTATATTTAAGTAAAATAAATTAAGTAAATATAAATGAGAATTTTATTTAAATATAATGTGATTTTATATTTAAGTAAAATAAATTAAGTAAATATAATAAATTAATTTAAGTATTTAGCCCTTTTTTTTTTGGAAACAGCTGCACGAAGCTTCCCAAGGAAGCTTCCCGTTTTCCCGCCTGTTCTGTGCCACGTGTCGCCACGTGAGTGGCGGAACTTGAGGCTAATTCTGATCCGTTGGATTGGCTGATCATCCAACGGACCTGGGTGCCCCACGTGTCGTCCATCCTGGGCACCTGGGTGTGTTTCTTTGAGCCCATCTGGGCTGTTCATATTTCTGATCGAACGGCTCCCGTGAGCCTCACACAGATCACCAACCATTTGCATGTAAAAAGAGGGGTTTGAAGAGAAAAAAAAAGGCCCTCATTTTTGGGTTAATATTTCTCTCTCTCCCCTCCATTTTTATCTTCAACCTCTTGGGGGTGTTTTTAGGGTTTGTCCTAGGGGTTTATGGTGCCAAAACTTAACTGGTAAGGGATGTAACTCACCGGTGCTCGGAACCACGAAGGCGGATCGGCTTAGGATCTGAGATCGTGATGATATAGCAGTTATCAGGCTCGGAGTTGGTAATTTTCTCTTACCCTTTCTTTATTTCTTTATTGATTTTTTGTTTGTAAAGTGATGTATAAAGAGAGGTTTGTAACTTTTACGCGGAAATTGGTTTTAGGACTTTGAAGAACACCAACAGGCTCGATTACAAAAATGAGCTCGTTTAGCTCGGCTTGTTAACGAGCCGAGCTGAGTCGAGTTCGAACATAATAGTTCCTTATCGAACCGAGTTCGAACATAGATTTAAAAGCTCGTTTAAAACTTGGCTCGAACTCAAACTCGTTAATGCTTATTGAGCTCGAGTTCGAACATGATGGTTCTCGGCTCGACTCGGCTTGTTTACACCCCTACTCACAATGGCGGGGTTCACATTTTGTTGGATGTAGTTGATGAAATTTGGGTCTTCGCCAGTATTAAAAGGCCTTTCACTCAAAATTATATATTTAGCTAGCCCCTTTCGGTTGCTCTTTTGAGAGAACCTAAAATTAGCAAGTGCACCGGTCACTTGCTGTACTAGACGTTGTTGACTCTTTTCTGGGTATTGCTCGGAGTGGCACCTAAGTATGTGTCTGTTTAATGTGCCCGTCCCACTGCCAAGTTGATGACTAAAATCCTTAGATGAGTCACATAATTTACAAGTTGCTTTATTAGTTGTCTTATTAAGGGTAAAGTGCTTCCATACCCCACTAGTTGTACGCCTACTAGCACCGGTACTAGTTTCAGGCTGGGCTTCGGTGGTGGGGGTGGGTTCTTCATCAGTTTGTAAGTCTCCAACCACCACCACCTGACTCATGATAATCTTGTTGTTGTGAAAAGTCATAATCTATACTATCATCAGTGTATGGGGGTGTTGGGTCTGGTTGTATAAAAGCTTATTCTTCAGTATCAAGTAAGACAATTCAACTCCTTTTAGGGATTCTGGGTGGCCGAAAAGAGCTAGAACTAGCACGACCGGCTCCAGAGGATGATGAAGAGTTGTGTGCCATATTAGTATATGTGATTAGTATTTATAAAATACAAGTAGAAATGCAAATTAAATAACTAAAAATGCGAATCAAATAAAATTGCGATACTAAAATTACCGAAACGAGAGAACAATGAAATTCGAACTTCAGCCAAATACTTTACAAACTTCGAACTTTAGAGCACAATTTTTGTAATTAGCAAAGTTAGAGAAGATGGGAGATGATGAATTTATAGAGAGAGAAGAGATGATTGAAGATTTAGTGAGGAAATGGGTTGGGGAGGTTTAAGTATTTATAGGAAAAAAAAGAATAATTTTTTTTAATTAAAGAGCTGTTCAACGGCCCCATAAGAGGGGGAAAGGATTAATGGGGTAAGTTTTTAACCTTCATTATCCCCATTTACCTTCCTTTGCCTCCATTTTTTGTGCTTTCCAAATCTAGGATAAAGGGGAGTAAAGTAGTTTTTAAAAAAAACATGGGAAATCGTACAGTTTAGACCCCCCACCCCAATCTTATTCTTTTTTAGACCCCATTAACCATAAAAAGACTTTTTTGGACAAAAATGCCCTCCCACCTCACCCCCCATCCGTCCTCTCTCTCTCTCCCTTTCTCTCTCCTCATTTAATGCAAGGCAGGCAAAATGACACTTTTTTGACTTTTTCACTCTTTCTTTTCTTCATTTTTTTTTCCTTTCGAATTTTTTTGTCAAAAAAAAAAAATATTATTTCCAAATTTGCCCTTTCTTCTTCTTCCCTCCCAGACCTTGTTTAGGTGTGTTTCAAGTAATTAGTATGGTCTGAAATAAAATCATACACTGTGTATGATGCATTATAATGCTGTAAAGTGAACTTATTCAGGTGTATCTCAAGAAATTAGTGGTAAATGACTTATCATACACAATGTATGATAGGTTATAATGGCATAAAATCAACTTTTGCTGTTTTTTCAAGTAATTAGGGGTACAGTGGTCTGAAATCGAATCATACACCGGGTATAATGCGTTATAATGCTGTAAAGTGACCTTATTCAGGTATACTTGAAGTAATTAGAGGTAAAGAACTTGTCATACACAATGTATGATAGGTTTTATTGGTATAAAATTAACTTTTGCAGGTTTTTTCATGTATTTAGGGGTACAGTGGTCTGAAATCTGCTTATATACGTGTATTTCAAGTTTTATTGGTGTATGATGTACTTCATATGCGGTGTATGATGGGTTATATTTGTGTAAAATTAACGTGTATTTGTGTATTTTTGGGATGTGTATTTAGAAAAACAATATACATTTTCAGTAAAGTAATCCGTACAATTTCCCTTTAAAAAGGCCCTCCCATTCACCCCCCCCCCCCAACCCGTCCCCTTTCTCTCTCCTCATTTAATGCGCAACCGATTACTGTACTTTAGCCCCTCCCCACTCCATTTTCTCTCTCTTCATTTAGTGCAAAAGTATATATTTTTACTTTGTGTCATGTAACTTGCATCTCACTCTATTCCTCCCTTCTTCTCATTTTCCGCCCATTTACTCACCTCTTATTTATAGTATTTGTTACTTTTCTCTTAATCTGAATTCCCCAAGTCCATTTTTCTCTCATTTTTCTCTCAATCTGCTACATTGGGCCCTCGGAAGAAGAAGCCGTTTTAAGATCGTGTTTGAAGCTTCGTGGCATTGTTGTAGGTTCAACGCTGAGTCGTTACACACATTTCACGGTTTTCAGATCAGTTATTGAAGGTAACATGACCATTTGCTGACATTGTCGTTAATGTATCCTTGTCCTATGAGGTCGGTGTGTTACAAGTCGTTTATGGTTTATGATTGGTTTAAATGATGTATTATAACACTCTTTTGGTGTGTTTGAACTCATTAGTGGTGTATGATTAGTCATACATCGTGTATGATAGGTTTTAATGGTGTGAAATCAACTTGTTTAGGTGTGCTTCATGTAAATAGTGCTGTATGATCTATCATACACCGTGTATGATAGGTTTGAATGGTGTGAAATCAACTTGTGTTTGTATATGTTAAGTAATTAATGGTGTATAATCAGTCATACACTGTGTAGGATTGGGTTTAATGGTGTATAACCAACTTGTGTTTGTGTGTGTTAAGTAATTAGTGGTATATAATCAATCATATACTGTGTATGATTGGTTTTAATGGTGTATAACCAACTTGTGTATGTGTATGTTAAGTAATTAATGGTGTATAATCAATCATACACTGTGTAGGATTGGGTTTGATAGTGTATAACCAACTTGTGCAGACGTTTTTAAGTAATTAGTGGTTTATGAGCAACCATACACTATGTATGATTGGGTTTAATGGCGTATAACCAACCTGTGTATGTGTATGTTAAGTAATTAATGATGTATAATCAGTCATACACTGTGTAGGATTGGGTTTAATGGCGTATAACCAACCTAAGTATGTGTATGTTAATTAATTAATGGTGTATAATCAGTCATACACTGTGTAGGATTGGGTTTAATGGTGTATAACCCATTTGTGCAGGCGTTTTTTAAGTAATTAGTGGTTTATGAGCAACCATACACTGTGTATGGTTGGGTTTAATGGTGTATAACCAACCTGTGTATGTGTATGTTAAGTAATTAATGGTGAATAATCCATCATATACTGTATATGATTGGTTTTAACTGTGTATATAATGGGGCATATTAAACCATACACTGTGTATGAGAGCTTCAAAGGGTGTATGATGAACTTATTTTGGTGTCTTTCAAGTACAGAATGGTGTATGGTTTACCATACACCGTGTATGATAGCTTTGATTGGTCTAGGATGAACCTGTTTTGGTGTCTTTCGTGTATAGAATGTGGTATCCTTAACCATAGACCGTGTATGATTGCTTTAAAAGGTGTGTGATGAACTTGTTTATGACTGTAACGCAAATCATGTACCATGTATTCTTTCTTAAAGTAGTGTTATTTGTGTATTATGGTTTTAAACCAATCATACACCGTTTTTAGTGGTTTCAATGCTGTACTTTCATTCCACCCTAGTGTGTTTCATTTCAATTTTGCTTTGATATCATGTTTTTTTCTTGTCCATGCTGCTATTGCATGCGTTCTGTACGGTGGCCACTTTAGGGAGAGGGCAAAGTACGCTGGTGAAAAATTGGCTTATATTTTTGTGGATGAGAAAACTGACTTCGCTGGTTTGCAAAGGACTGTGGCGGAGGTGATTGGTGCTCAGTTGGATGCGGGTTCAAAGATGCATTTTCAATCTTTCACCGCCGTTTCGGCCGTGCCCTTGTACGATGTCATTAACGATAGGTCCGTTATATTTTGGAAGGCACTAGCCAAAGAAGATAGGGCGAAGCATCCTTTGATCGTAACTGTAGAGTCATCCGGTGACAGGAATCCTAGCTTCAATTGGCAACGAACTCCCTTTCAAACAATTCCCGATGGTGACGAGAATAGTGGTCGTTCGCACCCTGAGGTTCCCGAGACTTCTGGTGGATGTATGGATGCGGGGATGGAAGAAGCAGCCCGTGTAGATGCATCTAATGTAGATTTGAACATGCCTACTGTGACGGTTGAGGCAACAGCAACAGGTGGAGATTGGGAAAATTCCAATCAAAGTGCATGGGATAATTTGGACAATATCAATTTATCCCAGGTGCAACCGACTGTACCTGATGCCTCACCTCCAGAGGGGCACACTTACGAGCATCGTAATATTTCCCGTGAAGGCCCTCTGATTGTCGAACCTGAATTGGAACGGAATGCGGAACCCAGCGGTCAACCGAATGTCCACCCTGACATCCAAGCTGCTGGTGATCCTCGTTCTGATGATGAGGCTGGCTCCGGTGATGAGAGGAGCCCGATTAACGGGGTATATGCGCAGGGCCGGATGGTTGAGGATATTGAAGTCAATCAAATATTTATGACGAAGAGGGACTTGTTGACTAACCTGGCAGTGATTGCGCTTAGGGAAAAATTTGAATTCAGGAGCTACAAGTCGAACAAATCCTTAACGGTTGTCCGCTGTGCACAAGAGGGCTGCACATGGAGGGTTCGGGCTACGTGTGTAGCAGATGGTGGCTGCTGGATGGTTACAAAAGTAGAAAAGAACCACAACCACCCTAGCGATCTCACCACTGTTAGACACAGGCAGGCAACCAGTTGATTCATTGGGGAGTGCGTCCGCAAGAAACTTGTGAACCCCAGGAGAGTGTTCAAGCCACAGGATGTCATAGATGACATCCGCAGTTGCTACGGTGTCGATATCAGCTACAGTGTTGCTTGGAGGGCGAGAGAGTTTGCCATACGACAATGTTAGATTGGGTATGGCCGAAGAGTCGTATGCATTCTTACCTGCCTGTCTGCAAGTCCTCAAACAGACTGACCTCGGTACCACATTTTATTTACAGACAGATGATGAAAGTAGGTTTCAGTACCTCTTCATTGCGTTTGGTGCTTCACTTAATGGGTACCGGTTTTGCCGGCCGGTTGTGAGCATTGACGCAACACATCTGAAGGGAAAGTACCGGGGTGTTCTGTTCATGGCCGTTTGCCACGATGCCAACCAGCAAATTTTTCCGATTGCTATCGGCATCGGTGATTCAGAGAATGATGCATCGTGGCATTGGTTCCTCAGTAGGTTGAAGGAAGTAACTGGGGAGCCTGCTGGCCATGTCATTGTATCCGATAGACACCGAAGCATCCAACGCGTGGTGGAAGAACTTTTCCCCGTCACATTTCACGGGCTCTGCATGTACCACTTGCTGAACAACTTGAAGGCCAAATTCAAGAGCAACATGAAACATTTGGATCAGTACTACTACAAAGCAGCCAAAGCATACAACATTCAAGAATTCCATAGTTTGTTTTTCAGTTTATGTTGTGCCGTACCCGCGGCTAAAGATTACTTGGAAGATGTGGGACTGGACAAGTGGACTCGTTCCCACTCCCCTTGTCGTCGGTACAACATAATGACGACAAACATTTCGGAATCCATGAATGCTGTATTGGTCAAGGTACGTGGCTATCCAATTACAGCCCTTGTTGATCAGAGTAGGCTACTGTTGCAGAGGTGGTTTCATGAAAGAAGAGCCAAGGCTGAAGCTTGCATCAGTACAATGTCCCCCGACGTCGAAAAAAAATTACAAGACAGATTCAAGTTAGCAAGAACGATGACGGTAAGCTCCGTACATATTGTCATGTTTAATCCCTACTACAAAGCATGTTTATAGCATGTTGGTGCTCTTCGAGTGTGAAATCCGCTAATTTTGGTGCCCTTCGAGTGTTTCGTTGCTTATGTTTAGTTGTTTTTTTTTTAATTTTTTTATTTTTCTCATATTTTTGTATTTTGCATGCACCTTGGTTGTTTGACACGTTTGTCTATTATTGTGGTAATGCAGATATTGCGAGCTGATGATCATACGTTTGACGTCATCGATGGGGAGAAAAACTTTGTAATAGATATGTCGCTCTGGACATGTACCTGCCGCAGGTTTCAGCTTGAGCAGCTTCCATGTGAGCATGCGTTAGCAGTGGTACAGCACAGTCCTTATGCTCTGTACGACTTGTGCTCGCCGTACTATAGTAGAGAAAATTGGTACGAGTCGTATAGAAGTGTCGTCTACCCGATGCCGCACATAAGTGACTGGCGTATCCCGCGTGATGTAGCTGACATGAATCTTCTTCCACCCGACGTGCGAACCTCTTCTGGGAGGAGGCGGAAGAGGAGGATTCCGTCTGTCGGTGAGGAGCGTATTCATCAAAGGTGCAGTCGGTGCAAGGAACACGGGCATAACCGATCCACGTGCAAGAATCCAATTACTCTGCATCCTAGTGGCGAATGCACCTCATCCAACTCCGGCCGTCCATCTCAAGTCCCTCCTCCAAATTAACTTACAGTCTTCAAATGTATAAATTTTACTTGTGACATACCTATATAATTTCGTTTTACCATAGGATTTACATTGTACATTACCATAGGATTTACGTTGTATCTAGTGTACTGAAAATTGTCGAAAGGTTGTGATGTGTATGTAATAGGGTAATGAAAATTGTGTATATTTCCATACTGTTGTATATTCCTGTAATGAATTGATTTGAAGTTGGTCCCAATTGTGTGTTCTAAGTGGTTGATGTGTTTTTCAAGTGTATTACGATGTATGTCGACATGCATGGATGGTGTATCGCCACACATATCAGCATCAAAGGTGTCCACAGGTCTGTGTCGCCACACTAAGTAGTTGAAACACACTTGTACAAGTTGATTTCACAGCATTAATACTTGTCATACACTAAGTATGATAAGTTATACACCACTAAATAGTTGAAACACACTTGTAGAAGTTGATTTCACACCATTAATACTCATCATACACTATGTATGGTAAGTAATACACTACTAAGTAGTTGAAACACACTTGTACAAGTTGATTTCACACCATTAATACTCATCATACACTATGTATGGTAGTAATACACCACTAAGCAGTTAAAACACACTTATACAAGTTGATTTCACACCATTAATACTCATCATACACTATATATGGTAAGTAATACACCACTAAGTAGTTGAAATACACTTGTACAAGTTGATCTCACACCATTAATACTCATCATACACTATGTATGGTAAGTAATACACCACTAAGTAGTTGAAACACACTTGTACAAGTTGATTTCACACCATAAATACTCATCATACACTATGTATGGTAAGTAATACACCACTAAGTAGTTAAAACACACTTGTACAAGTTGATTTCACACCATTAATACTGGTCATACACTAAGTATGGTAAGTCATACACCACTAAGTAGTTGAAACACACTTGTATAAGTTGATTTCACACCATTAAAACTCATCATACACTATTTATGGTAAGTAATACACTACTAAGTAGTTGAAACACACTTGTACAAGTTGATTTCACACCATTAAGACTTGTCATACACTAAGTATGGTAAGTCATACACCACTAAGTAGTTGAAACACACTTGTACAAGTTGATTTCACACCATTAATACTGGTCATACACTAAGTATGGTAAGTCATACACCACTAAGTAGTTAAAACACACTTGTACAAGTTGATTTCACACCATTAATACTTGTCATACACTAAGTATGGTAAGTCATACACCACTAAGTAGTTGAAACACACTTGTACAAGTTGATTTCACACCAGTAAGACTTATCATACACTATGTATGGTAAGTCATACACTACTAAGTAGTTGAAACACACTTGTACAAGTTGATTTCACACCATTAATACTTGTCATACACTAAGTATGGTAAGTCATACACCACTAAGTAGTTGAAACACACTTGTACAAGTTGATTTCACACCATTAAGACTCATCGTGCACTATGTATGGTAAGCAATACACTACTAAGTAGTTGAAACACACTTGTACAAGTTGATTTCACACCATTAATACTTATCATACACTATGTATGGTAAGTAATACACTACTAAGTAATTGAAACAAACTGTAAATTTATTTATTACACTATAATTGCCACAACTATCAATGAAATTGTGTACCAAGCAATATAAATGCCCTTGTTGATTTATATGGATGAGGCTGACCGGTTGGGGTGGTTGGTGGTTGAACATTGAATGTTCAGGGGTCATAATGGACTACCAAGTAAGACATTTAATAACCTCAACTACTACCTACTTTATCATACCCCTCTCCCACGGTTCTCCCCCTATAAAGGGATGAGATGGACAGGAAGCCAAGCATATACGGTTCCTCAATATATCGACCCGTTTAAATTCCTAATGTAAGTGGCTCTAGCAGCGGCTGTGGTGGGCCAGTGACAGCTGAGACACAAAGAGAGGTGGCACTTCTACGGATCATGTTTCATCAACGGCCTACTAAGCAATTTGTGGTGTATGATCAATCACACATGGTGTACGGTGTATGATGAGTTGTAATGGTGTGAAGTTCATCCGCATGATAAGGATCTTGAACTTTGTATGTATGCAGTGGATGCACTTTACAGACAACATATGCAGAGGGACAACTGTATGTAGTTCCAGCAGTTATATATGTCCAGTTTGTCATACAAATTGTATGCAGGGTTTTAATGTGTGTCAAGTTCTACGTATCATACACAGTGTATGACGAGTTTTATGTAGGGTAAAATCACGGGCTGTGCATGTATTTTTAAGTTTGTAAGAAATTATTGGTGTCACACCATTAATACGCTGTGTATGATGAGTTATATGGGTGAAAAATCAAGTTCTACAATTGTGTTTTAGGTACGTAGTGGTGTATAACCAATCATAAACGGTGTAGGATGAGTTTTAATGGTTAATAACAACCTTTGCACGTGTGAATACATCAATAGAAACATACAACGACATTGAAATATACAATATTACATACAACTTTCAATATAATGAATACAATGTAAATCCTTTGGTACAAGTATGCATTTTTATTACACCATTTGAAAATACATCAATAGGAACATACAACAACATCGAAATATACAATATTACATACAACTTTTAATATAATGAATACAATGTAAATCCTTTGGTACAAGTATGCATTTTTACTACATACAATTTTCAGTATAATGAAAACAATGTATAATGAATAACGTAATTTTATAGACATGTATGCATTTGAAGCCGTTTATTCCTTCCGTGTCTGTACAAGTGTACAGAAGTATACAGCCTCAATTTCCCCATCTGCGCTTGCGTGCATTGGGAGATGCTCAGTCCTTTGGTCAGCAAAAATTCTATGAACTTTACAACAAAAATTCCATAGTCTGACCTGCAATTAATATTAATACAGATTCCATAGTCAGAAATTATACATCATTGCAAGTAATGACTATTTTGCATCCACTTCATAACCAAAAGTCCAAATGAACGGAATAGTAAAATTGCATGAGAAGTAGATGCCATACCCCCTTTGCTGTGGACATTCATTCTGGTTGTAAGTTACCGAGAAAGGCTTGCCCTTGAACTGTATGAGGTCCTATCAGACATCCCAAAAATTAACCAACGCTAGAGCATGTGGAAGCAATTTTACAATTGGTTCCACATGTTCTAATCTTGCTGCCCTGGATTTGGCGAAGTACAAGGAATCAAATACCTGTATCCGCCAATCATTAAGATGGATGGCAGCAAGGAACCAATGTTGATTAGGTTGATTAATGGGCATGTATATCCGATCCACGTTGTGGCAGCTGACCCCATACGTGGCATCCCCGGCAAGGAACTTAACGATCAACGAATCAAAATCAGTAAAAGCTGACTCAAGCGGGATTCCACTGTTTTGAATCTGTTTTAGTAGGGGTCCAAATTGAGGAGCAACCGTTGTGTCCGCGCATGTTGCCCTCTGGTCGAATTGCTCTGGCCACTGATGTTTCTTCTCCAAAATGTAGTGCAGAATTACATCCATTTTCTGCGATTCAAAACTAATTAGTTGAGACAAGTTGATTTTACACATATAAACAAGTTCATTTTACACAGTTCAAACCTATGACTAATCATACACCACTCTTTATTCAAAACACACTAACATAGGTTGATTTTACACCTTTACCATCAACCATACACGGTGTATGACTAGTAATACTATACTTACTTACTTAATACACAATAACATAAGTCGATTTAACACAGGTTGATTTTACTTATTAGTTGACACATGGCAAAAATATCATGATGGTAAACATACCTCATCAGTAAGCCAGGCGTCCTCGTTTCTCAACCGATACCAAAATTGGCCCATCGTCACAGTCAAAACAGAGAAATCCATTTGTTGATCATTAGGTAACGGAAAGGGGGTCTTCAAATCTCTGTAATATACAATACCAAGCATGATATATAAGCATACCATAAGAAAGATGATTTCAGACCACTGTAACAGTAATTACTTGAAAAAACCTGCAAAATCTAATTTTATGCCATTAAAACCTGTCATACATTGTGTATGACAAGTCATTTACCACTAATTGCTTGAAATACACCTGAATAAGTTCATTTTACACCATTATAATGAATCATAAACAATGTATGATTCGATTTCAGAACACTAACAGTAATTACTTGAAAAAACTAGCAAAAGTTGATTTTATGATATTAAAACCTATCATACATTGTGTATGACAAGTCATTTACCACTAATTGCTTGAAATACACCTGAATAAGTTCATTTTACACCATTATAATGAATCATATACAGTGTATGATTCGATTTCAGAACACTAACAGTAATTACTTGAAAAAATCAGCAAAAGTTGATTTTATGCCATTAAAACCTATCATACATTGTGTATGCCAAGTCATTTACCACTAATTGCTTAAAATACACCTGAATCGAATCATTTTACACCATTAAAACGCATCATACCCAGTGTATGATTTGATTTCAGACCACTGTATCCCTAATTACTTGAATAAAACAGCAAAAGTTGATTTTATGCCATTATAACCTATCATACATTGTGTACGACAAATCATTTACCACTAATTAATTAAAATACACCTAAATAAGTTCACTTGATACCATTATAGTGCATCATACATAGTGTATGATTTTATTTCAGACACCACTAATTACTTGAAACACACCTAAGAAAGATGCATTCTAGAAACATTTACATACAAATTATCAAAAAGCATCGTGTAAAATCACACTGACTTAGCGACCGTTGCGTGGAAACTTTTGTAAAATCTTCAAAATCTTCTATGTTTTTGTCGGAGGGAGGCTGGAATGGATTGAAGGGCAGAACTGGCTCCGGTCAAGGATGGGTAATTTTTGCCCGTTTGCTCTTACCCTCCGCAGTCCATTCCTCACCTTTGTACTTGGGGTTTGGCTTGGGGTCCCTCCTCTCTTGCCCCAATCTACACACTGTCTCGGACAATGTCATCAAGTTTTCAACGCCTTCCACATGCGGTGACGATAGTTCCTTGAAGACATTTTCCTCGGCCCTAGATGGCATAGCACATAGCAAAAGTCAATAAGCATCAACATGTATGAAAATATAACAAATTGGGACACTAACAAGGAGTCTAGTGTCTTACCCAGTACGTACAGGAGAAACTATTATGGCTTGCTCAATCGGGGATGGATGAGCGGAAGTCGATGAACATAAGTGCGGCGATGTGGCCTGCGCTTGATGGTCTGAGAGCAGCTCCTTAATCAGTGCATCCTGAGCCTCAAATCGTTGTTTGTACATTTGCAGCATTCGCTGGTGCGCTTCAAGCTGCATCCGTACCATTTGCACATCTTTACCCATCGCTTCGAGTCTCTCCATAACCTGCAATAAGTCCTCCAAATTGGTATAATCAGCAAATTTGAATAATATAATATCCACACAGATAAAAATGCGATTAAATAAACACAAAACAATTCATCATACCGATTGGTCCGCCGAATTGGTTGACGTAGGATACGGCTCCTCCCTGGATGCCGGCAACGGAGGTTGAGTTGCCAATGGTTGTGGCTCCTCACCAAGCTCTGCTGGCATTGCCATAACAGGAGATTGTAACCCCTCCTCAGCATCCTCAACACAGGTAATGCCTTGTAGATTAGGCTGACCGGCTTCCGCACTCGTCAGTCTAATCTGTTCGGCATTTAATGGCTGATCAAAGGAAGATACATCATATACACGTTAGTAAAATTACAAAACACACTTCTAACCCAAAATATATGAAACATACGGTAGTACAACAATAACAACATAGTGTATTTATAACCTGATCAAATACCGTTGAGAGCAGAGCGGAGTACGGAGCCTTAACGGACATCTTCGAGTTAAGGATCCGCCCAAGAGGCTGGTCGCCAACCCTCACCGCCCCAACCTTGGCAAGTTTTGGAAGGGTTTCCAGGGCAAATATGGAAACCACATCGTAGAACCCGTGGACGGAGTAGGTATTCTCCAAACAGTGGTGCATTCTTGCAGCGAAATCCTTGAGCTTCCGCACCAAGAATTTCCAGCTCATGGATCCCCATGCAACACGATTGAAAGAGTTCACATCGTCCACAAGGGCCAGGATGTTCAGGTCAATGCCCGTTCGCTTGCGCTTGGCGAACAGTAGACCCTTGACAAGGTACGCAACAGCAAGTTTAACCTGGTCCTCCATGATGGAGCAGGTTCTGCATGCATCAAAAAGCTGTTGCCTAGTCATCCTCCCCCTCATGCCATACTTGGCAACCAGCCTGTTGGGACCACCGCGTACATCTTCCACACCGGCATATCTCAAGCCGGTGAGAATGCAAAACTCCCTCCTCCCAAGGTGCACTACCTTCCCACCAAATAAGAATGATAACTCCTCGGGATTGGGGTTGGCCACCTGGTGGAGAAGGACAACGTGAATGAGACTATGCCAGAAGCTAACATTGATCTCACTCAGCTCAAGCAGATGCCCGACATTGTATTGTGAGGCAAGGGCAAGTTGTAATGCAAAACACTTTTAGTTAATATGGGATCATAAATGTCATTGTCAAAAGTCAACATAATTAAAATGGATATAGTGTCAAACCTTGGCATTGTCGTCCTTCAAGATTTCCTTTATCTCCGTAACAACCTTGGTTGACAAACCTATTTGGTTGACTTGGAGGAATTCCAGAAACCCCTCGGGAAAATGTAATCAACCTCAACTACAGGACGGCTCTTCCTACGTGTGTAAAATGCCATGTGAAATAAACGCAATACACCATTAATTACTGAACACAAACAGACACACTTTGGTTCTACACAATTGAAACAAATCATACAGAGTGTATGATTGATTATACACCACCACTAATTACTTATAATACACAAACACAAGTTGGTTATGCACCATTAAAACCAATCCTACACACTGTATGATCGATTATACACCACTAATTACTTAACATAAACAAACACAGGTTGGTTATACACCATTAAACCCAATCAGACACACTGTATGGTTGCTCATAAACCACTTACTTAAAAAACATATACACAAGTTGATTTTACACCATTAAAACCAATCCTACACACTGTATGGTTGCTCATATGAAACGTGCAGAAGTTCATTATACCACAAAGGTCGATTTTACGTGAAAAAAACCCACAAAACATGCAGAAGATCATTTTACACAAATAAAAAACACTAATCACAAAGCCACTAATACCAAAACCCTAAACCCTAACAAATACTATGCACTATGTTCAGGAAATGGTACGAAACAAACGGATATTATACATTGGAGCACCAAAACCCTAAACCCTACAAAAATAACTCTTACTCACCTTCGAAAATGGTGATTAAAGACTGGAGCAGCTAGAGATCAAGGATGAAGGTGTGAAAACAGAGGTCAGACCCACGGGAACGAGAATCGCAGCTGAAGTAGAGGAGAAAGAGGATGAACAAATTCGGAAAGAGGAGAGAGAGAATGAACGGGTAAGAGAAAGCGGAGAGTGACTGGTGGCTTGTAAAACAAGTTGCTTAAGGGGAAGACAGAAAGGCGGGAAGGGGTTTTACAGCTGTAAGTAAATGAGGCGAGAGCAGGGGTACGGATGGGATGGCATTAAATAAGGAGAGAGAAAGGGGACGGGTTGGGGGGGGGGTGAATGGGAGGGCCTTTTTGAAGGAAAATCGTCCGGATTACTTTACTGAAAATGTATATTTTTTTTCTAAATACACATCCCAAAAATACACAAATACACGTTGATTTTACACAAATATAACCCATCATACACCGTGTATGAAGTGCATCATACACCAATAAAACTTGAAATACACGTATATAAGCAGATTTCAGACCACTGTACCCCTAAATACATGAAAAAACCTGCAAAAGTTGATTTTATGCCAATAAAACCTATCATACATTGTGTATGACAAGTTCTTTACCTCTAATTACTTCAAGTATACTTGAATAAGGTCACTTTACACCATTATAACGCATCATACCCAGTGTATGATTCGATTTCAGACCACTGTACCCCTAATTACTTGAAAAAAAATAGCAAAAGTTAATTTTATGCCATTATAACCTATCATACATTGTGTATGATAAGTCATTTACCACTAATTGTTTTAACTACACCTAAATAAGTTTATTATACACCATTAAAACTCATCATACCCAGTGTATGATTCGATTTCAGACTACTATACCCCTAATTACTTGAAAAAATCAGTAAAAGTTGATTTTATGCCATTTAAACCTATCATACATTGTGTATGACAAGTCATTTACCACTAATTGCTTGGAATACACCTGAATAAGTTCATTTTACACCATTAAAACACATCATACCCAGTGTATGATTCGATTTCAGACCACTGCAACAGTAATTACATAAAAAAAACTGCAAAAGTTGATTTCATGCCATTAAAACCTATAATAATTTGTGTATGATAGGTCATTTACCACTAATTACTTGAAACATACCTGAAAAGGTTCATATTAAACCATTTTAACGCATCATACCCATTGTATGATTCGATTTCAGCCCACTGTAATAGTAATTACTTGAAAAAAATAGCAAAAGTTGATTTTATTCCATTATAACTTATCATACATTGTGTATGATAAGTCATTTACCAGTAATTGCTTGAAATATACCTGAAAAGTTTATTATAACCATTTTAAGGGATCATACACAGTGTAGGACCTGATTTCAGACCACTGTAAGACTAAATACATAAAAAAAACTGTAAAAGTTGATTTTAAGCCACTTAAACCTATAATAATTTGTGTATGATAAGCCATTTACCACTAATTACTTGAAAAATACATGAAAAGGTTCATATTAAACCATTTTAATGCATCATACACATTGTATGATTCGATTTCAGCCCACTGTAACAGTAATTACTTGAAAAAACCAGTAAAAGTTGATTTTATGCCATTTAAACCTATCATACATTGTGTATGACAAGTCATTTACCATTAATTGCTTGGAATACACCTGAATAAGTTTATTTTACGCCATTAAAACGCATCATACCCATGGTATGATTCGATTTCAAACCACTGCAACAGTTATTACATAAAAAAAACTGTAAAAGTTGATTTCATGCCATTAAAACCTATAATAATTTGTGTATGATAAGTCATTTACCACTAATTACTTGAAACATACCTGAAAAGGTTCATTTTAAACCATTTTAACGCATCATACCCATTGTATGATTCGATTTCAGCCCACTGTAATAGTAATTACTTGAAAAAACGAGCAAAAGTTGATTTTATACCATTAAAACGTATCATACATTGTGTATGACAAGTCGTTTACCACTAATTGCTTGGAATACACCTGAATAAGTTCATTTTACACCATTAAAATGCATCATACCCAGTGTATGATTCGATTTCGGACCACTGTACCCCTAATTACTTGAAAAAAACAACAAAAGTTGATTTTATGCTATTATAACCTATCATACATTGTGTATGATAAGTCATTTACCACTAATTGCTTGAACTACACCTGAATAAGTTTATTTTACACCATTAAAACGCATCATACCCAGTGTATGATTCGATTTCAGACCACTATACCCCTAATTACTTGAAAAAATAGTAAAAGTTGATTTTTTGCCATTATAACCTATCATACATTGTGTATGATAAGTCATTTACTACTAATTGCTTGAAATACACCTGAATAAGTTCATTTTACACCATTAAAACGCATCATACCCAGTGTATGATTCGATTTCGGACCACTACAACAGTAATTACATAAAAAAACTGCAAAAGTTGATTTCATGCCATTAAAACCTATAATAATTTGTGTATGATAGGTCATTTACTACTAATTACTTGAAACATACCTGAAAAGGTTCATATTAAACCATTTTAACTCATCATACCCATTGTATGATTCGATTTCAGGCCACTGTAACAGTAATTGCTTGAAAAAATCAGTAAAAGTTGATTTTATGCCATTAAAACCTATCATACATTATGTATGACAAGTTATTTACCACTAATTACTTGAAGTATACCTAAATAAGGTCATTTTACACCATTAAAACGCATCATACCCAGTGTATGATTCGATTTCAGACCACTGTACCCCTAATTACTTGAAAAAACCAGCAAAAGTTGATTTTATGCCATTATAACCTATCATACATTGTGTATGATAATCATTTACCACTAATTTCTTGAGATACACCTGAATAAGTTCACTTTACAGCATTATAATGCATCATACACAATGTATAATTTTATTTCAGACCATACTAATTACTTGAAACACACCTAAACAAGGTCTGAGAGGGAAGAAGAAGAAAGGGCAAATTTGGAAATAATATATTTTTTTTGACAAAAAAATTCCAAAGGAAAAAAAAATGAAGAAAAGAAAGAGTGAAAAAGTCAAAAAAGTGTCCTTTTGCCTGCCTTGCATTAAATGAGGAGAGAGAAAGGGGGGGAGAGAGAGAGGACGGATGGGGGGGGGGGGGTGAGGTGGGAGGGCATTTTTGTCCAAAAAAGTCTATTTATGGTTAATGGGGTCTAAAAAAGAATAAGGTTGGGGTGGGGGGTCCAAACCGTACGATTTCCCAAAATACATTGGTCAATTTTACCTTAATTTTAATTATAACTCTCTTTACCCTTACTTATTTACCTAATTTTCAAATAAAGGTAACTCATTACCCCTCTTTACCCTTACCCCTCTTAATAAAGCATGTCCAACCAAGGTAGGATAATATATTATACTCCCCCTATTTACCATACCTTACTCTCCTTCCCTTTACCTTTCTATACCCCCATTTACTCAGATATGAAATAAGGCGCCATGTGAGTTGTGTTGAATTGTATCTTAATATTGTGTCATTCAATAAGATGATTTTACATTCTTAAGGTCCTGTTTGAGGTATGAAAATGGAGCCTATAATTGGGATTGAGATTGAAATTGAAGCTTAGAATTCCGATTATGTTGTTTGATTGACTTGTTGGAATTGAAATTATGATTTTACAGTTCAATTGCGTGCAATTAGGTTTTAACTGAACATCTTACATTCAAATTCCTTGAGATAGAAGTAAGGAACTACAATTTCATATTAACTCCGCTCACCTGAAACCTAAAATGACCCTACTTGATTAACTCAAACCTAAGATTACTCAAAACCGAAAGCCTTAGACACAACCTAAATTTGACTCGAATCTCACAATCACCAACTAGAATGACTTAAACTTGAAATAACCTCAACCAACTTAAGTTAAAGTCCAAAGTGATGAGCTGAGCCGACTCGTCATAAAAGCATGAAAAACTTGGCTCACTTTGAGCTTGAGCCTAGTGAAGCTCGAGTTCGTAGGCTCGCGACCCTAAACGAGCCTAATTGAGCTTTTTTTAGTATAATGCATTTGCTTAAGTATTGTCCACTGAAGGCATATTGGAGTCTAAATGAGCCGAGCTCAAGCTTAAATGAGCAAAACGAGCCTATATTGAGCTTAAATGATCCAATATATTGCAAGCCTAATTCAAAGCTCGCTGAGCTTAGATAGAGCCGAGTCGAGTTAAAGCTTTTGACGAGCTGAGCTCGATCCTGAACTTTCAAAGCTTAACAAGCTTCAAGCCGAGCCTAAGATGGGGCTTAATGCTAACGAGCTGAGTCTAGGGCTTGCAGGCTTGGGCTCAGCTCGGCTCAACGCGGCTCAAATACACCCCTATTTATGGCCTAACCAAGTTAAGCCCCAAAGTCAAAATGACCCGACCAAATTGACCTACAATCGAATACGCTCCAAACCTAAAATGAGATCTTATCCGACGAACAACTGACGTTGCCTTACTCTATGTCCTATCCTTCCTTGTGGGTTCTCGGTTTCTGAAGGAGTATTGGCCCATCTCACATTCATCCTAAATTTGACCTGGCCCGAAGTAACCCAAAATTTGAAATGATGCAACTAGTTTGACCCACAACTAAAATCACTAAAGCTCGTAATGACCTAAATCGACTCAAACCTGACCCACTCTAGCCTAAATCCCAAAAAGACCTAACCGATTAAGTAAAAATATGAGATGATTTTAACAAAAATGATCGGCTTGACTAAAAACTCGATCCAATTTGATTCGAAACTTGAATAATTCGAACTCAAAATGTTTCAACTCGATCGAAAGTCGACCTAGCTGATTCAAAACTCGAAATGCTCCAATTTGATTGATCAAAAACTCGTAATGACTTGAATCATTATGAACTTATAATTCTGACCTATAATTCCTTTACAATGGAATTTCAATTCCATCATAATTCTAATTCCACCATAATTAGAATTATAGTAGCAATTCTATAGTCCAATTTGAATTTCATGTGTCAAATAGAGCCTAAGTGATCTTGGTTGATATTGTCATGGTCTTGGAGTCTATGAACAATCCGCCAAGTGCTTCCCGCTTGAGCAACAGGTTAGCCTACACTATGGGTCCTACATAATGTAGTGTATTTTCTGACCCAAGTTGTATACAATAATTTATCATAGGTTTAATGATCAACCATCTCAGCCCCTGTGCAGTATATGTTGATGCAACAAATTCACTAACAAGATCATCCATCTCAGCCCCTGTGCAGTATATGTTGAGAAATATTTCAAAAATATTTCCGAAAATAAATCGATAAATGTAGTGGAAAATTTTAATCTTTGGGCATGTTTGGTATGTGATTAACATGGGGTAATGGTTACAGGGATAACCATTACACCCCTAACTCTGTTTGATTTACCATTAACATTTAACCTATGAAAAAGTTCACTGCCAAATGGGGTTAAAACCATTGCACTACCCCCTCCTAGTGCAATGTCCATAATAATGGAAGGGGTAAAAGATTTTTGGACTTGTTTTTTGGTTTGGGAAATTTAGATAGTGTAAAAATATATTTTGTATATTTAAAAAATCATTTAAATATTTAATAAAGTATTCTAAACATTTTAAAATTTTAATATTAAAAAATTATTTTAAGAGCTTATAAAATATTTGAAATATATAAAAGATATTTAAATAATATTATAATATTAATATATTTAAAAAATATACTAAATATAAAATTAAAGAAATAAGTATAAAAATTCAATAGTTAAAAACATACAATAATATTTAGATATTTAAAATACTTACAAAAAATTTTTGAATATTAGAAAAATAATTTATATATTTCAAAAATATTTTAAATATTTAAAAAATATATTAAAGATTTAAAGTACACTAAATATTTTTTAAAAAAATAATTGAAAGTAAGAGAGATCTACTACGACAACGTTGGTGGTGAATGGAGGTCAGCAACAACAATAATGTTGGTGAGGATAGGTTGGCATTATAGTAGAAATTATCTAATTTTTAAAAAATATTTAAAGCATCGTCAATTATGTGAGAATGATTTTTTCAGTGTTTTGATAAATAGTTATATTTTGTTATAATTAATTTTAAAAAATTATAAAAAATATAAGAAATAAAGTAGCACATGAAAGACAAAAGAATTATGTTGCACTCAAACTATTGCCAAAGGAATTGAATTCCTACAGGAAGTTGCACTTCCCAGGAATTCACTTCCCTTGTCAACTTTCAAAGACGTAGTATAAAAGTATTTGGTTTCCTAAATGGGAAATAGAACTTCTTGGGAATTCAATTCCTATGTTTTATTTGGTTGACGCAACAACTTCCCATGAAATATAATTAAAATGGCTATTATGCCCATAGCCAATCTTCTAGCATCATTAATAGAGGAAGTAATCGGTACATGTGTCATAATCACAAATTAGAAAGGGTAGAATTGTCATATAGATTAAAAGTCGTAAATGAAGTAGAAATTATCTAGGGGGAGCTAGGTAAGTTACTTCCCTTATTTTGAAGAATTTGGAACTTAGCAATTCCAACTTTCTACACCCTACCTACTTCCCGCATACCAAACAAAACCCAAAAACGACACTTCCTATTAATTGAAACTTCCCTCACCTACTTCCCACATATCAAACGAGGCCAAAGATTCATGAATTAATGTTTACTACTTTTGAAAGATGCCCAACCAAACAAGGTGAAAGGAAACATTTTTCATGGGGTAATGACTACCCCATTAACAATTGCACCATTAAAAATTAACCCCATTTTTTAAACCCAAAACCAAACATGCCCTTAGCTACATTTAAAACCTCATGCTCATGCATGACATAAAAAATATAATAAAACAAATACATACATAAAAGAAAAATATCATTTCTTATATTGTTTGAAGACTAATTTTTCCCAAAAAATTTGTTTGCTAAACTTAATTCCCAAAACTCCTATGTGTAATAGATTCTCGAGTAAAACAAATTTGAATACAAGAGGGTTTTCACAAATAAAATAAAATAAAATATTAAAAACAATGCTTTAGTGTGTCTATCTATGTGATTTTCACACAGATTGCTAACGTCAACATAAGGAGGCGCGTTGTCACCCTCCGCCTACTTTAGTAGGATTTTTACTTAAGTAGGATTAGCATTGCAGAATACTCTAGAAGGATCTAGGACGTGCTAGGGCCTTCCAGGGCATTCATGGGTGCGTTTGAGTTTAGGTGCATGTATGTATGAAGAGACATGTCCCTTGGTGCTAAAGGACATGTCCCTTGGACCCTCACGCGGTTCATTGTACACGGTCCTCATAGGGAGGACATGTCCCTTCCTTGTTTAATTAGATTCATGTACTTAGAAGGGAATGCATGTACAAGGTTTGCACAAGGGGGCATGTCCCAACCATGTGGATATATGCACATAGAGTTGTGTCCTTTTGTGAAGAGTTGTATTCTTTCATTGTAATTATGATTATCTATAAATAAGATGGCAGGGCATTTGCCAAGGGTGACCAACCCATTCCATTTAAACTCTCTCTCAATTGTTCAAGTACTGCAAACGTGCCAATATACTTGCGTGTTCATAATTTTCCTCTACTCTTCCATAATTCCTTTCGTTGCCTTAATATTCACATAATGTGTGTCTTGTGCATGGGGGTTGCCTGACTTAGCGAGGAACTTTTTGAGTGAAGCTAAGTGGCACACGGGCTTTGACAAGGGTGTCAAGAGTCATCCCGTGACAAGTGTGTTATGTTCTTAATCGTTTCTCGATGTAATAAGGTGCTTTTTACTTGTAAACATTTGAATTGCTTTTTGGAGCCAAAGTTAGTTAGGCTTGGGCTTGGGCAGGATGTTTTTGGCCGGAATTGTTAGTTTGTTAGAGAATCAATTTCATGTGCCAAGCTCCATTAAATGGGCTGATTTATGTAAGGTTTTATGCATTCAATGAAATCAACTATCTCTTTGAGATTAACGTTCTTTCTCTCATCTAATTCTTCTATTTTCTCATCTCCTTTACTTCTTTCTCATCTCATATTCTCCTAATCTTAGCTTACATTTGTGAATCTATCACAAACATAACAATTGGTATCAGAGCTTCGTTCGATTTGCAAGTTAATGGATACAAACGACAATCACGAACCGCTACTAGATCAACCAATGCTGTTGGTGTTGGCAGTAGCAATGCAACTAGACAAGACTTGGTGACAAACGCTCAACTGGACAGTAAATTTGCATCAATGCTTGCTCAATTCAAGCAATTAGTCACTGAATCGTTACCTCAACAGATTGAGGAAAGGGTTGATCAACGAGTTCAGCAGGTTGAGGCTAAGATTTCAGATCAGGTCCCATGACAATCTCAAGATCTAGAGGAGAAGATTAACCAACGAATTGAACAGCAAATGCAGCAACTAGAATTGAAACTGACTGAGAATCAAAAGCAAACTAGAAGGCCAATTCCTGATCCGTTATTACCTACTAGCTTGATGAAGACAACTCAACCGATGAGGTCCGTCAATGAGGAGAGGCAGAACATCCACAATCCAGGAGGGAACACTGGTATTAATGAAAAGAATTTAGATCGGGATCAGGAGGTGTTGATATCTGATGAGAGGCAGGGTAACAATGAGCAGGTGCTGCCTCAATCTTCAAATTGGAATGTTGGATCTGGACTACGAGTAACTGACTTGGACAAACCTCCTGACCAGTTGCTGCAGCAGCGTTCAGGGAGCAATGAGGAGCCTTCCAACACTAGAAACCATAGCCATAGACAACCTCAAGTACAGATTGATGCATTTGAGGGAAAACAACCTCACTCTTGGCTAAGGAGGTTTGAACGTTAGTTCTATTTCTATCACATTGATGAATCTGAAAAGGTGCAAATTGCGGCTGTATATTTGCTTGGGGATCATGAGGTATGGTTCTATAGCTTGTTAAGAAGTAGGTCTTTGATTACATGGAATGATTTTGCAAGGGCCTTGTGTGCTCGGTATAGTGATGAAGATGATAGTGATATAGTGGATAAATTCAATAAGGTTAAGCAAGAGACGACTGTGAAAGATTACATGACTAGATTTGAGAATCTAAGGGCTAGCATTGTAAACGAAATTGAGGCTTCTGAGTCTTATTATGTAGCTGCTTTCATTAGCAGTTTGAAGCCTAAGTTGAAGAACTTGGTTAAAGCCGTGGATCCCATTGATTTGTCCATGGCTTTTGCTAAAGCCAAGCTCTATGAAGCAACCGAATTGGCATCTAGTGATGTATCCAGGTCCCGCGGAAGTAGCTCCCAGTTGCAGCAAGGCAAGTCTAGGACCTTCAGATCAGATGGCAAGCAACAACAGAAACTATGTTATCATTGCAATCAGCCTTATCAATTTGGCCATAAGTGTAATCCCAAGTACCTCATGTTTGCTGAAGGTGCTAAGGTTGGGGAGCTCTCTGATGAAGAAGGAATTACAGAGGATAATACCGACTCTGATCAGGAAATCGAAGAGGATTTAGATGAAGCGGCAGTAGAGATCTCTGTGAAGGCACTAACCGGTAACGGGGCTCGTAGCACGATCCGGATCAAGGGAAAGGCTGGAAAAAGGTCCATTATCATTCTCATTGATAGTGGGAGTACTCATAGCTTTGTTGATCCCAAAGTTGTCAAGAAGGTGGGTCACAAAGTGATAAAAACTCACCCACTTGCTGTTACCGTGGCTGATGGCAAGACTGTCATGACACAAAACAAGTGCAGGGGGTTTGTTTGGCTGATGCAAGACCGTAAGTTCCAATATGACTTCAGGATCCTTCCCTTAGGAGGTTGTGACATGGTGCTCGGAGTTGATTGGATGAGAACTTATAGTCCTGTGCTGTTTGATTATGCAAATCTCACGGTCTCTTTTGAAATTCAAGGCTCTAAAGTCACACTGCAAGGCATTGCGGAGCAAGCTCAACTTCAAGTAATAAAGGCGAGGAAGTTGAAGAAGGGTCTTCAAGGCTGTGCATACCAGTGGGTGGGCCAGCTGTTTGCCATGTCCTCAGCTGAAATGGTCGACATAACCAGAAGTGCAGATTTTGGTTACAGAGTTTGAAGATGTTTTCAAGGTGAATAGATCCTTACCTCCCAAGAGGAGTTTGGATCATGTAATTCCTCTCAAAGAGGGTGCTGAACCGGTGAAGATAAGGCCTTATAGATATCCTCACGGTCAGAAGATAGAGATTGAAAAGCAAGTGGATGAATTGCTTAAGACTAATTTCATACAAGCCAACCATAGCCCCTTTGCTTCTCCGGTCATTCTTGTTAAGAAGAAAGATGGCACAGCACGTATGTGTATTGATTATAGACAACTCAATGCTATGACTGTGAAGGATAAGTTTCCTATACCAGTTATAGATGATTTGTTGGATGAATTATATGGAGCTCGAGTCTTTTCCAAGCTGGATCTTCGGCAAGGATATCATCAGATCAGAGTGGGCGAGCATGATGTGTATAAGACTGCATTCCGGACGCATAATGGACACTTTGAATTTGTGGTCATGCCATTTGGCTGGACCAGCGCACCAGCAACATTCCAGGCTCTTATGAATGATGCCTTCAAACAATTTCTTAGGAAATTTGTTTTGGTTTTCTTCGACGACATCCTCATTTTACAGTGCATCGTTTGAAGAGCATTTGAAGCATCTGAGGGAGGTATTTTCGGTCATGTGTAAGCATAAATTGTATGCTAAGTTGGCCAAGTGTTCTTTTGCTCAAACACATCTGGAATATCTTGGCCATGTGATCTCTTGTGATGGAGTTGCAACCGATCCTTCAAAAGTCCAAGCCATGATGGAATGGGCTGTTCCGGTCACCTTAAAACAATTAAGGGGTTTTTTGGGGTTAACTGGCTATTACCGTAAGTTTGTAGCTAACTATGGAGCCTTAGCCAAGCCCCTAAAATATCTTCTTAAGAAGGACTCTTTCACATGGTCGGAGGATGCTCAAAAAGCTTTCGATGCTCTCAAAACTGCAATGTGCAGAGCACCAGTTTTAGCTATGCGAGATTTCTCTTCAAGCTTCATTTTGGAGACAGACGCAAGTGGAAGTGGTATTGGGGCAGTATTGTCTCAAGGTGGGAGACCTATAGCATACCTCAGCCAAGCTTTGAGTGCAAAACATCAAGCTCTTTCCACATATGAGAAGGAGTACCTTGCAATCTTGCTTGCGGTTGATAAGTGGAGGCACTATTTGGATGGGCATCATTTCATCATTAATACTGATCATCAAAGTCTTAAACACTTATTAGAGCAGAAGATTGTCACAAGGATACAAAGAAAAGGGCTAATGAAGATGTTGGGGCTGAATTACGATATTGAGTACAAAAAAGGCAGAGAAAACTAGGCTGCAGATGCACTGTCACGCAAGTTTGAGGGCCATGAGAAGGGTTCCCTTAGAGCTATTTCCGTGATTTCTCCTGCTTGGATGGAAGAGTTACATCAGTCCTATGAGAATGACTCTTTTGCACAAGAATGTATAGCTGCAGCTAGTATAGGCAAGGCGTGCAATCTGGCTGCTGGGACAGACATTTCAGTAACCCGAGGTGTGATCAGAATTTAGGGGAAGCTGCATGTCGGCAACTTTACTGGTCTTAGACACCAAGTCATCAGTGCTGCTCATGACTCTTCATGGGGAGGACACTCAGGCATTGAAGGGACATATTAGAGACTGAAATTTTATTTTAGCTGGCCCGGCTTGAAGAAAGAAGTGGCTAGCTTTGTGCAAAGTTGTGAGGTTTGTCAACAAACCAAACTTGGTGATCATAGATACCAAGGTCTGCTCCAGCCCTTGCCTGTTCCTGAGGGTGTATGGCAACATATAAGCATGGATTTCATCGAGGGATTGCCTAAGTCAGAAGGGAAAGAGGTGCTTTGGGTAGTTGTTGATCGGTTCACCAAATCTGGGCACTTCATTGCATTGGCCCGACCTGTAACTGTAGAAAAGCTAGCTCGTGTGTTCTTAGATAACATCTATAAGCTACATGGGTTGCCCCAATCCATAATTTCTGATAGAGACAAGCTCTTGACAAGTCGGTTTTGGAAAGAGTTGTTTAGACTCTTGGGAACGACTTTGGCCCTTAGTTCATCATACCACCCTCAAACCGATGGTCAGACGGAGAGGGTTAACCAATGCATTGAGCAATACCTTAGGAGCATGGTGTTTAGTCATCCGAAGGTGTGGGGAAGGTGGCTTTCCTTGGCTGAATTCTGGTATAATACCCACTGTCACACTTCATTAGGCACGACTCCCTTTAAAGCTTTGTTTGGGTATGATCCACCCTCTCCTTTTGGATTGCAAGGAGTTGAGACACATATGGTTGAGGTGGCTGACATATTACAGCAGAGGAGACATGTTTTACAGCAACTGAAGCACAATCTCAGTCAAACAGCAACTGAAGCACAATCTCAGTCAATCACAGGCTCGGATGAAATGGTATGCAGACAGGAAAAGAGTTGATAGAAATTTCGAGGTGGGAGACATGGTATATCTAAAATTACAGCCTTATCGACAATCCACAGCAGCAGTAAGGAGAAATGTCAAGCTTTGTGCTCGGTTCTTTGGGCCTTATAAGGTCTTAGAGAGGATTGGCAAGGTGGCTTATAGGCTAGAGCTTCCTCCCGACTCTTATATTCACCCTGTTTTTCATGTTTCGCTTCTTAAAAAACAGGTTAAAGGGGTCATGGCTCTTCTTCCAGTCCTCCGGAAGTGGGTTCCAATGGCTCATTGGTCTTACAGCCAGCTGCGGTGTCCGATCAGATGCAAGGAACAAATTCCAGGAACCAGAAAATTCGTGTGAGTTGGAGCAATTTGGATGAATCGTTCACCACTTGGGAAGAAAAATGTTCTTGTTGAGTCAATTTCCTTCTTCTCATTCTTGAGGACAAGAATGTTTTGAGGGGAGGGGATTGTTATGTTCTTAATCATTTCTCGATGCAATAAGGTGTTTTTTACTTGTAAACATTTGAATTGCTTTTTGGCGCCAAAGTTAGTTAGGCTTGGGCTCAGGCAGGATGTTTTTGGCGGGAATTGTTAGTTTGTTAGAGAATCAATTTCATGTGCCAAGCTCCATTAAATGGGATGATTTATGTAAGGCTTTACGCATTCAGTGAAATCAACTATCTCTTTGAGATTAACCTTCTTTCTCTCATCTAATTCTTCTATTTTCTCATCTCCTTCACTTCTTTCTAATCTCATATTCTCCTAATCTTAGCTTACATTTGTGAATCTATCACAAACGTAACAAAATGGTATCTGAGCGAGTTACGAATATGGCTGGGAGTGTTGTTATGGAAGAAGGGAACATTAGAACATCACAAAACCGTGGAGGAACAATCGAGAGGAAGGCCTGAGACACGTGCGAAAAAGTCAAGCAAGGCCAAGGACCCGTCAGTGCCATGGGATGCGCTCGGAAATCTTGATGTACGTGTGGCTCGGTTAGAGTTGGCAATGGGGGATGTCCACGATCACCTTGACACCGTTGATGCTTTAGGTGAAAGTGTCACGGAACTGGAGGGCAAGGTGCTCGGTGTGGTGAACGTTGTCAAGGCTGCTATGGAGGAGCAACTTGATCAACTGAGGGGTGTGGTGTTCAAACTCGGGGAGGAGTTTGAGATCGTCAAGGCAGATTGTGTGCTATGCAAAACTGCCATTTCGGTGGCGTTGGCACTGGGGGTGTGTCACGCGTCAGAGTACTGGATCTGCCTATGTATGGTGGAAAACGTAATGCCAAGGAGGTTGACAACTTCCTATGGAGTCTTGAGAGGTACTTTGAGGCATTGCACATTCGTGATGAGGCTTCCAAAATCAACACGGCTACCTTATACTTAGGGGATGATGTCGCGTTATGGTGGAGGAGGCGCCATGGTGACATAGCCAAGGGCTTTGCACTATGGATACATGGGAGGACTTCGTTGAGGAGTTCAAGAGGCAATTCTTTCCTAAGAATGCCGAAGGGTTGGCCATGAGGAGGCTTCGGGGGTTGAAGCAGATGGGGTCTATCTTGGACTACGTCATGGAGTATTAGTCCCTCATGTTGGAAGTTCCAAACTTGATCGAGACAATCCGCCTGCTTTACTTCATGGATGGCCTACAACCATGGATCGAATTGGAGTTGAGAAGGAGGAGTGTCTAAGATCTTGCTAGTGCTATTGCCGAGGCCGAAGACTTGGTGGAGTTCTAGGACTACACTAAGAAGAAGGAGAGAAGGGATGACGACGAGAAAAGTGTGGGAGACAAACCTCACAGATCCCCTACATTCAAGGGCAAAAAGAGATCGCATGAAGACAAGCAGGATCAAGAGAAGCATCGGGGATGCTTCTTGTGTGATGGGCCACACTATGCTCGTGAGTGCCCTCAGCGGAAGGCACTAAATGCAATTGTGGCAGCACAAGAACAAGAACAAGAACTAGAACCGAAGGCAGAAGTGGAAGAAGTTTGCATGGGATCAATGCGCTTCCTGGGGGCCAGGTCCCAAGTGGTGCACAGTGCTTCTGGGAGCAAGGCCCATGTTAGGCCTGATGGGTGCAGGACTGCGCAAGACAATGCGCAAATCCTTGGGCTAACACAGCAGAGGACACTGGGTTCACAGTGCACTGGAAGCAACATGAGTAGGGCACGAGTTGCTGCGCAAGTTCAGACGCAGGCCCATGTCATGACACAGACATTGGGTGCTGCGCGCGGCTTGGCGCAGGCCCTGGGCGCTGCGCATGTCCAGGCGTAGGCCCTGGGTGCTTCGTGTGTACAGACGCAAGCCCAAGTCATGCAGTTAGGGACCCAGGTCCTAGGGGGCTACGGAGGTAGTGGGCATGTTAGGAGTGATGTGCTAGGGGCTGCACGAGGCAATGTGTGGGTCCAGACACTAAGGAGCATGGCAAGGCATGACCAGAGGAGCAAGGCGCAGGGATGAGCAGAGATCTAGAAGGGCGCCTAGGTCACGAGGCGCAGGGAGGCACGGAGGTTGGGGAGAGTACACATGGGTTTGCCACGGGTGTGCGTAGGGCCCAAGTCTTGGGGGCCAATTTTGCTGAAGCACAGGGACGCGTAGAGGCTTAGCAGGGTGCACAACGAGGAGTGCAATGGTCGGCTGCGGTGGTGCGGGGTGCGTAGGCCACAAGGATTTACAGGACTAAGACACTTGGGTGTGCCCAAGTTCAGAGGGGTGCTGCGCTGGTTCAGGCGCAGGCCCATGTCATGACACAGGTGCCGGGCGCTGCGCTGGTTCAAGCGTAGGCCCCGGGCGCTGCGCTGGTCCAATATAGTTAGATTAAAATACTAATTTTATATAATTATTGAATACAAAAATTGGGATGGGTGTACGAGGCGAGTAATGGATACCTTTTGGATACCTACGGGTGATGGAGCTAGTATGAGTATTTGATTTTTACCTGTCAGGATGGGCGCGGGTATTCACTTCATACTAGTGGAAGATAATGGGACGGGTACGGGTATGGATTTAGGTGGGGGTAGGAACTATCCTATTTAAGATGAATTTGGAAGTGTGCTTATTCACCATATTTGAGTCATGTGAGGTGGGATTCGTTAGGATGAGCTAAACTCAAGCTCTAGCTACATGGTTGACCTTATATTTCCTTGGAGACAAGCAAATGGTTGTAGGGCCCATGGAGTAACCCACGGGGCACCCCTCCGACGCTCAAGTTAGTAATAATCTTATAATATAATAATTAAGGCAGGTAATAAATAACCAAAATAATAAAGAATTGACAAATTATTTGGATCAAGTAAATATATTAAAATACTTACTTAAGAACCCTAAAAGGAATATGATAAAAGGGGCTAAATAAGATTGAGCTAGAGCCCTCTCAAAGCTTTATTAGGCTAGCGAGATAAAGGCTTGGCTAGTTAGGCCCCTTGTGGGCTAGTAGAATGATACACCAGCCTAAGCCTTATTTATAGTAAGTAAAATAAACATAAAATACTTAGCTTAATATAAGCAGGAGACTAATAACATGTATATCGTAAAAGAGAAAGAGGCATCAAGTGGAGGCAAAGGAGATGGTTCTAAATATTTCCTGTGGTTCCCTTTTTATGGATGATGATGGCCTATATATTCCCCCTCCCCCTTTCTCCTTGCCGAACACATCCACTCTTTTGGAAAACAGGGTGGACACCTCTACTTTTGCCACGTGACACATGGCGACCTCAAGGGTAATCGATCTATTTGGTATTTTCGGGTCTGGTTTAATGATTTAAGTTTAGCCTACTGTTATCCAATTTCTATATAATAATTACCTACTCAATTGTATTTATAATTTGCTTGCCCCTCTACGTAACAAGCTACTTGGTTCCAATTATAGACATACTTGTAGCTGTTAGAAAATTATGTATTTTATTGATTTAAAAATTATTTATTCTTTATATCATTTGCAAGTGAAAAGAATATTTTACGAAGAGTGTTTTTTTTTTTTCTTAATTGAAAATATTTAATTCTCAAAATTTAAGAGAATTAAACAAGTTAGTGAATTTTGGAATAATGAACTACATGAGCGTTTCTTATCGTTCATTGCTTAGGATTAATTTACCCATTACCCATTTATATGCTATTACTTCCTTTGACCTGTTGTTGGAAATCAAAAATTAAGATACAGATTTTTTATCTATATGAGCATACGAGCATGGTGGATAAATATACACAATATTAAAAATATTTTATCCTTTCAATCTCCTATACTCTTTTGAAGTGAGTTTGGTAGTTGTAGTTCGAGGACCTTACATTGCTGCACTCATAGAGGTCCGATGGATTGTTGAATACTAGGAAATGAGCACATCCAAACCTAAATATAATGCTCTTGCAGGAGGGATGTTTCCTTTCTAAGAAAAGTATTCTAACGTGCATCAACCCCTTCAATTATGTTTTCCAAAACCCTTTTCTTTATTTAATTTGTTTTCCACATGTTGTTGTCGTTTGCACTGGATTGTTAGTTCATGATATGATGGTACCTTAATGATTTTATAATATATTTTCTGGTTCAATGACGATTGATATTTTGCTATTGGGTCTCTTTGGGACATAGCCTAGTAGAAGAGAACACCTATGGTCATACACGCCACCAGGTTTGAATCTACAGTATGGTATTTGTGGCTTCTCTTTATGGGGATTTTAAAGGGCATTCCTTCCCGCACAAGCACAAGACATGTTTGGACTTATGATGTGATCTTGGCTCTTTAGACTGAGCTATGGCACCTTGTTATCACAAAATAGTGGTATAGGTCCCTTAATAGAAGGGACCACTCCTAACTTAGTGATCAATGTTTTCATCCAAACTGCTTCCTAGCAGCCTCGCTAGCTGCAATATACTCAGCCTTTGTTTGCTGAATTAGCAACCTTACCTTGTTTGGAACTTTTCCAACTAACAGTTACCATTTAAGGTAAGAACATACCCGAGGTTGATTTGCTATCATCTTTATCTGATTGAAAGCTAGCATCTCTAAAGCTTTTGAGCTTTAATTCAGAATCTCCAACACTAGAAACTGGTCTTTAGTATTTCTTAAATACTTAATTATGGACACTATCTAGTGTGCCTCACCAGAGTTAGCTTGATATCTGATTGTCAATCCAAGTGTGCATAAGCCACATCCGGTCTCGTACATTTCATGGTGTACATGATGGCTCCCACTACAAATGCTTAGGGAATCCTGCTCATGCTTTCTCTTTCTTTAGTGGTACGAGGACAATCCTCCCAACTTAGAATAATTCCAATTCCTATAGGTAGGAAACCTTTCTTGGAATTTTCCATGCTATACCTTTTAAGTATGATATCTATATACGTGAATTGGGACAATCCAGGCATCCTTCTCATTCAATATCTATAAAGCTTTATGCCCAAGATATAGGAAGCTTCTTCTAGACCTTTCATTGAGAAACTATTAGATAACCAAACCTTAATATTTTGAAGTGTAGAGATATCATTTCCTGTGAGGAGATATCATCCACATATAATACCAAGAATCAGATCTTTCATGGAGAAACTATTAGATAACCAAACCTTCATATTTTGAAGTCCAAGGATATCATTTCTTGTGAGGAGGATATCATCCACAAATAATACCAAGAATGTGACAGTGCTCCCACTAATCCTTTTGTACACAAAGGTATCCTCTTTGCTTCTAAGAAAATCCAACTTTTCAATAGTCTTATTAAAGGGAATATTCCAACTCCTCTAAGCTTGCTTTACTCCATATATGGACTTTTGGAGCTTGCATACTCGATGATGATTATCAGGTATAGTAAAACCTTCAAGTTGTGTCATGTACACATCCTCTTCTAAATTTCCATTTAGAAAGACTATTTTGACATCCATTTGCCAAATTTCATGATCATAATATGTAGCGATAGCAAACATAATCTGAGTGGACTTGAGCACTGCTACAGGGGAAAAAGTTTTGTCATAGTCAACACCTTGTCTTTGACGACACCCCTTGGCAACAAGACAAGCCTTATATGTTTCTACATAGTCGCCCGCTCCCCTTTCCTTCTAAAAAACCCACTTACACCCAATGGGTTTTATATTCGGTGAAGGTTGAACCAAAGTCCATAATTTGTTGACTCTCATGGATTCCATTTCCAATTCCATGGCATCCAGCCACTGCTTAGAGAACCCTGTATAGCCTCTTGATAAGTAGTGGGGCCATCATCTCCATGATCTACCACATCCACTCCGTCATCCTGCACTATCATGCCACAGTACCTTTCAAGTTGACGTGCACCCCTATGGGACCTTCTCAAAGACTTGTGTACTTCCGGTTCAGATTCAAACTCTTGTACCTAACCTGTTATAGGTTTTTAGGTCTCTTGAATCTCATCAAGTTCTACCTTGCCTCCATATGTGTGCCTTCTTGTAAGAACTCTTTAGCCAAGAAGACACCCGTCCTGGCCACAAACAACTTTTTGGTCAGTTGGATGGTGGAAGTAATATCTTCTTGTTTCCTTAGGACATCCTACGAACTTACATTTGTCTGATCTAGCTCCAAGCTTGCCTGACTCCAGTCTCTTGACATATGTGGTGCATCCCTATACCCCAACATGGGCGAGGTTAGTCCTATGTCCTTTCCATATCTCATAAGCAGCTGTTTAATGGCATAACTCTAGAAAGAAATAGGAAGATAAGTGAAACCCATCATGGATCTTATCATATCAAGTAGGTTTCAGTTCGTCCATTCGGATACTCCATTATGTTGAGGCATTCCAGGAAGATTCCATTGAGAAAGAATACCATTTTCTTCAAGATGACAAACAAACTCCTGACTAAAGTATTCACCTCCTCGATCCGATCGAATGGCTTTAATATACTTGCCTGTTTGTTTTTCTACTTCATTGCAAAAGCTCTTAAGCATTTAAAAAGTTTTAATTTGTGTCTCATAAGATACACATTCCCATGTCTAGACATATCATTAGTAGTACAACAACAACAACCCAGTGCTTCACGGGTATGCAGTGTCTTTTTTTTTGGGGGCGGGGTGGGGGGGGGGGGGGGGGGGGGGGATTGAGATTTATGCAACCTTACCCCTTTAAGGTGCTACCCCAAAGGGAGGTTGTGTCTAGTAATCCTAACCTAAAACGGCGTGAAAAGCATAACATGCATAACATAACAAGCATAAAATACCAGCATAATAGCAACAACACAAAGAGAGTATAAAGCAAAAGCATAAAGCAACAAGGCAACAACAACATAGCACATGGCAACAAGTAAGGCACAAATAAGCCAAAGGGTGCCAAGACTTGCCTAATTATGCTACTCTGTTCTAAATCGATATATCGACTAGCTCTCCACTCAACTCTATCTAAAGCCATCTCCTCATTTAGGTCTAGGTAGGTGAGGTCATGTAGAATCGTCTCCATCTAGCTCTTCTTTGGCATGCCTCTCCCTCTCCTTCCGTCTGTAGTATGGAATGTAGGTAATAAAATATGAAAAACCCTCCTCTGGCTTGTGAGGTTAAAGGTCCACATACATCAATATGTACCAATGTTAACAAGTTTGCAGCCCTATCTCCACTTCCTAGCAATGGAGCTTTTAGTAGACAAGATTTGCATGTTGGATATGATTCATAATCATTAATGTCAAGATATCCATCTTTGACCAACTTACTTATTCTAGTCTTATTAATATGACCAAATCGACAATGCCACAGATATGTCTTCATACTTTGTCATCCCTCATCCTTTGTAGGTCATTATAAACACATAAGATTGTTTGGCAAATGAAAAAACTAAACTCCAAACAATAATTTTCCAGTCAAAATATAGTCATTATCCTAAAAAATAGGACAAGAATTATTCTTTATAGAAATAGTATAACTATCATCACCTAATGAAACAAAAGCATACATAGAAGATGGAGATGGCAGAGATGAAAATGCTACGATGGATATATAGCCACACAAGGAATGATAGGGTCAGGAACGACAATATAAGAGGAACATTGGGCGTTGCCTCAATCGAGGACAAATTAAGGGAGCAATGGTTAAGATGGTTTGATCATATTAGGAGGAGACTGACCACAGCTCCAGTAAGGAGATGTGAACAGCGACATACTATGCTAAGTAGAAGTGGGAGGGGCAGGCCAAAGAAGAGTTGATTGGAGACGATCCGATAGGACCTAACCCACCTAAACCTAAGGGAGAAGATGGCCTTGGATAGAGCTTATTGGAGAGCAAGTATAGGGGTAGCCGATGTAGCAGCTTAGAGTAGTGATGCATATCACTGCTTGCGTAGGGTTTCTAGCGTGGATTAAACCCCTGTGGCGTGCTTATTTGCTTCTCGGTTTATTCACCTAGTATTGGCCTTGTACTATTTGCCTTATTATGTGGCTTGGAGTTGCCTTTGACATGACCTAACCCCTTTTCAAGATGCCATGCTTCTAGGACGACAAGATCTTCAGGATGGAGGGTCATCAAAAACAGCCTCTTTTCCACTCGGAAGGGGGAAGGCTGCGTACATCCACCCCCCCCCCCCCCCAAGACCCTACTATTGCGGGAGCCCGTGAGGCACTGAGACTTTTGTTGTTGTTGTTATCTCCATCTAATGCACAAAATCGAAATAAGATTTTTAATGAAACTTGGAACATAACAACAATTCTTTAGAGTCAACATCTTTCCGCAAGGCAAAATTAAGGAATATGTCCCTACGGCTAGACGACAACATTTGCTCCATAGCCCATTTGTAGGTTCATCTCTCCTTTTGCTAATCTTCTACTGACTTGTAATCCCTACAATACATTATAAATGTGAGAACTACTATTGGTATCTAATACACAAGTAGAAGAATCGATAGCCAAAAGGGAATAATATCCAAGGGAATAATTTGTAGTCCGTGCAATACATTTTGTCATACTATTGAGTAATTTTCTATATATATATATATATATATATATATATATAAAGTTATATTTTGTTGCAATCAAGAACTCAAATCCTCTAAAAATCAGAACCAATCTAATGCTACACACAAATTAACAGCAAATGAGGGTATTGTATTTATGTATATCTATATATGAGTATTGTATAACCAATTACAAGTAATATAGTATAAGAGAAAGAAGGCAAAAATAGTAGAAAATAGGGGAAAGGGGCTATGGGTTTACAAGAAGAGAGAAAGAGAAAAGGGGGGAGAGAGAGAGAGAGAGAGAGCAAATACATGATTCATCAACAACCTTTTATCTCTACAAGGCTCCTTATTTACTAATGTTAAAATGAGCCTAAATCTGATTAAGACCTCACTAATACGAAGCTAATCCAGCCGAGCTGACGCTGCTGGAGCTGATGCGGCAATCTTGAGGTCCGCAGTCGCAACAATGCCACCCCCAGGAGCTGACCCTTGTCCCCAAGGGCCAAATTCTAAAAATCGTTGCTATAAATCAAATAAAAACTCCCATGTCGCATCCTCAACTAGACGGTGAGCCCACTGTACCAAAACGTGTGTCGCCCATGCGTCGACACTTGACCATACGCCGATCTATAATGTAAGCTAGTTGGATGGGTGGTGAGGCCAAGGGCCACACGGTAGGGAGCAGCATGCTGTGGGTCGGCACGACAGCACCTGAGCAAAGAGAAGTGGATGGTATGGTGAATCATAGCGTGTGCAGGGAGGTCCAACTTATATGTCATAGGTCCCATGCAATCTATAATCTTGAAAGGTCCAAAAAATAAAGGCGAGAGCTTTTAATGAGGCTGATATTCCACACTTTGTTCGCGATATGGCAGCAATTTCAGCCAAATGTAATCGCTAACCTAGAATTCTTGGTCCGACCGATGAATATCTGCTTGTTGTTTCATATGGTTGTGAGCTCGGTGTAAGTGAAAGCGAAGAAGAGCTATCTTCTCCTCCCTAGCAGGAAGACTACAACCCACGAACTCCACTTGGGACTCACCCGGCAAGTATGGAAAGTGCACCAGAGGGGGTTGTCCAAGATCTCATATGGAGAAGAGTGGGCGAATGTGTGAAATGTGGTGTGTACCACCACTCCGCTAGCGGAAGCCATTTGCTCCACTCACGGGTCTCTTGCTAGCCATGAAATGAAGATAAGTCTCTGAGCATCGATTCAACTCCTCGGTTTGATCATCCGACCGAGGATGATACGATGAAGAGAAATTGAGCTGAGTGCCCAACCGAGAAACCAACTCCTCCCACATGGTACTCACAAAAACCAGGTCTCAATCATTGATGAGTGTATCTGGGAGGCCATGGAGATGAAATATCTAATCAAGATAGAGCTTTGCTACCGTAGCGACTGAATATGGATGGCTCAGAACTAAAAAACGTGCGTACTTGCTCAAGCGGTCCACCACTACCAAAATGACTGTATACCCAGCAGATAGGGGAAGCCCGTCAATTAAGTCAAGGGACACACTGCTCCAAACAGTGTGAGGAACCAATAATGGCTGAAGAAGGTTGGGAGAAGCAACAGTTTCGTATTTGTGCCGCTGACACATGGTGCATTGTCGGATATAATCACGAACATCAGACTTCAACCCCTTCTAAAAGAAAAGGGTACAAATGCAATAGTAAGTGGCCTCAACCCCTGAATTTCCTCCAATTGATGAGACATGGAGCCAAAGAAGTACAGAGTCGCATAGAGCACGATCAACACCCACAATTAAGCGGCCATTTTTCCTTAGATATCCTTGCTGCCATGAGAACCGCAGGTGAGCAAGCGGGTCGGATTCCTTGCCACTGATAATACGAGCTCAAAATGGATCCGAGGCCCAAATGTCCTTGTTCTGTGACAGAAAATATGAAGATATAGAGGACATCACCATGCACAAGATCTCGGTACCGCTATAACGGGAGAAAGCATCGGCCACTCGATTTTCGGTCCCGTGTTTTTGGACGACATCATAATCAAATCCAATCAGGTGGGATAACAAGAAGTGTTGGAAAGGAGGGGACAATTTTTGTTCAAACAAAAACTTCAAGCTTTGCTAATCGATACGTATGGTAAAATATCGGCCCGTCAGGTATTGTTGCCACTTCTCTATTGCAAACACTGCGGCTGGCAACTCACACTCATATACGAACATAGCTTGGTGCTTGGGAGCAAGCACAAGACTAATTAAGCTAAAGGATGTCTCTTTTGCATAAGGACGGCACCGATCCCATATGTCCCGAGGTGTCAGTCTCAATAACAAATTCCTTCAGAAAATTGGGTAAAGCAAGAGCTTGGTTAAGCTTCTCAAATGCAGTTTTGCCCTCTGCAGACCATATAAAAGCATCCTTTTTGAGGAGGTTAGTTAACAGCCGAGCTAAAATTCCATATCGTTCTATAAAGAGGCGATAATAGCCAGTTAGGCCCAAAAACCTCGAAGCTGCTTAAGGTTCGCCGATCAAGGCGAGTCTCGGATAGCTCACAGCTTTTTCGGATTAGCTGCCACCCCCTTCTCCTGACATAAAATGACCCAAATACTTAATTTTTTGGGCCGCGAAGGAGCACTTGGAGCATTTCACAAAAAAAATAATTTGCGCAAGCTGTCCAGCACCAACCGCAAGTGCTGCAGATGCATGGCCCATGTAGCACTATACACGAGCATGTCATCAAAAAAATGCTAATACGAACTTACATAGGTGTGGTGGAAAAAAGTTATTCATGATGCTTTGAAATGTGGAGGGCACATTATTGTGCTCAAAGGGCATCACTATGAACTCGAAATGGCTGGAATGGGTGTGGAAGATTGTTTTATGCACGTCCTCGGGAGACATCTGGATTTGACAGTACCTAGATCGAAGGTCGAGTTTCAAAAAATATATGGCACCCCCAAACTCATCAAGTAACTCCTCTATGATCGATATTGGAAATTTATCCTTCACCGTTATTTTGTTAAGAGCTCGATTATTTACGACGAATTTGGTCAGTGAGCTTATTCATAGTATGAGAGTTTAGTATGAGATGGGATTCGTAAGGACGAGTTGAACTCAAGCTCTAGCTACACGCCCGGTTCAATGTTTCCGGCAAGATTCAAACAGACGGTTAGAGGGCCCCCCAAGGTAACCCACGAGGGACCCATCCGACACTCAAGTTAGTATTTATCTCATAAAATACTATTAAAAGTAGGTAATAAATACATATAAAAGATATAAAAGACTTAGCCAGAGAGGAGTAGAAGGTTAGAGTAGTTATTGCCCCAGTAAGATGACCGTGAAGGACAATGGGAGGTTGAGGCATGGGGTGGTCTATCTTAGATGAGGCTTGCCTTAGGAGAGAAAGAGTGGTAGAGAATACGAGTGGCAAAGAGGGAGTGCCAGAGAGAGAACTACAGAGAGAGAGAATGTCCTAAATGTGAGGGGCCTCCTTCGTTTATATAGATGGATACGGGGCCTTGGGCACCCGGATACCAGGCGCCCATCTTTCGGGCGCCGGGGTTGGAGCCCACCTATTGGGTGCCCCTTGCTGGGCATCCAGGCCTTGGGTATCTAGACTTGTGAGCTTGTGGATGCTTGGCTTTGGGGTGCTCATTTCGGGCTGCAGGTACTTGAGTCAGTGGATATTGAGCTAGTATTATAAGCATATAAAATACCAGGCTGATATTTTAAAATACTAGGCTAGCATTATAAACATATAGTCCCCCAACTCCATGGCCGAACTTCGGTCATACCAATTTTGGCCATGGAGTGGATTACGCGTCAGTGCTCAACCGTGGTTTGCTAGCATGCGATGTCTGTCTAAGCGATGGAGGAATTTAGCATTATGTTTTAGTTTTTGGTAATTGTTATCTATGCTCATTAACAGGGCGTGGGATCTAAGCATAGGACCTAAGTAAGCTGTGTATCAAGAATGTTTAAGTCGTTTCGGCTCATAACTGGGCGTAGGGCCCATCATGAGCTTTAGCAAGGCTTTTAGCCCAATTGTGGATCTTAACAGAGTATTTAACACACTGTTTGTCCTATCAAGACGTTTATCCTTTTAAGGATTTTAAAGGAACATTTTATCTTTTCGTTTGTCCGAATGGGCAGTCTTCATTTGTGTAAGGGCATTTAAAAGAGTATGAACTTCTGGGGACTTTTGAATCATAGAGTATTTGCAGCATTTTGTTCCTTTATTCTCATAAGCACTTGCTGTGTTATGAGTTTTATGTATTAAGCATATAAGGATATGGCTATCATGGCTAGCCACTAGTCATATACGTATTTAGTTTGTAATATCCATGTATGTCAAATGAAAAGTAAATAATGATGCTTATTATCTTTAAATAACCCTCAAGCGAGTCATGGTATCACGTATTGTACTCATAATTGCTGTTTGCATTAGGGCGGACCATGATGATAAGTGTTGCACCCGTTGTGAGTGGTTGCACCACGGCGGACCATGGTGATATGCACTGCACCCGTTGCGGGTGGTTGCACTCGGGCAGACCATGGTGATAAGTATTGCACCCATTGCAGGTGGTTGCACCAGGACGAACCATGGTGATAAGTATTGAACCTGTTGTGAGTGGTTGCACCGGGGCCGACCATGCTGATAAGTATTGCACCCATTGCAGGTGGTTGCACCAGGGTGGACCATGGTAGTTGGTACATACGCGGATAATCGTCAGGTGTTACGCGCAAAACACCTGGATAAAGCCAGGCACACTCGAGTCAATATATCAAACCAAACATATCAGTATAACACACTTATTAAAGAATGAATATGCCGGGAGTAAATATCAAAATAAAGACAATGTTGTTAGAGATGAGATATTTCTAAGGCCATTACCTGTTACATAATAAACCTTCAGTATATCATCCTCGAAGGATGTCCATAGCTAGCGTTCGTGGTCCTAGACGTTTATTTATGAACTAACGAGCTTGGCATGGCTTATGTTAAGTGGTTATCTGTAGTCCATATGAACACTTGCTAATACTGGGATGACAAGCATTTATGTGCAATGTATGACTTACCAAAGATGAGTTTTCGATGACCTGTGGTGGGTCGCCTATGGTGGCATTGAATATAGAAAATTCTATAGGGTGAGTTTATAGGTTGTTCATGATAAAAAACCTTTAAAGATGCCACCGATATGGCATACACATTCTTTTATACATATCAATCTTGTTATTCTAGCCTTTGGATCGTGAGTTATCTTTAAGAACTCAGTGATCCCTTATTGAGTGTTCCCCTGTTGACAGCGATCATTGCTAGATCGAATAGGCTGTGAAAGGAGTTTTAGAATATTTGTATGGAAGTTTAAGATAGCCTTGAAATAGACTATTATGGGTATTGGACTGTCTTTTCCTTGTTGTTAATTGTTTAGATTGTCACCCTCTGAAGGGATTTCTACTATTGAGTTGTTATGATTGTCAAGAAGTTGTTTTCGTGTTCTGGAATTACTGATTAGGCATCATTGCAGAAGGTATGCAACTATACAGAGGCTAAGCGGTAAAAAATAAGATTTTGCATCGCCCTTTCTAAGTTATTGACCAGTATAGGTAGTAAATACTTTCGCAACAGGTTGGTTAGAGTGTGAGTTGCTCAAGTGCAGTAATATATGTGGTCTATGTTGGACTTTTCAGTTTAGAAATATTTTATTGGGTCAAGATAAGAGGCTAAGTTGCTTAATAACAATTTGATCTCTAACTTGCAGTGCATAACAAAGTCCCATAAGTATAATGCTATGTCGTGTTAAGCGACATGATTGTGGGTGAGGCTCACTTAGCTTTGAAAGGGATTGCATCTCATGGATGAGTAGTTCCCAACTTGTGGTTGCTCTAACATGATTTGCATAGTGCGAAAGAAATGTATTCTCGCTCATTGTTGATTGTGATTTCTCTCGATTTTGAAACGGTTTACCCTTTGTAATGGAAATGACATCCAGCCTTTGATCCGGGGGTAAAGTCCTATAGTCGTGAGAAATGATTTGCACCTTCAAGACAAAGAAGTTGAAGTTTGTGAATGGTTTACCCATTATGAAAGTGATTCGCCACCAGAATAAGGAATGACTGAGGCGAAGTCCTCCAGTTCTTAAAAGATTTGCCACTAGAACAAGAAAATGCCTGAGGCGAAGTCCCCCAGTCCTAAAATAATTTATACTACTAAGATAAGGAGATTAAGTTGTGAATTAGAGCGAAATATCCTTGCCTTAAATTGATTTATCCTACCATTGAAATGAAGTTCGGGTTATGAATAGGGGCAAAGTCCCCCAGCCATAACAATGATTTATGCCACCGTTAAGGAAACGATCGAGGCGGAGTCCCCTGTCTTAAAAAGATTTGTCCCTACAATAAGGAAATGACTGAAGTGAAGTCCTCTATAGGAAGGAGATCGAGGACAAAGACAAACTTTTCCAGCCCTTAACATTTGCGAGGCTGTTTTTGTTTTGAATGTATTGTGGATTCGATATCTCTTGAAGGTGCTTAGCCTCCGATAATGTTTGATTTCGAGAGATGACGATATCGCTCAATGTACCAAGTGGCTTCATTATGGTGAGATTCCGTTTCTTTGATTAAACGTCACTTGTTAATGCCTTGTCGGAGAATAACAAGCATGATCGCATATGGCGAGTAGCTCAATTTTTACTGGTGACAACTATGTCATGTATTCTCATTTGATGAATTGTATGCTTTGGAGTTGTTTTGTGGGTGAACAAAATATATGGATGAGAAATTCATAGTATAATTAGATTAGTTAGTGATGGAAAGAGATAACAAGCTTGTTTTGTAATTCCCAAGAGGGTTATGAGGTTTCATGCCTGTTCCAACAATGTCTTTAGGGTGAATCATGTAACTTTGTCATCTTGCTATTGGCGCTTTTGACACTTCCAAACTCGGCGCTTGTATGTATCTTTTGATTTGCACTTGTGTCTCGGCGTTGGACTGTGTATGCTTTGTATTTTGGGTTATAAAAGGTATGATTGATGACTTCGTTCCTTTAATGCTCCTAATTTAGAATTGTTGCGCTTGACTATTAATTCGAACATTTACGAGTACAATTATAACGAAGTATGGCTTCTGATATGAAAGATGTATTATAGTGAAATTGATTGCTCGGTATAGTGGCCGGTAGACATAGACAAGCTTTCCTATTGACTGCTGATGAAAATAATTCGCCCGACTATCAGGGTTAGAGTAGTCTAGGATGGTAACATAAACTAACCAATTAGGATTTAGTTGAATAGAAATAGTAACAAAGATGGGTTCAATCAAGGTTGAATTGAGCTAAGATCATAATGAAAATGACCCAATTAGGGCTTGACTGAATTGAGATTGTAACGAAAATTGGTCCAACAAGGGTTGAACTAAACTGAGTTTGTCTTGAGGATTATGGTTGAACTAAATTGAGATTGTCAGGGGAACTAGTTCAAATAGTGTTGAACTAAATTGATAAACACAAGTTCTTCTACTACTAATAATCCTAGTTTGAAGTATATGCATTCTCCTGCACCTGCTGCTTTCTCCCTTAATTCACCAAAGCCTACTTCTGGTCAAACTTATCAACCAACAAAATCCTTATAAAGTGCAAGAGTTAACTCCGCCATTAGCCCATTAGACCTTATGTACCAGAGATTGTAACTTTCAATTTGCTTGTTTATGGTGGTGGTTGTTCAGGTAGAGTTTGATTAAAATGGAATTGCAGCGAAAGTTGGCTATAGGACAATTATTAATTTATATGAGGTTATAATAATTTAAGTTGATGTGTTATAGTTCTATCAGCCGATCTACAATAACAGAAGTTTAGATATGTGTGATATTTATGAGAGGCAGATGATATGAATACTTTCACAACAAGTTCAACACATAATTTGTGTGTGATTTTTAGCACTTAACAGAAGTGGACAATAGAGATGATATATATATATATAAAGAAGCTGTAGTTTTCAGTAGAAGGTATTACCCACTGAACTTTTAATTTGTAAGCGATTAGTAGAAGGAAATTATTGTTTTATTCATTTTTGGTGGAGTGTTCAGAGGAATTTAGTTATTGTGACTGACTAAGAGAAAACTGTGTAATTAAGACTCTCAGAACAAAAAGCCAGCAACTTTTAACTTTATATAATAGCCTAGTATACCACTAGGATAGACTATTTATTAGAGCTGTATTATAAAATAACAGTTAAAAGAGCCTTAATCTCAATAAGAACACGAGAGAGATTCGAATGCGATTATCAAAGATATAAGAAATTATAGCAAATCATACTCAAAGCTAGGATCACATATATTATGAATGACTTCGGTTGCTATATGAACAAGTGGGTGAAAATTGATTTAATTCAAATTTGATTGGATAGGAATGAAATATAAGAAGAATATACTCAATAATAACTTAGTTGAATGAGAATTGGTCAACATGAGTTATAACAAAGACTGAATCGAAACAAGATTTAATTGAATTGAGATTATGACCCAAGTCAATCTTAGGATGGAAACGAAAATTAACCAAGTTGAGATTTACTTAACATGGGATTGTAACTAAAATTTATCAAAATTAAGATGAAATCAATTCAATAGGGATAGAATTAAACTGAAATTGTTGTTCAAGTAGGGTTGAACTAAACTGAGATAGTAGCAGGAATCAGTTCAAACATGGTAGAATTAAACAGAGGTTACAACGAGAATTTCTTCATGAAGGTTGAGTTAAACTAAGATAATAGCATGGATTAGTTCTAAAAGGGTTGAATTGAACAAGTGCTACAATAAAAATTTGTTCATACTAGGTAGAACTAAGCTGAGATTGTAGCAAAAAGTGTCTAATCCAGACCGAGTTAAATTGATTATTATAACAAAAATTGACTCTTTTATGGCTGATTTGAATAGAAACAAAGTTAAAAATTAACCTGTTTAGGGTTAAGTCGGAGTTAAGATCATAATGAAAATGATTCAATCAAGGTTTTACCGAACAAAGATTGTAACGAGAATTGGTTCAGTAAGGAGTGAACTAGCTTGAGCTTGTCATGAAAATTAATTCAAACAAGGATGAATCAAGTTGAGATTATGACAGGAACTGATGCCATTAGGGTTAAATTAAGCAAAGATGGTAATGAAGTTGACCCTTTTAGGGTTGAATTAAGCAAAGTTATAATAGAAATTGACTCTTTTGGGGTTAAATTAAACAAAAATTGTATTAGAAATATACCCTTTTAGGGTTGAATAAAATAAAAATTATAATAGAAATTGACCCTTTTAGGATTTAACGTAAGAGAGAGAGGACCACCGCCGAAGTGGACTGCTGGTGGTAGCATGGCAGCACCCGAGTAAGGCGAATGGCAAACCACGGGTCCAGGCCATACAAGCGTAGATGAGTTGAGGTGTGGGCGAGCAAGAGATGAGCAAACAAGAGGTCAGATGAGCATGAATTTGGGCGAGCTGGATTTTGGCGAGCAAAAAGTTGGGCAAGCTAGATTTGGCAAGCTAGGGTGGTGTGGTTGCTTGCGGTGGTCAAGAAGATAGGGTTGGAAGTGTGGTGCAAAGGTTTGTAAAAAGGATGACGGTCAAAATAATAAGGGTGGTCAACACATTTCTCTCCCTTTCTTTTTTTTTTTTTGATTGATTTTTTTTAAACATATAAAAATGAAGCTCTTGAAGAGCTCTACGCAACCATTATAATATCTCTATTTTAAAGAAAGGATAGCAAAGACGTGGTTGGCCCTTATCCAACATGGTAGTGATTGATGGCTTATATAAGGTGGCCCAGAGACTTAAATAAACATAATTCTTAATCCCTGAGGAGTTATGAGCCAAATCACCCATCAAAATGAAGCTGTTGAATATTTCTAGATAACTACAATGATTTTTCGAGCTTTTGGATCAAAGAAAACATAAAAAAGGTGAATCGAGTCAACAGATCGCCCGTTGTGGTTAGGTAACTTACTGTACAACTTAAAATAGGCATAACTTTTAATCTATGAAGAGTTACGGACCAAATATTATATCAAATTGAATCTCTTGAGGAGCTCTAGGGACACACAAATAGTTTTTGAACTTTTGATGAAAGAAAGTACACAAAAAGTGATATGGGTTAGGCAGACACGAATATGGTATATAATTTACCTTACAATTTAAAACATGTGTAACTTTCAATCCGTGAGAAGTTACGAGCCAAATTTTATATCAAAATGAAGAACCTGAAGCTCTCCATGCACCCATAGAAAACTTTAGAACTTTTGAAGAAATAAAGTACATGAAAAGTGACTTGGGCGAGCTAAATGCAAGTAAGGCATATAACTTATCTTATAAGTTAAAACGGGTGTAATTTTCAATCCGTAAAGAGTTACGGACCAAATTTAATATCAAATCGAAGCTATTGAAGATTTATAGGCACCCATATAAATATTTTGAAATTTTTATGACATAAAGTACCCGAAAAGGGCTTTTGGCGAGCTAGACGCATATAAGGCGTACAACTTACCATGTAAATTAAAACGGACATAGCCTTCAATCCATGAAGAGTCATAGACCAAATTTTATATCAAAACGAATCTCTTGAAGAGATCTAGGTTCTTATGATAAGTTTTTAGATTTTTCACCCAAAGAAAGAATGAAAAAGGGGCATAAAATGTGCAATCATATTTGAGCTTCTTCAATCAAACTTTCTTTATAAATTGTTGGTTTGGATGGGCCTTTATAAAGAAGGATAAGGAACCCAAAAAATACTGAAAATTACCTTGCTTGACCCTTAAAACCCTTGAACCTTACAAGAAATATCAAGCCAGGCGTGAGCTTGTGATCCTTCTCACAGACAATGCCAATTATGTTTTTGACGAATTTGGTCAGTGAGCTTATTCGCCGTATGAGAGTTCGGTATAAGATAGAGTTCGTAAGGACGAGCTGAACTCAAGCTCTGGCTACACGTCTGGCATGGTGTTTCCTGCAAGATTCAAAAAGACGGTTACAGGGGCACGCAGGGTAACCCACAGGGGACCCCTCTGACGCTCGAGTCAATATTTATCTCATGAAATACTATTAAAAGCAGGTAAATAAATACATATAAAAGATGCAAAAATTTAGCCTGAGAGAAGTAGAAGGTTGGAGTAGTTATTGCTTCAGTGAGATGACCGTGAAGGACGATGGGAGGTTGAGGCGTGGGGTGGTCTGCCTTAGACGAGGCTTGCCTTAGGGGAGAGTGGTAGAGAATAGGAATGGCAGAGAGGGGGTGCCAAAGAGAGAATGGGAGAGAGAGACAATATCCCCAATGTGAGGGGCCTCCCCCCGGGCGCCCAGCTGTTGAGCGCCCTTTGCCGGGCATCCGGGCTTTGGCTGTCCAAACTTGTGAGATTGTGGATGCCTTGCTTTGGGGTGCTCATTTCAGGCAACAGGTATTTGGGCGAGTGGATATTGGGCTAGTATTATAAGCATATAAAATACTACGCTGATATTTTAAAATATCGGGCTAGCATTATAAACACCGGTAGTCAATGCACAAATGCCAACTACCATCTTTCCTCTTTACAAGGACCACTGGAGAGGCAAACGGGGACGAGCTATTTTGAATTATTCTAGCATCTAACATCTCTTGAGTCAACTTTTCAATCACATCCTTTTGAAAAGTTGGGTAACGGAACGGCTGAAGGTTAACCGGGTTACTTCCCTCTTTTAACAGAATATGATGGTCAAAACCGGGCCAAAACAGTGGTAACTGTTCGAATTCGACAAATAAATCCCCATACTCTAGCAAGAGCTCTTCTAACTCAATATTATTCTCGGACTCAGGCGCATTAGAAAGCTGGACAACAAAGGCAGTAGCATTCATAGTGTTGTCCACTTGCAGCGCAAACAAGGATGCTGCAGGAGCAGAAATTTGACTTAGAGAAGACCCTGAGATGGTTATGAGGTGATCATTTGGTGTCCCACGCAGCTTGCCCAAGCCACTCAACATCCATAATGAGCTCACGAAAGTCCCATTGTACCTTCCCAGGTGTTTGTAATCATTGGATGCCTAACACCATATGACATCCGGATAGAGGAATAACAAGGAAATTCGAGATGAATTTGACATCCTTCATACGCCATTTTAGGTCATGGCCTAATCCGGCACATATAAGTTATTTTCCCTCAGCCACGGTCACAGAGCGGCGCTTTGTCTCATCCACTACACACTTCAATTGTTGAGCAGTAAAAAGATCAATAAAGTTGTGGGTACTACCACTGTCAATAAGTATACTAAGAGTTCGCTTCTCATATTTGCCAAGGATTCTTATAGTATGACATTGAGCAATTACCTCAAGCGTGTGAATTGAAATCATGGATCGGGTCGGGATCCAACTCCGGCTCAGTTACAACATCAACCGTAATTTCTTTTGCCTCATCTCCCACCTCAACAACTATGTATACTTGCACCCTCTTTTTTATTAGACAATTATGTCCTGAGGTAAAACGTTCATGACAATAGAAGCAAAGATTCTTAGCTCGAAGCTCCTCAACCTCTTTCTCAGTTAAGGCTCTTTGACTTCTCATTGCGTTCTTTTAGTGGTTTGGGAATGTGTTTGAGCTTTGGGGCCGGGGGGTCAAAGTGGGGCTAGGTATGATCGAGAACCATTTGTTAGCGTTAATCGGGCTATCATGTGACAAATTCAAAGGGACCGGGAGGAGGGGGCTGTTTTACTAGGGCTTCTACCTGCTCCTTGAACCCAGTGAGTGCAATTTTGCTCTTGTAAGTAAGCTAATACAATGGTATCCTGTAGGGTCATAGGTTTAAACAACCGAACCCATCCCGCTAACTCCACCTTCAATCCTCCCAAGAACATGCTAATTTGTTGCGCCTCGCTCAACCCACAACGACTAATGAGCTCAAACCTACTCAAATACTACCTAACTCACCCGTGTGCTTCAACTGACTTAATTCGGCTAAGGGATCGCCATTATTATCCGAAAATGGCCTCATATCTTGTTCGCATAAGGTCCCTATGGTATGGTACTACCGTGTGGCCATGCGCATATATGAGCACGGTGCCATGCCAATGCATCGTCTTCAAGGGCAACACAAGCTAGCATCACTTTACACTCCTTAGGTTTTATATCCATAATAAAATACTGCTCGCATTTATACAACCATCCCCTAACATCTCTACCATCAAAATGAGGAAATTCGATTTTAGTAACACGAGTAGGGAAGTGATAGTTACCATCTCCTAGCTCATTAGTTTTGGGCATGACAATTTCAGTATGAGGTTGAGAAGTTTGACCTATCGGAGTTGCCGGAAAGTGTTTGCCACCATCAGAAGCACGAGATTCAAGGGTGGGAGCTCGATCTGGGATTCGAGTACCCCAAACACTGAGGGCCCCTTGCAAATCACTGCTAATATTTGACCCCATTTTAATCGACAACCACTAAATCGATCGCTGAAATCCATCCATGGTCTGCGTGTTTTGAGTGAGCTGGGCCTCAAGTGCGTCTTGCTGATTAGTGAAAACTGCTCGGAGCTCATCCTGTTGCGCCGTCAATGAATCTCGCAGACCATCTTGTTGTGTAGTAAGAGTAGCCCTCAAATTCTCCTCCATTTCTCTTATGGCAGCGTGGGAACGCGTATTATCCGCCATTGGATCCAAGCCAAGGAAGGAGAGGCTCTGATACCAATTGTTGCAATCAAGAACTCAAAGCCTTTTAAAAATCAGAATCAATCCAATGCCACACGCAAAGAACATTGTATTTATGTATATCTATATATAAGTATAGTATAATCAATTACAAGTAATATAGTATGTGTATAAGAGAAAGAAGGCAGAAACAATAGAAAACAGGGGAAGGGGGATACAGGTTTAGAAGAAGAGAGAGAGAGAGAGAGAGAGAGAGCAAATACATGATTCATCAACAACCATCTCTCTCTACAAGGCTCCTTATTTACTAATGTTAAAATGAGCCTAAACCTAATTAAGACCTCACTAATACAATGCTAACCCACTCGAGTTGACGTAGCTGGAGCTAACGTGGCAATGTTGGGGGTCCGCAATCGCAACATATTTATATAAATAATTTAAACATTACTAAATATAATAAAATGCATAGTAGATTGGTTAAAAAAAATGCACCGAATCTATTTCCAAGAAATCATGAGTGAATACCTCATTATCCCTTCGCCTCTTTTTTGTTTGAGGTGAAAACCACATTCTAGGAAGAGGTTTTCCCCTTTTTGTTGTTTCGCTCGTCTTTTGGTACGGAAAAGGTTTTCCATGAAATGAGGGAAAATGACTTCCCCGTCAAAACGGGGAAGTCATGATTATATATACATACACACACACACAAAATAGACCTAGTGCCTCTAGAGCTCCCGCATAAGGGGGTCTAGCAGAGGTGGATGTACGCAGGCTTACCCCTTCAGGGTGTAACCCTGCTGAAAGGCTGCTTTCAAGAACCCCCAACCTTATAGGGTTGGCAACACGAGGACTTCCCAATAGGTCACCCAAGTGCCTGGTAAATAAACCCTTGCGGTAATCATCATGCAAATCTAGATCGAATTGAAATAAACTAGACTAGATTGTAGACATTTAACGTCACAATATCGGACAAGAATTAGACCGAACAATTAAAAGTAGTTTGGATGTTACTTTGCTACTAGTTGCAATAGAACAATTTTAATCAAGTTGAATTGTTATATAATATTATACAAGAAAATTATCTAGGTGCCATAATATTCTAGCATTTATTACATAAGTACTATAATATTTCAGTAATATAAAATAATATACCCTAAAATTTAAAAGTTTTCTCATGAATTAGGTATCTTTTGCCAAAATTTAGTAGATTTTAAATGAAAACAATAATATATATGTATCCTTTATCATAATACGATAATTTCTTTTGTCAGAAAATACTAACATGACACTTTTTATTTATTTATAATATATAAGTAATTTTCGTTAGAGTATGAATAATTTTTTGATAATATGATCATAATTTATCAGTTTTTTAGCATAAATTAGCCAAATTTTAACACAGTATATACATAAGTGATATAAAATTTTTTATCTCAGGGCAATTCATTGTATATATTAAAATGACAGAGTATTTAAATGATAAATGCTCAAATTTTAAAATGCCTAAGAAATAATTTTTGTAATTTATACAGCTTTGATAGTTATTTTTTTTGTTTTTGTTACTTCATATATGTTGTATTGTTATTTATGTTGTCCTATAACAAGATATAAAATAATTGGTGAAAAATAATTTTTTTAAAACATACAAGAAGATATCACAATGGAGAATTAAGTTTTTATTTGGAACAAATAACGGAAAAGCCCATTCGGAATTTATATGTTATTGAAAAATCTTTTGTAAAGAAAAATCAATTCATAAAAAATAAACGGAGCCTTTGTTTGCTCTGTTTTCCCGCCAAATTTCTACCCACGCGTAATAAAAGAGTAACTGTAAAAATTCATCTTTCTTAATCAGTGTAAATTTTCTTAAATTTTTTGAAAATAGCTTTAAGAATTTACGAGTGTATATAACATCATTATTATCCCTTCGTTTGCTCTTTTTTCCCGCTTAAAAAGAAAAAAAAAACTGTAAAAAATGCCTCGAATTTCATATAACTTCACCAGAATTGGCGCCAAATTCGTTTCCTTTTACAAACAAAAACCCTTCATTTCCATTTCATTTCATCATCATCCAGGGTTTCTTTCTGCAAACCCTAAAATCTCTCTCTCTCTTTCTCTACGTTGAAAATGTATCTCGAAGAGCAAGAAAAAGCATCAAACAACTTCGTTGATTACACCGACGATGTTCTCTCTCATCCTATCACCGTCAATCGCACTGTCACCAGCACCGGCGGTGCGAGAATAGCCGTGGAAAATAGACAAGTTTCGAAGGAGCTTGAAATAGGAGAATCGGTAAGCGAAGTTGTTGTTGCGAATGATGATGTGACGTTTGATAGTGTAGTGGCTGAGACCCCTATGGAGTCTCAGAATGGTGAATTTACGGATAGTATTGTACCTGAGACACCTATGGAGTCTCAGAATGGTGAATTTATAGATGGGTCGAATTCGATTGTGGAAATGAAAGGAGAATCAGAGGTTAAAATTAGTATGGAAAAAGGAGTCCTTGTGGAAATGAAGAAGGAATCTGATGAGAAATATGTTGTGAATGATGATGAAATGTTTGATAGTATTGTACCTAAGACCGCTATGGAGTCTCAGAATGGTGAATTTATTGATGGATTGAGTTCGATTGCGGAAACAGAAGAAGAGTCCGAGGTTAAATCTAGTATAGAAAAGCCAGTGATTGTGGAAATGAAGGAGGAATGTGATGATATGATAGTGAAAAAGGAGGAATCTAATGAGAAATTTGATGTTTTAGAGTTTAGAATGGAAAACCAGAAACCCGAGGAATTTGTGATTGAAGGGTCTAAGACTGAAATCAAAGTCAAGGAAGAACCTTTTGTGGGTTCTAAGAGGAAAGTTGATTGTTTGAAGAAGATGAATGACGGGAAAAAGGAAAGTGAAATAGAAGAAAAGAGGAGAAATGGGCCAATTGGGTTAAAAGATGGGGAGTTTCCTGAAGAAAAGAAGCTAGAAACGGAGATATTACCTGATGGGTGCAAGAAAATTGTGAACGTGGAGGAATCTGATGATAAATTTGATGTTTTAGGGTTTAGAATGGAAACCAAGAAAGCTGAGGAATTTGTGTTTGAAAGGTCTAAAACTGAAATTAAAGTAAAGGAAGAACCTTTTGTGGGTTCCAATAGGAAAAGTGATTGTTTGAAGAAGATGAATGATGGGAAAAAGGAAAGTAGCATAGAAGAAAAGAGGAGAAATAGGCCAGTCGGGTTAGAAGATGGGGATTTTCCCGAAGAAGCAGATTGGTTGCCAATTGGGGATGGAATAGTGGAAGCGCAATCGACAACAAGAGGGAGGAAACTGGAGATGCATGAGATTGTTGATTTGAAGTTTCCTCTTTTGCGTTCGTCTTCTTGGATTGTTCGTTTTGGGACCAAGCGATCTGGGGAGGTACCTTTGGCTTTTATTATTTGCTCAAAAAGTTTGTCCTGGCTTTAATTCTCTGTTTTTCAACAACAAAAGCAATAATCCCAGTGCCACAAGTTACCGCCAGAGCAAGGTGATACAATAAAGGAAGGCTGTGTTCGAGGGCCTCCAACCCTAAAAAGCATAAAACCAAATGGGACGTAAATCAATAGTAAAGTAAAAATTCACAAAGCACAAAGCAAAAATCTCTATTTTTCAAAAGGAAACATTTTTGGAGTGTTGCAATAAGTTATTTTAAAAGTTTAAGCCATTAGGTGAAGTCTCAACACTGGTTTTATAGTTCAAGGCTTAGGTTTGAAATATGAATAGTGCACATTCTGACTTTATTTTTTATGTTGAATTTATTAATATTAAAAGCTTGGGATTCAAACTTGCAATTTTTGGTCAGAAACATGTTGATGCCACGTTATCCAAAATTTTAAGCTTTTTGGTAGAGGCACTTGAATATATTTATTGTCTAACAGTGTAACAATTCATTCAAGCTTTCATCCTACAGTTTAAGCCTTTTGTAATAGTTGATTCTTTGATATATTAGGAAATCTTACGTCCTAAACCCATTAGATTTTGACTTCATTATCAATATATTTTCATGTAAAGTATATGGTGAGTTTGTGCATTGTCCGTGCTTCAAGCCAATGAGCATTCATAACAGGTGCTATCACATAAACCCATACCATTCTAAGCGCTCAAGTAACAACTTAAACTTTTAACTAGCTGGCTCTTTAAACTATAGAAATGATAAATTGGTTCACCTAGAAACAAAACGTATCTAATCAGTTATATGAAGGAAGACTTCAAGAAGTATCAGAAATATTTTCCAACGGTTGATATTATGAGAATACCATGCAGTCCTGTAAAGTCCCGGGAAACAACTCATTTCAAGCATGTTTTGTCAAAAAGTATAGCGTTGAGAAAATAAGTAACGATACATAAAATAAGATATTTCTTAGTGTACGATGCTAAGTAGTATAAACTTTTTTAGAAAAACTAAGAAATAAATAATATATGTGCCAGCATTGTGTCTCAACACTTCTTATTAGAATTTATAAATAATTAACTTCAGAAATATTTGCTCCAAACAAATAATGCTGTTCATTTCTAATGATGTTGTCATACATGTTTAAGATTGGTAGGTTGCCAATGGATTGGTCAAAGTGTCTGATCCCTCTTGTGAGTTCCTCCAAAGTTAAAGTTCGTGGTAGATATCTTGACGATCCAACAAATCTTTATTTCAATCAGAACATAATGCTGTCCCTCAGGTAAATTCTCAAAGAAAAAGTTTCTAGCTGCTTTTGCTAATCTTTGTAGTTGAGCCAATTTGACTTAGCTCAAAGTCGAAATGAGCTCAGCTTTTTAGCTAAATAACAAGTAGATTGGCAAGCTAGCGACTTATTTACCTCCAGGTTATATATCTGATTTTGCAGGTGCTATTTTCACAAATCAGTGCCAACCAGTGGTGACAAAATTTCATGGAGGCTCGACGGCATATCTGGCATTGAACCTTACTGGAATCCCCTACTCAACCTTTTTCGCTTGCTTAAGATTAAGCCATTTCAAGAGGTCGGCGTACTTTTTTTCTGTGCCACGTGGGGATTGTCAATGAGTTGAGTTGAACCCGCCCTTGTCATGCCTGAGTTTCATCAAATTTTTCCTCAACTTGTACTCAACACCGAGCTTGTTTAACCATAAGATTTTGATATCAAGCTTAGCTCATCATGAGCTTGAGCTTAGTTGACGTTAAACTCAGTTAGGCAAACTTGACTCCAGTTTTCTTTTGTTTAAACTCAGTTAGCTTTGAGCTCTACTCATTTAGCCTCATTTATGCTTGGGCTTCATTCATTATGGCTTGAACTTGGCTCGCTAAGGTACTTTTAAGTTCATAATTTAGGTTAAGTTGGTCATTTAGACATGCAAGTCACTAAGTTTGAGCTTTATCAGCTGGAGTTTGACTTCTTTAACTAAATGACCTAGCTGAACTAAGCTTGTGCTTGAAGTGAGCTGAGAGTTTCAAGTTAACAAAGAGTAGAATTAGTAAGGATTTGCAAGTTGGCTTGGCTCATTTACATTCTCAATGAGAAATGCACTATGTACTCAAATGGCTATCTAAATTTCTTATTGAAAGATTTTTCTCATTTGATCCTGTCAATCTTTCTGATGCAGCTTGTGTCTTTTTATGGTTACAGGCTGAATGTATACCTAAAGAACTTGAATCGCAGAAGCGCTCTCTAAGTCTGCAGGTTGGTCTTTTAACAAGTATTCATTATTCACACGTATGCAATCTGAATGCTCAATTCAGCACCCAATGCTGAACACAGATAATAATAATTTCACTGAGTATGTGAATTAAGTACATTTTTTGTGTATACATAGGGTTACTTTTTAATTAATTGTAGTTAGATTAACTGCTTGAATTTTCTGTGGTTATTGATGCAAAACATCTGCCTGAGTGCTTGAATTGGCCTGTATCATGTAGTAAAATAATCATTAAGGTCAGCGCCCTATCATTATATGATTATATGCTTATATGCTTTCTTGTTTATTTGTTTACTTGCTTACACTCATACTTGCTTAGCATGATATCTATGCTATACTTTACATGCTCTCCTTACAGGCTCTTCAGAACTATCATCTATCTATCAGGTTAGGGGTCCTCGGAAACAGCCTCTCGTTAGGGTCTCACCCTGATGGGGTAAGGCTGCGTATATCCTAACCCCCAAGGCCCTGCGCAAGCGGGAGCCCTTGAGGCATTGGGATTGTTGTTGTTGTTGTTGTTGTAGGTCAGGGCCCTATCAAAGTCACTACATTTAAATCCTTTCATCTCAATTTCATTTAGGGTGTGTTTACTTGTATAACATTCTCAATTTTTTAAGAAAATTTTGCAGATCCTCAAAAACAGTCTCTCATCAGGGTGAAACCCTGATGGGGTAAGACTGTGTACATCCTACCCCTCCTAGACCCTGCATAAGCGGGAGCTCTTGAGGCATTGAGAATGTTATTGTTGTTGTTGTTGGAGTTGTTTTAGGAAAATGTGTTCAAAAATCCAAACTTTCGAATTCTCTGGAAAAAGCAAAATTTCAAGTTTTTATTATGTAATTGGGGGATTGTTTTTTCCGTATTGTTTAAATCTTTTGCGGTTTTTCAACTTATTGCAATGGTCAAAACAGGGTCAAACTGAAATAGCAGCGGCAAGGCCAGTGCAGAAGAGAAGGACGAGTGGGCCACAACTTACTGAAAACAACGATGAGCAATCCATATCTGAATCCACTTTGAACAAGATTGTTGGCGTTGCCGAGATTTATGACTTAGAGGTAATGCCGCCCTAATGCTTGGTTCTCGGTTGATCGACTTGGGTTGGGTTTAAGTCATTTTGGGTTCACGTCATTTTGGTTTCATAATCACGAGATTTCTAATTTGGACCCTTAATTTCTGGGTTCAGGTAATTTTTTGTCCTGGCTATTTTGGGTCTGGGATCATGGGTTGTTTGACTCGGTCCTTAAATGTTTGGGCTTGGTCATTTTGGGTTCCCGTTTGAGTCATGGAATGCTTGACCCAAACCTCAAGTTATAAAGTTTGTCACTTTAGGTTTAAGTTGGGTCCTGGAATGCTTTACCTCTATCCTAAAAACTTATTCGTTTTCTTCCTTGAAAATACTTGGGGTTATGTAGAACTTTTAATATGTAATATTGAGAAACGTAACTTTTGCAATTATAATTAGGTTTTTTCATACAAATTTTCAATCAAAATTTGAGTAGTAAATCTAGTATGCAATTAACTTGCTAATAGTTATCACAACTTTGCTAATTATAGGTCATGCTTCAAGTTTATATCATCGCTTACATAGACTTGTAGTGAACAAATGTGTTCATAAGGAAATGAGTGTTGTAACGAAAACCCAGAAACATAAGATACAAGTGTTTTAACCGTTACATTATCAATGCCTAGTCTAAATATAAGCATTTCCTATATAAAACCTTACAACGGATAGGTTGGGTAGCTTAGGATCGGGTCACTTTATGTTTGGGTTGACATAAAATCGCGTCAAATGTTTATAGGTCTACTGAACATAATAGTTTAGACAATTTCTGACGAAGATCCGCATTCCAAAATGAACAGGAAATGGAACCCCCCAACACCCTTATGTGTGACTTAAGACCATACCAGAAGCAAGCTCTCTACTGGATGTGCAGACTGGAAAGTAAAGAGGAGGCTGCATATACTCTCCATCCATATTATGCAGAATACCGGATCTGCAATAGGTATAAGCTTTTTCGGGCTCTAGGCATGATCCAAATAGTTCGTATGTGATTTTCACTTATAAGCATGCACCCACATGATGTTCTATATTAAAACTTATTGGCAGTATGTAGAGTAATCCAATAGTTTTATATATTAATTTCCTTTTTATTATAATTTTATATGAAGGTCAATAACTCTATTACGGAGATTGATAAGTTGTTGATCTTGGCAAGATCACAAACCCTACTACAACGAAGCCTCACCACTTTGCTACGTTAAGCCAAGGATACAGAATAACTCTTTAATCTCATACTGAGAATTAAAAGAGAACACCCAATTTGATTGAGAACTTTTAATCGAAAATATCGTTAATGAATGAATAAGGAACATACCCGGTGCCTCAAGGGCTCCCGCCTACGCAGGGTCTGGGGGGCGCTGATGTACGCAGCCTTCCCCCTTTAGGGTGTTAACCTGAAGAGAGGCTGTTTCCCTACGCACCCAACCTGAGGGTGAGGACTTCCCAGGAGGTCACCCATCCTGATACTACTCTCGCCCAAGTACGCTTAACTTCGGAGTTCTAATGGGATTCGGTGACGGCGTGTTGGTTCCCTCTTCAGGGTGTTGATAAATGAATGAAAAGGTAAAATTGAGCCTCTATATATAGAGGACTAGAGAGATAGCAAATTATATAAACAACCCTAGAGTAATAATAAAAGGGAATGTAACTCTAGGGTATTTGCCTAATACGGAGATACGCTTACATATGGGGAAGTATACTTAAATAAATATTAAAGCTCTAAATTAAAATTCAAATTACTTTTGGAAATTGTGCTAATAAAGACTAGGATAATAAATTAAAGCTAACTAAATAAATTGTTGTCAAACTTCAAACCATATTAGAACGTTACTAGACTTACATTTGGAATCCTCAATAGTACATGTCTTTTGACAAAACAAAGAAGGCATAAGCATGGAACCAAAGTGGTGCCGAGTCATGTTTTTGGTGTTGTGGGAGTGAGTGTAACGGATGTCGCATAACTGATTGTAACTGTCTTTGAACTTTTTCGGGAATAAAAGTTTATAACTTTTGATTGAAAAGCTATGCTTTCCTTCTTTTTAATACCCTTTCATAGTTTTAAACAAGTAAACACATTTTTAAGCATATATGTGCAGAAGACCATGTTATCTGCTTTTATTTGAAATCATGGCCATTATCCCTCAAACTGAAGTATAAACAAGAAAAAGTTGTTTTGATTAAGTACTACCGTGTCATACAGGAAAGCAATATATGTGAACACATTCTCAGGTGAAGCAACTATGAAAATGCCAACAGCAACTGATTCAGCAAGAGGAGGAGTAAGTATCTGTGGACTTCTGTGTGATAGCTAGTTTGCAAAATTTTCTCGTTTTTCTAAGAAAAATTTTCAACCTCTGTTATTTCGGAAACATTCAAAAGCCATTTTAAAAATTCCTGAGAAAGCAAGACTATAAAGTTTTGTTCTCTTTGTACCAAAATCGGAAAACTTCTTTCCTTATTTTTCCAAAGTTTCCTTTGAGATCAAGGTAGTCATTTTCCTATGTTCACTAAAATTTTCAACTGTGTTCTAGTTTTTACTTTTTATAAAAAGTACTTAGAAAAATAGAGATAGAAAACTAAGAATTTTGCCAAATGAACGAGCTATTAATGTTTATATATGTTTGCATGGACGCAAGGAATGACATCGTCATGACCCTAAACTAAGCAATCAATGGGTCAGTGACTTATAAGCCAAACAAAGAACTAATGATCATCATAGGTGAAATGCTAGGAGCATTTATCTTAAATATTCTTTATTATATAGCAAAAAATAACAACTCAAGTCAGAATGTCAAAACTTTCAAGAAACAATAAATAATCTTATATAAGGTGCTGCTAAAGTCATAGAAAGTAAACGAAAGTCTTTTAAGCTTGTAGCAACTTCAACAATGTAGAAGGTGAGTTTCTTGAACTTCTCCAACCGACTCACTACGTTTTGTTTGAAATTGGTAAAAAACAAGGTGAGCATAAAGCCTAGCAAGTAGCAAATCTGCCAACCAAAAATAAGAATCAAGCAAACTTTGTTGTACTAATATCATATCTTCAAAATTAAAAGTAGAAAACTTACTGGGAAATAAGGTATAAAGACATAGGAAGGACGTTAAATTTACACATAAGTCATATGCTTATAGGTTGTGGTTGCATATGATCCGTACATCTGGGCTCAGAATTGGCTATTTTAAATGGGTCCCCGGCCAACTTCGCGTTCAAAGGAACGTTCCATCCATTGCACTCCTAACGGAGATGGTATGATCCCCTATCGGGGGCTCAAAAATGTCTTTCCCCATTATTGTAGGGCACAACCTACAAAACAAAGCATAATATGTCCAAAATAAAAGTCATAACATAGTTGCATATCATAAATCAAATCATATTTTCGAATTACCATAAATCAAAGAAATATAACATAACTAATGTTACATATTCCACATACTTAGAAAATCATGCTTGATTCCATTTTAGTTCTCAACATGTAGAGGAATGAGTAAGTTAAAGGGAAGTATTTTTAGAGAAACTAGACAAAACCATAAAATATAGTAGTACATAGGTAAAATAAAACAATAAGCAATTTTTTGCCAAAAGGGCGGAAGAGTTAACGGAAAAGCCACTTACTTGAAGAAGTAAAGCTTTCTTGGAATCCCAAACCCAAGCTATAGAGTAGTCTTCCTATACTTGGACTCTCCTTTCCCTCAACTCTCACGCTTACGTACAAAATATGTTTTACATGATGAGTGTTTGGCTAGGAGGGTGCTATTTATAGGAGAGGAGGAGGGTAGGTGAGAGGCTAAGTGCACTTAAAGGGGGGTAAGCTAAGGGTTGCATGAGTTATGATAATAAAAAAGGTGTTATGAATTCATTTTTTTGGTAATTAGTGTGTTATGAATTCATACAAATCAAGAGTCAGAAGATCAATTCATTTTTTCCATCACTACAGGATGCAATCTGATAGGAATCGCCCTCGCCGACTTCTTTGTCCTTAGAATTTACCTCTAAATCGAACTTGTTCAGGTACTTGGCTCTTTGCAGCGGAGGCTGGGGGTCCTCGGAAACAACCTCTCTTCAGGGTAGGCCCCTGGAGGGGGAAGGCTGCGCACATATACCCCCCCAGACCCTGCTTTTGCGGGAGCCTTTTGAGGCACTGGGTTTGTTGTTGTTGTTGTACCAATAATTAGGAGGGTTACAAGAAACCAAAGGTTATCCTAATTAATTGGAAATAATTTAATAATTCCAATTCCTAAATAAAAAAAAAATCCTATTCCTTACATATATGTCACTCTTGGTCTAACTAAATGTGAGTTCTACATAAGATTTTGGCAGATGCAATGGGGCTTGGAAAGACTGTGATGGCCATTGCTCTGATACATGCAAGACTAGGCAGAGGAATCCCTGGAAGCCATGGATATGCTCCAAGGACCGGCTCATCAAGAGCTAAGGGTGGCACTCTGATAATTTGTCCTATGACTTTGCTATGTCAGTGGAAGGTGAAGTTTCTTAGCCTTTTACCTATAATTTAAGCTTTTGATATATATATATATATATATATATATATATATATATATTTATGTATGTATGTGTATGTATCTGATTTCTTGATAGTTTAACTTAAAGATTTTTGAGTTTAAATCCTAACAACCTTAGTACTAATGATATTACAACAGAAAACTAATAGGGATAAGCTGAGGGGGCATGTAACTATAAACCCCTTCTTGGCCTTTCACCTAATAGCTAACCTTTTGGGATAGTTGGTTCCTGTACACAGTATCGATGAATTTGCTTGGCATTAAGGGTCTGTATGGTTGAAGAGAAGATATATTCTTTTTTTTTTTTTTTTTTTTTTTTTTTTGGTTCTTAATGTACTTTTAGTTCAAAACGTTTATGTTAAGAATTTTCTTTTAACAAAAATAACTCATCATATAATTTTGTGTGAATTCCATGTTCGACCATTTAAGATTGAGGCGAGTCTTAGAATGTAAGAACTAGGACATGAAATATATTCTTTTTTTTGAAGGAAAATGTCTTTTCTTCTCCTTAAGAAGGTGTCAATTTCACTCATACAAAGGAAGACGCTTTTCATATTGTTATTCATTTATGTAAAAGTGTGATAGGAATAGGATGGGTGATCTCTTGGGAAGTCCTCACCCTTAGCTTGGGGGCACTCGGAAACAACCTGTCTTCAGGGGTAATACCTTGAAGGGGGAAGGCTGCGTACATCCGCCCTCCCAAGACCCTGCTTAGGTAGGAGCCCTTGGGGGATTGGGTATGTTGCTTCTTTTTTTTGTGATAGGAATAGGATGTAAGAACACGTATGTTCTGGAGCATCTCTAAGAAAAATTTATATGTTTAGTATGTAAAATTAGTTTTGAAAATTGACATATAGTTTTGGAGATCCTATGATATATGCCAATTGCTTCAAGAGTATATAAATGGAACTTCCTGACATATTTTATCAACGAAAGTATAATAGCTGCTTCATATCTGGGCCTTCACTTTTCATTAGTTAATATAGAAACTGTTAGATGAGGTTTTCTTCACTTTTAGAGACTCACCTTGCTCTTTTCGCAAGTCAGTAGGACTAAAGAATTGGCTCCATTTGGTTTGAAACTTGGATGAAATCCTATTCTCTCCCACTTTGATTGTTTTCTTATGAATGTGATAACAAATAATTTTGAAAGGGAATGATGCTTCCTTTGTAAGGGAGAAATTGTCTCATAGGAGATAAGTCCATTCCCTCTACTCTTAACCCTACCTCAAATATCAGACTTGTCTCACCTAACTCAACCTCAAATGTGCTGCACCACAATAAAAAGTTATGCAATGAAATCGGTCTACTTAGCCAATCTAAACAAAATTGTGAAAAAATTATCTTGTTTGAAAATATATTGATGAGAAATATCTTTTGGAAAGAAAATGTCTTCCGTTGAACAAAACAAATCCTGTGTTTGAGAGATTCTAGTTAACAAATTTGGATAGACTCTATTAGCATAAAAAGGGAGGGGAAAAGGATTTTTGTAATGGTACAACAACAACAACAATAAGCCCAGTGCCTCCAAGGGCTCCCGCAAAAGCAGGGTCTGGGGGGTAGATGTACGCAGCCTTCCCTTTTCCGGGGCTACCCTGAAGGGAGGCTGTTTCCGAGGACCCAGGACCTGAGAAGCTGGTCCGTAGCATAAAGCATGGTGACCTGGCAGCAGGAGAGCATCAAAGCATCAGTAAGGCAAAACACACGGCGAGCAAAATAAACAAACTCAAAGCAAGTCACATCAAGCAGAAATCAAATGACAAGTAGGCAAGTAGCAGCTCATGAGAGCCAGTACGCAACATAAGTGCACCAAGAGGATGACAAAGCCTAGCACTAATAAGCTAGACTACCCTACTCCTACTAGTGCATCTATTACCCCTATGCTAGCCCTCCACTGGGCCCTGGCGAGGTCTAAACCTAGTAGATGGATTGTGAGATTAGCAATAGGAGTGCTGTTTAGGCTCCGTTTGATTGGGGGAAGATGTTTTCCTCCTGGAAAATATAGCTTTCAATATATTTTATCTAAATATTTACATTTACTTCAAAATGTTTTGCACAGTTTTATTACATAATTTGGCATATAATCAGGGTGCAACACAATTTAGGTTAGAATCGCATGGGAAGAAATGTAGAGTGTGATGTTCGGGGTGAGTTTGGAGGGGGATTATGAAAGAAAATGACGTCTTTTTTGTTAAAACTTAATTTTTTATATGTGTAGGAAGATGCTTCCGCTGCAAATTATTTGTACTGTTCATTCATGTAACCAAATATTAACAATGAAGCAATATAGGACTTGTCAACCAAACAAAGCCTTGATTGTGTGTCACGTCTTAACTTGTTTTGGTGATATGTGCAGGATGAACTAGAGACTCATTCAGCATTGGATAGTTTATCAGTATTTGTTCACTATGGTGGCGACAGAACCAATGATCCATGCACTATGGCAAATCATGATGTTGTTTTAACTACATTTGGTGTCTTAAGTTCAGCCTATAAAAGTGTAAGCAACCTGGCCTGTTTACCCCTTTTTTCTTGCATGTTTGCATGTGAAATCAAATCATGGTTTATGGTAGTGTCCTTATCACAGAAGCTGGATGTGGTATATGTTATATAATAGATCATGGTGATTAGATTGGGTTTTGTAAGGAATCGCAAGTTACTTTTCACCCTTGTGTTTGCAAAATCATATAATATTGGTTGTTGTAAATTCGTGATAGCTTTAACATTGTAAATATATCTATTAATATGTTTTGATGAATACAATGCGATATATATGTGTTCGGTAAGCAGGGATGAAATTTGAATCTAAAACCTTTTATCCTAGGTTCTCAACCTTGGTAGTGTTTCTACCACCGAACCACGGCCTCAGTGGCAGACATTATAAAATTATCGTTAGATAATGGCTAATTGTATAACAACTGACTCAATGCATTACGTAATGATTGTTGTGTTACACTGGATGCAAATGCAGTATGGTGAGAACAGCATATACCACAGGCTTGATTGGCGGCGTGTTGTGCTAGATGAAGCTCATCCAATCAAAGCTTGGAAAACTCTGACTGCTCAAGCTGCTTTTGCATTGTCTTCTCATTCTCGCTGGTGTCTAACAGGCACCCCTCTTCAGGTCAGTCTTGTTTCATGTATGGCCAGTTTCTATCGGGGACTCCACATATGACATTACTAACACAAAAAGAAAAAAAAAGATCTGCATTAGAGTCATAATAAAAAGCCATATTAATATATAAGACAAGTGTATTTCTCCACTATGTCAACATGTTTTGTTATGAAATCTCATTTTTGTTGGGCATTCTATGTGGAGTTTGGTCCTTTTACTATTATTTTGGTGCCTTATTTTAGGCCTAAGCCTATTTTGGATGATTAATTTGAGACAGTTGGGGTTTCCTTGTACTCCTATATATACCCCACTTTTGGTTTGAGAGAGAGGTGTAAGAATAGAAGGAACTCTCTGTAAAACTTCAAAGAAATAAAGAAATCCTTGCAACTTCATGGACGTAGCTATATTTGGCCGAACCATGTAAATCTTGTGCGTTGTTTTTTTTCTTTTCTCTTTGAAATTTTTGTTGTGCTTTTGTGGTGCATCTCCTAACAATTTTGACTTATATATTCGTTTCGAATAAATTTGGTTCACTCAGTGAGCTAGACCCAAATGCCCCGAGCAACAAATATTTGTAGGTTCTGGATGAGAGCAGGACTTAACCCTCACTTGAGAAAGTAGCTGCTGGCGCGTTTAACCCAGGCTCCCCTTCAAAATGAAGAGAGCCGTCAGAGGGACCCACAGGTTTGCCCGCGGGGGACCCTTCCGATGCCTAAGTTAGTAAAGGCATGACAATAGCATACGGTAAGTAAATAGCGTAAAGTAAACAATAATAAAAACTTATCGTATATGGAGGAGATGGGGTCCTCGGTGGTTGGTGGCCGGCGCGGGGGCCTTGTGCGCCCGATGGGAGAGGAGAGAGAGAGACTGTGGGAGACCGAGAGAGATGGTGAGAGAGAGACTCGAGGGGCCGGTGTCGGTGGGGTGGCCGAAGCTGTCCGACGAGGTCGCCGGAGAGGGCCGACACCGGTGGCCGGAGTTGTACCCGGGACCAGCCGGAGTGGAAAGAGAGAGGAGAGGGGTTTGGTATAAGTTGGAGAGAGAAAACACTTGGTTGGGCTTGGTTTAAATGGAAGAAGGCGGTTGGTATTTATAGATGGGATAGGTGGACGGTAGAGGGGTGAGAGGAGGTGGACGGTAATGGTCAGGCAGTAGTGGTACCGCGGTGGTCAGGTGGTAATGGTCGGGCGGTGGTCAGGCGGTAGAGAAGGAGAGAGAGGACTGTAGATGAGGAGGAGAGAAGGGAAGGGCTGTACCGGTAGAAAGGGGCGGGACCGATGTGGGTCGGGTGGTACCGGTGTGGGTCAGGCGGTAGGGGTGAGGGTGAGAGGTAGGCGGTGTTTGGGTTGTGGCGGTACCGGTAAGGGAAGGGTGGTACCGATGGTGACGGCAATGGCTGGATTGTTGGACTGGTGTGGTGGAGAGAGAGGGAGGCGGTAGGGGAGAGAGAGGGTGAGATGGTGGGCGGTATCGTGTGGCACCCTTGGCCGGCTGTAGGAGAGAGAGAGTGAGATGGTGGGCGGTGGAGGTGGAGGTGATGGAGGATTGGATGAGAGAAGGAGGAAAGAGAAGAAGATGGGAGTGAGGAGAGAGGAGAGAGGAGAGAAAAAAAGGTGGTGTGGGGGTGTACGGTGAGGGGAGAGATGAGATGGGTTTGTCCTTTGTTTTTTGTCCTTTTGTGTTTGTATTTTACTTAATTTAAACTTATTATTTTGTTATCCTATTTTAATATTTATCTGGTTATTTTTATTGTTAACAGTTAGCCCCCCACTCCATGGGTGAATGGGGACCTATTCACATTCAGCTGTGGAGTGTATAACATCCAAATGCTCTGCCAATATGCGTACTATCAAGATTTTGTTGATGAATGAGGAATTCTATAGGCGTTAACATGGTTCTTTTAAGTGAACATCGTTCTGACTTATCCATTCCTAGCTTCATTGTTGTTTGGGATGCTGTAGGGATTTGTTTTAAGGCTTAGAAGACTTGAGCCTTTTAAGGATCACGTTTGCTGGTGTTTCCCATGGCAGGGTATTGAAGGATGCTTATAATTGTTTGTGTGAGTAGTTAATGTGGGCGTTGCTCCTTTTAATTTGCTAATTCTTAGCATAGCCTTTAGAAATTGTATTCTTGATTGGAGGCATTATTCATGGTTGAGCAACGGTTATTTGAAGACATTGCTCGGCCTAACTTTTGGCACGATCACTTGGAGCTGCTAATTTGAGGCTTTGTCAAGTTTTGGCTGTTGAGCCAGGCTATGTTTAACTATGTATTTGGCCTCCTGATTCTTACATATAAGTTGAGGTGGAATGCACTGTGAATACTTTTAATTCATAGTTTCCAGCGGTAGGCTGGGTTGGAGCATATTGTGAATACTTGTAACTCCTAGCCCTCAGCCGTGGGCTGGGTTGGAGCGTATTGTAAATATTTTTAATTCCTAGCCCCCAGCCGTAGGCTGGGTTGGAGTGTATTGTGAATATTTTAACTCCTAGCCCCCAGTCGTGGGTTGGGTTGGAGCGTATTGTGAATATTTTTAACTCCTAGCCCCCAGATGTGGGCTGGATTGGAGTGTATTCTGTTTCGTAATTTGTCGGATGGAGCGTAAATCGTGCTCCAATACGGGTTGGAGCAGAACAACCGCTTGCCTTGATGTTAGGTGGGACACAAATAACTGCAAGCTCTCATGTTATATGAGAGTTACGACGCTCGAATACTCCGTGCTCCTATTTCAATTGGAGCAAAAACAACGCCAGCCCTCTGTGCAGGAGGGGACCCAAGATAACCGCAGGCTCTCACGTTATATGAGAGTTACCATGCCCGAATACTCCGTGCTCCCATTTCAATTGTAGCAAAAACAACGCCAGCCCCCTGTGCGGGAGGGGACCCAAGATAACCGCGGGTTCTCACGTTATATGAGAGTTACCACGTCCGAATACTCCGTGCTCCCATTTCAATTGGAGCAAAAACAACCACTAGCCCCCTGTGCGGGAGGGGACCCAAGATAACCGCAGGCTCTCACGTTAGGTGAGAGTTACCGCGTCCGAATACTCCGTGCTCCCATTTCAATTGGAGCAAAAACAACCGCTAGCCCCCTGTGCTGGAGGGGACCTAAGATAACTGCAGGCTCTCACGTTAGGTGAGAGTTACCACGCTTGAATACTCCGTGCTTCCATTTCAATTGAAACAAAAACAACTCCAGCCCCCTGTGCGGGAGGGGAACCAAGATAACCGCAGGCTTTCACGTTAGGCGAGAGTTACCGCGCCCGAATACTCCATGCTCCCATTTCAATTGGAGCAAAAACAACCGCTAGCCCCTTGTGCGGGAGGGGACCCAAGATAACCGCAGGCTCTCACGTTAGGTGAGAGTTAACGCTCCCGAATACTTCGTGCTCCCATTTCAATTGGAGCAAAAACAACCGCCAGCCCCTTGTGCGGGAGGGGACACAAGATAACCGCAGGCTCTCACGTTAGGTGAGAGTTACCGCGCCCGAATACTCTGTACTCCCATTTCAATTGGAGCAAAAACAACGCTAGCCCCCTGTGCTGGAGGGGACCCAAGGTAACCACAGGCTCTCACGTTAGGTGAGAGTTACCACTCTCGAATACTCTGTGCTCCCATTTTAATTGGAGCAAAAACAACCGCCAGCCCCCTGTGTGGGAGGGGACCCAAGATAACAGCAGGCTCTCACGTTAGGTGAGAGTTACAGCGCCCGAATACTCCGTGCTCCCATTTCAATTGGAGCAAAACCAACCGTCAGCCCCCTGTGCTGGAGGGGACCCAGGATAACCGCAGGCTCTCACGTTAGGTGAGAGTTACCACGCCCAAATACTCCGTGCTCCCATTTCAATTGGAGCAAAAACAACCGCTAGCCCCCTGTGCAGGAGGGGACGCAAGATAACCGCAGGCTCTCATGTTAGGTGAGAGTTACTGCGCCTGAATACTTCGTGCTCCCATTTCAATTGGAGCAAAAACAACCGCCAGCCCCCTGTGCGGGAGGGGACCCAAGATAATCGTAGGCTCTCACGTTAGGTGAGAGTTACTGTGCCCGAATACTCTGTGCCCCTATTTCAATTGGAGCAAAAACAACCATCAGCCCCCTGTGTGTGAGGGAACCTATGACGACCGCGGGCTCTCACGTTAGGTGAGAGTTACCGCGAATAACAACTTCAGCCCCCCCAACCCCCTGTCTGGAGCTGGGTTAATATGGATCACATAAGGGATGTCAACCACGTAGTTCATATACGGAACGTAAATCATACATTTCACATATATCACATAGAAGCGTTAAGCCCCAGCCCCCGGCTAGCGACTGGGTTGAACATAAATCACATAATTTACGTATATCACATAGAAGAGTTAAGCTCCCAGCCCCTGGCTAGGGACTGGGTTAAACATAAATCACATAATTCACGTATATCACATAAAAGAGTTAAGCCCCCAGCCCCTGGCTAGGGACTGGGTTAAACATAAATTATATGGGCAAACATACCTGCCTGAGAAGGGCTTACGGCTCGACTAAATATGGCCTGCCTGAGGAAGGCTTACGGCTTGATTGAATATCGCCTGCCTAAGAAGGCTTGCGGCTCAAATGAATATCGCCAGCCTGTGAAGGGCTTATGGCTAGAATGTGATGATATTGAGAAGGGCCCAAGGTAGCCGATTCTGGTATGTGATTGTTGAGTAGCTTCTTTCGATCAAGCGGTCACCATTTTACCCAACATATGAACTTGCTGATGATGAGCTTATACTTGAAACCCTGCAATCTTTTCAACTAGATAAAAAATTGTTTAGGGTATATGAAGTGGTCTCTCTTAATATCAGTTCGTATTCTTCATCTACTAAGACAAAGGTTTACAACAAGACTCATACCAAGGATATGTTAATTTTTATTCTCTTTATGATTATCATTATTATTATTATTATTATTTTTTTTTTTTGCTATTCAAATTACTTTAACAAGGTGTTGTCTCATAGGTTGATAGTTATGTGCGAGTTTGGTCATATATAATTGGATGTTTATATAATAGTGACAAATTTTAATTTGTTCCGAATAGTTTCGGTACTAACGAATATAAGACGGGATTTACAACCTAGCATAGTCAAATCATTTATATTATTTCAAAATGGGTCAATTATAAAAGAGTTTTGGCTTAAATAGATGGCAAAATTATAGTTTTTCGTTAGATTATTGATTTAACTTGTGACACCCCTTTTTTATATTTAAACTAACTCAAGTAGAAAATTTGAGCAACATGTTTTGGCTTTATTTAGAAAGGGGTAAAATATACATTTGAGGAGAAACACTAGTACTTAATAGAGTAAGCAAAATTTAATAAATATAGCAACAATCCTTAGATGAATTTGTGTTTATGGGTTCCTGACATAGCTAATGTAGAAATTAATAAACAGTTAATAGTGTAAATATTTATGATTGTGTAAATAATGTATTAAGGATTGTTAAGAAAGTTAATCAAACAACAAGTTGCCTAAGTCAGTAATCACTTTCAGATGTATTAGTAAATAATTGAAATTTACAAGTGAACAATCACATAGAGTTTTATTATACTCTCCTCTGCTTTTTCCCAAAGTCTTTTTTTTTTTAATTTGAAAAACTCATAGTAATTTTAGTCAATTATTGAAAAATATTAGATTGGAATTATATAGCAAACGAAATACATTCCGAGGATTGCAGCAGAAGTTAGCCTAAAAATTGATCAAAAAATTTCATAAACAATTTCTGAAAAACAAAATAGTTCAAACATTACTACAACTTTACCATGAAAAACTTGCTAAAATAAGTTGTATATTTTTTGTAAAATTACAGTAAAAATATATGCCAAAATAATCGTATTTAATTATTGTAATTTTGAAGTACCAAATTTCTAGTTGTATGAACAATACTATAAATGTTTGTATTAGACAAAGTTAGACAAATACTCAAACTTTATTTTAGAGACTCTAAACTTCACATCTTATTCTTCTCCTTTTACCCCGTACCATTGTTAACTGGTTTTTTTTTTTTTTTTGCCACGATTTTTTTTGAAATTTAGAAATAAAACTTGCCTCAAATTTACTGACAATTTAGATCTAAAATCCTAATTTAGAGGTATTAGAAAGCAAATAGATAGAGAAAAATTGAAACTAAAGACTTATCTGATGTTTAAACAGGTACCGTAGCCCCTAGCCTTGTGAGGGTCTTAGGTGTTTTGCACAGGACACCAAGTTAAACGCTAGCAAGCTATCTTTCCCACAGACGGCGCCTTTGTTTCGGTTAAATTTGGTTCAGTCAGTGAGCTAGACCCAAATGCCCCGAGCAACAAATATTTGTAGGTTCTGGATGAGAGCAGGACTCAACCCTCACTTGAGAAAGTAGCTGCTGGCGCGTTTAACCCAGGCTCCCCTTCAAAATGAAGAGAGCCGTCAGAGGGACCCACGAGTTTGCCCACGGGGACCCCTCCGATGCCTAAGTTAGTAAAGGCATGACAATAGCATACGGTAAGTAAATAGCGTAAAGCAAACAATAATAAATACTTATCGTATATGGAGGAGATGGGTCCTCGGTGGTCTGTGGCCCGCGCAGGGGGCCTTGTGCGCCTGGTGTGAGAGGAGAGAGAGAGACTGTAGGAGACCGAGAGAGATGGTGAGAGAGAGATTCGAGAGGCTGGTGCCGGTGGGGTGGCCGGAGTTGTACCCGGGACTGGCCGGAGTGGAAGGAGAGAGGAGAGGGGGTTGGTGTAAGTTGGAGAGAGAAAACACTTGGTTGGGCTTGGTTTAAATGGAGGAAGGGGGTTGGTATTTATAGATGGGATAGGTGGACGGTAGAGGGGTGAGAGGAGGTGGATGGTAATGGTCAGGCGGTAGTGGTACCGCGTTGGTCAGGCGGTAATGGTCGGGCGGTGGTCAAGCGGTAGAGAAGGAGAGAGAGGATGGTAGATGAGGAGGAGAGAAGGGAAGGGCGGCACTGGTGGGTCGGGTGGTACCGGTGTGGGTCAGGCGGTAGGGGTGAGGGTTAGAGGTAGGCGGTGTTTGGGTGGTGGCGGTACCGGCAAGGGAAGGGTGGTACCGATGGTGACGGTAGTGGCTGGGTTGTCGGACTAGTGTGGTGGAGAGAGAGGGAGGAGGTAGGAGAGAGAGAGGGTGAGATGGTGGGCGGTACCACTTGGTACTCGTGGCCGGCGGTAGGAGAGAGAGAGTGAGATGGTGGGCGGTAGAGGTGGAGGTGAGGGAGGACCGGATGAGAGGAGGAAAGAGAAGAAGATGGGAGTGAGGAGAGAGGAGAGAAAAAAAGGTGGGGTGGGGGTGTACGGTAAGGGGATGGATGAGATAGGTTTGTCCTTTGTTTTTTGTCTTTTTGTGTTTGTTTTTTTACTTAATTTAAACTTATTATTTTGTTATTCTATTTTAATATTTATCAGGTTATTTTTGTTGTTAACATATATGGATCTCACATCTCTACTCCTTAGCTAAGTGTTGGCCCATTGGATTTTTTTGTGGTGTCAGAGTAAGTTAAAGATTCTGGATTTCAATTGTGGGCTGTCCCTTATTATCTATCATCACGGTTGGCAAATATTAGAAGGGTGCCCTTTCCCATGGAATAAATTGAGGGTTCGTGGAAGCAATAATTTTCAAATAGACTCACAAGTGACATTACTATTGGGGATGCCACAAGCGAGTCTAATAACATAAAAGAAAAGATCAATGAATAAGAATAGTGGGCTACCGTGCCTTGCCCTAATACAAATTGATTTTGCCTTCTGTAGTATTGCAGGAATTGACCCATTGTCTTTATTTGTTTTAATTTTGTGCTGCAGAATAGTTTGGAAGATCTGTACAGTCTTTTTTGCTTCTTGAAGGTTGAACCTTGGTGTAACTGGAACTGGTACGAATAAAGTTTACACTATCTTTGTTCTGTTGGAATATGAACTTATTTTTCAGTCTTTATCTATGAGTTGCTCTTGAGATACTTAACTTCTTTACGGTATCAGAACTTGTTTAACTACGAGGTCCATAGTTTAGATTCCAATAATCCTCACTGTTACATTGACGTAATTAGTAGAAGGAATATAGTAAGTTTATGCATTGTCTATGCTTTGAATTCAACAGGCATTTTGTGAGAGTATATGTTAGAATAGGCCTTGGAGATACTCGTTTGATAAATAGAAGTAAGGCTGGAAAATAGAAGAAGGGTATTATGTTTAATAAATGCTTAACGATTACATGCTCTGGAAAAAGAATAAGAGGGAATACGAGTAGTTCATTAGATGTTAGGTTGATGCATATCCCAATTTGATTTCTGTTCCATTATTATAACATTAGTTCTTGTCAACTGTAGTTGGAGAAATACTATACAGAGGCCCTATGAGTCGGGTGATCCTAGCGGGCTAAAATATGTCAAGGCCATCTTGAGACCCTTGATGTTGAGGAGAAGCAAGGAGACGAAAGATAAAGAGGGAAGGTACTCACAGTTCTTTCTCTGTTTCTATATATTTATTCAATTTAAGTATTCATTGCAGTTATATACTTTTAGCCATAAGCAAGATAATATTAAGGGAACTTATTACTTAGATACTTTAAAGTTTGGTCATCTCTTACTTCGATACCATAACATTTCAATATACATAATAAAGTACCTTGAGGTTTCAAAATTTTATCACTTAGGTATCCTGTGTCGGAGCCTGGTGAATTTTAGTCAAAATTTGATCAAGTTCTACCATAAAATGTTGATGTGGTACATGATTACAATAATATAGATGAGTTATATTAATATTTTTAATGAAAATCTAGTGGATTATGGAAAAGCTTACTGAACTCTAGGGGAAAATATCTATATATTAGCACAATAATGTGCCATGCCAGCATTTTACGACAAAAAATGATACATTATGGTAGAAGGCACGTATATATTATTATAATTATGTTCCTTGTCAACAATTTCTAATAAAAATATATTAAATCTTGGTAAAGGATATCTAATCAATAGAGTTCTTAAACTTCAGGGTGCTTAGGTGAAGAAACTTTTAAACCTTAGGGGTTACCTAATTGTATATATTAAAAGGTCAGGATACTAGGTGATAAATCTTCAAACCTCAGGATATCTAAGTGATAACTTTAGCAATTAGTACCCAGAATTTTGGTTCTTTTATCACTTGGGTACCTTGGTTTTCAATATACAAAATAAAGTACTTTAAAATTTAAAATTTTTATCACATTTATGCGCTCTTATGAAATTTGGTGATCTGATCTAAAATTGTTGTTTGATAACATATAGTGTTACCTAGAATTCAATGCTTTTTGCAAGAAAATGCTAACGTGGCCCATGGATCTGGTAAAACTTGCCACTAGAATTCGCTGAATATTTGTTGTAACCCGGACAAGTTTCGTCAATATTACTAACATTTCATATAAGTATTGCTAGACATGCGAGACCTTAATATTTCCAGCAATTTTTTATTGGGATTTTCATAAAAGATTTCACTGGATTTGGGTGGAGGATACCAAAGTAATAAATTTTTTTAAACTTTAGGATACTTTATTTTATATATAACAACAACAGCAAACCTAGTGCCTCAAGGGTTCCCGCCTAAGCACGGTCCACCGGGGGGGTGTACACAGGCTTACCCCTCTAGGGGAAGGGAGGTTGTTTCCAGGGGCTTTCGACCTGAGAAGCATAGAATCATAAGCAAAAAGACATCAAAAAACGTAAGAGCATAAGAGCATAAGTAACCGCACAGAGCAAGCAATAGAAAGCAAAAGGCATCAAGGGTCATGAAAACAGCTCCCGCTGTGTCAAGTCAATCAAACAGGCCTACATATAAGTCTAGGGTCGCCACATCGGTTACCCTATGCTAGCCCTCCGCTAATCTCTATCTAAGGCTATCTCCTCATGTAGGCTTAGGTAGGTGAGGTCATGTCTGATCGTCTTCATCCATCTCTTCTTTGACCTGCCTCTCCCTCTCCCTGTCCTCCTGATTGTAGTATGCAGTTGTTCGCATCTCCTAATAGGGGCAGTGGTCGGTCTCCTCCTACCATGCCCAAACTACCACAGATATCGCTTCCTCAATTTAACCTCGATTGGAGCCACGCCCAATTTACTTCTTATAATGTCATTTCTGACCTTATCCTTCTTTGTGTGTCCACACATTCATCGCAACATCCTCATCTCCGCCACCTTCAGCTTCTGTATATGGTGTCATTTCATTGGCCAACACTCCGCACCATATGGCTGCCGGTTTCATTATCGTCTTATAGTATTTTTTCTTTAAGTTTAACGGAAACTTCCTAGCATAAAATACCGCAGAGGCCATCCTCCATTTAAGCCAGCATACTTTAATACGGTTGTTGACATCATTTTTGTTCTTATGCTTTATTTTATATATTGAAACATTATACCACCTACGTAGAAAATTCTCAAAATCTCAATGTCTCATAATGATAAATTTCCTACTAAATAGTTCTATGTTCATAATCTAATAATTTTTTTGTCAAGTGTATTATTTGCTTAAATTGAGTAGAATTGGAGTTGTAGGAATAGAATTGGTTTTTGAAGAATTCTCATTGTGAATGGGAAATATGATGGTGTGTTATGCAGGCTTATTTTGGAACTTCCCCCAACTGACATTAGGACCATTGTCTGCCAACAATCTGAAGCTGAGCATGACTTCTATGATGCTCTTTTTAGGCGATCTAAGGTAAAGTTATATCCTTCATCTATTTCAGAAATACTATATTACACTCGTTATATAGTTTATATATTTAATATATATATTAAAAATTATTGGCTCATAAAAGGTAAAATGACCATTTAAAATGCAAATTTGATGGTCTTTCTTAGGGTATTGTTGTACCTCCTTACCTTTTAAAAGAATTGAAATTGTTGGAAGTTACTTTTCTATTTTTAGTGATGAATATTTATTCAATTGGGTACCTAAATTACATGTGAAGCATTTTCATTTATACCTGTTGCCTGATACTGTTGCTAACAACTATAGGAATAATGTCGTAGTACATTAATTTTGTATGTTATTTATGTACTCGATATTGCTAATAGCATAAGTTCTCCTTTTAGAGATTTGTCAATTGATACTAACTTATGAACCCGAAGCTTATTCATTTATATTTTTTCGTGGTACTATCTACTAATAACTAAAAGATAATGCTATAGATCTATGCTGATTTTATACTCAATTTATGGACCTACTGTACATGAGCAAATTGTAAATTTATAGAAGATAATATTTTGACAATGATAGTTCTTTTTCTATATTTGTTAATTTCTCTTGTACAATTGTTTTTTTATTTTTAATAACAAATACTTAATTGTGCATGTAACCTATGTAAAGTATATATCTATATTTTATTGCTAAGTTGTCCCCTAGATCCACCAGAAAATTTTCTTATCCATACTAAGACATTCTAGGTTCTCACTCCATTATTATCCTAAACAAAGAAAAAAAAAAGGTTAAATAAAGAGCATTCATGAAAATCTTAATGATAAAAATAATCAAAGAATATAAGATTAAAATTTATATTTTGTGTTTAGTTAATAATAAAAATATACATATAATATTAATATAAGATCGCATAAAACCGGTTCATGGTTTATATCTCCGACTTGTAACAGTGACTATCAAAAGATAAGAAAATAAATCTTTTACATTTAATATGAACAGGTCCAGTTCGATGAGTTTTTGGCTCAAGGCAAAGTCCTTCACAATTATGCTTCCATCCTCGAGCTATTGCTTCGATTGAGGCAATGCTGCAACCATCCATTTTTAGTTATGAGGTATGAATATATGATAATTTATTTAAGGGTAAATACCTTATAAACTATCAAAAATTATTGTTTGAAATTAAAGTGACTTTTTGATTTTAATTTTACCAAACAGACCTCTTGGACCGTCATTTTGCATTATTTAGACCTGTAATATTATTCTCACTTTGTCAGAAACTAAAACTTGTGCACATCATGTGAAGTGACATGAAGAGTAACTTTGACTAAACACATGATGTCTGCATGATTTTGGTTGCTGAGGATAGAGATTTAAAGGAGTCCGGTAAACTCACAAGCTCTTGAAGTTGGACTTGGTGGCATGCAAGCAATGAGCTAAGCTTGAAGTGGAAATAATGAGCTTGATGTGCCCTAAACAAGCTAAGTTTTGATGTAATAAACTAAGTTTGAACTTAAGTAAGAGCTGAATGAAAAACTTGTTGACCCAAGCTCAAGGTCAAAGTCCTTGGTCTCAGCAAGTTTTCAGCCAAGATCAAGCTAAGCAAAATGCTTAGTATCCAAGCCTTGAGCCTGATGAGTTCAGACTTAGCTTGACGCATTTACGTCTTTAACTGAGGAAATTAAAATAAATTTCGACAAAAGTTTTAATAGGGCCATTTATAGATCACTTTGATTTCAATCAATAGTTTTTCTTGAATTACAAGGGGGGAAAAAAAATCAACATTCACTATAATCTTACATTCTAACTTTCCCCTCCCCCCTCCTCTACCCAATTCATTTGCAGGCGAAAAGATTCTCAAAACTGGGACTTTCACAAACTCGCAAAAAGGTTCCTTGAATCCCACGTCGGTTCTCCATCATCTTTTCCCTCTCCAGCTGCAGGTTATATACAAGAGGTCATAGACACCATTCAAAACGGAGATATCACAGAGTGCCCCATTTGCCTTGAATATGCTGACGACCCCGTTTTGACTCAATGCGCCCACATGATGTGCAGGTAATGTCCCTAAACGCTGCGTTGTTTCGCTACTCCAATACAAAAACCTGTATAATCGGAACAAAAATGCCTGTATCTGCAGCATTGTTAGTAACTACGCGTATAATTGGCATATTAAACTAGTATTTGTATTTGTCCTTTTAAAAAGGGTGTGTTCGTAACTATGCTTTTTTTTTTTTTTTTTTTTTGGGTAAGTGTTCGTAACTATGCATATTAAACCAGTATTTGTATTTGTCCGTTTAAAAAGGACGTTTATATATCATTGTTAGTAGTGCGGTAGAATACACATTTTTGTATAGTACACATTTTATAACACCTATCTGTGTTATTCCAAATAGAAAACAAATGATCAGTTAAAATAACAGTACTTATATCTGAATTGAGTATTTATATTCTATATTTTGCTAATTATCACTTTAAATGCCAAAATTTGATTTATCATTTTTCACTATGTAGTATGCTTCTTACCAATGCTATTATATATCACTATCAAACAAAACGCAAATCAATAGAATGACATCCCTCTCTACTATGGCAGTATTTTAGAAGTGTTACAGTATGATTGTGATCATATTTAATTTCTTTACTCAAATGTTTTATGTATACAGTCAAATAATAACAAACGTAAGAAATTCCATTTTATTTTGTACCGTGTGCAGGGAGTGTCTGCTGCGAAGCTGGCGGAACCCGGCAACTGGCACTTGCCCCCTTTGCCGGAGAACACTGCACAAAACAGAGCTCCTAGCTTGCCCATCATCAGTTGATAATGGGGTTGAATTTGATGTTGAAGAGAAATGGAAGGATTCATCCAAAGTGGCAAAGCTCCTGGAATGCTTAGAAGGTATTAGGATTTCGGGTTTGGGTGAAAAGAGCATTGTGTTCAGTCAGTGGACATCGTTCCTTGATCTCTTGGAGATTCCATTGCAGAGGAGAAAGATTGGGTTTTTGAGGTTTGATGGGCAGTTGTCTATGAAGCAAAGAGAAAGGGTCCTTAGGGAGTTCAATGAAAGCCGGGATAAAATGGTAAGCTAACCCCCAGATTTTGTCTTCTTTGTATATGGGTCTTGAGTTCCTGTTAATATTATTCTAGCAAAGATGGAGTATATGTACACCGGTTCTGCTTCACGCTTAATAATAAGTATTTATGTGAAGGGGCATCTTAAGTGCATCCCACCCCGTACGTCGAAGTTTGGTGGGAATGCACTGTAATGAAAAGCTAAATGATCATGTTACTGTTTCTGGTGAAAAAAGTATTTTGCGAAATTAATTGTGCAATTGATTGCTCCGAAGAGAGCGTCAACATTGACGCCAAGTATAATGTTTATTTTGGGCGCGGCGCTTTGCAGGAGTCAAAATTGATTATGAGCAAGGGTCTTTACCTAATACTACAGTTTTTTTAATAGTTGATTCCTTGATATAATATATGTATCCATTCGAGCATTATCACAGAGTCTCTGTCATGGTTGTGAGATAAAAACTTATCATTTTTAGTCTCTAAAGATAAATACTTCAGAAATAGTTAAAGTGGGTCTCTTACAATGGAAACATGGCTGGTATAGCATACTAATGAAAACTGAAGGTCAGGATTTGCTAGAATGTAAAACTGCTCTTAGGTTTAGTTATTTGACATAGTGTTTGAATCTATTTGATCGAGAGTTCTTGAGTTCGTACATTGAAAGCTTACATTCTTGATATTAAAATGATTTTAACATATATAATGAGATATAAATGTGTACAATTCATACGTCGAGCTTAATAAACATTTGTGAGCAGACATTAGAAAATAAATCATTTATAGGCAGTTGAACTATTAATACCCTTAAAAAGTTGGTTTCTTGTCAGGTTTTCAGAGTACAAACATCATTGGAAATCTTATCCTATGTTTCATGTCATGGTTGGATCATGTAATTTCTGTGTTCTCCGAAACTATTGTTTAATTTTGAAAGTTAATTTTGTAAATTGGGGAAAAAAAAAAAACCCCCTATTCATTATCAAAATTTGGAGCTAAGTTCATTTGCTGATCTTTTACTCTTTCATTTATCAATTCAGGTGATGTTGATGTCACTCAAAGCAGGGGGTGTAGGTCTAAACTTAACTGCTGCTTCCAATGTGTTTCTCATGGTATAATTCTGGCTTTCAATTCTTTTATCATCACATTTTTGAGTTTCCCCCTTATATAGCATGAAACTATTCTTAGATCTTTACTTAATAATTTAAGAGCATGTTATTAATATCATTTTCTATTTATAGTTTTTGGTTTTTCTAAAACTAGAAGTCAGATTTTTGAAAATACTTTTTGTTTTGTTTTTGGTTGTCTATTTCTAATTTTCACTTAAACTAGGAAGAAACTGAAAACAAAAAGCCAAAAATAAGAAAAAAATCTTTTCTAAAATATGGTTTTCAATCTCTAGAAAACAAAGTACTACAAATAAAAGGCGATACAAAATAGGCCATGGACTTTGGATAATTATTTTTTTTGGATACACTAGCAGAACATCTTTGACTAAGACCTCCTAACAATTAACGTGACATAACAAGTACAAGATAAACTTGGATACTATTCATGATTTAAGCCCAATAGACATACAAAATAGGCCTTGAATTTTGGATAGTTAGTTTTTTGATATACTAGCTGAACATCTTTGACCAAAACTTCCTAACAATTAATGTGACATAACAAATACGAGATAAACTTGGGTATTATCTATGATTTAAGCCCAATAGACATACCCATGGTGCGGATGGATCTTGTGTTGTGGGTCCACAACTAGCAGTGCTGTGGCCCCACATGCAGAGAGAGAGAGAGAGATTTTTTTTAATTTTAAATTTTAATTATTTTAAAAATTATTAAATTTATATAAAATAATTATATATATAAATTGTATTCTGACTAGAGAGAGAGATTGAGAATTTATAATTTTTGTTAAAAATATCAAATAACAACAAAAATTTAATAGATATCTAATTAATAAATAGTCAAAATACAAATTTATATATGAAAATTATTTTATATAAAATTAATAATTTTTAAAATAATTAAATTTTAAAATTAAAAAAATAACTCTCTTTCTCTCTCTGTGCATGTGGTGCCGCAACACTATTAGCTGTGGATCCATCCCCTACCCATGAGAGGGGTGCTAGAGTATAAAACTATATTTCTAGTTAGTTGAGCAGTAATTAAACTTTTGTGATAATTAGTTTTTTTGAGGACACCCAACAATTGAAATTTTGTGTTATTTGTTAGGATCCCTGGTGGAACCCTGCTGTAGAAGAGCAAGCTATCATGAGAATCCATCGCATTGGACAGAAACGAACTGTCCAAGTTAGACGATTCATTGTCAAGGTATGCATTTATTTTTGAGCCTTTACCTAACCATTAAAGCATTTAGGATATTTGATTCTTTAATGAGCTTAGTCTTGTTGATCGAGAGGTTATAAGTTTAAATCTTAACAACCGCCATTCTCAATATTTAAATAATTTCAACATAAGGTATGAGGTGGGTGTCTTATTATTATTTGTTTTTCAATAATTAGCGACAAAGTCGCAATACAAAACAAGCGACTTGAGGAGATAACCCTAGATAGAGCTGAGTGGAGGGTGTATTATAATTTCAACATTTTTTTCATACCTAAGGTATGAGGTGGGTGTATTATACTCTTTACATTTCATGCCTAATAGACATTTGTTTTTAGAGTGACAAATGTATCGTGCTATGGGTCAGTAATCCTTAATCCTAACCTAGTGCAATTAATAAACGGGTTGATTCCATTTGATCCCCCCTCCCAAAGATAGACATTGAAATCTTGCAGTAGTCAAGAGCAACAAGGGTTGTATAAATCTTGTGGATGCTATATCATGGGTTGCAATTTTTGTTTTGAATTTTCTAAGAGAACATAAATTGGGTGTAAACTATAATAATTTGTTCATTGTTTTCTACACTCATTTAATAGTCTTTTACATATAAATATATTTGTGAAAACATCTTGATGAGCAAAATATAGGTTCATTTATGCCATATGTTTCTATACTTGTCCACCGTGCCAATTAATTTTTATACTTTTGATTGTAACAATTTGATCCTTGTACAATTTAAATTTGTATCAGTCTATTTCTCAAGTAAAATTGAAAGTTGGTGATGGAATTTGTAATGATTGGTTCATTGGTGAGTTTAAATTTGATAAACAGGTGAGTTTGTATTGGGTCCTTCATATTTGACATGACAAGGTGAATTAAAATTGTGTCGTTAGTTTAACTTCTATTCACCATAAGACTGTATTGACACAATATAAATTATGTAAGGACTAAATTAATAATAATTAAACGTAGAAAGGATTAAATTGACACAATGGATAAAGTATAGAGAATTTTGGTGTGAGTGACCCTAAAATTCAATATACATGCGGTATGAAAGTCCCAAGAAAAGTATAGCTACATGATGGCCAATTGCGTAAAAGTTAGCTCAAAGTTCATTGTATAACGGTCTTGATTTGATTATGAAACAGGACACGGTGGAGGAGAGGCTGCAACAAGTACAAGCAAAGAAGCAGAATATGATAGCTGGCGCTTTAACTGATGAGGATGTTCGATCTTCCAGGCTTGAAGACCTCAAGATGCTATTCCGTTGATTATATGATAGCTGGTTTGGTTAAAATCTCCTTATTTTTGTCAAACTTAATGTTGCCAAGGATTTGGCACTTTTTTGTACGTAAAACTTCACTGGACAAGCATTATATGCATTTTGATGGCCCCCTTTCTAATGTAAATGTCCTACTTTGTCAATCTTGTTTTATATCTCATCAAGTTTAGAATATATTTGATCAAATTGTGGAAAAAATATTTTTCAGAAATCTTTTGCTTTTGTCGAAGTACGTTGTAAAAAAATATTGTGAATAACGGTATTTTTGTTTAAAACGTTTTTATTTTTTGACTTTTCGTTCTGCGTCAAAGGAGATGATATTTTTCTATTTTTGTTTTAATTTAGAAAAATAACTTTTATTTTTATTTAAAAATAATTTCCTTTCTAGGCCAAAAAATTTTGAAAATCTAAAAGTGGTTTTTTCTATTTCCAAACAAAAGCTTGGCCAAACAGGAATTTGGCCTCAAGTTTAGGATCGATGATTTTAAACATATATCTGCATAGTTTGAGGCGGGTATAATTATGGGTTGAGTTACACGTGACAGTATCCTCCTTGAGGGGTGTTTAAAAATATCCGTAGTCGAAATACCGAACCGAAGTTCCAAAATACCGACCTGAGAATGCGTTTAATCGTACAAAATTTTTCGGTTCGGTTAACCAAATTGAATAAATTTGCGGTATTTTGGGACAATAACGATTAGTGATTTTGTCCATTTCGGTTAACCAAATTACCAAAATAATATGTATCATTATATATTCTTATATGTTCGTAATATTATATTATTCATTAAGTATGCTTTTGTAGCATACAAGTGACTACTATATAATATATGAGCAACTTTATGTTTTTCTCCCCCAGTTAATCTCTTATCATAGAGTTATCATGTCTTATTGATATATTTCAAATACTAACTAAGCAATACTTTGCTGCAATCTAATATTATTAATTTGCCACATGTTAGTTAAAATGATATATTAACATTTAGTTTTTTAGAATTGGATTATAAGCTCATAATTTGTTGAGTATTCTCATGTTTAATGCATTTTTTGGACATTTAAAAACTATTAAGGAGATGGATCGTATAACATGAAAGAAGTGTATTATTTTTTCGGTTATCGGTGAATTGACAATAACCGAACTGAATCACCGATTAATTAAAAGTTGATTACCGGTCTTTTCGTTTACGGTAACGGTTAGAGATTTTTGAGTATTTTGGTTACAATTAACCGAAATCGAACCATGAACACCCCTACCCGCCATGGGTATTGAGGACATTATGATTCGATAAATGGCTCTACATGTGCTGCATTAACGTGACTATTACCGTGGGAGGTACCTTTCATCCATGCCTAGCTTAGCTGCGATCCCTGCTTGGCTTTAGAAGTTTCCTTGACATATAGCGTTTTTGTAGGCACCCCTTTTGGTACGACTAATTCAAGTGTCAATCAGATAATCCTTAGAAGAGAAAGATACAGATGGGACATTGAGGGATGACTCTTTGCTGAAAGGTTGAGGATGTTCATTTGATAAAAATGCTAGGTCATAGTGTTAAGACTATAAAAATCACCATTTTAGAATACCTAAATGATAGTTTTGCATGTCAGCAGTAGAAACCAATGGCATATTTTAGTCCAATTGTTGAATTATGACATTAACATTTTTGGCTAAAGTTCATCGGTTTTTAACAAAAGAACACCTAATTTCACAGTGAACATCTAATTTAGAATCTTCTAACAACAATTAGATTATATTACATATCAACATTTGTGACAAAAATTCACTGGTTTTTGACAAAGAGGAAATTTTTAACTATAGCTTAGATGAAAAATTCCCAAAACAATTATCTACATTTTGGGAGTTGGGACAAACATATGTATTAATTGGAATTTCAACGTGTAAATAACCTCATATAAAGAACTTTACCATCAATTTTACTTGTGCTATAATGTTAGCCAATTGATATATTACAGTAAAACTGCAAGTAATAACAAAGTGAGCAAACAGGATGATAGATATATCGGATTTATAACAATGTACGATAAGGCTTTAATGAAAAGTACATGCAAAATTGACTGATAAAACTTTTAGCTGAACAAAATGAGTCTCCTTTTCAAGTCACACCATTGTATGTAGCATCAGTGAGCATAGAGATACAACACAAATTTGGGAAAACAACATTTCCAACTAAAACAAACAAACCATTGTTCAACAACAATGACTCGAGCCTTTTCTTTTTCTTTCTTTTTTTGGATAATTGAGTTTGATGCCCAACTTCACAACAAAGTGAGCGAACAGGATGACAGACAGAGTTTGTAACCCCACCTACATCATACAAAAGAAAGCAACAAAAAAAAACAAAAAAAAAAAACCAAATCAATGGTCATAGGATCTTTTTTTTGACATACGGTGAGGCAACCGAATGGACCGGACAAGGTGGCAAGCCTCCCCAATAGGATTTGATCCTAAGTCTCCGATACCATCTCCCAGAGACTTTACCAATTAAATTAGTTGACCCCTTCTGCAACACATGCTACTCAAATGCGCTCACATATATTAGGCTTTTTTCTATTATGCGGGGTTAGCTATATAGACTAGAGTACATATAGTACCCTACCATCAATCATATCTTTAATTAACTCAAATGAATAAAATATATATACCATTGTAACAACCAAAACCTAAGAACTTTTTTCCTATCGGTTACATGGCCAAAATATGTCACTATAATAAATCATATATATTTAAAAAGCTCAAATGAAGTAACAATTTTATACCTTTGTTCACAAGAAAATATTTCATAGGGAATTTATCAATTGGTGCCTAAGATTTGATCATGTACCATTTAGGTACCGACATTTCAATATATACAATGAAATGTATTGATTTTTGAAAAAATTTCATCTCATTGTTTGAAATTCGGTGAATTTGTCAAAAGATGCTGACAGAACACTTGATTCCGGGAATATATGAGTGCTATATCAACAATTGGTAGAAGTTGCTTGTGTATTCCATAGAGGTGGCCACCGGGCCGGGCCGGCCCGGAAACAGGGCCCAGCCCGGGCCTCGGACCTGTTTTTGTAGGCCTCAGAACCCGGACCGGCTTGGCCCACATGGGACGGGCCGGGGCCCGGGGCTCTTACAAAAGAGCCGTTCAACGGCTCTTTTGAATAGAGCCGTTGAACGGCTCTTTAATTATAAAAAAAAAAAATTATATATTTTTTTTCCTATAAATACTTAAACCTCCCCAACCCATTTCCTTACCAAATCTTCAATCCTCTCTTCTCTCTCTATACATTCATCATCTCCCATCTTCTCTAACTTTGCTAATTGCAAAAATTGTGCTCTAAAGTTCGAAGTTCGTAAAGTATTTGGCTGAAGTTCGAATTTCATTGTTCTCTCGTTTCGGTAATTTTAGTATCGCAATTTTATTTGATTCGTATTTTTAGTTATTTAATTTGCATTACTACTTATATTTTATAAATACTAATCACTTATACTAATATGGCACACAACTCTTCATCATCCTCTGGAGCCGGTCGTGCTAGTTCTAGCTCTTCTCGGCCACCCAGAATCCCTAAAAGGAGTAGAATTGTCTTACTTAATACTGAAAAACGAGCTTTTTTACAACCAAACCCAACACCCTCATACACTGATGATAGCATAGATTATGACTTTTTACAACAACAAGATTATCATGAGTCAGGTGGTGGTGGGGTTGGAGACTCACAAATTGATGAGGAACACACCCCCACCACCGAAGCCCAGCCAGAAACTAGTACCGGTGCTAGTAGGCGTACAACTAGTGGGGTATGGAAGCACTTTACCCTTAATAAGACAACTAATAAAGCAACTTGTAAATTATGTGACCCACCTAAGGATTTTAGTCATCAACCTGGCAGTGGGACGGGCACATTAAACTGACTTATACTTAGGTGCCACCCTGAGCAATACCCAGAAAAGAGCCAACAACGTCTATTACAACAAGTGACCGGTGCACTTGCTAATTTTAGGTTCTCTCAAGAGAGCAACTGAAAGGGGCTAGCTAAACATATAGTTTTGAGTGAAAGGCCTTTTAATACCGGCAAAGACCCAAATTTCGTCAACTACCTCCAATGAAATGTGAACCCCGCCATTGTGAGGATTCCTCGGAACACCGTAAAGTGGGACGCTTTTACGTTGTACCACGGGATGAAAGCTGGGGTCTTCACACATTTTGCGACGAACACGAGCATATTCTCGTTGACGTCGGATGTACGGACGTCGAAACCCGGCCAACCTTATATGTGCATAACGGCACACTGGACCGATGAATCCTTCATCATCCAAAAGAGGATAATTCATTTTGGAATTTTAGATTGCCCCCACAATGCTGAGGTAATTACGGGTGCGATTATGTCGGCAGTCCACGACTGGGGCATAGAGCGACGTATCTTCAGTATTACCTTCGACAATGCTACCAATAACACTGCAGCCGTTACACATTTAATTAGGCAAATGAGACCCATGTTAGGTGGGAAGTGTTTCCATATTCGTTGCATTTGTCACATTTTGCATTTAATGGTAATGGATGGTTTAGATCTTATAAAATCATCCCTTACCACCTTCAGATCCGTAATAATATCTGTTAAATCATCCAGCACTAGAAAAAGAAAATTTAGAAATTTATGTAGGTTGCATAACATAGAATATAAACAATTCAAATTAGACTCCCAAATTAGGTGGTCGTCTATGGTAGAAATGTTAGAGCGCATTCTATCATACAAAGACGTTCTAATGGAATTTGCCAGGGAAAATCGTAGAGAATGGAGCGATTACAACCTGGCCGGTATAAACTGGGAGACAATAGATCAAATTTGTAACTTTTTAGCATGTTTAAAGAGGCAACAACATTTTTTTCGGGTTGCTACTATCCGACCATGCCTCAAGCAATATCAAGATTGCTTGATATTGTCAATTGGATGGTAGGTAATAAATCCAACCCCGTTTTGTTCGCATCGATTCAAGCAATGAAAGAAAAGCTTGCCAAATATTATTCTGAACTACCTCTTACATACTGCTTGGCAACTATTTTAGACCATCGTTGTAAACGCGGGAGTTTCAACTTGTTTTACCAATATTTTTTCAAGTATTTGCTTCCTACTCTTAATATCGACACTTTCATTGCCGATGTCGATAACGACTTGCATAGTTTATTTTCTCAATATTCCCGTCAATTAGCGTCCAATAATCCTAGTACTGCTGCAGTAGGATCTTCCACATCTAGTGGCAGTAGTTCACACACGTCATATTCGTGGAAGCTGTTGGAGCAATTTACGTCCACAGTAGCCCCCGTGTCATGTGACAAGCTAGATTATTATTTGCGGACACCGATGGTCCATATTTTCGGGCCGCCAGCCAACCAGCATTTTGATCTTTTACAATAGTGGAACACAAACCAAACCCAGTATCCCGTGCTTTCCACCATGGCACGTGATATACTAAGTTGTCCGGTGTCTTCAGTAGCATTGGAGTGTGCTTTCAGTCTTGGTGGCAGGTTGCTTGGAACGAAGAGGGTGAAGCTATCGCCGTCAAGCTTAGAGATGTCTGTGTGCTTGAAGAATTGGCTGCTAGTAGAGGCAAGAGATCAACAGAGAATGAAGCTGGATTCATCGAGCGATGAAGAAGACGACCGCACAACTGATACCTCAAATGATGGCCTAGATACCCCCCAAGGCGACTGATATCAACACTTTTGTATGTCAGCTATTTACTTTTAAATATTTACGTCAAAAGATGACCGCACCCCCCATATGTCAAACTTTGTGTTTTTTGATAAACAAATTTGTACTTTTAAATATTATGCCCCAACTGCGTTGTATTTGTACTTGTATTTGTTACGTTATTTATGTACTATTATTTTTTTTGATAAGATAATTACCATTACTTATTGTATATTTTATTTTATTACATATATTTAACATTATTTTTTTTGAACGTGTATATTTAGTATTATTAGTGATTGAAAAAAAATGTATTTGTATCTCATATTATTTATCAATGAATTACAATAATTTTAGTACAAAATGACTTTGTATTATTTTAATTATTTTTTCTTTAAAAAGGCGGGCCTTCTGCCCGGCCCTCTACAGTGGCGGGCCAGCTGGGCCTCGCTCCAGGCCCGGCCCAGTCCCCCCGTTGGCCACCTCTAGTATTCCATAATCATGTGTCACTTTTGAATTTTTGGAAAGAATTCACTGGATTTTTACATAGTGTGTGTAAATGTTGTCAGAATCATGTTCCACATTAACATTTGTAGAAAAAAGTACCAAAGTGATAAAATTTTAAAATCTTAGGGTACATCATTCTATACATCGAAAAGCTGCAGTTGTTGATGTATTTTCAAAATAAAGTACTTAATAAAGTCTTTTGGATTGTATATAATGTAATTGGTTTGAGTATGGTGTGTGTCGACACAATCCTACAGAACCTAGGGACTGAGTTTGAGTGTTGACACGCAAACACATAGGGCAATTATGGCCGTTACCTTGCACGGTTTTTTCTGGATTTTTTTAAAATTATTTTGGTGATTTTTAAAGGGTTATGTCCCTTGTTTAAGGATAAGTATGAAAGATGTGTTTCTTCCCAAGAGACGCACAAATCTCTATAAATAGCCCCACCATTGTTGTTTGTAAAACACTTCAAAATCTACATTCTCTCTTCTATTAAAAGTCTCGGTCATCTTTCTTCTTTACGCTCTTACTCTCATTTTGTTTTGGGTTTCATTAAAATTCTGAGATTATTTTGGTATTAACGAAGAAAGTCTTAAGGAAAATGGTTCTCTATATGTCTTGGAATTGGAGACTGAAATAGATACTATCTTATATTTTTTGAACTGTTTTCGTGTGAATTACCATATTATTCTAACAATCTTAAGATTTAATTTCTATTTTTGAAAATGGCTTCTTCTTTATGAGAGATGATTACGAACTTTGTGAAACTCGACCATTTTGATGGTGGAAATTTCCGTCGTTGGCAAGAGAGATGCATTTTTTGATGACTACTTTGACTGCGGTGTATGTTCTGAATACAACAATCCCCACTCGTCAATCCAATGATGAAACTCTATCTGAGTAATGTGCAAGACTCAAGTGGGAGAAAGATGACCACATTTGTAGAGGTAATATCCTTTTTTTTTTTTTTTATAATGGCAAAGACAAGAAAGAGACTTTAGCGTCCTGCGCCTCAATGCCGGACATCCTGAAGCCTCAGTACTAGAGATGAGAAGGAGGGAAGCGGATGGCTCCACTAAATACAGCTGGAACCCTGTACTCCCCAAACCTTCGTTAGCCATGAAGTCTGCAGATCTATTCGCCTCGCGGAATACATGAGATAACTTAAGATTTCTAAACTTTCCCACTTCATCTCTGATGGTTCTGATATCATTTGGGCATGAATACTCTTCCTTGAAAGTTTTAATGATGACCTCATTGTCTCCTTCGACCATTACACGATCGGCTCCAAAGGATATGGCCTCATACATGCCATCACGAGCAGCAGACGCCTCAGCCACAATGACTGGAGCATTACCCAGCTTTCTAGTACCGATACGAAGGATCTTACCACTGGCATCTCTGATGACAAAACCTGATGCTGCCAACGTTCCCCTTTTTGCACCATCGAAGTTGATCTTTATCCACCCTGGATCCAGAGGGGACCAGCTAACCCAACTATTTCTTTTTCTAGCAGAGGCCCTATTATGGTTGCGATCAACTTCATAACAATCAACCTTGGATCTACACTGCCATTCCAAATCCATTGCTCTAGCTCGATTAAGGGTCTGAGTGACAAGAGGTTTTTCCTTTCTGAAAATCGCGGAGTTTCTATCCTTCCAGATCTGCCAGCACATAATCACGAATTTATCTATGTCCTTACTTTTCCTTCTTGCTCTAATCTCGTTCCTTATATCCCCTCGGGTTGGACGGAGAGGAATCCACCTGGAGACTAAAGCTGAGTTCCAGACCTGTTTTGTTCGAGGGCAATTGAGAAACAAGTGGGAAGCATCTTCATTACTATTGTTGCACCACGGGCATCTGTCATCCTAATGGCGGATGTGCTTTTTCATTTGGTCACCTGTGGCCAGATATCCATTGAGGACTTGCCAAAGAAAATTTTTTTACTTTAGGTTGAACATCCAGGTTCCAAATCCGTTGGAATTCCCATCCATTTCTATCTTCCCAGTTGATATTATGCGCTAGCCAGGTAGCAGACTTAACACTGAATTCACCTGAACTTGTGTAGCCCCATCCCAATTGGTCCTCAAAAGGCATATGAGGAATTGGAATACCCATAATGGAATTAAGGGTCTCAGGAGAGACCAAACCACTCAAAAGGTCACGATTCCACTCTCCATTAGAGATGACATCAGCCACACGGAGGGAGAAATCTACCCCACTAAAATTATCACTTCTTTCAACAATAAGGAGAGCCTTACCCACCCACCAGTCATTCCAGAAGTTTATTTGGTTACCCTTCCCTACTCTCCATTGCAAACCTTTACGGAAAATCGGTCTAACAGCCAATATACCTTTCCACGCTGGAGAGTCCGCCTTTTTTGACCTGTACTCAAACAGAGAGTTTCCTTTTAGGTAATTTTCCTTGATGACTTTGACCCACAGATTGTCTTCATTGATTATGATTCGCCATCCCAATTTGCAAAGGAATGCCTGATTAACAGCTTCCATTCTTCGCAACCCCAATCCGCCTGCTCCTTTTGGACGACATATAGAGTCCCAGGCTGCAAGATTGATCCCCTTTCTTCCTGCTGTGTTCCAAAAGAAGAACCTACTTATGGAGTCCCCTTGTTTGCAGGTTCTTTTGGAAAGTTTAAAACACTGCATAACATGACTTGGGATAGTCTCAATAGAGGCCTAAATCAGAGTGGCCCTTCCTGCCTTGGAGAGAGTGTCCGCCTTCCACCTCGAGACTTTACTCTCCATTTTGTGAATCAAGTCTCTAACAACTTGAGATAAGAATCTACCTGTTCCAAAGTTACACCCTAAATAGCGTCCCAAGAATGCATTGCTTGGGATGCCCAAGATATCAGAGATACGCTGTCTTTGATTCCTATCAATATTAGAGGAGAAAACAGCTGCTGACTTTGACAGGTTTATCCAGAGTCCTGAGTCAACACAAAACTGGTTCATGATCATATGCACCCGATGAACAGCCTCCACTTTGGCATCCCAAAAGAGAAGACAGTCATCAGCAAAGAAGAGGCAAGGGATCGGGCTACCTCCTCTTGCCATCTTGATCACTATTCCTGATTTCCTTTCTTGACCGATCTCCTGTAGGTTAGAAGCCAAAACTTCCAGGCATAGGATGAACAAAAAGGGGGAGAGGGGGTCACCTTGGCGAAGACCTATGGATGGCAAGAACCAACCCATAGGATTATCTTCGATCAGCACTGAGTATGACGTAGTAGAAACACATTCCATGATCCAGTTCACCCATATGTCATGGAACCCCAATTAACGCAAGACTTGTTTTAGGAAACCCCATTCCACTTTGTCGTACGCCTTCTCCATATCCAGCTTCGCTGCTACCCAGCCAGACTTTCCTTTCTTTTTCCTAAATGCAGCAAGGATCTCATGAGCAACGAGAATGTTATCCTGGATATTTCAGCGAGGAACAAAGGCTGCCTGCCATTGAGACACAACTTTGGACATTAGCGGTTTCATTCTATTAACAAGGACCTTTGCAATGATTTTATATAGAACATTACAGAGGCTTATTGGTCGGTACTGGTTAACAGTACGGGGCGCATCCACTTTGGGGATGAGAGTAATAAAGGTATGGTTGAGTTCACGCAACAAGGAGCCACACCTTAGAGTGGATCTTATTGATTCGCATACATCTTTTCCTATAATGTTCCAGTAGGATTGAAAGAATAAGGCCGAGAAACCGTCTGGGCCTGGGGTTTTGTGGGGGTTCATATCAAAAACCGCTGCTGAGATCTCATGATCCGAGAACTCTGCGATAAGCGCCTCATTGTCAGCCTCTGAGATTCTCCGTTTCAGTCTGGAAATAGAGGGAAAGACGGTCCGAGTACCACTAGATTTAAATCTCTTTATGAATTCGTGGATAAAGGTATTTCCAATATCACCTTTATCTGTAAGAGTTAGGCCTAAATCATTTTGGATTTCCAAAATACTCCTTCTTCTTCTTCGAGCCTAGACCGACGCGAAAAAGAATCTAGAATTTTTGTCTCCTTTTGTAAGCCATTCCTTACGCCGGTATTTTGCCTAGTACTTACGATTGTCAAAAAGGATCTTTTCTCGGTGCATGAGTAGTCTTTTGAGTCTACTGTGCCATCATTGGTTGCACGGGTCCTGATCTAGTTTAGCCTGTACCTCTCGTAATCTTTGTTCATTTGCTTCCTTTAGTTTCTTAGTTCTGTCAACACTAAAATTCTTGTTGTCTTTAACAAGCTTTTTTATACTTTTTAGTTTTTGGACGACTTCAAATATTCGTGATCCATTTATTCTCGTGCCCCAGACGTGGTGAATAATATTCTCCATGTCTTTATTTTTGGTCCATCCAGGTTGGAACCTAAATGGGGGGGCCTTGCGCAACCCCTCTGCCTTCGTACATAGAAGCATTGGGGAATGATCCATTATAAACAAAGGGGTTTGCGAAGCTTTGGAACCACTTACGACTGCCCAAAGCCCGATCAAGCTTCTCTTGGATATAGGTACCGTTAATTGTCCTTGCCCATGTAAATTTCTGACCAGTCCAGGGAAGATCCTCAAGTTTAAAGTGCAGACAAAAATTGTTGAGTCTATTAAGTCTTCTGGCATTGACAGGGGTCCCCCCTTGTTTGTCTCCGGGATTTTTTAGCTCGTTGAAGTCCTCTACAATGCACCATGGCTTACCTCTAAAATGATTAAGGTCATGGAGTGTGGACCAGAACTGGTCCTTTTCTCTTTCTTTTGTAGGGCCATAAATGAATGACACTAGGCCCATCTTGTTGCTATCCTTTTTCAGAACATGAGTGTGTGCTATTCGATTATTGCAAAAGAGAGTGTCAACATGGCAAAGGGAAGGGTTCCAAAGAAGCCACATCCTGCCCACGTGATTCAAAGGTGGTGAATAGAAGTGCCCATCAAAGCCTAATTTTCTAGTCAAAGACTGGATGGTTGATTCCTTGGCCATGGGTTCCAGAATAGCCATCAATTCGGGCCAAAATTTCTTAAGAAGTCCTTCCAGTTCTTGTTGAGCAGCCACACGAGCCACTCCTCTAATATTCTAGCATAGGATTTTCATTGAAAATAAATCAGATAAATAGAACCAAAGTTGGGCAATGACTTGTTCCCATCCGGACAAAGAGGGGCACTCACCGAAGTGTATCCATGAGCCCAAAGCTCGCTCCGTGTTAATCAAAGAGAACAACAACATGCAAGACAAAAACCGAAACGCTCCAAGCACATCTCTAACAAACAAAGAAAAGAGTGAGAAAAGCATTATCATATAGAATATTAACACACAAAGGACCACAGTTATCATTAAAGCGCTTAAAAAGCAGCATACATCATAACTTTTCACAAAATAAACTAAGGGACAGTATATACATAAACGTTCTATGATCCACAAAAAAATAGACATTGCACTGCCCCTTTGATATCCCTTAGAAAACCAAAAAACGACACACCCCATAAAATTAGATTAGATGGACCTTTCTTCTTTGGCCCTGACGTGGGCCCCCCTGAGCAAGACAATTTGCGTCTCTTTGAAGTGTCCGCAGATCTTTCATTTCTAGCCGAGGAGGGTTCTTCCACAGAAAGGTCTGGGTCCTCTTCCGGATCTTCTTTCATATTGTCTTCGTCCCCTCGAGACTCGTCTTTCTTGGAGTGGGTCTGGTATTGGAAATTTTCGACCCAAATTAGCTCCTCGTTCTCCACCTCCATGTTTACGTTTCTACTATCCCCATAGTCCTCCGGGGTCTTACCCCCCTCCTCATTTTCCCAGGTGGGTCTATTGGTAGTCTTTACTACGGAGTTCTCGCCCTTCTTAGAGCTTTGATCATCCACTAGGTTAGTTTCCTTACCCTTCCCCTTGTCCTCTTTTGCCTTCGTTTCTTGTCCCCACATAGCCGTCTCCCTATGTGCTTGGTTTCTAGGTTCCTGCAGTACTATATTGGGACCTCCCTGCCTACGCCTAGGCTTGGGGCCTAGTTTTTCCGGTCTGGGTCTTTTCTTTGGGTGAACGTGAACCCAATGCTCTGTAGACCCGTCTCCTCCTTCACGGTCCAGAGGTGGCTCATCCAAGGGAAGGCCCTCTCTGAATCTTTCAACTACTACATGCATCTCCATTATTTTTTTGTTGTTAGGGCAGTTTTCTATCCCATGGTTCTCTAGTCCACATAAGGCACAAACCTCATACAATCCTTCATAAGTAATAGGAAAGGATTTCTCACTACCCCTAGTTCCCATAGTAATTTTCCCTGAAAGAGTCTTAGCAACATTAATTTCAACACAGGCTCTAGCAAACTTACCCTTCATTCTGGCCTCAGTGAACCCGTCCAACCTAATCAAGGTACCCACAGGTTCGAGGAGACGCCTCAGAGCCTCACGGTGCCAGAATTCAAGTGGGAGGTGTTGGATATGGATCCACTGTGCCACCACCTCATTTTCTGATTCAAAAGGGTCAAACATTTCTTGCCAAGGTCTAAGAACAAAGTTAAAAGAGTGGACAAACCATGGTCTCCCCGCCCATACAAAATTCTTGTCTGTCTCATTTGCAAATTTTAAGAGAATCCACCTGTTACCTAGCTCAACATAGTCAACATGTCCCTTAACCATATCCCAATCTACTTTATTTTTAGCCCTAATAGCATTTAAAGGGACAAAGTCCCCCCAAACTTTGGCCAGGAACCAGAGGGCCTTCATTTCTTCTACTGATTCAGCCCCTAAGACCCCTCGGTACGCTCCTGCCCCGAATTCATAGGATCGGGGACCACTTCCCACAGGATGTTTATAGCCTCCTGCCCCATCATGATCAAGGGGACTGTAACCCTGATCGCAACCGGGGAACTGGAGGCACGCTCGTAGTTTGGTTGAGGTTATTTTCGATCGGGAGAACATGTAACTGGACCACCAACGGCACCATGTGACATTGGGAGTTCGGGAACAGGAAGGTCACTGGGAAGATGATTTTCACCCCTGATTGGAGATTCATGGACTCCAGTTTCAGGTTGCATGGGATGATCCCCTAGTGGGTAATGGCAAGAGGCGAGAAAGGGAGAGAAGAGGAGAGAAATTTCGGCTTGAGTGGAGAAATCCACTGCTCTTCCCTTCCTTATAAAGACACATCCTTTCCCTCTCATCCAGCACCCCTGTCTCTTTGTAAATCCTAGCCCTAGCCCCCTAAGAAATCCCCTTTCAGGGAAAATCCACCAAAAGAAGCTGAAAAACCAAGCAAACTTACCTTTGCCCTCATGCAGTTGGATTGTCAGTCTGATGCCGCCGATCTTGGCCCATAGGAGGGTATTTTGCATAATCATCCTTTGATCTAGAAGGAAAGCTACAGATCTAGCCCTTCCACCCCCAGATCGGCACATGCATCGCCTATTGGGGGGGTAACCTTCGTCAACGCTTCTTACTCTCTCTGATTGGGTCGTTTTGGGTCCGTTTCCTCCAGATGTAGTGGAGTGTTTTCTGATTTTGGTGATTTTGAGAAGCAACCCCTTTCTTTGGGTAGAGAATCCTAGCTTGCAATGATTAAGTGCATAGAGGTTATTGATTGAAACCATATAGCAACAGGAAAGAGGGACGCCATTGGAGGTGGGCTTGGGTTGCTTTCTTGGGAAGGAGGAAGGAGGATTTTGCCTTTTATTTTTCTTTTTTTTACGGGCCATGGAGACCCAATTGAAGAGAGTGAAGACGGGAGCTTCTCTCTCTTCAGTACTTCAGAGGTAATATCCTTAATGGTATATGACGGATGCTCTCTTCGATATCTACTCTAACATGATTACCGCCAAAGAATTGTGGGATGCTCTTGAAACGAGGTACATGGCAGAGGATGCTATAAGTAAGAAATTTCTTGTGAGTCATTTTAATAATTATAAAATGGTTGATAATTAATGTGATTTTAAAAGGTGTTTTAAAACCGTCTATTCTCAAGCGCACGAGATCGTCGTAGCTTTGTTAGGTATATGGGTCGTATCGACAGGGAATCGTGTTAAGTTAGACTTAGTGATTAATGAGCGGTTGGAATTTTTGGGTTTTTATTGTTTGAATAAATTGTTGACTAAATTAATAAAATTAAATATAAAGTAAAGGAATCAATTCAATTGAAGTTAGTTTAGGGACATAATTTAGGGTAGCTTTACACGTATCCCGTCATTATATTTTACTTAAGACGATAATTTGAAGGACTTAGGCTACAAGCTCTAAGCCTGGGTTAATATATAAATTAGGGCTTAGGGTAATGAACTAGTCTAAAGGCATAACCTATCTTAGCACTCTAGATGTAGCATAGGTTATCTCATTAGCACTACTTAATTCCTTTGTTACTCCTAATTCAATATTAACTTATATAAAAGATTGGGTTCAGGGTTGGGTAAAACATCAACCCTGACCACGCGTGAATTCTTGTCATGTTCAGGTCTAGGCTACAAGCACAAGACTAATCGCTGCAAGGTTGGAGATCTAGTCATGGCTACAAGCTCACATACAAAAATATCCAACAATTATGAAGAACTCCCCACAGGGTGAGAATATAACATAACTAAACCAATCGTCAAAAGTATAATATAAATCAGGGATACGGGCGGCTACCCGCCCTTCATCCCTAAACTAAAAGTCTACTCCTCCATAGGCGTTCTGAACATCATGAAATCCAAGAAAGAAAACAATAATGATAAAACTAAGGATTTGAAGACTCCCCCAATTGATGTTGACGTTGATCCTTGCTTTAATTCCCCAGTATTCCGACCACCTGCGCTTCGGCGTTTGAGAACACTTTGGATCTCGTAGCGGCTTCGGGAAGGAGAGGATGAAAGGAGGCGTGGCCAAAAGATCCCAAATTAGGTCTAGCAGTCTATATTTATAAGTGGCGTAGAAGCCGTCCCGATCCATCGGCAATTTACCCGATCGATCGGCCGAGGTGCGGCTTCCCCAAATCTCGCGTGTCCTCTTGCTTCAGCACATGCGAATATATATGTATATATATATATATATATATATATATACACATATATATTATATAATATAATATAATATATATTATATATATTATATAATATAATATAATATATATATATCAACTATTCACGAAACCTATTTGGGTTACCGAATTACGGCCCGATTGGTCATTTTTCGCGCACGTGGTCGGGTTTCTCAAAACAGTCTTCAATTATGCCTCAATTATACTTGATTTTGCCTCTTTTCAACATTTGTTTGCTCCATTGCATTCTAAGCCAAAACGTACCTAGATTACAATAAAACACACATGTAAAAGTCGAATATGTGGCAAGAATGAAGAATAAAATATGTAAAATATAAGGCACATCAGGGTCCCTAGGTGATAAAATATTCAAACTTTAGGGAACCTCATTGTATATATTGAAACGTCAGAATACCTAAGTGATAAATATTCAAACCTCAGAATAAAAGTGGTTATTTCACCTCTCGGAAGAGACCAAAACCACCTTTTGGCTACATCCTTTAATGAGAATGGTAAAAGATGAGGCCGAACAACATCAGTTGAGACACCTTGATGATGACAAGTTTCGTAAATTTCTATAAATGCATCAAGGTGCTCGTACGGGCTCTCAATCGGCTTCCCATAAAACATGAGAAGCATGTTGATGATCTCAGGCTTAAGCTCGAAGTTAACATCACCCACGGCGGGTAACGTAACCCCAACGGGTGTGACATACGTTTAGGGAATGAAGTGGTCCCCAATCGTACGTGGTGTAAAATCAGCCATAATAAATAAAAAAATTAAAAAGATAATTAAAATAAAGAAAAAAAATTTAATAAATAAAAATGATAAAACAAAAAAATAAACTAATGATTAAGTAATAGGATTTTTTTTTCTTTTTTTTTTTAAACAAAGAAAATAGAAATAACAATAAAGATAAAAATAGAAAATAACTCGTTAATTTTTAAATCAACTTAGCCTACCGATTCCCCGGCAACGGCGCCAAAAACTTGATGTGTTTTAAAAGTGTGTTTTAAAACCGTCTACTTGCAAGCGTACGAGACGTCGTAGCTTTGTCGGGTATACGGGTCGTATCCACAGGGAATCGTGTAAAGTTAGACTTAGTGATTAACAAGTGGTTTGAATTTTTAGGTTTTTGTTGTTTGAATAAATTGTTGACTAAATTAATAAAATTAAATATAAAGTAAATGTATCAATTCAATTGAGGTTAGTTTAGGGAGTGAATTTAGGGTAGCTTAACACGTATCCCGTCATTATAATTTACTTAGGACAATGATTCGAAGGACTTAGGCTACAAGCTCTGAGCCTGGGTTAATATATAAATTAGGGCTTAGAGTAATGAACTAGTCTAAAGGCATAACCTATCTTAGCACCATAAGTGTAGCATAGGTTATCTTATTAATACTACTGAATTCCTTTGTTACTCTTAATTCAATATTAATTTATATAAAAGATTGGGTTCAGGGTTGGATACAACCTCAACCCTGACCATGCATGAAATCCTATTATGTTATGGTCTAGGCTACAAGCACAAGACCAATCGCTGAAAAGTTGGAGATCTAGTCATAGCTACAAGCATATATATAAAAATACCCAACAATCATGAAGAACTCCTCACAGGGATGCGAATATAACATAACTAAACCAATCATCAAAAGTATAATATAAATTTGGGATACGGGCGGCTACCCGCCCTTCATCCCTAAACTAAGAATGTTTACTCCTCCATGGGAGTTTTATACATTACGAAATCCAAAAAGGAAAATAATAATGGATAAAGCTAAGGATTTGAAGACTCCCCCAATTGACGTTGACGTGATCCTCGCTTTTGATCCTTCCGGCACTCCGACCACCTACACTTCGGCGTTTGAGAACTCCTTGGATCTTGTAGCGGCTTCGGGAGGAGAGGAGGAGAGGGGACGTGGCAAAAGATGTAAAACTAGGTCTCCTCTCTTAATTTATATGTGGGGCGTCCTTTCGGTACCTCCCGTGCCCTCCCCGATCGATCGGCCACAGTTTTTACAGCTTGCATATTTAAATTAAAACGGGCGTAACTTTTTATCCGTAAAGAGTTATGGGCCAAATTATATACCAAATCGAAGTTCTCAAAGATATCTATGTGATCCAAGTGGTTTCATAAGTAAAATAACAAATTACTGGGTCATAAATACCCTTCTTTTAACCTTTTGTTCGTTTTAAGCTTGACCCATTGCCAAAATGCATGGTCAATCGATCCACGCGTCCAAGGAAAGACTCTTTTTGACCCCATGGGAACTTATTTTGCACACATGGTCGGGTTTCTCAAAGTAATCTTCAATTATACCTCGATTACGCTTGAATCTTCCACTTTTCAACATTTGTTTGCTCCGTTGCACTCTAAGCCAAAATGTACCGATATTACAACAAAAACGCACATGTAAAAGCCAAATATATTGCAAGAATAAAGAATAAAATATGTAAATATAAGGCGCATCGAAATCCCGAAACCCATTCCTTGCTTGTCCTCAAGCAAGATTCGGCTCAAACTAGCTACTGATGAAAAAATTTAGTCGGGCACATAACAGTGAGGGTCACTTGTGAAAATTATTGTCTGACTATAATTGAAGGTGTAACTGAGGATAAAGAATTCTTATGTCACATTATTATTGTACTGGTTCTAACTCAAGTTCCAGTTATTGAAGTCTTTTTACTAGTGAGTGAACTTAGAACTTTTCTTCCCTTGGTCTTATTTTAAATCCTCCAAGTTTAAGGCAAAATAGAGAGAATAAACAAAGGAATCAATTATCCTAACCCTTTTACCGCTAATCAACAATGAAATCAGAAAGACTTCTCTTTTCTCTCTTATTTTCCCCTTTTTTCTTCCTTTTTTTTCTCTTTTTTTCCATGGTCAAACGTGTCTCCTTTAGACCCATGTAGCGAGTTTTCGGCCGGCAACTCCCGATCCAGTTGGCTCAAGATTCAGGTTTTAAGAGACCCCTATAGATCTAATGGCTCGAGAGCAAAGAAACCTTCAATTTTATTCTTCATTCTTGCAATATATATACATATTCACATATTTTAATTGAAGGTGTACCTGTGGCCCTTGTAGCGAGCTTTCGGCCAACAACTCCTGGTCTCGTATGCTTGCGAGTAGACGATTTTAAAACACATATTTAAAACACATCAAGCATAGGGGTCTCTACTCGCATATTTACAGGTTTTAAACACGATTTTAAACCGAGTATACGACCCGTGTACCCGATTTAGCTGCGATGATCCCTGTTGATGTGCCCTATAGTTACATATTTTATTTTTTATTCCCGCAATATATTTGGCTTTTACATGTGTATTTTTATTATAATCTAGGTACATTTTGGCTTAGAGTGCAATGGAGTAAATAAAGGTTGAAAAGTGGAAGATTCAAGCGTAATTGAGGCATAATTGAAAACTACTTTGAGAAACTCGATCACGTGTACAAAATAAGTACCCATTGGGTCAATATTCGGTCAAAAAGAGTCTTTGTTTGGGCTCGTGGATCGACTGACCATGCATTTTGGCAATCGGTCAAGCTTAAAACAAGCAAAAGATTAAATGAAGGGTATTTATGACCCAATAATTTGCTAATCTACTTATGAAACCACTTGGATCATGTATATCTCTTTGAGAGCTTCGATTTGGTATATAATTTGACCCATAACTCTTTACGGATAAAAAGTTACACCGTTTTAAGTTAATTGCACAAGCTGTGAAAACTGTGGCCGATCGATTGGCTAATTTTTCCAATCGATCGGGGATGGCACTGGAGGTAGCCAAAGGACGCACCACTTATAAATTAATAGGGGAGATCTAATTTTACATCTTTTTCCACGTCCCCTCTCTTCCTCTCCTCCCGAAGCTGCTACGAGATCCAAAGGGTTCTTAAACGCTGAAGTGCAAGTGGTCGGAGTGCCGGAAGGATCAAAAGCGAGGATCACGTCAATGTTAATTGGGGGAGTCTTCAAATCCTTAGCTTTATCCATTATTGTTTTCCTTTTTGGATTTCATAATGAATAAAACTCCCATGGAGGAGTAAATATTCTTAGTTTAAGGATGAAGGGTGGGTAGCCACCCGTATCCCAAATTTACATTATACTTTTGACGATTAGTTTAGTTATGCTATATTCGCAGCCCTGTGGGGAGTTCTTCATGATTTTTGGGTATTTTTGTATGTGTGCTTGTAGCCATGACTAGATCTCCAACTTTTCAGCGATTAGTCTTGTGCTTGTAGCCTATACCATAACATAACAAGATTTCAAATGTGGTCAAGGTTGAGGTTGTACCCAACCCTGAACCCAATCTTTTATATAAATTAATATTGAATTATGAGTAACGAAGGAATTAAGTAGTACTAATGAGATAACATATGCTACATTTAGGGTGCTAAGATAGGGTATGCCTTTACACTAGTTCATTACCCTAAGTCCTAATTTATATATTAACTCAGGCTTAGAGCTTGTAGCCTAAGTCCTTCAAATTATTGTCCTAAGTAAAATATAATGACGGGATACGTGTAAAGCTATCCTAAATTCCCTCCCTAAACTAGCCTCAATTGAATTGACACCTTTACTTTATATTCAATTTTATTAATTTAGTCAATAATTTATTCAAACAACAAAAACCCAAATATGCAAACCGCTCGTTAATTACTAAGTCTAACTTAACACGATTCCCTGTGGATACGACCCGTATACCTGACAATGCTACGATGATCTCGTATACTTGCGAATAGACGGTTTTAAAACACCTTTTAAAACGCATTAAGTTTTTGGGGCCGTTGCCGGGGAATCAGTAGGCTAAGTTGATTTAGAAATTAACGAATTATTTTCTATTTTTATTTCTATTTTCATTGTTTAAAAAAAAAAAGAAAAAAAGAACCTATTTCTTTTTCATTAGTTTATTTTTCTCTTTTATTTTTTCATTTATTTTTATTTCTGTAATTTATTTATTTAAAATTTTTTTATTATGGCGGATTTCACACCACATACGATTGGGGACCACTTCATTCCCCAAACGTATGTCGCACCCGCTGGGTTACATTACCCGCTGTAGATAATGTCAACTTCGAGCTTCAGCCTGAGATCATCAACATGCTTCCCATTTTCTATGGGAAGCCAATTGTAATCCTATACAAGCACCTTGATGCGTTTATGGAAATTTGTGAAACTTATCACTGTCAAGGTGTCTCAATTGATGCTGTTAGACTACGTCTTTTTCCATTTTCGCTAAAAGACTCAGCTAAGAGGTGGTTTCAATCCTTACCCAGGGGTGAAATTACCACTTGGAATGACTTCCAACGACACTTTCTTGAATCCAGAACAATGGCTATTAGGCACATAATAAATAGTTTTGAACAAAAGGACCAGAAGCAATTTCACGAGAGTTGGGACAGGCTCAAGGAGCTTCTTAGAAGTTGTCTCCACCACAGGTCTCCTAAGTGGGCTCTTGTGCAAAATTTCTACGATGGTCTCACGGCTTCCAACAAGCAAATGGTTAATGCTTCATGCGGGGGAGCATTTAAACAACAAGATGAGAATGAGGCATGGACGCTATTTGAGCGCCTCCACAAACACTCTCTCGACCAAGTCTCTTCTGTGAGGGTGGTTAGAGGGGGCACACTCAGTGTGTATGAAGTAGCACCTACCGATGATATTAACCTTCAACTGGATGGCCTTAGCAGGAAGATGGATCAGCTTATGAACTTCTATGCGAATCCTACTAATTTGCGCCCAGTTTTTGTAGCTAAGTTATCGAGTGGTACTACTTCGTGTGGCATTTGTTCGGGTGAGGACCATTCTTGTGCTCAATTGTTTATATGCATCACAATTTCCCATATATGTACAGGAACAGGTTCATACAGCTCAAGGATATTTGAGAAATAGCGACCCGTTCTCCAACACTTACAATCCCGAGTGGCGCGATCATCCGAACTTCTCATGGAAGCAGAACGCCAATCATAATCAACCCACGAGACAACGAGATCCCGGGTTTGCAAGTAACGCGCACCCTCCCATTTTGCAGGGAGGGCGCGTGTATGATATTCAACCTTACTCCAATGTTACCCATGATAACCCTCCTTCCCCACCTCCAGGATATACTTCTCAATTTCAGGAGCGTATTGTCACGAGTCGCTAAATGTATAAAAAAAAATTCATTTCTGGAGTGTTCTAGATGTGTATAGAATGTTTTAGAGTTGACCGGAACATTCCGGAATAGTTTTGTATAATCTTGTATATACTAGAGTTATGTAGAGATCTCTAGAAGTTTCTAGGGCAAGCTAGAAGGGTAAGGTTCCTAGGAGGACCAACCTTCCAACCAACCAAGGGAAGGAGAGGGGGTCACTAGTATAAATAGGGGTGGAGGGCTCTCATTTGGGACATCCACCAACCAAAGCTCCAAAGCCAAGCATACTTGTAACTACTTATTCCTTGTTTAATATATTCATCTCTTCTTTTTTCCTCACATCTCTCCAAGTCTCTTACTTCAATCTTCCGCTGTGTACTAAGGTCTCGTGCCTTAGGTGTGTTGGTAGCCTGACTCGGTGTCACAAGCAGGGGTGTCACTGGGTGGCGCACATGATGACTAAGTTCTAAGTAGTCATCCTATGACAACGTGGTATCAGAGCTGGTCTTTGTTGGGACTATGCAAGGGTTGCGCCAAGGAACGCACTTGGGGTGCGTTGGGATCCGGAGGTGCTCAAGTGCTACGTGGGGTTGCACCGGTTTGCGCAAGGGTGCGCTTGTGGTGCGTAGGGGTAACACACGGTTCGTGCAAAGCAATACTGTCGACGTGCGCGTAGGTGGGCTGGTAGTTCCTGGAGTGGCGCATTGTTGACATTGTGGTGCATGTGGCTTGCTCTTGATTGCGCAGGGGTAGCGCATGGCTAGTGTGATTATTAAGGATGTGAACGTGAGTGCGGTGACCCAGAACCCGGAGAGCAACGGGGTAGGACGGAGACGCGCACAAAGAAGACCAAGGGCAAAGGATCCCTCGGTCTCCAGGGATGCCTTGTCCAGCTTGGATGCTCGGGTTGCGAAGCTCGAGTTAGCCATGGGTGATGTCCATGAGCAGTTGGACGATGTCGTGGCTTTGGAGGAAAGTGTCGCAGGGTTAGAAGACAAGGCGCTGGGCGCTGTCAATGCTGTCAAGGCTGCATTGGAAGAGCGGCTCGACAAGCTGAGTGCCGCAGTGCTCGGGCTCCGAGAGGAGCTGGACAGTGTAAAGGCTGATTGCACCTTGTGCAAAGCTACTGTAGCAGGAGGTGCGGGTGCCCGAGAGGTGTAGCGTGTCAAGGTACCTGACCCACCAAGAAATGTGGGAAAAAGCAATGCTAAAGAAGTTGATAATTTCATTTGGACCTTGGAAAGGTACCTTGAGGCGATGCACCTTGACGACGATGCATCCAGGATTAATACAGGAACGATGTATTTACATGATGATGCTGCACTGTGGTGGAGGAGACGTCTGTCACCATGGACACATAGGAGGATTTCAAGAAGAAGCTTAAGAAGCAGTTCTTTCGGGAGAATGCCAAAGGGATTGCCATGAAGAAGCTCTGGGGGTTGAAGCATACGGGGTCCATTAAGGACTATGTTATGGAGTTTCAGTCCTTGATTCTAGAGATCCCAGACATGACGGAGGCGAACCGCCTCTTTTACTTCATGGACGGTCTACAGTCTTGGGCTGAGTTATAGCTGAGGCATCGGAGTGTGCAAGACTTGGCACATGCCATTGCCGAAGCCGAGAGTTTGGTAGAGTTCAAACGGGACTTTACCAGAAGGGAGAAGAGGGGTGGCAAGAAGAAAGGTGGGGGAGAAGGGCCCCACAAACCACCCAAAGGAAGAGAAGGAGAGACTGCATGATGGTGGGAAGGAACCGAGGATGGGGAGTAGGGGTTGCTTCCTATGTGGAGGATCACACTATGCACGGGAGTGCCCACAGAGGAAGGCACATAACGCCATCATTGTTGCACATGATCAGTCCAAGACCGAGGAAATGCATATGGGTTCGATGCGTGTCCTTGGTTCCGTAACTAAGGAGGCCCCCATAGTGCAGGCAGGAGACGTGCGGAAGGTTGTGCCAACAACTAGACAGAAGGCGCATCCCGCTGGTGGGTTGATGTTCGTCAGTGCTACAATCAATGGGGTTGAGACTAAGGCGCTGGTGGACACAGGAGCCTCGCATAATTTCATATCCGAGAAGGAAGCCGAGCAGTTGGGATTGAGATACGCCCGTGAGCCAGGATGGATGAAGGCCGTCAACTCTTCATCCAAACCGATCCATGGGGTAGCTCATAAGGTGCCACTACAGTTAGGGAGTTGGAGTGGCACCATGGACATGACGGTTGTAACGATGGATGACTTCCAGGTGGTACTCGGGATGGATTTTTGGGATCGGGTCAAGCCTTTGTCCTTTTCAGAGGAGAATGTGATGCACTTTTCAGAGGGTCGGGAGACCTTCGCTGTACCGTTACTGAGGGAGAAGGTGGAGTCAAAAATGCTCTCGGCCATGCAGCTCAAGAAGGGTTTTCGGAAGGGTGCGGTAACCTACTTTGCATCCTTAGTCAAGCAGGAGGCACCGACCCCTTTTGTTATACCCAAGGAGGTGCGAGAGGTTCTTGACTCCTACCAAGACATGATGCCAACGAAGTTGCCCAAGAAGTTACCGCCAAGACGGGAGGTAGATCATGAGATCGAGCTGGATCCGGGCACTAGACCTCCTGCCAGGGGTCCCTATCGCATGTCCCCTCCAGAGCTAGAAGAGTTGAGGAAGCAGCTCAAGGAGTTATTAGATGCTGGGTTCATAAGGCCATCTAAGGCCCCATTCGGTGCCCCGGTGCTCTTTTAGAAGAAGCATGATGGATTGTTGAGGATGTGCATCGACTACAGGGTCCTGAACAAGATTACCGTGAAGAATAAGTACCCCATACCACTTGTTGCAGATTTGTTCGACCGGTTGAGGAAAGCAAGGTACTTCTCCAAGTTGGACTTGAGGTCAGGGTACTGGCAAGTCTGAATCGCCGAGGGAGATGAGTCAAAGACGACATGTATTACAAGGAATGGCTCTTATGAGTTCCTTGTAATGCCCTTTGGTTTAACAAATGCATCGGCAATGTTCTGCACTCTCATGAACAACATCTTCAAGCCGTTTCTGGATGAGTTCGTTGTCGTGTATTTGGATGACATCGTGGTCTATAGTGAGACACTGGAGGACCATGTCGAGCATTTGAGGAAGGTCTGCCAGGTCCTAAGGGAGAATGAGCTATATGTCAAGGAGGAGAAATGCTCGTTTGCCCAAAAGGAAGTGAGGTTCTTGGGGCATCGCATCAGTGATGGGAAGATTAGCATGGACCAAGAGAAGGTCCGAGCTATTGATGGGTGGGAGCCGCCCAAGGGGGTTAGTGAGCTGAGATCCTTCTTGGGGCTTGTAAATTACTATCGGCGATTCATCTGGGGATATTTGGCAATGGCCACACCCTTGACCAACCTTTTAAAGAAGGGGGTTGCTTGGGATTGGGATGACGCTTGCCAAGCAGCATTTGAAGACTTGAATAAAGCTGTGACAGAAGAGCCAATATTGTGTCTGCCCGATTTCTCCAAGCCATTCGAAGTACATACCGATGCATCAGAGTTCGCTATTGGTGGGGTGCTGATGCAGGACGGACACCCCATTGCCTATGAGTCTCGAAAATTGAATGACAAGGAGCAGCGGTACGCTACGCACGACAAAGAGATGACCACCACCATTCATTGCCTATGAGTGTGGAGACACTATTTGCTCGGAAGTAAGTTTGTGATCAAGATAAATAATGTGGCGACCAGTTACTTCCAGAATCAGAAGAAGCTGTCTCCTAAACAGGCCTGATGGCAAGACTTCCTGGCAGAATTTGACTATGTAATGGAGTACAAGCCGAGGAGGGCTAACGTAATAGCTGATGCATTGAATCGGAAGGCAGAATTGGCAAGCATAAGTAGTGTCCAAGGAGATCTCTTGGACAAGACTTGAGCAGGCATAGCCCAGGATCCGTTGGCCAACAGCTTAATGCAGTTGGTTACGGAAGGCAAGACAAGGAAATTCTGGGTTTCTAATGGCTTACTATACACTATAGGTAATTGCCTCTTCATACTGAAGTGGGGAAGTCTGAGACGAGAGCTGATGGGCGAGTGCCATGATTCAAGATGGGCAGGACATCCCGGCATAGAGCGAACAGTGGCACTGGTGGAGAATGGGTATTATTGGCCTCGGATGAGGGATGACATTGAGGCCTACGTACGTACGTACCTGGTTTGTTAGTAGGATAAGATGGAGCAGAGACAGCCTGCTGGACTGTTAGAGCCTCTACCCATTCCAGATCGGCCATGGGAAAGCGTCTCGATGGACTTCATTTCGGCCTTACCTACCTCAGAACGATTCGGTTCCATCCTGGTGGTGGTGGACTGATTCTCTAAATACGATACATTCATCCCAGCTCCTCGAGACTGTACAGCCGCGGAAGCTATACGCTTGTTCTTCAAGCATGTGGTTAAGTATTGGGGAATACCGCGGAACATTATCAGTGACCGGGATCCCAGGTTTACGAGAAAGTTTTGGGTCGAGCTTTTTCGATTGATGGGGTCAGACTTACATTACTCCACAAACTTTCACCCTCAGACAGATGGATAGATACAAAGGGTCAATGCCTTATTGGAACTGTATCTAAGGCATTTTGTGGGAGCTAATAAGAAGGATTGGGCTAAGCTGATAGATGTAGCCAAGTTTTCATATAACCTGTAGAAGAGCGAGTCGACCGGGCATAGTCCATTTAAGATTATTATGGGACAGCAGCCATTGACTCCTCAAGCAGTTATCACGGGCTACACCAGGAGTAGCCCCGTGGCGTACCAAGTGGTGAAGGGATGGAATAAATAACTCGACATCGCCAAGGCCTACCTTGAAAAAGCAAGTCGAAAGATAAAGAAATGGGCTGATAAGAAGAGAAGAAACTTGCAGTTTCAAGTGGGAGACTTAGTGATGATAAAGCTTGTGCCACAGTAATTCAAGACCCTAAGAAAGGTACATAAAGGGTTGGTACGTAGGTATGAAGGACTGTTCCCAATAACAGGCAAAGTCGGGAAGGTATCGTATCGAGTAGAGCTTCCTCTGAGACTGAAGATTCGCCTAGTGTTCCATGTAAGCTTCCTGAAGCCATACCATGGAGACAATGAAGATTCGAGCCGGAATGAGTCACAAAGAGCTCCTACAGCCATGGTAACATCTTTCGACAAGAAGGTTGAAGAGATCCTAGCAGAACGGGTTATGGGACGTAGAGGGGTACCAAGGTATAAAGAGTACTTGATTCGGTGGAAGAACCATCCAGATGCCGAAGCTACATGGAAGAAGGAGGAAGACTTGTGGCAGTTTCGGGAGGCAATCGAGGCATTCAAGACCACGCAACATTGACGAGGACGTCAATAGTTTAGGTGGGGGAGGATGTCACGAGTCACTAAATGTATAAAAAAATTCATGTCCCGAGTGTTCTAGATGTGTATAGAATGTTCTAGAGTTGACCGGAACATTCCAGAACATTCTTGTATAATCTTGTATATACTAGAGTTATGTAGAGATCTCTAGAAGTTTCTAGGGCAAGATAGAAGGGTAAGGTTCCTAGGAGGACCTAGAACCTTCCAACCAACCAAGGGAAGGAGAGGGGGTCACTAGTATAACTAGGGTGGAGGGCTCTCAGTTGGGACATCCACCAACCAAAGATCCAAAGCCAAGCATACTTGTAACTACTCATTCCTTGTGTAATATATTCATCTTTTCTTATTTCCTCACATCTCTCCAAGTCTCTTACTTCAATCTTCTGTTGCGTACTAAGGCCTCGTGCCTTAGGTGTGTCGGTAGCCTGACTCGGTGTCACAAGCGGGGGTGTCACTGGGTGGCGCACATGGTGACTAAGTTCTAAGTAGTCATCCTGTGACAGTATGCTCTATTTTATGGAGGATACTACACAATTGGTTCGGTCTCACTCTCAATCTATAGCTAGATTAGAAGACCATATAGGACAATTGGCCAAAGCACTTCATAAGCGAGAGGAAGAGAGGTTATCCTCCCAACCTCTCACACTTCTAATAAGGTCAACTAGCTCTAGCCCGAACTTGCCTCCTTACGAGCAAGTTTGGGTTGTGTCAGTGTCTAGGGAGGGGAATCTTCAAGATCTGGAGGTCGAGGTGGAGAAGGAGAGCACGGATCCCTCCCCCACTGCCGACAGGGTGGGCCCACAAGATAGGGTTGCTGAACCTACTGTCCCTTTTCCTTCGGCCCTTAGAGGACCGAAGAAGAAGGATGACCAAAAGAAGACTGAGCTCATAGACTTGTTTAAGGACGTGAAGATCAACTTACCGTTGGTCGAAGCTATTAAACACATCCCTATGTATGCCAAGTTCCTCAAGGATCTTTGCACCAAAAAAAAGTGCGCCCAAGCGCATATCCCAAAGAGGGTCCGACTCACTAAAAACCCCACGGGGCTTTTACCGTTGGCTGATAGGACAGAGCAGGTACCTCATAGAGTAGTGGAAGATGTACTTTTCAAGGTTGACAAGTTTGTCTTCCCTTGATTTTCTCGTCTTAGATATAAACCCTACTCCAAGACAAAAGCACAGTGCTCCCATTATTTTTGGTTGGCCGTTCCTAGCAACGGCCGATGCTATGATTCACTGTAGGACGGGAGTGTTACAGGTTTCTTTTGGAAACCTTAAGGGCAAATTGAAGGTTTTGAACTTTGTTCGACACCCTAAGACTGAGGACGAGTGGGAATGCTATAGGGTTGATGATATTGACCCTTTGGTAGGGTCAAGTAAGCCCAATTCTACTAAAACTGATGATTGTAATAGTGTCCCTGTCAGTGTCGATAATTGTGCTTCATCACCTAAAACTGGTAGGATAGAGATTTGCGATCCTGATGCTGGTAATGCTTCCCCTCTTGATAGTCAAGGGCCTCGAAACGCTGTTGGGTTTGGGGATCGTCCCTACTGGGTCAACCTGAGTTCTATGGCAAACATGCCTCGGATTTTGGTTGATATTGTGCTCTAAATGGTGTCCGGTTGAAGACGTTAAACTTAGCGTTGTTGGGAGGCAACCCAACTTAATTTTAATTTTGTTTTAATTTGTTTTTCAATATAAACTCTCTCTCAGTTGCAGATCCTTTTGTTATCCCTACCATACTAACTTTGTTTCTCTTATACTAAACACTAGTACGATCTTTATTTCTAACACTACTAACAAATTTGTTTAGTATTCTGTCTTCTATGTATTTGATTAAAGCATGCTACTTCTGTTTTACCCTTTTGGATTTGCTCACCACGTAGAGCTAAATACGCCACACTCCAGGTCGTCTCTTTCCTTTCCTTACTTATATTTATTTTCGTCGAGCATTGAGGACAATGCAAGGCTTGGATTTGGGGATGGCATGAATGGTGTAAACTCTTGACTGCCCTTTTAGCGTTATATTTGCTTAAGTTAGCTACATTTTTGGCATGAACGAGTATAGAGTTGTTTGTGACTTTCTTTGTAGATCAAATTTGAAATGTAGATGATGATTAGAATATTTATGTAATGAGATAATTGCTGGAACGGACTTTTTGAGTTTGTATTGTTGTCTTTTAACTTGTTAGAAAAATTATTACTTTTCACCCTTAATCTTATGACATATCTTACTGTTTAGGTTAAAAGAGCGGTAATAACATTAGGAATTGGAATCCACCATTCTACTTCAAGCAATGTTGAAATCGATTTACTATCTCTTTATCTTGAGTATTCCCTTAAAAAAAAGAAAAGAAAAAAGTGACTTGTTGATTCGTGTAACCCTGTGTCTCGAGTAAGTAAGCCTGTAGGGGTATCTTAAAACCTGGTACTTTGAGCCAACTGGGTCGGGAGCTGCTGGTCGAAAGCTCAATACAAAGCAACAGGGAAAGCTTAAAAAGAATCAATCCTTTAGGTCACTATAATAAGCACTAATACCTAATAAATAAATAAAAGAAAAAAAGGGGTATGTGCTAATGGATTAGGTTGTGAATTCCTTGGACTCGGGCCATTAGGTCCGTAGGGGTATCTTAAAACCTAGTACCTTGAGCCAACTGGATCGGGAGCTGCCAGCTGAAAACTCGCAAGGTAGGTCTAAGGGAGATACGTATGACCATAGGAAAAAAAACAAAGAAGAGAAAAAAAGGGGGGAAATAGGAGAGAAAAGATAAGTTTTTCTGATTTCTTTGTTGATTAGCGGTGAAAGGGTTAGAATAATTGAATCCTTTATTTATTCTCTCTATTTTACCTTAAACTTGGAGGTTTTGATATAAGATGAAGGAGAGAGAAGTTCTAAGCTCACTCACTAGTGAAAAGACTTCAACAACCGAAACTTGAACTAGAACCAATACAATAATAATGTTACATAATGATTCTCTACTCTCAGTTATGCCTTCAAATATGATCAGACAATGATTTTCACAAGGGACTCTTGCCGTACGTGCCGGATGCATCTCATATTTACACATCCTTTAATTGTTATTTTAATTATTTTGCACCTGTTTAATTATAATGTTAGACTCATAGTGGCAATTTTTATGTTTAACAAGTTTAAAGTTGAAGTTCCGATAATTGTCCAATTTTGGTGCAAATACGATGAATTTGATCCGTAAATAATTAAATCAAGTCAATTGGAGATTGGAACGAGATAATACAAGCCAAGCCCGACCCCACCTCATCAACACCAGCACCTCAGGCCCACATCAACCAAGCCCAAAGCAACCTGCACCATCTTCACCGGCCCACCAACGCAGTAAGCTCACCGTCCCTGTTCTAGGCCTACCGACACCAACAGCACCGACTTGCACCAGCCCAAGCCCACCTCCTGCGTCCTGTTTCGGCCCTGCTGAGCTGAGGGTTTCGTTGGAAATATAAGGGGATTTGATGCTCTATTTTTGGTGTGATCGGCGGCACCGCCTCTCGCTCTGCAACTCTGTCTCTCTCTCAACTCTCAGTTTTCTTTTTCTTTTTCTTTATGTTTTCTTAAATTGGAAAGAGAGCGAAATTAGCATGGAGATCAACATGAGTTCATACGTCACCTCCTTCACCAGGCCATCCTTGATGGAGAGCTAACTTGCTCTCTGGGGTTAGATGAAGTCTTAGCCTTTTTTACTTTTGTATTACTTTTAATTTCGGGATAATTTGTTTGTCACATGAATTGCTTGATTGTGAGAAATACTATGAAGTATTGTGACTTAATTGTTTATTCAATGAATATAATTATTGAGTTTGTAACCTTTAATTGTTGAGATTGATATTTGTAAATTAATTCTTTGTGTTTGTAGCCTTAGGATTAATTAATCAAGTAATAGTATTAACCAAATTATTCATTAAAGCCTATTCCCTATACTTTAGTTAGATATGGTTAATACGTAATAATAAATAATACGTTAGGTTGAGCCTATTTTTCTTATGCTTTAGTTAGATAGGGTCAATACGCGATACTAACAACATCACCTTAGTAGGTTGAAGCTTGTAGCCTAAATCACTACCCGTGTGACAATTAATAAGCCCAAGTTAAGTGCTAACGCAAAAATAATTGACTAATGATGGATTCGAAACCCTAAGTTCCAATTCAATACACTTTTCTGATTAGAAGTAAATTGTTTTATTTTAATTGTCATTTTCTAAATTAATTAACACAAAAATCTCTCAATTTCATTCAAATCAATTTATGCCATAGAATAATTTCACGTATTCTTAGTCCTTGTGGTTCGACACTCTCTCGCCCTGCACTTCAATTTAGATGTGTTTAGTAGATAGGGTTAAATATTAAATTTTGATAGACATAGAAAAACACGTCAAGATTTTGGCGCCGTTGCTGGGGACTAGGCAACGTTCGTGATTTTATTTTTGGAATTTTCTTTGGTTTTTAATTTTCCTTAATTGTTATTGTCTCTTTCCTTAAAAAAATATAAAAAATATTTTCTTTACTTTTCTTAAAAAGGTTTTTTTTTTTTTTTTTTTAGAGCATGATTTATCTTGTGATTTTCGTGCATAGGTTAATTTTAGGATAGTTTATTATTTATTTTTTTGTTTTTCGTTTTAAGTGTTTATTTTGTTTGTTTTGCTAGTTTTTGTTTTTAGTTTTATTTTCTTCTTGTGGTTGTTTATTCATGCACGGTCATCGCTCTTTATCTTTTGATCTTACTAGATTCGACCCTGAAATTGAATAGGCCTTCAGAGACTTTGGAGTCCAACATCGAACACAAATCACAATGGCTAACGAACAATAACCACATCCACTTATGGAGTATTTTGCTCCCACCATATACACCTCACCTTCATGCATTAGATTGTCACCTGTAGCCCATCAGTTCGAGCTTAAGCGACATACTATACAAATGCTTCCTTCATTCTATGGCTTAGGTAATGAGAACCCGTACACACACGTGGACAGTTTCATAGAGGTTTGCTCAACCTTCAGGATTCCTAACATTAATGATGACGCCATCCTACTTCATCTCTTTCCTTTTTTTTTAAAGGAAATGGCTAAGTATTGGTTAGGCACCTTACCTAGTGGGACGATTAGTACTTGGACCCAAATGTAACAAGAATTTCTTAAGAAATTCTATCCCATTAGTAAGACTAACACTGCTAGAAGAGCCATTAACACCTTTGCTCAACTCCCTACTAAGGAGTTTCACGAGAGTTAGGATAGGTTTAGGGAACTCTTACTAGCTTGTCCACATCATGCTATCCCTAAATGACAACTAGTCCAAAATTTCTATTATGGGTTAAATAAAAAGGGTCAACAAACTGTTGATGCCTCATGTGGTGGTCAGTTCCTTAGAAAGAATGAGAACAAGGCGTGGGAACTTTTCAAACTTTTGAATGAGAATTCACAACAATCTGCCACACATGCATGCCTTAATGCTAATAGGTTAAATAGAGGAGTAATGAAATTCCTCACACCTCCATCTTAGATAAGAAAGTAAACTCTCTTGCCTCTTCCGTAGAGTAGTTAACTCCCTATTTAAGATGACAATGACCCCCTCTACTATGCCTAATGTGTCTAATGTTCAAAACATGCATAGTGTCTGTTCTTTATGCTCTAGTGTCTCTGATTCTACACAAGATTGCCCCTCTGCTTCACCTTTTGTTCAGTGGTCGGAGGAACAGGTTAATGTAGCCCAAGGATTCTCGAGGAACGATCCGTATTCGAACACATACAATCCGGGTTGGAGAAACCATCCAAACTTCTCCTAGAGGCAAGGAGGAGAAGGACAATTCGTGCCACAGCAACACAATCCATGACCTCAACAATCTGGTATGCCACAACCTCTTGGTTTTCAACCGCAAGGGTATGCTTCTAACTACTCTCAACCTTCTAATCTGAGCTCCAATTCGAATTTCGAAGAGAAGGTCTTGAGTGCGCTAAAAGGTTTGGAAGCTAATTCCCAACTCCTCCACTCCCATACATAATCGATTTCAAAGTTAGAAACCCAAATAGGTCAACTAGCAAACACTTTGAGTAAGAGAGATGAGGGAAGACTCCCTAGCCAATCCGTAAAGAACCCTAGGAACTGTGTGAGGTAAGATAATTATTCTCCCCATCAAGAACAAGTAAAGTCTATTACAATGTTAAGAAGTGGGAAGAAGGTTGACGATGGGGTGAGTACTGAGAGTGAAGTATCCATAAGTGACGAGGGAGAAGAAAAGAGCGAGGAAAGAGAGAAGGAGACCGATGAGGTCATGCACCCGTCTCCCACTCCTAAGACCTCTGATCTTCCTTCATCATATGTACCTAGAGTGCCCTTCCCCCAAGCTTTAGTTGCACCACATCCAAATAGGAAGGATAAGAAATGGGAAGACATTTTGGAGACTTTTGGGCAAGTAAAGATAAATATTCCCCTTCTTGATGCAATTAAATAAATCTCGGCTTATACGGAGTTTATTAGGGACCTTCTGAAGCAAAAGAGGCGATCGAGAGCACATCTGCCTAAAAAAGTATTTTTCCCCAAGCAAGTGAGCTCTGTTCTGAAGTGTGACACTCCAATTACGTACAAAGACCCTGGTGTCCTCACCATCTCTTGTTCACTTAGAGACTACCCGATTGATAAAGCTTTACTGGACTTAGGAGCGAGTGTCAACATTATTCGTTACTCGGTTTATGAGAAGTTAGGCCTGGGAGAGTTACAACCTACCATGATGACCTAGCAGCTAGCAGATAGATCAACTAGGATCCTCCGTGGTGAGTTGATTGACGTGTTAGTGAGGGTAGACAAAGCCATATTTCCTGCTGATTTTCCTGTACTTGATATGGAACCTTCTAGTTATTTGAAAAATTATATCCCTATCATTTTAGGTCGGCCTTTCTTAGCGACGACCAATGCCATAATTAACTGTAGATTTGGCATAATGGATGTTAGCTTAGCAAACATGACTATTAGGTTAAATACTTTTAAGGCTTCAACGTCACCCACTAGTGAGGATGAGTCGGAGTGCTTCTGTGTAGATGTTGTTGATGATTTGGTGGACCAAACACTCTCCTCTACTTTAGTTAGTGACCCTCATTGTTAAGAATGCAAAACCTTTTAAAGAGATGCAACGAAGGTTGAACTCTGTACATTAAAGAAGTTTTGGGTTGGGAGAAGAATCACGACGTTACAATTCACGAGGGAACTGTACCAGGTTGAAGGTTATTTAAGGAAGGTATTGAGGTTGATAAGGCTAAGATAGATTTGAGTGTTAACTCGCTCCCTCCCTCAAATGTGAAGCAAGTTGGAGACTTTTTGGGTCATGCGAGTTTCTATAAGGGATTCCTTAAGGACAGCTGGAAGTTAGCTAGACCATTGACTAGTTTGCCCGCTAAGGATATATCTTTTGAGTTCGATGAGTCTTGGTTAGAAGCCTTTCATAAGCTTCAATCTACACTTGTTGCTGCCCCCATTAGGCATCCACCCGACTGCTCCCTCCCTCCTGAAATCGTGTGTGACACTTCTGATTGTGCTATAGATGTTGTCTTAGGTGAGCTTGGTGAAGTTGCTTCTTTGGTTGATGTCATTACTTGATCTTTGCTAGATCCATTGCCCCCGACCGAAGGCGTAAAACTTAGAGCTCCTAGAAGGCAGCCTAGGTTTGTTGTTTCTCGTTTTTAGTTTTGTTTTTGTACTAATTAGTTTCTTGGAGACTTATTTTCTCTCTTTTCAGGTTCTTGTCTCCGGTTGAAGGAGTCATACATAAATGTTCACATCGCCTTGTTAGGTTGTATTGCTCCATCTCACATTTTTCTTGTGCTTTAATGCTTTATATTGTCGCCTTGAGGACAATGCATGATTTAGGCGTGAGGGTGAGGCTTATTTGCATGTGCTCATTTTTGGTCAAACTTTTAACATTTTTTGTACATTTTGAGCGTGCATTATAACCTTTTAGCCAGGCTTTTCCTTGATCGATGTATATGTTCTGATGATGGTGGGATTAATTGTCTATTTTATTCACTCAATTCCATGAAATTAAATGATTCTCCTCCATACTTGCTCGTGAGTATTGCTGATCATTGTTGATATTAGTAGGTTCTACTCATGCGACTCACATATTAACTATGCACTGGACTTTCATGTTGTGAAAAATCTGAAAATTTTGAGTAAATAATCTTATAAATCTTGAGTTTTGCGGGCTTGCCTATTGGCTTATCCTAATCCCTGCTTCTTGATGCAATGTAAAGTACTTGTTGATCAATGTCGATTATAAACTTGAGGTACTTGTTATGCAAAAGTCCAAAAATTGGACAGAAAAAAAAGAGGAAACAAACGAAAAAAAAAGAGAGAATGAAAAAAAAGTAAAGAAAGAAAGAAAAAAAGTTTCCTTCAAATAAGAAAAAAAGCAAAAGAAAAAGAAGGAAGTGAAAATTGATATGCATTCATGATTAAGTTCTTTTTTGTGCTATATTGAGGTCAAAATATTGTTAAGTAGTCACTCATATGCCACTTAGAATTCTCAATGTATGGGCATGTGTTTAGGTGATTCAATGGTATGAGTGTACAAAACCTTGGTATATTTAGTTAGAAGCGAGAATTTGAGGAAATTCTATAGCATGAGATTCCATTCACTTTCACTTGTGTGCTTAAATTGCTTGAGTAGTTTCTATTAGTTGATACAAGGTTAATGAAATTCTATAACGAGTTTTGAAGTTTGATCATCTGAATTCATGTAATTGGAGAATGTTCTAGATGACTTAATCTTGCCTTGAATTGTAATATATCTGTTAATCTCGGAAAACTTGGTGAATGTTGGAGTAGTTGATCGCTTGGGTATTTGAGTCAATCCTATGCTTTGCTCAAGGACTAGCAAAGGATAGGTATGGGGGAGTTGATGCATCTCATATTTACGCATTCTTTAATTGTTATTTTAATTATTTTGCACCTGTTTAATTATAGTTTTAAACTCACTGTGGCAATTTTTATATTTAACAGGTTTGCAATTAAAGTTCCAGAAACGGTCAAATTTTGGTGCAAATAAGACAAATTCGATGCGTAAATAATTAAATGAAGTCAATTGGAGATAGGAACGAGATAATACAAGCTAAGCCAGACCCCACCTCGTCAACACCAACAGCTCATGTCCACATCAACCAAGCCCAACGCAACCTGCACCATCTTCACTGGCCCACCAACACAGCAAGCTCATCGTCCCTGTTCTAGGCCTGCCGACACCAACATACCGACTTGCACTAGCCCAAGCCCACCTCCTGCATCATGGTTCGGCCCAACTGAGCTGAGGGTTTTGTCGGAAATATAAGGGGATTTGATGCTCTGTTTTTGGTGTGTTCGGCGGCGCCGCCTCTCGCTCTGCTACTCTCTCTCTCTCTCTCTCTCTCTCTCAGCTCTCAGTTTTCTTTTTCTTTTTCTTTATGTTTTCTTAAATTGGAGGGAAAGCGAAATTAGCATGGAGATCAACATGAGTTCATACATCACCTCCTTCACCAAGTCATCCTTGACGGAGAGCTAACTTGCTCTCTAGGGTTAGATAAAGTCTGAGCCTTTTTACTTTTGTATTACTTTTAATTTCGGGATAATTTATTTGTCATATGAATTGCTTGATTGTGAGAAATACTATGAAGTATTGTGTTTTAATTGTTTATTCAATTAATATGATTATTGAGTTTGTAATGTTCAATTGTTGAGATTGATATTTATAAATTAATTCTTTGTGCTAGTAGCCTTAGGATTAATTAATCATGTAATAGTATTAACCAAATTATTAATTAAAGCCTATCTTCCCTATGCTTTAGTTAGATAGGGTCAATACGTAACAATTAACAATACGTTAGGTTAAGCCTATTTCCCTTATGCTTTAGTTAGATAGGGTCAATACGCAATACTAACACTATCACCTTAGTAGGTTGAAGCTTGTAGTCTAAACTACTACCCGTGTGACAATTAATAACCCCAAGTTAAGAGTTAACACAAAAATAATTGACTAATGATGGATTCGAAACCCTAGGTTCCGATTCAATGCGCTTTTCCGATTAGAAGTAGATTATTTTAGTTTAATTGTCGTTTTCTAAATTAAATAACACAAAAACCTCTCAATTTTATTCAAATAAATTTAGGTCATTGAATCACCACCCTCTCGCCTTGCACTTCAATTTAGATGTATTTAGTAGATAGGGTTAAATATTAAATTTTGATAGACGTAGAAAAACACATCAGTGCCCAACTAAAATTTTCCATTATTGGCTAATTTGAGTTGAATCTTGCTTAAGGATAAGCAAGGTGTGGGTTTGGAGATGTTGATGCGCCTTATATTTATAGATTTTTTTCTTCATTTTTGAGACAAATTCGGCTTTTACATGTATGTTTTATTGTAATATAGGTACATTTAGGCTTGGAATTAGGGATGGCAATGGGTCGAGTTTGCCTTCATCCAAATCCAACCTAGAAAAAACCCGGCCCAACCCAAATCCGGAAAAAACCCATTATTTCATAAAAATTCAACCCAAATCCAAATCCATCGGGTGGAACGGATATCCAACTCAAATCCATAACCCATTTATATCTTAGAATAAATTATAATATTACAACCTCCTATCAATTTATATAATACTAATAATGCAATAATAGTAATTAAAAAGCAATATTTGGCCAAATCACTGCATTTTTTCATTTAATAATAATAATAATACTAATACAATACTAAACAATCGTTCTAAAACATCTTAACTATTAATTTTTACATATGAAAGTGTTACATCATAATTTCAACAAAGGATATTATATTCTTAGAATAAGTTCCAACACAATAAAAATGTAGGAATCTAGTTGGTATGTTAAAAACTCAAAATTTAGTAATTTTAAATTTTATCCTTCACTAAATACAATTTTGGGTCGGATTTGGGCCGGGGTCGGGTTGGGTTTGACGTCATCCAAATCCAACCCGACCCAAAACCCATTTATCAACATCAAAATCCAAATCCATTTAAAATTCATTTATTGCATCCAAATCCATCATAACTGGATGGATATCCAACGGATTTGGGTTGAATTGCCATCCCTACTTGGAATACAACGGAGCGACCAAAGGTTGAAAAGCGACAGAATCAAACATAATCGAGGCATAATTGAAGATTACTTTGAGAAACCCGGCCACATGTCGAAAAGAATAACTAATCGGGTTGTAATTCGGTAACCCAAATAGGTTTTGTGGATAGTTAAATTATATTTTATAATATTATAATTATATGATATTATATATATGTGTGTGTGTGTGTGTGTGTGTGTGTGTGTGTGTGTGTGTGTGAGCGCGTGTGTGCTCGCCTGTGTGTGTATGTGACGAGAAGAAGGGCCGCACACATCACGTACCCAATTTTAAATATCCAAATTGACCTAATTTAGGGATCTTTTGCCACACCTCCTCTCATCCTCTCCTTCTCTAAGCCACTACGAGATCCAAAGGGCTGAAGTGCAGGTGGTCAGAGTACTGGGGGAATCAAAGCAAGGATTAACGTCAACATCAATTTGGGGAGTCTTTAAATCCTTAGTTTTATCATTATTGTTTTCTTTCTTGGATTTCATGATATTTAGAACTCCTTTGGAGGAGAAGACTTTTAGGTCAGAGATGAAGGACGGGTAGCCGTCCGTATCCCACATTTTTATTTTATTGTAAACAATGGTTTTGTTATGTTATATACGCACCCCTGTGGGGAATTTATGATCGTTGTTTGGTTTTCTTTGTGTGAGCTTGTAGCCATGTTAATATTTCCTAATTATTAGGGTTAGTCTACGAGCTTGTAGCCTAGACCATAATATAACTGGTTTTCACGCGTGGATAGGGTTGAGGTTGTTCCCAACCCTAAACACAATCTTTATACAAATTAATATTTGGTTAGGAGTGACAAAGGAATTAAGTAGTGCTAATGAGATAACCTATGCTACATGTAGGGGTGATATAATAGGTTATGCCTTTAGACTAGTTCATTACCCTAAGCCCTAATTTAAATACTAACCCAGGCTTAGTGCTTGTAGCCTAAGCACCTAAACCATTGTTATGGTAGAATATAATGACGGGATACGATTAATACTAACTTAAATTCATTCCCTGAACTAATCTTAATTGAATTGACACTTTTAGTTTGTCGTCAGTTTTGCTATTTTAGTTAACAAATCATTTAAATCAAGTCAAAACTCGATTTCAACCTCTCGTTAATAACAAAAACCAACTTAAGTCTGATTCCCTACGGATACAACCCGTATATCGGATTTAGCTACGACGATCTCGTATGCTTGCAAGTAGACGGTTTTAAAACACACATTTAAAATGCATCAAGCTTTTGGCGCCGTTGCCGGGGGTCTCTTAGATGAAGAAACCTGTAAATATGTGTTTTGAATGTGTATTTAAAACCATCTACTCGTAAGCATACGAGATCGTCATAGCTAAATCGGGTATACGGGTCGTATCTGCAGGGAATTAGAGTTAAGTTGGATTTTGTTATTAACGAACGGTTGAAATCAAGTTTTGAGTTGATTTAAATGATGTGTTAACTAAAATAGTAAAACTGAAGATAAACTAAAAGTGTCAATTCAATTAAGGTTAGTTCAGGAAATGAATTCAAGGTAGTATCACTCGTATCCCGTCATTATATTCTATTATGACAATAGTTTAGGAGACTTAGGCTACAAGCACTGAGGCTGGGTTGGTATTTAAATTAGGGTTTAGGGTAATAAACTAGTATAAAGGCATAACCTATCATATCACCCCTACATGTAGCATAGGTTATCTTATTAGCACTACTTAATTCCTTTGTCACTCCTAACCAAATATTAATTTGTATAAAGATTGTGTTTAGAGTTTGGTACAACCTCAATCCTAAACACGCGTGAAAACCAGTTATATTATGGTCTAGGCTACAAGCTCGTAGACTAACGCTAATAATTTAAAAATCTTAACATGGCTACAAGCTCACACAAAGAAAACCAAACAACGATAATAAATTCCCCACAGGGGTGCGTATATAACATAACAAAACCGTTGTTTACAATAAAATATAAATCTGGGATACGGATGGCTACCCGTCCTTCATTCCTAAACTAAAAGTCTACTCCTCCATAGGAGTTCTAAACATCATGAAATCTAAGAAAACAACAATGATAAAACTAAGGATTTGAAGACTCCTCCAATTGATGTTGACGTTGATCGATGCTTTGATTCTCCCAGTACTCCAATCACCTGCTCTTCGGCGTTTGAGAACCCTTTAGATCTCGTAGCGGCTTCGGGAAGGAGGGATGAGAGGACTCGTGGCCAAAGATCCCTAAATTAGGTCAATTTGGATATTTAAAACCAGCTACGTGTTGTGTGCGGCGTGCGGCCCTTCTTCTCGTCTCACACACACACACACACACACACACATATGTATAATACATTATATAAATATAATATAATTTAATGTATAATATTATAAAATATATATTAACTATCCACAAAAATTATTTGGGTTACCGAATTACAACCCAATTAGTTATTCTTTTCCAGTCGGGTTTCTCAAAGTAGTCTTCAATTATGCCTCGATTACGTTTGATTCTGTTGCTTTTTCACCTTTGTTCGCTCCGTTGTATTTCAAGCCTAAAAGCACCTAAATTACAACAAAACGCACATGTAAAAGCCGAATGTGGATCGGAAATGAAGAATAAAATATGTAAATATAAGGCGCATCAGTAATCATTATGTTATGAAGCAATTTCATGAGATTGTGAGAATTTTAAATTACTTTAAACAACATAACATGAATATGGATGATACCATTATCGTTTCTTTCTTAATAGACAAACCTCCTCCTTCTTGGAAAGATATTAAAAAGCGATATAAACACAATAAGGAAGATTTGCCTATTGAGGAGTTGGCTAACCATCTCCGTGTGGAGGAAGGTTACAGCTTACAGCATGAGAATAAGGATTGTCTGGGAGACATGGGAAAAATTAATGTCTTAGAAGAAGGCCAATCGAGTGAAGGACCAAAACGAACTGGACACTTCTTAAAGAAACGTGAAGAAAAGTGGCATAAGCCTATTTGTTGGGAGTGTCATAAGCCCAAGCACATGAAAAAGGACTGTTACCGCCTTAACAATAAAAGGGGCAACAGGCTGGGTAATCGCAATGATAATTTGAAAAATAATTTTTTCGATAATTTCCAAGATCAATCTCATTCAAGACAATTAGTATTGGTGGGTTGACTTGGGGGCTACAAAGCATGTTTGTAAGGATAGTGGATTCTTTAAAACGTTTGAGCATATTGATGATGGATTGGTTCTATTTATGAAAAATGGTGCAACTATACCCATTAAGGGTAAGAGGAAAATTGATTTGGTTTTTACATCAAGAAAAACACTTACATTAACTAATGTATGTTTTGCACCTGACGTTAAAAAAAATCTTATATCCGGTAACCTTCTGAATAGGTTCAGTTTTAAGTTGGTCTTTGAAGCCGATAAGTTCATTCTATCAAAGGGTGGTGCCTTTGTGGGATTAATAAATGTATGAAGGGATGTTTAAACTCAATGTTAATAAAATAATTAATTCGGTGTATATGTTTGACTTTTCTTATCTTTGGCATAATAGACTTGGACATGTTAATTTTTGTAGAATACAAGATATGTCTAAATATAACTTAATTCGACACTTCAATAAAGTTAATGACAAATGTAAAACTTATATGCTCATGAAAATATCAAGATTACCCTTTTTTTAGTGCAAAGGAATATGAGTTTACTTAATTTAATACATCGTGATTTATATGATTTTAAAAGTGCCCCTACACTAGGAGAAAAGAGATATTTATCACTTTTATTGATGATTGTTCGGGATATTACTATGTATTTCTTTTGAATTTTAAAGATGAATCAATGGACAAGTTTAAAGCATATAAGGCCAAATCCGAACTACATTGTGAAACATTCCTAAAACGCTTAAGAACTAATCGTGATGGTGAATACTATGATCCTAAATACTAACCGCGGGTATTATTCATGAGGTCATGGAATCTTATACTCCTCAACAAAATGGCGTGGCTGAGCGGAAAAATTGGACTTTAATTGAGACCGTGAATGCCATGTTATCATATTCCGGACTTAGTAATGGTTAGGCTATGCTTATGGTCCTATCATATTTTGAATGGAGTTCCTAATAAGAAGAGTAGAATAACCCCATATGAACAATGGAATAAACGGGCTCCTAACTTGAGTTATTTAAAGATTTGGGGGTAGGACAATTGGTAAAGTCTCGGAACCTAAAAGGAGAAACATTAGGTGAAAAAGGAATTGAATGTATTTTTGTTGGCTATGCACAATATAGTAAGGTTTGTCGATTTTATGTTATTAAACCAAATGCATACATAAATGTTAATACGATAATTGAATTAAGAGATGCCATTTTTGATGAAAAACATTTTAGTTTAATTCCTAAACTAAAAAAAAAAAAATATTTCGATTGATAATGACACGCCTTTGATGAATAATGAAAATCATGATGTGAGGGAGAAAATCCCTGAAAACGCTCTAGAACTTAGAAAAAGTAGAAGAGCGAGGAAAGAGAAAAATCTTTTAGACCAGACTTTACACATATCTAGTGCAAGAAACTAGAGAGAATGTGGAGAGCCAAACTCCATATTGTTGTATCATAGAGTCGGAACCTATGACGTTTGATGAGGCTGTGAGGTCTCAGGATCCCGCCTTTTGGAAATATGATGAAATGGATCCCATAATGGGGAAATGATGAAATGGATCCCATAATGGGGAACAACACTTGGATTCTCGTGGATCTCCAATGAGGGAATAAGTCCATTAGGTGTAAGTGGATTTTCAAAAAGAAAATGAAGGTCGATGGAACTATTAACAAATTCAAAGCCCGGTTAGTAGCTAAAGGGTTTACTCAAAGACAAGGGATAGACTACTTTGATATATATGCCTCAGCGGCAAGAATATCGACCATTACAAAATTGATTGCTCTGGCCTCTATCTATAAATTAAAGAGTCACCAAATAGATTTTAAAATGGTTTTCTTAAATGGAGTGTTGGAAGAAGAGGTGTATATGAAACAACCGGAAGGATTAGTTGTTTCGGGTTAAGAGAAGAAAGTATGTAAACCCATACATTCTTTGTATGGACTAAAACAAGCCCCTAAATAGTGGCACAAAAAATTCGATCAAGTTGTCTTAAATAATGGATTCAAGATTAACGAATTAGATAAATGTTTCTATAGCAAGTTTGAAATAATAAATGAGTTATTATTTGTTTGTATGTTGATGACATGTTAATATTTGGTACTGAGATGGAACAAGTAAATAATATTAAATAATTTTTCTCAAATAACATTGCTATGAAAGACATGGGTGAGGCTGAAGTAATTCTTGGTATTAGAATAATAAGTGATGATGATACAATTTCCGTGACTCAATCTCATTACATTGAAAATATGTTGAAAAAGTTTGATATGTATGATTGTGCTCCTATTTCTACACCGATGGATCAAAATCTGAATTTTGTACCAAATGATGGTGCCCCAGTGGAACAACTAAGATATGCTAGAGTCATAGGCAGTCTTATGTATACTATGACTTGTACAAGACTTGATATAGTCTTTGAAGTTGGAAAGCTAAGTAGATACACTAGTAATCCAAGTATGATACATTGGCATGCGGTACAAAGAGTACAGAAATATCTTAAGGAAACTATAAATTATAGTCTTTCTTATGATGGGTATCCTCCTACTTTAGAAGGACGCTCGGATGCCAGTTGGATTTTCAATATGGAGGATTACGCTTCTACAAGTGGATAGATATTCTTAATAGGTGGGGGTGCTATTTCTTGGGTTCCAAGAAACATACTTGTATTACTGATTCTGCCGTGGCAACAGAGTTTATTACTCTAGCTTCTGTGGTACATGAAGCAGAATGGTTGAAGGATCTCTTGTATGAGATTCCTTTGTAGCCTAAGCCAATCTCAACAATTTCTATCTATTGCAATAGTCAAGCTACGCTTTCAAATTTGTGTAGTGAGGTGTATAATGGAAAGTCCAAGCACATTGATGTGAGACACAATTATGCGAGACAACTCATTAAGAATGGGGTAATCACTATGGACTTTGTGAGCACATATCAAAATTTAGCGGATCTGTTTACAAAAAATCTTGATTTTGAGTACAAGAAAAGGGATGGGTCTTAAACCCGTCAATTTTAATCACCCATGGTGGACCCCGCAACCCAACACCTGGTACAGTGCCAGGTCTTGCGTTCAACGAGAGAGTTCCATTATCCATGTGATAGTAAGAATTAAAGATAAATTCCAACCCCGGGTATAGTGCTTGGTAAACTATGACAAAGGGAAAAAGAGGTTGAGCACATGTCTTAATAGACCCAAGATACTAATTGAATGTTGTGTTGCAAGAACAAGATCAATGGAGTCTACCTATGTGAGTATGAGGTTTGGCCGATTCAAGAAGTGATTTAATGACAATAGTTTGACTCATTACATTCATGAAAGATACGAGACACAAGGCTTAAAACGTGTCTTGCGCACTTGGTCCTGAAGAGTCACAGATGCCAACGCGCTGCTGCTGTGCATGCCGCGCTTCATGGCGCCCAGTGCGCCCAGTGCCTATGCCCTGGCACTTGCGCTCGTGTGCTGCGCCTGTGCGCTAGCCGTTGGGACTTTGTGTTGCGTGCGCAAGCCTTGGACCCATCCAGCGGTCAAGGACTTAACCTAAGGGTGTCCATGGGCCCACTCTAAGGTAACATCAAATGCTCTAGCATACTCAAAAATCCGTCTTAAGTTAGTACCACATTGCATCTAGGCGATGGTGTATTACCTCACTAGCGCTTGCATCAAACTTATGTGCTGGACTCAACTTCACTTGCTTTGTCCTTGCTTATGCACATAATGTGCCTGACTTGCATCCCGTGCACTATGCCAGCGCTATGCAACAAACGCATAGCCCTCAGTTCGTTGATGCCATGCTCAAGCTCATTTGTGTTAGGCCCGGTTCATCCATACAAAGGATGCGCACTGCCCATATACTTGTGCCTAGTCGATGTCTGTCTCGTATCAACACAGCGCATGCATTGCACCTAGTCAAGGGTCCGTTCTAAACTAGTGTTGCACAACTAACATGCACACGCTTGAGCATCGTCATGCGCTTGACTAGTGCCACTTAACTAAGTCAATGCGCTGCTCCAAGCGCACATCGTCATGCGCTTGACTAGTGCCACTTAACTAAGTCAATGCGCTGCTCCAAGCGCACATGCCCCACAAGGTCCTACTTGGGTCAAGGTCCTTTATGTCCCGTGTCGCAACCAAGCATAGGTGCTAAAATCCAACGTGCACTCGAGGCTTATGCTCCAAGTGACCATGTCCGTGCAATGATTGGAGTATGATGTGCCTAATGCCAGGCATCACCCTGCGCGTGGCATCCCAATTTCAAGGATCTTATAAATCTCCCCCACCAAAAGAACCTAACATCGGCAGGAAGTGTAAGTAACCTAAGAAACTTACATAGGCTATCCTTTGCCTTAGCCGTTGATGGACACCAGCAACATCATGTTCCAATCACGCAGAACATTAGTCCTTAGACAGAACCACAATTCAAGCTCACCATCTAGGCCAACTCTCAAGTCCAAACGCACATAAGTCCTTTCATACTAGTCTATTAATTGTACCATTTAACTTTCATTCGATTCAAGGCTCATCACGGATTGAGGTGCATTTAAGTCGCACCACACATCCAACCATCCATTAAAATATGTATAATAAGCATAGCAAACACAAGTATCTCATACACAAGAGCTTCAGTACGATAGAAGGTGCTATTTATTATGACCATTTTCTCTGATGTATTTATTACTTTCACGAATTAAACAATTTGCCTGAAACTATTTTTTCAAACATTTCATATTTGAAATCGCACAAAATTCCAAATATGAATTTTCCACATATTAAAAAACAACATCAAATTCTTCCCTCACTTTTTGATTTGATACGCCATGTTAGGACTACCCAAGAGTTTATTAAACTACAAATCGAAATAGCAAACATAAGTTGAAAGGGAATGGGGGAAAATATTAGACACCGGAATTTATTTGATTCAATTGAAGTCCACATCCACGGAGGGGGAGCAACGATATTCACTATTATAACCGAGGGTTACAATATTTTTCACTCTTTCTCACTTTGCTCTTCCTCACTCTACAACACTAGCCAAGAGCATCTATAAATAGACCTCTTATAGTTGAAACCGTCGGAAGCTTAAGAGTCATATCGTTAACACAAGCCTAATAAATCCAGCCATGATTATGACAGTCACCTGAAATGAACAATCTCCACATTTAACAATCTCCCACTAAAAGACTGTACAACATTCCCCCATGCTTCCTCATCACACGCAATCATCATATGTGAACTCTACTTGAAGCCCACCACAGCTTCAGTATATCAAGCAATACACTCTTCTATAGCAAAAATGCTAGATTCACACTCCCACTTGTCTTCTTTTAACGGGAATTCATTCTAGCTCCCATTGCTAGCTCTCACTTGACACTTTTACTCGACCTCACATCAAAATGACCCTTCTGATTAATCAATTTACCCATTGGCTTTCTGCACTGAAACAAATCTCGGGAAGTGACTTCCAACTGACACCCTTTGACCTGCCAAAAGCTGAGTTTCTTGTAGTAAACTCAGCATCGGCTGACTTTGACATTAAAAAAGTGTGCCTGACTTTAGATCACGAGCTATCACTAACGCTCCTTTTAAGACCATCCACTTTCCACCCAAAAACCTGACAGAATAACCACTGTCATCAAGCTATCCAACTGATATCAGATTATTCTTCAACTCGATTACATATCTCGCACCTTGTAAAGTCCATAGCGACCCATGCGGTGATGAAACATTGACATCACCCGTACTGACAACTTCCATTGATTGTCCACTTGCCATATACACTCTACCATAATATCCAACCATGAAATTCTGAATCATGTCCCTACATGATGTAGAGTGTAACGAAGCCCCCAAATCTAAAATCTAGTCATCCACTTGTGAATGTATAGTAAGAGTCATAGCATTCTGTATCTCCTTAGTCACGACATTGGTTGTATTAGGATTTGACCTTTTCAAGACTCTACGTTCTCTCTTCATGTGCCCCGGTTTCTCGCAGTGCCAACACGCCCCTCCAGCCTATCCTATAGCTGCTTCTGCCTTTATGTGGTTTTTGCAAACTACTACCTCGGGTTTCTACGCTGAAGGTGTGATTCTCGCTCGAATCGTGTCGGCTCACCTCTTTGGCCAAAAATGAATCACGTACATCATCGTATTTCAATTTCTCTTTCCAGGTAGAATTACTTATAGCCATCTTTATGGCTTCCCAACTGTTGGGCAAAGATACTAACAACACCAGTGCTCAAATTTCATCATCAAATTTAAGTTTCACCAATATCAACTGATTTGTAATCGTATTAAAAGCATTTAAGTGTTAGGCAACATAAACACCTTCCACCATTTTCAAATTGAACAACTTTTCCATTAGATATACCTTGTTGTTCACCAATGGTTTCTTATACATGCCGGGAAAAAGCTGCAATCAAGCCCATTGTTGTCTTCTTGTTGACAATATTATGTGCGATAGTCCGGGACAGAGTAAGTCGAACGACCCCCAAAACTTGTCGGTCCAGTAAGTTCCAATTCTTGTCCTCTATATCTTCGGGCTTCTTCCCTAATAAGGGCAACTGCAATTTTTTTGCGTATAGAAAATCCTTAATTTGCATCAGCCAATACCCAAAATTAGTCCCATCCTCGTACCGAAAATTTACCTTGTCGGTTGTCATTGATGAATACTTCCTTTTTTAACCACCTCAAGCACTAATAAAATTTTGGGTTTTTTTTTTGCTGAAAACCACCTATATTTTACGTGTAGTTTTAGAAAATCACCTAACTTTTTTAATTTTTCAAAATCACACCTAAGCTTTTCAAATTTTTTTTCAATGTTACACCTACTGCTAACACTGTTAAATTTTTATTTAATTAAATACGAAATTACTGAAATAACCTCCATAAAAATTTTTTTTTAGTTTGTAATGAAATAAAAATTCCACAAAAAAGCAAGAACAAAAAATGTATTTTTTTTGTGCCAAAAGACTGTAGCAGCGCTCTAAACTCTCAACAAATTAACAAATTCTGAGGTGAAGGGTAATTTTATTATTTACAAAATATATTATTTAATATAGGAAGAATGATAAAAAAAAACCCAATTGGGCACATGTGAGTTTTTTTAGCATTGCACTTGTTAAGTTAAAAAAAAACTAAACTTGCATTACTGAATTTTTTTTAGCACTCAACTACAAAAAAAAAAAAAATTTAGCACTCAAAGATGGAGAGTGAATCTCACTTGCCGCCTTGCAAGTAAGGAAAAAATTTGTACCAAATTATTTGTATGTGAATTTTTTAACACTATACTAAGAAAAATTAAAGAAAAAATATTGTCTTAGCAAAAATAAATTTTTCAACGTTGAATTGGACATAAATTATTTTTTTTGCATTGTATGAGTATCTAATACTTGCTCCCATATTTATATTCTTTGTCTTAATTCAATGTATTTTTGATCAAAAATACTAATGTGGAGTACGCTTTTGGTAATATATAAATATATTTATTAATATATTTTCAAAATATACTGTTTCACTTGTGCATTTGATGTGCTTTGGCTTAAATATGGGTGTGTCGACACATTATAAAATTGCTTTCTAGACCATGAGTCTACACGGAACATTACAGAAACTCTAATCCCGAAAATTGGCGCCGTGTGCTGCCACGGGGTATCAATGTGTCGACACACAAAATTACAGAACCTCCATTCCCTTAGACACACAACCCCACTTTTGCGTAATATTTTGTGTGGGTTTTTTGACGATTTGGAAATAATTTTTAACTTCTTTTCAAATGTTGTGTCTATTCCCAAAGGACATTTACTAATCTATATAAAGATCATACCAAGTGTTTGTAAGGCATTTGAAAAATTACTTTTGAAAGTCACATCATTCTCTATTTCCATTTCTTTTACATCATTCTCTTAGCGTGCTAACATGGAAAATATATATTATGATAATATATTTAAGCCAAAGCACATCAAATACACAAATGAGGCAGTTTATTTTGAAAATATATTACAAAATATATTTATATATTACCAAAAATATATTCTACATTAGTATTTTTGAGCAAAAATACACTGAATTAAGACTTGTAATACAAGCATATGAGCAAGTGTTAGATACTGATACAATGCTAAAAAAATTAATTTATGTCTAGTTTAACGTTGAAAAATTCATTTTTACTAGGATAATTTTTTTTTACTTTTCTAAGTATAGTATTAAAAAAATTCACATATAGATAATTTTATATTTTATTAATTATTTTTTACACTGAAATTAACAAAAACTTTCCCCACTTGCAAGGCGATAAGTAGGGTTTACTCTCCACCTTTGGGTATTAAAAAATTAGTTTTTTTATAGTTGAATTCTAAAAAATTCATTAATACAAGTACAATATTTTTATTTTTAATTTAATAAATACAGTGCTAAAAAAAATTAATAAGTGCCTAGTTAGGTTTTTTTTGATAATTCTTTCCTTAATATAATTTAATTAAAACTTAATATTTTGATATATTTATACTCAAAATGGGACATTTCATATGATAAAAAGTTAATAATATCACCGTTAGGTTTGATATTAAATTTTTTTTAAAAATTTAGGTATAATTTAAAAAAATATAGGTGGCCTAAATTTTTATCTTTGGATCTGTTCAACTTTGGTCCAACGTTGATCCCAAAGTGCTCACTGTTGTTCACACCGCGTCTCTGCTCTCCTCGCACTATCTATCACCGATACACAGCAACCGACGCCGCTCTCCGGTCGTCGACTCAGACCAGCGGAACTCCACCAGCCTTAGAACGAACCACCGCGACGCACCACGTGCACTATCAGCTCGAACAACTACGAGAACCACAGCGACGTTCTGTCTTGATTGTCGTCGTCGAAACCACGATGCTTAGCTAGCTTGCCTGAGTGAGACGCCACCGCTGGTCGATCTTCCCGGTTTCATTAGCTCCTGCAGAAAACGCATAAACAGCAAAATCACCTAGGGATTTGGCGAGTGATAAAATGTTGATTGAGGGAGGGTTAAGGTAGTTTGGGGGGGGGGGAAGGGGGTGGTGATGGGGTGTAAAGGGTCAAAGGTGGAGCAGCCGCTGGTGACATTGTGCAGGCAGAGGAAAGAGTTGATCCGCGCTGCTGCCGACCACCGCTATGCCCTGGCGGCTGCCCACTTGGCTTACTTCCACTCCCTCATTGACGTCGGCGACGCCCTCTGCCGCTTTGTAGAGGAGGAGCTTGTCCTTTCCTCCACCTCCTCCTCCCCTTCCACCCTCTCTCCTGTCCTTACTCTCCCCTCTGATGAAAGTAAAACGGCCAAGAATAAGAAGAAAAAGAAAAAGAACAAGAAGAGTAAGAATGGGATGATGGTCAAAACGTCGTCGTCTTCGCCTTCAATTTCTCACACTGATTCAAAGGAGAACAAGGAAGAAGAGGGTTCGCATTTGCATCTATCCTCTTCTGATTCTGAGGTAGTAGACTGTATCGCTTCTTCTTCTTCTTCTGGTCATATTGAGATTGAAGATGCAGGAGAAGAAAAAAATCGTCCATCCCCAAAGCCTGGGATCTCTTTTAGCCCTACCCATGCGGAGTTTCCGTTTCCTAGCTATAATTTCAATTCTTATGATCCTTATTTTAATCCTAATTCTTATAATCCTAATGACTTCCCTTCCAGTTCTTATAATAATAGTGGCCATTACCCAAATTATCCGTATAACTCATATGTGAATTCCTATGGTTCTAATGCTTACTATATGAAGAAGTCTAAGACAGCCATACCATCTGTTATCTATGAGGAGCCTAAGCAGAACACCATTTATATGTATTCAGGTTATCCGAATGAAGGGAACTACCCGTCGAATGGGAATTACCCTGGGAATGGTGGGAACTTTGGGTTTATGATGAATTCCATTCCTCAAAAGGAAGGTGGGAATGGAACTAGGCAGCAGCAGCCGCAGCCGCAGAGTCTGCAGCCTCAACCGCCATCTCCCAAGGCGTCTGCTTGGGACTACTTGAACCCGTTTGAGATGTTTGATAATAGTGCCTATCCAGGTTATTTTTCACAGCATACATATGGGAATGGGTCGAACACAAGCAGCCCAGACTCAAGGGAGGTCAGAGAGAGAGAGGGGATTCCGGAGTTGGAGGAGGAGACAGAGAGTGAGGTGACCAGGGAGCCAACCTTCAAGGAGATGAATAAAGTGCACGAGGATTTTGCCTTGAATAAGAACAAGAATAAGAATGTTCAGTTTGACATGGGGAAGGGTAACAATTTTGGCAAAAATGTGCGCATTGATGAAGGGGAGGGGCACAATTTGGGTAAGGGGACGTCAAAGGGTGTGAAGTTACAGCCACCACACATGGAAGAGGCACAACCAGTGGAAATAAAGGAGGTGCAGAGTAGCACCAGCCCTGAAACTGATACCAGTGTCTCACTGAGCACAGAGGAGATGTCTGTGAATAACAATGGAGTAAGCTTTAAGGGTGATGTAGGTGTGCCTCATGACACGGGAGGATCATCCAAGCCGAGCAGCTTCACTACACTATCGGCCCATGGGACTAGAGACCTCAGGGAGGTGGTCAGAGAAATCAAGGATGAGTTTGAGGCAGCTACTAATTATGGGAAGGAGGTCTCGTTGTTGCTGGAGGTGGGTAAGGAGCCTTATTATTCTACTGGCACCCTTTTCAGAGGTAAGAATGTAGATTGTTCTGATATTTGTTTCTTTGGTTATAGGGAAGGTGGGGATGGGAGGTGGTTGTAGATTTTGTGAAAAGGTTTTCATGTAGAAACATGTTAATAATTGGACACTTAAGTATAATCCTAGCAAGCGCTCCTGCTTTTTGGCAACTTTTCTTAATAACTTTGTGTTTGACCTTTGAGAGGTGCTGAGCTCATTTTCTCAATAATTTTTCTTCTGCAATTTTTGGGATATGGACATCATAATCGCTCCTGGGAAGCTCTGCATTTTCTATACTTGAAAAAACGAACTAGAGCTACATTTCTCTTTCTCTTAACACAATTATTTTCATCAATCGGGGCGTTTAATGTGACACTTGCCGTTATGCATTTGAGATTCATTTCAGTTTTTGGTATCTCAAACTCTTGTTGATAGTTCCTAGTATGTCTACCTCTTTTTTTTCTCATCCTTGGTGAGTCTCTCTATTAAACCTTGGAGTAATGGCCAAAATCAATGTTTTCAATTAAATGTTATGCTTTGTGATAAGCTGAAATGAATATTAATTTCTTTGATATGTGTATCTTTCATGTTTCTGTTCAGTCATACTTGCGAGGATCTTGTACTCGGTTGCACCATCCCTCTCATCTTCACATCATCCGCCAGTGCCCTTACGATCTAGTCATGGGAAAATGGCAAGGGAATATCCTGGGAGTACTGAGAATGGTCTAAGCTTTCATAGCCTTGCATCAACTTTGGATAGGTTGTACTTATGGGAGAAGAAACTCTACAACGAAGTTAAGGTATGGTTACTATGCCTTTTTATTTTGAATGTTCTATTTGCAGTCTACGCTGCTGGTTTTTTATTTTTGTATGTTTTCCCCCTCTTAGACCCTATTCAATATCATTTGCTGTTTGTAGTTTTTTGTTTTTGATGAACTAAAACCCGTCTTTTGGAAAAGATTTATTTATTTATTTATTTTTTGTTTTTTGTTTTTCAGTTTTTCCCAGGCCTTTCAAATATGAAAATAGAAAACAAAGAAGGGAAAAAATAAAATATCTTTTAAAAACCTTTCTCACGAACAAAAGTTGCAAATAGAAAATAATACCAAACATGCCTTAATTTGTTTAATGTCTAAGTTTTCTTTGAAATTAACAAGCTTTTGATTTTCGTTCTTTGTAAGAAAGCTTTACGAATCACTTCTTGGTCTCTATAAACACACAAGGTAACTGTCATTCTCTTAGTCTGTAGATACATGAATAGAGTGTTAATGCTGCTGAGGTTTGCAGGGGAAGGATATAAGTGATGAGTCATTTGAAGCAAGATATTAGTCTTCTATGGCTTCATAATTTTCGCTTCCATACTTGAATGGATATGTTTGTTCTAGGTCTTGCCTTCTTGTGCTCTAATGTTTGGTACTCGAGAGGCACATTTATGCTGGAGCAGTGCATGAACATCTAATATTGCATTATCAACGTTGGTAATGCTTCATCACTTAGGATGATTATGCAATGTGGTCGAAGCTTTTTACGAACTGCTAATGAATTGTCTCATGTTGCTTCTATATATCTGTGCATTTCTACCAGATTTTCTATTAATTCAACAAAGGGGGTCGTAAGGGGGTCATGGGGCTGCTTCTTTGATTGAACTACTGCCATAGCAATCACTAGAGGCTTGCTGGCTCCTGAATAGCTGAGATTACATCATTCCCTATAAATAGGATACATAATATATCTTTTACACCACGTGCTAAAACCATGAAATCTTTCAGAATAGAACTCTTAAGTTGGCAGAAACCAAGAGCTTAGTCCATGATATTGTCTATGATATATCTAGTTCGTATCAAAGATCAATGTCTTGTGATGACGTGTTCTGATTTAAAATGACGGAGATGACCTGCATTTTTTCTTTTGATTAATGTATCTTTTTCCCCCAAAAGGGAATGTTTGAAATAGAAATTTTTATATCATCTAATATATAGTTGCAGAAAACTCTTAAAATGCTAACTTTTCTTGCACGGAAATGTGATTTAACATTTCAAATTTAGATTTGCGTTTGAAACTTGTATCAAACTTAAAGGAAACTCAATTCAAACCTTGTTTGAAATTTTCGGATAAAACTAGATTTACCGAAAGATTTGTCGTCTAATTATATCACTTTATTAAATAATGATTGAATCATGCATGGTGGGCATGTATGTTGGACTCTTGATAGAGATTACGCATCCTTGTGCGTAATCGGTGGGGTTCCAAGGCATCTCTGTGCCTAGAAATACAATTGAACAACCCTGTGCCCAACCAATTAAGTATCGTACTTAGCTTTAAACATCCATGTGCTTAAGAAATAGGAATAACTGATTTTATTCAAAATATCTAATGATTTTGCCTTTAGATTTTTGTTACAATGGTATTTATAAAGAAAAAAACTAGAATTCTAAAAAGAAACTCCTAAACTGATAACAACAAACTAATATAAAACTAATCTGATGAACTCCTAATATGAAAAATATGAAATATATAGTATTAATAAAATTCTATTCTAATTAAAAATTCTAAAATACAAAAATTACAATAAGTTAAATTATTATCAAATATTTTAAATCTAGATCTTAATATTTTCTCCTGTCTCCATCAACTCAAATTTTCTTGCTTTTGTTTGTTGGAATACTTAGTTTTCTTGGTTATTACTTAGCACTAAATCTGTTTTAATACGTTACGCTCGTACTTTTCAATTAATGATATTTCAAGTGTAAACACTCCCTCCTCGCTTCTAACTTAGAAACTTTGATTGCTTGTTCCACCGTTCTCATCTCTGCTCTCGCTTCTGCTTCTGCTTGTGTTTTGTGCAACTACTAAGGTGTGGTGTGGGTATTAATAACTTGTTTTGATTCTAAAGCTTTTACTTCAGGGGAGCGTCGTTTCTGTAAATATTCCATGATTTCTATAACTATTGTCGTTCTTTTTATTCTATGTTCAAATTCTTTTTGTTGATTCTTTACTCTATATATTTGTGTTGCTTCTTTTCTCTGGGCTGTGGAGGATAGTTGCTTAAAATCCAAGTGCTTGATTCCGACCTTTAAACTCATTTTGTCGTCCTTATGAATTAGATGTTCTGTGTTGCTTTCTTTACCGATCTTTGAAGTTCTTTTTCTCAAAATCTGAGATTTCGATTCCAAGCTATGAATTGTGCAATTTAACTTTTATGAATCAGATTTTCTGTGGTTTGTCGACATCATTACAGAATTTTGAGAAACGTGAATTGTTCTCTCTTTTTATAATTGGTATTAAACATTATCGCATCTGTGTTCATTCTTGCTCAATTTGTTTAGGTCATTGTACTGATTTTAGGACGAAGAAAAGCTTCGAGTTAAGTATGAGAAGCAGTGCAAGAAACTGAAAAATCTAGATGACCTGGGAGCTGAGGCCGGTAAGATTGAAGCTGCCCAGTCTTCAGTGAGGAAGTTGCTGACGAAACTTAATGTGAGTATCAGAGCAGTGGATGCTATATCTAGCAAGATACACGAGTTAAGGGATGAAGAATTGCTGCCACAGCTGAGGGAGCTGATTTATGGGTATGTCATCAATTTCTTCATCATCTATGGTGTCACCATGAAGCACAATTTGTCACGCCTTACCATGGAAATTGGTTAGCACGTGTCTTGATATTTTTGCATCATTGTTTTGTTTGTCTTTCCAATGACTAACTATGAGGTCCTATTTATTTGTCATATAGAATTGAGATCTAGAATCCCAATTTTGTTGCTTGCTCCACTTGTTAGAAGTGGAATTACAATTTTACTGCCTAATTCTATAAAAGTGGATTTGAACTAAAACTTATACATTCAAATTCTTTTGGCCGAGGAAAGAATAAAATTTAATATTAATTTCACTGTTATGACCCAGCTGAATGTTTCGATCTTAAAATGACGTGACTTGACTTAAACTCATCCTAAAATAACTCAAAGTCCGAAATGACTCAAAACTTGAGATGACTTAAACCAAAAATGATCCTACCCAAGCAGGACGACATTTGAATGTAATGTAATCAAGCCAATGTGAAGCTTGAAATGACCCAACCTAATTGAAAAGAAACTGGAGATGACGTAAAGTAAAAATGATCCGACCTAAACCTAATCTAGATTTAACCTGAATCAACATAACCCTAAATTTGCAGCGACACAATTTGATTCACCACAAACCAACTCAAACCCGAATTGTGATAACATGGATCTCAAAATGACCCTGCTTATTAACCCAAAATTCGAGGTTAGTGGAAACAAAATGATTGACCTGACTAAAATTCGACCCAAGTTGACCAGAAAGTCCACATAACTTAAGCCCCAAAAGATTTGACCGGACCAAAACTTGACTGTAATTGAACGGAAAATTGAAATGAACGTTGAGGTTTACCCGCAACCCTAGCTGAATGAATATGGAATTATAATCCCGACATTTGATTCTTCTGTGTTCAAACATTAGAATTTCAATTCCATCTTGATTATAGTTCTATTAAAATGACAAAAATAGAATTGATAGTCCACTGTGCAATTCCATCTCTAGGTGCCAAATTGAGCCTAACGGAACCACTTGGAAATCGTTACTCCCTCAGACAATTTCGTCATGCCTCACGACACCTTATTTACCATACTTGTGCAAGTTGCATTTTATGTTTCTCATGTTCGCCTTCAAGTTTTCAATTTATACTAGGAAGAAACTAAAATTGTCAACTATTGTGAAGAATTGAGGAGCATGTACTATAAGATGCCAGGAAAAAGAAAGGAGATTGATGGGCATGAAAAGATTTACCCACCTTCCCGGGCATACGATGGTGTTGACATGACTGATTAGGTCCATAGTTGAACCATGGAAAGTTGGAGTGGGAACAAAAGTTTGTATGGTGGAGTGAGCAGTCATAAATTTTCTTAGGTTTTGTCTGTGGATGGAGGGTTTATATTTCAATACATTAGATATATATCAAGTAAGTGGAATATTAAGCATGACGTATTAAATCTAATTTTATGCTATGTAGTAACCAAGAAATTTAAGTATGGAGTCCAAGATATCAACTTCATTCAATCATTGTTTTAATTAAGTCATATAATCAGCCAACAAATCATGTGTTAAGTCTCCTTTTATCCAAACAATCTAAATTTCAAACATTGTTTTGAATCGAGTTTCCTTGGTGTTTGATATGAGTTTGACACGCAAATCTAAGTTTGAAATGCAAATCTAACTTTGAAATGTTGAATTACGTTTCAGAATGAGGAACTTTGGCATTTTAGGATTTTCCTTTTAACTATGATTACATTAGCCACACTAGAGCTAGGGGTGCCAACTCTTCCCCCCTCTTTTGAGGTGGGGAATTGGGGAGGTTAGGAGTACTAAGAAGCCGGTTACATATCTGGAACTTCAATCAACTTCTGATAAATTTTAAGTTTTGGAGAACAATCCAACTGATCCTTTCTTTCTTGCATTCATTCTTTTTTTCATTTTCTTACTCTCATCTTTGGTAGGGGGCACAGAATCAAACATAGGACAAAATGGCTCTTACATTACCAATTTTAAATTAGGCGTTATGCATTTGATATTACGTTATGGTATTCTTGTTTTAGGCTATATGATGCATACTGTTGTATTTCGTTTACTAAAACATCTATGTAAATGTTTTATATGTTAAGGATTATGAAATGGGTACATAATTCTACGATGTATGATTATTCATTCAAACTTTTGCAAATGTAATACTTGAAAGGATCGTATGTACCTTTGAAAAAAGCCAATGTGGTTGTGTCCTGACATGTAATATCCGCGACACCCAAGAGCTTCTACGACACTGCAACCACAGCCGTTACAGAATTGCAAAAATTCAATGGTAATGAGGGTTCATGCTAATGAAATTGGCTCTACACTGTAGATGGAGGATAGGGTTGCCAAAGTATTTGCCAAAAACACTTTTAGAGTATCCTTAGATGTTGGTATAACACTTTCAAAGTAGACCAAAAACATAGAACAGTCTTAAAAATTTGCGAGTTTGACCTCTGTACACACCTATGTGTGACTCTCAAACGTGAATATGGATAACATAGCTTGAGCGCTCTTAAAGTGACCTTAGAGCATGACTTATTCCTGGATTTCAATTCCTATAGGTGCGAGGTATATCCTCTGTAGTCATGCTTTTATTGGAGAGAATTCTCATAGAGATGATGGTCATTGTTTCTAAGGCAATGAGACTTATGTTTAATGAGCTGCATCGTTTTGGAGGTGTCGGTGCCATCAGTACCGGCTGACTGGAACATAGAGTTGGAAGTTTGTAATGTTTGTTTCAGTGTGGTTGGCAAGAACTTTATAACAAAGCATGTGTTGTACTTAATATTCCTAGATATACGTGGGCACTATGGTGATAAGCTGAAGAATGAACATCACAAGGATTGCAGGGTTGTATTAGAGGTAATTATGTAATAGAGATGTCTTCAATTTGAGCATACCCGATCAAGGACCTGTAATTTATAGTTCTGTATCCGACTTTCTTTGACCAGGGTCTCGGTTGATCTCCTCTAATAACCTCTAAAGCCGATGACTGTGGCAAAGGTTAGCTGCACATCTGTGAAAGTACCTACTTAGCTCAACACAAACCTTATCAACTAATCCAATTTACTTTGTCCCTACCATAGTTCCGTGTTATTTGCAAATAAATTCTGATCCTAGTTTACATATATGAAGAAAACCACAATCCCAAAATCAATGTCCCGTTATTTTAGAGTACCACCACAGAGAATATAATAAGTTTCAGTTTGAGTTTGTTTGAACAGGGAACTGGTTCAGATAAAAGAAAGCCTAGAAGGTTACTTAGCCAGCAAATTTATGATTATGAGAAAAGTATTTGGTTTTTTAGTATGAGAAATATATTTTGTTGCTGAGGTGAAGTGGAGTCAGTTACTGTGTCATCTTTTAGCGGAAGCAGACTAAAAGCTGATAGTATGGCATTTCACTGTTTTAAAGTTTGGGATCTCTCTTTAACAATATTGCCAAGACTTCCTTTGTTAGAACGCCACACCACCCCCCCACCCCCCCAAAAAAAAAAAAAAAAAAAAAAACCCTTCTTCTATTAAACTTGAATGAAGCCCATGTCATGGAAGAAATATGTAATAATTAAAGTTGAAGATGTTTTGAGGCATCATTGTAAGGCCTGCTGAATAGAGTTTCTTATGTAGGACTCGTTCCATTTAATGTTACTGCCTTTTTGAAATGCTGATATTTCCCTCCTGCTGGAGATGTTTATTGAAACTAGAAGGTGGTGTAGGACAAGGGGAAAGGAAAGGAAGGAGAGAGGAAGAGAGAAGAGGGAGAAGGGAGAGAGGGGACTTCGAAAAAATATATTTAACTCAATTCATTTTGCAAATATGAGAGTTTACAAGAGTTTAAGTAGGCATCCCTATATTAGAAATTAGGAAACTATATAATCTAAGATATGGAAACTAGCCCAAATCTTAAACTACGGAAACTAGTTAAAGTAGAAAAATTTGAAAATATGGAAACTTCCTACGAGATAGAAATTTTCTAAAATATTTAATATCTCAAAATATAAAACTTTCTAAATATTAAAATACTAAAATATAAATTAATATTTAGAAAACATAAAAGTTCAAATATATTAAAATTTCTTCTTTCCTCAATATTCCCGCGAATCCCATATTTTACGCCATCCTCGTACTGCATCATTCTCCCCCAGTTACGAAAAACTCGACCACAAGTTTTGTTGAAGGGAAGGATGAAGAAAACAAAGTCACATGCCATATTCCAAGGTTGAAGTGAAACTTCTGATCACGTTCCAAAGGTAATACTAGATACACTTTGCAAGGCTTCTCAAAATTGGTATCAAATCTTGGAGGCATAATGAAGTCACTGTGCTCAATATCATGACTTGTCGGATATCATACCCCTTTTCAACAACGTGAGGTTCTTAGTGGATGTGGACTTACAATCTACATGACTAGATCCTCAAAAATTGAAAATATTTTAGTTGGTTTGAGTCTACCAGTTGTCATTTCAGTAACTTTCTTTCAAGCCTTCAAACAAGTGGCGGAGCTTCTTTTTTTTCTTTTCTCAAACCCTATTGGATTGATGATAATAATTCCGTGGATATATCATCACCATCATCCAAGATCGTCATCATAATTGTGTTCGTCACTATCATCCAAGATTGTCATCATAATTTTGTCCGTGGAGGAAAAGGCATTATCATGATGATAAGCCATTATTAATTTGAGAAAATGATGGAACATTTCAAGAATCAGTTCATTGCATTGAAGATCTAGCATCACAACAAATGGCCTAACTTTAGCTATAGTTTCAAGAATCGAGACCCTCTTGTTGTATGACTTCTAGATTGGTCATAGTGTTACGCAAAAGAGGACACAATCAACTTAAAGACTACCTTCATTTGGTCATTGCCATAAGGTGCATCTAGAACTGTGATCTTTGTAACCTTGCTCAAATATGCAACAATTGGTGTGAAAGAAAATGCAGCAATTGAAATCTTTACATCAGAATCCTTATGTCTCAAAAGTTCATCGTTGACTAATGCCTTCATTAATGGAGAAAGCGCAATACGTGTACTACGTGTGAACTTTGATGGTGATTGTTCCACCCTAACCAGTTGTTTGAAAACTGAGTTAAGCAAGGAAAGAAGTCCACTAATCGAATCTGGTGGTCTATTAAGGAGCCAATTTCTAGCTACCTCAAGATCTTTCACAAACCTTGTATAGGGCCCTTCTGTTAGTAGCCTTCTTTTCTTCTCCAGATGGAGGTGAGGGTTTCATGTATGAAGTTTGATGGCGGATTGTGGTGATCGTGGTTTGAGCTCTGATGCCAAATTGATGTAAAACAAGGGGAAGGGAGAAGAGAGAGAAAGAAAGAAGAGGATAGGACTAAAGGGAAGGGCGAGAAGTAGAGAAACCTTAGAAGAGAAAAGGGACTTAGAAAATATATTTTAACTCAATTCATCTTACAAATATGAGAGCTTACAAGAGTTTAAATAGGCATCACTATAGTAGAAATTAGGAAACTAAATAATTTAAGGTATAGAAATTCACCAGAATCACAAAATATGGAATATGGTTAAAATAGAAAAATTTGAAAATATGGGAGCTTTCTAGAATATTTAATATCTCAAATATAAAAACTTCTTAAATATTAAAAATGCTAAAAGATAAAATAATATCTAGATAATTCCTAGAATCAAATAAAGGGTGTTACATGGTGTCACATTTTATAGCATTTTAGCTAGCCATTATGTAACATGATTTTCATTGCAGGTTCCAAAATGCTTACTTGTGTTTATTTGTTCAACTATCAATGAGGTACTAAAACTACAATTGCATGACTATTTATTCAAATTTCAGAAAGTGAGGGATAAAAATATGCCTACATGCCTACAATTACCTAAGGCAATTGACGTGACTTTCTGTGTGACATCCATAATAGTCCAGTTATGTGAAACCAAGACCTCCATGGCGAGGGACATTGATCAGCGTCATGTCAGAGATTCATGTTGCATCACTGCCTCTGAGTTCTGTGGTTACTTGTCGTCTCAGGACCGGCCCTTTTCGTTGTTGTTAGCTTGTGATCAATAGTAAGAGTTAGCAAAAGCTAACTATTTCTGTTTTGTTTATCCTGCCAGTTATCTGCTTTGAACTTGTTGTAACCAAATTTGATATCTTTGAGACTGATTCGTTTGTGTTGATAAATTCATTAGTTGGATATGTCATACTTGTTTAGGGAAGTTAACAAAATAATTCTCTACAGATTGAGAAGGATGTGGAAGTTGATGCTGAAATCCCATCAGAAGCAGTTCCAAGCTATCTTAGAAAGCAAAACACGTGTCCTCCGAGCAAAAACTGGCTTGCATAGGGATTCGAACCTGAGAGCTACCATGGAGCTTGAAGTCGAGCTGATGAAATGGTGCGAGCGCTTCAACAATTGGATTGAGGAGCAAAGATCCTATGCTGATTCTCTGAATGGATGGCTTTTAAGGTGCCTTCTTCATGAACCTGAAGAGACTCCGGATGGGCCTGTACCCTTTTCCCCAGGTCACATTGGGGCTCCACCCGTTTTTGTAATTTGTCATGACTGGCGCCAAGCTATGGAGAGGATTTCTGAATCCCAGGTCAAAACTACCATGGATGATTTCGCTACGAACCTTCATCAGCTACTAGAGAGGCAGGATGAAGAGCAACATCGAATTCTGAAAACAGAGAATCTGTTAAAGGATTTCGAGAAACAGATCCGAGCCCGACGCATGGAAAGGGCCAGTATGCAACATGAGCATGATGCATTGTCAGAGAAGAACCTCTCAATGGTTGAGTCTGACAATGGGATCTCAGCTCTAGATGATCTGAAGGTGGATTTGGATTCAATGAGACAGAGAGTAAGAAAGGAGAGAGCAGGGCATAAAGAAGCTGTGAATCTTGTTCATGATGCAGTGTCAAGGACCATACAAGCCGGTTTGATTCCAATTTTTGAGGCCCTGGAAAACTTCAGTTCTGAAGCCTTAAAAGCTTTTGAAGATGTCAGGGTAGAAAATGCAGATGGTAATTCATAGTAGATGTAAAATCTTGGTCTTTCGTTGCAAGGCAGCGTGATTCTCTTGCCATTATGTTCTCGTCCTCGACTATCCAATGCTTCGACAACCTGCGCCTCGGTGTTTGAGAACCCCTTGGATCTCGTAGCGGCTTCAGGAAAGAGAGGAGGAGAGGAGGCGTGACAAAAGATACAAAATTAAGGTCTCCCCCTTTATATTTATACCTGTAGTGAGACCTAGGTCACGCTGGGGTTGGGGCCGATCAATCGGCTGGCCTTCTGTAGCCAGTTGATTGATCGGTCCTGTTTCCCGATCGATCGAGAGTCTCACTGTAAGGCGTCCTACTGTGGGCGACTGACCAATCGGTGCTTTGTGCCGATTAATCGTTTAGTACTCGAAACTCTACGATACCTATTTGAGTTATCGAATTACGGCCCGATTGATCATTCTTTTGCACACGTGGTCGGTTTTATCAGAGTAGTGTTCAAATATGCATTGATTACATTTGATTGTCACTTTTTTTTTTGTTTGCCACGTTGCACTCCAAGCTTGAATTTACCTAGATTATAATAGAACACGCATGTAAAAGCTGAATTTATCGTAGTAATGAAGAATAAAATATATAAATATAAGGCACATCAACATCCCCAAATCCACTCCTTGCTTGTCCTTAAGTAAGATTCAGCCCACACTAGCTAAAGATAAAAAAATTTGATCAAGTATGTAATGGTAAGAATTATTTGTGAAAAATATTTATGAGCATGCTTGAAAGTGAAGAATCTTTATATGTTGTTATTATTAGAATAGTTTCTACTCGAGTTCTCGTGATTTAAGTCTATTTACTTGTGTGTGAGCTCCTAACTTCTCTTCCTTTTTTCTTATTTCAAACCTTCTATTAAGACGAATACAAATTACCCTTAATCAATAAAGAAATTTTAAGGCTTTATTTTTCTCTCGTGTTTTCTTTTTGTTTTTTTCAAGGTAACTTATGGTCAGGCGTGTCTTTCTACGACCCATGTAGCGAGTTTTTGGTCGGTGACTCCCGATTCAGTTGACTCAAGGTACCAAGTGAAGAGTACTCCTCGGACCTAGTGGCTTGAGTCAAAGGAATTCACAATCTAGTCGTTACTAGCACATGCATTAAAAATATTTCATTCATATTAGGCATTGATGCTTATTAAAGTGACTTAAAGTTTTCAAGGTAACTCATGGTCAGGCGTGTCTCTTTAGGACCCATGTAGAGAGTTTTTGGTCGGTGACTCCCGATTCAGTTGACTCAAGGCACCAAGTGAAGAGTACTCCTCGGACCTAGTGGCTTAAATCAAAGGAATTCACAATCTAGCCGTTACTAGAATATACCTTAAAAATATTTCATTCATATTAGGCATTGATGCTTATTAAAGTGACTTAAAGAAGTTGATTTTTCTTAAGCTTTTCCTGTGGTTCGTGTAGTAAGTTTTCGACTGGCAACTTCTGACCCAGTTGGCTCAAGGTACTAGGTGTTAAGATACCCCTACGGGCTTACTTGCTCGAGATACAGTGGTTACAAGAATCAACAAGTCATGGGTACTTACCTAATTGAGCAGGCATTGTTACACCCCCCCCCCCCCCCCCCCCCCCCCCCCCCCCCCCCCCCCCTTATTTTTGCTAGAATCACTCAAGATAAAGAAAGAAAAAAAAAAATTTAACTTGTTAGAAGTAAAATGATGGATTCAAAATCCTAAAATTATTTCTGTTATAACAACATAAAATGTAAGGTATGTCACAAGACAAAGGGTGGAGTTGTTGCTGCTTAAGTTTTTGTGGTGGAGTTATGGCTTTGGTCTCTTCACCTGAGGCTTGTTCGAGTAGTTTTGTTTGGGATGAGGATCTTGTCTTCTCCCTTCCTTCGCTTTTTTCTTCATTTAACAAGGGTTAAAATCATTGGGAGGTGGCCTCTTTTTCAATACCAACGTTTCTTTCAACTTTGGGTGAAAGGTTGTTCCCGTGCACTTTCTTGTGGGGTTTGTTGGGAACATAGTCATGACATTTCCGGGCAAGCAATTATTCGTCGATTATGATGGACGTGGCTTTCTGGGAGTTGTGAGATATGGCATTGTCTCTCTTGTTTGCTTTCATCCCCATGTCAAACCGACCATTTTGGCCGGATTTTGTGGCTGCCATCGTTGTAGACTGTGTTGTGGGTGGTGGAGGGGGGTGGCGTTGGGTGGAGCTAGGGTTCCACTAGGATTCATGCAAGACATATTGGTTGGTGATGGAGTTGGGCTTGTTGATGGGACCACGGTTGTGGGGTTGAGAGTGACATGTAAGATCTTGGGCCGGATACTAAAGGCCTGCCTAATGACTTTGATGATTTTGCAGCTTGGGACTATGGCCCAAATGGGCCTTAGCAATCTATTTGGGTTTGTGGTATGCTTGGGCTAGCTCTTGGGCCCATTTCGGTTGAAGTTTTAGGGCCTCCTGATTTAGGGCCATTGGGGCGTGCCTTGGAAGATGGGAAGGGTAGTTTGCTTGTTGGGCTTGTTCGGGTTCGAGTCACTAATGGGCTGCGTGTTCGGTTATGGATCCGGTTGGGCTTGTACGGATGGTTGGGATTGGCAGTACAAGTGGGCCGGTTGAACCTGAGATGGACTGGATCCCATGTCTATTAGGGATGGGCTTTCGAGCCCAGGCTTGGAAGAACCAATTTGTGCAAGGAGTTTGGGCCTTTTAGGGTCCAAATGCAAATGGACCTCAAGATTGGTTGGTTATTGGGCTTGGATAGGTAAGGAGGGAGTTGAATTTAGATTGATGGCCCAGAATCCTCCCTCTGGGCCAAAGCTTGGGCCTGATCTTGGGCCTCGTTTTGGGATCTGATGAGCCCCCCACATGGGGGGTGGCTTCACCACAACCGGGGCTAGCAGGGCCCGGTTTTCTTCCTCGACATTGGGCCTATTAGGGCCGTTTGGGGGGGGGGGGGGGGGGGGGTGTGGTCTCCGCCTCTCAGCCCTGATGGGCCTCCTGCTTGCTAGCTCGGGTCTCTTCCCGGGTTTGGGGGTTCGATTTGACCACTGCTCTTTACGCTGAAGATGATGCACCTCTGGATTTGAGTCGCTCTTTGTCTACCGGAATTGTGAGGTTCAAGATGACTTGTTAGGTTTGATGAGGGTTTTCATTCGCTGGCTACCCAAGTTGAGTGCAGAGTGGCTTGAGTAGCTTCAGAGAAGTAGTTTCTAGTCTTCTGCTTTCATCTGAGTCCGTCTCCAATGACTTCTCCATCTCCCGTGTTAGGATTTTGCTTTGCTATTCTTGATGTACGCATTGTATTTTCTTTGTTTAGCTTCGGCCTTGTTGCTTTTTATTAAGTTTGTTTTGGGTTCTTTTTGAATTGCTTTGTAAGCCTCTGGCCGTGTCTTGGGATATACCCCTCGTACTCATGTACGTTTTTTTTTTGATGTATATCCACACTGACTCATCACAAAAAAAAAAAAAAAAACTAAAAGTGAAAAGTAATAATCTCTCGAACTAGTTAAAAAGATAAAAAACATAGATTCAACAGTCAGATCCATGAATAATTTCATTACATAAATATTCTAATCGTCATAGCATATCTCAAATTTGAACTTTAATATAAGTCATCATAAATCTATGCTACAACAACAACAACAACAATCCCAGTGCCTCATGGGCTCCCGCAAAAGTAGGGTCGGGGGGGGGGGGGGGGGGGGGGGGGGGGGGGGGGGTGGTGTACGCAGCTTTCCCCCTTCAGGGTGTCAACCTGACTTCATAATTCTATGCTAATTCATGCAAAAACTCAACTACTTTAAGCAAAAATTTTGCTAAAAAAACAATCAAAAGTTCACACCATACATGCCATTCCCAAACTTAAAACTTGTATTATCCTCAATGCAAATCAACGAAAGTAAAGACAAGCAAAGAAAGGAAAGAGACGACCTGAGGTATGGCATATTCAGCTATGTGTGTTGAGCAAATCTAAAAAGGAAAGGCAGAAATAGCAAGCTACAAAAGAAGAAATAGAATACACAATACTAAACAAACTTGTTTGCAGCGCTAGAAATATGGATCGTACAAGTGTTTAGTAAAAGAGAAACAAAGTAAACATGAAAGGGAATATGATCTGCAAAGGCAAGAGAGTTCAATCAGAAAATTAAATTAAAATGCGCAAAAAAAGTCAAAGTAGGTTGGGTTACCTCCTAAGAGCGCGAAGTTTAACGTCTTTAGCTGGACATAGCTTGGAGCACAAAGTCAACCAAAATCTCAGGCACTGTCTGATATAGAAATCAGGTTGAGCTTGTAGGGACGATCCCCGAATCCAACATTGTTTCTAGACTTGTGACTATCAAGGAGACGAACACGGTCAACATTGGGATCTCAAATCTCTGTCCTGCCAAGTTCAGGCGATGATACGCAATTATCGACATAGATAGGGACATTACTCCAATCAACATTTTTAATAAGATTGGGCGCACCTAATTCTACCAAAGGGTCAATACCATAAACCCCAATAGCACTCTAGCTCATCCTCTATCTCCAGATGTCGAATAATAACACTCTCATCCTACAGTGAATCACAGCTTTGGCCGTTGCTAGGAACTGTTGGCCTACAGCAATAAGAGTGTTGTTCTTCTGCTTAGGAACATGGTCCATATTTAAAATAATAAATCAACAGGAAAGACAAACTTGTTGACCTTGACAAGTACATCATCCATTATCCCACGAGGAACACGCGCTGTCCTATCAGCTAACTGAAGTGTGACACAAGTTGGCTTAAGATTTCTTATACCCAATTTCTGAAAACCCTAGTAAGGGATGAGGTTGACACTCGCTCCTAGGTCTAGAAGGGCCCGACGAGTGTATCACTCCTTGATGACACATGGGACCGTAAAGGCCCCGGGATTTCTAAACTTGGGCGGGGCACCCATTGCTAGAATGCTACTCAGCTTTTCAGTGAGTCGGACCTTCTTTCAAAGTGGGGTGCCTCGGCACCTTTCTTTTCCGTGCAAAGGTCCTTGAGGAACTTGGCGTACCTAGGAATGTGCTTAATGGTGTCGATCAATGGTAAGTTGATTTTCACGTCCTTAAACACATCTATGAGCTCGATCTTCTTTGGGTCGTCCTTTTCCTTTGGTCCTATCAGGGCCGAAGGGAAAGGGACAACGAGTTCATAAACCCTCTCTTGTGGGCCCTCCCCATCAACAGTTGGGGAGGGATCCGTGCCCTAGTTCTCAATCTCAACCTGTACATCGCTAAGGTTCCCATCTCCAGTCACGGACACAAACTTAACTTGCTCGTAAGTAAGCGAGTTAGGGTTAGAACTAGTTGACCCTACCGGATTTGTGAGAGGTTGGAAGGGTAATCTCCTTTCCTTTGGCCTATGAAGAGCCCGAGCCAATTGTCCTATTTGGTCTTCTATTTTGGCAATAGACTAAGAATGAGATCAGACCAGTTGTGTGGTGTCCTCAAAGAATCAGAGCATACGCTCCTCGAATTGTGAAGAATATCTTGGAGGTGGGGAAGGGGGGTTAACATGAGTAAGATTGGAGTGAGGTCGAGTGTCATATCTTTGCCCTCCCTAGAGAATGGAAGGGGATGCATTACCAACAAACCGAGGCGCTGATTGTTTCGTGGTTTGAGTTTGATTGGCATTCTGCTTCCATGAGAAGTTTGAAAGATTGTGCCACCAAGGATCTGTTACACTCGGGCTTGATTCCCGAACATAAGCTAATATAATTTTGATAGGATTGAGAGTTTGGGATGAGAAAGAATATAGAATTTAGATGAGAAAGAAGAGTTTTAGAGTTAGATGAGAGAAAGAAGGGAAGGGGATTAGAAAATAGAGTTTTATCTCAATTTGAGATGATATTTCAGATTTTGTCATTGAATGATTTGATGATTACAACTCAACACTTATTTATAGTGAGCTAAACAAGTAATGCAATGTACCTAAACACTGCTTAGAACAATCTAGAACTACTAACTAATATTCATTTATTGAATTTAGCGCAAAAAACACAGCCTAATAGCAACTAACAGTAGCAAGCAGAGGTCACGCAGCAGCAAGAGCAAAATATCAGCAACAGAATGCAGCAGCAACAAATTCAACAAGCTGTACCGCCAAGAATGAATTTCCCGCCTACTTTGCCAATTTAAACTCAAGTCTCGGAATATCGGTTTGTAACATTCCCTTCCCTTTGAAAACATTCTTGTCCTCAAGAATGAAAGAGAACGATACTCGGAAATCACTTATTGGAAGCGTTACCCTTCCGAAACTGAAGTTTTTTGGACTTGTACAACTTCATAGTGAGGTCGTGCAATTCCTTCCTTCGAGCTATTGGATCCACTTCATCCTCACTGCCATGGTCCTGATCGGACCCTTCGTTTTCAGCGTCATCTTCATCACTTTCGAATTGCCCTTCAACATCAACTTCTCTTGCCATCATGAGAAGTTTGGGATCTCACCTATGACCGGGTAAATAAGGTTGATGGCATTTAAAACAGCGGTTTCGGGACACCTTCTCAATGTTTCGTGGGTCTTTATGATCATCCCATTTCTTGTGGTCTAACCCCTTGTGAGGGTGTTGGAAGTTCTCTTCTCGATGCTTGGGCGGCCGATCGAGAATCATTAAGTCGGAGGCTTGTGACAAGAAAGCAGGTTCAAGAGCCTTCATCAAGTTCTTGATTTTTGGCTTTAACCCACTGATGAAGCTTGAGACATAGAAGGACTCCGGGGCTCGAGGTGCAATTGTAATCATACTGGCTCGGAGATTTTCAAATTTCGTCATATAGGCCTTCACTGTAGTGACTTGCGTTAATTTGTTGAAGCTTTCCACGACATCACCCACTTCTTCATCATCATAGCGCTCGCATATCTCTGACACAAACTTGTCCCAAGTAAGAACGGGATTGCTCTTTAACAAGTTGTAGAACCACACTTCGTGATCCCCTTGGAGATAAACCGCGGCCAATTCCACCTTTTGATCATCGGGAATAGAGTAGAAATGGAAATATCGCTCGCATCTTCTTATCCACCAATGAGGTTGCTTCCCATCAAAATTTTCAAGTTGAACTCGAGGTTGTCGGAAGCTATTGTGTCTATTTCCATAGGTAACTTCATTGCTTCGGTCATGTACCATTTCAGAGGCATTTTGTCCATATTGTTGCTGCAGAACAGATGTGGACGGTTGAACAAAGTGTCCGAAATTCCAAAAAACAGGTCTCGTGCGTGTTGGCTCATAAAACGGATCAGAGTATCCTGCATTCTGTTCTGTTCGGTACTGCGGTCCTGGAGGCAGATCTGAAAAATCTGGAGGATGCTCCTTCGGATCTGAATTTGTGCCTAAAGATCGAATATGTTCTTGATCCAATTGTTGCTCATGCATACCAGCAGCTACATCAACTTCAGGGATCTGATTTCGTGGCCTAAAATGCTCGGTTTGAGCCTGCTTTTGTGGCCTGATATGCTCGGTTTGGACCTGCACTTCAGCTGCAGCTTTACCACTTTGAGGTTCCAACTCCACATATGTCCTATTTAATCGGCTTGAGGGCATTAGTGGTGCAAAACGTGATGCCACATTCTGATTTTCAACCTGGTTGTGCAACTCTTTCAGCCTCTCCTCAAGATTCGAAGTTTGTTGGTTGAAACGGTTGGTGATTCTTTCTTCCAACACCTGAACTTGCTGATTCATTTGTTCGGTTATCATCCCTTCAACATTTTGAGACACAAAACTTTCATTGTCTAAATTACTTCCTCCCAGAATTGGCCTATTGAACTGCTTTTGAACCTCGGTTATCTTCTCATCAAACATTCGTGCCTGCTATTCGATTCTTCCAGTGATCATGTTCTCCAATTGCTGCTGGTGCTGCTTGATTTGAGTTTCGATCTTATCATCTACTTGTTAAGAGTGTAAGTTAAACCTTTCGATGAAGGCCTGCTCTTGCTCTTTCAACATGAGACGCATTCGAATATCATTCCTTTGCTCAAGTTCTCGCACGGTCTAATTCGATTCCAGCATTGATTGATTAATTTGAGCCATTTGATTCATCAAGGCTGCCAATCGAGCACTTACTCCATCACCAATGCTTGTTTGAGGTTCACTCTCAACATTTCCACAAACAACTTCAACATATGATTGATTTGTCGCTGCACGAGCAGCTGCAGCTCGGGTGAGAACTCCACCAGACATCACCACATCACCTAACTCCATTCACAATCTCAACCGCAAGCACACAATTTCTGGTTTTAACCGAATCTGCACTGATTGGTACCTGATCGGGAAGATCTTAATTTGAATTTGGTAGTTGCTGAACTGAACTTGATCTTGCTAGTTTTCGATCTGATCTTGATCAATTTGGCCTGAGTTGTACTGATTTTGATCAATTCGATCAAAACTCTGCAGAACAAGAATCCATCACATTGATCTTCAATTAATTGAGCTGAACCGTAAGACTTGGCACTAAATCAGCACCAATTTGATTTCTGATTTTTTTTTTTTTTAAATTTTGATTACGCACTCGATCGGATCGAGGCTCTGATACCACTGTTATGCTCGGGCTTGATTCCCGAACATAAGCTAATATAATTTTGATAGGATTGAGAGTTTGGGATGAGAAAGAATATAGAATTTAGATGAGAAAAAAGAGTTTTAGAGTTAGATGAGAGAATGAAGGGAAGGGGATGAGAAAATAGAGTTTTATCTCAATTTGAGATGATATTTCAGATTTTGTCATTGAATGATTTGATGATTATAACTCAACACTTATTTATAGTGAGCTAAACAAGTAATGCAATGTACCTAAACACTCCTTAGAACAATCTAGAACTACTAACTAATATTCATTTATTGAATTTGGCGCCAAAAACACAGCCTAACAGCAACTAACGGTAGCAGGCAGAGGTCACGTAGCAGCAAGAGCAAAATATCAGCAACAGAATGCAGCAGCAACAGATTCAACAGACTTTACCGCCAAAAATGAATTTCCCGCCTACTTTACCAATTTAAACTCAAGTCTCGGAATATTGGTTTGTAACAGGATCGTAGGTGTTGGAGAATGGGTCGTTATTTCTCGAATATTCTTAAGTTGCATAAACCTATTCCTGCACATGTTCGGGAAATTGAGACACATATAAACAATCAAGCACAGAATAGTCCTCACCCGAACAAATGCCACACGTAGTCGTATTATCCGATGACTCAGCTGCATTGACCGGGCGCACATTAGTAGGATTCACATGCAAGTTCATAATTAGATCCATCTTCTTACTAAGGGTGGCTACTCTAAGGTTGACGTCACCGTTGGGTGCTACTTCATAGACACCATGTGTGCTCCCTCTAACCATCCTCGTAGAAGAGGCTTGGTCGAGAGAGTGTTTGCTCAGGCGCTCAAATAGCATCCACGCCTCGTTCTCATCTTATTGGTTAAATGCTCCTCTGCATAAAGTATTAACCATCTGCTTGTTAGAAGCTGTAAGACCATCGTAAAATGTTGCACAAGAGCCCACTTGGGTGACCCGTGGTGGGGACAACTTTGAAAGAGCTCCTTAAATTTGTCCCAACTTTCATGAGATTGCTCCTGACTTTTTTGTTTAAAACTATTAATTGCATGCCTAACAGCCGTAGTTCTAGCGTTAGGGTAAAACTTGATCAGAAAACTTTGTTGGAGGTCATCCCAAGTGGTGATTTCACCCCTTTGAAGGGATTGAAACCACCTTTTAGCTGTCTTTTAAGGAAAACGAAAAAAAGGTGTAGTCTAACAGCATCAGTTGAGACACCTTGATAGTGGCATGTTGGGCAAATTTCAATAATTGCATCAAGGTACTCGTATGGGCTCTCAATTGGCTTCCCATAGAAAGTGGGAAGTATGTTGATGGTCCTTGGCTTGATTTCGAAGTTTGCATTACCCATGGCGGGTAACGCAACTCTGGCAGGTGCGACGTACATTCAGGGAACAAAGTGGTCCCCAGTTGTATGAGGTACAAAGTTGGCCATGGTTAGAGGTTGATTCGCACGCGCCTCATATCACCTCAAGGTAGATAAAGCTAACTCAATTTCCGGAACATAAGGTAATAATTCAGGGTTGAGTGAGCGTTTACTACGCATACGATAAGGAAAGCGAGTTGAATTCACTTTGGCCACAACCTGAAACTAAAACAAAAGAAATAAATAAAAAAAATAAACAAACAAAAAGAAAAAAACTCGTTAATACCTAAATCTCACTTAGCCTATCGATTCCCCGGCAACGACGCCAGACACTTGATTTAGTTTTAAAAGTGTTTTAGAACTGTGTATTCACAAGCGTATGAGATCTTTGTAGCTTAGTTAGGTATACCGGTGTCGTATTCACAGGAAATCGTAGTTAAGTCAGATTTAGTTGTTAATGAGTGGTTGAAATTGGGTTTTTGTTTGTTTTAAATGATTTATTGACTAAATTAATGAAATTAAATAAAATTAAAGTTGTCAATTCAATTGAGGTTAGTTTAGAGAATAAATTTTGGGTAGCTTTACTAGTATCCCATTGTTATGTTCTACTATGACAATGATTTAAGAGGTTTAGGCTACAAGCACTAGGCTTGAGTTAATATTTAAACTAGGGCTTAGGTTAATGAGCTAATCTAATGGCATAACTTATCATATCACTCTACATATAGCATATGTTATCTCATTAGCACTACTTAATTTCTTTGTCACTCCTAATTTAATATTAAACATGAATTAACATGTAAGCTAGTCTAATGACATAACCCATTTTATCACCCTAAGTGTCGCATGGATTATCTCAATCGCACTAGTTAATCCCTTTGTCACTCCTAATTTAGTATTAATTTGTATAAAAGATTGTGTTCAGGGTTAGGTACGACCTCAATCTTGACCATGCATGAAAACAAGTTAAGTTTTAGTATAAGCTACAAGCTCGTAGACAAACGCTAATAATTTGGAGGTCTTAACTTGGCTACAAGCACACAGAAAAAACCAAACAGCAATCCTAAATTCCCCGTAGAAGTTTGTAAATAACATAACAGTATCATTGTTAAAAGCATAATATAAATCTAGGATATGGACGGCTACCTATCCTTTATCCCTCAACTAAAAGTCTACTCTTCTATGGGAGTTCTAAACATCATGAAATTTAAAAGAGAAAACAATGATGACTAAAATTAAGGACTTGAAGACTCCCTCGATTGATGTTAATGTTGATCCTCGCTTTGATTCCCCCAGCACTCTGACCACCCACGCTTAGGTGTTTGAGAATCCCTTGGATTTTATAGCGGCTTCATAAAGGAGATGAGAACTAGAGACGTGGCAAAAGATACAAAATTAAGGTCTCCTCCTCTATATTTATATTCACAGCGTAACCTAAGTCACATTGGGGTGAGGGCCGATCGATTGGATCCTGATCAGCTGGCCTTCTGTAGCCAGTCGATTGATCGATTCTCTTTCCCCATCGTCGATAGTCCAACTGTAAGGCGACCTTCCGTGGGTTGCTAATTGAACGGTACTTTGCACCGATTAATGGTTGAGTACCTGAAATCTACGAGACCTATTTGAGTTACCGAAACCCGATTGGTCATTCTTTTGCACACGTGGTCGGGTTTCTTAGAATAGTCTTTAAATATGCCTTGATTACACTTGATTTTGTCACTTTTCGACCTTTGTTTGGCCGTTGCACTTCAAGTATGAATGTATCTAGATTACAATTAAACACGCATGTAAAAGCCAAATTTGTCACATAAATGAAGAATAAAATATGTAAATATAATCAGCCCCCAACCCTAAAAATGGCCTATTTGAAGAAATTATTAGCGATTAAAAGATAAAATGACCATTTAAAATGTAGATATTACGGCCTTTCTTGTGGTATTATTGTACCTTTTTACCTTCTAAAAGAATTTCAATTGTAGAAGTTACTTCTCTCTTTTTGGTACCTAAATTACATATGAAGTACTTTTATTTATACATGTTGCCTCATAGTGTTGCTAGTGACCATAGGAATATCCACTTAAAAAAAAGACTATAGGAATAATGTTATAGGTATATTCTTTTTCTATATAATTTATGTACTCAAATATTGCTAATATCATTGAGTTTTCTCCATTTTTAGAGATTTTTCAATTTATTATCATTATTATTTTTTCTAGGTCCAAAGAGATTTGTCAATTGATACTTAAATTATGTAATTTTTTCATTTATATTTGTTTCGCGGTACTATGTAATAATATTAAAACACATACTACGGATATATTCTTATTTTATACTCATTTTACGCACCTATCTACATGAAAAAAATTATAAATTGATAGAAGATATTTATTTGATAATGATAGTTCTTTCTCTACATTTGTTATTTTCTCTGGTACAATTCTGTATAATATTTATTAATGGATTCTCAATTGCATGTAAATTATGTGAAATATATATCCATGCTTGATTGCTAAGTTGTCCCCGACATTCCAGGCTTCACTCCATTCTTATCCTAAATAAAGAAAATAAATTAGTGAAAACTTTAATGAAAATCTCAATGATAAAAATAATCAAAGAATATAAGATTAAGATTTATAGTTTATGTCTAGTAATAAAAAATAATATACATATTAATACTAATATAAGATTACATAAAACTGGTTCATGTTTGATATCTCCTAATTGTAATATTGGCTGTCAAAGATGGGGAAATGAATATTTTTCATGTAATATAAACAGGTCCAGTTCAATTAGTTTTTGGCTCAGGGCAAAGTTTCTTCTGATAATTGTGCTTCTATTCTTTGAGCTATTGCTTTGATTGAGGCAATGCCGCAACCATCCATTTTTTGTTATAAGGTATGAATATGAGATTTTATTCAAGGGTAAATACATTATGAACTATTAAAACTATTACTTGAAATTAGAGTGATTTTCTAATTTTAATTTTACCAAGCGGGCCTCTTGGACCCCCTTGTCTTGCCGGGAACCTTTCAGGCATTAAGTTTGTTATTGCTGAGACCTTGGACCATCATTTTGTATTATTTAGACCTGTAATATTATTCTGACTTTGTTAGAAACTAATTTAGAGGCATGTTTGGTATTATGTTCTATTTATAGCTTTTGATTTTTGTGAAATTAGAAATCAGGGTTTTGAAATAGTTTTTTTTTTTTTTTTTTTTTTTTGCCTTTTGGTTTCTATTTTTAGTTTTCATTTAAACTAGGATAAAATTGAAAACAAAAAACCAAAACAAAAAACAAATATGATTTTTATTTTCTAAAAAATAAAGTACAACAAACAAAAAACAATACTAAATAGGCCATAAGATTTTGGGTGGTTGTTTTTTTTGATATACTATCAAAACATCTTTAACGGAAACCTTTTTAACAATTAATAAGACATCAGAAGTACAAGACAAACTAGGGTACTATCCGTGATTTAAGCCCAGTAGACATTCCTATGAGTGGCGTGCTAGAGTATAAAACTATACTTGCACTTGACTAATAATTTAAACTTTTGAGATTATTAGTTCGCATTGGACAGAAATGAACTGTCCAAGTTAGACAATTCATTGTCAAGGTATGCATTTATTGTTGAGCCTTTATCTATCAATTTACGTTTTTGAGATAGTTGATTCCTTGATATGATATTAGTCTTGTCGATTGAGAGGTTACAAGTTGAAATCTTAACAAACTTCACTCTTAATATTTATACAATTTCAGCACAATGTATGAGTTTGGTATTTAGAGTGACAAACTTATCGTGCTATAGGTTAGTAATCCTCAACCCTAACCTAATATAGTTAATAAAAGGGTTGATTTCAATTTTCATTTGACCCCCTCCTTAAGAAAGACCGAGAAATCTTGCACAAGTCAAGAGCACTAAGGGTTGTCTAAACCTTGTTGATGCTATATAATAGGTGGCAATTTTCTTCTTGAATTTTCTAAGAGACTATAAAATGGCCTTTGAGCTTTATATTTGCACAAAAAAAAAAAAAAAAGAAAAAAAAAGAAAAAAAGAAAAAAAAATAAAAATAAAAATGAGTAACCATGTGATCATTAGTTTCTGCACTCATTTAATAGTCTTTTACATATAAATATATTTGTCAAAACATCTTAGTAAGTAAAATATAGGTTCATTTACGCCAAAGGTCTTTATACTTGTCCACTGTGTCAATTAGTCTTTATACTTTTGATTTTAGCAATTGGATCCATGTACTATCTAAATTTGTATCAGTCTACTCCTCAAGTAAAATCGAAAGTGTGGAAATCTACAGGACAAAAGTCCCAAGTTGGTCACTAAAGTGGCCAAAATTTGCCCATTTGGTCACCCAATTCAAATTTTGGAAAATTTGGTCCCCCAACTCCTAATAAAAATCTCATTTAGTCACCTAAATGGTTTAAAATTAATTAAATTCACTACGCAAATAAAAAATAACAAACTTAATTATATTTATGAATTATATATTTCATTGGTCTATAATTTTCTGGCTTTATTAAAATTTATCTATTTTTTTTTCAAAATAATTGTTCATCTTTTATTTTATAATCAAATTATTATTTTGCTATTAATATTACATAAAAATTAAAAGATACATAATCAATTTTGCCATAAAATAAAATATAAAAAATAATTTAAATAAAAAATAATCCAAAATAATTTACATATAGTTATAATTGTAAAAAACTAAAAATTAAAAATATTTACTTTGAATTAAATAATTAATCAAAATTTTCTCTCAAATTTATCATAAAAACAATTTCACTCCCAAAATTCCTCCAACCAAATTTAAATATTGGGAAAGAATTTCGGAGTTTCGAAATTTTCCCTCCCAAAATTTAAAAATTTGGTCAGAGTGATTTTGGGAGGGAAATTTTTTTTTAGGATGAATTTAAGAGAAAATTTTGATTAAGCATTCAATTTAAAATAAATATTTCTACTTTTTAGTCTTTTTACAATTATAACTTTATGTAAATTATTTTGGGTCATTTTTTATTTAAATTATTTTTTATATTTTATTTTATGGCAAAATTAATTACATATCTTTTAATTTTTACGTAATATTAAGAGCAAAATAATAATTTGATTATAAAATAAAAGATGAACTATTATTTTGGAAAAAATAATAGATAAACTTAAGTAAACTTAGAAAATTGCAGACTAATGAAATAAATAATTCATAAATATAATTAAGTTTATTATTTTTTAGTTGGGTAGTAAATTTAATTAATTTTAAATCATCTAGGTGACTAAATAAGATTTTTATTAGGAGTTGAGTGACCAAATTTTAAAAAATTTGAATTGGGTGACTAATTTGTTCATTTTAAATTACTTGGGTGATTAAATGAAACTTTTTTTAAGAGTTGGATGACTAAATTTTCCAAAATTTGAGTTGGATGACCAAAAGGGCAATTTTTGGTCACTTTAGTGACCAACTTGGGACTTTTGTCAAATCTACTGTTATAGTGTGGAAATCATGTGTCATAAGTGATAATTTTCCTAAATTATATAAGAACTAAATTGATACAATGAATAAAGATTAGAGAATTTTGGTGTGAGTAACCCTAAAATGCATATGAAAGTCCTAAGAAAAGTACAGCTACATGATGGCCAATCACATAAAAGTTAGCTCAAAGTTCATAGTATAACGATCTTTATTTGATTCTGAAACAGGACACGATGGAGGAGAGGCTGCAACATGTAAAAACTTAAGATAGAATGTTGAGAAAGAAAAGTTGTATTGGATGATGAAGAAATGAAACAAGACTATCCTATTTATACTAGATGAAGGACACATCCAAAGCTAAGAGTTACAAAGAATAAAACAAAGTTAAAGCAAGTAGTAAAGGCCCATTGTGGCCGGTTGGGTGAGGGAGAGGAAGAGACTAAAAATCTATCAAAATATCTACCTATTCACTAATTACATGGAAGAATCTAGAAAAGAATATGCTAAGAATAAATATAGATACTAAAGTATACAAATACAAATACGAGGATACAAATACAAAATACTAATTTCAACACTCCCCCTGAAGTTGAAGCATGCAAGTTCACAATGTCCAACTTGCCGAGAAATGAACTGTGTGTCGAACTGCCAAGTGCTTTAGTGAAAATATCTGCTAGTTTTCCCCCTGTGTGAACGTAGGTTGTGGAAATCTCCTTGGATAGTAATTTGTCTCGGACAAAGTGACAGTCAATTTCAATGTGCTTTGTTCTTTCGTGAAACACGGGATTAGAAGCAATATGGAGAGCTGCCTGATTATCACAAAAGAGCAAAACTGGTTCGTTAGTGGGAACAACAAAATCATTTAACAACCGACATAACCAAGTTATTTCACTAGTTGTGGATGCCATGGATCGGTATTCTGCTTCTGCAGAAGAACGGGAAACAACAGTTTGTTTCTTAGACAGCCATGAAATAGCCGCATCACCTAAGAAAATAACAAAACCTGTCGTTGATCGTCTGGTAGTGGGACATCCAGCCCAATCAGCATCACAGTAAGCACGGAGTTTGAGATCACAAGCGGATGGAAAGAATATTCCTTGACCCGGAGTCCCTTTTAGATAACGGAGGACCCTCATGACGGTATCAAGATGAGGTACTCAAGGATCATGCATAAACTGACTCAAAATTTGAACAGCATAACAAATGTCAGGATGAGTGATCGTTAAGTACAACAACCGCCCAACTAGCCGCCTATACTGACCCCCATCTTCCACGGGCTTGCCCACCCATTTGCTAATCCATGATTCTGCACTATCGGTATAAAAACAGGTTTTGCTCCTAGGAGTTCGGTCTCACTAATGATGTCAAGGACATATTTTCTTTGACCCAACATTAACCCCTTTTTGGAACGCCCGACCTCAATCCCTAAAAATTACTTTGTTGGGCCCAAGTCCTTTATCCCAAACGTTTCATTCAAAACAATTTTAATTTCTGCAATATGATCCATGTCATTTCCAGTTACAAGGACATCGTCAACATAAATGAGAATAGCAGTGTATGTTGACCGACAAAAGTCCCAAGTTGGTCACTAAAGTGGCCAAAATTTGCCCATATGGTCACCCAACTCAAATTTTAAAAATTTTGGTCCCCCAACTTTTAAAAAAAGTTCCATTTAGTCACCCAACTCAAATTTTGGAAAAGTTGGTCACCCAACTCCTAATAAAAATCTCATTTAGTCATCTAAATAGTTTAAAATTAATTAAATTCACTACGCAAATAAAAAATAACAAACTTAATTATATTTATGAATTATATATTTCATTGGTCTATAATTTTCTGACTTTATTAAAATTTATCTATTATTTTTCCAAAATAATTGTTCATCTTTTATTTTATAATCAAATTATTATTTTGCTATTAATATTACGTAAAAATTAAAAGATACGCAATCAATTTTGCCATAAAATAAAATATAAAAAATAATTTGAACGAAAAATGATCCAAAATAATTTGCATATAGTTATAATTGTAAAAAACTAAAACTAAAAATATTTACTTTGAATTAAATAATTAGTCAAAATTTTCTCTCAAAATTATCATAAAAACAATTTTCCTCCCAAAATTCCTCCAACCAAATTTAAATTTTGGGAAGGAATTTTGGAGTTTCGAAATTTTCCCTCCCAAAATTTAAAAATTTGGTCAGAGTGATTTTGGTAGGGAAATTTTTTTTAGGATGAATTTAAGAGAAAATTTTGATTAAGCATTCAATTTAAAATAAATATTTCTACTTTTTAGTCTTTTTACAATTATAACTATATGCAAATTATTTTGGGCCATTTTTTATTTAAATTATTTTTTATATTTTATTTTATGAAAAAATTGATTACATATCTTTTAATTTTTACGTAATATTAATAGCAAAATAATAATTTGATTATAAAATAAAAGATGAACTATTATTTTGGAAAAAATAATAGATAAACTTTAGTAAACTTAGAAAATTGCAAACTAATGAAATAAATAATTCATAAATATAATTAAGTTTATTATTTTTTACTTGGGTAGTAAATTTAATTAATTTTAAATCATTTAGGCGACTAAATAAGATTTTTATTAGGAGTTGGGTGACCAAATTTTCCAAAATTTGAATTGGGTGACTAATTTGTTCATTTTAAATCACTCGGGTGACTAAATGGAACTTTTTTTAAGAGTTGGGTGACTAAATTTTCCAAAATTTGAGTTGGGTGACCAAAAGGGCAATTTTTGGTCACTTTAGTGACTAACTTGGGACTTTTGTCGTACGTTGACCCACGCATAAAAGTGAATAAGGAATAGTCAGCTCTAGATTGTTGAAAACCAAGTTTAATTAAGGTTGAGGTGAATTTCTGATTCCAGTTCTGAGAAGCCTGTTTAAATCCATAAAGGGACTTACGAAGGAGACAAACCTTGCCTTCATGTTTACACTCAAAACCCTGTGGTAATTTCATGTAAACTTCTTCATCCAAGTCCCCATGAAGAAAAGTGTTATTTACATCTAATTGTTGGATTATCCAACTCCGAGCCGTGGCAACGGCTAAAACGCAACGAACAGTGACAAGTTTAGCTACAGGGGCAAAAGTATCATGGTAGTCTATACCTTCTACCTGAGTATATCCCTTTGTAACAAGACGAGCCTTGTACCTCTCAATCGTCCCATCTAACTTATATTTGACTTTGTAGTCCCACTTTGAGTCTATAGCTCTCTTTCCAGCTGACAAACCCTCAAGCGTCCATGTGTTGTTTTGTTGAAGTGCCTTGTTCTCCTTCTCCATAGCTTCCCTCCATTGCTCATATTGTACGGCCTGATTAAAATTTTTCGGCACATCACATGAAGTGATGGCATTCAAAAGTGTCAAGTAAGCGTTAGAAAATTATACGTTGGAAACAAAATTGGAGAGAGGATATAAAATACAAGAGTTGACTGACAGAGTGGGAGTGAGAGAATGGGCTATAGAAGACGGAACCTCTGTTATATAGTCTTGATATTTGACGGGCATAGACCGAACTCTAGCACTTCTTCTTATGACCCCTTCTTCATTGAGGGGAACACCCCCTTCTGGTACTGCTGGCCCTTCGGCCGAACCCTCCTCTGATCCCCCAAGGACCGGCTCGGGTTCTGCCGTGTACTGCTACTGCTGCAGAACCGGTCCAGTCGGGACCGGTTCTGCCGTGTCGGTGGTCAAAAAATCGTGCCTTAGGACCTTGTTATGCCCTTCATGCGTAGGCCCCGATGTATCAATTTTTAAATAGGGCATATTGTCTTCATAAAATCGAACATTCCTAGAAACAACGATCTTATGTTCGTCCAAGTTATATATTTTATATCCCTTTTGACCATGGGGATACCCTACAAATATTCCTGGTGAAGCTCGTTTATCGAGTTTGTCATTGGTGCGATTTTTAACATGGTAATAACATAAGCATCCAAAAGTCCTTAAATGATTATATGACGGGGGTTTGCCCATTAACAATTCGTAAGGACTCTTATAACCAAGCAATGAAGAAGGCATCAAATTAATCAAGTAGGCAGCCGTCAAGACACACTCACCCCAAAACCTCTTCGGAAGGCCTGCCTGAAATCGAAGTGCTCGCCCAACTTCCAACAAATGCTTATGCTTGCGTTCAACAACTCCGTTTTGTTGAGGTGTCCCGGTCAATGAAGTCTGGTATCTCGCATAGAAGTCTAACCACGGCCCATATTTAAACTCTTGACCATTGTCGCTTCTCACCCGTTTGACCTGCAAACCAAACTAAGTACCCACCATACGACAGAAATTTATGAGAATCCCATGTGCTTGGGATTTCTCTTTCATAAGATACACCCACGTGCATCGGCTATAATCATCAACAATGGTACAAAAAAAAGTGCACCCCTCAAAGAAATCATTCTATAGGGCCCCCAAATATCACAATGAATTAATTCAAAACAAACCCGAGTCTCAGAAACTGACAAAGGAAAAGGAGATTGTGCTTGTTTCGCACGATGACAAGTATCACAAATAACATTAGTCCTTTTAATGTTCAAATGCGGAAAAAAATGAAAGCTTGTTGAAAGGAACATGACCCAAACAGCAATACCACAAAACTGCCTCTTTATTATTCTAAACCACGTGAGCCGAGGGAGCAACCGGCTGCGTCTCGAGCAGATATAGCCCATTTCTCATTCTATCCACTCCAATCAGCCTCCTCGAGTGTCGGTCCTGAAAGTAACAAAAATCCGGATAAAGGGTTAACGTACAATTCTCATAACGTGTGAGTTTGCTCACTGACAATAAGTTGCAATAAAAACCCGGCACGTACAACACATCATGGCGAATAAAATTGTCAAAAATCCGAACTTTCCCAATATGAGAAACCGTCAACGTTGTCCCGTTTGGTAATCTAACGGGTTTTAAAATTTTGTTTGGCACAACATCAAACATGAGTGATAGTGAAGAAACCATGTAATCGGTGGCCCCGGTGTTAATAATCCAACTTTGATTGGAAATGAAAACTTGACCTGTAAGATTTATATTAGGTGAGACCGAACTTTGTCCAAGTAGCGACAAGAGGTGCTGATTTTGGCTGGGGGATAGCCCGACAATGGAGCTGTCACTCGTCGGTTCTTCACTGCCGCAGTGAACCGCGGCTGCTGCTGCTGTTCTGGGTGTCCCGACCACCTTTGGCCCCTGCTTCTTCCAACCTGGAGGATATCCAATCAATTCAAAACACCTCTCCTTAGTGTGTCCCTGTTTCTTACAATGAGAACAGGTAAAACGGTTAGTGTGACGGGAATTATTTTCCATGGACGAGCCTCCTGGCCCCTTCGCTGTCAAGACCGCAGCTTCGGGTGTCACAAGTGAGCCCGTTGCCACGCTTTGCTGCTTCTCTTCCTGACATAACACTGAATAGGCACTGACCACAGAGGTTAAAGGTTTAGTATTCATAAGCTGTGAATGCACAGTTGCAAAGGAAGGATCAAGACTCATCAAAAGGTCCAACAATTTTTCCATGTCACGAATTTGCAAAAAAGCTTTGGCGTGTCCACAAGTGCACGGCGGGATCTCAACTTAGTAAAATAAGTTGAAGTAGGCAAATTGTCTTGCTTCAAATGCGAGATCTCGCATTTTAATTCGTAAATACTAGGGACTTTACCTTGAGAAAATCTCTCATGCAAATCAAGCCAATTATCATGTGCAGTTTCTAAATAGGTAATACTCTCATTAATCTCTTTCGACACAGAATTTGAGAGCCAAGTTGCAACCATGGAGTCACATGCACTCCAAGTTTCAAAGTCCGGTGAATCTTCATCCGGTTTGGTAATACTACCATCAAGAAATCCAATTTTTCTCTTTGCTTTAAAAACCTTTAGTATAGCCCTTCTCCAAGAAGGATAATTGGGTCCTGTTAAAGTGTTTTGGACAAAAACCAAGCCGGGATTATCCGAGGGATGCAGATAAAACGGTGAGTTAACATCAATTACTCCCCCTGTCGGGAGAGCCGGCACGATAGTTTGATCATCATTTGCTTGAGTAGTCTCATTATTGTTAACACCCGCCATATTCTACCAAATCAAAACACAAAAACAAGCACAAGAAACAAAGGAAAAAAGAACAACTCACAAATGCACTCCAAAGAGTGCTTCGGCAGTGAACTACGAGGAGGAAAAAAACGCCACTTAATGCAAGATTGGAACTTGCTTTGATACCATGTAAAAACTTAAGATAGAATGCTGAGAAAGAAAAGTTGTATTGGATGATGAAGAAATGAAACAAGACTATCCTATTTATACTAGATGAAGGACACACCCAATCACCTTCTCAAGCTAAGAGTTACAAATAATAAAACAAAGTTAAAGCACGTAGTAAAGGCCCATTGTGGTCGGTTGGGAAAGGGAGAGGAAGAGACTAAAAATCTATCAAAATATCTACCTACTCACTAATTATATGGAAGAATCTAGAAAAGAATATGCTAAGAATGAATACAGATACTAAAGTATACAAATACAAATACGAGGATACAAATACAAAATACTAATTTCAACACAACAAGTACAAGCAAAGAAGCAGGATATGATAGCTGGTGCTTTAACTGATGAGGATGTCCGATCTTCCAGGCTTGAAGACCTCAGGATGCTCTTCAGATAACATGCTGGGTTCATTAAAATCTCCTTATTTTTGTCATACTTAATGTTGCCAAGGATTTGGCACTTTTTTGCTTCACTGGGCAAGCATTTGCATTTTGATGGCCACCTTTCTGATGCAAATCTCTTATGTTTTATCAATCTTGATTTATATAGCGTTAAATTTAGAATATGATCAGCCAAGCAGTGAAAAAACTGTTCTCTTAGAAATTTGTTTTTGCATTGGTACTTTGCTTAGGGGTGTTTTTTGTGAAAAGTTTTTATGTTTTGCTTTTGATTCTGTATTAAAGGAGAGATTATTTTTATGTTTTGTTAAAATTTACAAATACTTTTCTTGTTCTAGAACAAAAGCTTGATCAAACATGTATTTGGCCTTAGGTTTAGGATTATGGGACAGCTAAAACACATTACATAGATATTTGCATTGTTTGAGATGGGTTTTACGGGTTGAATTGCACGTGACAATACTTGCCACGGGTATTGAGGTTAATATGATTCAATAATTGGCTCAATTTGCTCGGCATTCACGCGACTGTCACTCACTGTTTACAACTTGCATCATGGAAATTTTGCCTCATTTTATGTTTGAATTCGTGTTTGGGTTGGAGTTGTATGTTTTATTCTCTTATGGTATGGAGATATTATGATCGTTATAGCTTCTCCTTCAGCATCTTTTTCATGCCCTTTTTGTAAATTAGTAGAACATGGTCGGTCAGGTACAATGTGTAATAGGACATGCAGACAATGGGGTTAGTCCTCGTGTCAGGTACCAACACGCAAATACCGGATCCCATTAGAACTCCGAAGTTAAGTGTGATTGGGCAAGAATAGTACCAAAATGGGTGACCTCCTGAAAAAGTCTTTGTGTTGCACCCCTTAAGTTGGGGGTTTATGAAAACAGTCTCTCTTCAGGGTAGTACCTTAAAGGGGAAATGCTGCATACATCCACCCCCGACTCTGCTTAAGCGGGAGCCCTAGGGACACTGGAAATGTTGCTTTTTAGACAATGGGTTTAGTGTGGGATGAACTTGTATAGTAAGAAGGGTTCGAGAGGGAATATGATCCCAAATAGAAATACATGAGCTCTCACGAGCTATATCAACTAACCAATCAAAAACCCCGTTAGCTTCTCTAAAACAATGATTAAAGTCTACGTGCGCCGCTAAAGAGCTGATAGCATGAATGTCTTGTACAATAGTCACAATTTCCTCTAGAGTAGAGTAGTCGCTGTTGATTGATCTATTGACAACCTCTTTACCACCTTCAACAATAATTTTTCATACCTTAAAAGCATACATGAGCGCATCTCGAGCAACAATCGCTTCGACCACAATAACCTGGCCTTGACCTAGTTTACGAAAACCTGCACGACAAATCTTCCTGTCCTGGTTCCTAACAATGTCACATTTGTATATTGAGGATGGAACCTTTAGAAATTCACCCATTTGAGATTTAGAAGTTAACCCATTTCATCTATGCTCGGATCAAAATCACCAATTTTTGGCCAAAGGGCATCTGGCTGATAGGACTTTTTTTAACTTTCTAAATGTAAAATTCCCCAACTTGGGTAGCCCTACTGAATGTAGCTCAAATCTTCTACAAACATTTACCACAATATGTAATGGCAACAGTTGGAATATTGGGACAAAATTTAATAACTTTGCTTCATAATGTGACGAATCAAAGGTGTTCAAACGAATGTACACATTAACTACGGCAAAATTATGCAGGAAATAACAAGGTGTTCTTAGAAAAATACACGACTGATTGTTTGAAGTTTTAGTTCAATCAATGGAATATTCATTTAACGCCGTTCCACTGTTACAAATTTGAGGATACGACATTTGCAACTAAAATATACAAACTACTGTTCAACAACAGAAGTGTTTTCTATTATCAGAGATATACAGTACCTTTACATCTTCAATCAACTCAAATAAAACAAGACTCTTATAAGTACACAGATCATTCTTCAATAATAATGATCTAATCTAAAGCTGTTTTTTGACCATACTTGGTGAGGTTGGGTACATGGAACAAATTGTCACCGTACTCTGCTATAAATCATATACTCAAACGAAAAATCTTCTAGACTTCTGTTCACAAGAAAATATATATGGAAATTTATTATGTTAGTACTCGGATATTGGAGCATTGACTACTAAGTGCTCCGGCATATCAATATCTGAGGTACCCAGAACTTTAAAAGCTCTATCACTTAGGTACCCTCAGCTAGATTCCAATGAATTTTCATTAGAACCAGCTGATGTAGAACACATTTTCAACAAGGTGCCAGAGAACTGAAATCGAGTGATCTTTTTGCCAAAAAGTATTGTTGTGGCACATGATTAAGGCAATATACAAGCACCTTTCATCAAAATCCAATGAACTTTTGTCGTAATTCAGAAAAATATGACATAAATTGCACTATCATGCGCTTTATGAACATTCTTCAGCAAAAATTTGTCAAATTTCGGCCAAAATTCAAAAGATTCTTAGAGAGGACTTTTAAACCTTAGGGTACCCATTCTGCTTATTGAAACACCTAGATAATAAATGCTCAAACTGCAAGTACTCAAGTGATAATTTCCCAAATTTATAATATATATTTACCTCAAGCAGGAGCATGAGATTACTGAAAAGCATCAATAACAGAATAGAGGAAGTCCAAGAAACCAGTTCCTTTAAGGAGACCTTTACCCGTAAGGAGTTCAAAATCTAGGAGTAATAGAAATCCAATTGCAGCTGCCTTTCCATTTATCACTTCATTCTTTCCTGTGAACCCAAATCCCTCTTGATTTTCATCCACCACCATTCTCACCTGTGTCCAATTTTGAACACATATCTGTAAGTCGGGCTAACAAAGTCTGATACGATATGTATACAATAAGAAGTTACTGAGGGAAATCCAAACAGGCCGTGATGTGATTCGAGCTTGGCACCGTGTTATTATTTTTAAGCGAATTAGACTTATTAGTATAAGATTATTGAGAGAAATTTGACCGTGATATGATAAGATTATTAACAAAACACAACATGCTATGCTTATCCCTCCTAATAATGAAATATAGCACGAAGCGAATTATTGAGAGAAATCTGACCATGATAGGATATGATTCAATTTTTGACTCAAACTGGGTATTATTGAACTTTTTAAGCAAAATGAAATAATTATTTATTTTCTATATTTTGGCATGTTTGAAACAAGAACGGCTCAAAAATTAAATTATTGACACCGCAATGATTTTATACCATCCCCAATATTGCAATAATATCACAGTTCTATGGTCATGCGCTAGAAAGCACCGATACTCTTTTTTGGCTAGAGTATCGGTGTCCGACATGCATCTGCCACCGACACACTTTCGATATGTTCCGATACGTGTCTGATACGTGAAAAATGTATCCGATACCTTTTTTTTTAATTTTGAATTTCTGATACATTTCCGACACACTACCGATGCATTCCGACACGTTTTTTGACGGTTCGACTTTAAAAATATAATATTATAATATAGAGTTATCTGCATCAAAATTCCATATACTTTGCTCATTGTGTCAATTTAGTTCTCATACTATTAATTATGTCAAGTTAGCCCCTCTACTATTTATATTGTGTCAATTTAGTCCTATAATCAAATTAAAATTAGGTTAATAGCGTAATTTTTATACAATAATGTTAGATGCAAATAATCCACTACAAATCTACCTATTGACTCAATCTAACCCAACTTATTGCCGGATCATTAAAAATTTCATAAAAACTTAACATAAATTTTATGATATGGACGAAATTGACACAATATAAATAATAGAGGGACTAAATTGACACAATTAAAAGTAGAAAAACCAAATTAACACAATAGGTAAAGTACATGGACCTATTAGCTTTGTGTTAGCTAAATATACCTCCGTCAGCTTTTTAGTTCTAAATACCTCTTCTGCATTTATGTCAGCTTTTTAGTTCTAAAGTACTTGACCCCAAAGATACGTTGGCGGAACATACCTCCTCTATATTGACATCCGTAGCGGTCACTCCGGGTTGGGCCCTGCCGCTAAACACAATCTCTGCAGCTGCATCAGGCTTCACCCCACCACTTATGCTGATGTAAATATTTTTATCATCGGTTTTCACAGGATACACATACAACGACCTCAACGCAGGAGTAAGGACTCTTAGCACAGGATTCTTCGGATACCACTCCTTGATCTCTCCGGTTCGAAGATCAAATGTACTATCCGTTGTTGGGCACACTATACAGCCATCCTGAGAAAACATTACAGAAAATAGTCACCAAATTGTCGAAAAAACAACACAGGACACAAGAAAATCATCTTGAAAAGCAAAAACATGGCACGAGATTTGTATGGTTAAACCAAATATGAGTTACAGAGATTTTCAGTATTTTATGGAAGAGTAAAGGATATGGCTCGCATACAAGTACTCACATACCCCTAGTATGTATTTATAGCCACTCACAAAATTTTGTTGTATCAAAATAACTACAAGAAAACCGGGTCAAATATAGGATTGATCCTTCATCCCATGGATATGACCCATTTTGAGAAGAAAACCATGCTCCATACACAAGCTAGAGAAAACTATATACATGGACAAAAGTATCATGCGATAATAAGCAATAATAAGCATAGTGAATATCAATGGCATCAAATTGTTCATTGTCGGCTTTGTTTGGTTTAGAAGAAGCCCTCTCCAGTCCCATTTCCACCATCACTTTGCTAAAAGAGCAGGCGGAATCTTGGGGCCATTTTTTCTCTACAGAGGAGAAATTGACCACCTCTCCAGAAAAACAGAAAGGCATGTTCCTTTAGGGGGAGAAAACTTTTTCATTAAGTCTCATATTCTAATCTTATCTCAACCTTAAATGGGATAAATGTAAACCTCGTATAAATTTATATAATCTATTATTTTCTTAATCAAACAAGAAATAAGGAAAAATGTTTTCAATTGGAATTACTTTTTAGAACATTTTTTGAGCCAACGCCTTGTGGCATAAACAATTGCTAGTTTCTCCGTCTCGTTTGCATGGAGAACTAGAATCCAATTTTGATGTTATTGTGATCTAAAATAAAATTCTTCGTTCTTCTCAACATATTTATCAGAACGCGTCTAGTAAAAATCCCACATAGAAGTTGCGAGAGTGAAGAGATCAATATATGAGCTTAGTAGGTTATTCCATCTAATGCCAATTGATTTTAGGATAGAACTCCACTTGAACTTACATATGGATCTCATATCTGTCAACTCTGTAGCTTGGGCCTACAGCCCAATGAATTTGACATATCCACAGATTGAATCATAGCTATTCAAACTCAGCACACTAGAAGCTCAAAATAAATCAACTGAACGAGCAGAGAATAGTGAAATAAAGGTTTATCTACTTCAAGACTACCCTATAAAGAGGCTTTTGGGAACTTGGAGTCAATGGGTTCTAGATATAACATACTCTAATCAATAATACAAATCTTCATTTCGGATTAATACAAAATTACCCAAAAACAATTGCCTAAGTGTTGGTCCCTCTGTTCTATTTTGATGCATTCTTAGCGATTTAGAGTTTTTCTATATTCTTGAGCTGCCTTACTGAGGCAGTGACATAGGCTTCGTATAGTGGGGTTTCTAACCTTGTTGCGATCAGCACTGATCAATCTATCAATTTTCTTATATCTTTTGTTAGGAAAATCACAAATAAAAAACAAACAACGAAACAACATACAAAATTTTTACGTGGAAAACCCTCTCTCAACTAGAGGGAAAAACCACGACCTGATTAGGTGTCAAACTTTCATTATAAATTTTGGATTACAATCTCTAATTGAACCCAAAACTCACACTCAGTCTCACCCAATTTTCCTCTCTATTTTCTACTCTTCACACACATTGTTCTCCCAATATAATATATCATTTATAACAAAAGTCTAACCTCTAAAAAGACAAAACACCACCCTATATCATCAAACTCTAAAGTCAACACTTATGCCTATATAACTTGTGGAAGTAAAATTCTCTAACTCTTACAAGCCTATGTCATTACCCTACAAGACATATGGAAGAGAACTTCACTTTTTTTTCCCCTCATTTTTGTTTCCTTCTTTTTTTTTACATTTTGGACATAATTATAAAATACAAAGACACATAAAAAATATGGGTTGGACCCAACATATTCCCACGTCGACAACCATAGTATCACAACTTAGTTGACTAAGAGGTTATAGATTTAAATCCCAATAGCTCTCATTTTTAATATTAAATTAATTTAAGCACAAAGATATAAGACGGACCTGTGCAATATCCACGCTTTAAGCCTAAGGGCATTTGCGTGAGGGGCATGTTAGAGTATGAAACCATTCCTAAACGTTAAACCATCAACTTAAGCTTTTGCAAAAGTTAGTTTTGGCACTTGACATTCAATTTTCACAAAGAGAAAGAGAGAGGGAGAGAGAGAGGTGACCTGGGTGAGCTTAGCATTAAGCAAGCCTTCACTATAAGCCCCCTCAGCAGGAGACCTATTCTCAATAGCATACACTTGATCCTTATACCACAACAACAATATCGTCTCCCCTTCTTGTATTATCACTCTCCTCTCCCCTTTCGGCAACGCCCCCAATGGCACCACCGGCACCCAATTCCCCCCATCTCCACCACCGCCGCCACCCGACGATTCCTCCGCCGCCACCGACACCTCCGCCGCCTTGCACACAAGTGCCCATCTCCCACGTGTGCCACCCCGAGCCCGCCCGCAAGGTAAAGAGAAGATGGGTGATTTTGAAGGGGTGATGGAGGAAGAGAGAGAAAGGAGAGGCGGGGGGCTTTTCAATGGGGCTGTAGCCATGGGAGTTATGAAAGACAGAAGGGCGGAGAGAGAGAGGGGAAGAGAGAGAATGTGGTAGGAAAGAGAGAGAGGGAGGGAGAAGAAGAAGGGGATCCATGGCCACACGATGGGGATAACAAATTTGAGGGAATGCGTTGATTGTAGGAACTAAGAAAGTAATTAAGAATTTAAATGTCGGGTTTATTACCGGATACCTGTCCAGCCGGTAAAAAGTACTGGATATGGGTCCTACTGCTTGCTACACTATCTACTTGCGTGGCACTTATATGCGAGCATACATGTATAGTATATGTGTTAAAAAGTGGTGGACTTAAGAATAATAAAATTGTATGATTTATCGTCCCTATCTGCAAATTGGGCCAATTATTTATGTGTGTATATATTATATATAGGGAGCGGCTAGAATAAGAATGAAAGTTTTATGAATATGTAAAAAAATTTAATCTATACCGTTGAATCTTAAATAAGATTGATTAATGGTTTTAAAAGGCTCATGGTGTCCAAAACCCTACCACCACCCAACGGTCACCACCACTGTCGCAGCCACTCGCCACCGCCACCGCCACCGCCACCGCCATCGCTACCATCGCCGCCACCTCCCCCCACCACTGCCGCCGCACCTCTCCCCCACCCCCGCCATTGCCGCCCATCTTCCTCTCCATCCCATCTCAAATCCCAATAATCATAGCCGCCGCCGCCTCCCACCACCACTGCCACCGCCACCCACCACCACCGCGGGCGGCGGCGGGGAGGGTGGTGGTAGTGGCGGCTGTGGTGACCGTAGGGATTTGAGATGGGATGGAGAGAGATAGATGGCTAGCGGTGGCAGTGGCGGCAGTGGCTATGGTGGCGGTGGCGGGAGTGGCAGAGAGGAGTGGCGGCAGTGGTGGTGACCGTTGGGTGGTGGTAGAGCTCCGGGTACGGTGAGTCTCTTAGAACCATTGATCATTTTTATTCAAGATCCAACGGTGTATATTAAATTTTCTCATATTCTCACAGAACTTCCATTCTCATTCCAGCTGCTTGTATATATATATATATATATATATATATATATATATATACACATCACCGCTGTAGACGCCGCCCTCCCCGCTACCGCCGCTCCTCTCCACCACCCCGCCACCGCCACCGCCACCCATCTCTCTCTCTCCATCCCATCTCAAATCCCAACGGTCACCAGTGGCAGGTGGCGGTGGCGGTGGCGGGGGGAGGCGGTGGCGATGACTGTTGGGATTTAAGATGGGATGGAGAGAGAGATGGGTGGCGGTGGTGGGGGTGGCGGAGAGGAGCAACAGCGGCGGGGAGGGTGGTAGTGGTGGTGACCGTAGGGATCTAAGATTGGTGGAGGTGGCGAGGGTGGCGAAAAGGAGTGGCAGCGGCGGTGTTTGGGGGGGGGGGGGGGGGGGGGGGGGGGGGGGGGGGGGGGGGGGGGGGGGGATGGTGGTGGTGACCATTCAGTGGTGATAGGGCTTCGGGCACGATGAGCCTTACGTCGTAGATTAAATTTTCTCACATTCTCACAAAACTTCCGTTTTTATTCCAGCCGCTCCCTATATATATATAACTCTTGGCAATTTGTAGTGCAAAAGTAATAGGCTTTATCAGCATCTTCAATTTTGCATTTATTTATAACAAGTTATCAGCACGAAGACCTAAATTGGCATATAATTATACATCATGTATATTTGTATGACATGTTTCATCTAACCACATATGGATGGCTATGCGTCCTAGTTATTACTTATAATCAATCATGGCCGGTTAAACCGCCTACTTATTATTAGTTGTTTATTATATGGTCGGTCCTGTTGCCTACTTATTATTACTTGTTCATTGTTTATATGGTCGGCTCAGTTGCCTACTTATTATAAGTTGTTCATACAGTTATATTGTTAGCCGGTTTATTTACACACCACTCATTTAAAATAACAATGCTATTTCTAGAATCTACTTCACGCCATCGGCATCATTTGTTTATAAGTACTTGTGTATATATGATGCTATGCACGAAATTAAAGTCATAATTTTATTACATCATAGTAAATTACAGTTTTTTCTAACCAAACATATAGTTAAACCCCATAGCTACAAACCAAAGGAGCAGAACGTAAAACTATAAAAACCTAACTAGAATATCTTCTTCTATAGTATCATCTAAATATGATAAACCTCCAATCATAAAAAGAGACTCATTATAATAACAACACTAAAAATAAAAAAATAAAAGGTAAGATATATTGTTCTAGAATGTGATTGAGAGACGAGAGATGGGGAAATTTTTGAGTGATTTATGGTATGATAAAAATTGTATTTATAGAATCTAAAATTGTTGTTCATGACCATTGTAATTAGCCATTTTTAGCCGTTGCAATTAGCCAATTTTTTGCTGTAAAATACTATTCACGACCTTTAAAATTACATGTTTTTAGTAATTAAAATATTATTCATGGTCATCTAAATTAGCCATATTTAAGATTATCTCTAAATAAAACAATAAAGTAACCATACGAAATGTGTTAGTTAGATATTGTACATGCATTAAATTTTTACACCAATTGTATTATACTAAATTTTATTATTGTCTTTAGAACTTTGACAATGTCAAATCTCTCAAAACTTGAGTTCATTACCCTAGATATTCTGGAAGAAATTATTTATCATGGGTTCTGGATGCTGAAATTCACCTTGCTGCCATGGGCCTTAGTGATACAATAAAAAATGAAAATGAAGCATTCCCGCAGAATCGAGCAAAAGTAATGATTTTTATTCGTCATCATTTACATGAGGAGTTAAAACTGAATACCTTACAGCTAAAGATCGTCTTGTCTTATGGAATAAACTGAATACCTATCAGAAATTTGTCATTCTTCCAAAAGTCCGTTATGATTGGATTCACTTGCGACTGCAAGACTTTAAGTCAGTTAGTGAATACAATTCAACTATATTTAAAATTTTCCCTTAGTTAACATTATATGCAGAAAAAATTACTGATGCTAATTTGTTAAAAAAAAAAAAAAAACATTCTCCACATTCCACGCCTTAAATATGGTCTTGCAACAATAATATCAAGAGCGTGGATACTTTATAAAATATTAGCTCAGAATATTTTATAAAATATTCATAAGCATAGGCAAATGTAGCGTCTTTTAAATGACCTAGACAAGGTGGTGGTAGTAAAAGAAGCCGAGAACGCGGAAATCATTAGACCCATGGAGGGCGCCGGACCATGTCAAAGTGGTAAACCAAGTCCCCAAAAGTGGAAGAGAGTTCAATCAAATAAAAATCAAAACAAACCGCCAAACCATGAAGATGTTTGTTATAAATGTGGATCAAAGGAGCACTGGTCTCGCACTTGTTGAATCCTTAAACACTTCTTTAATTTTTACCCAGCCTCTATCAAGGAGAAGGGGAAAAATCCAGAGGCAAACTTTACTGAACCCATGGGCACTACCTCTTATACCAAATTTGATATATCAAATTTCTTTGAGAATTCCAACACTGTGGATCATTTAGTTGATGATGGAGACGTCCACATCGATTAAAAAATAATTTCTTTTTATCATGTCACTTGTAATGTTTAGCTTATTTTATGACAACTATGTTATATTACATTTTTATATATGTAAGCAAGTTATGTATCTTTGCATGCTCAACAAACAAGAACCATAAGTCCTTTGATCCTACACAAGATCATGGAAACCGATATATGCTTTATGTGATAGTGGCACAACACATACCATTCTCCGTGATAGAAAATATTTTACTCAATTGACGTTAGCTGAAATTAATGGCAATACGATATCTGGATCTACCACCCTAAAAGAAGGCTTCGGAAGAGCACATGTTATGTTGCTTAATGGAACTAAACTCTATATTAATGACGTTTCATATTCCAGTAGGTCCAGAAGAAATCTACTTAGTTTTAAAGATATCTGATGCAATAGATACCATATCGAGATGATAAATGAGGGAGATACAGAATGTGTGTACATTACTTCTATTGTTTCGGGCCAGAAGCTGATATTAGAGAAATTTCCTACTTTCTCTTCTGGACTATATTATACAAATATCAGGGAAATCGAAGTCAACTTCATGTACCGGAAGTGCTCGGATCCTACTTTGGCATGATCATCTTGGTCATCCAAGCTCTACACTGATGCAACGAGTTATAGAAAATACTCTTGGACACCCATTGTCAAATCACAAAATTTTATTAGCCAAAGACTACACTCGTGGTGCATGTATTCAAGGAAAGTTGATAATTATACCATCTATTTCAAAAGTATCCCTTGAATTACCATATTTCCTACCTCGTATATAAGGTGATATGTGTGGTCCTATTCAACCTCCATATGGTCCATTTCGATATTTTATGGTCCTCATTGATGCTTCCACTAGATGGTCTCATGTTTCCTTATTATCCACCAGCAATGTTGCATTCGCTAAATTTCTTGCCCAAATAGTAAAGTTATGAGCACATTTTCCTGACTATCCAATACAAACAATTCGTCTTGACAATGCTGGTGAATTTACTTCTAAATTATTTTATGACTATTGCATGTCAATTGGGGTAAGTGTGGAACATCCTGTTGCCCACACTCATACTCGAAATGGTTTAGCTAAAGCTTTCATCAAGCGTCTCCAATTAATCGCTATGCCTATGCTTATGAAGTTAAAGTTGCCTGCATCTGCTTGGGGCCATGCGATAATGCATGCTGCTTCCTTAGTTCGCATAAGACCAAGTGCATACCACAAGTACTCCCCTTACAACTAGTTTTAGACCAACAATCAAATATTTCTCACCTTAGAATTCTTGGTTGTACCGTTTATGTTCCTATTGCCCAATCACAACGTAATAAGATGATACCTCAACGTTGCCAAGGGGTCTATGTTGGTTTTGACTCCCCATCAATTATTGGATATCTTGAACCTACTATAGGTGATCTTTTTAGAGCCCGTTTCTTAGATTGTGTTTTTAATGAGTCAATTTTTTCCTCATTAGGGGAAGATCAAAAACCAATTGTACAACCTCGCGAGATCAGTTAGAATGTGCCAAAACTATCTCACCTTGATCCCTGCACTAATCAATGTGAACTAGAAGTACAAAGAATTATTCATTTGTAGAGCATTGCAAATCAATTGCCTGATATTTTCACTGATACTCAGAGAGTAAGAAAATCATATATACCAGGTGGGAATGTACCTTCTCGAATTGAGATCCCTGTAGGAAAATCAACTGGTATAGTAGTAAATAAGTCTAAACCACGCCAGAAGCATGGTGGACCTATTGGTGCAAAGGACTCAGCCCTCAAAAAGAGAAAAGGAAAGGAACAATTCCCATGTTGATAAACAATTTAATTCTAAAGGGATTATCACACCTAAAGAAACTATTACTCTTAAAGAGATTACGCCAAAAGCACAAAGAACTGCAAATCAGCAATCCCATGTTGATGAACAATTAACCCCTAAAGTGGTCCCGGTACCCAAAAATTATGAGATATCCCTAATATCGAGAGACATATGGGATAGAAATAGAATTAATGTTGATCATATATTTGCATTTGCAGTTGCCATTGAAATTCTGAATGAGGAAGAATCTGAACCACAAACAATCGCAGAATGTCAACATAGAATTGATTGGCCAAAATTGAAAGATGCCATAGAAAACGAGTTAAACTCGCTAGCCGAAAGAGAAGTGTTCGGACCAGTTGTCCAAACCCCTAAAAATATAAAACCCATTGGATAGAAATGGGTATTTGTGCGCAAGCTTAATGAACAAAATAAAGTTGTAAAATATAAAGCACGACTTATAGCACAGGGTTTCTTGCAGAGACCCGGCATTGATTATCATGAGACATATTCACCTGTCATGGATAATATTACATTTAGATTCTTAATCAGCTTGGTAGTTTTAGAGGGTCTTGATATGCGTCTCATGGATGTCGTGACAACATATTTATATGGATCACTAGATAGCGACATGTAAATGAAAATCCCTGAAGGATTAAAAATGCCTGAAGCATTAACTTTAAAACCCCAAGACTTATATTCTATCAAACTTCGAAGAGCCCTATATGGTTTGAAACAATCTGGGTGCATGTGGTACAATCGTCTCAGCCAACACTTACAGAAATGAGGATATCGAAATGATCCCATTTGCCATGTGTGTTTATAAAAAATACAGGATGTGAATTTACCATAGCTGTAGTATATGTTGATGATTTGAACATTATTGGCAAACCAGAAGAAATCTCAAAAACTATAGAGTACTTGAAAGGTGAATTCGAGATTAAAGATCTTGAAAAAATAAAATTTTGCCTTGGTATCCAAATTGAGCATTTATCAAATGAAATTCTTATTCATCAATCATCATATACAGAGAAAGTATTGTCATGATTTTATATGGATAAAGCTTATCCATTGAATTCTCCTATGATGATTCGCTCACTGGATGTAAATAAGGACCCTTTTTGCCCACGAGAAAACGATGAAGAAATCCTTAGCCCCGAAGTGCCATAACTTAGTGTAATTTGGCGCACTCATGTATCTTGCCAATTGTACTAGACCTGATAACATTTTCTGTTAATTTGCTTGCTAGATTCAGTGCTGCACCCACTTAAAGACATTGGAAAAAGATAAAACATATTCTACGTTATCTCCAGGTTACATCTGATATAGGATTGTTTTACCCAAAGATAAGTAAATCCGAGCTAATTGGATATGCGAATGCTGGGTATCTTTCTGATCCTCACCAAGAACGATCTCAAACTAGCTACATTTTCACTAATGGAAATACTGCTATTTCTTGGCGCTCAATGAAATAAACTACGGCAGCTACTTCATCAAATCACTCTGAAATCCTCGCAATCCATGAAGCGAGTTGAGAATGTATATGGTTAAGATCCATGATTCAACAAATCAAGAAGTCTTGTGGTTTACCACAGATTATTGATAAACCAACGGAACTATTTGAGAATAACGTAGCTTGCATTGCTTAGCTCAAGGAAGGATCTATTAAAGGCGATAAAACCAAGCATATCTTGCCTAAATTCTTTTATACTCACGACCTTCAAAAAGAGGGTCACATCGATGTGCGTAAGTTTTGATCAAATGATAACATCGCGGACTTATTCACCAAGGCATTACCAACTACACCCTTCAAGAAGCGTGTTCATAATATCGGGATACGTCAGCTCAAGAATCTGGTGTGATTATAAAATTATGTATTAATGAGGGAAAGTTTTCAATACTACGAATACTGTACTTTTTTTTCCTTGCTAAGTTTTTATCCCACTGGGTTTTTCTTAGCAAGGTTTTTAATGAGGTGCATATATATGTGCACTCTTGAAAATTTATAGCGTAGAATTGATAGGCTTCATCAGCATTTTCAATTTTGCATTTATTTATAACAATACGTAATTTTTATATATTATATATTTATGACAAAATATATACAAATACTATATATATAGGTGGGTGGGCACTTAGTGTCGTGATATTGTCCAGGTGAGCAAAAATCGGCCGGCCCGCCCCAGGTTCAAGTTCTCCTCCTGTCTCTTTTATTTTGTGTCCCTTAGTGTCGTGATATTGTTTGTGCTGTGACTACTATATCTTGTTATCTTATGATTTTGTAAGTGTCCGACTGTGACTAGTGTTGGATAGTTTATGAACTTTACTAGTAATGGAGCTCAAAACTTGAGGCCATCTTCAAAGGGGTTGGGGAAGGGACGGAACAACGGATGCAGTGAGGGGATCCTGCGATTTGGGACATTAAATGTTGGCTCACTACCGAGAAATGGCTTTGAGGTGGCTCAAATGATGATGAGGAGAAAGATCAACATCATGTGCCTTCAAGAGACTAGGTGGGTGGGCACAAAAGCAAGGGACGTGCTAGGATATAAACTGTGGTATTCCAGCCAAGCCAGGAGGAGGAATGAAGTGGGTATTATTGTGGATAACTTCTTTAGGGACAAAGTAGTAGGGGTTACTAGGACTAGTGATGGGATCATTTCCATTAGGTTAATTTTAGATAGGGAGGTATTGAACTTCATAAGTGCCTACGCTCCACAGGTTGGGCAAACAGGTTAGGAGAAAGCTAGATTCTAGGAGGACCTAGATCTAACAATGTAGTTCAATACCTCCCTATCTAAAATTAACCTAATGGAAATGTGGTAGCAAACACAGAAGGTTATGTATCCCACCATGGAGGCTTTGGTTTTGGAACAAGGAACGACGAGGGTATGTCTCTCTTAGACTTTACCGTCACCTATGAATTAACAGTGGCCAACACCTTATTTAGAAAGCAGGAAGACCACGTCATCATGTATCGGAGCGATGGAGCAAAGACCTAGATTGACTACATACTATTAAGGAAGAGAATCCAAAAAGATTGGAAGGATTGCAAGGTTATCCCCGAGGAAGACCTCTTAACACAACACATGGTGGTGTGTGCTGAGGTCAAGGCATAGAGAAGAGGCAAGAAGACCATGAAGCCATCACAGCCACGCGCCCGTTGGAGGGATCTGAAGGGAGAAAAGCCAAGAGCCTTTAAGGAAAAAGTTAAGCCTGAACTTGGAGGGGAGTGTGAAGGAGATGTAAACCTTTTGTGGAACCAAGTAACCCAAAAGATCAGAGATGTGGCATGTGGCGTCCTATGTGCATCAAAGGGCAGGGCACCAAATAACAGAGAAACTTGGTGGTGGTGCAGGGAGGTCCAACAAAGGATTAAGGACAAACGAGATTGCTTCAGAGAGTGGGATCGAAGTGGAGATGAGGAAAAGAGACAACAGTACAAACAAGCCAAGAAGGAAGCTAAAATAGCAATAACAGAAGCACAATCAAAAGCCTTTGAGGATTTCTATACAAGGTTGGACACCGTTAAGGGAGCTAGGGACCTCTATAGAATTGCGAAAGCAAGAGAGAGGAGGACTAGAGATCTGGACCAAGTAAGGTACATAAAGGGGGCAGATGGACGAGTGCTAGTGGATGAGCAACAAATTAAAGCTAGATGGAAATCCTATTTTCATGAGCTGTTCAATGAAAAGGGTGATACAGATGTATCCATAGGAGAACTACAAGCACCGGTGAAACAAGGGACTGACTGCTACTACACAAGAATTAGACCAGAGAAAGTTAGGGAAGTGTTGAAGAAGTTGGGTAGGGGCAAAGCAGTCGACCCAGATGAAATACCCATTGAGGCATGAAAATGCACTGGAGAAATGGGCGTCAGGTAGCTGACCAAATTATTCAACCAAATCCTCCAAGAGAAGAAGATGCCGGATGAATGGCGGAAGAGCACATTAGTCCCCATGTATAAGAACAAGGGGGACATTCAAAGTTGTGCCAACTATAGAGGAATCAAAGTAATGAGCCACACCATGAAGCTCTAGGAGCGAGTCATAGAAAGAAGGCTACGACAAAAAGCAAGGGTCTGCGAAATCAATTTGGATTTATGCCAAGCAGGTCGAGCACAGAAGCCATTCGAGGTCGATAGAGTACTACAGAGATAGACAAAAAGACCTCCATATGGTTTTTATTGATTTGGAGAAGGCATATGATAGAGTACTGAGACAACTCCTAAGGAGGGTCTTGGAGAGGAAAAGCATCCCCCAATCCTCTATACGAGTCATCAAGGACATGTATGAAGACGCCCAAACCAATGTACGCACAACGATAGGGACACAGACGCTTTTCCCATTACAGTTGGGGTACACCAAGGATCAACCTTGAGCCCCTTTCTGTTCATTTTGGTTATGGATGAGCTCATAAGGCACATCTAAGGAGACATACCTTGGTGCATGCTCTTTGCGGACGATATAATCCTAGTGGGATAAACTAGAGAGGAGGTGAATGAGAAATTTGAACTTTGGAGGATGGCCCTAGAATCGAAAGGTCTAAGACTCAGTAGATCTAAGACTAAGTATATGGAACTCAAGTTCTGTATCTCAACCATGCCAAGCAGAGAAGTTGTCAAGATTGGATCAGAGTGCATACCACAGAATGCATGCATTAAATACTTGTGTTCCATGGTCCAACAAGACGGCCAAAGTGGAGGCAGATGTTAGGATTAAAGTGGGGTGGCATAAATGGAGGATGGCCTCTACGATACTGTGCAATAGGGAGTTCCCATTAAAGTTAAAGGGTAAATATTATAAGATAGTAGTCAAACCGGCAATGTCCTACGGAGCAGAGTGCTGGCCAATTAAGTGTCAGCACACGCAGAAGCTAAAAGGGGTCGAGATGAGAACGTTGAAATGGATGTGTGGACACACAAGAAAGGACAGGATTAAAAATGATGCTATAAGAAGCAAATTAGGCATCGTGGATAAGTTGAGGGAGCAACATTTGCGGTGGTTTGGACATGTTAGGAGGAGACCCATCGCGGCCCCTGTCAGGAGATGCGAGCAACTCCATATTACAGATGGGAAACAAGGGAGAGGCTGGCCAAAGAAGAATTAAGCAGAGGCGATTCAATAAGACCTCGCCTATCTCAACCTAAAGGAAGAGATGGCCCTAGATAGAGCCTTGTAGAGGATTAGTATAGGTGTAACCGATATAGCAGGGTAAGAGCATCGACCATCACGAGGACACTTATACGCCTGGTTGTGACGCAGTCCGACGCCTGTTGGTCGCCTAGTGCTCCTAGGGTTGGATGGACATAATCCTGCTGATGGGAAGAGAGGTAGAGGCCGGCCCAAGAAGAGTAGGATGGAGACCCACCACTACCCCAGTAAGGAGATGCAAACAACTTCATAATACAAACACGAAGAGAGGACGAGGCTGGCCAAAGAAGTGTTAGAAGAATAGTTGGAAGAAGACAATTAGATAGGTCCTCATTTACCTCAACCTCAGTAAAGAGATGGCCCAACATAGAGCTCAGTTGAGGATTAGCATAGGAGTAGTAGAGGGGTAACCGATTTAGCGGGGTAGTTTAGGAGCATTGAGCACTGGTCAGTTAGTTCTAGCACCACGAGGCTGCTTGTATATTTGTTTGTGTACACGCAGCACCGACATATGTTGGTTGCTTAGTGCTTCTAAGATCTATTACCTTGGGATGTAGGGCTATTCCCTCTCTCTCTCTCTCTCTCTCACTCTCTCCATATCCCTCCCTTTCTCTATCTCTTTCTCTCTCTCTTCCTCTCCTTTCTTTCTCTCGCTCCCCCTCTCTTCCTACGCTCTAGATGCTCATCTCTCTCCACTCTCTCTACATGTTGTTTTGCTTTTGCCTTTTACATTTACCTTTTACCTTTTACCTCTTGCTCTACCTACTATGCTTCTATGATTCCATGCTATCCCATGCATACATGCCTACTTACCTACCTACGTACTTACTTGTTTATTTGTTTACTTGCTTACTTGCTTACATGCATACACGCTTACTTGTTTAGTATGACCTCTATACTGTACATACTCTACATGCTATTAATAACTATCAACTATAGCTATCAACTATCAAATTCAGGTTGGGGTTCCTCAAAAATAGTCTCTTGTCAGGGTCTCACCTGATGGGGTAAGGCTACGTACATCCTACCCCTCTCAGACCTTATGAAAGCAGGAGCCATTGAGGCACTGGGTTGTGGTTGTTGTTGTTGTATAAAGTTATTTATATATATTAAATATTTTTTCATGCATATGAAATATATAAATTACATATATTATACATATATGTACACAAAAGTAATTGCACGGAGGAACAGTAGCAAGAAATACTCGAATTCAAATTTATGCAAGATATTTACTTTTTAATGCTTCGACGTTTATAGAAATAAGAAAATGATTCTTGACCTTTTTTATCTATTTCTCCGTACCTTTGGTTTTGTATGTGCTAATAATTAGATACCCCTCTCTGGCAAAACTTAATGTCGGAAAATTGAAGAAGCCAAAGTTGCCCATGATAAAAACAAATTCATATTCAAGTCTGATGGTTTGGAAAAGACAATGAGTTATTTTACTAGGAATTTGGAAAAGATGGCGACATAGGCTATTTAAATGGATAAAAAAACGCTAATGTTCTGTTGGAAAATGCTTCAAGATGGTATGTTTCATTCTTTTCGAAAACATAAGAATAATCATGGGCTAAATTTTAGTGTCAGGCTTTCGTATGATAACACTTTTTTCATGGACAATTTTGTCTTTTGAGGTTTTCGACATTGCCAGAGAGAGTACATAACCATTAATACATACAAAAGCTAAGGTACTAAAAAAAAAAGTTACGGGCCTTTTTATTATTTTCATAAATATCAAGGTATTAAAAAGTAGATAACAAAATTTCAACTGTGGATAAAGGAGTTAATTGTTGACTTTACTCCAAACATGTGGAAGCTTAATCTAGGGGCTTCCACTAGGGATGGCAATGGGGTGGGTAAAACCCGTTACCCGCGGGTATCAGCCCTGTTTGGGGCGGGTATGGGTATAGGCGAGACGGGTCAAGGGTACGGGTAAGGTACACGTGTCAATACCCGTCACGGGTATGGGGCGGGTACGGGTATAGGCTTGTACCCGCCCCACCCCATACCCGCCCCATACCTGCCCCGTACCCGCATATACCTGTCTTGTAACCACATATTAAATCGCCCCGCAAAGTATACCCGCATGTATGTTTACCTTAAAATCAAACAAAAGCTTGGAAATTTCAAGAAATAATCAAACATACCTTTATAAAGAAATGCAACTTTAATTTTTAAAAGTAAAAGAAAACTAGATTGGTTTCCATAAGTAAGAAAAATAAGATAGAGAATTCAATGAAAAGAAAAATAAGATAGAGAAATCAATGAAAATAGCAACCCATAAAAAGAGGGGAAAAAGAAGAGAGAAAACTAGGGAGAAAAAATTAAAAAAAGCTTATCTATTATTTTGAGCTAAAAGAAAGCCATTGTCCAAAATGTCTCAAAATAAAAAAATATTATCTAAAATAGCCTATTTTAAAAAATATTTACCCAAATGGCTTGCATGTCATCAAATTTGAACTTTTTTTTTTGTTTTGGAAATGCCTCCTCTCTATGATAATAATTTTAAATATAATAATTTATATTGAATGTTATATAAATAAACAACTATTATTATATAATTATAATCATGAGTAAATTAAAAAATTATGTATTGATAATATTATTTTGCTGAGGTAGTGTTAATATATTTTATAGGTGCCCCATGGTTTTTAAATACTTTTGAGATGCCATCAATTTCTATAACTTGTTTTGCAAATACTCTTTCCATAACTTTATTACTATTTCATAGAATTAAGTTGATGGGAACATAAAATATAAGAAAGTACCTTAAATATAATTTAATTAATTTTTATTTTATTTTTTCAAGCATTAACTGAGAATTTCATTCAACTATCAAATTATTTATTTTTAAATTTATTTTAAATATTTTTTTGATATTTAAGATTGTATCAAGTATAGATAACATTTTTTCCTCTTAATTATGTCAAAGAGACAGATAAAAATTATTGTACTTTTAATTGTGTGTGATAAACTTACTAACTTCCTCCCTCATTTGTTAATTTCAAGTACATGTCTTGTTATCAGATAGAAAATAATTCCGGAGTTTGTTAATCATGAGTTTATAGTTATTTACTCAAAATATTAAGAGGCTTCAATTATGTCACCATTTTACATGCACAATTTCTATCCCATATATATTGACATCGATAATATAGTACCCTCATATATTGTTTTTTGTAATTCGTATGACTATTTATTTACTATATTACGCACAATTTGTAGATATTGGAGTAATATAGATATGTTAATATAATTGTCAATGAGGTTTTTATTTGAAAAATAGATAGATCACTATTGTACACTATATATACATAGTGACTGATTATGACTCATATTCTGCTTCTATACCTAGATTTATATTTGTATTATGTAGTTACGGTTACTTTAGTCTTTTTCCCATTATTATAATTTCTATATATAGTAATGCTGTAACCTTATGATATTATTATTCAATTAAATACAATTTTATTATGTTACACTCAACTCATATCGAATTTTAGATTAGTCAACTTTGTACATTATAGGATTAAAGTTGGGTCATGTTTGAGTCATGTATAAGTTTTTTGTGTCAATTAGGTTCCCTTATCAAAGATAAACTTGATTGAGTCTCATTTATTGGTCAAGTCAGAATTGAGTTAGGCAAGGTCATTTTAGTTTGATTCATCTCGGATTTTGGATCTATTGATTATTCGGCTTATGTCACATTGGATTATTCAGAAGGGTCGTTTCAGAGTTCAATTCATTCAAGTTGGGTCATTTTGAGTTTTGAGTCAAATTTAGTTAGGTTTGGGTGTTATTACCTTCAAGTGATTGTGGGTCATTTTGGGTTTAAAGCCAGTATAGTTAGTTAGTGTAGCATTACAATTCATTCCCATCCCCAAATAATTCGAATGCATAATTTTTAGTTAAAATTCAATTTCGTAGAATTTGACAGTCAAATTGTAATTCCAATTTTAAAAGATAGACCAAATAAGAGAATTAAAATTTTGAACCTCAATACCAATCTCAATCCCAATTTCAGGCTCTAATTCCATGCGTCAAACTAAACATAATCCTAAATGTTTTGAGGAGTATTTATCACCCACATACCTTAATATTTAAAGAATATATAACGAGGTATTCTATAATTTAAAACTTTAATTGTTAGGTAACTTAAAATTCAAATCTTATCGAATTCTGATTAAAATGTATTTAATTAATTCAAAGTATTTAAAATATAATTAAATAATATAAATTAATAATAAATAATTATTTTAGTAATACTTAAATATATATTAGATGTAAGTAATATACTATACACACCTAATATTCATATTTTTAATAAAATAATAATTTATTCAAATTTTTTTATGTTTCCAATGACCAAGGTCCAAGCAGTCACTTTTTTCTTCTTGTTCCTTTTTCAATGCCATTTTCATCATCACCCTCTTTTCATATTTCTAATTTTCATTTTTACTTCAAAACTCAAATCCTAAAAATAAAAATCAAAACTTTCCAATTTCAAAATCAAAACTTTCATAGATTAAATTAGAAGTTTTATTTTCTTACCTACTATCAATCAAAGCGCAGAAATTGAAGATTAGAGTTTTTAAACTATCCAAGTAAGTACAAGAATTTTATTTTGTTACTTTGTGGGATGTTTTTGTTGGGTTTGGGCCTATGAGTGGGGTAGTAATTTTGTTGTTTGTTTTTACTTCTTGTTGTCTTTCATTTTTTATCTTTGTGTTTGCTCTTTTTAATATATGTTGGCTCCACTTTTGCGGTTCGAATTTCACTTTTGCACGATGGCGGCTTTTTGTAATGCGATTTTTGCTATTTATCGGAAAAAAGTGCAAGAATTTTGTCCTTTAAAATATGATATGTTATGTCTATTTTATTTTTGTTCTTCCTCAATCTTTAGTTTATTGGTATATCATATTTCTAAAATAATATTTTATTCAACTATACATATTACTAATATACTACTATATTGTTCTTTATTCATATGATTTTATTAGTTTTAACATAGCGAAAGAAAATTGTTATATGACAAGGTCACCGTATAAAGTTTGAACATATGATTTTATTAGTTTCAACATAACATTTTGAATAAATAAAATATAATATATATTTTTGTACATCAAATATGATATAGTTGGTCCATTTATATTTTTGTTTTATTGTGATTTTTTTTTAATTTTCTATTCTATCATATGTCTATAATGGTGAATTGATATAACTAATTTCAAGGTTGTAACTTTGGATAAAAAGTCCCATTTGGGAATGGTTGAAGACAATCTATTGTCTTTTACATGTAGGCCAAATCCTAGTTAACAATAGCACTTTACTAGTAAAATGGCATTAACAATGGTGAATCTAGAAATAAAATGAAGCAGAGTCCATATTTATACCGAAAATGAAAAAAAATAATAATAATTGTATGTATGTATACAATATATGAGTAATAAATTAAAAAACTTTGAAAAATTGTTAACGTCAAAGCTAGTTCTACTATTATCATAACATTCAAATTATTAAAAAAAAAAAAAAGAAGATAAAACTTCATTTTTAGATAAGAAAATAATTTATATATATTTTATGCATATTGTAATATTAGCAATATATTAGTATTAATGTATTGCATAGCATCCACTAAGATTTGCGTGTATATATATATTTTTCAGGTAAAAAATGCCAAACGGAAATGAAGGAGTTACAGCTAGCTACGGTGCTTCTCCGACAATATCTGCTAGTTGCACTAATATATCATCATCCCTATTGACAGTGCCCCAGTTGAGGCTGAATCGCAAGATCCCATGAATGTGCCTCTTACAGATAGGCATAGATCAGAAGTATGGAATCATTTTAAGAGGAAACGAGACGGTGATGCTTTTAAAGCCAAATGTCTCTATTATAAGAAGATGCTCTCAGCAAACGCTAAATTAGGCACATCCCATTTGAAAGAACATGTCCGATGCTGTGTAAAATAGAAATGTCAAGATATTCGTCAATCAAGATTGTTTGGAAAACAAGTTATGCCTAATGATGAAACACAAACAGTGACGTTAACACCATATGAGTTTCATCAAGAAGATGGGAGGAGAGATCTTGCTGAAATGAACATTTTGCATGAATATCCATTTAATATGGTTGAACATTGGGGCTTTCGAAAATACTCCAGGACACTTCAGCCTGGATTTAAAGTACCAAGCCGCAACACAGTCAAAAATGATATATTTGCAAGGTATGAAATTGAGAAGGAGAAGATATTGAAGTTGCTGGAAAAAAGTAAAGGTAGAGTTGCCATAACTACTGATATGTGGTCAGCTAACAACCAAAGAAAAGAATACATGGCCATCACGGCACATTTCATTGATAATTCTTGGGAGTGACAAAGTCGAATAATTAGGTTTGTGATACAAGTCTTATTTAAACTTATAATTTATTATATATTTACTTACATGGATAGAAGTGATGGTGTTCCTTTTACAAATCTTATGTTTTTTATGCAGGTTTGTACATGTTCCGACTCCACATAACAAGGAAGTAATTTCTGAATATCTTATGGAATGTTTCTATTCTTGGAATGTCGATCATTGATTATCCGTCGTCACTGTGGATAATTGTACCACCAATGATGCGGTGATGGATATATTGTTGGATAGGTTGGACTTTCGATCTCTCATATTAGGTGGACAATTCATTCATATGTGATGTTGTGCCCATATACTAAATTTGATTGATCAAGATGGCTTGTCAGTAATTACGGAAGGCATAGAGAAGGTCCAAGACAGTATCTCATTCTGGACCGTGTCGAATAAAAGAGCTCAAAAGTTTGAAGAATGTGCAAAGCAAATTGGCATTAAGGGTCCATTGAAAGCATTGATTTTTGACTGCAAGACGCGATGGAATTCGACATATGATATGCTGCGAATCGCCTTGAGTTACCGAGATGTTTTTTTCAGGTTGAAAACTCGAGAGGCTTTGTTTAAGTGCGCTCCATCAGAGGATGAATGGGAATGGGTGGAAAAAATATGTGAAAACTACGATTGTTTAACAATGCTACTGATGGATTTTCCGCTTTTAGGTATGAATTTTCATATTGTTAATAACATTTTTTTAGTTCAAATGCATGCCTTTTTTGTAATGCACTTTATTTATCTATTAATTAACTATTTTTGTTCCTCTAGGTATCCCACATCAAACATTTATTTCCCAAAAATTTGCGAGATTCGTATCAAAGTATCAAATTGGTTATCCAGCTCAGATGAGATTATAAGGAGAATGGCTGCAAATATGTTGGAGAAATACAACAAATATTGGTCACATGTCAATGTGCCTCTGAGTGTGGCTACAATTCTTGACCCAAGATATAAAATGGCACTTCTTCAATTCTTTTTCAGAAAGATTTATTCTAACAGTGAAGCCGAAAATGAAATGAATAGAATTAGAAGGCTTTTAGATGAGTTACTAAAAGAATACGAATTGAAGCATTCTAGTGCACAAGGGTTCCATGTTGCATCCTCACATTCACATATACCTAGTGGTAGCCAACTTAACAAAGGAATGATGAGTGAATTCGCAAGAGAGATGGAGAAAAACCGTATAATGGCTAAATCGGAGTTGGATCGCTACTTAGAAGATGAAACTATGCCAATTGTTGAGGATTTTGACATTTTGAATTGGTGGAAGGCAAACGGATCGAAATATCCTACACTTCAAATGATTGCTACATATATTTTGTGTATTCCAATATCATCAGTTCCTTCGGAGTCTGCTTTTAGTACAAGTGGGTGAGTCTTAAGTCCATATCGTAGTAGACTTCATCCAGAGACTTTAGAACCTCTTATGTGCAATTAGAGTTGGATATGGGCTGAAACTAAAGGTATGTAAATTTATTCCTCTTGAATTCAAGCATGTATTATTATTTTAATTTAGGTTTATTTATTAGTCTTATAACTATGTAGGTTCTATTACATCAAGACGAATGTTTTAGGCAAACAATGATGAAATGAAATTAGATGATGAATCCAAAGATGGAACAGGAAATGATTGATTGGAGATTTATTTAGTGCATGTGTGGCTACAGGTGTAATTGGAAATATATATGTGGTATTCACCGAATTTTTATTGTGTAATCAATTTTAATTTTTGTGATTTCTTCAAGAGAGATCATATGGACTTTTCTTCATGCTTTTCCGGTTCTTTTGGATCATATATTTGCTAGACTTGGTGCAAATTTGGAATAGATTAATGTGGTCTTATTTTCTTGAGTTCAATTGTATTGACGCCCTTTGTATAGAATTGCTTTATGCTACATGCCGGTTGAAGTTGTACTATTTTATATAAAATATATTTTTTTATTAATTTGTAAGTATGAATTTATGACAATTATTGAAGGGAAAAAGAAAAGAATTTTATGGGTAATAAGTTGGACATAGATAGGTAAAAAGGCGGGTAGGGGGCGGGTCGAGGAGGGCAGGGGGCGGGTAGGGGCGGGCAAGGGCAAGTAATGGGTACCCGTTGGGTACCCGTGGGTAATGGGGCGGGTATGGGTATGGGTATGGGTATGGGTTTGTACCCGCCCGGGGCGGGTACGGGTACCCACTTCATACCCATGGCGGGTAATGGGGCAGGTACGGGTATAGGATTTGGATAGTGGGTACGGGTATGGAGGAGGCGCTCCCCGTACCCGCCCCGGCCCATTGCCATCCCTAGCTTCCACTATTCAGGAAAGATTATATTCGATGTCGAGTTCAAAAAATGAATGGTTTAGAAGTTATTTCCATATTTTTGATCATCATTGGCTAATAATGGCCTCAGACCATGCACCTATTTGGTTTGACACTAATGAATGACGTACCAGCAGGGGGCATCCATTTCGGATTGATCTTAGGTGGGCTTCGATTGATAAAGGTTTGCTCTATTATAACGTCGACCTAGCATACATATGTGCAGGGTTCTAAACTCTTTCGCATTATTCATAAGCTTCAATCAAGTAAATGGCTGATTAAGAGTCGTAGGACTAGCTCGAAGACAAATGTTCAATGCCAATTATGTAGAAATGAGGATAAAATTCGTCAATTATAAGAAGCCACTATTGATAAACCCTCCTTCACCAATCGAATATATGTGGATTCAAATAATTGTTGAAGCAATATAAAAATCTGCTTTTATTTAATAAAAAATAAAAATATTGGGGCCAATATGCACGCAAAGCATGGCCAATGAACAGGGATCGTAACTCGAGATTATTTCAAATTGTCAATAATCACTAAAAAACGGCAACAACAAATCACCAGACTTAAAGGTAACTCGGGAGTATGGATTGATGATATATTAGAGACTAATGCTCAATGTTTTTTTGGGAATTTAGAAGGTATTTTGCGTTAGCTTGTTAGGAATAGTGTCCTAATATCCAGATTTATTATGTTAATATTATTTTATTGAAGAATAAAATTGAAGTTCCAGTCATTTTTTTGTTAAATTTTTATAAGCGAGTATTTATACTGCATGTGATTTTCTTTTAAGTATTGTCCATGAGATGGACAGAGTCCTTAGATTATATTTTACATGTTTGTTTAAATGGATAATGAGATTAAGCCACTGATAGACTTAGAATAAATGGTATGGAAAGCATTAGTTACTTTGGTGTACTATAAATAAGGTCTAAACGTATGACTGAATTCCCACGTACATTGGGTAGCGGCATGAAGTGTGACAAGGATCAGGTATTCAATATGGAATCTGCAATCTCTCATAAGATACATATGTCCCCTTTGTTGGTTCGCCAGTATTTGAATAGTTTGTAAACTTTTGCCAAAGTATTCCAAATGTTTGACATTTGGAATGTATACTATGAATATGTTCAAGTATAAATGAATTATTCAGTGAAGGGCGAGTCAATAACTAATGAAGAAGCTGTGTGAAGGATAATGGTAGTGGTTATATTTATTCTTCGTCATGGACATCTAGGTGGAGGGGTTGTTGTCATCAATATAGTCTATTAGGGAGATATCGAATAAATGATTTAAGTCTAGAGTACAGTGAAATTTATTTAGTGAAATTAAGTCTCATTAAATAGTAATGAAATTATATCATACGATGGTTAATTTAACCCATTTAGAGCTAGATTTAAATTATCCCTGAGGTCCCTGCGCAAGCCTCTGCATTTATTTGCCATTGGAAAAATATTAAAGACTTCATAAGATGAATTATTTATTTATGAGTTGGGTAAATTTAATTTTGCCAAACATTATTCATGAGATGAATAAAAGTTAAGAATTATAAAATAAAATAATTTTTTAAAATAAAAATTCATAAGACCAATTTTTACATGTGAGAAACAAAGCAAAACAAAAAAAATCGAAAAATCACGCTGTATAGTGTGATCCGCGTGCTTCTTGTTGGACGAACCAGTGCACGACACAGTATCCATGCCCACTTATGCGGGTGAATGGTTTTCCGCCATGTGGCATGCGGAGAAGGGTCCAGTAATGCACTTTTGAATCGGTTGTTGATACATTGCGTTTTCCTGTTTTTGAAATGAAACGATGCATTTTTCCTTGAACCCTAGGCATCCCACATCAAAAAAATAATATTTTTTCTCTCCGGTATGCCATTATAAATAGAGGTACCTATTCCAAAGGTTTGGCATTCAATTTAGAATGAAAAAAAAGGTTTCTGAGAGTATTGACTTTCGGAGACCTAATAGGAGAGAAAATTTTCTTTCCGCGTAGTTTAATATATTTCGGAGCCCGCTATCTGGGCAGTTCGAGGTCATTGCATAGAAGGCCACTGGGTCTCGGCTTTCTCAGCTTCTTAGAGTTCTTATTATTCTGGTTTTCTTATATTGGAGCAATTCTAGGTATGTTCTTCTTTCCTTCTCTTTTAGTTTTCGCTTTTCTATTTAGTTATTTATTATGCATCTTTAAAGTTCATGTTATTATTATAAATGTATCAGAGTAGAGGCATATAGATTTAAATTAGGAATTTAAATCAGTAGATTTAAGATTAGGAATTTTAAATCAACCCTCAGTTTAAAATTGAGAATTTTAAGCCTTTCTGCTGCATTAATTTAATTAAATTACAGAGAATTTTTGAAATTTGTCCCAACCACTGGTATAAAAGCAAAGGGATCTATAGAGATGACCCTATTCCCCGGAACTCTAGCGCGTGAGGTGTCACGAAGCGTGACTCTCCGACCGGGGGCTTAGGTAGCGAGAAGAGTCTCCTATGCTAAGTGCTTTGATAGGTGCACTTTGTTGTGACCACAGTTGAGAACTGTGAACCCAACAATTGGTATCAGAGTTAGATTAATTAATAACTAGATTAGTTATTCCCAACACAGCTATCATAACTTGTTAGTTGTATCTTTCAGATGCTGAACTAGTCATTACTATGGAAATGAATGATAAACTTTCAAGGGGCGATATATTGGAGGAAGTGAACTTCACTCTTTCAAATGAAACCTTCAAAAGCTCCTAGTCCAGATGGATTTCAAGCATCCTCTTTCCAATAGTTCTAGGACAAGGTATGGATTTCAAGACATGATAGATGTTATTTGCATGTTTTTTCTATCCTGGGCCCATGCTGACTAAGATTAATCATACTTTTATTACTTTCCTACCCAAGGTCTCTGTTGTAGAGCACCCAAATCATTTATGAACTATTAGTTTGTGTAATATGATACGTAAACTCTTCATTGAAGTGTTAGCTAACCGACTAAGTTCTATGCCTTGTGATTTAATTCATCTAGTGCAATTAATGATACTACTCTCATAGTACATAAAATCATGACTCATTTTAGGCAGGAAGAAGGTAAGAAAGGTTGAGTAGCGCTTAAAATGGTTACGAAAAAAGCATATGATCGAGTCGATTGGGGTTTTTTGCACAATGTTCTTACTCAAATGGGCCCCTAGACCCTACTTTGGCATGTGCCCTTATGACATTGGGTTTGTTGTTATTATTGTTGTTGCTCTCACTCGGATGGGCTTTTGCCTGAAGTGGATCAAGTAGATTATGTTGCGCGTAACCATGGTATCCTATTCTTGCTAATTAATAAGCAACTTGTGAGATTATGGGTTAGTGAGCATATCCAATAGGGTTGATGAGGTATATTTATAGTAAAGAGTACAGAAATAATTACAGAATATTATCAGAATAATATCAGAATAATATCAATAGAATATATCCTAATACGCCCCCTCAATCTGTGCGAGGGGGACCAACGTGCAGATTGGCTTTAGGGTAGCGGAAGCGACCAGTAGCCAACCCCTTGGTAAATATGTCAGCAACCTGTTTGGTAGTAGGAGTGTATCGAACCTGGATATCACCCTTAATAACCTTCTCACGAACATAATGAAAGTTAACCTTAACATGCTTGCTGCGGTCATTAGAGATAGGATTTGCAGCCAAGTAAGTCACGCATGGGATATCGTATCCAATCACATTCAGCAACCACCTTGGCAACAACGCGATATTCAGACTCAGTGGAGGACTTGGCAACCGTTGGCTGCTTCTTAGCATGCCAGGAAATAAGGTTGGGCCCTAGAAACAGACCAAAACCTGTAGTGGAGCGACAGGTGTCAGGACAGCCACCCCAATTAGCATCGGCATATACAGTGGCAGATGTGCAAGAACCCGAAACTATGGTGAGACCATGATCAGACATGAGCTTCAGGTATCGAAGGATGTGTTTAACCATTTGCCAATGAGAAGTAGTGGGAGCGTGCCTAAACTGAGAGACACGATTGACGGCGTATGCAATATCCGGACGGGTCATGGTAAGGTATTGGAGCGCACCCACTGCACTACGGAACTCGGTCGGATCAGGTAGAAGGGACCCATCAGCCACAGAGGGTTGTGCCCGAGCTGGTAAAGGAGTTTGTATAGGTTTTGCCTCAAGCATGTCATGCTTGCCCAGTAAGTCAATGGTGTACTTATGTTGGGAAAGAAAAAGGCGATGTTTAGTGAATTTGGTCTCGATGCCAAGAAAGTAGTGAAGTGGGCCTAGGTCTTTCATGGCAAATTGAGTGGAGAGAGAAGCAGTGAGATGAGTGAGTAAAGAAGAGTCAGATGCAGTAAGGATAATGTCATCCACATACAGTAAGAGGCACACAATACTACGAGGCGATTGATGTATGAAACGAGATGGATCAGCCTTACTACAATAGAAACCTAGGCTGTACAGGAGCGTACTAAACCTATGAACCAAGCTCGAGGTGCCTGTTTGAGGCCGTATAGAGCTTTACGCAAGTGGCATACATGCGTGGGAAATTTCGGGTGTATAAAACCTGGAGGTTGACGCATGTATACCTCTTCATTGAGAAATCCATGTAAAAATGCATTTTTGACATCCAGTTAGCGAATGGGCCACTTGTTAGTGACAACACGTGCAAGTATGAACTTGATGGTGGTAGGTTTAACCACAGGGGTAAACGTTTCAAAATAGTCATGGCCCTCACGCTGGTGAAAGCCCTGAGCAACAAGACGGGCCTTAAAACAATCAACGGAGCCATCAGGTTTATACTTGACTTTGTACTTCTAAGTACTACCGACTACATTTTGAAAAGGAGAGATGGGTACGAGGGCCCATGTCTGGTTTTGAATAAGTGCATTGAATTCCTTAGCCATGGCTTCCTGCCACTAAGGGTTTTTAACAGCCTGTGAAAAACATGTTGGTTCCTGAACCATAGCAATAGACCTAAGAGATAGAATGTGCTTGGATTTACGTATCCCGTCTTTAAGGCGAGTACGCATGGGATGGAAATTCACGGTGGCGGGAGCAACCGTGGGCGTGAGGGACGGCCCGGGGTGACCATCCGAGGAGATCACAGGAGAGCCGATCAGGGAAGCCTGGCATGCGCCCCCTAAATCGGGACTAGCACCCATCCCGTCCGTGGATACCACGGTGGCGGGGTCAGGTGTGATAGCTAAGGGGAAGGAGACGGGTAAAACCGCGGGCGAGAGTGCCCGACAGCCCACCCAAGGCCACCGGGGGTGACACACTAAGCATAGCCGAGCGGCTAGCATGAGCTAGAATTGGACTTGGTAGAGGGATATCAACCAGGGCTGAGCTTGGAGGCGAATGAATACTAGATATGATGTCAGGATAAGGAAATAAATGTTCTACATAATGCACATGATGACTAGTGTAGACACGACCAGTAGTGGGGTCGAAGCACCGGTACCCCTTGTAACGTCCTGCATACCCAATAAACACGCATGAGATAGAACGTGGGGCCAATTTATGAGGGGTACGGGATGTGATGTTAGGATAACATGCACACCCAAAGACCAGGAAAAAGTTGTAGTCTGATGCCTTTTTAAACAATTTATCAAAAGGTGTAAGATTTTGAAAGTTTGGAGTGGGCAACCGATTTATAATGTAACACGTAGTGCAAACAGCATCAAGCCAAAATTTTGGAGGAAAAAGCGCTTGAAAAGTTAGAGTCCGTACCATTTCACTTAAATATTGATGCTTTCGTTCTGTGTTGTGGGGTATCAGGACAAGAGAGGCGGAAGAGAAAACCATGGGTACGACAAAGGATGGCCATGGGCATGTTGTCAAACTCACGACCTCCAACACTTTGAAAACATTTAATTTTAAGATTAAATTGATTTTCAACCAGGGCCTTAAAATCAGAAAAGATGGAGTGCACTTCAGCCTTCCGTTGCATCGGGTAGCACTAGGTGAAGCGAGTGAAATCATCAACAAATAGCACATAATACTGAAAGGCAGAATTAGAAACAACATGCGATTGCCAAACATTTGAATGAATTAATTGCAAAGGTCAAGAAGTATCATGTAACACACGTGAAAAAGGTAAACGATGTGATTTTCCTAAACAACATGCAGAACAATGTGTTATTGCGCTAGAACGAGAAACACCAGTAATCAAAGAGCGAGTACATAAAGTGTTCAAAACAGAATTCCCTAAATGACCTGAGCGCCTATGCCATAGCTCAGCTGTGACTATCCATGCAGCAAGTCCAATAGGATGAGAAGAAAACCCATATGGAGGGCCTTCACTGCGTATCGTGAGAAGTGGCTTCCCCGTAGCCTTGTCCTTAACACAAAAAGAAGAAGAATTGAACTCAACAGCATAGTTATTATCACAACACAACTGTTTAATAGAAAAGAGGTTGTACGCAAAACCAGGAACCAACATAGTAATTAAGAAGCAATAGGTCACGAGTTTTAGTACGAATTTTCGAAAAACCAACATGTGTAACCAGTAATAAAGACCCATTGCCAACTTGTATTGATTTTGAACCACGATAAATGTCGTGTTAAGTTAAAATAACTACGTTGGAAGTCATAGACGCCCCGGAGTTCGGGTACCATGTAGGATTAGCATGATAAGTGACAGACATGGCCGGGATTGGGAGAGGTCAGAGTTGACACAGCGGTGAGGGCAAAGAGAGGCAGCATGACCAGCTTGATGACAAATCTGACAAACTAAGGGACCAGCACCGAGAATACCATCATGAGGCGGATGAGGGTTCATACCTACAGAACGACCCCACGTTTGTGGATACGAAGGAGGAGCACCAGTAGGAGCCATACCTGTACTAGGAGACTGTTGGTGGCCTTGACCGTGCACACCACGACCCCCATTATTCCCATTACAATTGCTATTGTTCCGTCCACGACCCTTTTGACCATGACCTCCACGACCCCGACCAGAACCTGAATAGTCCGACGGCGCACCACTCACAGCAAGGCCATGATCGTGATCAATGGAAGAGCGTGCATGTATGTGAGAAAGAGCAACTTCCTCATCTAACAAGGCAGTCTTGAGTTGTTCAACAGGGAGGTTACGAGACGACTGGTGAGTGAAGGTATTAAACGCGGCGTATTTCGGAGGAAGGCCGAAGAGGGCATAGTGGAGGAGCTCAGGGTTTGACACCGGTGAATCTATAGCTGCCAGGTCATCGGCTATGGTTTTAAGTTCAGCGAGGTATGCGGTTATGGTTTTATTGTCTTTACGTAGAGTGACGAGTTGGGAGCGGAGGTCAAATTCCTTGGCGAGGGAGTGGTCATGACAGCATTTGGCTAGGGCATCCCACATCTCACGAGGGGTGGGATGATGAATGACATCATTAAGGACCGGGCGGGCTAGGGAAGCATATAAGCATGCCCTACTGCTTTGGTCAATGCAAGACCAGGTTATTGCATCAGGATTAGGGATATATTGACGCGTGGGCGTAGAAATTTGATTGGGGGGACAAGGATTTGAGCCATCGACAAAACCCATGAGTCGATGGGCACGAAGAACCATAGAGATTTGTTCACGTCATGTGGTATAATCTGTGGGGGTTTCTGGTTTAATAGTGACTAGATTTGTAATAGAGAAGGGGGGAAGAGGGCTCACATGGGGAGGTAGAGCCGCCAGGGACGGCGCCCTGGGTATGGGACGTGTAGAGTAATTAGGGAAATTGATCAGGGAGTAAGGAGTACCAAGGTTATACCCGGAGGAGGACATACCATGAGTTGTAGGGGATGTGACTAAATCAACATGTGAGAGGGGTAGAGTAGGATGCGGGAACCCATGATTGAACCCGGAAGGAGAGGAGGCTAACGCAGGCCAAGCGGTCACTGCCGGTTGCGACAGGGGCTGGGTAAGGCGAGCCAATGTGGTGGGCGGCAGTCGGTTGATGGCAGCTGAGCCCGGAGATAGGGGAGGGAAGGCATTGGTATTGGAGAGGGAGGGAGAAGAGGAGGAGGCAGCCATAGGTTCACAGGTTCAATTGCCGGAGACACCACACGTGAGCTACCGGAGGAGAGGGGGCTAGGGTTTTGTGAGAGGGAGGGAGAGAATTTTTGTTTTAGGGTTTGGTACGCTGTGATACCATGTGAGATTATGGGTTAGTGAGCATACCCAATAGGGTTGTTGAGGCATATATTTATGGTAAAGAGTACAGGAATAATTACAGAATAATATCAATAGAATATATCCTAATACAACCAACTGATTGGTTCAAACCCTTTAGAGGTCTTCATCAAGGGGAACCATTGTCCCCTTAACCTATTTATTTTGTGCATTAACGATCTTGCAAAGCTAATATAGAAGAAAATTGACTTTAGGTTTGCAAGTTTTGGGGTCCAAGATGGCTCGTTTGATCTCAACAATTGCTTGTTTATTATTTGCTGACAATTGTTTGTTGTTTAGCAACACCTTTTTGGAAGCTTGCAGGGAACCCAGGGCCTTGTTGGACTAGTATTGTCTTCAATCGGGATAATCACTAAATTTCAACAATCTGCAATAGCTTTCGAAAAATGTTTCGTTGAACTTGAGACAACAAATTAGTGATCTATTTGAAGTGAATATTGCTAGCCTCGAAAAATACCTAGGATGCCCCCTAGTCGTTATTCTATGGACGACTTTTACATTTTAGAGATAAGGTCTACCATAAACCTGCTCTATGGAAAGCCAATATGGTTTCTAAGGCAATCATGCGAGTATTGATTTAGGTTAATTTAGAATCTATTCTCATTCTCACCCTACAATATTTTCAAATACCAATAACAATAAGCTGGGACACCAACAATTATAATAAAGAATTTTTTTGGAAGCAGGGTGGCCAATCGATGAATGTCCTGAATGCCTTAATGATTAAAGTAGAATTGATTAAAAAAATGAGAACGAGCTTGTATCTTATTGATCAGTGGGATACAAATGTCAAAAAAGAACAACAAAAATACGAAGTACGGATCCTAGCCAAGTATCCAAGAGCAACACTTTGGCTCTGATGAGTGAGCCCTTGAGACTGAAAAGTCTTGCTGCAATTCTCTGGAGATCTACATCTACGCACAAAATCCCGAAGAGGTGAAAAGGCTCTTTGCTGTAATACATAAAATCGTCTGTTGAATATGCTCACTTGCCTACATGCTCACATGCTTTTCATGATCTCTACACTTTACATGTTTTTCATACATGCTATACATGCTTTACTTACATGCCTTTCTTAACTATCAACTATCAGGATGGGGGTCCTCAGAAACAGTCTCTCGTCAGGGTCTCACTCTGAAGGGGTAAGGCTGCGTACATCTTACCCCTCCCAGACCCTACGTACGCGGGAGCCTTTGAGGCACTGGGATTGTTGTTTTTGTTGTTGTTGTTTAGGGAAGAAGTAAAAGGTCCCTTGTAACACACAGAGGGAAAATAAGCTTGAGCCAATGACTAGACAAACCACATTGGGGCCCCTATTGTGGAAGCATATTTGTCAGTTATGATCTTGCGAAGGCACTTATAAACTTAGCCTAGAAACAATGGTTTAAAAGCCAAAAATCTTTGCCCAATGCCATGGTTATGGATAACACCTTAGGAGGAGTTTGGATCCCAAGCGCACGATTCTTTAAGATGAAGTTTACATAAATGAGTAGCATTTCGATGGAGAAAACCCCACTAAGTCCACCACGTCTTCCAAAGGAGCAGCGTTTTTGGAAAGAAGACATCCTCCCTAGTCCTTTCATGAAAGAAAAATACCTCAAATGGTGACTCAGGGATATTGGTGAAGACATTTGGAAGCTAAGGTACCTCCAAAGTGGGTTAGGAACCATCAAGAGGATCGGGGAGCGCTCAAAAAGAACTCCCTTCTTCGAAAATAGGGGAGTCCCTTTCGAGGGGAATTGAGTCAATCACTATATGAAACTAGTCGATGATAACAATGTTGTCTGCTTGGATCAGGTGTTAGGAACAGTGTCCTGAAAATCAAAATTTATCATGTAATTATTACTTTATTATAGAACGAAATTATGTTCTAATTGTTTCCTCGTTAAATTTGTGTAAGTGAGTATATATTGTTTATGATTTTCTTTTAAGTAACGTCTATGAGATAGATGTAGTCCTCGAACTAAATTTACATGTTTGTTCTAAGTGGATTATGAGATTAACCCACAGATAGACTTAGAGAGAATAGAATGAAATGTTATTTGAAAAACTCGTAGCTAGTGACAAGTTTAAACTAATTGTCTGCTAAGGCTATAATGTGACATTTTAGATGACCTGTCTTGGTCATATGGATGGTGATCTAAAAGTGTTATGTTGGTGTGTTCAATAAGATTAATACATTGAGTTGAAACATGTGAGTTACTTATTTCTAAACTGCTAAAAAAAAAATGAGTGATTCATGATGAACTATTTGAACGATGACACTAGATCCTGAGAGTATTTTGGACCTGTGCATGGAATGTTAGTTACCTTGGTGTACTATAAGTAAGGTCTTAATAAGTGGCCGAAGTCCCACGTGCACTGGGTAATAGCATAAAGTGTGACAGAGATCAGGTATCCAATATGGAATTTATTGTCTCTTATGAGATATAAATATCCCCTTATTTGATTTACAAGTGTTTGATTTAATTTAGAAATTTTGGCCAAAGAGTTTCAAGTATTTGACATTTGAAAGTTATATCGTAAATTTGTTCAAGTATAAATGAATTATTCGGAAAAGAGTGAGTCTGTAGCTAATGGAAAAGCAGTAAGAAAAATAATAGTAGTAGTTCTAATTATTTTTCATCATGGATATCTAATAGAGGGGTTGTTGTTCTCAATATAGTTTTTTGAGAATTATCGAATAAAAGATTTAAGTCTACAGTGTAGTGGGGTTTGCTTAGTGGAATTAAGCCTCATTAAATGGTAATTAAATTTAGAGTTATTTACGTTAAAAGGTCCCTATACTTAGCCCATTATATCAATTTAATCCTTGTACTTTTAATTATTTCAATTTGGTCCCTCTACTAATTTGGATCGTGTCAATTTGGTCCATAGAGTAAAAATTTATGTTAAGTTGTTGATCAAATTTTTAATAATTCGGCTATGAGTTAGATTAAATTGAGTCAATAGGTGAATTTCTAGTGGATTACTTGCATCTATCATGATCGTACCATTAAAAATTGCATCATTAATTTAACTTGAATTTGTTAATTGGACTAAATTAACACAATTCAAATAGTATAGGGATTAAACTGACACAATTAAAAGTGTAAGGACTAAATTGACATAATGAGCAAATTATAGGGACCTCTGGTGCAAATAACCCTAAATTGTATCATGAGATGGTAAGTAATTTAACCCATTTGGAGCTAGATTTAAATTGTCCTTGAGATCCCTACTTAAGCCTCGGTTTTACTGCCATTGAAAAAATATTAAAGAATTCATGAGATAAGTAAATTTAATTTTGTTAAACATTAGTCATGAGATGAATAAAAGTTGAAGATTATAAAATAAAATAAATTTTAAATATTAGAAATTCATAGGATGAATTTTTGCATGTGTGAAACAAAAAGAAATTCGAAAATACAGTCGCAATTCGCGTTAATACGCTGTAGCCAATCAACGTGCAGTACGTGGCGCTTGCTGGGCTGCCTAGGACAACGATCCGCACCTACGGGGGCTAATCAATAAAAAAATTCCATGTGGCACACTCTTGGACGCCCCTAAGGGGCGATCCGTTATTAGGCGTGGACTAATCCCATGCTGACACGTGGCACGCGGTAGATAATTTAACACGGTTTGAGCTACACTTTAAACTACGTCGTTTGGCTCTCCAGTACGTGTCCCACATCAAAATTTCATTATATTTTTACTGCCTACTATAAATAGGGGTACTAAAATCAAGGTTTAGCATTCAATTTGAAATTAAAGTTTTCTGAAAGTATTGACTTTGAAATTTTCTCTCTTAAGTTTAATATTTTTCGAAGCCCACACTCCGAATTTTTAAGGAGATTGCATAGAAGGTTTCTTGGTCTCGGTACTCTTCTGGTTTTCTTTATAGGAGCAATTTTCTGGTATTCTTCTTTCCAAGGGTACCAACACTCCGTCACCGGATCCCATTAGAACTCCAAAGTTAAGCGTGCTTGGGCGAGAGCAGTACCAAGATGGGTGACCACCTGGGATGTCCTCATCCTCAAGTTGGGAACACTCGGAAATAGCCTCTGCTCAGGGGTAATGCCCTAAAAGGAGAAGGTTGTGTACATCTACCCCCTCCCCCAGACCCTGTTTAGGCGGGAGCCCTAGGGGCACTGGGTATGTTACTTTCGCTTCTTTTCCTTTCCTTTTAGTTTTTTGTTTCTCTATATATTTACAGTATTCTTATTATGCTAGTTTTATATTAATGCTATTATTAAGAATGTATTAAAATAGATGCTTGTAGATTGAAGATTATGAATTTTAAATCACCTGTAGGTTTAAAATTAGAAATTTTAAACTATTCTGCTGCATTAATCTAACTGGGCTGTCAACTCGAGGGTTTAGGATGGAGACACAGTGTGCTATCTAGGCCATCATTTCAAAAAGATTAAGAAGAATTCCAAAAGAACGGAAAGAGAGTGAGACAAAAATTTAAGCAACAAGTTCGAGTTTGCAAAAAATGAATTGAGCTTTAGGACAAGAGATAGAGTTCAAAGCAGTAAGGTGAGAAGCTTTTTTCGCAACGGATGGGGTGTTTGTAGAACCTCATAAATGGACTATCTTTACCGTCGGTATGCCTTCAAATTCCTTGTAGCTGTTGGCAGTCAAATCAGTGCTTCATCTGATTGTAAATTTAAAATTTTACCAATGAATAAAAGAGGATTATTTATTTACCAAGTAAATTTGGGTGTCTGGACGACATCGTTTAGACTAATGGTGCACATGGCAGTCATGTGAGAAAACCCAATGAGAAATCCAACAAGTTGGAAGGTCTTGAAATGAAATCATTTAGATTAATGAAGCATGTGCTTGTCATGTAAACTAATCCCTAAGAAATAGCCTCGAAGCAGTTATTGGGATACCAGCAAACTAATGCAACTCGAGCTCGAGGCAATTACCAGTTGTTGTGGGACAGTAAGCCTTTGACTTGAGGTAGTTATTAGAAGCATTGAAGAATATGGGCCTCAAGGACTTCAAAGGAGAAGTGGCCAAACATGGGAGGAAAGAGTTTTGACCTTAACAATCAACACATGTTTTATATGCCACACTTCAGACTGCATATATCATAGAGAGTCGAGGCCCAAAACATGAAGAGCAATGGGCACTAAACAAGGAGCAAGTGATGTAAATAGGGATCAAAGTAACCCAATCGAGACAACAAAATGATTTTTAATTATGGTCTAATTAGAATTTTATTTATTAATGTTTAATTTTACTGAATTACGTAAGGTCTAACTTCTCATGTGTGATAAGAAGTTAAAGAGGGTTGAAGAGAGATTCCAGAAGATAGAAGCCTTGGTAGCGGATGGGTCTGACCAGCTCTTCCACTGTAGAGCCCCTTCCACGTCTATTCGAGGCCTTCAACTTGTGCCCACCATCGACATTAGAATAGATGAGTCGTTGCTTTGCCACCTACTTACCCCAATCGCCTTCACCACCACCATTGCTTTTTTGGCTCCACGCATCATCATATTTCTCCACATTCCACCACCACTAGGCTGCCATCAAATCATCCAACGTCCACCATAGCCGCACCCCAACACCGTCCACGACTCCATCACGAACACCAACTAACTCGCTTCCACATCGAGAAACTTCCCTACGTCCCCAATAGGATCGTATTGATTTTCCCTATTGTCATCTTCATCCTCCAACAAGATTAACGGGTCGAATTAGAGAACGAATTCTGTTCAAGAGGGCGAGAATGATGCAAATAGGGATCAAAGTAACCCAATCAAGACAACAAATGGATTTTTAATTATGGTCTAATTAGGATTTTATTTATTAATTTTTAATTTTATTGAATTATGTAATTACTTTTAGGGTTTTAGAGTTAGATTATTATTAGGGATATCTGTAGAACATCATAAATGGACTATCTTTACCGCCGGTATGCCTTCGAATTCCCTGTAGCCATTGGTAGTCAAATTAATGCTTCATCTGATTGTAAATTTGAAATTTTACCAATGAATAAAGAGGAGTATTTATTTACCTAGCAAATTCGGGGGTATGAACGAAATCATTTGGACTAATGGTGTGCATACCGGTCATGTGAGAAAATCGATTGGGAAATCCAACAAGTTGGAAGGTCTTGAAATGAAATCATTTAGATTAATGAAGCATGTGCATGTCATGTAATCTAATTCCCTAAGAAATAGCCTTGAAGTAGTTATTGGGATACCAGCAAACAATTGCAACTCGAGCTCGAGGCAATTACCAGTTGTTGTGGGAAAGTTAGCTTTTAACTTGAGGCAGTTATTAGAAGCTATAAAGAATGTGGGCCTCAACGACTTTAACAGAGAAGTGGCCAAACATGGGAGGAAAGACTTTTGACCTTAACAATTAACACATGTTTTATATGCCATATTTCAACTTGCATATATCATAGAGGGTCGAGGCCCAAAATGTAAGGAGCAATGGGCGCTAAACAAGGAGCAACTAAATCAAATAGGGATCAAAGCAACATGATCGACACGAAAAAATAATTTTTAATTATGTTCTAATTAGGATTTTGTTTATTAATGTTTGGTTTTATTGAATTACGTAATCTAACTTCTCACGTGTGATGAGAAGTTAAAGAGCAGTGAAGAGAGGCTCCAGAAGATAGAAGCCTTGGTAGCGGATAGTTCTGGCTAGCTCCTCCACCATAGAACCCCTTCCACGTCCAGTCGACGCCTTCAAACTATGCCCGCCATTGACATTAGAGCTGATGAGTCATTGCTTTTCCACCTACTTACTCCAATCGCCTTCACCACCACCACTGCCTTTTTTGGCCCCGCATATCACCATATTTCTCTATGTTCCACCACCACTAGGCCACCATCAAATCATCCAACCTCCACCACAACCGCACCTAACATCATCCATGACTCAATCACGAGCACCAACTAACTCGCTTCGACATCGAGAAACTTCCCTACGTCCTCGATTGGATCTTATTGATTTTCCCTGTTGCCCTCTTCATCCTCCACCAAGACTAACAGGCCAAATTCAAGGACGAATTCTGTTCAAGCGGGTGAGAATGATGCAAATAAGGATCAAATAACCCAATCGAGACGATAAAAGGATTTTTAATTATAATCTAATTAGGATTTTATTTATTAATTTTTAATTTTTATGAAATATGTAATCAGGTTTAGGGTTTTAGAGTTAGATTGTTATTAGGAGTAGTAGATTTTGATTTAAAGTAGAATTAGTTCTTAGAGTTGGATTATTATTAAGAGTATGGTTTTCTATGCCTATAAATAGACCATTGTTTTATTATTTTAAGAAGCTTTTGATTAATTGAATATTCTTGATGAGTTTAATGTTTTGAGTTGATTTTGTAATTTTATGTTGAAAGAGTTCAATAAAATTACATACTCCTCTTTTGGATTATTACTCGAGTATTCACAAAATGAATGAGTTTAATCAATCCCTTTTAATTTGGCATCATTGATACAATTAATCGGTTAGAAGCACCTTATCCTTACCCACTGCATGTCATTGAGGTTCGAAGCTGCAGATCGGATCTCTAGACTGATTTGCATCAGCAACAATTTAACTAATAAGCCATAAATAAGGGAGCTTGAGGCTTAGAAAAGGTCCTGACCAATGCAAAACTCTTTATTATTTCTATGCTTGTGCTTTTCTTTTTCTCTTTTCTCAGGAGTAGGCTTACTTGTAGCTACATTTGCTTCCACATATACAACAAGTTCTCAATACAGGGTTTGTGAATTTAACCCCTTTTCCCATAATTTCTATCTTCATCCCTTTTGAGGAAGTAAGTTAGCGTCAATAATCTAAGGCTTTGACGACAAAGCCTTGAGTTTAATGGTCAAGTGAATTTAGGTTTGAGCCAATGTTTTAGGGCTTTAATGGTCAAGCCTTAAGCTTAGTGTTGGTCCTAAATAGGTGACCAAAAAAATGTTCTTTCCATCTTAATCTTGTTTAGGTTAATCTCGGACGTGTTATCTTTGTTAAAAATGATACAAGCTAATGTATTTCAACCTATGAATTCTCTATTGTGTCTATCCCACATAGGAAAAGAGTTGAAGCTCCTCCACTTTATATATGGGAGTGTTCTAAGACTATTTGAATTAAGATAGAAGTAAGGGAAAGATGGAAACCACACGCGCGTCGCCCTCCGGCCGTGTGGGTGTGGGTGGGGGTACGGATACTTTAATATTTCAGAAAATAAACTTTGTAACTGAGTTTTTGGCTTCTGCCAATCCTTTCTTTGATTACGGTCCAGACCTATCCCAATGTTCCACATTTACTGCTTTTTACTTCCCTAAGAGCCTCCTCAAGGTAGATTCAAATATGGTTGGGTATTAACTTTTGATGACTATTCGGAAGGTTTGCCACCACTTCCCAACAGCCACATTAACCCTTATTTAAACCCTTTCTTAGGAGTTCATTTGGTATCAACAAACAACCAGAAATCTCCCCTTCTTCTCTCTTTCTCCCTCTTCCACTCCATCTCTAATTAGGAAAAGTTCTTGAGAATCTCTTACCGGGTGAATAACGAGTGCATCTTACAAGTTGGATCGCGTTAATCCTAGAGGACGGTCGCTAATAGTTTGTTTGCACCCGAGCTAAGGTGAAATCGTCTTTTAGGAAAGTGATTCTTGCCACGATGCGGTATCTTCAGTGTTTATTAGATCTTTCTAATTCATCTATTTGCTTGCTGTGTTTAAATATTCTCACTATTATTAACAATCTAAAAGACGAATTTATATATATTTAAATATGGCTACCAAATTACTGTTAGGAATAGTATCCTGAAATCCAGATTTATTCTGGATATATTGTTTAAATTAACAAATAAAATTAAAGTTTCAGTCATTTCCTAGTTAAATTTGTGTATGTGAGCATTTATACTGCATGTGGTTTTCTTTTGGAAACATCCATGAGATGGGTGTAGTCCTCAGATTGCAATTTACATGTTTGTTCTAAGTAGTATATGAGACTAAGCCACAGATAGACTTGCAACATGGTATGGATTGTCGTTTGAAGACTCGTAGTCGAAGACAAGTTTGGACCACTTGTATATTATGACTATAACGTGACACTTTAAATGACTTGTCTTGGTCATGTGGATGGAGATCCAAAAGTGCTAGGTTAATGTGTTTAATAAGATTGACACACTGAGTTGGACCATGTGGATTACTTATTTCTAGACTGCTATCGGAGATGAGTGATTCATATTGTACTGTTTGAACGACGACTCTAAATCCTGAGGACATTATGGACTTGTGCGTGGAGCGTTAGTTACTTTTGTGTATTATAAGTACGGTCTAAACGAATGCCTAAAATCTCACGTACACTGGGTAGCGGTGTGAAGTGTGATAAGGATCAGGTATTCATTAGGGAATCTAGAGTCTTTTATGAGATAAATATGTCCCCTTAGTTGATTCGCAAATATTTGAATAGTTCGAAAACTTTGACCAAAGTATTTCAAGTGTTTGACATTTGGAATTTATACTGTGAATGTGTTCAAGTATAAGTGAATTATTCAGTGAAGGGCGAGTCGGTAACTAATGGAGAAGCTGTGAGAAGGATAATGATAGTGGCTATATTTATCCTTTGTTATGAACATCTAGTGGAGGGGTTGTTATCAATACAGTCTATTAGGGTGATATCGAATAAATAATTTAAGTCTAGAGTGCAATGAGATTTATTTCCTGGAATTAAGTCTCATTAAATGATAATTAAATTATTTTATGAGATGATTAATTTAACCCATTTGAAGCTAGATTTAAATTGTCTCTGAGGTCCCTGCTCAAGCCTCTGTATTTATTTCCATGGAAAAAATATTAAATAATTCACGAGATGCATTGTTTATCCATGAGATGGGTAAAGTTAATTTTGCCAAACATTATTTATGAGATGAATAAAATTAAAAATTATAAAATAAAATAATTTTAGGAAATTAAAATTTATAAGATGAATTTTTACATATGGGAAATAAAGAAAAAAAAAATCTCAAAAACAGCTTGCGATCTGTGTCATTTTAATTGGACGAACCAGCGCGCGACAACAGCTATCCGTGTGCCCCGTGGCGGACCAATGGTGTGCTGCCACGTGGCACATAGTGAGAGGGCGGTTCAGCTCAAGCTGAAACACCGCATTTTGATGTGTTTTTGAAATCAAACGTAGCGTTTTGATTGTTTTGACTGGGTTATTTTTTGCAGATCCCACATTGAGAATTATTTATTTTTTTCACTTCGGTATACTCCTATAAATAGAGGTAACTATTCCAAGGGTTTGGCAATTCAATCAAAATAAATTATTTTGGATTTCTGAAAATTATTTCGAAGACCTATTTGGAGAGAAAAATTTTTGTTGAAATTTTTCTTTCCTCAGTTTAAAATTTTTTGGAGCCCACCCTCCGTATAGTTTGAGGTGATTGCATAGAAGATCATGGGGTCTCAATTTTATTGGTACTCTTTATAATTGGAGCAATTTCAGGTATGTTCTTCTTTTTTTCCTCTTTTAGTTTTCGCTTTTCTATTTATTTACAGTATCTGTTATTATGCCTGTTTTAGTTTAAGTATTGTTATGAATTTATTAGAGTAAAAGGCCTATAGATCTAAATTAAGAATTTAGATCTGTAGATTTAAATTTGTAGATTTAAAATTAGGAATTTTAAATCAACCATGGTTTAGAATTATGAATTCTAAATCCCTTCCGCTGTGTAGACTTTAAGAAAGTAGGGAGAATTTTTAAAGTTCGTCCCAACAACCGGTATTAGGGCAAAGGGTTTATAGAGATAAACCTATTCCCGGGAACTCTCGCACATGAGGTGTCACGAAGCGTGACTCTCCGACCGGGGGCTTAGGTAGAGAGAAGAGTCTCTTACTCTAAGTGCTCTAATAGGTGTCTATTGTAGTGACCATAGTTGAGAACTGCGAACCCAAAAGTTGGTATGAGAGTTTATTTTTCCAACAAAAATTTTAGGTCTTTCCCAACAATTGGTATCAGAGCCAGCCTCTAATTACATTCATAATATGCGTAAATAGGTATAATAAAATCGAAATAGATAAATTGGCGATTTAATAAAATAGAGATTTTATTAAAGAAGGAAAAACTTATTTAAATTAGTGATTTAAATTGTTTAAATCATTAAAGTAATTAATTGTTAATTAGATTATTTTAAAGTATCGATTAAAATTGTTTAAATCCTTTAAAAGATTTAATTGTTAACTAGGTTGTTTATAATAACTATTTAAATAGTTTAAATCGTCAATAAATTAATGGTTAATTCGGAACAACCCATAAATTTGCAATTATGCTGTTCGTATAATGAGATTATACATTCTCGGTCATGATTTACGAAATCGGACAAAATCGATCTAATAAGATTAGATTCAAATATTTTAACAATAATAGATAAAATTGGTCTAATGAGATTAGATTCAATTAATTTTAATGAAATTGGATAAAGTTGATCTAATAGGATTAGAATCAATTAATTTTACGAGATCGGATAAAATTGATTTAATGAGATTATATTCAATTATTTTTTTCAAATTAATTATTTTAATTATAAAAAAATGACAACATCAGCAGTTGATGTCAGCGTCTGAGGTCACCTGCTGGCACTGATATTAGCGTTTACGTGGTGCTGACATCAGCGAGTATTTATAAATTTTTTTTTTGGACGTGTAGATGTCAGTACTGATTTACAAAATTATAAATTAATTATTTTATTAATTAATTTATTTTAGAACCAGATTCTAAATTTAAATTATGTGATAATCTAAGTTGTGAATCATTGTATTTTAAATAAAAGTTATTTAAAATTATTTTAGAACAATATCATAAAATAGACTATGAGACAGTCTAGGCTTGTTTTATTTTTAGAATAAGATTCTAAAATAGACTATGAGATAGTCTAAAGTTTTTTTTTTTTTAGAATAATATTCTAAAATAGACTATGAGATAATCTAAGCAAAAAAAAAAAAAAAATGATCCCAATTTTAAATAAAACTAATTTTATTAATTAATTTGATTTTAGAATTAGATTCTAAAAATAGATTATGCGATAATCTAGATTTTGGCATCAATTTAAATAAAAGGATTTAAATTAAATTGATTTATGTTATTTTTTTTAAGAATAAGATTCTAATGCAAAATTATGAGATAATCTATATTGTAAAATGATAATATTTTTGAATAAATTAATTAAGTAATTTTGGTTAATTTTAGAATGAGATTCTAAAGAGGATTATGAGATAATCCAGGTTGTAAATATAAGTTAATTAAAAACCATTAGTTATAAAAATCAAGTGGGAGCGAGGTTTCAATTGTTGTAACCTCACGGTCTCCATTACCAGTCTAGCAGTATAGTAGATCGATAGACCTCCCTGTGGAGGATGTCGATTTGTAGATTACAGGGTTAGACTTCTATTGGGATAAACTAAAGAGCAAAGAAGCAATGTGAGCACGCTGCCGTGGAGTATTTTGTGTATTTGTATTGAGGTTTTAGGTAATGGTTTACACTTGACTAGCGTGATGCATTAGTCTCTCTGAGGAGCTCTGTTGTGCCATGATAGAGACTAAGATAAAGTGGTGAATTAATCATTTTTAATAAAAGTTACAAGAAAACAGGTTAATTGAGAATAGTTCTTACCCGAACTAGCTTCGTGCGACCCCGCTACCAGGGAGTAAGGAGTGGTGTGTTTGGGTCATCATTGTATGCGTGATAGTACAGTTTGGTGGATATCTGACTTATTGTGTATGCTAAACTGAAAGAATATATCATTGCATTATATATGACTCTTGTTAGATAATTACACATATATTTGCATTTACAGTATCTTTGATATGGATTCAGCTGGTGAACTTCACTTGATTTCGAATAAATAATGTACTCACCGAACCAAATTACTTTGCCTTAAAAAATAAGTTAGACTTGGCTATTACTCACAAGGGACCTACTAGAAAGAAAGGAAAGGGCAATGTTGTTATTATAACAACCAAGTTTATACGGAAGTCAGCAAAAGAAAAGTGTTTCTTTTGCAATAAAACTAGGCCACTGGAGGAGGAACTACATTAAGTACATAGCTACTCTTCCTACAAAGACTAATAAGCCATCTGGTGAAGGTATGTTGATATCTCACTTAGTTGAGTCATGCGCAGTTGAGAGTCCACCATGTTCCTGGTGGGTGGACTCAGGTTCAACTAACCATATCTGTAATAAGTTATAGGAGCTCATGCTAGGCTAAAGGATACACGATGGGTGTTGTACCTGATGGTCAGAGACAGTAGAATAATAATGGTCTTAACTGTAGGAGATGTTAGCTTAGACTTTAGTGATAGAGTTTTGTTTTAAAGGATTGATTATTTAAACCTTCGCTGTACAGGAATTTAATTTTTGTATTTCGGTTAATTGATAATTGTTATTCAATTAATTTTGATAATGAAATTTTAATATGAGAAATAAATTGTTTATTTGCACATGTATATGAATAAATTGTTTATTCATGTTATTTCCTTATCAAAACTCGGGTAATTGTTTAAATGAATCTAACATAAGTTCACTTGTTCAATCTTCTAAAAGAAAACACCCTGAAAGTGATAATGCCTACACAAGGAACCAACGTTTAAGGTCACATTAATTCGAACAGGATCCAAAGACTGGTAAAAGATGGACTGATAGAGGCTTTGGACTTGAGATCATTACCAGTCTGCAAATCCTGCATAGAAAGAAAGGTGACCAAGTCTGTCTTTAAGAGTAAAGGCAACAGGGTTGGTGGCTTAAGCTGGTTCACATAGATATATGTGGACCAATACATGTTCACGCAAGAGGTTGGTATGAGTATTCAATCATGTTTAGTGATGATTACTTAAGGCATGGATATGTTTACTTGATGAGACAAGTCGAACGTTTTTTGGAGAAATTCAAAGAGTAGAAAGTTGAATTTTAAAAGCCATTAGGTAAACAAGTTAAGTCGCTTCGATCAGATCGAGCTGGTGGATATTTTTTGGGTGAGTTTTTGTTTTTCCTAACTGCAAATGAGATAAGACCTCAGCTTTCCACTTTGGTTACACCGCAGCAGAATGGTGTTGCAGATAAAAGGAACAAGGACGGTTTTTTCTACAGTTTTTTTGATTTAAAAGGTCTTTTGTAAATACAATGCAAAATACTTAGAGAAGTATTTTGCAAGTAAGCTACAAAAACAAAAACAAAATAGTATTAAAGACAAATGACACTAATTCTAGACAGCTAGACACGACTCAAGACGTAGCGGATGCATTAGATGCACCTACTGATAGGAACAAAACTGCTCCAGGTACACGAGAGCTTAGGTGTGGTGGGAGGATTGTCAGGACATCTGACAGGTTCATAGCGGGAGCTTTAGTGGTTGCCCGTGGTTTTAAATATGATCCTTTTGGCCACAATGAAACAATTAAGTCTTCTAGTTTTATGCAATCGGTTGCTCAAATCATGTGTGTACAAATGACATTAAGAGAAAGTAGTGACTTTTTTAGTGTTATATGTCAACAATATACTACTCATTGAGAATGATGTAAGGGTGTCATTAACTGTAAAGGTTTGGTTGTCAGGATAGCTAGATATGAAGGACATAGGAGAAGCTAACTCTACTCTTAGGATTAAGCTTCTGCAAGGTCATAAGAGTAGGATGTTGGGTCTTTCTCTAGCCACTTATATTGACAAAATGTTGTCAAGGTATTGCATGGAGGACTCTAAAAAAGGTCTTTTACCTTTTAGGGATGGAGTCCCTTTCTCTCTTTTAAGTAGTGTTCTAGGACACCTCAAGAGGAGGAGCAATTAAGGAATATTCCATATGCTTTGGCAATGGGAGCCTCAGGTATGCCATGTTGTGCACGAGACTTGATGTCTGCTATGCTATGGTATAGCAAGCAGGTGTTAGTCTAACCTGGGGCCAATGGACTAGGTGGCAGTGAAGTATTTTCTCTAGTTCTTGAGAAGAACTAGAGATTCTATGCTGATCTTTCAAAGTGATGAGCTGGTTCCAGTTGGCTATACTGATTTAAGACTTCCAGTCAGATTAAAATGATAAACGTTCGACATCTAAACCTGTCTTCATCCTTGGAGTGGGAGCCATTAGTGAGAGGAATGTTAAGCAGTATTGTATTACGGACTTTACAACAGAGTAATTGAGCTCACTAAGGGTTAGGCTTAGTAGACCTTTGGTTCAAACTTAAAAGGGGTGAGTATGGAATTTGTAATAAATTGGATTTAGGACAAGTGGGAGATTGTTAGGAACAGTGTCTTGAAATCCAAATTTATTATGTATATATTGTTTTAATTAATAAATAAAATTAAAGTTCCAGTTGTTTCTTACTTAAATTTGTGAATGTGAGCATTTACACTACATGTGGTTTTCTTTTGGAAACATCCATGAGATGGATGCAGTCCTCATACTACAATTTACATGTTTGTTCTAAGTAGATTATGAGACTAAGCCACAGATAGACTTAAAACATGGTATGGATTGTCGTTTGAAAGACTCGTAGTCGAAGACAAGTTTGGACCACTTGTATGTTAAGACTATAACGTGACACTTTAGATGACTTGTCTTGGTCACGTGGATGGAGATCCAAAAGTGTTAGGTTAATGTGTTTAATAAGATTGACACACTGAGTTGGACCATATGGATTACTTATTTCTAGAATACTATCGAGATGAGTGATTCATATTGTACTGTTTGAACGACGAATCTAAATCTTGAGGGTATTATGGACTTGTGCATGGAGCGTTAGTTACTTTGGTGTACTATAAGTAAGGTCTAAACGAATGACTAGAATCCCAAGTACACTGGGTAGCGGAGTGAAGTGTGACAAAGATCAAGTATTCAATAGGGAATCTATAGTCTCTTATGAGATACAGATGTCCCCTTAGTTGATTCGCAAATATTTGAATAGTTCAAAAACTTTGGCCAAAGTATTACAAGTGTTGGACATTTGAAATTTATACTGTGAATATGTTCAAGTATAAATGAATTATTCAATGACGGATGAGTCAGTAACTAATGGAGAAGCTGTAAGAAGGATAATGGTAGTGGTTATATTTATCCTTTATCATGGACATCTATTAGGGAGATATCGAATAATTAATTTAAGTTTGGAGTGCAGTGAGATTTATTTAGTAGAATTAAGTCTCATTAAATGGTAATTAAATTATTTCATGAGATGATTAATTTAACTCATTTGGAGCTTGATTTAAAGTGTCCCTGAGGTCCCTGCATAAGCCTCTATATTTATTGCCATCGGAAAAATATTAAAGAATTCATGAGATGAATTATTTATCTATGAGGTGGGTAAAGTTAATTTTGCCAAATATTATTCATCAGATGAATAAAATTAAAAATTATAAAATAAAATAATTTTAGAAAATTAAAATTCATAAGATGAATTCTTACATCTGGGAGACAAAGCAAAAAAAAAAAAAAAAAAATTGCAAAAACAGCTTGCGATCCGTGTCATTTTAATCCGACGAACCAGCGCACAGCTATTCGTGTGCCCCATGGCGGACCAATGGTGTGCCGCCAAGTGGCACACAGTGAAAGGGCGGTTCAGCTCAAGCTGAAACGCTGCTTTTTGATGGGTTTTTGAAATCAAACACAGCATTTTGTTTGTTTTAACTGGGTTGTTTTCAGCAGATCCCACATCAAGAATTATTTATTTTTTCGCTCCGATATACTCCTATAAATAGAGGTACCTATTCCAAGGGTTGGCAATTCAATCAAAATAAATTATTTTGGATTTTTGGAAATTGTTTCAGAGACCTAATTGGAGAGAAAAATTTCAACGTTTCTTTCCTTAGTTTAATATTTTTCGGAGCCCACCTCCGGGTAGTTTGAGGTCATTGCGTAGAAGATCCGGGGGTCTCAATTTTCGTGGTATTCTTTATAATTGGAGTACTTCCAGGTATATTCTTCTTTCCTTCTTCTTTTAGTTTTCGCTTTTCTATTTATTTACAGTATCTGTTATTATGCCTATTTGAGTTTAAGTATTGTTATGAATGTATTAGAGTAAAAAACTTGTAGATGTAAATTAAGAATTTAGATTTGTACATTTAAATTATGAATTTAAATCTGTAGATTTAAAATTAAAAATTTTAAATCAACCCAGGTTTAGAGTTATGAATTTAAACCCCTTCCGCTGCGTAGACTTTAAGAAAGTAGGGAGAATTTTCGAAGTTTGTCCCAACAACCGGTATTAGGGCAAAGGGTTTATAGAGATAAACCTATTCCCGGGAACTCTCACACGTGAGGTGTCACGAAGCGTGACTCTCTGACCGGGGGCTTAGGTAGAGAGAAGAGTCCCATACTCTTAGTGCTCTAATAGGTGCCTATTGTTGTGACCATAGTTGGGAACTGTGAATCCAATAGTCGGCATCAAAGTTTATTTTTCCCAGAAAAATTTTAGATCTTTCCCAACAATTACCTCTTCCCGGCATGTCTAAAGTCAAACCTTTTAACAGGAAGAATTATAAGAGGTGGTCACAAAAATGTTATTCTATCTAGAGCAACTTCACATCGATTATGTACTTTATGACAAAAATTCACCTGAAGCTAAAAATGAAAATGCTGTGTATGAAGAAAAATTCATCTTGAATACCGAACCTGTAGGGGTAACTTGCTCCGTTACATGAGTGACGGGCTTTTTGACATATATGTAAAATGGACTCGTCAAATAACAAGTGTTTTGAAATATATGCATAAAGCATCATTTCTATCTAAAACCTGGGAGAAAGATTCAAAACCCATTTAGCAAATTTCAAGGAGAATGCTACTATTGTAAAAAACGTGGACATAAGGTGAAAAGATTGCAGAAGCAAAAAGAACCAGTTTAAAGATTCCAAGAACAAAGCCCACCTTGTAGAGGTGGAGAACATTGTTGCTTTCAGAGGTGAACCTTGTGAGTAACATGACTGAATAGTGTTATGCTCGTGATAGAGCATGAGATGAGAAAGAAGGGAAGGAGATGAGGAAAATAGAGAGAGGGTTAGATGAGAGAGAGAGAAAATATCTCATAAGAGATGGTTGTATATTTTTCATTGAATGATTAAGGAAGTATAATCTTAGATCTTTTATAGAAGATCTTACACATTACTTCTCAATACAAGCTCTAACTGACCCTAACATCTTTTCCCCCCAAAACACAAAATTCAATAACAATCCCGGGATATGATAATACTCCCTCCTTTAAAAGATTCTTGTCCCCAAGAATCAAATGAAAAGAGTTGAACTTGAAGATCAATGTTTATGAGGGAGGAATGAATGAGCTTCTTATGTGAAGTGTTAACCAAGTTACTGCTGCAGAGGACCAAAAACCCATCAATACATCTGAAATCCTGCTTGTAATGTGCTGCACAACAGAATTTGAATGTCGCTAGACCCATAAGACCACATATGAAGTCCTTGAACACCTCTGACTCTGAATTGTAGTGGAACCAAGTGGATTCCTTGCTGAACCTGCAGCTAAAGAGAGCCTCTAGCATACTAAAATATTGCAGCAGCAGCAGAACATTATAGGATGCAGATTCTGAAGTACTCCAGCCCCAAATCCTGCTATCTGAGCTTGCATTTGATAAAGAACACTCATCTGGCAGTCTTCCAACTCAAACCAAGTGAACCAAGTATCAAAATCTGCTTGACGAAATTCCCAATTGTAGCTAAAACAACCCCATATCTTGATCTTGGTGACAAAACACATTGAGACCCCCAAAGAATGCAGCTGCCCCCATTTCATCTTGGATCTTATCCAAAATTTGTAGTGCTTAAACGTCCACTTACTAAACCGTATCAGACCAAGCCCAACATACTCTTGATTGTCTTCCAATTCCACATGTTGTGCTGCAGATTTCAGGAATTCAGCAGTGTATAACCGTGACACCACATAGCTGCGGATACTACCGATTTCGGCTCGATTCTTGTCCATATGGAAGCCTCTTGATGCGAACAAGTTAATACATCTTCCCAAAGTCATAATAGCACCAATCACACTCCATTTGAGCAACTCATTTTCCACTGACAGTGAAGGAAATGTAATTCTCCAAGCATTTTTAGCAGCCACTTTGAATTCTGTTGTAAACATCTTGAATTGGAACATAAGTAATCTGGGAATCTCAGCTTCTTCTCTCAAAATTCTTGCATAGATTACACCATAAGCTCCCATTCTTTGATCTTGGCAAAGCTTAGAGAATATGCACTTCTCAGCCTTACTGCAGCAAATGAACTTGTTGCAGCTATATTGACATAAAAGACCATCTAACTCAAACTCCTCCAACCACCACTTATATCCAAACACATCAAATTTGGAGTTCCTATCAACAATCTCAAGTATATGTGCTAATTGCATCAAATCATAACATCTATGAACGCAACAGCTTACCAATTCCAGATTTAGTTCAAGACTCACATTTTCAGCAAGAACTACTCTTCTTTCACTCCAAGACTCAATTGTCATCAAATGCATCAATACTTGGCCACATTTACTCACTGCAAGTGCAAAACCAAGGCCTAAACCTTCTTCAATACATTCATACAGCAACACAATTTCGGGGGGTCTCCCTATGTCATACAAAACTAGGAGAATAGCCACTCTTCTACATTTGCTTTGGACAAATTTATGTTGCTTCCTGTTACTTAGCTTGAATACAATCAAGAAGTCAATTCCTTGTCTTGAAGTGAGCCACTACACCAATTTCCTTCGATGCTGAAAGCCAGAACACAATCTAGCAGCTTGATCATCACCATTCAGCACAAAAGCTCGGTGATTCAACCTTTTATAGTCATGATAATCCTCTCCTGGATCAGGAGGGAGCTGATCATAAGAGTTTGCAGCTTGAAGTACCTTCCTTTCAGCCCAAGATCCATGCCAAGCATGGAATCCACATCTTTTTTCATACCTTAGGTGCTGATTCTGCATTCCCACATGCCATGGAGAAGTACTTGATATGTTTTGTAATGCATCTCTGGATAATTCAGTAGTAGCACTAAGGTTCTCAACAGACTTCAAGTTTTATGCAGTGACAATTCTCGAGTTGCTTGTTGATACTTCAGGAATCACATGTGGTTGAGCAGAAACTGCCTTTACTGGCTTCAAAACAAGCTGTAAACCTCTGTTACTGCCATAGATGGATGCTATCTCACCCTTTCCATGTTTTCCTGTACGAACTAGTTGCTCAAGAGATGAATTGGACTTGCTTCCAACTGTAACAGGTGGTCTTATGTCCTGTTCCTGCAGGCCTTCACAATTTCCAGCACTATTAACCTCATCAACTCGTGGTTCTTTTCTAACCACATTCTTCCTCTTAATTTCATTTGCTCTTAATCTTGGACTTGAGAAACACTTCTCAACCTTCGAATTGAGTTCTATCTTATTTCGGGAAGTGAGTTTAAACCTTTGCTTTCGAACACTTAAGACCTCTAAGCCCACTTGCAATTTCTTTGATGCCTTATCTATTTGAAAACTGTAGTAAATGACTCCGGTACTAGCTTTCAACTCAAGCTTCATTGGTTGTGAAGAACGCAGCATCTCAAGGTCCTTGCCCTCTATTGATTCAACTTTACCTTCATTTAACTCGTCTGTTCTACTCACTTCCACATCAGAAATGAGGAAACGAACACTTAAACCACAACAATGATCAAAGATGTTTCTTCCTTGCCTTAACTCAATGGCATAGGCAGCTTGTGCTCTTGTAGAAAAGGTCACTCGAGCTACAACCTCTAGGGCAGAAGTTGAAACAATTACAATCTTCTCCGCACGTCCACAAGGATCAAACACTTGATGAAGAATGTCTTCATTGATCAAGTAACGAACATTGTGAACCTTTACTTCGATCGTAGACTCATTGAAGTTCTGTATTTCAAGGTCATCCTTTGCTGGTCTCGGCCAAAACTCATCAATTTTGCGATATAAGCTTTCAAACAATTCAACCATTTTCTCATGTTTAACATATTGCACCTCACCAGCCATAATAGCAAGTAATACAGTGCTTCAAAAATGAATCGCAGAAGGTTCAGATGGGCGATATAGTTCTAAATCGAGAAAAAAGAGATTTGATTCAAATCATCACATAATAGGTTGCTTAATCACAATCTAGTCTTCATTCGTGTATATCTTAAGTTATTTTCGATTCAAAAGTCGTGGACAAGTGCAAACCCTAATCGAAAGGTTCTGCAAACCAATCCCTGACTTCGAAGAACTTCGCTCAAACCCTAACTCGATGCAAGGGGATGAGTTCAGGCTTAAATCTGAATTAATTTCGAACCTTAACAGCAATTACAACTTCAACATACTATACTTGCAACAACTTCAAGCAGAACAATCAGATTTAAGGAATTCTGTTCACAGTTCGTGGTTAATTCCAGCTCTTCGCAATTTCAACTCGATTTCAGATATTTCTTTTGGAATTCAGTTAATTCCTAATACAGTTATGCTTATCCACACACTTCCATCAATATTCAACACAAGAATCAGATTGTTGTTCAAAATGTAACTCAAAGTTCAGACAATAGCTACCTTTCTATAGCACAGAATGTCCAAATAGGGACTACCTCAAATCTGCCCACTTCAGCTTTGACAAGCAGACCTTCTGATGTTAATCAAGCACCAATTGGATCCAGCAACTATCTTCAATCTTCTTCACGGCAGTTCAAGTGAATTATGATCAAGAACACAACATTCAGCAGTAACAACACCACAATGTTTCAGACAGATTTGCTTGATCAATTTTACTTAATTCTCAGTCAGAATTTGTTGTAAAGTGATTGTAAACACAATATTGGTCAACAATATGTGTTTCTATGATTCTCCACTAGATTTAGCTAAATTCAATGCAAATCCCAGGCGTAATGTGCAGATGAATACAATGACAGTACACCTCCAAGCTCTTCAATTCAGCATCTCTGAACTGACTTTGATCACCAAAATCAAGCCTAAATCTGTATCGATTCTTGTCTTTTTGATGATTGATGGCAACTAGGATCAAGGCCTGACACAAGACAACTTAATTTAGTTGAATTGGAATCAACTAAATCAATTGCCAAGCATCCAAAGCCTACGATGCAGTACCAATTGCACACAACCAGATTTTTGTTCCTTTTCTTTTCTCTTGAATTAGAGCTTGATCCTGAAGCGAATCAAGGCTCTGATACCAATTGTTATGCTCGTGATTGAATCACAAAGCATAAACTAAGTAAATTGAAGATAGATGAGGGTATGAGATGAGAAAGAAGAGAAGGAGATGAGGAAAATAGAGAGAGAGTTAGATGAGAGAGAGAAAATATCTCATAAGAGATGGTTGTATATTTTTCATTGAATGATTAAGGAAGTACAATCTTAGATCTTTTATAGAAGATTTTACACATTACTTCTCAATACAAGCTCTAACCGACTCTAACATCTTCTCCCGCCAAAACACAAAATTCAATAACAACCCCGGGATATGACAAATAGATAGTGAAAACAGGAGCTACCAGGCACATCTGCATAAATCGAAGTATGTTCCAGGAATACCAAAAAGTGATCGATGGGGAGGTAGTTTACATGGGCAACTCTATTGCAGCACCGATCCTTGGGAAAGGGAAGATTTCTTTAAAACTCACTTCTAGAAAATTTCTTACTTTAGCAAATGGTCTACATGTGTCTGAGATGCGTAGGAACTTGATTTTGGGTAGTCTCTTGACTAAAGCTAGCTTAAAACTAGCATTTGACTTTGACAGACTTATCCTAACTAGGAACGGGGAATTTGTGGCAGGGAATTTTGTAATGGGTGACTATTTATTCTCAATGCTGTTTGCATGAATGATAATGCTAGTACCTCTTTTGCGTACCTTGTTGAGTCTCTTGAACTATGGCATCTTCACTTAAAACACACAAATGTTGTGTCTATTAAACAACTTATGAAAATGAACATGATTCCTAATATCAGTAATGCCAACTTTAGTAAATGCGAAGTATGTGTAGAAACTAAACATGCTAAAAAATCCTTTAAATCAATTGAGAAATAATTTGAACTCCTTGAGTTAATTCACAGTGACTTAGGAGACTTTAAAAGCCAAATGAATAGAGATGGTAAAAGATACTACATAATCTTTGTAGACGATTACTCTAGATACACGATGGTATATCTCTTAAGCACTGAAGTTGAAGTAGAAGAAATATTTTTAAAATACAAAGCTGAAGTTGAAAGTCAACTAGGAAGAAAAATAAATATGCTCAGGTCCAATAGAGGAGGTGAATATGACTCAACTTCATAACAATGATTTTGCGAGGAAAATAGGGTAATCTATGAACCAACGCCTCCTTACTGTCCATAATCAAATGGTGTTACTGAATGAAAAAAAGTAGAACCTTAAAAATTATGATGAATGCTATGCTTATCAGTTTTGGACTACCTGATAACATGTGGGGGAAGCGATATTATCTGCTTGATATGTGCTAAATAGAGTTCCTCATAAAATACTAGATAAGATCCCATACGAAATGTGGAAAAGTCATGCCCCCTAATCTAAAATACTTGAAAGTGTGGGGGTGTTTACCGAAGGTCGAACTACCTGACTTTAAATGACGCAAAAGTGGACCTAAGACCATTGATTCAATTTTTATTGGATATGCTTATCACAGTGCTGCTTATCGTTTTCTAATCAAGGGATCGAATAATTCATATATATGTGGTAGTATCGTTGAATCTAGAAATGCATTCCTTTGAATATATATTTCCCTTGAAGCCTAATGATGCACAACCTATTAATTTTCCTTCTCATGTAATGACTATTAACAATGATCACACTTGCACTAACGACATAGACACTTCTGAAATTCGAAGAAGTAAAAGAGCTAGGAAAGAAACCAATTTCGGACCTGATTTTATTACTACTTTTCCAACGGAAGATAATTTCATAAATAAAGAAATCTTAAGTATCTATATGTTAGAAGAAGACCCCAAAACCTATGAAAAGGCTATGCGGTATGTCGATTCGACTTTTTGGAAAAAGGCTATTAATAGTGAACTAAAATCAATTCTAAATAATCAAACATGGGAATTGGTATATCTTCCTATAGGCTGCAAGCTAATTGGTTGCAAGTAGGTCTTTAAAAGAAAAATAAAGGATGATGGTTCAATAAATAAGTTTAAGGCAAGATTTGTGGCTAAGGGTTCACTCGAAAAAAAGGGGTTGACGATTTTGACACATATTCACCAATCACTAAAATAGGCATGATTAGAACTATGTTCGCCCTTGAATCTATTCATGATTTGGTGTTACATCAAATGGATGTTAAAACAACATTCCCTAATGGCGACCTAGACAAAGAGATTTATATGGAACAAACTGAAGGTTTTGTTGTACCTGGTAACAAAAAGAAAATCTATAAACTTATAAAATCTCTATATGGTCTCAAACAGGCACCAAAGCAGCGGCATGAAAAATTTAATAGCATGCTGATAGCTATTAACTTCCATGTAAATGATAGTGACTCATATGTGTAATTTAAGTCTGATTCAAATGGATGCGTTATTGTTTGTCTATATGTTGATGATATGTTTATATTTGCTACAAACTTTAATGTTGTCAATGAGACTAAAAACTTTCTAAGCTCCAAATTTGACATGAAAGACTTGCGTGAGGTAGATGTGATCTTAGGAGTTAAGATTGTGAAAAACCCTAAAGGTATATGCCTGAACCAGTATCACTATGTTGAAATGATACTTAGAAAGTTTGATATGTTTAATGTTGATCCTGTTAGAACACCTTATTATCCCAGTGTACATTTAGCTAAACATAAAGGTGTTGCTATGTGCCAATCTAAGTATGCCAAAACCATTGGTAGTGGTTAGGGGTGTGAAAGAATAGAGCTTTTGATGAACTACTCATGTTCAAAATCAATTAGGGCTCATTCATGTCCATTAGGAGGGCTTGATAGCTTATCAAGCCGAGTTCGAGCAATCTCGATAAGCTTAACGAGCTGAGTTCGAACAGGAGTGCTTGGCTCGCTATTGTTCACGAACAGTTTGATAAGGGCTCGATAAGAGCTCGTTAAGGGGCTCAATATCAGCTTATTAAAGGCCCGTTATGAGCTCGATAACAGTTGGTATTAGTTCAAAATAGTTCGATAATAACTTAAAAGGTCAGCTCGTTAATGAGCTCGACTCGATTGCAAGCTCGGCTCGGTTTTAAACTCGATTGGGCTCGAAAATGAGCTTGATTCGACTCGTTAACAAGCTCGACTTGACTCAATAATGAGCTCCATCGGCTCGATAAGCCTAATGAGCAGAGCCGAGCCTAGTATTGAACACGCTATGTTCTTATCGAACTGAGTTCAAACAAGGGTTAGAAATGCTCAATAAGAGCTCAGCTCGAACTGGAGCTCGATAAGCCTTATCGAACTTGAGTTCGAACAAGGGGGTGCTTGGCTCATGTCCCTAAGGAACTACACTAGACCTGACATTGCATATATTGCGAGTAGACTCATTAGATACATGTATAATCCTAATCAAGAACATTGGAACACATTAAAAAGATTGCTTAAATATTTAAAAGGAACTATGGATTGGGGACTTCACTTCGGGAAGTTTCCCGCTGTATTAAAAGGATATTGTGACACCAATTGGGTGTCTAATAATGACAAAATTGATTCCACTAGTGGATATGTGTTCACACTAGCTGAAGGTGCTATATCCTGGAAATCCTCTAAGCAATCTTGTACTGCCATGTCTACTATAGAATCTGAATTCATTCCTCTTGAGTTAGTAGGTCATGAAGCTGAATGGCTGAGAAGCTTACTAGGAGATGTGCCATTGTGGGGGTTGCTAGCTCCACGAGTATCATTACATTGTGGCAGTCAAGCTGCAATTGCTGTGGCAAAAAATAAATTGTACAATAGCAAGAGGAGACACATTTATCTCAAACATAAGATCGTGAAGGATCTTCTGGAAAGTGGAGCGATATCACTACACTATGTAAAGTCTGAAAAGAACCTTGCAGATCTGTTGAGAAAAGGCCTTTATCTTAAAATGATTGTAGAAACATCGCAGGGGATGGGATTAAATTCTATGTATGAATGAATTGTGATGTATCCAACCTGATTTTAACAGGTTCAATGTGAATTCATGGCTTAATTCAAGAAGTGCACTGTATTTTTTTACTGTCTTCCCTCCCTATAATGTTGGCAATTCTTAGACGGGTCCATAGCTATATTTTTTGTGGTGTAAGTAAAGCTTGTACTAATGGATACCGTCAATATGTTACCAAGGTAGTGAGGTTGAGCTTTAGCTGTTACTGGACCTATAGCCACATGTTTGGTGGTGTGCAGGAACACACACTTGATGAAATCCACCTATGTAAGTGTGAATGTGTGGCTGCTCCCTATGAAGACTGAAGGCTTAACTTCTAGAGCACCTATGAATATCCAGGATGGGCACATGGCAAATAAAATGCGCCAAACCGCAGGAGTTACCAAGATCTGGAGTTTGGTATGTGTCCAAGTGGCGGACTTTACAACCACTTGTGAGGTTCAAGACAAAAAGTCATCTTGCAAGCTGTTAGTCCTAAACCTAGATTACACTAGGTAACAATTCAATTCACAAGATATCAACACTGAAACATTAAACTCTCTTTGCCCAATTATTCCTTATTTCTTGAGCTTGGATCCTTTGTGGGGATTATTAGAAAAATAATACAAGTTAATGTATTTGAAACTATGAATTCTCTATTGTGTCTATCCCACATAGGAAAAGGAGTTGAGGCTCCTCCACTTTATATATGGGAGTGTTCTAAGACTATTTGAATTAAGATAAAAATGAGAGAAAAGCGGAAATCACACGTGCATGCCGTTCGCCAGCTCGCTGTGTAGTGCTCGGGCGAGGGTGTGGGTGTTCTTCTTTGGTACTTTTTTTTGGAAAAAAAACTTTGTAACTACATTTTTGGCTTCTCCCAACTGTTGGCTCTGATTACCATCTACAACCATCCCAATGCTCCACATTTATTGCGTTTAACTTCCCAAAGAGTCTCCTCAAGGCAGATTTAAATCTAGTTGGGTATTAACTTTTGGTACCTGTTGGGAAGGCTTGCCACCTCTTCCCAGTAACCACATTCACCCTTATTTAAATTGATTCTTGAGGGTTCATTTGGTATCAACAAACAACAAGAAATCTCCTCTTCTCCTCTCTCTCACCTCTTCCACTTTATCTCTAATTAGGCAAAGTTCTCGAGAAACTCCTACCCGGCGAATAACAAATGCACTTTACAAGTCGGATTGCGTTAGTCTTGGAGGATGGCCACCAATAGTTTGTTTACACCCAAGCAACAACGAAATTTTCTTTAAGGACAATGGCTCTTGCCATGGTGCACCATCTTTGGTGTTTATAAGATCTTCTAATTCATCTATTTTCTTACAACAACAAAAAGCCCAGTGCCTCGAAGAGCTCCCACCTAAGCAGGGTCCCGCCGGGGGGAAGGGGGGATGTACGTAACCTTACCCCTCTGGGGCATGTGTTTGAGTACTTCATCTATTTGCTTGTTGTGTTTAAATATTTTCACTATTTTTAACAATCTTGACTTAAGGGTGTTGGCTTTGACCTGATTGATTTAGACTTGTGTGGACATGTGGAAATCCCAAGTACTTAATTTGAATCAAATACTACGACCAAACGAGAAGTAATACGGATAAAAGAGAACAAAACAAGAACACAACGATTTACGTGGAAACCTCTCTTCAATCGAAAGGGGAGAAAACCACGGGCGGAGATGGAGACTTTTATTGATTTGTGAATAGAAGAATTACAATTCGCTTCTCTCTTTCTCTCTCAAGGATGACAGTGGCGCTCACTTTAATTGGATACTGAACGCGTGAACCCTAAGGTTGTATTTATAGCCCCATGAAAAAATAAACTCCTGATCGATTAGGGGTCCCGATCCCGATCGATCAACAGATCACGTAGGATTCTCTTACGTACTTTTCCCGATCGATCAGCTTGTTCTCCTGATCCATCGGGGTGCCCCCTGCATGCCACCACTTAAATCTAAGAATTTGAGGCATATTCCTAACAAACCTCCATCTTGGCTTAGATTTAGCATCGAAATAAAATACCTCCACCTTCTCCACTAACACCCATAACTGGGGTTAACAAACTGAAGCTGAGAGCCCAACCAAGTTTGAGCAATGCTCGAATTTCTTGCTGGGAAGAACTTTAGTGAATATGTCTGTTGGATTATCTGCAGTACCAATCTTCTTCAACTCCACCTTGCGCTTATCCATCATATCTCGAATAAAATGATGCTTGACATCAATGTGCTTCGTCCAGTCATGATGCGTCATCTAATCTTTAGCGAGGTGAATTGCAGATTGGCTATCACAGTAGACCCTAACTGTGCCCTGATTAACACTGAGTTCACTAATCAAACCTCTCAACCAAACAGCTTCCTTGAATGCTTCTATCACTGCCATATACTCGACCTCTGTAGTTGACTGTGCGGTAACTGACTATTGACCAAGGTTGTCAGAATCAGGATTCTACATAGGATCGGCGAGGGGTCCTCAGGATCGAGATTATAGAATCGGATCGAGAATCATAAGATTCTACTTTAGGTATAAAACAATAATTTGTATCCAATAAAATCACATTACAAGCATCAAATATATAATGAATAACATAGAAAAAAGTCCAAAAAATAAAATCAAGCTAAAAATAAACAAAATAAAAATAAAAGCAATTGCCCAAGTAACTCAATATGCTAGAAGAATAAGAAATTAAACAAAAATTAGTGATTTATCCAAAAAGAAAATGAGATATGTCTGTGTGTAGCCCATGGGTCAGTGTCAAGCCTTGGTGGGTGGCTGGGGCAGTCGGTCGACCTCAGTTGGCCGTAATTAGCGGTGGCTAGGGCTGCCGGTGAAGATAAGTGAAGAGTGTGATGTGAGAGAATGATTATGATTAGATTATGGGAGGGGGAAGGAGAAGCGGAGGAGACAAAATGAGAAAGGGGAAGGAGAGGAAGGGAAAAGTAAAAAAAAAGCTAAAAAAATAAATTTAAAAAATAACCTATAGAATAAGTGGAATCGGAGTAGAATAGGTAGAATCGGAGTAGAATCGGCGCAGAATCGGCATAGAATCGGTGTCAGACCTCAAATATGTTATATTTTATTGTTGGCTCGGTAGAATCGGTGTAGAATCGCTAATCCTATCGATCCTACCCCGATTCTACCGTTCCTACTCAAGTTAGATGCGAGTCTACTTTCTTATGATTTTTTATGTGATCCGGGTCAGTAAGGCATAGTGGGATCCTACGATCCGACTTGCGATTTTGATAACCATGCTGTAGACATGCTCTCCAACTGATAGCACTATCTCCCAAATAGAACACATAACTAGAAGTAGATTTCCTCTTATCAAGGTCTCCACCGTAGTCCGAGTCAACATACCCAACTAAACAGTATTTACTTCTCCTAAACTCCAAACAAACATCAGAAGTGCCACATAAGTACCTGAAAATCCATTTACCAGTGTGCCAATGGTCTTTTCCTGGATTCACCATGTATCTACTCACTTTGCTAACAGCATAAGCAATATCTTGACGAGTACATATCATAGCATACATAATACTACCAACTGCACTAGAGTAAGGGACCTGTGACATGTACCTGACATCCTCCTCTATTTGAGGTGAATCCAATGCTGAAAGCCTGAAATGAGCTGCCAATGGAGTGCTAACAGGCTTAGAATCCTTCATATGAAATCGATCCAGAACCTTCTTAATGTACTTCTCCTGAGACAAGTATAACTTTCCTGCTTTTTGGTCCCTGCTGATTTCCATACCGAGTATCTTCTTGGTTGCTCCCAAATCCTTCATCTCGAACTCGCTTTTCAACATTGTTTTTAAGCTATTAACATTAGTCATTTTCTTAGCTGCATTCAACATATCGTCAACATATAACAGAAGATAAATGTATGAACCTGAGTCTGTCTTCCTGAAGTACATACAACTGTCATATTTACTCTGGAAGAACCCATTACTAGTCATAATCCAATCAAACCTCTTGTACCACTGCCTAGGTAACTGCCTCAAACCATATAGATCTTTTCAATAAACAAACACGGTCTTCCTTACCCTCAACAACGAAGCCTTCAGGCTGATGCATGTAAATACTTTCCTCTAGCTCGCCATGCAAAAATGCAGCTTTCACATCTAACTGCTCAAGCTCTAAATCATGCATAGCTACTAAAGCAAGTATCACTTGTATGGAACTATGTCTAACAACAGGTGAGAAAATATCATGAAAATCAACACCACGTACCTGACTGTAACCGTTAGCTACCAATCGAGCCTTGTACCTTGCATCTTCCACTCAAGGAATGCCTTCTTTGTGTTTGAAGACCCATTTGCATCCTATAACTCTCTTTGTTGTTTGAGGCTTGACTAGCTGCCAAGTCTGGTTCTTCTGTAATGACTCCATTTCTTCATGCATGCCCATTAGCCACTTCACTGAGTCAAATCTAGATACAGCCTCTGAACATGTAGATGGTTCAGAATCTTCCACTTTCTAAGCTGTAGTAAGGGCATAGGCTATCATCTCCTCATAACCATATCTCTGTGGCAGCCTAATATGTCTTTTCTACCTTCCACCAGCAATAGGATACTGTCCGACCTACTGGCCTGTTTCTGTTTTATCATCCTCATCAGAAACATGTACTGAAGGTACTTGTATACTCTCAATTTGTACTACCTACTGCTGATCTGAACTATCTGACTGTATTTGGCTCTCATTAGGCTTTTTCACCTGACCCAAATCATGAATTAAGGAGGGCGTGTGTGGCGGATGTAGTAGGCCAGACTCATCAAATGTAACATGCCTACTAGTCAGAAATTTATGAGATTTTGGATCCCATAAATGAAATCCCTTTATACCTGACGTATAACCAAGAAAGATACACTTCTTGGCTCTTGGCTCTAGCTTCCCATAAGTCACATAAGCATAAGTAGGACAACCGAAAATTCTTAAATGAGATTAATCAGCAGGGGATCTAAACCATACCTCTTCTGGAGTCTTCAACTAAAGCGATAAATGAGGTGATCAGTTCACTAAGTAACATGGCATGTTAACTGCCCCTGTCCACCATTTTCTCCCAAAACCTGCATTGGATAGCATACATCAAGCCTTCCCCAGTAACGTCCTATTCAGTCTTTCTACCACTCCGTTCTGTTGAGGTCGACTTGTACAAGTCCTGTGCCTAACAATGCCTTGGTTCTCACAGAATTTAAGGAAATCATCCTGAACAAATTCTCAACCTCTTTATCTGCTTCCCTGTCTATTTTTTAAGCAGTGTCTTCCACTTCTTAAAGACTTCATAAACTTCGTTTTTCTGCTTAAGAAAATAGACTCAAAGTTTCTTGAATAATCATCAGTGAACGTTAGAAGATACCTAGAACCTCCTTTGGAAGTAACTCTGGACAGTACCCACAAATCTGAATGAACATAATCTAGCGCTCCTTTAGTCTGATGCACTGAGTGATTGAAGCTGACTTTCTTCTGCTTCCTATAGATGCAATGCTCATAGAACTGCATCAGCCCTGTAGACTGACCACATAATAAACCCCTCTTGCTCAGCTCTGTCAGACCCTTATCACCCATATGACCCAATCTCATGTGCCACATCTTGGTAATATCTAATTCTGACATAGATGTAGAAACAACCACTGACCCTGTCACGGTAGAACCTACAAGCTCATACAAGGTTCCTACCCTTCTGCCCTTCATCACAATCAACGCACCCTTACTGACCCTCATAGCTTCACCTACAACTGTGTACCTGTACCCATGTGACTCAAGGGTATCTAAAGAGATAAGGTTCTTTTTCAAATCTGGGATGTGTCACACGTCGCTAAGTGTCCTGATAGTATCATCGAACATCTTAACTCTGATTGTTCCTATACCCATAACCCTACAAGCGGCATATTTCCCATCAAGACTACCCCATCCTGAATTAACTTGTATGTGGTGAACCAGTCTTTATTAGGACAAACGTGATAAGAACAACTTAAATCCATGAACCACTTATCCTTGGATCTGGCTTGAGATTCGGTTACTAAAAGAACATCAGCATCTCCCTGATCTTCAACTACACTAGCCTCAACAGACTTATCACCTCTATTATGGTCATTCTTGTTATCTTCTTTCTGTTTATTCTTAAGCTTATAACAGTTTTTCTTTATGTGCCCTTTCTTGTGACAAAAGTTACATGACAGGTTCTGATGTCTAGACTTAGACCTTGACTTCTTTCCACCATCAGACCCTTTATTCTCAGTTCCACCTATCACAAACAAACCATTACTAGAGTCAATCACAGAGTCAGACAATTCTTCATCTACTCGTTCTTTACTCACTAGGTTCCTCTTAACTTCATCAATTGTGATAGTTGACCTACCACCATGTATCATGCTGTATACAAAGCCTTTATATGAATTAGAGAGTGAACACAATAACAACATAGCCTGATTTTCATCATTAGGGGCATCATCCAATTCTTTTAACTCTTGAATTATAGAATTAAATTCATTAATATGTTTCTTAAGAGATGTACCTTCTGACATACAAAACGTGAATAGCCAGCGCTTGACTGCGAGTTTATTGGAGACCAATTTGAAGCAGAACATCTCCTGCAGTTTCTCTCACAACTCCTTAGCGGTTTTCACCTCCAAGACTTTTGTTAGAACATTATCTGTATGACACATATGAATAGCTGTGAGTGCCTTCTCATCTAACTCCTCCCATTGTGCTTCGGATAGACTCTCTGGTTTCTTCTCTTTTCCATCCAATGCTTTCTTCAAGCCATTCTGCGTTAGGAGACCTTTAACATGAACTTGCGACAAAATGAAACTCCCTTGTCCACCAAACTTCTCGACTTCAGATTTAATCCCTGATGTCATAGTACCAAAACGAGTGTGGAAATGCAAAAATCCCAAGTACTTAATTCAAATCAAATACTATGACCAAACGAGAACTAATACGGATAAAAGAGAACAAAACAAGAATACAACGATTTACGTGGAAACCCCTTTTCAATCGAGAGGGGAGAAAACCACGGGCGGAGATGGAGACTTTTATTGATTTGAGAATAGAAGAATTACAATTCACTTCGCTCTCTCTCTCTCAAGGATGACGGCGGCGCTCACTTTAATTGGATACTGAACACGTGAACCCTAGGGTTGTATTTATAGCCTCGCAAAAAAATAGACTCCCGATGGATCGGCAGATCACCAATCGATCGGTGGACCCTCTAGATACGGGATTCTCTTACGTACTTTTCCCGATCGATCGACTTCTTCTCCCGATCGATCGGGGTGCTCCCTGCTTGCCTCCACTTAAATCTAAGAATTTGAGACATATTCCTAACAAGACCCAAGATAGGTTGTGAAGCTTTTGAGCTTATCGACCTCCCTGTTCTCAACCCTTAATATGTGGGCTGTTCTTTCGCCCTCCCAACAGTTGCTTGTGTTGGATCAATATCATTAGTTTTCGCAACATATAAACCAAAAATCCCCTTAAAAATATATAAACATTTCTTTAATTAAGCCTTGGTTAAATCCTCATAAAATGGCAAACTGAAGTAAAATTATCAATACTTAAATCAGGTGATTGGTTAAGATCAATCTTGTGGGGTTCAAACTTGACTTATCCAAAGTTTTGGTAAGTTTTTGAGCTAGTTTGTTCCTTAAATTCATAGCAACCACACATGGTTAACAAAAATAAATGAAATAATTCCCATAAATATTAAAAATGTTCTATAATGATTGCAGTTGCTTGATGTACTTGCTTAAATTGATTGTGAAGTTGTTAGAACAAATTATCGAAATACTTGCAACCGGGTAACCGAGAGATCTCAGGTGTTGAGGCTGTGTAATCACTTTCCTTAAGGTTTATTTCGGTGTACGAAATATCCTCGGGGATACAACAACAACAAAAAATGAAGTAAGAATGTGTAAAGGGAGAGAAAGATCGAGATATGAAGAGATTGGTGTTTTTGTTCAAGAACACAACACAAAAACACTACAGTGCACAAGATCCTTTAATCTTATTTTCTTCTTGTGTTTTTCATTCAATTAATTAAACCATCAAAGTGTGGAGCATATTTATATGTATACATGTAAAGAGGCGTCCCAAAACGAAGAGCCACAATTGAAACAATAAACCAGGAAAAAACCACGCAGACAAACCGTCAAAACAGACCTGTGTCGACACACAGCGCTGCTGTAGATCTGTGTATCGACACACACTTCCTATGTGTCGACAGACGGACTTCCTACGTGTGCTTCTGTAAAGGGTTGTGTGTTGACACACGGGCCATGTGTGTCGACACATAGCTATTTTCCCATCATTCTGTTGGATTGTGTGTCGACACACATGGCCCATGTGTTGACACACACCCCTAACAAGCTATAAACATTCAAAACAAGTATCGAGACAATCTCAAATACATCTTATACATACATAAATAACATTTAACATGTATACGTATTATACAACACATATTTTGAAAATACACCTGCAATCCCCCACCATTTTTAAAATACAACCAATCTCAAAATGACATCTCGGTTAAAGGAGGCCTTATTGTGCATCAACGAGGGTGTCTCACCATTGAACCCCCAGCTAGTGAAAAGACCATACAGTTAATCGGATCAAAAATGGTAGACCAAGCTTTGAGCCATACAACCCATTTGACTAACCGACTATCTAATCACGCATAAGGCGTACTCCCCGTACACACCCTACAACTCCCAGGTCGAAACATTTGTGGCCTTGTGTCCTGTACCCTTTGTGAGTATTTCAGAGCCAAACCCTTAGTCAAAAATCACCCCTTTGAAGCGGCCAAACTTCAACACACACTAAGGTGGACCTCATTGATCATGTCCCTGTGACGCGACATTCAATAAGTTCTAAAACCAGGTCCATTAAGAGCTTTTGCTCATCCTTTTAGAATCTTTGACGCAGGTACCAAGCACTTCACACTCGGGATGGAAAAATACTTATTTAGTGCTTGCAGTCGCACAGATGACAAGTCTCTCTCATTGAACTCGAGACCTAGCGTCATACTAGGCGTCGAGTTGAGGTCCTATCATGGGCGACTAAATATGACAGGTTTCAACCCCATCCTTTCACTTGCTTCCAGAACCAAGTCTCTAGCCAGGCCTTTAGTGAACAGATCTGCTAGATTCTAACTGGTTCTCGCGAAGTCCACAGTGATAACACCTTCCCGAATATGGTGTCTCACCATACTATGCCTTACACCAATGTGTCTGGATTTCCCATTATACACCTCACTGTACGCTCTAGAAAGCGTTGCCTGACTATCACAGTGGATAGAAATCGGTGAGATTGGCTTCGGCCACAAAGGTATCTCATACAACAGATCCTTTAACCACTCGACTTCTTTAGCCGCAGAAGCGAGGGCTATAAACTCCGCAGCCATTGTAGAATCAAATATGCAAGTTTGTTTCTTGGAACCCCAAGACACCGCACCCCCACCAAACAGGAATACCCATCCACTCGTGGATGCATGATCCTCCACATCGAAGATCCAACTTGCATCAGTATACCCCTCCAAAATAGGAGGATACCCAACATAAGTGAGACCATAGTTCATAGTCTTCTTCAGGTACTTCAGTACCCGGTGCACCGCATCCCAGTGCAACTTACTCTGATTGCTGCTATATCTACTCAGCTTTCCAACAGCAAAGGCAATATTAGGCCTTGTGTTTGTCATGGCATACATAAGACAGCCACTGGCTCGTGCGTACTCCAGTCGTGCCACTGGAGCACCTCCATTCAATACTAATTTCACACTAGGATCCATTGGTATGGATATCGGTGCACAATCAAAGAAATGGAATTTTTTTCAACACCTTTTCGATGTAGTGAGATTGCGTCAAGGAAATGATATCACCATTCCTTACAATCCTTATACCAATGATTACTTCCGCCTCACCCATGTCTTTCATAGCAAAGTTTTCAGAGAGAAACAGTTTGGTTCTCTCTACTTGTTCAATATCAGTACTGAATATCAGCATGTCATCGACATACAAACATATAATGACCCCTTTGCCATTATCAAACTTGCTATAGACACATTTATCCGATTCATTTATAACGAATCCGTTGTTGAGAACAACTTGATCAAACTTCTGATGCCATTGCTTCGGGGCTTGATTTAGCCCATATAGAGAACGTATGAGTTTACATACTTTTCTCTCTTGGCTTGGAACAACAAAACTTTCCGGTTGTTCCATGTACACTTCCTCCTCTAGCTCACCATTCAGGAACGCCGTTTTGACATCCATTTGGTGTATCACTAGTCTAAAAATGGAGGCAAGGGCAATAAATACCCTTATCGTCAATATTCTTTCCACGGGGGCATACGTATCAAAGTAGTCCAACCCATGTTTTTGGGTGAACCCTTTCGCCATCGATCGGGCCTTGAACTTGTCAATCGTTCCATCGACTTTCATCTTCTTTTTGAAGATCCATTTACACCCAATGGGCTTAATTCCTTGTGGAAGGTCTACAAGGATCAAGGTATTATTACCTAAGATAGAATCCATCTCATCATTTACAGCCTCTTTACAAAATGAGGCATCATGAGACCTCATTGCCTCATTAAACGTGATGGGATCAGCTTCCATGACACAACAATATGGAACCACTTGGTCCACATCATTCCTCGAACCTTCTACCAAATATGTGTAGAAGTCCGAACCGAAAGATTTCTCTTTCCTTGCTCTCTTACTCCTTCGGAGTTCTAGAGCACTTTCAGGAATATCTTCCCTCTCATGATGAACATTGTCATTTGACACTTGAGTGTCACTTTCAACCGGTACATAATCCCTCGGTCTAGGGATAGAAGTAAACCGATTCTCATCAAATACCGCGTCTCTCGATTCTATTATCGTATTCACATTGATATAATCATTAGGTTCGATTACATAGAACCAATATGCCTTGCTATGAGACGCATAACCCACAAAGATGCAATCAATGCCTCTTTCACCTAACTTTTTCCGTTTAGGTTCAGGGACTTTAACAACTGCCCTACACCTCCACACTTTCAGGTAAGTCAAATTAGGGGCTCGTTTGTTGCACAACTCATATGGGTTTATTTTATTTCTTTTGTTTGGAACTCTATTCAATATATGACAGGCTGTTTTGTTGTGGCGTATACGGTGCAGTTATTTCATGTATAATTCCGGTGGTTTTGAAATATTTAGGATCGTAGTACTCCCCACCCCGGTCCGACCTAAGGCGTTTGAGGAAGGTCTCATAGTGTAATTCAGTTTCTGCTTTATATGCTTTAAATCTATCAAGCGACTCATCTTTGTTACTTATCAGGTATACATAAAAAAATCTTGAACAATCATCAATAAATGTCACAAAGTAATTCTTTCCACCTAAAGTCAGTGTGCGCTTGAAATCGCATAAATCATTATGTACTAGGTCAAGTAGATTAGTCTGTCTTTGCACTGAAGGAAATGGTAATTTCGTTATCTTAGTTAGCATGCACGTTTTGCATTTGTCATCAACTTTATCTATGTTAGGAATCAATGAAGAGTTAACCATTTCATGTAATCTACGAAAATTTACATGACCTAATCTTTGATGCCATAAAAACGACGAGTCAAGCATATAAACAGAACTTCCAATTTTATTATCAATGTTTATTTTGAACATACCATTACATAAGTACTCTTTGCCAACAAAAACTCCACCCTTATACAAAATGAACTTGTCGGCCTCGAAGACCAACTTGAACCCAAACCTATTTAACAGGCCACGGGACACGAGGTTCTTCTTAATGTCAAGAGCGAAGCATACATAGGTTAAAGTAAGGGTTTTTCCAGACATGAAAAGTAAATCAACTTTTCCCTTTTCTTTAACCAGTACCGACGCTCCATTTCCCATGAACAACTCAGTTCCGTCGTCCATGGGCTCAAAAGTCGTGAAGAACCCCCTGTCCTTACACACATGTCTCGTGGCCCCCGAGTCAATCCACCAAGAGTTATCACTCTTGATTAGATTGACTTCCGATATCACCGCCATGAACCTCACGTTCGAATTTTTGGCTCGATGATCAAGCCCCTTACCTTTATTCTTTTTAAGGTGGTGACAGTCCTTGCATAAGTGACCGGGCTTCTGACACTCCCAACAAACCATTTTTGGCCTCTTGTCATTGTTCTTCTTTTGGAAGTGTCCGGTTCTCTTGGGTCCCTTGCTTGATTGGCCTTCTTCTGTGACATTGATTTTACCAACATCACCAGGGCGGTCTTTGTTGTCATCCTGTACCCTGTAACCTTCCTCAACCCGTAAATGGTTAGCCAATTCCTCAATTGACATATCCTCCTTCTTGTGTTTAAGACTTTTCTTAACATCTTTCCAAGAAGGAGGAAGTTTGTCAATTAAGGAAGAAACGACTATGGTATCGTCCATATTTATTTTATGTTGTTTAAAATTATTCAATATTCGTTCCATTTCATGGAATTGCTCCATGACAGGACAATCATCTACCATCTTATAATTGTTAAATTGACTAACCATAAACTTTTTTCTTGTAGCATCCTCAGCCATATAACGTGCCTCAAGTGCTTCCCGCAGTTCCTTCGCGGTCGGCACTTTCGAGTAAATATTAAACAGGACATCAGTCATGCCATTCAAAATATGCCCTCTGCAGATGTAGTCATCGTTCTCCCACTTTAGTCTGGCCCTCTGCTTAGCCAACGTCTCCTCCTCCTCAGAGACAAGGGATGGAGATGGTGTATTCAGGACATACACCACATTCAGCATCGTAATGACGAAGTGCATCTTCCTCTGCCATCGACGGAAGTTCCCGCCATCAAACTGGTCCAACTTCACAAAGTTGGCTGTCATTTCCCTTAGTGATGAAGCCATAACCCAAATCAGAATTAAACCTTAAGATTGTTAGAACAAATTATCGAAATACTTGCAAAATACTTGCAACCGGGTAACCGAGAGATCTCAGGTGTTGAGGCTGTGTAATCACTTTCCTTAAGGTTTATTTCGGTGTACGAAATATCCTCGGGGATACAACAACAACCAAAAATGAAGTGAGAATGTGTAAAGGGAGAGAAAGATCGAGATATGAAGAGATTGGTGATTTTGGTCAAGAACACAACACAAGAACACTTCAATGCAAAAGATCCTTTAATCTTATTTTCCTCTTGTGTTTTTCATTCAATTAATTAAACCATCAAAGTGTGGAGCATATTTATATGTATACATGTAAAGAGGCTTCCCAAAACGAAGAGCCATAATTGAAACAATGAACCAGGAAAAAACCGTGCAGAGAAACCGTCAAAACAAACCTGTGTGTCGACACACAGTTCGACACACAGCGTTACTGTAGATCTATGTGTCAACATACACTTCCTATGTGTTGACACACAGACTTCCTCCGTGCTCTTCTGTAAAGGGCTGTGTGTCGACACACGGGCCATGTGTGTCGACACAGAGCTGTTTCCCCATCATTCTGTTGGATTGTGTGTTAACACACATGGCCCATGTGTCGACACACACCCCTAACAAGCTCCAAACATTTCAAACAAGTATCAGGACAATCTCAAATACATCTTATACATACATAAATAACATTTAATATGTATACGTATTATACAATACATATTTTGAAAATACCAACAGAAGTTAGGGTTTCCAACAAGGAGGATAGTAAACTTGTAGTGATTGCAACTGCTTGAGAGGTCTCTTGAGTGATTTATGCTGGCGTGTAGAGACTAGTAAATTTGTAACAGGGTTGCTTTTTCAACAAATTATTGATTTTTAAAAGATATATATATCTAATATATATAATAAGAAATTAATTTATAAAACTGTAAATAATTTGATATCACTCCTTATAATTTAACACTTTTATGTCATGATGCGATGTCTAAATTGGTTAATTTAAACTTTTTATAATACTTTAAGATGTTTATAATAAAAAAGTGTTAAAGATTTATTTTTTATTTTTTTTTATAAAATTGAAAGTAGAGGAGATCAAATTAGTTTAAAATTGTTTAGGGGTGTTTCCTATAAAATTAGAAGTTGGAGGATTATACTGAATTTGACGAATAGTTCGAGGTGCCTGATGTGTCTCTTTTTATATGTTTTATACCTCACTTTCATGACATATTCAGCTATTACGTGTATTTTCTTGCAATTTATGTATATTTAGGCTTGGAGTGCATTGAAGTAAGTACAACTTGAAAAATGGTAAAGATCAATCAAAACTGGACATATTTGAAGACTACGTTGAGAACTCCGATCACATGTGGAAAAAAAGATCCATTAGGTAATAATTCAACAACTCAAATCAATTTTATAAGGTTTCGAGAACCAACCAACAAATTGGCGGGAAGAGTCGATCGATCGGTAGGGAACATAACATTTATGTTGACTATCAATCGATCGGCGCTCCCTTGCCCCATTCCCTAGACCACGCTGTAGGTATAAAAAGGGGAGGGAGGCTTTTTGTTCAGGACTTTTTTGCTTTTTAGTTTTCTCTTCCTCTCCTTTCCTTTGTCGCCATGAAATCTAGGTTTTCTCAACTGTTGAAGCGCAAGTGGTTGGAGTGCCAGGGGATCAAAGTAAGGGTCAACATCAATGCCAATGGAGGGAGTCATCATTCATCAGTTTTTCTTTATCTTTCTTTTTAGATTTCATAATGTATAAAACTTCCATGGAGCAGTGGACTTGTGGTTTAGGAGTGAAGGACGGGTAGCCGTTCGGATCCCGGATTTATACTTTATTGTCGACAATGATTTGTGTTATGTTATTTTCACACCATGTGGGAAGTTATTTATTGTGATTGGTCTCCTATGGACGTGCTTGTAGCCATGTTTGTATTTCCAATTTATTTGCATTCTGTCTATGTGCTTGTAGCCTAGACTTTAATATAATAGGTTTTTCGTATGATTAGGGTTGAGGTTATACCCAACCCTAAACATAATCTTTTATATAAGTTAACATTGAATTATGAGCAAGAAATAAATTAAATGTTGCTATTGGGATAACTCATGCTACATCTATAGTGATAAGATGAGTTATGCCCTTAGACTATTCATTATCCTCTTAGACTATTCGTTATCCTAAACTCTAATTTTTGCTGTGCTAGTGACTGAGACACGTCTTTTGTCACTGTGGGCACTGCTACTACTGTTGGGCCTGAAGAGAATTCAGTGGTTCAGCCTCAGATTGAATGTCGGATAACTCAAGCGGCTTCGAAGAATCAGCCTCAAGTTAGCATCAAGAAATCTAAGGGCAAGAAGAAATCCTGATTTTCCTTTTCAACTCCCTCGCTTAGGATTTACTTTGATGTATTGATGTACTCATTGTTTTTCCTTTGTTCTCACTTTTAGAGGTTTGTACTTAGGAGTTTCTTTGATTTTCCTTTGTATTTCCTCTTCGTTTGCTTTTGGCGTGTTTGCTTTCTTTTTTATTGCATTTGTAGGCTTCGGCCAGCTTGGGGTATGCCCCTCGTACTCATGTATGGACGTACATCGGTGCGATTTTTTTTGATATATACACTGACTTATCAAAAAAAGCTTAGTGCTTGTAACATAAGCCCTTTAAATCATTGTTTTGGTAAAGTGTAAAGATGAGATTCATTCCCTAAACTATCCTTAATTGATTAGACACTTTAATTCACCATCTTAATTGCTTTATTTTCATTAAATGTTCAATCATCCAACAAAAACCTGAAACCAAACTACTCATTAATAACCGAATCCGATTTTACATTGATTTCTTGTGGATATGACACCCGTATACCCGCCACAATTACAATTTGTTCGTACCCTTGCGAGTAGACGATTTTAAAACACTCTTTAATATTGCACCAATGCCTTTTATAAAATGAAAAGTTTGGATTACTTTAATTTTAACTAATAATTCGAGGGGCGCGTTTCATATTTATCAATTACCCTTTTAGCTATGCTATTAGACCCACATCACCCCCACACATCAAATTTATTGCTACAAAGTAAATATAACCACATCATTGTTATCTAATTAAAAGAAGTACCTACCGTATATAGTTTATGATATTAGTCAAAACATAGTCCTTCGACATTCAAGTTTAAAAAATAACACCATAACTATTTTATTAAGACTGAATTGTCTCACATATCAAATTTAATGTTTAAATAAAACATAGGGTTATTTACGCGTAAAACTGTGTCCATTGTTTCTATTTAAATTTATACTTTTAATTGTGTCAATTAATCCATATACAAGTGTTGAGTCAAATTTGCCCTTAAATTAAAATTTATATTAAGTTCTTAATGAGATCTTTAATGGTTTAGCAATGGATTAGGTTAAATTGAGACAATTGGTGGAGTTATAGTGGGTTACTTGCAATCAACGTGTTTCTACCGTTAAAAATTATGTCAACAGCTTAAATTCTAGAGGAATTAAATTGATACAAATAAAGATATAAGGACTAAATTAAAAAAATATAGGGACTAAATTAAAAGCTTAGAGACATCTGGTGTAAATAACCCTAAAATATATATTGCACTTCTTATTATCTAATTGAAAAATATCAGACTTATAAATTATGATACTAGATACAATCTTAAAAAATAACCAGTTAATCTGTGTAATACGTAAATTAAACATAATTTACTTTTTATTTTCTTATTTGAATATGGCAGTTACATAAATTATGATATTAAACACAATTTACTCTTTGCACGTTTAATTTTGAAAATAAGTAATAGACTGTGTGCAGCTCGTTTTTCTGCTCGAGTTGGAGCGGTTGCTGGTCCTTCTTCTGTTTTGTCTCGTTGTCTTTTTTGGGTTTCTGTGGGGTGTTGGAGTTCTTGCTCTCGCATCCTCAGCTTTGAGGAAGCCAGGGGCTTTTCTTTTCTATCTTTGTCAGTGAGGTTTGTTGGTTGTCTGTAGTTTCTGAGGATATGGTTCGGGTGGCGCTTTTCTTGGGCCCCTGTTGTGCTAGTTCGGCGTTGTTGGTTGTTTCCGATTCGGTGCTTGAGGTGTTGTGGTGTCTTGTGGGCGGTCTGTTTGGTGCAAGTAGCGTGTGTGTTTTGTTGTTTGTTTTTAATTCATTCTATATGAATAAATTCTCAATTATCTTTAAAAAAAAAAAAAAAACAGCCACCTAAATTATGATATTAAGCACTCACTCTTTACATGTTCCATTTTAAAAATTAACCATCTAAACTATTTTATTAAAGGAAAATTATCACTTATGTATTCTGAGGTTTGAATATTTATTACTTAGGTATTCTAATATTTCAATATATATAATGAGGTTCCCTGAAGTTTGAATATTTTATCACCTAGGGACCCTGATGTACCTTATATTTTACATATTTTATTCTTCATTCTTGTGACATATTCGACTTTTACATGTGTGTTTTGTTGTAATCTAGGTACGTTTTGGCTTAGAATGTAATGGAGCAAACAAATGTTGAAAAGCGGCAAAATCAAGTATAATTGAGGCATAATTGAAGACTGTTTTGAGAAACCCGACCACGTGCGCGAAAAATGACCAATCGGGCCGTAATTCGGTAACCCAAATAGGTTTCGTGAATAGTTAATATATATATTATATTATATTATATTATATTATATTATATATAATATATTATATTAATATATATATATATACATATATATTCACATATGCTGAAGCAAGAGGACACGCGAGATTTGGGGAAGCCGCACCTCGGCCGATCGATCGGGTAAATTGCAGATGGATCGGGACGGCTTCTACGCCACTTATAAATATAGACTGATAGACCTAATTTGGGATCTTTTGGCCACGCCTCCTTTCATCCTCTCTTTCCCGAAGCCGCTACGAGATCCAAAGGGTTCTCAAACGCCGAAGCGCAGATGGTCGGAGTACTGGGGAATTAAAACAAGGATCAACGTCAACATCAATTGGGGGAGTCTTTAAATCCTTAGTTTTATCATTATTGTTTTCTTTCTTGGATTTCATGATGTTCAAAACGCCTATGGAGGAGTAGACGTTTAGTTTAGGGATGGAGGGCGGGTAGCCGCCCGTATCCCTGATTTATATTATACTTTTGACGATTGGTTTAGTTATGTTATATTCGCACCCCCGTGGGGAGTTCTTCATAATTTTTGGATATTTTTGTATGTGTGCTTGTAGCCATGACTAGATCTCCAACCTTGCAGCGGTTAGTCTTGTGCTTGTAGCCTAGACCCGAACATGACAGGAATTCACGCGTGGTCAGGGTTGAGGTTGTACCCAACCCTGAATCCAATCTTTTATATAAGTTAATATTGAATTAGGAGTAACAAAGGAATTAAGTAGTGCTAATGAGATAACCTATGCTACATCTAGAGTGCTAAGATAGGTTATGCCTTTAGACTAGTTCATTACCCTAAGCTCTAATTTGTATATTAACCCAGGCTTAGAGCTTGTAGCCTAAGTCCTTCAAATCATCGTCCTAAGTAAAATATAATGACGGGATACGTGTTAAGCTACCCTAAATTAACTCCCTAAACTAACCTCAATTGAATTGACACATTTACTTTATATTTAATTTTATTAATTTAGTCAATAATTTATTCAAACAACAAAAACCTAAAAATTCAAACCACTTGTTAATCACTAAGTCTAACTTAATACGATTCCCTGTGGATACGACCCGTATACTCGACAAAGCTACGACATCTCGTACGCTTGCGAGTAGACGGTTTTAAAACACACTTTTAAAACACATCAAGTTTTTGGTGCCGTTGCCGGGGAATCGGTAGGCTAAGTTGATTTAAAAATTAACGAGTTATTTTCTATTTTTATCTTTATTGTTATTTCTATTTTATTTGTTTTATAAAAAAAGAAAAAAAAATCATATTACTTAATCATTAGTTTATTTTTCTGTTTTATCATTTTTATTTATTTAATTTTTTTTTCTTTGTTTTAATTATCTTTTTAATTTTTTTATTTATTATGGCTGATTTTACACCACGTACGATTGGGGACCACTTCATTCCCCAAACGCATGTTGTACCCGTTGGGGTTACGTTACCCGCCGTGGGTGATGTTAACTTCGAGCTTAAGCCTGAGATCATCAACATGCTTCTCATTTTTTATGGGAAGCCGATTGAGAGCCCATACGAGCACCTTGATGCATTTATAGAAATTTACGAAACTTGTCATCATCAAGGTGTCTCAACTGATGCTGTTCGGCTACGTCTTTTACCATTCTCGTTAAAGGATGTAGCCAAAAGGTGGTTTTGGTCTCTTCCGAGAGGTGAAATAACCACTTGGGTTGACCTCCAACAAAAGGTCCTGATCAAATTTTATCCTAAAGCCAGGACTATGGCTATTAGACGTGCAATCAATAGTTTTGAACAAAAGGATCAGGAACAATTCCATGAGAGTTAGGACAGATTTAAGGAGCTCCTTAGAAGCTGTCCCCACCACAGGTCACCCAAATGGGCTCTTGTGCAGAATTTCTACGATGGTTTCACGGCTTCCAACAAGCAAATGGTTAATGCTTCATGTGGGGGAACATTTAACCAACAAGATGAGGACGAGGCATTGACGCTATTTGAGCGCCTCAGTGAACAGTCTCTCGACCAAACCTCTTATATGAGGGTGGTTAGATGGGGTACACATGGTCTATACGAAATAGAACCCAACGATAACATCAACCGTAGAATAGACACCCTTAGTAGGAAGTTGGATCAGATTATAAACTTGCATGTGAATCCTACTAATGTGCGCATGGTCAATGCAGTTGAGCCACCAAGTGATATTACTCCATGTGACATTTGTTCGAGTTAGGACCATTCTGTGTTTAATTGTGTATATGCGTCACAATTCCCCGAATATGTACAGGAACAGGTTCAGGCAACTCAAGGATATTCTGGAAATAGTGACCCGTTCTCAAACACCTACAATTCCGGGTAGCGCAATCATTCGAACATCTCGTGGAAGCAGGACGCCAATCAATATCAACCCACGAAACAACAAGATCCTGGTTTTGAAGGTAGCATGCGAACTCCAATTTTTCAGGGAGGGCATAGGTACGATGTTCGACCTCACTCTAATGTTTCTCATAATGACCCTAACCCTCCACCTCCAGGATTTATGTCACATTTTGAGGAGTGTATGCTCCACTTTATGGAGGTTACCACACAGCTAGTTCGGTCTCATTCGCAATCTATCGCCAACTTAGAGACCCAGATAGGACAGTTGACCCATGTACTAAATAGGATAGAGGAAGGGAGGTTACCCTCCCAACCACTCACAAACCCCACAGGAACAACTAGTTCTAACCCTAGCTTGCTCATTCATGAGCAAGCTCCGATTGTGTCGGTTTTAAAAGAGGAGAACCTTAGAAAAATTGAGGTTGAAACTGAGAAGGATGTGACTTCCCCTTCCATTGCTGATAGGGAGGGATCACAAGAAAGGGTTTTTGAACCCGTCGTTCCTTTTCCTTCGGCCCTTATAGGATCGAAGAAGAAGGACGACCAAAAGAGGGCTGAGCTAATAGATGTGTTTAAGGATGTGAAGATCAACTTGCCAATGATTGAAGCCATTAAACACGTTCCTATGCATGCCAAGTTCCTCAAGGACCTTTGCACCAAAAAGAAGCGCGTACAAGCGCATAACCCGAAAAAGGTCATGCTCACTGCGAAGGTGAGCAGTATGTTATTGTCAGGCACCCCACCCAAGTTTCGCGACCCCGGAGCTTTTACAATCCCATGTGTTTTAGGAGAGCGTTACACCAGTAGAGCCTTACTAGATCTAGGAGCAAGTGTAAACCTCATTCCTTACACAGTTTTTCAAGAACTGGGAATAGGACACATTAAGCCAACTACTGTCATGCTGCAGTTGGCCGATAGGACAAAGCGTATACCTCGTGGGGTGGTGGAGGACATACTTGTCAAGGTTGACAAGTTTGTTTTCCCGGTCGATTTTATTATATTAGATATAGACCCTACTCCTAGACAGAAGCACAACCCTCCCATCGTTCTAGGTCGACCATTTCTAGCAACGGCCGACGCTGTAATTCACCGTAGGATGGGAGTGTTGGAGGTTTCTTTTGGAAATCTCAAGGGCAAATTGAAGGTCTCGAACTTTGTTCAACACCCTGAGACTGAGGACAAATTGAAATGTTATAGAGTTGATGATATTGACCCTTTGGTAGAGACGGATAAGCCTGATTTTATCACAAGTGCGAAATGTAATAATATCCCTGTCTGTGTCGATAGTTGTGCGTCATCGTCCACATCTAGTAGGATAGAGAGTTGTGACCCCGATGCTGGTAATGATTCCCTCCTAGATAATCACGGGTCTCGAAATGCTGTTGGGTATGGGGATCGTCCCTACCGAATCAACCTGAGTTCTATGGTAGACATTGCCTCGGATTTTGGTTGATCTCATGTTCTAAATTGCGTTCGGCTGAAGACGTTAAACTTAGGGTTCTTGGGAGTCAACCCAACCTATCTTTAGTTTAGTTTTATTTTATTTATTATTATTTTTTTCTTTTTTTAAGCATGAACTCTCTTTAAATTGTAGATCCGTTTATTATTCCTCCTATGATAACTTTGTTTCTCTTTTACTAAACACTTGTACGCTTTTTATTTATAACACTACTAACAAGTTTGTTGAGTATCCTGTCTGCTATGTCTTTGATTGCAGCTTGCTACCTCCGTCTTTCTTCTTCGAATTTGCTCACCACATGTCGCTAGACATGTCACACCTTAGGTCGTCTCTTTCCTTTCCTTGCTTGAATTTATTTTTGTCGATTTGCATTGAGGACAATGCAAGGTTTGGGTTTGGGGATGGCAGATGAGACCGAACTTCTGTTTGTCCTTTAAAGCTTAATTTGGCATAAACTAGCTACACTTTTGAAGGCATAAATATAAGGTTGTTTGTGACCCTTATTGTCGACTAGTTCTGAGATGTACTTTGATGATTAGAATGTTTATGAGATGAGATTATTGCTGGATCAGACTTTTGAATCTATATTTTTGTCTTTTAACTAGTTAGTGAGATTATTACTTTGCACCCTTAATCTTGTGACATTTCTTACTGTTTGAGTCGAAATAATGGTAATAATTTTAGGAATAGGAATCCACTTTTCTACTCCTAACAATGTTGAAATCAATTGTACATTTCTTTATCTTAGGTAACCCTTTAAAAAAAAGAAAACAGAAAAAAAAAAAAAGAAAGAGGTGACTGGTTGGTTCCTGTAGCCCCTGTGTCTCGAGCAAGTAAGCCCGTAGGGGGATCTTAAAACCTGGTACCTTGAGCCAACTGGGTCGAGAGCTGCCGGTCAAAAGCTCGCTACATGGGCCACAGGGAAAGCTTAAGAGGAATCAACTTTATAGTTACCAAAATAGGCACTAAAAAAAGGGGGTATGTGCTAGCAGGTTAGGATGTGGATCCTTAAGACTCGAGCCATTAGGTCCATAGGGGTCTCTCAAAATCTGGTACCTTGAGCCAACTGGATCGGGAGCTGCCAGCCGAAAACTCGTTACATGGGTCTGAGGGAAACACACCTAACCAAGTAAAAAAAAATGGAAGGGAAGAAGGGAAAACAAGAGAGAAAAGAGAAGCCTTTTGATTTCACTATTGATTAGTAGTGAAGGGTTATGATAACTTGTTCCTTTCCTTATTACCTTTATTTCCACTTTAAATAGGAGGGTTTTGAAATAAGACGAAGGGGAGAGAAGTTCTAAGATCACTCACTAGTAAAAAGACCTTAATAACGGAGACTTAAGTTAGACCTAGTGCAATAATAACATCACATAAGGATTCACTACTCTTAAGTACACTCTCAAGTATGGTCGAACAATAATTTTCACAAGTGACCTTTGCGGTTAAATGCCTCACTCGACTTTTTTGTCAGTAGCTAGTTTAAATAGAAACTTGCTTGAGGACAAGCAAGGTGTGAGTTTGGGGATGTTGATGTACCTTATATTTTACATATTTTATTCTTCATTCTTGCGACATATTTGACTTTTACATGTGTGTTTTGTTATAATCTAGGTACGTTTTGGCTTAGAATGCAATGGAGCAAACAAATGTTGAAAAGCGGAAAAATCAAGTATAATCGAGGCATAATTGAAGACTGTTTTGAGAAACCCGACCATGTGTGCGAAAAATGACCAATCGGGCCGTAATTCGGTAACCCAAATAGGTTTCGTGAATAGTTAATATATATATATTATATTATATTATATAATATATAATATATTATATTAATATAAATAAATATATATATATATATATATATATATATATATATATATATATATATATATATATATATACATATATATTCACATATGTTGAAGCAAGAGGACACGTGAGATTTGGGGAAGCCGCACCTCGGCCGATCGATCAGGTAAATTGCCAATGGATCGGGACGGCTTCTATGCCACTTATAAATATAGACTGCTAGACCTAATTTGGGATCTTTTGGCCATGCCTCCTTTCATCCTCTCTTTCCCGAAGCTGCTACGAGATCCAAAGGGTTCTCAAACGCCGAAGCGCGGGTGGTCGGAGTACTGGGGAATTAAAGCAAGGATCAACATCAACATCAATTGGGGGAGTCTTCAAATCCTTAGATTTATCATTATTGTTTTCTTTCTTGGATTTCATGATGTTCAGAACGCCTATGGAGGAGTAGACTTTTAGTTTAGGGATGAAGGGCAGGTAGCCGCCCGTATCCCTGATTTATATTATACTTTTGACGATTGGTTTAGTTATGTTATATTCGCACTCCTGTGGGGAGTTATTCATAATTGTTGGATATTTTTGTATGTGTGCTTGTAGCCATGACTAGATCTCCAACCTTGCAGCGATTAGTCTTGTGCTTGTAGCCTAGACCCAAACATGACAGGAATTCACGCGTGGTCAGGGTTGAGGTTGTACCCTACCCTGAACCCAATCTTTTATATAAGTTAATATTGAATTAGGAGTAACAAAGGAATTAAGTAGCGCTAATGAGATAACCTATGCTACATCTAGAGTGCTAAGATAGGTTATGCCTTTAGACTAGATCATTACCCTAAGCCCTAATTTATATATTAACCCAGGCTTAGAGCTTGTAGTCTAAGTCCTTCAAATTATCGTCCTAAGTAAAATATAATGACAAGATACGTGTTAAGCTACCCTAAATTCACTCCCTAAACTAACCTCAATTGAATTGACACATTTATTTTATATTTAATTTTATTAATTTAGTCAACAATTTATTCAAACAACAAAAACCTAAAAATTCAAACCACTTGTTAATCACTAAGTCTAACTTAACACGATTCTCTGTGGATATGACCCGTATACCCGACAAAGCTACAAATTCTCGTACACTTGCGAGTAGATGATTTTAAAACACACTTTTAAAACACATCAGACCCAATGTCAAAATTTGATGAATTTTCGTAAGAATCTAATCAATTTTGTAAAAAAATATTGATATAATACATAAATACGACAGTATATATAAGCTAATTCCAATATTTTCATCAAAAATTTAATGAATCATGATAAAATATTCACTGCATATTGATACAGACCACCTAAAAATTACTACAATTACTCGTCATTTTCATATTTTTGGCAAAAAATTATCAAATTCTAATGAAAATACTAGTATATTATTGAAATCGTGTTAAATTTTAGCATTTTTTGTGAAAATCTATTAGATTTTGACAAAAGGACATCTAATTGATAAAAATTTAGAATTTCAAGATACCTTAAAATATCTAAAACTTAAAGTGCATTATTGTATATATTAAAATATCAGGATACCTTAGTGATAAATACTTATGTATCCTGATACCTCAGTAATAAATACTCATATATCAGGAAACCTCATTGACAATTTCTCTTTATTAAATCCCAAAGCGCCCTACACATGCATAACTTTAATTCTTAAATAATATAATTCACTCGTTTTTTACAACTATTTAACATGGAGTGAAATACATTTAATTTACACATTACAAGGAGTGATTTAAGTTTAATAACATAGTTTAGAGGTTATTTATTAAAATTAAATGTGCATGGGTGAGTTGTGTTGACCAAAAAAAAAAAAATTCTAAATAACAAAATTCAAGAGGTTAATTATATGTAGTAACATAGTTCAATGAGATATTTTGTGCAATTAAAAAGTATATGAAGTGACTTGTATTTAATTGCAAAATTTATGGGAAGAGAAGTGTTTAATTAAAACCATTAACTTTTTATTTAGCATTTATAATTTTTTTTTTTTCACTTTTTGTTTGAGATGGTAAACAACAATGATACCAGTAATAAACATCAGGATTAATATTAAAAGCATGTCATGAAATACTTCATTTCTATTAGTTCCAAAAAAATACACCATTTCTATGATAATAAGGAAAAGTACTGATGTGTCTTGTATTTTATATATTTTATAACACATTCCTATAATATTTTCGGCTATTACATGTGTGGTATTACATGATTTATGTGTATTTAAGTTTGGAACGTGTCAAAGCAAATACATCTTGAAAAAGGTGGAAAACAGGCCCAAATGGACAAATTTGGAGACTATGTTGAGAAACTTGACCACCTATACAAAAGAAGTACACATCAGGTCAAGATTCGGTCAAGATAAGTCTTTCCTTGGGTGCGCTGATCGATCGGCCAAGAATTTTGGCAATCGGTCAAGCTTAAAACAAGCAAAAGGTTAAAAGAAGAGCCTCCATAACCAAATATTATCCAATCTCACTGATGATACCACTGGGATCATGTAGATCTCTTCAAGAGCTTCGATTTGATTTTAATTTGGCCCATAAATTTTTATGGATCAAAAGCTATGCTCGTTTCAATTTAATTGCACGTGTTGCCAAAAAAAGACGCGTGTGCCCCTGAGGGACGCTGCCTCTATATAAAGGGAGGAGGAGACCTAATTTTTCCCAATTTTTGTCCTATTGTCTCTTCTCCTCTGTGCCCCAGCCGCCAAGAGAGACCAAGATTTTCTCAAAGGCCGAAGTGCAAATGGTTGGAGTACCGAGAATCAAAACAAGAGTCAAGTCATCCCCCATCAAGGGAGGCTTCAATCTCTGAGTTTTCTCTTCTCTTTTTCTTTTGAATTTATGATGTATAAAACTCCTATGCAAGAGTAGATTCTTAGTTCAGGGGTGAAGGGAGGGTAGCCGTTTGGATCTCGAATTTATGTTTTATATTTTAAGATTTGTTTTCTTATTATGTGCTTAGCCATGTTTTGATTTCCAATTTTATTCTGTTGTGATTAAACTTCAATTCACTCCAATTAGTCAAGCAAATCCTATTAAATAACGAAGAACAATGAGATAATAGTGAAATTGTATTGTATATTTCACTATAAGTATTGTAATTACAAGTATAAGGTGTATACTGGAACATTTAGGGTTTGAGATAGAGGAAGAAGATTAGAAGAAATCAAGACAGGGGGAGATGGTTTGGAGAGAGAGAGAGAGAAAATTCAACACAAAATTCATCACAAGCATAATCATATTCTCTCTCCTTGGTCCTTATTTATACTAGAGATAATTGGGGCTAAACATAATTAAGCCAAACTAAGAAACTAATAAATTGAACTATTAAGTGTCATGGGCCGATGTGTCCTGTGCTGCTGACGTGTTGCACGATGACGTGGCACTCTCGAGCTATAGTGTTGGGTATCGGGTTAGTATGAATTCTGCCACAAAATGACCCACGTCCCCAAGGGTCGAAGCTAAGGAAGCAACGCTGAAGATCGTGATTTTCCCCTTCAATCGCTGATTCACTCGGGCGAGGAAGAAAAGTAATATTCTCCTCGAGAACATCGGCATATTCATCTAAAATTTCTGTCAGGTTGTAACTGATCCCTTCAACCACTGATTCACCTAGGGTGAGGAGGAAATGTAATATTCTGCTCGAGATCATTAGTATACTCGTCTAAAATTGCATTCGGATATGATTGGTTTCCCTTGGCTGCCCCATGAGCTACTATAATACTAAAAAAATTGTGCGTTCTACTCAAATATTACCTGCAACAAGTATGCGGAGCTGGACTACTCAAGAGTGTGAGCTAGATTGCCTCCCGAGACTTTCTTCAACACATTGTTCGATTTACCTCAAAGCTTATAGTGATTCCTGTGTAACGAAAACTCCATCATCAATTCTTTGAAGTCCCACTGGACTTTCCCTAGAGTCTGAAGCCACTGAGTATGGAGCATTGTATTACAGCCCGATAATGGAATGCCAAGAAAGTTAGAGATGAATTCAGCCCCTTGCATTCGCCAAACTAAGCCTCGATGAACATCCCTAACATCACCTGTTTCTTTTTCACATCAATTACAGGTAGTCTCTTATCAGTATCAATCATCCAATTCAACTATTGAGCGGTAAAAATGTCCATGGAGTTATGAGTGTTGTGCTATCAATCAAAATATCAATAATTTTCTGGTCATGGCAGTCCTGAACTCGCATCGTCTGACAGTTATTGAGACCCTAAAGAGTCTGCATCAAAATATGAGGGTCCTGGTTAGGCAACAGTACCTGTACCTTGGTCATTGTCCCCTACCTCAATGGGAGTCAATGGAATTTGACTCCTATTTGGGTTCTTTACATGGACTACGGCTGTGTTTGAGCTATGGACCCGATGGGTTGTAATGGGGCTAGGCATTGTGGGGGGCGATTTATTAGCGTTAATCGAGCTACCACGAGATGAGCTAACTAGTGCAGGGAGGATGAGAACCATTTTATTTGGGGTTTTTTCCTATCACATGAGCTAAATGGGCACAGTTTTGCTCCTGTAAGCAGGCCTACACAATTGTATCATGTCGGGTCATAGGCTTAAACAACCTAACCCATCCCGTTAACTCCACTTTCAAGCCACCTAAAAACATGCTAACCTGTTGTGCCTCACTTAAACCACAACAACTAACAAGCAATTCAAAATTATTCAAAAATACTCATTCAATTCCCCCGTATGGTTCAACTAACTCAATTCAGTTAAGGGGTCATCATTATTATCTAAAAATTGACCACTGATTCTATTCGCATACAGTCCCCATGGAATGACACTATCTCGGGGCCACCCATGCTCATAAACGCGGTCCCAAGACAACGCATCCCCTCAAGGGCGACACTAGCAAGCATAACCTTGCCCTCTTCAGGTGTTCTATCCAAAACAAAGTACCTCTTACATATACATAACCAACCTCTAACATCAACACCATCAAATCGGGGAAAATCGATCTTATTAAAGAGAGTGGGAAAGTGACAATTTCCATCTCCTTGCTCAGTGAGGTTGAGTGCAATAGGCTCGATACGTTGCTAGGGCGATTGACCCATTTGAGTAATAGAAACACATACACCACATTTGGATGCACGCGAAACACGGTAGAGGACACGATCGGGTGACCGAGTAGGATGATCACCGATAGCTCCTTGTAGATCATTAAGAATGTTCACCACCGACCCCGTTTGGATCGATAAACCTCGAGCGTTGGACTTTGTCCAAAGTTTGACTGTTATGTGTGATCTGAGCATTGAACTCATCTTGCCAGGAAGTGAATAAGGACCTCAACTCATCTGGTTGGATAGTGAGGGAATCTCTCAACCCTTCCTGTTGAGCGGTGAAGGAGGCCCTCAAACTTCCGTCCATCTCTCTAATTGCAACTTGAGAACTGGTATTGTAAGCCATTATAGTTCAAATCCAAGAGGCTTCAATGAATGACTAGTGACGAATGACTATTGAGACATTTCATCCAACACCTTATGTGCGGAACTCGAATTGCACCTTAATGGCACTTTTATCTCTCGTACAAGCCTTCTCTATATGGATTAAACCGAGGAAAGAGTGCTCTGATACTAATTGTTGTGACTAAACTTCAATTCACTCCAATTAATCAAGCAAACCCAATCAAATAACAAAGAGCAATGAGATAATAAGGGAAGCATATCATATATTTCAGTATAAGTATCGTAAGTACAAGTATAAGATGTATTTTGGGTTTTAGATAGAGGAAGAAGATTACAAGAAAGCAAGAGAGGGATAGACGGGTTTTTTTTTTGGGGGGGGGGGGGGGGGGGGGGGGGGGGGGGGGAGGGGAACAAATTCATCACAAGCATAATCATATTCTCTCTCCTAACACTAGTTCCTTATTTATATTAGAAATAATTGGGGCTAAATACAACTAAGCCATACTAATAAACTAATAAACTATACTATTAAGTATCAAGGGCTGAGGTGTCTCATGCTGCTGACATGTCGCATGATGATGTGACACTCTGAAGCTATAGTGTCAGGTATAAGGTTCTTATCATATTTGCATGTTATCTTGTGCTTGTAACCTAGACTGTAGTAGAACATGTTCTTATGAGTAGTCAAGGTTGAGGTTGTACCCAATCCTAAATGCAATCTTCATATAAATTAATACTTAATTAGAAGTGACAAATGAATTTGTTAGTGCTATTAAGATAATTCATACTATAATTAGAGTGATAAGCTATGTTATGCCCTTAGACTAGTTCATTACCCTAAGCCCTAACTGAAGTATTAATCCAAGCTTAACATGAAATTAGGTGAGATGAAGGAATTTAATAGTGTTATTGAGATAATTTATGCTACACCTAGAGTGATAAGTTGGGTTATGCCTTAGACTAATTTATTATCATAAGTCCTTGTTTAATGTTAATCAAGGTCTAGAGCCTATAGCCTAAACCTTAAAGAGTCATCGTTGTGATAAAATATAATGAGGGGTTTCTTACCCTAAACTATCCTTGATTGATTATACTATTTACCATTTTATTTCTGTTAGTTTAGTAATTCACTCTCTCTCTACAAAAGCTCAATTTTAACTGCTCGATAAACATTGAATTGAATGTTATATTGATTCCCTAAGGATACGACACCCATATACCCAACTTAGCTACGAACTCCTACGCTTGCAAGTACACGGTTTTAAACATTCTTTAAAATTACATCAAGTACTTTACAATTGTACCATTTTAGTTAAGGGCCTTTTACAAAAACCCATCTTAAACATTTGTCAATTTTTACTTAATCACTGCAACTTTTTGATTTTTTAAAAACCCACCTCTAAAAGTCTGAAATGTTTCAATCAACTGCCTTAAATCACGTCGTTAATTATTCGTTACCTCATAGTCTCTTTTATAAGATTTTAGATCTTCAGAATGCCCATTAAGTATGACTGTAAAGTATTTAAACTGGCAAAGCATTTTCCTCCCTCCTCCCCCGCCAAGGTTCAAATCCCACCTCTTTCAAACCCCCTAGGATTAAACCTTGGTAGGGGACAGAGTAGGTGGATGTATTCAAAACTTGACTGGAACTCATGCTTTATGTGCACTTAAAAAAAATAAAAAAGTAAGTTAAATTAGATCACTAGAAGTTATGTGATATTTAACAGACAATTAATAGCGTGATTTACGGTGGTTAATTGAAAAGCTTTAGACATTTGGAGGTGGTTTATAGAAAGTTAAAAGTTACATGGTCAAGTAAAAAATGGTAACTTTTCATGGTAGTTGTATGCAAAAATCAAACACAATAAAAAGTAGCAATTTTTTTCATAGTTAATTGACTGTTAAGGCTCAAAAATAAAAATTTATTACATAAAATCCTAATATTAGAGCAAAATAAAAAAAATTATATTTTTAAATAGAACTTAAGTCTAAGTAATCCTAACTAGAGCAACATTTAGATAAACTACCAAAATATAAAATTAGAAAAAAACATCTGACAAAACAATTTGAACAAAGTGGTAATAGCACTATTGTTTAAGTGGTAGTGGTGGTGGTTGGTTGTGGTAGTAGTTGATCGTTAATGGACAACATGGTAGTGACCAGCTTTCTGGCTTAGTAGAAAGTAATGTTAGTGTGATCGCCAGCTAGGTTCGTGGTCTAGCGACACTGCCAAGTCAAGCGACGATGTCACAAGGTGCTAGGTTGAGAAAAAGAGAGTGTATCAACATTTTGGCTTTAAATGAATTACATTTGGGGGCATTCATAGAGCAGAAACATTAACGAGAACTTCTCATTATGAAAAGTCACAATGGTGTCAGGAGTTTAAAGTCACTACCCGTGTGATGATTTTGTCCAAAGTAAAGTTGCTACTCAGAATAACTACTTTGGCGAGAAAGTCATTCTCCAAAGCAGCAGCTTTCACATATATTGAAAATGTACACCAAGTTTCTTGCAAAAATTATTAGGAAATTCATTGCAAGAGTACTTCAATAGAGCAGAATAAATGAAAAAAGGATAAAAATGACGTAAATGTATTATATATAAAAAGTATAACACATTTTTGCAGAGAGTAAGAAATGCAACATGTTTGAAAAAAGATAAAGACAAACCTTGACTTTATCAATAGTTGGCATATCACGTTACAATTTCAGTCACCTATAATATAGTCGATGCCTTCTTGTTCGTTTTTGAACATGTTGTCCTTTAAAAACATGTTGCACTTCTTATATATATAATAAACACAATGCCCAACTTAGTCATTTTTCTGAACATTATATCTTTTTGAAGTACTTTTTTCTGTTTTGAGCATTTATCACTCATATATCTTAATGTTCCAATGTGTATAGTGGTGTTAAAAAAAATGTGTACAGTGAGGTTGTTAGACTATATATATAGGTGATCACGATAATATGTATATATGGGCCTGTTGGGCTTGGCCTTTTATTTATATGTATTCATCTTCTATTGTAAATATACGAGAGGGCACCCTTAGTTATTGGGTTCCTCATTATTTTACATGATATCAGAGCCAACTAGGGCTCCGTTTGTTTTGACGGAAAAATAGAATATAAGAATTAATTTTTTTGGGAAAAGGTTTTCCAAGGAAATATAAATTCAGAGTGGGGTTTTCCGTTGTTTGTTTCAAAGAAAAACTTAATTTCCCATTGTGATGTCTTCTTATATGTTTCAAAAAAAATATTTTTCACCAATCATGTTATATCTTGTGAAGGACAACATAAGTAACAATATAACATATATAAAGTAACAAAAAAAGTTAACTATCTTTTTTTCTTTTTGGCCAAATGGCAAGAGCTCATACTTATTTCTATATATCAAAATTCCACATATACAACCAAAATCACTCTTCAAGAGTGGCCAAATTACTAAACCTATGTCATGATAGCAAGGGAAAGCTGGGAAATCAACCCGAAATTCATATTTTCGTTTCCCGCCTTTTATATTTAAAATTTCGTTATTTTAATTTTCCCTTTTATTTTTAGGTGCCTAATTTTAGATATTATTTTCCTCGTTAAATTAGAATTTTTCCTTTATAAATAGAGGGCTTGAGGTTGTAATTGGAATCATTGAATTTTATAAATAAAATTATCTCTATTTTTTCTCATCTCCAATTCTCTAAATTCTTCTCATCTCATACTCTATTTCTACTATTCTTTTCTCGTCCCGTACTCTCAAAACTCTCAAACTCCCTAAGTCATCGAAAGTGACCTTGGGCCCCAAGTCGCGCTAGCCACAACGTGACAAAGTGGTATTAGAGCCATCTTTCGATCAACCAAGCTGGCCATAACAAGAAAATCCGCTGCCACCATGTCATCTTCCGAAGACATCACCAATTCCCAAGATAGGATCGCTGCAGTCGAAAGAAGATTGGATCAATTGGAAACCTTGTCCGAAAAGCAAATCCAAACCAACAACGATCTCAAATCCGCCATTGAGAAAATCAATGTTGATCTCAAATCTTCAATCGACGCACTACACGAGACCATGAACAAGGAAAACAACCCGAACCCACCACTCCGGAGATCGCGACCCACATCGAAGGAAGAGGATCGGGTACTTGTGCCCAATTAGGTGGGGAAGGCATATTGCCACCGCCCCCACGCCACAACGAGCCAAGAAACGGACCCACCCACCACCAGACCTATGAAGACAGAGAAGATAGCAGGAACAACGAGAGCAACCGAACATGGGGAACCCATCACACCGCCAAAATTGATCCGCCATATTTTGATGGAACCAACCCGAGGGCTTGGATCCGTAAGTGCCAAAAATATTTCCGATATTATAATGTTCCGATGGAAGAGTGGGTAGAGTTCGCTTCAAATCATCGACATGATTATGGTGACATTTGGTTCCATGCCCTAGAACTCAAGCACCCCATAATTACTTGGCAATTTTTCATCAACGAGTTGTGCAAGCGTTTTGGAGATCGTTCCCTCCAAGACGTCATAGAAGAGTTTAGCAAGATGACCAAACCGGGCCCATCAAAGAATACATCATAAGATTTGAAGAACTAAAGATTTGGATGTTAATCTACCATCCAACACTAACCGAGGCCTACTTCGTCTCAAGTTTCATAAGCGGGCTCAAGCCCGTCCTCCGTGCATCCGTCAAGACCACACGCCCAAATGACCTTAGTTGGGCGTTTGTGCAAGCCAAGCTTCAGGAAGTTGCCATAGCTGAAATAAGGGGAATAGGTGGAGCCAAAACCGTGACAAACAAATCCAACATTAGCTCCAAGCCAACCGCGAGCAGCAGGTTAGGGCCTTCCAGCACATACCCAGGCCAAACGCAGTCCCAAGGGACAGTGTCCAAGCCCATGGGCTCGCGCTCGATGCCCAGCACGTCCGCAGGATCTAGTGCGCCCCGAAGGGAACCTGGGAAGCGCTACAAGTGCGGGGATCGTTACTTTCCGGGGCCATATTTGCAAGGTCAAATGATTACAAAGCATGGAGGCTCAAGAGGAAATCGAAGAAGAAACGGAAGAAGAGATTGACGAAGGAGAGCCCACATAAGAAGAAGAGGTCGGAGTCATGGAGATCTCTCTAAACGCATTATCGGGGCGAATCACCCACAACACGATGTGTTTGAAGGGGTCCATTAAGAAGAGTGCCATAACCGTCTTGATCGATAGCAGAAGCATCAATAGCTTCCTCGATGCAAGCGTGGTCCAAGAACTCAAACTTGAAACCGTGCCCACCATGGTCATGACTGTCACGGTGGCCAACGGGGAAAGTTTGATGAGTTATTAGAAGTGTACGGTTAGAAGGAAGGTGCAAGGCACCACTTTGGTTGATGAGCTATGGGTCCTAGAGCTCCGAGGGAGTGACGTGGTCCTAGGCATGGACTGGCTACAACGCTACGGGCCGGTAACCATCGACTTCACCAACTTGAAGTTTACTTGCTTCAAGGAAGGCAAGGTGGTCCACTTACAAGGTTCGTCCGAGCAAGCCTCTCTACAATCAATCTCGAAGCATGGCATCACTCGACTTTTGAAAAAGAAAGTCGGATGCCTCATGGGCCACCTCTTCATGGCCGCCGCGGTAGAAGAGCATGAAGCATACATTCCTCCAGGAATTGAGCACCTCCTATGCCAATTCAAGGACGTGTTTGAAGTTCCGAAGTCCTTGCCTCCGCCTCGCACACATGATCACCACATTCCCACCATGCCCGAAGCAAAGCCCGTCAACATCCGTCCTTATCGCTACCCCCATGGGAAAAAAGATGAGATCGAGAGGCAAGTAGGGGAGATGTTGAAGGCCTCCATAATACAACCAAGCAGGAGTCCCTTCGCCTCATCAGTCTTACTTGTCAAGAAGAAGGATGGGTCCTACCGATTTTGTGTAGATTATCGACAATTGAACCGGATCACCATCAAGGACAAGTTCCCGATCCTCGTGATTGATGACCTACTAGATGAACTCAAAGGAGCGGACGTGTTAGTTGACTTAAGGGCCGGGTACCATCAAATTCAAGTAAGGAAAGAAGATCGCTTCAAGACCGCATTTCGAACGTATCAAGGGCACTATGAGTTCCGGGTCATGCCGTTTGGATTGACGAATGCCTTGGCCACGTTCCAAGCCTTGATGAATGAGGTCTTCGCTCCCTACCTACTTAAGTTTGTACTTGTGTTCTTCGACAATATATTAGTTTATAGCCCAGGGATGAAGGCCCACCTTACGCACTTGAGTAAGGTGTTACAAACCCTTCGTACCCACAAACTTTACGCAAAACGAAGCAAGTGTGCCTTCGGTAAAGATCATGTAGAGTACCTAGGGCACATTATCTCACAAGAGGGAGTAGCAACGGATGCGGGCAAAATCGAGCCAATGCGAGATTGGCCCGTGCCCAAAAACATTAAAGGCCTCCATGGGTTCCTAGGCCTCACGAGGTACTACCGCAAATTCATAAAAGGCTATGGAACGATTAGCAAACCGTTGACAAACCTCCTCAAGAAGGGGGCCTTCGGTTGGAACCTAGAAGCACAGTGGGCCTTCGAGGCCTTGAAGATAGCAATGATGTCAGCACTGGTCCGAGCCCTTCCCGACTTTAGCAAACCATTCATCCTAGAAACAAACGCATGTGACGCGGGAATAGGAGCGGTTTTGACACAAGACGGGAGGCCCTTGGCCTACCTAAGCAAGGCCCTTAGCCTACGCCACCTTGGGCTATCCACGTATGAGAAAGAGCTCATGGCGGTGCTAATGGCCGTAGAGAAGTGGAGACACTACTTATTCGACAGACACTTCATCATCAAGACCGACCACTCTAGCCTCCGCCACCTCATAGAGCAGCGCATCACCACCAAATTACAACAAAAAGGGGTGTCCAAACTCATGGGCCTTAGCTATGGCATATTGTACCAAAAGGTCATTGAAAACCGAGCTGCAGACGCCCTGTCCAGAGCTACCGAGAACGAGGATAGCGCATCCTGTGCACTAATGACAGCCACGGTTCCCCTTTGGATGCACGAGGTCATGGATAGCTATGAGGGAGATGTTCAAGCCTCTCAACTCCTTGCCCAACTTGCAGTAGATCCGAATGGGAAAAAGCCCTACACTCTTGAAAAGGGCATCATCTGATACAAGGGGCGTATTCATGTAGGCGAAGGAGCACAAGTCCGAGAGAAGGTCTTTCGCGCACTTCATGATTCTCCAATTGGGGGACATTTCGGGGTGACCGGGACTCTCATGCGCATGAAACGCATGTTCCATTGGCCACGACTACAAGAAAGCATCTAAGAGTGGGTCAAGAGCTGCGACACTTGCCAACACACAAAAGGAGAGAATGTGCCTTATCCGGGATTACTCCAACACTTGCCCATGCCCGACCAAGCTTGGGAAAGCATTAGCCTCGACTTCATTGAAGGGCTACCTAGATGTCATGGGAAGGACGTCATCCTAGTGGTTGTGGACCGACTCACCAAGTATGCGCACTTCATGATGATGACGCACCCATACACGACAACGCGCGTAGCACAAGAATTCCTCGACAATGTGTACCGATTGCATGGCCTACCAAGGAACATTATTTCCGACAGAGATGCATCTTTCCAAAGCCTATTTTGGAAAGAACTCATGCGCCTTTCCAGGGTTGACTTGCACACAAGTAGCGCTTACCACCCACAGATGGACGGACAAACTGAGCGAGTCAATCAATGTCTCGAGAACTACCTCCGCGCCATGGCACTCCACAAGCCCATGCTTTGGGCCCAATGGATTCCCTTGGCCGAATTTTGGTATAACACGAATTATCACTCTTCACTCAATACTTCTCCATTTAAGGCATTGTATGGGTATGAGCCTCGCCTTCTAGCATGGGACGTCCCCTGTGTCTCATCTTCTCCGGACGTGGAAGACTTCACAAGCGAGTGAAGCATCATGATCAACCTCCTAAAAGAGAACTTGGAGGAAGTGCAACATAAGTACAAGCAATAAGCGGACCTAAGGAGGACGGAGTGAACATTTGACATCGAGGATTGGGTTTTCCTTAAGCTCCAGCCCTACCATCAAACCTCCATAGCTGTGAGGAGGAACTTGAAGCTTGCAGCCCGTTACTATGGGCCGTATCAAGTCTTATCCAGGATCAGAGAAGTTGCCTACAAGATCGCACTACCAGAAGGATCACGAATTCACCCCGTGTTCCATGTTTCAAGACTTAAGAAGAAGATTGGGCAACAAGCACATACAAGCACCGACCTACCGAATTGTGATCAAGATGGCAACCCGGAAGTGACACCACAGGAGGTGCTCAAGTAACACACCGTGACCCCGGACAAGAAGAAGGTTGATCAAGCCCTAATTCGATGGAAGAACTTGCCAGAGGAAGAAGCCACTTGGGAAGATTGGTCCTTCATCCGAAGGCAATTCCCACACTTCTATCCTTGAGGACAAGGATCGTTTGAAGGGGAAGGCAATGTCACGATAGCAAGGGTAAGCTGGGAAATCAACCCGAAATTCATATTTTCGTTTCCCGCCTTTCATATTTTAAATTTCATTATTTTAGTTTTCCCTCTTATTTTTAGGTGCCTAATATTAGATATTTTTTTCCTTGTTAATTAGAATTTTTCCTTTATAAATAGAGGGCTTTCGGTTGTAATTGGAATTATTGAATTTTATGAATAAAATTATCTCTATTTTTTCTCATCTCCAATTCTCTAAATTCTTCTCATCTCATACTCTAATTCTACTATTCTTTTCTCATCCCATACTCTCAAAACCCTAAAACTCCCTAAGTCACCAAAAGTGACCTTGGGCCCCAGGTCACGCTAGCCACAACGTGACAACCTATCTACAAAATACTCAATTTAAACTCCTATCCTCTAGATGCAAAAACTTTAGGCGACACCGCACATTTATTTTAATCTCCCTAGTTACACTCTCCTCTCTTGATTCTATATCCTTGAATCTTCGTACATTACGTTCCTTTCAGATCAAGTAAATCGATGTTGCTAAGACCACTTTTCTGATTTTGCTAATGGGTAGTCGGTTTTTAACTACCAACTTAAACCACTCTAACGTCTCAGCAAGTGAGGTAAAATATCGGATCCCACTCCAATAAAAAATCTGTTTCCATACTCTCCGTACCCAAGTGCAAGCACAGAACACATGATCTCCATCCTCTTGTTTAGACTTGCAAAACGAGCAGATACTAGCCCAGCTAAACCCTCTCTTCTGTAGCACATCATCTGTTAATAAGATTTTTTTCAATGCCATTCACAAAATAAAGTTGTGTTTGGGATACCCACTATTACTCCAAATCGTTCTACCCCAATGGTTAACATCTCTTCTCTCCCAGGTCAGGTCATATGCCTTCTTCATAATCACCTTTAATTGTTGTCCAATCCCTTGAACATATTCTTCTACATTATCCCCCCATCTTGCTAACAACCGATCCCTACAACCCATGACCCCTTTCCACACAATTGACTCACTCCCTTTTAGATGAATTGTCCAAATTGAATCCCCTTTCATATAGTATCCATGTATCCATTGAATCCACAAGGCATCTTTCTTCTCTTGTATGCCCCATATGATTTTAACAAAATGGGCCTCATTCCAGGTATCCAATTGCTTCATCCCTATTCCTCCTCCTTTTTTAGGGAAGCATATTTTATCCCAAGCAATTGGGGCAAAGCCATGTTTCTTCTCTATATTCCCTCTCCATAGAAAACACATCATCATGGATTGGATGTTTTTTGACACCTCTTTTGAAAAATGAAATATATTAAACCAATATGAAAGAAGACCAATCAATACTGTGCGAATAAGCTCTAAGCGTCCACCATAAGATAATGTTCTGTTTTTCCAAGCCATCAGCCACAATCAGATTTTTTCAATCACATATTCATAATGCCCCTGTGTTAATCGGCTACCAGCAACTGGAACTCCCAAATATCGAAGCGGCAAGCTTAGCCCAAGACATGAAGTATTTCTAATTTAACTTCCTCCTTCACCCCGGTCAACCAGATTCCCGACTTAAGAACATCAGGCTCTAATCCCGATGCCTCCGCAAATTAGAGCAAGACCTGCCACAAAGCCTTAATTGAAGCGAGATCCCCACCTCAAAACAAGAGAAGGTCATCCGCAAATATCAAGTGATTTAATTTAAATTTCGCACATTTAGGATGATACTTGAATCCCTCCCTCACACAAGCTAGTTTTCTGGACAGATATTCCATACGCAATATAAACAAGTATGGAGAGATTGGGTCACCTTACCTAAGTCCTCCAGCCCGTATGAAAAATCCAACTAGGTTGTTATTCATATGAATCGAGTACGATGGTGTAGTAATACATTCCTATTTCAATTCAACAAACCGCACCGGGAACCTCATTCCTTTCACGACATCTAACAAAAATCTCTAACTCACTGAATCATATGCCTTCCTTACGTCGATCTTCATAAAGCATCCCGGTGATAAATTCTTTCTATTATAATGCTTAACTATTTCTTGATCTAAGAGGATATTATCAAAAATTGATCTCCTCCTAACAAAAGCTGCCTGCGTCATATTGGTAACAGATCCCAAAACCTCATGTAGTCTATTTTCCAGAATCTTTGAAATGATTTTATAAACTACGTTGCAACATGATATGGGCCTAAAATCCCCAACCACCTGCGGATTATCTTCTTTCGGGATCAAGCAAATTAAAAAAAAAAAAAAAAGAAGTTAACTATCAAAGCTGTATAAATTATAAAAACTTTTTCTTAAATATTTTAAAATTTTAGCATTTATCATCTATGTACCCTATCATTTTAATATATAGAATGAGGTCTCTGAGATAAGAAATTTTATCACATGTATATATACTGTGTTAAAATCGGGTGAATTTTTATTAAAATTTGGCTAATTTCTGTCAAAAAACTGATGTGGTATAAATTATGATCATAATCAAAAGGTTGTCCACATTCTAATAAAAATTACTTATATATTATCAAAAAAATGTGTCATGTTAGCATTTTCGGACAAAAGAAATTATCGTATTATTAAAGAGGACACATGTAGATTGTTATTTTCATTTAAAATCTACTAAATTTTGGCAAAAGATACCTGATTTATGAGAAATTTTTAAACTCTAGGGTACATTATTATATATTACTAAAATATCATAGTACGTATGTAATAAATACTAAAATATAAGGGCACCTACATAATTTTCTTTTATAATATTATATAACAATTCAACTTGATTAAAATTATTATGTTACAACTATAATAAAGTAACATCCAAGCCGCTTTTATTTATTTGGTCTAATTTTTGTCCAATTTGTGATGTTAAATATCTACAGTCCAGTCTGGTTTATTTTGTTTCGATCTAGATTTGTATGATGATTATTGCGAAGGTTTTTGGATCACTTAGAATCATGACTTTCCCCATTTTGAAAGGGAAGTCATTTCCTCTCATTTGAGGTCTAGTGTTGATTATGATGAAACTTTCAGTCCTATTATTAAACCTGCTACTATTCATACCATTTTATCTATTGCTACTTCACGACGTTGGCCTATTCACCAACTTGATGTAAAAAATGCTTTTCTAAATAGATATTTGACCAAGGAAGTTTATATGAAGCAGCCACTGGGTTTGTTGATTCTACATTTCTTTATTATTTATGCAAGCTTAATAGGGCATTGCATGGGCTTAAGCAAGCACCCGTGGATGGTATAATCGGTTTGCATCTTTTTTGTTATGACTTAATTTTACTAGTAACAAATTAGACTCGTCATTGTTCATACTACGCAAAGGAGCTGACATGGCCATTTTACTCGTATATGTGGATGATATTGTTCTCACAACTTCTTTATCTGCTTTGCTTCATGATTTATTGGGTGCTTTACAACGTGAGTTCGATAAGACAGACTTGGGTTGTCTCGACTATTTTCTTTGTATTTCTGCAACTCATTCTTCGCATGGATTGTTTCTTTCACAAGCTAAGTATGCTCATGACTTGCTTGATAAGAGTGATATGCTTGGCCGTAAACTTGTGGCCACACTGACGGATTCTAAATCTAGGCTTTTTAGTGAAGATGATATACCCATGTTTGATCCTTCTCTACATTGCAGTGTGGTTGATGCAACTCAGTATTTCACTTTCACGTGCCTTGACATCTCTTATGCAAATCAGTAGGTGTGTCTTTTTATGCATGCTCCGCGATATTCTCACTGGATAGCTGTCAAGCACATTCTTCACTCCATCAAAAGTACCTTGGATCATGGTTTATTCATTTCCCCCCTCTAGTATTAATCGACTTGTGGCATATTCAGATGCTTACTGGACTGGTTGTCCTAATACCTGTCGCTCTACATCGGGTGTCTGTGTGTTTCTTGGTGATAATATTGTTTCATGGTCTTCGAAACGACAACCCATTGTTTCGCATTCTAGTGTGGAGGCTACATATCATGCTGTGGCAAATGCTATTTCGGAGTGTTATTAGTTGCGATCTCTTCTTGGTAAATTGGGTATCTCCCTTCCTAGAGCTACCGTGGTATATTGTGATAACATTTCTGCCACTTATTTGTCTACTAACCTGGTTCAACATGTTCATACCAAGCATGTGGAGATTGACATTCATTTTGTTTGTGAGCATGTTCATACGGGCCTTATCAGTGTTCTCCATATCCCCTTATCTCAACAGATTACAGATATCTTCACAAAGAATCTTCCTCAACATCTATTTTTACAGTTCAAGCACAATCTTCACATCCAGTTTCCTCCTGCTACGATTGAGGGGGAATATTAGACTATATATAGCTGATCACGATAATATGTATATATGGGCCCGTTGAGCTTGGCCTTCTATTTATATGTATTCATCTTTTGTTATAAATATACGAGAGGGCACCCTTAGTTACTGGGTTTCTCATTATTTTACAGAGGTACCATGATATTTAAAAAAATTATTTCCTAGGTATCCTCCACTGGAATTTGTTGAATCCAATAATATATATGCGTGACAATAACTCTTTTGCCAAAAATTTGTTGTAATCCTCTAAATTCTAGTGGAAGATACTTATATATCGTTTCATGTGCTTGGTCAATGTCTAAAAAGTAAGCATATTCTAGTAGAGGCCACTTATACATTGTTGGGATTATGATCAAATTAGCGATTTTGGCAAAATTTGGCCAATTACAATTGAGAGTATTTAAGCAACAAAATTTTTAGACTGCCAGTACCTTATTATATGCATACAATTTCAAGGATGTATAGACAATAAAAGTCCAAATTTTAGGTCTTCTGCGCAAGAAATTTGAGCCAAGAACTACTCGTGAAATTCAAATTAGGATCTACAATTCTAATTTTGTTATTTGGTTCACCTATTAAAATTGAAATTACAATTTTATTACCTAATTTCATGAAATTGAGTTTTCAAATAAAAATTATACATTTCAATTCCTAGAATGGGAAAGACTGCTGATTTTATATTTACTTCATGGACCTAAGACCTAAGATGATCCAATATATTGACCCAAAACCAAGATGACTGAAAATATAAAACACGATTGGACCTAATTTTGGTTGGAAACTTGAAACGACTTGATTTGAATGATTCAAACTTGTATTGATTAACCTGACTTAAACCAACCCGACCTAACTCAAAGACGGAGATGATTCAAACCGATTGACCCAAAACGCGAGATGACCCAAACTCAAAATTACTTTATCTGACTTGGACTTGAATTGAGTATAACTCGACATAGCTAACCTAAACCCAAAATGGACCAACCAAATTATACCACAACCTATAAAAGACTCAAACAAAAATTGACCTATCCCAACTTAGTCTCGACAAAAAATTAACTTGACTTGGGATAACTCAAAATTTGAAATGATGCAACCCTACTGATCCTAAACGCAAAATTATCTAATCTAACTGGACCCATACTAACTTGACTCGTAGAATGACTCAAACTAATTAACTCAAAATTCAAAATGACTCAAATATAAAATGATTCGACTCGGCTAACACTTTGCTTGAGTTAATTCTATATATTGGTAAGGAGGGGTGGGTGAATATAGTGGGAGTCGATCTTGGGTGTGTTACGATTTTCCCTGTTTTGAGTCTTGTAATCCATGTATTAAATTGTTTGGAGTCTTATATTGCTTTGGAAGTGTTGGTAGTTCAAATATTGGTTGTTCTTTTTGGCCCTGAATTCAGTTAACTAGCTGAAGTATAGCTAGTTTGGCGGTTAAGGTTTAGTTAGAGATATTTTTGTTTCATTGAATCTAGTTTCTTCTATAAGAGGGTTAATCCTTGTAATTCTTGGGTCATTCAATAAAAAATTTCTTTGATTCTTGAGATATTTTTCTCTCTCTTCTCATCTCTTCTCTAACTCTCACCAAACCTCAATTCTCCTCTCACCTAAACTCTCTCTTCACAAGTTAACTTTAATTCCTCAAATTGAAGCTTAACAATTGGTATCAGAGCTGGTTCATGCTGTCAAGTGATTGATTTTAGCTGGCGAAACCTAAAAAGAACAGTTCTAACATGATAGGAGGTGTAACTACCCGATCAGGAGCTGGAACAACAAGCGTTGGTCATTTAGTTACTTTTGTTGATCCAAATGCTTCCTATGCTACTGTCGCAAGTGCGAATGCAACAAAAGAGGTTCAGCTTGTGACAAATGATCAATTAAAGTCACAATTGGATTATATGTTCAGTCGATTTCAGGCTTTGCAATAACAAGGAATTGATTGCTTGAAGCAAGATCAAGCAGAGAACGTGAAGAAGTATGAAGTTTTGATTGAGCAGAAACTCAAAGGATTTGAGAGCAAGCTTTCTGATTTGCAAAATCAAGTAAATAAGCAAGGTGAATAATCTGTTTTGGGAGTTCTTCAACCTGCTAGTCAACTATAGCCTCCGGCTGAAGTGATGCAATCACAAGTGCCGAACACAAGTGCTGTAATCTTGAATAGACTAAGCGATGCTCCTTCAATGATTCATCTAATGGTAGACCTCAAGATCTTCAACAATCAGTTGAGATAAGGAAACAAGGAGTTGAAGCAACTGTCAGATAACAAGATCATCCTGTTGAGCAAGTACAATCTCGAACATCTGGCATGAACTTAAATCAAAATGTAAGGCATCTGGATTCTGTTGTTCATACTAGAACTTCACCTGATAATATTTTACATCTGGATAGGCCACCTGATCACTACAGCAGCAAAGATTTGGTAGTAATGAAGCATTTTTTGAGAATAGAAGCAATACATTCAGACAACCAAGAGTGCAGATTGATCCTTTTGACGGTAAGCAACCTCAGCCATGGTTGAGGAGATGTGATAGATACTTCCATTTCTACAACATCAAAGAATCTGAAAAGGTGGAATTGGAAGCAGTATATCTTCATGATGATCATAAGGTATGGTTTTACAGTTTGTTAAAAAGCAATCCAGACCTTTCTTGGGCTGAATTTGTTGAGGAGTTGTGTGAAAGATATGGTGATGAGGACACTAGTGTTGTAGTAGATAATTTCAATAAAGTCTTTCAAACCACAACTGTGAGAGAATATATGACAAGATTTGAGAACTTAAGAGCTAGTATGATAGCTGCTTATCCTCAAGCAACTAAGTCTTATTATGTCTCAAGTTTTATTAGTGGATTGAAACCATGAATTAAAAACATGGTGAAAGCTATTGGTCCTAAGACCTTAACAAAGGCTTATGCAAAAGCCAAATTGATTGAAGCCACTGTCATTTCTTCAAGTGACAAAGGCAAGTTCAAAGGAAATGGTTTAAAATCTCATCATAGAGATGTTAATGGGACCAAGGCTAGTATATCTGCTGAGAAGAGGCCTCAAAGGCTTTGCTTCAAGGGTAATCAGCCTTATCAGCCAGGACATAAGTGTAGCTCTAAGTTTTTGAAGTCTGCTTGAGGGGTTAATGTTGCAATATAGTCAGACCGTGATGAATCTGAGCTTGATGAGGACAGTTCTAATCATGAGTCCCAGGATGAATTGGCTAAGGATGAGATTGAGATTTCTATGAAGGCACTGACTAGGAATGGAGCTCACAAGACGATAAAGATCAAAGAAAAAGCGGGAAGAAGGCACATCACTATCTTAATTTATAGTGGAAGTACTCATAGTTTTGTTGATCCAAAGGTTGTGAAGAAAGTTGGGCATGAAGTGATTAAAACTCATCCCTTAGTTGTAACCATAGCAGATGGGAATTCTATCCTCACACAGAACAAATGCCAAGACTTCCAATGGTCTATGCAAGAGCTTCAATTCACCTATGATTTCAGAATCCTTCCCTTAGGAGGATGTGATATGGTGCTTGGAGTTGATTGGATGAGATCATTCAGCCCTGTGGTTTTTGACTTTGCTAAGCTAACTGTTTCTTTTGAGATTCAAGGAACAAAAGTTACTATGCAAGGCATTGAAGATCAAGCTCAATTGCAAAGGATTAAAGGCAAGAGCTTGTAGGGAGGTTTCAAGAAGAGTGCTTATAAGTGAATTGGTCAGCTGTTTGCAATTGCTCTAACAGAATTGTGTTCTGTGCAACAGCCTAAAGTTAATGCTTTGATAGAGGAGTTTGAGAACCTTTTTAAGCAGCCTAAGTCTCTTCCTCCACAGAGGTGCCTTGATCATGCCATTCCTCTAAAATATGGTGCAACACCATTCAAATTGAGGCCCTACAAGTATCCTCATGCCCAGAAATCAGAAATTGAGAGACAAGTAGAGGAATTGCTCAAGACTTGCTTCATTAAACCAAGACACAGTCTTTTTGCTTCACCAGTCATTTTAGTGAAGAAGAAAGATGGTTCTGTAAGGATGTGCATTGACTATAGGCAACTCAATTCTTTGACAATCAAAGATAAGTTTCCAAGTCTTCTCTAAGTTGGATTTGAGATAGGGATATCACCAGATTAGAGTGCTTGGGCAAGACATCTTCAAGACTGCATTTCAAACTCATCATGGCCACTATAAGTTTGTGGTTATGCCTTTTGGCTTAACCAATGCACCGACTATATTTCAGGCAGCAATGAATGATATCTTCAAGCCGTTTATGAGGGGATTTGTTCTGGTCTTCTTCGATGATATTCTCATTTACAGTGCCTCTTATGAAGATCGTCTACAGCACTTGAGGGAACCCTTCCTTGTCATGCGCAATCACAAGTTCTTTGCAAAGTTGTCTAAGTGTGCTTTTATGCAGCAGCAACTGGAATATTTGGGACATGTTATATCATCCAAGGGAGTCTCCACAGATCCCTCAAAGATACAAGCCATGAAAGAATGGCCAATTCCAGTCACCTTCAAGTAATTGCGAGGTTTCTTGGGCTTAACAGGCTATTACAGGAAGTTCATTGCTAATTTTGGATCGATTGCAAGACCCTTGATAGATCTGCTTAAGAAGGATGCTTTTGTGTGGAGTGATAGAGCTCAAGCAGCCTTTGAAGCTCCGAAAGCGGCTATGTGTGAAGCCCTTGTTCTTGCCATGCCCAATTTTACTGAGGATTTTGTTTTAGAGACTGATGCCAGTGGAACTGGTATTGGAGCAGTGCTCTCACAAAAGGGAAGACCCATTGCTTATCTAAGTCAATCTCTCTGTCCAAAACATCAAGCAATGTCCACATATGGGAAGGAGTACTTGTCAATATTGTTAGCAGTTGATAAATGGAGGCATTACCTTGATGGTCACAGATTCATAATCAGGACTAATCATCAACGTTTGAAGCATTTGCCAGAGCAAAATATTGTGACAAGAATACAGAAGAAAGGGCTAATGAAGATGTTGGGCCTTGATTACGCAATTAAGTATAGAAGAGGCAGAGAAAATCAAGCTGCTGATGCTTTGTCAAGAAGATTAGAAGATGGTGAGCAAGCTTATTGTGGAGCCATTTCTGCTGTTCTTCCTTCTTGGTTAGAAGAGGTTTACAAGTCCTATGAAGATGATGCTTTTTCCTAGGAATGTATCACTGCCTATAGCATTAGTAAAGACTGCAAGAGAACTTCTGATGTAGATATTTCAGTGAATAAGGGAGTAATTCAATTGAAGGATAGGTTGTACATTGTTTCTTCAACAGATTTGAGGGATCAGATCATAAGTGCTTCTCATGACACAGCTTGAGGTGGACATTCAGGTGTGGAAGGCACATATCAGAGAATTAAAGCATACTTCAGTTGGCCTGGTCTTAAAAAAGCAGTGGGCTTTTGTGATGTATGTCAACAAACAAAGCTGGATGATCACAGGTATCATGGTCTTTTGCACCCTCTCCCTATTCCTGATGAAGCTTGGGTGATATAAGTATGGATTTTATTGAAGGCTTGCCTAAATCTAAAGGCAAGGAAGTGATATGGGTGGTGATTGATCGTTTCACAAAGTTTAGCCATTTCATTGGTTTGATCCGGCCAGTCACAGCTGAAAGATTAGCCAGATGGTTCTTGGATAACATATATAAGTTACATGGATTGCCTCAATCCATTGTATGTGATTGTGATAGAATTTTCACAAGTCATTTTTGGAGGGAATTGTTCAAGCTTATGGGAACTACTTTGGCTCTTAGCTCTTCGTACCATCCTCAGACTGATGGACAAACAGAAAGAGTCAATCAATGCATTGAACAATATCTAAGGAGCATGGTTTTCATTTATCCTAAAGAGTGGAACAAGTGGTTGTCTCTAGCTGAGTATTGGTACAATACCCATGCTCATGCTTCTCTGGGCACTACTCCTTTCAAAGCTCTATATGGCTATGATCCTCCTACTCCTTTCTCGTTGCAAAATATAACCTCATATGTGTTGGAAGTCTCTGATTTGATGCAACACAACAGAGGAAGCAATTGCAGCATATGCTCAAGGACAATCTGCAGCAAGCTCAAGTAAGGATGAAAATGTATGTAGACAAAAGGCGTGTGGATAAGAATTATGAAGTTGGTGATATGCTTTATCTCAAATTACAACCTTATAGACAGTCTACTGTGGCTGTCGGGAGCAATGTCAAGCTAAGTGCTCGATTCTTTGGTCCATACAAGATTCTTGAGAAGATTGGCAAAGTGGCTTATAGGTTTGCGCTACCTCCTAATGCATAAATTCAACCAGTTTTTCATGTTTCTTTACTTAAGAAACAAGTGAAGAAAGGATGTAAAAGCTCAAAGTCACACCCTGAAGTTGGATCCAATGGAGCTTTGGTGTTGCGACCAGTTGCTGTTCATGGCACTAGAGAGATCAAGGCAGGCAACAAGAAGATTAAAGAAGTGCTAGTTTAGTGGCAGAATTTGGACAAAGATTTTGTTACTTGGGAAGAATTGGCATTCTTAAAGAGTCAATTCCCAAATTTCTCGTCTTGAGGTCAAGAAGCTTCTTAAGTGGAGGGATTGTTATGATTTCCCCTGTTTTGAGTCTTGTAATCCATGTATTGAATTGTTTGGAGTCTTGTATTGTTTTGGAAGTGTTGGTAGTTCAAATATTGGTTGCTCTTTTTGGCACCAAAGTCGATTAACTAGCTGAAATGTTGCTGGTTTGGCTGTTAAGGTTTAGTTAGAGATATTTTTGATTCATTGTATCTAGTTTCTCTTATAAGAGGTTCAATCCTTGTAATTCTTGGGTCATTCAATAAAAAATTTCTTTGATTCTTGAGATATTTTTCTCTCTCTTCTCATCTCTTCTCTAACTCTCACCAAACCTCAATTCTCCTCTCACCTAAACTCTCTCGTCACAAGTTAACTTCAATTCCTCAAATTCGAGTGGGGGGAATATTTATTACTAGTGGGAGTCGATATTGGGTGACATCTTTAGCCTCAGTGAGAGTAAGATTTGTCCTTGGTGAGGGATCGAATTCGAGTGGCTTCTTTGAACCCCAGAGTTCTCCGCAACCAAGTTATCCCTATGGACGAATTCCATTTACATATGCGAAAGATATCATGAGTATACAACAACAACAACCACCACCAATGACAAACCCAGTGTTTAAAAGGTTCCCGCTAAGGCGGGTTTGGGGGTAAAATGTACTACCCTGAGAGGAGGCTATTTTCGGAGGCTCCTTACTCTAAAAATTAAATAAGTAAACACATGAAATAATATTTATAAAATTAAGTTAAAGTTAAAATTTAGTAAAATAAAATAGTACCAGATATGTAAGTAATAATAAAAGAGAATAATTTGAGCATATAAGCGTTAAATTCACATTTCTATTTTTTTTTTTCGAAATTTAACCCACTTATTTGTGTAAAGCAATAGAACAAACCTTTAATACACGTCTTTTCCTTTCAAGTGGTCTCTCTCTCTCTCTCTCTCTCCCTCCCCCCCTCTCAAAACTCAATCTCTTCGTCGATTTGCATACGAATCAGTCGCCGAAGATCTCTTACAGATCTCTCCACTCTATCTTCCATCAACTCTCTCTTGATCCTCTTGTAAGTTTCAGGCATTGCAGTACCTTTTTCATTTCTGTGCAATTGTAATTCGCTTTTATAGTAACTGAATCTGTGTAAATTGTTTGAAATTTGAATTGGAAACAGTTGTTTATTGCAATTGATTGGAAAAAGTTGTGATCTTTGGCACGTTGGAGCTTAGGGTTATGAGAGGTATTTGCTGAACTTGTTTACTGCTAAAAAGTTTTGTTCTTTTCTGATCTTTGCTGCGATCCCTTTTTTTTTTTTTTGGCTTGATTTTTCATTTTTACTTTTTTGTTTTGATTTTAATTTGAGTTTTTGGTGCTTATTGGTTTTGTTTTTGCTTTGGAGCTGCATTATTGTTTTAATTGACTTCCAACTTTTCTTTTGGGTTACGATCTCAAATGGAAAATAGACTGAAATTAAGTGAAAGCCGTAAAGTACTGAAATTAAAAGGGAGGGAGAAATATAGGAAGGAAGATATGATTTCATTACTTGCGTTGTCATACAATCTCTACGTCTGTATATAGATTTGCCTGCAAAATGAAAGCTGTAAAGTACTGAAATTTAACGGTAAGAGAGAAAGATAGGAAGGAAGATGTGATTTTGTTGCTTGCTTTGTCGTACAATCTCCACGTCTGTATATAGTGTTTGCTTGCAAATAGATTGAACTTAAATGAAAGCTATAAAATATTGAAATTAGAAGAGTGGAGAGAAAGATAGAAAGGAAGATATGATTTCATTGCATGCTTTGTCATACAATCTCTATGTCTGTACATAGAGTTTGCCGGCAAATAGATTGAAATTAAGTGAAAGCTGTAAAATACTGAAAGTTAAAGGGAGGAGAGAAAGTAGGAAGTAAGATATGATTTTGTTGCTTGCTTTGTCGTACAATCTCTACGTTTGTATATAGAGTTTGCCCCCTCAGGGCCGGGCCTGCTCTACTTATTCGGTTACCGTATTACTCTAGGCCCATATACCTAATTTGGGCATGTATCATTTGTCATTGCGATCTCTTTCACTTGATTATATTCGTATAAAAGAGGAATCTTTTCTTTAATCTTTTTGCTGTGAAGATCAGCTAAGATCATTGGTATACTTGAAGCTTGCTTTGATGTGTTTTAAGTTGGTTATAGTGCCTATTTATCATTTTAATTATGGCTTCGTGTGGTTCACATAGGAAAGCTAGTTCTTTAGGAAATTTGTAAGCATTCAAGGAATTCAGATTCGTATGTTTGGTTAGCGCAAAGTGATGTAATTTTCTAGGATTTGGAACTTAATTACCATTCTCTAGGTGATGTAATCCCTCTATTATGTAGGAATTTGAGATTTCCGAGAGAAGCTTGACTCCTCTTGATTACCCACTTCTTACTGACCAAACAAGAGCCAAAAGAACCTCCCATTGAGTCCTTACTTTTTGCTATCTCTTCGTATCTACCAAACCTGGCCTGTGTTTAGTTTAGTAAAGAAAGGGTAAAAATTGAATGACATTATCCACAACTGAATAATTGTAGTTATGTTTGATCATGAAAGAAGAAAACTAGGAAGAAGCATAACTTGGTAGAATTGTCTAACTGTCTACTTATTTTGTCCCAAAATTAATTCTTCCTTTCTAACTTTGTCTATCCGAAAACAAATGCCTTCTTTTTTTTAAATTAATTTAACCCAAGCTTGACTTGTTTGCTTCTTTTTCTTGTTTAACGTATTTAACATACTTTAATTTTCCCAGAAAGTTATATGCGAGCAATTCTAATGACTTAATATTCTAACATATAAATTATTCTCTTGAAATGAACATTTATTGAGAAGATCTCGTCATATTTGAATAATTTACCCCTCTTTTCATAGTACATGTATGCATGTGTATGAAAATAATGTTCAGATATGTGGTAAGTAAGTGAATTGTTTTGGGAAGGATGGAGTACTTGGTTTATGCCATTTAAGGGAAATTGTGGAAACCTCTTACAAAATATAATGAAGTTGCATGTTAAAAGATATTGTGAGCTTTTTCACAGTCGTAGCAAACTAATATGTTATGAGTTTTCCTCAGTGTTACTCCCTAATTCATGCCCTTGTTCTTATAAGCACTTTTCCATTTTAAAATTTGAACCTGATAAAACGTCGGCATCACAAACAAGTTGTTGCTATATGCACTTTCCTGCTAAGGTTGTGACATGTGGGAAGTACTTCTTGAAGCTGAAGAAGCTATGGTCATTTGAATATGAAATTATGATTCTATCATTTAGCGATTAAGAAGAGGCTCACATATTGCAACCTTTGAACTACAAAACTTCTTTTTTCCTGACCACTTTGTCACCTGAAATTCTGAGAGAAGATATGAAATAATTTGTCTGGTTGCCTTTGTTTATTATTTCAAATTTTCCCTTATTCTCCGTACACAATCTTTCTGGGTTAGCTGTAGGTTGGGCTTGGCGGGGACATTAAGGCTTTATGGAATGAGTGAAGAGTCGAAGTTTCTTAGCACACAAATTTTCAGTGCAATAGTGATAACTTTGGTATGATGTTGCTTCACCAATCAGTTTAGTTTGAAAATGTGGTTAATTTTAGTGGTGAAAGCAATGCACAAGCCGTTCACTATCTCAAGTGTGTGTACATGGTGCAAACATAATTATAAACTTTCTATGGTTGTGGCAGGCCAAAGGGGTTCTTGGGGTGCCCCGCTTTTTTTTTTTTGGGGGGGGGGGGGGGGGGGGGGGGGGGGGTGTTGGGTATCATATGGTTGCAGATGCAAGCAGTTAAAACAAATTACATAATGAAGGAAATTCCTTTGATCTGAGATTTCTTTTTCTTTTTGTGTGGTAAGTTCTTGTTGGAAGCACTACTTTATAGTTGGAAATTTAGCATTCTACGTTACTATTAAATAAAAATATGCATATCTAATGAACTATTTAAACATGGTGCCTGTTTCACGTAATTCATGGGTTGTTGGAGGGGTCTAGGAACATGTATTTTTCTCACTGACTGTTTATGTTGGATTGTATCAATGAGAACGTGTTTCATAAGCACAAACCGCAGTGTGGTAGTTGGGTTGTTTTTTTTTTTTTTTTTGAGAGAGAGGAGAGAGAAGGGGGGGGGGGGGGGGGGGGGGGGGGGGGGGGGGGGGGGGGAGAGTAGTGATTTAGGGAAGCTATTAACTTTAGTAGAATTCTATGCTTTGCATGTATGGATGAAAATTAATTGCCTCATCACAAGCATATTACCCTTCTTCCTTTTGGTTCTACTTTATTGCCCTGATATAAAACTGATTCTATGTCTTGGTTGATGTGCCTGCAGAGTGATGGCTTTTGGTCGGATAATTGGACAAAAGTAGTATTAAGTGCCCAGATGAGAAGAACTCATGTTATTGGCAGTGGAAGGAGGAGGGTTTTTCTCTTCTTCAGCTTCTGGATATAGCAAGGGTCTGACCCTTCTCTTTTTGGGTCATAGGGGTGATGACAAACATATGAAAGTTTCCCCTTGGAATCAATACCAGTTGGTGGATCAAGAAACTGACAGTGCCCTCCAGCTGGCTTCTAGAAGGAACCGTCTTTCCCGCGGGTGCGCTGCCTTTGTTTGCTTTGGTCGCACTTCCGCAGGACTTGATGGACAATCTCCACTCAAAGTGGGTCCTACTCAACCACAGGATAACTTGCCAGGTGGTGCTAGTATTGGAAAGGACAAAGAACTATCTGCTGTTCTTGATGATGAAGATAGAGCTAGGGATATTTCACTTAAGAGTAGTTTGAAAAAGTCGTCATATAATGTCCCGTTGTCTGCAAAGAATGTCGCTGAACCGGAGCCTCTGGCTGATGAGGGTAATGACATACCTGGATTGACTGAAAGGAGGAAAGTACAGTGGACGGATGCTTGTGGAAAAGAGCTTGTTGAGATTAGGGAATTTGAGCTCAGGTATGGGATCTTTGAGAGCTGTGACTTTAACTTAGTCGCTCGTATATGCTCCCCTTTGTTGATGCTCTACTGCCATTAAATATACCAAATTATTGGTAGGTTCTGCATGCATTTTTACTGTTTTCTCCCAATGCTTTTAGTCTCGTTTTGGAAGAGTTACTTGAAGTAAGAGAATTTACTTCTGTAGGCTGTACTTGTTACATAGTATCATGTTGCTGAGCCATTTCAACGTTTATTGAATCACCACTCTTTGCATTTACCTGTTAAATGTTCACTTGTTTATGCAATTCTAGTATCGGTGCATTGAATTAACAAAGTGCATGGATTAATGTTTACATCTTTGTATGCATGACTAAATATTGATGTATAACATCATGTTATAATTTAACCATCGCACATTCTTATATTGAGCGTATTAAGATTTAGTCATCAAGGTTATAATGAGGTTGAATTTGGCTTTGCAAGGGAACTTTAGGTCAGTGCTTTTGACCTATCAAGGTGTGAAAAGTTGGAACTTCTTGTTTTCTGTCACTTCTACTTTATTGTCTTATATTGGATGATGTAGCACGTAATTGGAAAATTGGGGGAGTGGGAAGGATTCAACAGCCTTCCCTTTAATTTTATTAAGAACTAATAAAACAAGGGGGAAATAAACTCGATTCTCACAACCCGAGAAAAGAGAACTCTCAAAATAGAAATAAAGTATGGAAAATTGAATAGCTAACTAAACCCTAGTTTTCCTCTTATTTATATAGAGGAGCTAGTTAACTAAAAATAAAACACTAAAAGATACTTCCAAATTTAAATAATTTAAAATTTAAATCTGAAAACTAATACTGTTTAAAATCAAACTCTAAATCTTCATCAGCCGCGTTTCGAACCCAAACCATCAACCTGTGATCCTGCCAAGCATGATCCGCCAAGGTTGCCCCGTGCCTCTCTTGCCCTTCTGCTTTTGTATCTTGGTTCTGCCAATTGACCCATCTTGCCAAGATCAACCCGCCAAGACTAATTCGCCCCGGAACTCGCCAAAGGCTGAGGCGGGGCTGCATCACTGGATTTGGCTTCTCTCAGATATTTCTATATTATCAGCTTTATGTAGGTTGTATTTGCTGCGGGAACCATTGTGTTATAACGTGTTTCTTGTCTTGACTAAATTTCTTGTTACCTATTTCATCTCTTCACTCAGCAACTTCTAGACAGTGAGTATCCCCCAGCATGTTCTTATTTCGCCTGCGCAACTTTTTTTTTTTATTTTATTTTATTATTATTATTATTTTTTTTTTTTTTTTCTGTTTTACATCGATAAGGAGAATACAACTACTTTTTGAAGAGGGAAACCAATACATTGAAGTGGGGTGATGAGCTTTAAACCCAAAACCTCTTGCTTGAGGGGTTGGGAGACACAACACCTGTAGCTCATTTTGCCAGCTCAACTTGAAACATTGCAAACACTTTTCACCACAGATAGCCATCCTAAGGCCTCTTAGAGGGATCACTTTCTCTAATAACCAGCAATGGGACATTGCAGTCTCCGCCCGTCTAATATACAAATTTGCCTCAGAACATAAAGAAGGTAATGTAAGAGACTTCCCTAACGTAGCTAGTGTAGGATATCGTAAGATCCAAATAGAAATCAGAAACCAAGGTTCTTCTGTCTCATTATTAATGGGTTATTTTTTTAAAGTCTGCAATGGTCCTTTGTTGTCTGTTATACCGTAACTGTTATGTAGGGGTCCCTGGTACAGCGTGTTCTTATTTTCCTGTCTTTAGCTCTCTCTTAGAGGACACGACGTAGTGAGTCAGATGCATATTGGATATGAAGATCGAACTATTCTAATCTTGATTAAGATGTTCCATTGAAGACTGCCTTTATGATAACTATTTGTACTTTAACGTTGTTATTAATCTTGATTTTCTTACGAGCCTGTTTTCCTAGATTTGCTAATTCAACTTCAGCATTAAACGCAGAAAAATGAAAGCCTCCATCTGTTTCCCTTGTTGATCCCGTGGCGAGTGTCTGCATGCTTTTGACCTTCTAGGATACGAAATGATCAGTTTGGTGATAAAAAGTTAAGATGGCCATCGTATTGTCATTGGAGTTCTGGTGGTTAGATATAATACCGAATGAGATGTATGGGTTTGATTTGAGAAAGACCTGTATCCAATGTCCTAATATTCTGAGGCTAGTTTTTGGTCATAACTTCTCTCAATCTTACTTTTGTCACTCCACCAGTTATTTGTTGCAGCTATCAGTTTTTTTTTCTTGTCTTTTCTTTTTCTCTCCCTTTTTCACCCCTACTTCTTCGGGAAATGTAATGAAGGCAGCCAATGGAATTATGTAGTATATTAGTTACTTGTATGAATGAGAAGATGAGGTGTAATGATAACCTGAGCCCAGTTATCAACATGTATACCTTCGATCATTGCCTGTATCTGACAATTATCAACATGTATACCTTCGATCATTGCCTGTATCTGACAAGGATAATTAATATAACCATGAAACAAAAGAACAATTCACCGTCATCTTGATGTAGCACCCCGTGGGATAAACATATTGGAGTGAATTTCTGGTGCATTGTCTTTGGTGGTGTCTCAGGAGTGAATATGACACTGTTCTATAATTGTTTTGAGGAAAAAGGTGGAAGTTCAAGAGTTAATTGCCTGTAATATTTTTTCCTTTCTGGAAGCATAAATAGTCGTGTGCCTTGTGAATTGAGCAGTAAACAGTTATTTTCTGATTTCAGTAATTGATGACTCTCAGCCCATATCTAATCATAGTCCTGCTGAAACCAATGTATTTATTGAGGAGTTCTTAGATGAGGTACTGTGGTACGACCATAAAGTTGAATCACATTTTGTGTTTGCAGTCAGGCTGTTGAAGAAGCGGCTGTCATGTCATGTAATTGGTTGTAGCGATCATTTCAGTTTTTTTTAATATAATTTTTAGTGCGAATGTATGTTTATATGCTTTACTTTTGCAAATAAACTTGATGAATAGTTATTCAACCATCAATTTGTACACCTTTTAATAGCGTTAAATGTAAATATATTTATAAATATGTGTTAATGAATAAAATATAATATATATGTATTATGAAAGTTATTACAAAAGAGTTGTTATGTAATGTTCAATTATGTAACAACTAGCTCTAAATCCGGTACATCATGGTTGTTTTTATTACACGAGGACCTTTATTGATTCCATGGAAATCTCTTCCCTTCGGGATGTCGTTGGTCAGGTGCTGTGTTCAAGTGGAGAGATAGACAGAGTACTAATAATTGAAATGCATGCATATATGTATACGTGCATAATTAGGCAGGACAAATTGGTGTATGGTATAAGATCTTTGGCATTGTATTGGCTCTGGTCAAGGGGTGTAGCAACGCTTAGGTGACAAGATTGTTATTTCTTGGTGTATACTCTAGTGAATAGCCCATCCAACCCGTCTTATGTTTGCGTGCTTTTATCTTTTGGGTGGAAGTTTTGAGCATGTTCTAGGAGATAATACGTAGTAAGGAGCAGTGGATGAACTTAAGTACGGTGGCAAGGTTATTAAATAAGTGCATTGTCAAAGACTCGAAGCAGAGTACAACAACAACAACCGACCCGGTGCCTCAAGGGCTTCTGCATATGCAGGGTCCTTTTTTTTTTTTTTTTTTTTTTTGGGGGGGCCGGGGGGGGTGGGGGTGGGGGGTTCTGTACGCAGCCTTACCTCTTCAAAGTGATATCCTAAAGGGAGGCTGTTTCTGAGGACCCTCGACCTGAAAAGCATACAAGCATAATAGCATACGAGTATAGGGGCAAAACAACGGCACAAGAAAGCATAAAGACAGCATGAAGCAGCAATAGGCGATACAACAGCTTTCAGACATATTAAGTAAGCCAAACAGGAGGATGTAGGTCCTTTTGAGAATGTAGGTTCCAACTCGCTTAAATGAAAAAAAGAGTGCTAGATGAAAGCCATCATTAATACACTAGATCAACCACGTCCACCGGAAGATTCTTCTATATGGAAGCTTGAATGCAACCTCTTTGCTAGAAGATTTTCATTTCTTGAAGCCATTTCGTCTACTCTGTGGCCTAACTTAAGTTGTGGCACGTTTTGGAATCAATTCTGCCGGAGTTCTGCTTGTGAGCTTGGTGCACCTGTCTAGTATAGATTTTGAGTACTTCTCTTGGAATAAATATGTTGTTTTGACCTGGAGAAGGTAGAAAAAAAGAAAAAATAACCTGTTAGCGGTGGTTTGCTACCTCGATTGACTGGACTATAAGTCTTTGCTGCTGCTGCTGCTACAACACCAACAAATCCAGTGCCTGAAGGGCTCCCACCAAATGCAGGGTCCCCCCGAAGGAAGGCGGGGGGGAGGGAAGGAGGTTGAGATATGTGCAGCCTTACACTTCAAGGTGCTACCCTGAAGGAGACTCGGTCCTAGGACCCCCAACCCAGAAAGCAAAACAGCAGCTGCATATAGAGAGCCTAAAGCAGTAATAAGCAATAAAGTAACAAGCAATAATACAGCGGCAAGGATAGACTGTACGAGCAGCAAATCCCTGCTGGTACTGCTAGTTGAAATTCTTTTTTTGGTTAATCTACTAGTAAATATATGAGAATCAAAGTACAAACTCTATGCCTGCTCAGATTCTTTATGGGAATCAAAATCTATGTATTTAAAAGAACAAACAATTATTTGGTAGTAGAAGTTATTTTCTTTTCGTTAACAGGTATATTTCCTTTTATTAACACTTATGGGAATCAAAATCTATGTATTTAAAAGAACAAACAATTATTTGGTAGTAGAAGTTATTTTCTTTTCGTTAACAGGTATATTTCCTTTTATTAACAGGTATTAAACTATGTACATGAAGCATTTTCTTAGTGTTACCATGAAAAAAGATGCCATGTCAAGCATCTTCTATAAACCAAGACCCAACTCAAATTGCAATAAATGCAGGATCTCACGAAGCCTAACTCTAGAAGGGTAGCCCTTAGTGTTTCCTCGGAAAACTAGTTACTAATATGGCATTAAATAAAGGCCATTATATAATATAACTCATTACAGTGTAAATTTTGAATTATCCATTTATTTATGCATTTGCCGCAGCTGTGACACTTTTATGAGTTGATCAACATTGTTTTGGCCCGATCCATATATGGAACAATGTATGGCCTGAAGTTTTTTAGGCTGCTTGGAATGATGACTTTCCCGCTTTTACAAGGAAAGTCATTTTCCACGCATTGGGTGGAAAGGCTTTTCTTTTGGTAAACCTATTCCATTAGAAAATTTGCGTTAAACAATGGAAAAGAAAAAAAATTAATTACTAGAATCTCATTTTCCCTCTAAACAAAAGGAGCCTACGACCATAACAACCAACCCTAATCTGATTCCATGGTTACTGACTCAACAATTCCTACCGATCTTCCCATTTTACTTGCTTATCAACAGGTGAGTCTTTGTTCATCATTTCATACTAATATGTAAATGCATCTGCAGTGAAGCTGGTGGATCAGATGATGAGTTTGCAAACGGGAACGGGAAGACTTGTTCTTGCAGGATAATGTAATTTAACCCTGCACCTCCAGCATTGTTATTTCAAGGTTTTTGACCTTCACGATCAGAAACTGCTTCTTCCCACTAGAAACAGCACATTCTGCAGTTGGAACGCCTTTTGTCTGCGATTAAGTGGAGTTTCCGGACAAGGATACTCGGTGTTTGGGCTATCTTACATGCACCTTGACTGGCAGAATGGTTCAAAATCGACCATGAAGATGGCTGCTACCATAAAATCTGTGAGTGTTGATTTGGTAGCTCCACCGGTAGAACTCATTGTGAATATCAAAATACTGGCAAATTCAATTTTGCTGCTCCGAGTGGAACTTTGTTTTTTTTTTTTTTTTTGTTTTTTTTTTTAAATCTTTTTCTTGATCTTTTTTGTGTCCTTCAGTTTTTATTTAAATTCATGCTGCTTCATCAGACTGATCTTTTGTTGATTGCCGTAATTAGTGTGTTATTGTTGCATCAATTACTTTCTTCATGTTAATATTCTTGAGTGCAAAAGAAAAGTTATTTCGGAACTGGCAGCTGACTGGATTATACCAAATTGGATTATCATGTCAATTTAGTGATCCATTGGAATTCTCTGCCTAGTAAAAGAGAGGTATATTACATATTAGTACTTTGAGATTTGATATATTTTTTAGTCCACAAACTTATAAAGTAATTTTGTAATCTAAAAAGTTATATATAGTTAATAAATTAGACCAAATAATGGTGTATAAAGGTGCAAAATGTGCCCCTATTCCAACTTTTCTCATTGGCAATGTCACGAAATTATAGTTTATTAGGGGAATAACAAGGGGATGGCAGAGTTATCAACAAATAATGGCAAGGTTTACATTTTTCTTATCATTATTTAAATTATTTTATTAAATATATGAGCTTTTGGACTTAAAAATTATTTTATCAAGTTTGTGGACTAAATAAATCAGTACACAAAATCTTAAGGTATTAATATATAATTTACCTTAAAAATTTCAGAACAGAGGAAGCGAGTTGATGAAAAATTGTCATTTTACAATAAGAAAAAGAGGGGGATCCAAGAATATAGGGAAATCGTACCAAACAGACCCCCCCTTCCCTTGTTCCAAATCTATTTTGAATCCCTATATTACTAAATCAACCTTTTAAGACCATTTTGCCTCACCTTTTAACCCCCCAAATGTCCACTCTCTTTCTCCCCTTTTCTCCCCTTATTTAATGCAACCTCTCTCTCCTCTGCCCTTCTCTCTCCTCATTTAATACAAAAGGACAATTATTTGACTTTTTGTCAATTATGTTGCTTTTCATTCTATCCCTCTTTTTTTTTCCTGCCTGTTTGTCTTCCTTCTCTCATCTCTCATTCTCTCTTCTTTGTTCTTCTTCTCTCATTTTGGAATCCCCGAGCTCCATTCTCAACATCCTGCGTGTTTCCTTGTCCTACTTGAGCCCTAGGAAGAAGAAGAAGAAGGCCTTGTAAGAACGGGTTTGAAGCATTGTGGCATTGCGGTAAGTCCTAGGTTGAGTCATTACACATTTCACGGTTGTCAGATCAGACATTGAAGGTAAAATGATCATTTCATGTATTTGTCGTTAATGGATCTTTGTCATTTGGTGTTAGTGTGTTACAAGTCATTTATGATGTATGATCAATCATACACCGTGTATAATTGATGTAAATGGTGTATTATCATTTTCTTATGGTGTGTTTCAATTCATTAATGGTGTATGATTAATCATACACCGTGTATGATTGGTTTTAATGATATAGATCTTTGTCATTTGGTGTTAGTGTGTTACATGTCATTTATGGTATATGATCAATCATACACCGTGTATGATGGGTGTAAATGGTGTATTATCATTTTCTTATGGTGTGTTTCAACTCATTAATAGTGTATGATTAGTTTTAATGGTGTGAAATCATTTTCTGTTGGTGTGTTTCAAGTAATGAGTGGTGTATGATCAATCATATACCGTATATGTTTGGTTTAAATGGTGTATTATCACGGTATATTAGTGTGTGTTAAGACATTAATGGTGTATTATTAATCATACACCGTGTATGATTGGTTTTAATGGTGTAAAATCATTTTCTCTTGGTGTGTTTCAAGTAATGAGTGGTGTATGATCAATCATACACCGTGTATGGTTGGTTTAAATGGTGTAATATCAAGTTGTGTTGGTATGTTTTAAGTCATTAGTGGTGTATGATTGATCATACACCATGTATGATGAGTTTAAATAGTGTGCAATCATTTTTCCTTGGTGTATTTCAAGTAATTGGTGGTGTAACACCAATCTTACACCGTGTATGATTGGTATAAATGGTGTAATATCATTTTTTGTTGGTTGTTTGAAGTAATTAATGGCGTATGATCAATAATAAACCGTGTATGATTGGTTTAAGTGGTGTAATATCATATATTGTTGGTTGTTTGAAGTCATTAATGGTTTTAACCCAAATCACACACGGTGCATGATTGGTTTAAATGTTATAATATCATGTTGTGTAGGTGTATGTTAAACAATTTGTGGTGTATGATCAATCATACACAGTGTATGATAGGTTTTAAGGGTGTAAAATTAACTTGTTTTAATGTGTTTTAAGTAAATAGTAGTGTATGATCAATCATACACTGTGTATGATTGGTCTAAATAGTGTGAAATCAACTTGTTTTAGTGTGTTTTAAGAAAATAGTGGTGTATGATCAATCATATACCATGTATGATAGGTTCTAATTGTGTAAATCAACTTGTTTTAGTGTCTTTCAAGTCACTAGTGGTGTAAGATCAATCATACACCGTGTATGATTGGTCTACATGGTGTGAAAATAACTTGTTTTAGTGTGTTTTAAGCAATTTGCGGTGTATGATCAATCATACACCGTGTATGATAGGTTTTAAGGATGTAAAATAAACTTGTTTTGATATCTTTCAAGTCATTGGTGGTGTAAGATCAATCATACACCGTGTATGATTGGTCTAAATGGTGTGAAAACAACTTGTTTCAGTGTGTTTTAAGCAATTAATAGTGTATGATCGATCATACACCGTATATGATTGGTTTTAAGGGTGTAAAATCAACTTGTTTTAATGTGTTTTAAGTAAATAGTGGTGTATGATCAATCATACACAGTGTATGATTGGTCTAAATGGTGTGAAATCAGCTTGTTTTAGCGTGTTTTAAGAAAACAGTGGTGTATGATCAATCATACACCCTGTATGATAGGTTTTAATGGTGTAAATCAACTTGTTTTAGTGTCTTTCAAGTCATTAGTGGTGTAAGATCAATCATACACCGTGTATGATTGGTCTAAATGGTGTGAAAACAACTTATTTGAGTGTGTTTTCAGCAATTTTTGGTGTATGATCAATCATATACCGTGTATGATAGATTTTAAGGGTGCAAAATAAACTTGTTTTAATGTCTTAAAAGTCATTAGAGGTGTAAGAGCAATCATACACCGTGTATAATTGGTCTAAATGGTGTGAAAACAATTTGTTTTAGTGTGTTTTAAGCAATTAATGGTGTATGATCAATTATACACCGTATATGATTGGTTTTAATGGTTTAAAATCAACTTGTGTTAGTGTCTTTCAAGTCATTAGTGGTGTAAGATCTATGATTGGTCTAAATGGAATGAAAACAACTTATTTTAGTGTGTTTTAAGAATTTTGTGGTGTATGATCAATCATACATCGTGTATGATTGGCTTTAATCGTGTAAAATCTACTTTTTTAATGTGTTTTAAGTAAATAATGGTGTATGATTGGTCTAAATGATGTGAAATCAATTTATTTTAGTGTGTTTTAATAAAATAGTGGTATATGATCAATCATACACCCTGTATGATAGGTTTTAATGGCGTAAATCAACATGTTTTTGCGTCTTTCAAGTCATTAGTTGTGTAAGATTTATCATGCACTGTGTATGATTAGTCTAAATGGTGTGAAAGCAACTTGTTTTAATGTGTTTTAAGAAATTTGTCGTGAATGATCAATCATACACCATGTATGATAGGTTTTAATGGTGTAAAATAAACTTGTTTTAATGCCTTTCAGGTCATTAGTGGTGTAAAATCAATTATATACCGTGTATGATTGGTCTAAATGGTGTGAAAATAATTTATTTTAGTGTGTTTTAAGCAATTAGTGGTGTATGATCAATCATACACCGCGTATGATTGGTTTTAAGGGTGTAAAATCAACTTGTTTTAATGTGTTTTAAGTCATTAGTGGTTTATGATCAATCATACACCAAGTATGATAGGTTTTGATGGTGTGAATCAACTTTTTTTAGCATCTTTCGAGTCATTAATGGTGTAAGATCAATCAATCACCGTGTATGATTGGTCTAAATAGTGTGAAAACAACTTGTTTTAGTGTGTTTTAAGCAATTTGTGGTGTATGATAGTGTATGATAGATTTTAAGGGTGTAAAATCAACTTGTTTTAATGTGTTTTAAGTAATTAGTGGCGTATGATCAATCATACACCGTGTATGATTGGTCTAAATGTTGTGAAATCAGCTTATTTTAGTGTGTTTTGAAAAGATAATGGTGTATGATCAATCATACACCGTGTATGATAGGTTTTAATTGTGTAAAATTAACTTGTGTTAATCTGTTGTAAGAAAACAGTACTGTAAGATCAATCATACACCGGGTGTGATAGGTTTTAATGGTGTAAATCAGCTTATTTTAGTATCTTTCAAGTCATTCGCAGTGTAAGATCAATCATACACCGTGTATGATTGGTCTAAAAGGTGTGAAACAACTTGTTTTAGTGTGTTTTAAGAAAATAGTGGTGTATAATCAATCATACACCGTGTATGATAGGTTTTAATGGTGTAAAATCAATTTCTGTTACTCTGTTTTAAGAAAATAGTGGTGTAAGATCAATCATACTCCGTGTGTGATAGGTTTTAATGGTGTAAATCAACTTGTTTTAGTGTCTTTCATATCATTAGTGGTGTAAGATCAATCATATATCATGTATGATTGGCCTAAATGGTGTGAAACAGCTTATTTAAGTGTGTTTTAAGCAATTAGGGGTGTATGATTAATTATATACCATGTATGATTGGTTTTAAGAGTATAAAATCAACTTGTTTTAATGTATTTTAAGTAAATAGTGATGTATGATCAATCATACACCATGTATGATTGGTCTAAATGGCGTGAAATCAACTTGTTTTATTGAGTTTTAAGAAAATAGTGGTGTATGATCAATCATATACTGTGTATGATAGGTTTTAATGGTGTAAAATCAACTTGTGTTAATCTGTTTTAAGAAAATAGTGGTGTAAGATCAATTATACACTGTGTGTGATAGGTTTTAAAGATGTAAATCAACTTATTTTAGTGTCTTTCAAGTCATTGGTGGTGTAATATCAATCATACACCGTTTATGATTGGTCTCAATGGTGTGAAAGCAACTTGTTTTAGTGTGTTTTAAGCAATTTGTGGTGTATGATTAATCATACACCGTGTACGATTGGTTCTAAGGGTGTAAAAGCAACTTGTTTTAATGTGTTTTAAGTCATTAGTGGTGTATGATCAATCACACACTGTGTATGATTGGTCTAAATGGTGTGAAATCAACTTGTTTTATTGTGTTTTAAGAAAATAGTGGTGTATGATCAATCATACACCATGTATGATTGGTCTAAATGGTGTGAAAACAACTTGTTTTAGTGTATTTTAAGCAATTTGTGGTGTATGATCATTCATACACCGTGTATGATAGGTTTTAAGGTTGTAAAATCAACTTATTTTATGTGTTTTAAGTAAATAGTAGTGTATGATCAATCATACACCGTGTATGATTAGTCTAAATGGTGTGAAATGAACTTGTTTTAGCGTATTTTAGGAAAATAGTGGTGTATGATTATATGATTAATCATACACCTGTATGATAGTTTTTAAGAGTGTAAAATTAACTTTTGTTAATCTTTTTTAAGAAAATAGTGGTGTAAGATCAATCATACACCGCGTATGATAGGTTTTAAGGGTGTAAAATCAACTTATTTTAATGATCAATAATACACTGTGTATGATTGGTCTAAATGGTGTGAAAACAACTTATTTTCGTGTGTTTTAAGTAATTCGTGGTGCATGATTAATCATACACTGTGTATGATATGTTTTAAGGGTGTAAAATCAACTTGTTTTAATGTGTTTTATGTGAATAGTGGTGTATGATCAATCATACACCGTGTATGATTAGTTTAAATGCTGTTCTTTCATTTTATCTTGGTGTGTGTCTTGTAATTAGTGGTGTAATATCATGTTACTTTTGTGCTCACAGTAATGGCTGATGTTGCCATTGTTCGGTACGGTGGACACTTTAACGAGAGGGCGGAGTATGTTGGCTGAAAGTTGGATTTTGTTTTTGTGGATGAGAAGACTGACTTTGTTGGCTTGCAAAGAACTTTGGTGGAGTTGATGGGTGTTCAGGTGGATGCAGGTTCGAAGATGCAATTTCAATTTCTTACCGGCGTTCGGGTCATGCCCTTGTATGATATCAATAATGATAGGTCAGTTATGATTTGGAAGGCACTGGCAAAAGAAGATAGAGCGAAGAATACCTTGTTCGTTATTGTTGGTGGATGTATGAATGCGGGGATGGAAGAAGCAGCCCGTGGAGATGCATCTAAACTGGACTTTGACATACCTACGGCGACAGCGACAACGACCAGTGAGGAATGGGAATATTCCAATCAAAGTCCGTGCAACAATTTGGATAATGTAAATTTATCCCATATGCAACTGACTGCAACCGACGCATCACCTTCACATAGGCACATTTCTGACTAGCAGAATATTTTTCCTGAAGTGGGCACATCACCTCCTACTATCGAACCTGCAGTGGAACTGAATGCGGAACCCAGCGTTCAACCAAATGTCCAACCCAACGTCCAAGCTACTGTTGATCCTTAGTTCCGGTGATGAGAGTAGCTGGATTGACGGGGTATATGGGCAGGGTAGGATGGTTGAGGTAATTGAGGTGAATCAAATATTTAAATCGAAGAAGGATTTGTCGACCAACCTGGCAGTAATTGCACTGAGGGAAAAATTTGAATTCAGGAGCTTCATGTCTTACAAATCCTTAATGGTTGTTCGTTGTATGCAAGAGGGTTACACATGGAGGTTTCGGGCTATATGTCTAGCAGATGGTGGGTATTGGATGGTTACAAAAGTTGAAAATAATCATACCCACCCTATCGATCTCACCACCGTTAGACATAGGCAAGCAACCAACTGGGTAGTTGGGGAATGTGACCGTCAGAAAATTATCAACCCCGGAAGAGTGTTCAAGCAGCAAGATGTCATAGATGACATTCGTAGTTGCTACTGTGTTCAGATCAGCTACAGTATTGCTTGGAGGGGTAGAGAGTTTGCATATGACAATGTCAGATTGGGTTCCCCTGAACAGTCACATGCAAACCTGCTTGCATATTTGTATGTTCTCCAACAAACTAACTCCGGTATTGTGTTTCATTTACAGACAGATGATGGAAGCAGATTTCTGTACCTTTTCATTGCGTTCGATGCTTCACTTAAAGGATTCCGGTTTTGCCGTCCTGTTGTGAGCATTGATGCAACGCATCTGAAGAAAAAATACCGGGGTGTTCTGTTCATGGCCATTTGTCACGATGCCAATCAACAAATTTTTCCGATTGCTTTCAGTATCGGTTATTCAGAGAATGACGCATCATGGCATTGGTTCCTCAGCCGGTTGAAGGAAGTTATTGGGGAGCCTACTGGCCATGTTATTGTATCTGATCGACATCAAAGCATCCACAGAGTGGTGGAAGACGTTTTCCCCAACGCATTCCATGGTTTGTGCATGTACCACTTGCTGAACAACATGAAGTCCAAATTCAAAAGCAAAACAAAGCAGTTGGATCAGCACTAGTACCAAACAGCTAAAGCATACAGCCTTCAAGAGTTCCATACTTTGTTCTTCAATTTATGTTGTGCCGAACCCGGAGCTAAAGAGTACTTGGAGACCGTGGGATTGGACAAGTTGACTCGTTCCCACTCCCCTTGCCGTCGGTACAACATAATGACAACAAATATATCGGAATCGATAAATGCCGTTTTGGTTAAGGTGCATGATTATCCCATTACTGCTTTAATTGACGAGATTCGGCTAGTGTTGCAAAAGTGGTTTCATGATAGAAGAACCAAGGCTGAAGCTTGCGCTGGTACAATGTTCCCCGACATTGAAAAAAATTACATGACAGATTGAAACCACCACTAATGATGACAGTAAGTTTTGTTCTATTCGTCAGGTTCAATCCCAATTGCAACGCATGTTTTAGTGCGTTACAACTAAGTAGCATGTATGGTTAATCATACACCGTGTATGATAGGTTTTAAGGGTGTAAAATCAACTTGTTTTAATATGTTTCAAGTAATTAGCGGTGTATGATCCATCATACACCGTGTATGAATGGTCTTAATGGTGTAAAATCAATTTGTTTTATTGTGTTTTAATAGTTTAAAATCAGCTTGGTGTACGATCAATCATACACCGTGTATGGTTGGTCTAAATGGTGTCAAATCAGCTTGTTTGAGTGTGTGACAACTAATTAGTAGTGTATGGTTAATCATACACCATGTATGATAGGTTTTAATGGTATAAAATCAACTTGGTGTACTATGTTTCAAGCACATTGTGGTGTATGGTTAATCAATAGTAATCCCTGCACTTTTAGACATGATAATTGCTGGTTTTGTTCATTTTTTTGCATTACCATTATTAATCATGAGTGTCTATCTTTTATGTAATGCAGATTTTGCGAGCAGATCAGTATAACTTCGATGTCATTGATGGGGATAAGAATTTTTGGGTTGATCTGTCACTTTGGACATGTACTTGTCGCAAGTTTCAGCTGGAGCAGCTTCCATGTGAGCATGCATTAGCAGTTGTAAGACATGGTCCTTAAGGTCTGTATGACTTATGCTCACCATATTATTCAAGAGATTATTGGTACGAGTAGTACAGAGGCATCGTGTACCCGAAGCCGCACATAAGTTATTGGTCTATCCCTCATCACATATCAGGAATGAATCTTCTTCCACCCGATGTTCGAACCTCTTCTGGGAGGAGGAGGAAGAGGAGGATTCCTTCAGTCGGCAAGAAATGTGTATCGTAAAAGTGCAGTCGATGCAAGGAACACAGGCACAATCGATCAACTTGTAAAAATCCAATTGCTCTGCACTTAAGTGGAGAAGGCACGTCCACAAATGCTATCGATCATTCTTATCATGTCCCTCCTCCGAATTAACTTACGTTGATCTTTTTTTTTTTTTACAGTGTAATTGCTATTAATATCGGTAAAATTGTGTACTATTAATAGACGTACATTATTAATGACAGTTGTGTATTATCCATAACACATTAACATTTATAAGGTTGGTTTAATTGGTGTAATGTCAACTTCTGTTTGTGTGTTTTAAGTATCTGATGGTGTATGATCTATTATACATGATATATGACTGCTTTCAATGGAGGAGAACTGGTTGGGGTAGTTGGGGTTTGAAAACTGAAAGTGCAAGGGTCATAATTAGCACTCAAGCAAGACATTTAATGACCTCAACTACCACCTACTTTATCCTACCCCTCCCCCACGGTTATGATTTTGCCTATAAATGGAGGAGTTGGCCATGAAGCCAAGTATTCACTTATCGGTCTCAACATTGTGTTGTCTGTGCAGCGCGGGTGGGTTCCTCAGTTCTGTACAACATCTCAGCCGTTGATTGTGGGTCACAAACGAATGGCGAATATTAATAGATTGGATGAGAAGAGATTCGGTGTTGTGACAAGAGTTTTTCTCTGGTTTGTGACCCACAATCAATGGCTAAGATGTAGCACAGAACTAAGGAACCCACTCGCATCGCACATACAATACAACGTTGCATGTCCCAAAAACCAAAATAAAACGACTGAGGAACCGATTATCTTTAGCAGTAAAACATCATATCCTTGACATTCTCCTTGATCTATGGAAGTACCCGCACCTCTTGCTGCCTCTCAGCTGTCACTGGCTCACAATCGCCACTATTAGAACCACTTTCATTTGCATCTTCTTCAACATAGTAAAGTGCTCCGAATGCTGCCAGATGCCCATAATATGCTGGTGGCACTATGATTCCAAGCAAGTATCATTAGTTTTGTGAAGTCAACTTGTAGAGGTGTGTTTTAAGAAACTAGTGGTGTATGATCAATCATACACCGTGTATGATAGGTTTTAATGGTGTAAAATCAACTTGTGTAAGTGTGTTTTAAGTAATTAGTGGTGTATGAACCATCATACACCATGTATGATAGGTTTAAATGGTGTGAAATGAACTTGTATAGGTGTGATTCAGATAATTAGTGGTGTATGATCAATAATACATGGTGTATAATTGGTCTTAATGGTGTAAAATCAATTTGTGTATGTGTCTTTAGAGTAAATAGTGGTGTATGATTGATCATCCACGGTGTATGATAAGTTTTAATGGTGTAAAATCAAATTGTGTAGGTGTTTTTGAAGTAATTAATGGTGTATGATCAATCATACACGGTGTATGATAAGTTTTAATGGTGTAAAATTAATTTGTGTAAGTGCGTTTTAAGTAATTAGCGGTGTAGTGTGAAATCAACTTGTTTTAATGTGTTTGAAGTAATTGGTGGTGTATGATCAATTATACACCGTGTATGATGGGTTTTAAGGGTGTGAAATGAACTTGTATTGGCATGTTAAAGTAATTAGTGGTGTATGATTGATCATACACGGTATATGATAAGTTTTAGTGGTGTAAAATCAATTTGTGTAAGTGTGTTTTAAGTAATTAGTGGTGTATGATTAATCATACACCGTGTATGATGTGTTTAAATGGTGTGAAATGAACTTGTATTAGTGGTGTATGATCAATCATACACGGTGTATGATAGGTTTTAATGGTGTGAAATAAAATTGTGTTTTTGAAGTAATTAGTGGTGTATGATCAATCATACATGGTGCATGATAAATTTTAATGGTGTAAAATCAATTTGTGTAAGTGTGTTTTAAGTAATTAGTGGTGTATGATCAATCATACACTGTGTATGATGGGTTTCAATGGTGTGAACTCAACTTGTTTTAATATGTTTGAAGTAATTAGTGGTATATGATCAATCATACACCATGTATGATGGGTTTTAAGGGTGTGAAATGAACTTGTATAGGTGTATTTCAAGTAATTAGTGGTGTATGCTTGATCATACACGGTGTATGATAAGTTTTAATGGTGTAAAATCAATTTGTGTAAGTGTGTTTTAAGTAATTAGTGGTGTATGATCAATCATACATCATGTATGATGAGTTTTAAGGATGTGAAATGAACTTGTATAGGTGTATTTCAAGTAATTAGTAGTGTATGATTGATCATACATTGTGTATGATAAGTTTTAATGGTGTAAAATCAATTTGTGTAAGTGTGTTTTTTGTAATTAGTAGTGTATGATCAATCATACACCGTGTATGATGGGTTTAAATAGTGTGAAATGAACTTGTATTAATGTGTTTCAAGTAATTAGTGTTGTGTGATCAATCATACACGGTGTATGATAGGTTTTAATGGTGCGAAATCAAATTATGTAGGTGTTTTTGAAGTAATTATTGGTGTATGATAAGTTTTAATGGTGTGAAATCAACTTGTTTTAATGTGTTTAAAGTAATTAGTGGTTTATGATCAATCACACACCGTGTATGATAGGTTTAAATGGTGTGAAATGAACCCGTATAGGTGTGTTTCAAGTAATTAGTGGTGTATGATCAATCATACACGATGTATAATAAGTTTTAATAGTGTAAAATTTTGTGCTGGTGTAATGAGGTCATGATGCCCTATCACAAATTGTAAATCTTCCAGTGAGCATCATGCCCTTATATTTGTTGTCATGTTAGGCCATGAATCTTATCTGGAATGAATAAGTGAGTTCTGGTTTGAGCCATGGAAGGGCTGATGAGATCTTCTCAGAAGGGAAAATGGATGAGAGAAAGTGAAAGAATGAAAGCCAGCAAAGTAAAATCAGTTTTGTATTTTATTGGATAAAATACATATATCCAATAATGATACTGTTTACACTCGGTACAATCTAAAACAAGTATACCATGTACTATACTGAGTACATGTAATGGAACAAATATCTATAACAACCTCAGCAAATTCACTAACCAATACATGTGAAAGTGATTATTTTCCATAGTACGATGATTACAATGTAAATTCTATGGTAATATACAATAACATATACACATCACATAATTTTATTCACTTGTATATATTTTCATCTGTTTCTTTCTTCCATGACTGTACAAGTATATACAGGTATTTATCCGCAACTTCACCATCTGCCCTTGCATGCATTTGGAGATGCTGAGGCCATTTGTAAGCAAAAATTCAATAAACTTTACAACAAACATGTCACAATCTGACCTGTAGTTCAATATAAAACAGATGACACAATAGGATATTAGGCTTCATTGTAACATAATTACTAACTTTTTTGCATTGAATAATAAATAATATACAAGGGAATATATGTCATAACCCATTTATTGTGGGCATGAATCCGGTTCATAGGTGATTCGGAAAGGTTTGCCTCTGAATTCAGACAGCTCCTTCCTGAAGTCCCAAAAATCAACCTTCTCAAGAGCATATGGAAGCATATGGAAGTAATCTTGCAATTGGCTCCACATGCTCTAACCTTGATCCCTTTGCTGTTGCGGCGTACAGAGAATGAAAAACCTCTATCCGCCATTCAGTAAAATGGATGGCAGCAAGGAACCAATGGCAATCAGTTTGATTGATGGGCATGTATACCCTATCAAGGTCATGGCATCGTACCCCATATTTGTCGTCCCCTGCAAGAAACTTGATTATCAACGAATCCCAATCATCGAAAGCTGTTTCCATTTTTGTTTCACTATTCTGCACCCCAAGGAAAATGGATCGCAACAGAGAAGCAATGATTGTGTTTGAACATGTTGCCCTCATATCAAAATTATCTGGCAATACGCATTTCTTCTGCATAATATAATATATTATGACGTCCATTTCCTACAAAATGATCAATCATATACAATTAGTGACTTAAAACATACCGACACAACATGATTACACACCATTAAAATCTATCATGCATGGTGTATGATTGATCATACACCACTAATTACTTGAAACACACCAACACAACATGATTACACACCATTAAAACCTATCATACATGGTGTATGATTGATCATACACCATTTATGACGTAAAACGGAGCAACAGAGAATGATCTCACCCCATTTAAACCAATCATACACGGTGTATGATTGATAATATACCACTAATTACTTGAAACACAGCTAGACAAGATCATTTCACACCATTAAAACCTATGATATACGGTGTATGATTGATCAAACACCACTAATTACTTAAAACACACTTACACAAATTGATTTTACACCATTAAAATGTATCATACTCCACTAATTACTCGAAACACACTTTCACAAATTGATTTCACACCATTAAAACTTGTCATACATGGTGTATTGTTGATCATACACCATTCATGACATAAAACACACCAGCAGAGAATGATTTCACACCATTTAAACCAATCATACACGGTATGTGATTGATAATACACCACTAATTACTTGAAACACAGCTAGACAAGATCATTTCACACCATTAAAACCTATCATACACTGTGTATGATTAATCATACACCACTAATTACTTGAATTACACATGTACAAGTTCATTTCACACCATTAAAACCCATCATACATGGTGTATGATTGATCATACACCACTAATTACTTAAAACACACTTACATAAATTGATTTTACACCGTTAAGACTTATCAAACACCATGTATGATTGATCATACACCACTAATTACTTGAAACACAATTACACAAATTGATTTTACACCATTAAAACCTATCATACAGGGTGTATGGTTGATCATACACCATTTATGACATAAAACACACCAACAGAGAATGAATTCACACCATTTAAACCAATTATACTTGATGTATGATTGATCATACACCATTTATGACTCAAAACAGAGCAGCGGAGAATGATTTCACACCATTTAAACCAATCATACACGGTGTATGATTGATAATACACCACTAATTACTTCAAACACAACTAAACAAGATCATTTCACACCCTTAAAACCTATCATACATGGTGTATGATTGATCATACCCCACTAATTACTTGAATCACACCTGTACAAGTTCATTTCACACCACTAAAACCCATCATACACGGTGTATGGTTAATCATATGACACTAATTACTTAAAACACACTTACACAATTTGATTTTACAGCATTAAAACCTGTCATACACGGTGTATGATTGATCCTACACCATTTTTTACTTGAAACACACCTATACAAGTTGATTTCACACCCTTAAAACCTATCATACATGGTGTATGATTGATCATGCACCACTAATCAGTTGACACACCAACAAAAAATAATTGGATCCATTTACCGCAATCACACACCAAATGGATCATGATGGGTAACATACCTCATCCGTAAGCCAGATGTCGTTGTTTTTCAATCGATACCAAAACTGACCCGTACTGGCAGTCAAAAAAGTGAAATCCATTCGTTGATCCTCAGGTAACTAGAGGGGAGTCTTCAAATTTCTATAATATATAATAAGAGGCATGATATATAGGCATCCCATATGAAAGTTACAATCTCGAAACATTTCCATACTGATTATCAAAAAGCATAGTGTTATTACGCACTCACTTCTTAACCTTTGTGTGGAAACTTTTGTAAAAATCTTCAAGCTCTTTTTGTTGTTCTTTGGAGGGAGGTTGGAATGGATCTAAGGGTAGAACCGGTTCTTGTAGAGAAGCCGTCCTCCTTGGCCGTTTGCTCTTACTCTCAGCAGTCCATTCATCACCTTTGTATTTGGGGTTTTGCTTGGGGTCCCTCCTCTGGTGTTCCAATTCTCATAGTGTCTTGGACAATGTCACCAAGCAAGCATCGTCATCCAAATCTGTTGACATTGGTTGCTTGAAGACATTTCCCTCATCCCTGGGTTGGCAGATCAAATATCAAAGTGAATAAACTTCAACATGCATGAAAAAATACTCACTAAATTGGGATAGTAACAAAGATCCGTAGTGACTTATACAGTATGTGGATGGAGAAATAATACAGTATGGGGAGTTGTGACATGCGGCAATCGGTATGAAAGCTCTTGAATCTTAGCCTCGTGAGCTTCAAACCTTTGTTCATATGCTTGCAACAGATCCTTTTGCGCTTGAATCTCGCTCTTGTTTAACTGGATCTGTTGCTGTTGTTCTTCAAGTATGATTTCAAATTGAAGGTTTATTTGCCACATGCTTTCCATTTCTTTCTCCATCGCTTCAAGTCTCTTAATAACCTATAGTATGTCCTTCAAATAGTCATAAAATTGAATTTAACTAATATGATACGTACAAGAACAAATGCAATTGTATAAACACAAAATGAATTGTGAATACCGATTGAAAGGCCAAATTTGTTGACGTAGTAGATGGTTCATAGGGGGATGTGGGCAAGGAGTGTTGAGTAGCCAACGGTTTTGGATCAAAGTTTGGATCTACTGGCATTGCCCCATCATGAGTTTGAACTCCCACTTCACCATCCTCAACAATGGGAATGCCTTGTAGATTAGGCTGACTGGCTTCCGCACTCGTCAGTCTAATCGGTTCAGCATTCAATCGCTGATCAAAGGAAGATACATCATATGAACGTTAATCAAAGTACCAAATAGTAATTCTAATGCAATTGATATCAAAAGACTAATGGTAAAACAGTATCAAAAAGTTGTATTATTACTTGATCAAACACTGTTGACAGTAGAGCGGTGTACGAACCCTTTTTGCCCATTTCCGAGTTAAGGATTTGCCCAAGAGATTGATTTCCAATCCACACCACCCAAACCGTGGCCAGTTCTAGAATGGTTTACATGGCAAATATGGAAACTACATCGTAGAACCCGTGGACGGAGTGGGTCTTTTCCAAACCATCTTGCTTTTTTGCTACGAAATCCTTGAGTTTCCGCACCAAGAATTTCCAGCATAAGGATTCCCAAGCAACACTGTTAAAAGAGTCCACGTCGTCCACGAGGGCCAGGATGTTCGGGTCAATGACTGTTCTCTTATGTTTGGTGAACGGTAGACCCTCGACCAAGTAGGGAATAGCAAGCTTAACCTGGTCCTCCATAATGGAGCAGGTACTGCATGCTTCAAGCAGCTGCTGCCTACTCATCTTCCCCCTTATGCCGTACTTGGCAATCAGCCTGTTGGAGCCACCGTGTAGATCTTCCACGCCAGTATATCTCAAGCCGGTTATAATACAAAATTCCTTCCTTCCGAGGTGCACTATCTTCCCACTAAACAAGAATGATAACTACTCGGGATTGGGTTGGCCACCTGGTGGAGACGAATAGTGTGAATCAGACTATGCCAGAAGCCGACATTAGTCTCACGCTGCTCAAGCAGACGCCCGACATTGTATTTTGAAAAAAGGGCAAGCTGTAATGCAAAACACTTTTAGTTAATAAGGGATCATAAATGTAATAGTAAAAAGTCAACATAATTCATATGGATACTGTATCAAACCTTGGAATTGTCGTCCTTTAAGATTTCCCTAATCTCCGTAATAGTTTTGGTTGATATTCCCATCAGGTTAACCTATAGGTATTTCCAGCAACTCCTAGTGAAAATGTAACCAACCTCCACTTCTGATTGGCTCCTCTTGCGTGTCTCAAATGCCATCTCAAATAAAAGAAAAACATCACAAAACCCAAGATTAAACTCATGATACACCATTAAAACCAACCATGCACGGTGTATGATTACTCATACACCACTAACGACTTGAAACACACCTAGACAAGTTGATTTCACACAATTAAAACCTATCATACACGGTGTATGACTAATTATACACCATTGTTTACTTGTAACACACCAACACAAGTTGATTTTACACCATTAAAAGCAATCATACACGATGTATGATCAATCATACACCATTGTATACTTAAAACACACTAAAATAAGTCGATTTTACACTATTAAAACCTATCATACATGGTGTATGATTAATCATACACCACCATTGACTTAACACACACTAACACAAGTTGATTTTGCACCTTTAAAACCTATCATATACGGTGTATGATTAAACATACACCACTAATGACTTAAAACACACTAACACAAGTTGATTTTACACCATTAAAACCTATCATACACAGTGTATAGTTAAACATATACCACTAATCACTAGAAACACACATAAACAAGTTGATTTCATACCATTAAAACTTATCCTATACGGTGTATGATTGATCATACACCACTAATTACTCAACACACACAAACACAAGTTGATTTTACACCATTAAAACCAATCATACACCATGTATGATTGATCATACACCACTAATTACATAAAAAACATCTGCACTAGTTGGTTTTACACCATTAAAACCAATCATTCTGGGCGTATGATTAATAATACACCACTGTTTATTCAACACACACTAACATAAGTTGATTTTACACCATTAAAACCAATCATACACCACTGTTTACTTAACACAGACTAACACAAGTTGATTTTACACCATTAAAACCTATCATACATGGTGTGTGGTTAAACATACGCCACTAATCAGTAGAAACACATATAAACTAGTTAGTTTTACACCATTAAAAGCAATCATGCACAGTGTATGATTGATCATACACTACTATTTCTTAAAACACACTTAGACAAGTTGGTTTTATACCATTAAAAAGCAATCATACACCACTAATGACTTACAACAAACTAACAGAAGTTGATTTTACACCATTAAAACCTATCATACACGGTGTATGATTAAACATACACCACTAATCGGTAGAAACACGCATAAATTAGTTGGTTTTACAACACAAAAAGCAATCATACAGGGTGTATAATTGATCATACACTACTGTTTACTCGAAACACACCTAAACAAGTTGATTCTACACTTTTAAAAGCAATCATACATGGTGTATGATTAATCACACACCACTAATGACTTAACACACACTAACACAAGTTGATTTTACACCGTTAAAACCTATCATACACGGTGTATGGTTAAACATACACCACTAATCACTAGAAACACACATAAACAAGTTGGTTTTACACCATTAAAAGAAATCATACACGGTATATGATCGATCATACACCACTAATTACATAACACACACTAACACCCGTTGATTTTACACCGTTAAAACCTATCACACACGGTGTGTGGTTAAACATACACCACAAATCACTAGGAGCACACATAAACAAGTTGATTTCACACCATTTGGACTAATCATACACGGTGTATGATTGGTCAAACACCACTAATGATTTGAAAGACACTAAAACAAGTTGATTTTACACCATTAAAACCAATCATATACGGTGTATGATTAATCATACACCACTGTTTAATTGAAACACACTAACAGAAGTTAATTTTACACAGTTAAAACCTATTATACACGGTGTATGGTTAAAAATACATCACTAATCACTAGAAACACACATAAACAAGTTGATTTCACGCCATTTAAATCACTAATCATACACCACTGTTTATTTAACACACACTAACATAAGTTGATTTTACATAGTTAAAACCTATCATACATGGTGTATGGTTAAACATACACCACTAATCACTAGAAACACAAATAAACAGGTTGATTTCACAGCATTTAGACCAATCATACATGGTGTCTGATTGATCATACACCACTAATGAGTTGAGAGACACTAAAACAAGTTGATTTTACACCATTAAAACCAATCATACACGGTGTATGATTAATCTTACACCACTGTTTACTTAACACAAACTAACATAAGTTGATTTTACACCATTAAAACCTATCATACACAGTGTAAGGTTAAACATACACCACTAATCACTAGAAACACACATAAGCAAGTTGATTTTATACCATTAAAACCTATCATACACGGTGTATGATTGACCATATACCACTAATTACTTAACACACACAAACACAAGTTGATTTTACACCATTAAAACCAATCATACACCGTGTATGATTGATCATACATCACTAATTACTTAAAAAACATCTACACAAGTTGGTTTTACACCATTAAAACCAATCATACACGGTGTATGATTGATCACACACAACTGTTTACTCAACACACGCTAATATAAGTTGATTTTACACCATTAAAACCAATCATACACGGTGTATGATTAATCATAAACCACTGTTTACTTAACACACACTAACACAAGTTGATTTTACACCATTAAAACCTATCATACGCGGTGTATGGTTAAACATACGCCACTAATCTATAGAAACACACAAAAACTAGTTGGTTTTACACCATTAAAAGCTATCATATATTGTGTATGATTGATCATACACCACTATTTATTTGAAACACACTTAGGCAAGTTAGTTTTACACTATTAAAAGCAATCATATACGGTGTGTGATTAGTCATACACTACTAATGACTTAAAGCACACTAACACAAGTTGATTTTACACCCATTGAAGCCTATTATACTTGGTGTATGATTAAATATACACCACTAATCAGTAGAAACGCACCTAAACTAGTTGGTTTTACAACATTAAAAGCAATCGTACGTGGTGTATGATTCATCATACACTGCTTTTTACTCGAAACACACCTAGACAAGTTGGTTTTACACTATCAAAAGCAATCATAAACGGTGTATGATGAATCACATACCGCTAATGACTTAGCACACACTAACACAAGTTGATTTTACACCGTTAAAACCTATCATACATGTGTATAGTTAAACATACACCACTAATCAGTAGAAATACACATAAATAAGTTGGTTTTACACCATTAAAAGCAATCATACACGGTGTATGATTGATCATACACCACTAATTACTTAACACACACTAACACACGTTGATTTTACACCATTAAAGCCCATCACACACGGTGTGTGGTTAAATATACACCACTAATCACTTGAAACACACATAAGCAAGTTGATTTTACACCATTTAGACCAATCATACACGGTGTATGATCAATCATACACCACTAATGACTTGAAAGACACTAAAACAAGTTGATTTTGCACCATTAAAACTAATCATACACGGTGTATGATTAATCATACACCACTGTTTATTTGACACACACTAACATAAGTTGATTTTACACAGTTAAAACCTATCATACATGGTGTATGGTTAAAAATATGCCACTAATCACTAGAAACACACATAAACAAGTTGATTTCACGCCATTTAAACCACTAATCACACACTACTGTTTACTTGACATACACTAACATAAGTTGATTTTACACAATAAAAACCTATCATATATGGTGTATGGTTAAACATACACCACTAATCACTAGAAACACACATAAACAAGTTGATTTCACAGCATTTAGACCAATCATACACGGTGTCTGATTGATCATACACCACTAATGACTTGAGAGACACTAAAACAAGTTGATTTTATACCATTAAAACCAACCATACACGGTGTATGATTAATCATATACCACTGTTTATTTAACACACATTAACATAAGTTGATTTTACACCATTAAAACCTATCATACACAGTGTATGGTTAAACATACACCACTAATAACTGGAAACACACATAAACAAGTTGATTTTATACCATTAAGCCCTATCATATACGGTGTATGATTGATCATACACTACTAATTACTTAACACACACAAACACAAGTCGATTTTGCACCATTAAAACCAATCACACACCATGTATGATTGATCATACACCACTAATTACTTAAAAAACATCTACACAAGTTGGTTTTACGCCATTAAAACCAATCATATACGGTGTATAATTAATCATACACAACTGTTTACTTAACACACATTAACATAAGTTGATTTTTCACCATTAAAACCAATCATACACTGCGTATGATTAATCATAAACCACTGTTTACTTAACACACACTAGCACAAGTTGATTTTACACCATTAAAACCTATCATACACAGTGTATGGTTAAACATACGCCACTAATCAGTAGAAACACACATAAACTAGTTGGTTTTACACAATTAAAAGCAATCATACACCGTGTATAATTGATCATACACCACTATTTAATTTAAACACACTTAGGCAAGTTGGTTTTACACTATTAAAGGCAATCATACACGGTGTGTGATTAGTCATACACCACTAATGACTTAAAATACACTAACACAAGTTCATTTTGCACCATTGAATCCTATCATACACGGTGTATGATTAAACATACACCACAAATTAGTATAAACACACATAAACTAGTTGGTTTTACAACATTAAAAGCAATCATACATGGTGCATGATTAATCGTACACCACTATTTACTTGAAACAGGCCTAGACAAGTGGTTTTACACTATTAAAAGCAATCATACACCACTAATGACTTAACACACACTAACACAAGTTGATTTTACACCGTTAAAACCTATCATACACGGTGTATGGTTAAACATACACAATTAATCAGTAGAAACACACATAAACTAGTTGGTTTTACACCATTAAAAGTAATCATACACGATGTATGATTGATCATACACTACTAATTACTTAACACACACTAACACAAGTTAATTTTACACCGTTAAAACTTATTACACACGGTGTATGGTTAAGCATGCACCACTAATCACTAGAATCACACATAAACAAGTTGATTTCACACCATTTAGACCAATCATACATGGTGTATGATTGATCATACACCACTAATGACTTAAAACACACCAAGAGAAAATGATTTCACACCATTTAAACCAATCATACACGGTGCATGATTGGTTTAAGACCATTAATGACTTGAAGCAACCAGCAAAAATGATATTACACCTTTTAATGACTATTAGCACACCAACACTATACGATAGTGATCCATTTTCAACACTTACACGCCCTGTATCAACTATCATACACCATTTATGCTTTACCGTCAACATCTGCTTTCCACCCCCAAATTTACACAACGTACAGGCAAATATTACTAAAAACCGATTCAACCACCACACAAATACAAAAAACGCAGGATCAATGAGGAACAATAAAGTTAATCAGCCACGGAATCAAATAAACAAGCCAGTATAGAAACCTCACTCAAAATACACTAACCCTTACTCATAACACCAATAACAGCAAAACCCTAAACCCAAAAAAAAAACCCTAAACCCAAAAAAAAATCCTAACCAATACTGGGCTAGTACAACACATGAAACAATCGTATATAAATTTCCCTCAAACAACCCTAACAAACAACCAAGAGAAAACAAACACACACTAATGAAATCGGTGTTACCTTTTTGGAAATGGTGATTAAACCCTAGTTGAACAAGGTGCAGGGACGAAATGCAACGGTTGGTGAGGGACGTGACAACGAGAGCAAGGATAAAGTGAGCGAAGACAAGGTCTAATGGAAGACATGGGAACTCGAAGGTCACAACGGCTTGGAAAACTGGAAGGTTACAACATGTGGAAAGAAGAGAGATTGTATGGGAAATGGGTGTAAAAGGAGAGAGAGGTGATGCAGGGGAGAGAGAGAGAGAGAGAGAGAGAGAGAGAGAGAGGGAGAGTGAAAATGGGAGGGAAATAATGGGGGCGAGGAGATAGGATGTTTTTGGAGAGGGGAGAGAGTTGCATTAAATGAGGGGAGAGAAGGGGAGAGAGAGAGTGGACGTTGGGGGGTTAAAAGACAGGGGCAAAATGGTCATAAAGGGTTGGTTTAGTGAAATAGAGGTTCAAAATAGATTAAATTGGGGGGGGGGGGGGTCTGTTTGGTACGATTTCTCAAGAATATATGACAGTTGCATGAAGAGAATCTTTTTATAGTTGGACTTTGTTCTTTTTTTTTAAAAAAATATTTTCAAAAATAATTTTTTCCTTTAGTGTTTCATTCATCTTATAGATTAAATAATTCTGTTATGTAACTTTGTTTTGATTTTCATTTGATCTATTTGAGAATGAAATGAAGCTAAAGATATGAAATTAGGTCGAAAAATATTCTCTCTTTCATTTCAGAAACAGGTCAACTTACTTCTGTGAAGGAAGATATTTTCGTTAGATTATTATTTTACTTGTACAAAATTGAAGTAGGACAAGATTTGTTGTGTAGCGGTTTGGGTTTTCCGACCCCATGTGTTTGTAGCCCTAATCAGGGTTAAAAAATAATGCTCGTTACCAGTTAAAAAATACATTCGCTTGTGAGTTGTTCTTGAAACCCACCTATCTGCCTACTTGGACTTGTCGCTCTCTCCCATTTGTGACTTTGCAAATCTCAATAATAATTAGTAAAACCTATATAAAATGCACAGGAGTGTAAGAGGAAACAGAGTAAGGCAAAACCAAAAGAAAGCACAAAGGAGCTACCTAAATGACACACACCTAAGAAGGCCTACCCGAACAACCGAGAAGGCTACCCCGACACAAACCCTAAAAGGTCAAGAGAGGCCAAAACATCCAATAACAACTTACAAAAACATCACACCAAAATAGAAACAAGAATACGCAACACAAAAGATAAAAAACACCAAAAGCTTCCACATAAAACACCAAAATGAAGCTTATGGGTTGGGACCCAAATTGGATTGGATCCTAGGCAGATGACCTATTAAAGTTTTCTAACACAAGGTTGACGACATTTTAACTGTTCTATTCTCCTCCACAATGATTAGTTTATCTCCCTCAATTGTACAATTCGAAATTAATTCATATATAGGTGTTTAATACTTTTCTTTTACCATTAAAGAGTTAAATACAAAAACTAATTTTTTGGAGTATAGTTAAATACCATTTTTTTTCCAATGACCAACTAATGCAATCAATTACGTAATTAAAGGATGAACATCCATCCAAAGGAGAAACTAATGATTTAAGCGAATGCTTTCTCTAGGAGAATAATAGAGAATTGCACCTCGTAGTTAGGTTCAGGCTTCAATCAAGCAACCTGTATCCTATGCAAAAGACGTGCAAATTTTAGTTGGATCGGTCGTTTAATCTATGAAGGATTATATGGATGAAAAACGTGGAAGACCCAAACAATAAAAAAGGTTCCAATCAATGTTAAAAAAAAAGGGTAATACTAATAGTCAATAGCACGCATTCTCAACCACGTGGGGTCTCAAAAGGGACAAAGGTATTTAGAGCATTGCAAAACCAAATGATAAAACAAGGTAGACCAATGTGCGAGACTTCCAACGAAGTGGAGTTTGATAAATATTAGAGTACATATACTTTATATCCTGGGTTCAAGGATAAGGTAGATGGCTCGATTGAATGTGCATAAAGCATGCTATGTAGGCATACCCAACAACCGGGTGTTGACTATGATGAGATCTTCAACCTTGTCATCAAGCCCAATATTTAGACTTGTTCTCTCTGTTCTTGTTAGTTTTTCCAAGACCATATGATGCCTTTCTTCTTGGCTTCCTCAATGAGAAAATATACATGAAGTAATCTCGTATATTTGTTCACCTCGTCCTTCCTGGTCATGCGTGTCGTTCGCGTAAGGCAACTTATAATCTCAAACAGGCACCTCGAGATTGGTTTGATTCAACACTTTATTCCTTCAATTTGGTTTTTAGTACGCATACACTAATCCTTGACTACTTCTAATTTATTACACTCATTAGGGATTATGTTGCTTCTTTATGCATTGATGACATTTTAGCCAACTTTGACTTACTCAACCTGGTCACAGGCCTCTTAGAAACACGCTCCTTTCATTATGCTACGAAAGATTTAGGGGATCTGCACTACTTCCTTAGGATCCAGGCACCACACCCATTTCTTTACTCTCTCCCATCATAAATATGTCACTAATTTGTTAACTTGATTCGATATGGATCATGCCAAATCACTAAGACATCCTACCTCCTCAGACCAATCTCTCACATCATGATGGAGAGTTACTAGCTGACCCGATTCTGTATCTAAGTGAGGTAGATGGGCTACAGTACCTCACCTTCACTAGATCGAATAATTTTTGTTGTTGTTAATCTTGTAAGTCAATTCCGACATTGTCCATGGAACCACATCTACAGGTAGTCAAGCCGATCCTTCGCTACCTGAAAGGCATGGTTGGCCATGGTCTCTTATATTGGCCAAGCCGTGATGTTCGGATCATGATATCTGTTGATGCTTTTTTTTGGGGGGGGGGGGGGGGGGGGGGGGTGTCGTGTCCCGATGGTAGACGGACCACTTCAAGCTTTGCTATCTTTCTGGATCAAATCTCATCTCATGGATGGCTAATAAGCAAACCTACGATGTCCAAATCCACTACTAAATTGGAGTATTGATTCTTGACTTACTATGTTCATGAGACTTACTAGGTTCGCCATCTTCTAGGTGATATTGGCATGTTCTTTCGTCACACATGGACCTTAGATGTGTTGACATTTCTGCCATGTATCTCTCAGTGAATCCCATTGCTCACAATCGTTATCACATGTCAATGTTGATTTCCATTATGTTAAGGAAACATAGGTCAAGGGTGATATTCTGGTTCAACGTATACCTATTAAAGGCCAGTTAACTGACATCTTCACCAATTAGATTATTTATTTTTTTTACAATTTATCTATGATTTCATCGGATCAGATTTAGATACCTTATTATTAGATACTAATTCTATCATATTTATCCTAGGACTATTTTTTATCTTATATGTTCTTTTCTATATATATATATATATAACTAACATTGTTGACAACAACATTAATTTTTAACAACGTTGACTTATGTGACCCTTGTTGAATAAGGAAATGTATAAGGGCATGTTCAGCATTTTTTAATTAGAATTTTTGAGAAATTAAAAAAACTAAGTTTTGGTTGTAATTTTTTCTTATTTTATTTTTAGTTTTCATTTAAATTAAGAAAAATAAAATGTAAAGTTAAACTGAGGGTAATAAGTAATGCAAAACTTCATGGCTCATCGCGGTTCCATGGTGTAGTGGTTAGCACTTCTGGACTTTGAATCCAGCGACCTGGGTTCGACTCCGGGTGGGACCTCTTATCTTACGACTTTAATTAAATTATTTTTTTGACGAATACTACATTTAGAAGAATATATATATAAATCCAGTAGGTATAAATTATATAAAATTAATCTTAAATATAATTTTTTGTGATCAGATCATTCATTGTAATACAAATTGTGTGTACTTAATGTTGTGATAATATTCTTACATGCATTTATAAAATATATTTAGTTGTTAAATTTGGTGTAATGGTCATATTACACAACCTCCGAGTTGAGATCTTGCGTTCCAAACTCACATTTCCCTTCATCTACATGTGGGTGGCCCTATGTAGAGCAATGTTGTACCTTCTATCCTCGTCATCATATAAAATTATAAAAGTATATATAATTGATACCATATTTATAAAAATTATTTATGAAAATACTACATTTTCTAAGAAATAATTTATTGTTAAAAACTACTTAATTATCTAATACTCTCACTTGCATTGTATTTTTTGTTGTAATATGCATTCACATATGCCTAAATGTTAAATATTAGGGAAATCGTTACTTAGGTCCCCTGAGATTGGACCATTTATCATCCAGGTACCATGACATTTCAATATATACAATGACGTACCTTAATGTTTGATTATTTTATCACTTAGGTACCATATGTTAGAATTTGATGAATTTTTGTGAGAATTAGTCCACTTTTATACAAAAAATACTAATGTGGTGTATGATTACATTGATATATATACGCCACATTAATGTTTTCAGCAAAAATTCAACGAATTACAATAAAAAATGTACTGAATTTAGATGTAACCTATTTATATGTTGCAAAAATTATGTGGCATTTCCTCAGTTTTAGTAAAAAAAAAAAAATCAAATCTAATATTAATGAATATACTTGTATATTGTTGAAGTCAGGCTTAACTTTAACATTTTTAAATGAAAATTTATTGAATTTTGAAAGAAGGGTACTTAATTAATAAAATTTTAAAACTTCAAAGTACCTAAGTGAAATATTTTTTAAAACTCAAGGAACTTCATTGTATATTTTGAAACATTCGAGTACTTGGATATAATTGCCAAACCTCACAAGAGGGTATACTGAAATGGAATATTATGGGTTTGCATTAGGGAAGCCGGGCCCATCCAGGATCGGTGGAGCATTTAGAGATCATAATGGTAGATTCATTGCAGTGTTCTCTATGCCAGTTGGAGTAATGGAGTCAGGTAGAAATTAAAGTAATTGCATATGCTTTGGAGTTTTCGGCAAGAAGAAGCGGGGCTTCTTCGACGGACCTTGTGATAGAGTCTAATTCGGCTAATGCTCTCTCGTGGATAAATGGGGAATGCACTAGACCATTGAGGCTTAATTTTATATTGAATAAAATTGGGTTCCTTAAACGTCTATTCAGGTCAATATCGTTCAACCATACATTAAGGGAGGCTAATTCTCATGCCGATGTCCTAGCTAAGAATGGTGTTCATAGGAGTTGTCCTTTGATTGTATGGATGAATGAAGATAGTTAGAGTTTAGTGTTCTTTTTGTACCTTTGCTTTGCTTGAGACATTTTGTACGAGTTTCTTTGTGTAATAGAATTTTAATTATCAAAAAAAAAAAAAAAAGAACACTTTCAAAAAGTTATGTTTGTGTGAAAAAGCATAATGTGATTATTTGTTTTTCACTGTAAAACATTAGTGGCCTTTCACTTTACTGTTATTCATAATTTGATTCCATAAAAAAAATCAATAGGGCAATTTTAACATTACTTGGGAGTTTAACTTTATTCTAAATAGGATCACCCTGTACTGAAGTAGGTTTAGGATTATTGGTGTTCCCCATGATAGAAGAGAAGCAACTCATCATATGGATGCTCTAGCCAAAAGTGGTATTCATAGTGTCTATCGCTTTGCTGTATGGCTCTAAATCGAGTGGCGTTTGTGGTTACTAAAGTGTGGGGTTTCAGGGCTCATACCTCAACTTGTACATTTCCTTCTTTTGGAATAAATGGACTTAATTAATCAGAATAAATATTACTCAAAGTGATTGGCAAGATAACGTTTTGGAATAAAAAGTGCAATATTTATTTGAAAAAGGAGTACATTACAAACAATAAAAATAAAATTGCCAATGGTAAAACTTTACCAACATTCACGAAATAACTGATATTTGATAGCGTCAAAGCCAACTAACAATCTCAATGTTACATTTCTTTTTTACTCGACCAAGACATCATTTCTAAGATGTTTACTTCACTAATTATGAGCTTACATTCATTATGTTGAGTCGGGTCTCTCTGGATGAATCTTCTGCTTTCCTTGACTTGCCATGCTTTTATCGTCATTGTTCCTCTTGTAATTGCTTGCCTTTCGGTTGTCTGCTCTCACTTTTTCTATTTTTTGTTTGCAGTTTTTCTGTGGAACATGAACTTGGCCAAAATTAACTCCCATGGAAGACATTGCCTTAATAAGTACTTTCTTTAAACTACACTCCAGAGGGTATATGCATGTCTTGTTCTAGCTACTTGTAGCGAACCATATTTATAGAAGGGCACTGCTTTCAATAAGTGTTTGTTTGACTGTATTATTTTTAGATAAAAAATATATATTTTAAAGAATAAAAATATTTTAGATAAAAGAATAATTTTCTCTTTTTCAAAAAAAAAATAAGATAAACTTAAAAATTTTTCATGCAATATAATATTACAGCGTGATCAAACATGTTCAAACACATTTTCCATTTAGGTTACAATATATGTAATATAAATATTGGGTCAAGAAAAGGAAATTATATTAAATAATTATTTTCTTATAATTTAAAAATATTATTATGTATATCAAATACTTGAATTATGTAGAGTTTATATGTATTTGATTAGAAAATGGTTGTTTCTATTAGTTGACTTTGGTGGTGTTAATAACCACGTAATCTCCATTTACATATTAAATTAAGGTTTAAGGGTTTGGTGGGTCAATTAAATATGCTATTATTGGGGTATATGTGGTAATCTAGTCTATGTTGGAGTATTTTTAATAATAGATTTTAATAAGAAATGATAACGTCAGTATAAGAGTTATTTTTGTCCCTTAATTTAAAATAGTTTTATTTGCTTCATAGTTCTTTAAAAAAAACTACATGAAACAATATAGATGGCATTGTCCATTTAGGGGGCAAATGGCCTCTTCGATTGTGTTTACAGGTAGAGGTGTAAATGAATCGAGTCGAATGCTAATCTATTATTGACCTTTCAAAACTTTGTTCAAGGTTGGTTCGATAAGATTTTATGATGTTGGATACTCAGCTTAGCTCAACTTGTTCGCCTAATCGAGCTAATTTTAGGTCATTGTCGAGTGAGCTAAGCTCGTTATTGAGTTAAGCCAAGCTCCTTATCATGTCGAGCTTGTTATTTAGTCGAGCTCGCAATTAAGTTGATCTATTCGAGTTACTATTGAATTATAATACAAACATTAGCTAGAATTGACTCTTAACGAGCTTTAAAAAGCTTTTAATGAGCTTTAACAAGCTTTTAATGAGCTTTTAATGAGCCCTTATCAAACTATTCACAAATATTAATGCGCCGAGCACACCATGTTCCAACTCGGCTAGGAAATGAAAGGTGTTATTTGCGTAAATTTGAAAATTGGACTCACTCCGCACAGAACACAATAAAATCAAAATTCATGGGGGAACATACCCAGTGCCTCAAGGGCTCCCGCCTACGCAGGGTCTGGGGGGGCGGATGTACGCAGCCTTACCCCTTCGGGGTGTTAACTTGAAGAGAGGCTGTTTCCCAGTGCTCCCAATCTGAGGGTGAGGACTTTCTAGGAGGTCACCCATCCTGGTACTACTCTCACCCAAGCACGCTTAACTTCGGAGTTCTAATGGGATCCGGTGAAGGTGTGCTGGTGCCCTCTTTGGAAATAAAATCAAAATTCATGTAAAATGGAAACACGAAATTTTAGGCCCAAACTCCTTGGAAGTAGCCCACTTCCCTGCTCAGACAGATACACTAGTCAAAAATGACCCCGCAATAAAACATTCCAACAAAAGGTGTGTTGCAAGCCTATTTAGAGGGAAACTCAACCTCAATCTCTAGAAGCAAGTTTCAAGCACTACTATCATTAGCCATCAATTTCATACTTGAATCATAAAGGGTGCTAACAGGTATACGATTAACTTGATTTAGGCTCCGTTTGTTTTGACAGAAAAGTAGAATCTAGGAATTGATTTTTCTTCGGAGAAGGTTTTCCAAGGAAATATAAATTCTAAGTGGGGTTTTCCGTTGTTTGTTTCAAAGGAAAACTTAATTTTCTATTGTGATGTTTTCGTGTATGTTTTAAAAAAATTATTTTTTACTAATCATTTTATATCTTTTTATAGGACAACGTAAGTAGTAATATAATATCTATGAAGTAACAAACTAAAAAGTTAACCATCAAAGCTGTATAGATTAAGAAAATTATTTATTAGGTATTCTAAAATTTGAACATTTATCATCAAAATACTCTGTCTTTTTATTATATACAATAAGGTGTCAAGAGATAAGAAAATTTATCACTTGTGTATATACTGTGTTAAAATCTGGTGAATTTTCTTTAAAATTCGGCTAATTTCTGCTAAAAAACTGATGTGGTATAAATATTATATTATAAGAAGGTTGTCTACATTCTAACAAAATTACTTATATATTATCAAAAACTATGTCATGTTAGCATTTTTGGACAAAAGAAATTATTGCATTATGATATAGAATACATATAAATTGCTGTTTTAATTTAAAATATACTAAATTTTGGTAAAAGATACCTAATTCATGAGAAAAATTTTAAACTTCAGGGTACATAATTGTATATTACTGAAATATCATAATACTTATGTAATAAATGCTAAAATATTACCTAGATAATTTTCTTCTATAATATTATATAACAATTCAACTTGATTAAAGTTGTTCCGTTCCAACAATAATAAAGCAATATCCAAGTTGCTTTTAATTATTTAGTCTAATTCTTATCCGATATTGACGTTAAATGTCTACAATGTAGTCTGGTTTATTTTGATTCGATCTCGATTTGCATGATGATAACCGCGAAGGTTTTTGAGCTATTTAAAATCACGACTTCCCCCATTTTGAAAGGGAAGTCATTTTCCCTCGTTTGAGGGAAAAGTTTTTCCGTTGGAAAACCTTTTCCTTGAGCTAATGATGAGCCAAACAAAGGTAAATGGGAAAACCACTTCCTAGAATGTGGTTTTCCCCTGAAACAAACGGAGCCTTAATCTTTTCAAAGTTTTTCTTGTTGAAATTAGTATTTCGTATTCATGTCCTCGTATTTGTATTTGTATACTTTAGTATCTGTATTTATTCTTAGCATATTCTTTTATGTAATTAGTGAGTATGCAGATATTTCTCTAGATATTTAGTCTCTTCCTCTTCCTCTCCCAACCGGCCAACTAAGGGCCATTACTACTAGCTTTTACTTTGTTTTTCTCTTTGTAACTCTTTGCTTGAGAAGATGATTGGGTGTGTCCTTCATCTAGTATAAATAGGTTGTCTTGTTTCATTTCTTCATCATCCAATACAATTCTCTTTTCCCATCATTCTACCTTAAGTTTTACATTGTTGTCTTAAGTTTTTACATGGTATCAGAGCAAGTTCCGTTCTTGCATTAAGTGGCGTTTTTTTCCCTGCTTCCTCTCTGCTGCAGCACCTTTTACAGTGCTTTTGTGAGTTGTTCTTTTCCCTTTGCTTCTAGTGCTTGTTTTTTGTGTTTTGGTTTGGTATAATATGGCGGGCGTTAACAATAACGAGACTACTCAAGCAAATAATGATCAAACTATCATGCCGGCTCTCCCGACAGGGGGAGTCATTGATGTTAACTCACCGTTTTACCTGCATCCCTCGGATAATCCCGGCTTGGTTTTTGTCCAAAACACTTTAACAGGACCTAATTATCCTTCTTGGAGAAGGGCAATTTTAAAGGTTTTTAAAGCAAAGAGAAAAATTAGATTTCTTGATGGTAGTATTACCAAACCGGATGAAGATTCACCAGACTTTGAAACTTGGAGTGCATGTGACTCCATGGTTGCAACTTGGCTCTCAAATTCTGTGTCAAAAGAGATTAATGAGAGTATTACTTATTTAGAAACTGCACATGATATTTGGCTTGATTTGCATGAGAGATTTTCTCAAGGTAATGTCCCTCATATTTACGAATTAAAACGCGAGATCTCGCATTTGAAGCAAGAAAATTTGCCTGTTTCAACTTATTTTACTAAGTTGAGATCCTTTTGGGATGAACTGTATACCCTAGTCGAGATACCGCCGTGCACTTGTGGACACGCCAAAGCTTTTTTGCAAATTCGTGATATGGAAAAATTGTTGGACCTTTTGATGGGTCTTGACCCTTCCTTTTCAACTGTGCTTTCACAACTTATGAACACTAAACCTTTAACCTCTGTGGGAAGTGCCTATTCAGTGTTATGTCAGGAAGAGAAGCAGCAAAGCGTGGCAGCGGGCTCATTTGTGACGCCCGAAGCTGCGGTCTTGACAGCGAAGGGGCTAGGAGGTTCTCCCATGGGAAATAATTCCCGTCGCACTAACCGTTTTACCTGTTCTCACTTTAAGAAACAGGGACGCACCAAGGAGAGGTGTTTTGCATTGATTGGATACCCCCCAGGTTGGAAGAAGCAGGGGCCTAAGGTGGTCGGGACAGCCGGAAGCGCAGCAGCAGCCGCGGTTCATTGCGGCAGTGAAGAACCGACCGGTGACAGCCCCATTGTCGGGCTATCTGCTAGCCAATATCAGCACCTCTTGTCGCTACTTGGACAAAGTTCGGTCTCACCTAGTATAAATCTGACAGGTCGAGTTTTCATTTCGAATCAAAGTTGGATTATTGACACCGGGGCTACTGATCATATGGTTTCTTCTCTATCACTCATGTTTGATGTTGTGCCAAACAAAATCGTTAAACCTGTTAAATTACCAAACGGGACAACATTGACGGTTTCTCTATTTTGGGAAAGTTCGGATTTTTGACAATTTTATTCTCCATGATGTGTTATACGTGCTGGATTTTTATTGCAACTTATTGTCAGTGAGTAAACTCACACGTTATGAAAATTGTACGTTAACCTTTTATCCTAATTTTTGTTAGTTTCAGGACCAACACTCGAGGAGGCTAATTGGAGTGGGTAGAATGAGAAATGGGCTATATTTGCTCGAGACGCAGCCGGTTGCTCCCTCGGCTCACGTGGTTCAGAATAATAAAGAGGCAGTTTTGTGGCACTGCCGTTTGGGTCATGTTCCTTTCAACAAGCTTTCATTTTTTCTGCATTTGAACATCAAAAGAACTAATGTTATTTGTGATACTTGTCATCGTGCGAAACAAGCACGATCTCCTTTTCCTTTGTCTGTTACTGAAACTCAGGTTTGTTTTGAGTTAATTCACTGTGATATTTGGGGGCCCTATAGAATGGCTTCTTTGAGTGGTGCATGTTTTTTTCTTACCATTGTTGATGATTATAGCCGATGCACTTGGGTGTATCTTATGAAAGAGAAATCCCAAGCACATGGGATTCTTATGAATTTTTGCCGTGTGGTGGATACTCAGTTTGGTTTGCAGGTCAAACAGGTAAGAAGCGACAACAGTCAAGAGTTTAAGTATGGGCCGTTGTTAGACTTCTATGCGAGACATGGAATCTAATACCAGACTTCATTGACCGGGACACCTCAGCAAAATGGAGTTGTTGAACGCAAGCATAAGCATTTGTTGGAAGTTGGGCGAGTACTTCGATTTCAGGCAGGACTTCCTAAGAGGTTTTGGGGTGAGTTTGTCTTAATGGCTGCCTACTTGATTAATTTGATGCCTTCTTCATTGCTTGATCATAAGAGTCCTTACGAATTGTTAATCGGCAAAACCCCGTCATATAATCATTTGAGGACTTTTGGATGCTTATGTTATTATCATGTTAAAAATCGCACCAATGACAAACTCGATAAACGTGCTTCACCAGGATTATTTGTAGGGTATCCCCATGGTCAAAAGGGGTATAAAATTTATAGCTTGGATGAACGTAAGATCATTGTTTCTAGGGATGTTCGATTTTATGAGGACAACATGCCCTATTTAAAAATTGATACTTCGGGGCATACACATGAAGGGCATAACAAGGTCCTAAGGGACAATTTTTTGACCACCGACACTTCAGCACCGATCCCGACTGAACCGGTACTGCAGCAGTACTAGTACGTGACAGAACCGGTCCCGACTGGACCGGTTCTGCAGCAGCAGCGGACCAGCCCTCTTCTGGCCGGTCCAGTAGAACCTAAGCCGGTCCTCAGTGGACCGGAGGACGGTCTGGCCGAAGGGCCAACAGTACCGATAGGGGGTGTTCCCCTCAATGAAGAAAGGGTCGCAAGAAGAAGTGCTAGAGTTCGGTCTATGCCTGTCAGATATCAGGACTATATAACAGAGGTTCCGCCTTCTATAGCCCATTCTCTCGCTCCCACTCCGTCAGTCAACTCTGGTATTTTATATCCTCTCCCAAACTTTGTTTCTAACGTACAATTTTCTAACGCTCACTCCACACTTTTAATTGCCATCACTTCATGTGATGAGCCGAAAAATTTTAATCAGGCCGTGCAATATGAGGAATGGAGGGAGGCCATGGAGAAGGAGATCAAGGCACTTGAACAAAACAACACATGGACGCTTGAGGCTTTGCCAACTGGAAAGAAAGCTATAGACTCAAAGTGGGTCTACAAAGTCAAATATAAGTCAGATGGGATGATTGAGAGGTACAAGGCTCGTCTTGTTGCAAAGGGATATACTCAGGTAGAAGGTATAGACTATCATGATACTTTTGCCCCTGTAGCTAAACTTGTAACTATTCGTTGCGTTTTAGCCGTAGCCACGGCTCGGAGTTGGATAATCCAACAATTGGATATAAATAACGCTTTTCTTCATGGGGACTTGGATGAAGAAGTTTACATGAAATTACCACTGGGTTTTGAGCATAAACATGAAGGAAAGGTTTGTCGCCTTCGTAAGTCCCTTTATGGACTTAAACAGGCCTCACGGAACTAGAATCAGAAATTCACCTCAACCTTAATTAAACTTGATTTTCAACAATCCAAAGCTGACTATTCTTTATTCACTTTTATGCGTGGATCAACATACACTGCTATTCTCATTTATGTTGCCGATGTCCTTATAACTGGAAATGACATGGATCATATTGCAGAAATTAAAAATATTTTGAATGAAACGTTTGGGATAAAGGACTTGGGCCCAGCAAAGTACTTTTTAGGGATTGAGGTCGCCCGTTCCAAAAGGGGGTTAATGTTGAGTCAAGGAAAATATGCCCTTGACATTATTAGTGAGACCGGACTCCTAGGAGCAAAACCTGTTTTTACACCGATAGTGTAGAATCATGGATTAGCAGATGGAGTAGGCACGCCCGTGGAAGATGGGGCTCAGTATAGGCGGCTAGTTGGGCGGTTGTTGTACTTAACGATCACTCGTCCTCACATTTGCTATGCTGTTCGCATTTTGAGTCAGTTCATGCATGATCCTCGAGTACCTCATCTTGATGCCGTCATGAGGGTCCTTCGTTATCTGAAAGGGACTCCGGGTCAAGGAATATTCTTTCCATCTGCTTGTGATCTCAAACTCCGTGCTTACTGTGATGCTGATTGGGCTGGTTGTCCCACCACTAGATGATCAACGACAGATTTTGTTGTTTTCTTGGGTGATGCGCCTATTTCATGGCGGTCCAAGAAACAAACTGTTGTTTCCCGTTCTTCTGCAGAAGCCGAATACCGATCCATGGCATCCACAACTAGTGAAATAACTTGGTTACGTCGATTGTTAAATGATCTTGTTGTTCCCACTAACGAACCAGTTTTGCTCTTTTGTGATAGTCAGGCAGCTCTCCATATTGCTTCTAATCCCGTGTTTCACGAAAGAACAAAGCACATTGAAATTGACTGTCACTTTGTCCGAGACAAATTGCTATCCAAGGAGATCGCCACAGCCTACGTTCACACGGGGGGACAAGTAGCGGATATCTTCACTAAAGCGCTTGGCAGTTCGACACATGGTTCATTTCTCGGCAAGTTGGGCATCATGAACTTGCATGCTCTAACTTGAGGGGGAGTGTTGAAATTAGTATTTCGTATTCATGTCCTCGTATTTGTATTTGTATACTTTAGTATCTGTATTTATTCTTAGCATATTCTTTTATGTAATTAGTGAGTAGGTAGATATTTAGTCTCTTCCTCTCCCTCTCCCAACCGGCCAACTAAGGGCAATTACTATTAGCTTTTACTTTGTTTTTCTCTTTGTAACTCTTTGCTTGAGAAGATGATTGGGTGTGTCATTCATCTAGTATAAATAGGTTGTCTTGTTTCATTTCTTCATCATCCAATACAATTCTCTTTTCCCATCATTCTACCTTAAGTTTTACATTATTGTCTTAAGTTTTTACATTTCTCGAGATAATGAGATTGTGAAGGCATAATTTGAACATTACATCATCAATACCTATTGTTGGAATCGAATAGAAAAAAAAATTATATTTTTTAGCAATAATTAGAAGTAAAATCTCGATAATGCACATTACTACAGGCGCGGCCCAGAGGCAAACAATCATGAGTAAAAATAATCTACAAAACATATAAAGTAGAAATATATTACCTGGAATGCCGGAAATGACGAAACACTAATAAAGTAACAGTTGAGCAAGGCGCGGATCAAGTTCTCTTTAAGATGGTTTCGTTCCCCTCTCGGATCTAAGCCGGTACAGTAGCTACCGGCACACCGCCTCCAGGATACAACGCCCAACTACTCTGTTGACACTTTCTAGGTCTGCACAACCGTAAAAGCTAGAGCCCCCACAACACCTTACTTAGCCAAAGTTATAAAAGAGAAACATATCCATTTTTTTGTAAGAAAATAACCTAGTCCGTTCATAATTTGAGAGCCGAAGCTTTTTTTATAGTCAAAAAATAATCTTGCTTTCCAAATCTTTTTCATTTACTTTGGCACTTAATACAATGGTTATTGTATGTTGAAGACCATGACTTGCTCATGGTGAGACTCATGACTAAATTACATAAATTTGAGGCATATCCTAACAATAACATCTATATATTTTTATTAAAATATCTAGCATTCCCCCTCTTATTTTAATAAAAATGAAAGAACTTTTTATTTTTTAACTTTGGCTAAGTGAGGACCCCGTGCATTATAAGAGTGACAATGCCTTTAAACCCTCATTTAGTATTTCAGCAACTCCTATACTAGAACCACGGTGAACTTAGCCTTTAAACCTTAGTTGCTTGAGGATATGCAGAGTGCTTCACACACATGGTATCTAATGTGCCCCATGGGCTCTCTAAAGCGTACACATTACGGCCCAATGCATCATCCTGGTTTCATGAACGCTCTAGAGAGTTATCCCAAACTCTCATAGGAAGCGGCCTTACTTTCACATTCATATAGGTAGGTTTATCAGAAGTGTACTCGTGGCCATACACCCCACCCCAACACAGGAGCTATAGACCTCATTAAGAGCATAATTAGCTCAACCTCAACATCGCCACAAGTAAGCATGCCGCACCATAGGGATGGACTAAAATAAAACAAAATAAAGTGCATGGTTAACCCCCGATCACTCTATGATTCGTTTGTCCCTTTTCAGGGTATCCTCACAGGTGACCAATTTCTTTTTTGAGCTTTAGTCTCATCCCCCTCGATGTCGTTCGGACCTCAACTCTAGCTAGAGCTTTTATGCCCTCAATTTATGCGATATCACTGGTGGCGCCTTTAGCAACAGATTTAGATTTACTATTCTTATGGTTTTTATCTTGCACTTTTACAATCATATCTGATCTTAGTGGCACAGGAGAACACAATCTAATACTTTTTAATTTTCACCCCTTTTCCAAACAAAATAGGTTTGCCGTCACTTCCTTGTGTCAATGGACCAATACGGCCTTTAACGCTCATCCAACAACAAACTCACAGGCCACATCGTGACAACGTCCATCATGGACAGTATATTAATTCAAAAATGCCACTATAAATTATTGTCTCTCATCCATGACCAGGTTGTCAATCGTACAATACCTCATTGTATCCTCGTCCAACCAACATACCTAATCACAATAGTATGACTTGAAGAAAACACATTTAAGGCAATATAATTAGGACTATCAAAAATTTCCTATGATTAGTTTTGCATTATCGACATGATCTCTTACATAGCACACCAACTAAATTAAAGAGATTAATTGCCACTAATAAACAATGAATTATATTACCATTTATTGACCGACTAAGGTCAATCTTAATATTGACCTCATTAGCAACATGTATCCTCTAGACAAAGTATATGCCATTAACCTTGACATCAATTCTTATGATGCAGCTCATATCAATTATGACTCTTATTTCATCGGTGCTATATTGTCTAATATTTTAAGATTATGGTCCATCTAAAGAGGTGAAGCCAAATTGCACCATTATACAAACTGAAGGAAGAATACCAAATTATTTACATTTTATTTCTTCATCATTATTCCTTAAAGGGTGTGCATGAAGATTCTCTAAATATTTTTAGTCTAGTTAACCTCCACCATTAGAGAAATAAGGAGAAGTATATTTTACACGTGATCATAGTCATTCATGATATGTGATCTCACGCTATGTCCTCCTTAGACAACTAAATTTTTTCCATTCTAATATTTGTTATGTACCTTATCAATTGTTATATTACTCTCATAGTGTATGATGACACAAGGTGCTCGTATATCCCGCATACTAATGTCAAATAATAATTCCCTTAACCATATTGCATTGATACTGGAAGCGGCTAGGACTACTAGTCCACCCTCCGCGGTCACTTGGCAATAATTGACCTATTATTCCACTATTAAATGCAAACAAGTAATACTACGTAGCAAAACATTATCAATGTGGGAATTTTTAATCTATATCAGTAAGTCTTTAAGGCCAGCATTTTTCATTCAAAGACAAAGCAACAATTCTTTTTTTTAAATTCAAACCCATGTTATTTCCAGCACATGCAAACTTGAAAATTAAGCATTTATAAAGGCAATTTCATGCACTCACCATTGCAGGCCATTACCGTTAGTATTAAGTGGCAACCAACTCATGTTTCGCAGCATACAGTTTCCCTTGGTCAAAGCGTTCCATATATGTACATTTTAACAAAATATACACATCTAATAAATTTAACATTTACAAATATATAAAAGACACTACTATTGGTATTGAATAAAAATTTACCAATAATTTAAATGATATAAATAACCTCAGTTACAATGAATTTCAAAATCGTAATTTATTTGCAATCAAAGTAAGTCTTATGTCAAAGGGAATATATAATGTAACCCCTCAATTTTAATCGTAGCCGCATGATAGAAAGCTTTCCTGACTTTTGCCTATATACACCTTATATATGATCTTTCTTTATTAAATGAAACATATCTCATATTATATACATCACCTTTGTATCTATCAAGGCCAAATAATAATTGCCCACTCTTTTTTTTTTAATATATATGCAAATACTTGCAATAGAGCATAGGTTCGTGGGATTTATTGAGGCAATCATGCAAAATAACAGAAACAATATGCTCTAACAACAATGATTATTTGTCAATAGGCAACAAAAATATCGAAGGTTACAATCCTCACTATATCATAAATTATATAAGAGGACCATATCAGCGCCCCATCAAACATGCAACTCACAAATGTGAATTCATATATGTGCAGTCCGCATTAAGGTAAAAGCCACTATTGCTGCCATTTTATCCAGTTGGCGACATCCTAGGGAGTATATGTAAGTGTCTTTTTTAAACGTGTAAGATTCATCATGAATTGGAGAGTCGTGGGAGTATAATCCAGTATCTATTTATTTGTAAATAATCTATTCAAACCGTCTTAAAATTATTGAAACCGAATAGATAAAATATTATATTTTTTAACGATAGTTAGAAATAAAATCTCAATAATGTACATTAGTACAGGGGCGGCCCAAAGGCAAACAATCATGAGTAAAAATAATATACAAAACATATAAAGTAAAAAGATATTACCTGGAATGTTGGAAATGACAAAACACCAATAAAGTAATAGTTGAGCGAGACGCGGATCACACTCTCTTCAAGATGTTTTCACCCCCCTCTCGGAGCAGTTACTGGAGGGCCGCCTCCAGGATACAATGCCCAACTACTCTGTTGACACTTTTTAGGTCTGCACAACCATGAAAGATAGAGGCCCCACAACACCTTACTTATTAGCCAAAGTTATAAAAGAGAAACATATCCATCTTTTTTGTAAGAAAATAACCTGGTCCGTTCATAATTTGAGAGCCGAAGCTTATGTTTATAGTCAAAAAATAATCTTGCTTTCCAAATCTTTTTCATTTACTTTGGCACTTAATAAAATGGTTATTATATATTGAAGACCATGAACAGGCAACATTAAGGCTCCGTTTGTTTTGACGGAATAGTAGATTCTAGGAAATAGTTTTCCCATTTTCCATCGTTTGTTGCGCATTTAGGGGCGGAAAAGGTTTTCCTCCCATGGGGGGAAAATGACATCCCTTTTAAAATGGGGGAAGTTATGATTCTAAATAGCGTAAAAACTTTTGCCGTAATCATTATGCGAATCTAGATTGAATCGAAATAAAGCAGACTAAACTGTAGACATTTAACGTCATAATATCGGACAAGAATGGGACCGAGTAATTAAACACGGCTTGAATGTTACTTTGTTATTGTTGCAACAAGATAATTTTAATCAAGTTGAATTGCAATGTAATATTATATAGGAAAATTATTAAGGTACCCCAATATTTTAGCATTTATTATATAGGTAACATGATGTTTCAGTACTATACAATGATGTAAATCAGGTATCTTTTGCTAAAATTTAGTAGATTTTAAATGAAAATTGTTGATGTGGAGCATGAGTTCAACAATCTATATGTGTCATCTACCATAATGTGATAATTTCTTTTGTCCGAAAATGCAAACATGACACATTTTTTGGATAATATATAAGTAATTTTTGTCAAAACTCGGACAACCTGAAAATTAGATGAATTTTAATAAAAATTTACCAGATTTTAACACTGTGTATACGTAAGTGATAACGTTTCTTCTCTTAAGATACCTTATTGTATACATTAAAACGACAGGGTACTTAGGTAATAAATATGCAAACATTAGGATATCTAAGATATAGTTTTCCTAATTTATAGAGCTATGATACTTATATTTTATTTTATTTTAGTTACTTTTCTTATATGTTGTATTACTACTTATATTTTTTTTGTTTTTTTTGAACACCATTACTACTTATATTGTCGTATTTAAAACATATAAGAAGATATCATGATGTGGAATTAAGTTTTCCTTTGAAAGAAACAAAGGAAAACCTCATTCAGATTTCTTATTTCCTAGGAAAACCTTTTCCGAAGAAAAATCAATTCCTAGAATCTAGTTTTCCGCTAAAACAAACGGAGCCTAAAAATCTTTTAAATGATAGATATTGTATTTCAATTTTATGAATACAAAAAGGAGGATGTGATTAATGGTACTAAATATGAATTGGAGGATGTAATTAATGGTACTAAATATGAATTTACCAACAATTTAAAGAACATAAATAACATTATCAAAACCCTATTAAATTTTAAAATCATAATTAGAAAATATATATTTTTATTAAAATATACAACACCTATATCTTTCATGCCAAAGTTAGCTAAAAGAAACTTCCTTGTTAAGTCAACTTGCTCTAAGTTGGAACAAAAGATAAGTATGTCATCCGCGTACAAACATATAATAACACCATTACCACCACAAGACTTACTATAAACACATTTGTCAAATTCTAAAACCATGAGTTAGAAACATGTTCGGTTATGTGTGAAGCCCGGTTATATTGAGTCTAGTTTATGAGATATAGGATTGGGCCAATCCTATTTAGTCTTATAACACACTGGTGTTTTAGTGTGGTGGCACTATAAATACACTGGATGTGTATGTTATCATTATAGTTGAGAAGGGTTTGAAAGGATTGAGAGTTGAGAGACGTGTCATGTAACTCCAATTATTATAGTGAAATGATCATGCTCCCTTCCATGGATGTAGACTACGGCTGAACCACATAAATTCCAGTGTTCTCCCTGTCTCCTCTTGTTTATAATTGTTGTTTTGATTTAGGGTTAGTATATCCCTTGAGTGATCATAATAGATAGTATCAGGGCCCCTACAATTGCTATCAAAGCTCAGATTCAAAGCTTGGGTTAAACTTAAATCGAAGGTTTGGCAGCTAGTGGGAGATAAGAATTGGTCGTTAATGTTAATAGTGAAAATCCAGATGATGGTTCTGGAGGTGACCTGATCTCAACGGTACAGGCATGGTAGTGGTTGATTTGGGTAGATCATATGTCTGATCAGTGAATCGAAGGTGTAAACTGTTGTAGTGGTTGATTTTTGATTAGTTAACCGAAGGTGTAAACTAAAGTAGTGGTTGATTCAGATAGATCACAGGTTTGATCGATAAACCGAAGATGTAAACTGCGGTGGTGCCCTAGTTGGAGTGACAGATTGTGCCTCCGTGAAAGAGGCAATGGCTGCATGGTAGTGGTGGTGATTTGACCTGAATGGAGTGGTGAGCGACTAGATCAGTTCACTTGAGTGTTAGATCTAATGGACCCCGTGTAAATCAGCATAAGAGAAAGCGGTTCAAATGCTAGTGGGAGTTCTAGCAATGACGCGTGGCTATGCGCACATCTTATGAAGGCCGCAGGTGGTTCGCGCGGTGGTTTCCGGTGATGATGGAGGGCCCATGGTTTGAAGGACTTCGGTTGTGATTTGTTGCTGGAATCGTGCGTGATGAAGGCCAGGGAGGCTTGAAATCCAGTGGGAGTCACAGTGGTGGTGTCGCAGCAATGATGACGTCAAAGACCTGCTGCGGTGGTCTGAGTGTTCGAACGACGGTGGTGCCCGTGAGACATTGACGTTACTGGTGATGGTTCGAAGTGCTCCTCTATGTCGATGTTTTGGTGGTTGCAAAAGCAACTTGAGGTTCGTAGCCTTAACTGGTGGCAAGAAGCTGGTAGAGACGCCTAGGGTTTCGACGTATGTGGTGTGTCTCGACAGTGTTGTGTTTGGAGGATGGTGGTTCGCGGTGACCAAGTGCGATGAAGAAAGCTAGTGGTGGTGTTGTCTCCTTGCCATGACAGTGGCCACAAGGACGGCCAGAGAGGGAGTTGATGTTGCCAGCGATGACAATACGACACGATGTCCAACATTGGGTGAACAGAGGAAGATGAAGAAGAAGTGGAGCGGACTTGTTTTTGAGTGAAAATTAGGGTTTTTGATGTTAGGTCAGCAAGTTGTTTAATCGGAGTTCAATAACCTAATTGGGTCGGGTCCTCAAATTTCGTTAGATCTAAACAGAAAAATTCCCATGTGATTTAGTCTGATAATGGTAAATACTCCAACTACACTCCAAGTGAGAGAATTGTTGGGTTATGTGTGGAGCCTAGTTGAATTAGGTTTTGTTTATGAGATGTAGGATTGGGCCAATTTTTTTTAGGCTCATAACACACTAGGATTTTAGTGTAGTGGCTTTATATATACACGGGATGTGTATGTTACTATTAGCGTTGAGAAAGGTTTAAAAGGATTGCGAGTTGAGATTTGTCTCATGTAACTCCAATTATTATAGTGAAATTATCGTGCTCCCCCACATGGATGTAAGCTTCGGCTGAACCACGTACATTTTTGGTGTTCTCCTCTGTCTCCTCTTGTTTATAATTGTTATTTTGATTTAGGATTCGTGTATCATGTGAGTGATCATAATAGATGATATCAGGGCCCCAACAATTGGTATCAGTGCTCAGATTTAGAGCTTGATTGAACCAAAATCGAAGGTTTAGCCACCAGTGGGAGATGAGAACCGGTTGCTAAAGTAAATGGTGAAAATTTAGATGGTGGTTCTAGTAGTGACCCGATCTCAATGATAAAGGCACATTAATGGTTGATTCAAGTAGATCATGTGTTTGATCGGTAAATCGAAGGTGCAAATTTTGGTAGTGGTTGATTCGGATAGATCATAGGTTTGATCGGTAAACCGAAGGTGTAAATTGAGGTAGTGGTTGATTTAGGTAGATCATGGGTTTTGTCGGTAAACCGAAAGGTGTAAACTAAGACGGTGCCGTACTTGGAGTAACAAGTTGTGCCTCTGTGAAAGAGGCAGTGACTGCATGTTAGTGGTGGTGATTTGATCCTAGTGAAGGAGTGAGAGATTAGATTAGTTACCTGAGTGTTAGATCTGGTGGACCTAGTGTAAATCAGCTTTGGAAAAGGCAGTTCTAATGCAGGTGCAAGTTCTGGCAGTGGCACATGGGTATGAGCGGATCTGTTTTTGAGTGAATTATGGTTTTTCATGTTAGGTCAACGGGTTATTTGACAGGAGTTGAATAACTTAATTGGGTTGGGCCCTAAAATTTTGTTAGATCTAAATTGAAAAATTCTCAGATAATTTAGTCTGATAATGATAAGTAATCCAACTAGACTCAAAGTAGGAGAATTATTGGGTTGAAGCTTGGTTATATTGGATCTTTATAATATATAGCATTGGACCAATCCTAGGTAGGCCCATGACATACTAAGGTTTTAATGTGGTGGTTCTATATACACAAGAGTTGTGTGTGTTACCATTAGGATTGAGAAGGGTTTGAGAGGATTGATAGTTGACAAATGTCTCATGTAACTCCAATTATTTTTATGAAATTACCGTGCTCCCCTCCCTGGATATAGGCTTCGGTTGAACCAAGTAAATTTTGGTGTTCTCCCCTGTCTCCTCTTGTTTATAATTGCTAGTGTTATTTAGGGTTCGTGTATATTGTGCGTGATCATAATAGATGGTATCAGGGGCCCTACAATTGGTATCAAAGCTCGGGTTCAGAGCTTAGGTTGATCCTAAATTGAAGGTGTGGCAGCCAGTAGTCACTAAAGTTAATGGTGGAAATCCAAATGGCGGTTCTGGTTGTTACCCGATCTTGATGATAAAGGCATGGTGGCAGTTGATCGGGTGTATCATGTGTTTCATCGGTAAACTGAAGATATAAATTGTGATAATGTTTGATTCGGATAGATCATGGGTTTGATCGGTAAACCGAAGTTGTAAACTACGGTAGTAGCTGATTCGGGTAGATCACGGGTTTAATCGGTATATCGATGTTGTAAATTGCTGTGGTGCCCTAATTGGAGTGACGAGTTGTGCCTCAGTGAAAGATGCAGTGTCTGCATGTGGTGATTTGGTCCGAGTTGGGGAGTGAGAGACGAGATCGGTGTACCTGAGTGTTAGATCTAGTGGGCCTGATGTAAATTAGCGTCGGAGAAAGCGGTTCAAACCCCGATGGGAGTTCCGGCAGTGATGCGTGGGAATGAGCACGCCAGATGAAGGCTGGAGGTGGTTCACCCAGTGGTTTCCAGTAATGATCGAAGATCCATTGTTCAAACGGCTTCGGTTGTGATTTGTTGCTCAAATCGTGTGCGATGAAGGCCTAGGAGGTTCGAGCATTAGTGGGAGTCGCTGCAATGATGACATTGAAGACCTGCTGCAATGGCCTGAGAGTTTGAACAATGGCGGCACTGGTGAGACATTGATGTTGCTAGCGGTGGTTTGAAGTGCTCCTCTGTGTCGGTGTTGAAAGCCCAAAGACCAACCTAAGAGGGGGTTAATTAGGTTCTTTTATGATAAAATAAAATTTAAAAAATGTGAAATATAAAACGTAAAGGCAAGAATAAAATGATGCATAATGATTTTTATAGTGGTTCACTTCCAACCCAAAAGCTAGTCTACTCCTCAAGTGACCACTTTTTGTCACTTGAACCTTTAATTAAACTTAATGATCGTTTTTAGAACTAGGCTCATGATCCAACCTTTCTAATCAGTCCTTTTATACGTAGGCTCAAGACCCAACCTTTACCACCTGTCTTTTTCTGAAGACCCAACCTTTTAAAATTAACCTTTTTGTAACAGTGGGCTCAGGATCCAACTTTTGCAATAGAAGGAATTAAATCAATGAAACTTTCACTTTATTCGAGAGTGAATTGACAATAAATTAAGCTTAGCCAAAACCAAAGATATGCTAATTAAGCTCACATAATCAACAATTAAGAGAACAAGTGATGTTGAACAAAAATTTCAAGAAAAATAAAAGATTAAAACATTCAAGTAGAACTCAAGAACTTTTCATGAATAAAAGCTTGAAGAATTGGATGATTAAATCAAATAATTTAAACCCTATTTGTGGGCAAAAAAGACATAGGAACCCTGCAAAACTTTTCAAAAAAAATTGAAAAGAAATCGAATTTAAAATATAGTCGTTAGAGCTGTCGCAAGTCTATATGTTGACACACAGATCTGTGTATCAACATACAATAGATCGGGATAGCTACTGTATATTTATATGTCGACACATCCCTTCTGTGTGTTGACACTCAGCATGCCTGGTGAATTTGAAAGTTTTTGGTCATTTAGCTTGATTGATTGAATGATTTACCATATTAGCTAAGCTAAATTAATTGATTGATCAACTTACCATATTAGCTTATATTTTTAATTAATTCATTTAAATGAATGGTTGATTTAATCAAGCTAAAATATCACCTTAATAAAATTTTTGATCTTGTTATTTTTTGGCATTCTTTTCATATGCCAATTTAAAATATTTTTATTGACAAACTTGATTGGTATGAATTTGGCTTGAATATTTTTCAAATAGCATTTGAAAATCAAATTTTAAAAATATTTCAAAAATATTTTTTTTATAGAGCATCACATATCCATATTGAGATTTGGCTCAATTGATATATCATGATCCTAAGTCCTATAAGATAAAAATAAATAACTTGAAGTGCTTGGACTCAGATCTTATTCCCTTGATTTAGCATCAACTTTCTTTTCAACTTGGCTCGATTTCCTCTAGATCCATCATCTTGGAAAGCTTAATATCAACATGATCAATCTTGATTTTTTTCTAGCTTTCTTATGAGTTACTTTCAAACAAGACTAGAGTAATTAAATACAATGACTCACTAAATGATTGTTATCTTTAAAATTACAATGTAAATGGCCTTTAGGGCCAACAGGTGTTCTTGTGGATGGAAATAAACCTATGGTTCATGGCCTTATCTGGTGGTCGAAAGTTGGTATAGATGCCCAGGGTTTCAATAGATGTGGTGTCCCTCGATGGCGGTGTCAGTGGTATGTCTGGAGGCTAGTGGTTATCGGTGAATGAGAGTGACGAAGAGAACCAGTGGTGGTGTCGTGTCCTGGAGGAGACAGTGGCCATGAAGACAGTCGGAGAGGGAGTCGGCGTTGCCGACAGTGACGGTAGGACACGGTGGCACATCCAGCGTTGGGTGAACAAAGGAAGACGGAGGAGAAGCCGAATGGATTTGTTTTTGAGCGAAAATTAGGGTTTTCATGTTAGGTCAACGAGTTTTTTAACCAAAGTTGAATAACCTTATTGGGTTGGGTTCTCAAATTTTGTTAGATCTAAATTAAAAAATTCTTAGGTGATTTAGTTTGTTAATGGTAAATAATCCAACCAGACTCCAAGTGGGAGAATTGTTGGGTTATATACGAAGCCGAGTTTTATTGGGTCTGATTTATGAGATATAGGACCGGGCCAATCTTATTTGGGCCCATAACACACTATAGTTTTAGTGTGGTGGCTCTATATATACTGGGGATGTGTATGTCACCATTAGAATTGAGAGTTGAGAGACATCTCATGTAACTCCAATTATTATAATGAAATTATTGTACCCCCATCCGTGCATATAGACTTCGGTCGAACCACATAAATTTCGTTTTTCTTCCCTGTCTCCTCTTGTTTATAATTGTTATTTTGATTTAGGGTTCATGTATCCTATGAGTGATCGTAATATATGGCATTAGGGCCTCTACAAAAAATAACTTTATGAAATTTCTCATACTATTATTTTGGTGCTTGTTTAAGTCCATAAAGGACCTAATTAATTGGCAAAAGTTTATGTTCATGTCCCTTCATGACAAAACTTTCAAGTTGTTTGGTACATATTTCTTCATCCAATTCACCATTTATAAATGAGGTTTTAACATCCATTCTGTGAAGCTCAAACTTATAAATGGATGCTGATACAAGGAAAATCAAGATCTAGCCATTCTAGCTACAAGAGTATATATGCAAATAGTTAATTCCTTACTTTTGCGTAAAACCCTTAGCAAGGAGCCTTGCCTTAAACTAATAGATGGTTCCATCCAACTTCATTTTCTTTTTGAAAATCCATTTACGTCCAATGGCGTTATAAGCAGGGGTTAAATCAACCAATTTACATGTTTGGTTCTGCATGATGTGTTCCAACTCACCATTTATTACTGTCTTCCAGAAGGTAAAATACTAAGACTTCATAGCTTCTTCAAAGGTTTTTAAGATTGGGCTCATTACTCTTCGCAATTATGATTTTACTACATAGCTCCTCTTTTGTTGTTTCAACAAGGAATGTATGAAAATCTGAACCAAAATATTTCTTAATCCTTTGATGTTTGCTTCATCTAAGTTCCACTTCCTTTGTTTGCGCATCCATTTTTTGATTTTCTTTGCTTACCTTATCATTTGTATTAGGATAAGAAATTCCAGGAATATCTACTCATTAAAAATAACATCCCAAGATTTATTGATAGAGTTTATAAAAATAGGCTCATAAGGTTCTATGACCATGAGTTTATAAGCCTTACCATTAAATACATAGCCAAGGAAAATACATTTGACACCCCTCCTCACCAATTTTCTTTCTTTTGGGTCCGACAATTTACTGCAGCTTTACGACCCCGAATCTTCCAGTATTTCTATTATGGGCTCCTTTTACCAGGGACCCAAATTCCCTTATTAACTTGAAGATACGACAATACACTATTAGGAAAATGTCTCAAAATTACTTAGCATGTTAAGGAGAAAGGCCATGAGGAGTTCGATCGATCGAGGTGGAGCTCGATCGATCGGGAAAGTTACGTAAAAAGAAGGACGCCTCTAGTGAGCAGGCCGATCGATCGGTGAGGAACCAATCGATCAGGAACCGCTTTTTCTACACAGCTATAAATACGGACGTAGGGTACGTCATTAGGTATCCAAAAAAAAATAGTGAGGTATTCCCAGCGACGCCGCCAATACAAATTGAGAGTGAGAGAGAATATTGTAATTCTTCTTCTTTTGATTCAATAATAAAAGCTCCGATCTTCGCCCGTGGTTTTCTCCCCTTTCGATTGTAAAAGGGTTTCCACGTAAATCATTGTGTCTATTGTTTCGTTTCTCTTTTAGTCCATTTATTTCTTGTTATTGTCGTGGTATTTGATTCGATTGTGATCCGGGAGAGTTGTTTATTTCCGTACAAATTGGTATCAGAGCCTGGTTTTTCGAATTGATACAATGGCATCAGGTATTAAGACTGAGGTAGAGAAATTCAATGGTCAGGGAAGCTTTAGCTTGTGGCAAGTCCGTGAAAAAGGACTCCTGACTCAGAATGGCTTGAAGAAAGCACTGGAGGGGAAAGAGAAGAAACCTGAGACTATGATTGAGGCACAATGGGAAGAGTTGAATGATAAGGCTCTCACGGCGATACAAATGTGTTTGACTAATGATGTTCTGTCAGAGGTCTTGGAGATGAAAACCGCAAAGGAGTTATGGGAGAAATTGTTAGACATGTTTTGCCACAAGTGAGTCCCCAACAAACTCACAGTGAAGCGTCGGCTGTTCACTTTCCGTATGACAGAAGATACATCTCTTAAAAACCATCTTAGCGAGTTTACCTCAATTATACAAGAATTTAAGGCTTTGGATGACTTCCCTAAGGATGAGGATCAAGCTATGATATTACTGTGTTCGTTCTCTAATTCGCATAAGGGCTTCGTAGAAAGCATGATATAAGGGGGTAGGCCAACCATTACTGTTGATAAGGGAAAAAGAAACCTTGTGAATAAAGAACGGGTAGATAGGGAATTATCTGACTCGGTGAATGACTCGGGTAATGGTTTGCATGTGAGAGGTAGATCAGAACATAGGGAATCCAATGGTGGGAATAAGTCTAGGTCCAAATCTAGACATAAGAACCTGTAGTGTCATTATTGTCAGAAGAAAGGGCACATAAAAAAAGACTGTTACAAATATAAGAATAAATTAAAAGAGGGTAATAGGGGTGACCAGGGCAAAGACAAGTCCGCTGAGGCTAGTGTTGTAGAGGAGGATAGTGAAGGGGAGTTTCTATTAGTTGCTGATTCTCAGTCTAGGTCTAAGGATAAGTGGGTCATGGATTTGGGTTGTTCGTTTCACGTTACTCCAAACAGAGACTGGTTCTCCACGTATAAGTCTATACAAGGTAGGGTTGTCTTGATGGGTAACGATGCTGCTTGTAAGGTAGTGGGGATTGGGACAGTCCGTGTGAGAATATTTGATGGGACTATTAGAACCTTAAGTGATGTACGTCACGTCTCGGAATTGAAAAAGAACTTGATTTCTCTTGGTACCCTTGAGTCTAGTGGGTACAAGTACACCGCTGAAGGTGGAGTCATGTGGGTCAATAAGGGTGCTTTAATTGTGATGAAAGGAAATAGGGTTGGTACTTGTATGAGCTTGCAGGTACAATCGTGACAGGTGCAGTTGCTGTTTCCACATCTGCTATGACAGATGTAGAGATCACAAGACTGTGGCACATGAGAATGGGTCATATTGGTGATAAGGCATTGTCTGAGCTCAGTAAGAGGGGACTGCTTTGTGGTTAGTCAACAAGACTGATGGAATTCTGTGAGCACTGTATTTACGGGAAGCAGAAGAGAGTCAGCTTCAAATCAACAGTGCATCAGACCAAGGGAACGTTAGACTACATACATTCTGATCTCTGGGGACCTTCCAGAGTGGCTTCTAAAGGTGGGTCTAGGTATCTTCTAACCTTTACTAATGATTACTCACGTAAAGTTTGGGTCTATTTCTTGAAGCAGAAAAATAAAGTGTATGATATCTTCAAGAAGTGGAAAATTCTGCTTGAAAAACAGACAGGGAAGTCGATCAAGAGGTTGAGAACTGATAATGGTCTTGAGTTTGTCGAAGGTGACTTCACTAGATTTTGTGAAGATCAGGGTATAGTTAGACATAGGACATGTACAGGTCGACCTCAGCAAATTGGAGTGGTTGAAAGGTTAAACAGGAAGTTACTTGAAAAGGCTCGATGTATGCTTTCAAATGCAGGTTTAAAGAGAGAATGGTGGGCAGAAGCAATTAGCATGGCTTGCTATCTCCTGAACAAGACACCGCATTCTTCATTATAAATGAGGTCTACTGAGGAGGTATGGTCTGGTTCAACTTCTGATTATTCTTAAAGTAGAGTTTTTGGTTGTCCTGCATATGCATATGTTAATGATGGAAAGCTGGAGCCTAGGGGCAAGAAGTGCATCTTTCTTGGTTATTTGTCAGGTGTGAAGGGATATAGACTGTGGGATCCATGTGCTCAGAAGTTTCTGACTAGTAAAGATGTTATTTTTGATGAGTCTACTCTACTTAATCCGCCACACACACCCTCCATTGACAGAGATACAGTTTAGGTTGAGACACCTAATGTTACAAAGATATAGTCACATCAGCTGATTGTTCAGTTAGAGAGTATTCCAGCACCTCAGGTACGGGTTTCTGATGTTGTTACTGATAATGCAGAAACAGGTCAGCAGGTGGAGAATAATACTATAGCTGGTGGTAGACCGAGGCGACAGATCAGGCCTCCTGAGAGATATGGGTATGAGGAGATGATTGCTTATGCCCTTAGTACTGCTGAGTCTCTAGAAGACAGTGAGCCGACTTCATATTCAGAGGCTGTATCGAGATCAGATGCTGTGAAGTGGCTCGTTGCTATGAATGAGGAGATGCAGTCTCTTCATAAGAATCAGACTTGGGAACTGGTGAAGCCTCCAACAAGTAAAAGACTGATTGCATGCAAATGGGTCTTCAAAAGAAAAGAGGGCATTCCCGGAGTTAAAGATGCAAGGTACAAGGCACATTTGGTAGCTAAAGGCTACAGTCAGGTACAAGGTGTTGATTTTCATGATATATTCTCACCTATAGTTAGACATACTTTGATTCGTGCATTATTGTTTATGGTTTCCATGCATGACTTAGAACTTGAACAATTGGATGTAAAAACTGCATTCTTGCATGGTGAACTAGAAGAGAGTATCTTTATGTATCAGCCCGAGGGTTTTGTTGTTAAAGGAAAAGAAGATCATGTGTGTTTGCTTAAAAGGTCTTTATATGGTTTAAAGCAATCTCCTAGGTAGTGGTATAGGAGATTTGATCAGTTCATGACAAGTCATAATTACATCAAGAGTAAGTATGACAGTTGTGTGTACTTTAGAAAGACAGATTCAGGATTTGTTTATTTGCTTTTGTACGTTGATGATATGTTGATTGCAGCACGAGACATGAAAGATGTTGATGACTTGAAATCTATGCCTAAGAGTGAATTTGAGGTGAAGGATCTTGGAAGAAGATATTAGGCATGGAAATTCGTAGAGATCAAGAAGTTGGAAAATTGTACTTGTCTCATGAGAAGTACAATGAGAAGGTGTAGACATGTTTCATATGAAGGATGCTAACCCGATTTGCACGCCCTTAGTAGCTCACTTCAGACTCTCAGCGTTAGATTCGCCTCAAACTGAGGAGGATGTCAGGTACATGTCTCAGATTCCCTATTCTAGTGCAGTGGGCAGTATTATGTATGCGATGGTTTGTACGCGTCCAGATATTGCTTTTGAAGTTAGCAGAGTTAGTAGGTACATGGCGAATCCGGGAAAAGAACATTGGCATGCAGTGAAGTGGATTCTCAAGTATCCTTGTGGAACCTCTGATTTGTGTTTGGAATATGGGAAAAGTAAGTGTTGTTTAGGTGACACAGCTATCAGTTGGAGAGCGTGTTTACAGCCTGTTACAAAGTCGACTACCGAGGACGAGTACATGGTAGTGACAGAAGCATTCAAAGAAGCCGTCTGGTTGAGAGGTTTGATCAGTGAAATCAGTGTCGAGTAGGGGACAGTAAGAGTATACTGTGATAGTCAGTCTGCCATTCACCTAGCGAAAGATCAGATGTCACATCACGACCGAATAAAGCATATAGATGTGAAGCATCATTTTATTAGAGATCTGATTAACGAGCACAAGATGAAGTTGAGAAAGATTGGGACTGAGGATAATCCAGCTGACATGTTTACAAAAGTTCTACCAGGAAGCAAGTTCGAGCATTACTCGAATTTGGTGGGTCTTTCAGTATGATGTATGTTAGCACCGGTTGAGGGGGCGTTTGTGGAGAAGGTGGAATTGTTTTATTGTTGATGTAAATTTTGTGCCAAGGTGGAGACTTGTTAGGAAAATGTCTTAAAATTACTTGGCATATTAAGGAGAAGGGCCGTGAGAAGTTCGATCGATCGAGGTGGAGCTCGATTGATAGGGAAAGTTACATAAAAAGAAGGACGTCTCCAGTGAGCAGGCCGATCGATCGGTGAGGAACCGATCAATCGGGACCCCGATCGATCGGGAACTGCTTTTTCTGCGTAGCTATAAATGCGGACGTAGGGTACATCATTAGGTGTCTAATGAAAATAGTGAGGTATTCCTAGTGGCGCCGCCAATACAAATTGAGAGTGAGAGAGAATATTATAATTCTTCTTCTTTTGATTCAATAATAAAAGCTTCGATTTTCGCCTGTGGTTTTCTCCCCTTTCGATTATAAAGGGGTTTCCACGTAAATTATTGTGTCTATTGTTTTGTTTCTCTTTTAGTCCGTTTGTTTCTCGTTATTGATTCGATTGTGATCCGGGAGAGTTGTTTATTTTCGTACACATGGCATTAATCATTTCAAGTAGAATTCTATTTTTTTTCCCCCTACAATACCATTTTTTGAGGAATGCAAGGTGCGGTAACTTTATGCAATATGCCAACATCTTCAAAATAAGAAGTATCACAACATTCTCCACCTATGTTAATTCTAAGTATTTTAATTGTGTCATTGCGTAATTTTCAGTTTCTGCTTTATATATTCTCCACCTATACCTATTTTTCCTTAATATAGTGAAAATCAACATTCATGCTCATGCAATTGTGAGCCATGTGATTCTCTTGTAGACATGTGGCAAAGGTGTTATCACATCTAAGATTGATCGAGTGTTAGATAAATACTCCAATATCACGCAATAGGTGGCAAATCTAATAAGTCTTAGTGACACAATATGCTAGTGTCAAGCGCTCTAATTTCATGGTGGACTTGGAAACTATAGGTTGCTTCTTAGCTCTCCAAGAAATCAAGTTCAACCTTGAAAAGATTGTTTAACTAGAGATGAATACCCATTATTAGGAGAAATCCCCCAATCTGTATCGACATTTGTGGTAATGTAAACATAACTAGTGGATCGGTACAAGAGGACATGGTTAACCATGTCCTTCATGTGGCTAAGGATACACATAACCGCCTGTCAGTGTGGCTCTCTATGGAAGTTTGTAAACTGATTCATAGGGATGGCAGCATATGAGATATCCGATTAGTTGAAGGTAAGGTATTGAAATGCGCACCTACTTCAGTTCGATAGAGGGTTGAGTCATCAAGAAATTTTTATGTCACTATGTTATAAACTGGTTCTAGAAGGGAAGTAGTTTTAACAGGTTTATCTTGAACATGTCAAATGGGTGAGGTTAGTTGCATATCTTTGTTGAGAGAGAAAAAGAGATGTGTCATTACATCGAGCCTCAATCACAAGAAAATAGAAGGTTACCTAGATCATTCATTACAAATTGGGAAGAGAGGGTAGCGTTAAAAGTGGAGATGAGGTTAGTATTATCATCAGTGATAATTATGTCGTCCACCTATGTTGGAAAAATTCACGCAGTCAACACAAGCGGAAGCAAAAAACAACAAATTAACGAAATAATCAATACGATATTTATGTGAAAACCCTCTCTCAACTAGAGGAAAAATTCATGGGACCCAAACGGGTGCCTTATCACTATGAAATTTAGGAATTACAATCTTTAATTATAACCCCCCATCCCATACAATCATAAACATCATCTACGTGGCTATTACACAGTAAGTTACCAACCCTTTCATAATATAATTGCTACAAAGCTAGTGACCAAGCCTCCTCAATATCGCTTCTGCATAGTGAACCACTAACCCTCTTCAATGTAGCTTCTATACGGCAAGTCACCAACCCTCCTCACAGCATACCTTTGGAAAGAGAAAGCTACAAAAACTCTTATCAAGACCGCTCAATCAAAACCTCTCAAAACATTTCTCTCTCTCGCTATCCGAGTGCCCTCTTGGGAACCCCGCTACAGAATCGCTCTAACCCCTCACGTCTTTACTCTCTTTTTCTCACTCTATCTTAGCCATCAACATTAAGCCCCTTTAATAATGAGTTACCTAAATTGAATCTAATTTACAATATCAGGTCTAATCAATTAAACTTATTTAGATAATGCAATCTAAATCATATATTACCCAAATCCTAACTAAATCAAATTCTAATCAAATCTAAATTGTATCAATTCAATACCTAATTTTGAGGTAAATAATATCGTAACAACTTCTAAGAGGCTCAATTGATAGACAAAAGAGAGGCGTTAGCATGACAAAAGTGAAACCCGAACTGGAATAAGGTAGTGATAAAGCACTAAAACCAAGCTCGAGGAGCCTATTTAAGGCCATGCATGGCCTTTCGGAGGTGACACATGTGCCACGAGAAAGTTGAGTGCATGAAGCCAGGAGATTGTTTCTTGTAGGCTTTTTCATTGAGGAAGCAATGTAGGAAAGTGCTCTTGACATCGAGTTGTTTGATCGCCCATGAAAGTGTTATGACGGGAGAGATAGCAACCTATATCATGGTAGAGTTTATGGTTGGACTGAAAGTCTCAGGGTAATAAACTCCCAATTGTTAGGTTAAATCTTAAGCCACATGGCAAACTTTATGGCATTTAACCAAGCCGTTAGCTATATAATTGGTTTTATACTTCCATGTCCTACCAACCAGATTTTAGACGGGCCATATGGAATTAGATCCCAGCTTTAATTTTGAAATAGGGCATTAAACTCATCTTTCATGGCCTCTCCATTTAGGATCCTTTGACGGTAACAAATAACATGAGGGCTTAGGAATCAAAGCAAGACCTAAAAGAAGGGAATAAATATAGGATAAGTGTACTTGACCTCAATTACAGGAGAGAGAGAGTAGAAAAAGAGATGATGCCTGAGGCGAAACCCAAAATCAGTGATGGCACTTCTACTAAGGCCACACACGAGGGATCAGTCAGACAGGTTGCATGGGGCTTATGATCAGGGGACAGTTATTGTTAACAAATTGTGGGGCATCAGTAATATGGAGTACGTGTGACGTGGTGGGCAGAGAGAGTTATAGGGAGCCAGGACTCAACGTGGTGGGGTAGCATGACGAAGGTTTATTGGGAAGGGAAACCGCAAGTGATAAGAGGATCATAGCAGGGGGCCAAGGAACATGATAGTGCCATCGTGATCCACAGTTGCGTTTGATCTAATACCATGAGCAGTAAACCCCCAGCACTTGAAACCATAAAGGATTTGGTAGGAGAGAGATGAGGACCACCAGAATTTGTGGCAGGTATATCTAAGACAATAACCTAGGCCCCTTATAATCTGAGAAGCCCGAACTTACTAGGCCTAGGGTAAAAAAGACGGGTGAGTTGACCGTGGTTAGAGGTTGCAAACTAACACTCTATGGGAGGAGTGTTCAAAGACAGTGACATGACAACTCATGTAGAATCGTCATGTGTATGAGTTAAGACAAAGATACCCTTTGTAACATTGAGAATATTCTAGGTGATACAGGAAATTGACTACGGAACCAACTTGTTAGGCACTATTGAAGTGAGGCTGGGATAACATTGTCTGCCAAACACACAAAAGTAGGAAAAATCAAGGATTCAATGATAAAAAAGCACATAAGGGCTACAATAGCTCAGGACACCAATATGCTAACTATGAATTATAAAAGTGATAGTGAGATTGACATCAATCCAAAACTCACCAGGCATGTTGGCCCAAATCAATGTAGTCCATGGAATAAAAGAGAACGTAGAAAATCAATTGCATTTGTATCATAGAGAGAGAGAGAGAGAGAGAGGCACCCCATGGAGTAGAAGAGGATGAATAGGATTAGTCCCTCAGTGTTTCCTGTAGGTGAAGGTGATTGGATTGTGGAGGTAATGAGATCATGCATATATAACGAGGAAAAGGAGAGAGCTTGAATGGTGGGAGGTAAGATATGTGTAATATTAGAAAGAGAGGAGGGTCATGGTGGAAGGTGCATAAGAGTGGAGGATGTAGGCAGGAGCCAAAGGAGGCGTGGAGTGCATGGCTTTAATATATATTTTTAACTATTAAATTTGTGGTTTACGTCTAATATTTTTGTCCCCAATTTTATATAATAATTATATGCTTAATTGAATTTATGAGTTATTCGCCATCTATAATAGCAAGCTGTTGGATCTTAGATGTAGATACACTCTCCAAGATTTCCTTTTGTTCATCTACGCCATGAGGGGGTCTAAGGGCTCCATGTTCACCATAAACTCCACAATAGTCGGGAATTTTTGAGTGGCGTCTTATTCTTTTATGTGTCCCCTTAAATCCGCAAATGTCACTTGAGCTCCACATTTGTTATTGTTTGAAAAATGATACATGCTAATCTTAAGTATAATGGGAAAATAATTTTTCAAGACCCGTTACTTACCGTTTACCCATAGCCGCTTAGGGTTGTTAAAATTGTGACTATTGGAATTAATTTATAATATGACTGTTGGAATTCATTACTCCCATTTGTAGCTGTTGCAATTTATTACGTCCGTTATTTTAGCGTTGTAATTGATTGGCTAGTTTTAATAATCCAAACCATTTCCTACATTATTTTAATGTACTCTCCTTGTATCTCTCATAGTACTTGATTTCACCTTCTATTATAAATTCCCTCCCCCCCCCCCCCCCAAGAAACCCCCATCCCCTTCACTTCGTACATTTTCTCCCATCTTTCTCTCTTCAATCTCTCTCTCGCTGCGACGACGATGAGAGGAGGCCAAGATGTGAACCCTGACTCAGTGATCTTCAGCAGCCTCTTCTCCCCCGCTTTCTGCTAGTGTCGGCTGCTGCTCTGCTTTATCCCATTCTCCCTCCTTTATATTCTCTCATTGGGTTTGAGCAAAGTTTAAGGTACTCCTACCCTGCAATTAATGAAAGCACGTTAAGAGTCAGATCGTGTTAATCCTGGAGGACGGCCTTCGGTTATACTGTGTGCACCGGAGCAAAGGTGAAATCGTCTTTTAGGACAATGGCATTTACCACGTCGCGAAATTTTCCTTTGTGAGATCTTTCTAATTATTCTCTCTTTTCATTGCTATGATTAAATATTTATCAATTTTCTAACAATTATTTAATTGCTATGTTTAGGTAATTTTCATTGTTATTTTACTGAAATTTCGCTCTAGATTTCTAGCTATTCTTAGCAAAGTTATTTACTAAAATTTCACTAATATTTACTGTAATTTCGTGAAATGTTTCACTGCGATTAGACAATTTTTCTAACAATCTAAAAGACGATTTTTAGAATGATTAAGTTCTAGATCCAAAAAAAGATATGTGATGCTATACACATACGTATTCTATTACTAAAACTCAAAATACATTAGATAAATTATTAATTGCTTAATCTTAAAATTGGATTGAAATCATTGATACCCACGTTGATTTTGCTATGAGAAAAATTTTATTTTTGAGTTCTTTTAGGTCAGGATTTTTGGGTTCCTTTTTTTTTTTTTTTTGTTGATTGAGTTGAAGATTTGATTCATTTAGTTTTAGTTATGGGTTAAGGTGAGAGATTATGAGGTTTTAGTCAATAATAATTTGAATTTGGATAGTTTAATTCCTAGGCTAAGGAGTGATAGTTAAATGGGGTTCCGCATTGAAGATGTTCGACGAAATGCCTCAAAGGAATCGTAGGAATCATTGTCGGTTAAGAATGGTTTGAAGATTTTAGTAGTTGTGGAAAAAATGCGTGGGCTGCTGTAGTGGTGATTGATGTTGTTGTTTGCAAGCTATGAGCTGAACAATGCTCTGTGATAAATATTGTCCATAAAATTTATATATAATGTTAATAGAGAGTTATATATGGTTGTAAGTTGTGATTGTATCTTGAGCTTAATGTAGATCTGAAGTAACTAAAAGGTAAAATGGGGCTATTGGGCCTAAAATAGGGGTATAATAAAATAAAATGTGTTAACATGTGATAATAATGGCTACTTGGGGTCAACATTAAAAAATCTTATGCTGTCTTATTTGAGAACAAATAGACATATGATTGGTGATATGGTGCCTTAATATTTGTGCGAGATATTGTTGCTAGCATACATTATGTGATTAGAAGGACAGTATCATATAAACTAACATTGAAATTGAATAGAAATATTTTATTATCTAATAATTATATCTATGCGATTGCTAGCATGCATGTTTGATTAGGACGATATTGTCCAATATCATATAGAATTTCACATCTTGGTATAAAGTCTCATCTCCACATGTGTAGTACAAAAATGTTGTATTTGATTAAGGTCTTTAATCTAGTGTGGTGCACAAATTAAGCTGATTCTATGGTTGGGATGAAGCCACACTTATACTACTTATATTATGTGCTAGCGAAATATGAGGGTATTGTCCTGTGGGAAAATAATAGTTAGAACTTGTGGAATACATTATTTTGGAATTCTAAAAGGACAATATGAATTATGTTGATTTTAATCCAGTTAACATGAAATAATAATACTACACCTTAGTAGAAGTATATGAAAGGTATATTTGTGGAGTTGTGTGTGCCTTCATGCTAGAATAAGATCCAAAGAGTGACATCAAAAATTTGATATAACTTTGTCATATGATGCTGGTGATAGTGTTATGTGGCTAACCACGTTGTACAAAAATTGAATTGTGTGTTTTTCAATTTTATGTGTGATTGTTGTGGTTAATATGTGTTTTAATGCTTAGGGTCGATTGTGAACTTGAGCCTTGAACCTAGAATTGGCCAGCACTTAGGTTAGGCAAGTCTAGTTGCACAATCTTGAAATCCTTGTGTGGGTAGAGTATGGTACATTTAAGTTTTAATCATGAGATTAACCTTACATGTTAGAGTTGGTTTTCTTGCACATTTGGAGCGATCTAAGTGTAATATTTGATTTTTGTAAAGGGGCTAATAGGACTTGTGGGTTTTTGTGAAAATCCATATGTTATTTTTCTCTATGTTGATGTCTCATGTATTTTCCATGGTTATGTTTGAAGCAAGTTAGTATATGTTGTTAAATGTTGCTCACAGTAATAATAAACATGTTGTTTATGGACTGTTTTCGGGCTGAATATGTTGCTACTTGATCCGTAGCTGTTGTACGTCATTGTCCATATTACCTTTATATGGGTTTGGGATGTATGTTGTATACATGTTGTAGATTATGATGTTTAGCTGCTGAATGTTGCTGTCCATGCTAGTGTTATGCTGGTTTTTGGCCTATTTTGCTGAATTTTAGCCAAGAATTGCGAAAAACATGATATGTTTGAGTCATATAAAGACTATGTGTTGCTCTTTGGAGACTTATTATGCCCTTTATATTATTTTTTCATGCCTTCTTTTCTAGTTTTTGGAGCAAGAGTAAGGTGTAAGCCATATGAGAACCTTGATTGATCATAGACTTGGTATTTAGCTTGTGTCTAGATACCTTATCTGGGTTATTGTTATTTATTGTATGCTCATGTTGGTCGTTTGAATGACATACTATATGATCCTAGTGCTCATTTGATGAGAAGAAAAATTTGGCATCGCATCACTAGCTAAATAGGCTAAGGTAATTGATAGCATTATGATTTGGTGAATAATACAACACTCGTCCCATTATATCATATGCTAGTGGTGGACCTTGTCTACATACATTGATCCAAATGACAAGTATCGAAGTGCCCTAGTTAAATTGTCAAAGTACTAGTGAAGCATCATGAATGGGGTTTACGTTGTAATAGATTGTAATAGACTCCTTATTGTGTTAGGTGTTTGATATCAACGAGGGATATTCTACTGATTACAATGTCTTTAGGCTCATTAGTGAGCTATGTTTTGTGACACCCCTTTGATACGGCATTTTTTAGTTGTCATTAAACATTGAGTCGGCAGCTAAAAAAATTGAATGGCTTAGGAATGTAGTGTGAGATATTCCATTATGGGGGTTGTAAGAGCACCCGAGAGCCTATGAGGTATGTTATCTGATCATAATCTTTTCTAATTATTGTTTTTTTTTACCAGTGTTTTCTAGTTATAGGTAGCTTATGGAAATTGACTATGGTGGAAATATTATTTTGGTAATTGTCCAAAGTCGGTGTAAATAGCTTGATGATGCCAAGCACTTAGACTTAAGAGCCTTGCAGAGGCTTGGGTTGCCTTAACTTGAATTGTAAAAAGCACTTTATGAATTATGGTCTTCTGTACCGTTAATAGTAACAATGCATGTACTCTAAGTACGATAAGAATGGGCATATGGTCTTTGTGACCTGAACTGGTGGTGATCCAATTTATTTGAGATGATAATATTTCACAATTGTGATGATACGTTAAATTGACAAATTAGTGGTATATATCTTTCATGCCAACTATATATACGATATACATATGATATGTGTACTATGTGAGTACTTGAGGTGGAGATATGATATTATTGATATAATATTTGCTCCACTATTGTGTTATACTGATTTTTGTTAAGGTTGGTAGGCAATGGAGCTAGTTATTTAATAACTCATTGCAGATATCTTAATGTGGGAGTGAGAGCAGCTTGTGATTGATGTTGGTAGTGGCCAACTCTCAAGTATCGCTTTGTTACAATACAGTGTGAAATGCCATGTATGATGGTTGAGCTTGATGCTTTAACCTAATCCATAGTCCATGACGGGTGGAGTGGACACTGCACACTTGATGGGTTTGGCAAGAGGAGACCTATTCGTCTCAGGTATAAGATCGTAAATGATTTACTTGAAAGACAGTAATATCACTAAGCCCGATGCAAAAAGTGAAGATAAATGGAAATTGTTGAATAGAAAGACTGTAGGAATGATTAAGCTGTTCATTGACCCATCTATTTACCAGTTTGTGCGTTATGAGACTGATGTGGCCAAGCTATGGGAAAGGCTTGAGTCGATATTTGAGCGAAAAACAGCCTTGAATAAAGCCTCTATAGTGAAGAAACTTGCTAAGCTTCAATATAGAGATGGAAACAGTGTCAATGAACATTTGAATGTCTTTGAGCGTCTTGTTAATCAACTGTTTAGTATGAACTTTAAACTTAATGATGTGTTACAAGCTCTTTTGTTGTTGAGTTCTATGCCAGATAATTGGGAGATATTGCAGGTATCTTTGAGTAATTCTGCTCCTAAGTGGGCAATCACATAAACCACCACAAATCACAATCAAGAATGAGACAATGATCAAACAAATCAACCCACAAAAACAAAAGAAAGAGACACACGATTTTTACGTTGAAAAGCCCTCCAATGTGATGGGTAAAAACCACGGGACCATCAATAAACGGTACCTTCTTCCACTATCATCGAATCACAAGTGGGTATACCAATTTATTTTTTCTAGGCCAAGCTAGAGGCATAAAATACAACGAGAATGATCTTGGAACAACAAATCTCCCAACAATCTCACCAAAAGGTGGAAAATATCAAAAAATCGTATTGGAGAAAGGGTTGAGTGAAATACTAACTTTTGAGAGGCAAAATGATAATCTGACCATCACATATGAAGATTAAGGTGGTAGGAACAACATATTAAAATTTCATCCCGATTGGAGAATGTTTGAGCATTGATCGGAGCCGAGAAAGACCTGCACAGCTCTCTCTCCCCTGCAATCTCTCTCTCTCTCTCTCTCTCTGTGTGTGTGTTTTGGTGCTCCATTTTTCTGCAGAAATTTTCACCTAAAAACCCCCTTTTTACTTTATTTTTTTATTGTATAAAGTTGAACCAAAACAAGAAAGTAAGCCCAAATAAAAATTGGGCTTCATCCTCTAATTGGGGGAATATCCAACAAGCATAGCCCCCAGTGACCAAAGGTCTTTACTTGTGGGATTTTTGAGCAAAAAACTATTTAAAGCTTAAAATAAATTAAGTGCTCCCTATAAATGTAATATCTTCATAATATACTAGATGATCTCTTATGATATTATAATGTCCTCATATCCTCACATCCTCACCCATATCTCCTCTCATATGGTAAGAATATTGTCTTAATTATGTCAATGTATCTCTCCCTTCTCCCTATAAATTGTGAGCTTTGTAACCTCTTTACTTATGATTCAATATAATATATTCTTCTTTACTTGCTTGTTATTTTATAGTATTTACTATTTCGTATGGTATTGGAGCATTCTTAAACTTTTTCTCTCTTTTTAATTAGTTCTCTATTAGATCTGGGGTTTTTTTTTTTTTTAAACTTAATTTTCCTTGTTCATGGCTGCAAATTCCTCTTCCTCCCTCACCGGTGCCTCCCTGGCCCTTGTCCTTGATGTCACAGTCCCTCCCGGAGCACCGGCTGCCGGAACTACTAGATCGTCCGAGACCGGCTCTCGCCATGCCGCGTCCTCCCCGATTATTCGCACACACATTGGGACAGGGACTCACCAACACCATATCGGATTCTCTACCTCGGGCACATCCCTCAACGGGTTAATGGATACCGGTGTTGCCATCTCCGGAGTCCAATTTCCCACTCTGAGGTCCACAATGACCCAAAACATAAGCTCAGGCATCCCTCAACACCTTCCCGCCCTTCTCCATTGCCAGCCGGGCTTTCACCTCTGGTGGGGCATCTGGATCGTCGGCTAGTGGTCTAATAGGTGGGGCTATGGCTATCTCTCTTGGCAACCTGCTCCCATCGACACTTAGCCACCACTTCCCCATAACCCCACCGCCTTCTCCCACACCTATTCTTCTTCCCCTATCTAATATTTCAAACATTGTTACAATAAAACTTGAAAATACCAATGTCTATCCAGCATGGAAAGAACAATTCTACATGATTCTAATGGCTCATCAATAAATTGGGTTCAAAGAGGGGACTTACCCTTGTCCTAACTCAAACTTAAATGGCACTAACATTCCCAACCCTGATTACATAGCATGGGTTCGCACTGACCAAAGTCTTCGGTCATGCATTGTGGCCACCATATCTCGACCCCTCATCAATGATGTAATTCGACAACCCACCTCTAAAGCTATGCGGGATGCCCTAGCAAAACTTTTTCGGGACCATTCAATGGCCAAAGAATTTGAATTAAAAAAGTCACCTTCACAACCACAAAAAAAGATGGCAAAACTAGGGATATTTATCTAACCGAACTCAAACACATAATTGATGACCTTGCTGCCATAAACTCCCCCATTTCTAATAGAAAACTACTTCATGGTGCCCGCTTTAGGCTTCCTCCCGAGTATGCTACCTTCGTCACATTCATGCGACAATCCTCTCGAGATATAAGTTATGAGGAACTCAAAACTGCGCTCCTCAATGAGGAGGCCGCAGTCATGCCCTACATCGTGCACTCTACTCCTGACCCCTCTTGTGCATTAGTTGCCATAGGTACAGGACAACAGGGAAAAAACCATGGCCGTGGAGGTCGTGGACGAGGCGGTCGAGGTCGTTCAAACAACCATCGTGGAGGTCGTGGAGGACGCCAAGGGGGACATGGCCAATCACATAATCACAATGCTGGGTCTTCTTCATCTCATCATGGTGCCCCTCCCTCAACTCTAACTTCTGTAAGATCTGCTGCTTCCCCTTCATTCAGCAGAATTAACGATATACTGGGTCCTTCTCCCAACCTTGTCAGATCTGTGGACGCATTGGACATACTGCTTTTTCCTGCTATCATCGCTATGATCAGCACTCTTATCTAGATCCTTCCGCATCCTTCTCTGCTGTGTCCATCAAGGAACCTAATGATTACAACTGGTATCCCGACTCTGGAGCATCTAATCACATGACTCCCAACTCATGTACCGTCTGTAACCCTCTTCCTTATGATGGTTTTAAAAGCATTCTTGTTGGGAATGGCACATTAGTCCCAGTGACTCACATTGATTCTTCCAGCCTACCTACCAAACATGGTCCACTCAACCTTCAAAATGTATTACTTGTCCCACAATTTACACATAACCTATTGGCAGCTAAACGTTTGTGCCAGGATAACATCTATATTGTGGAAGTTGGCTCAAATTTTTTTCTGTCAAGGACAAGGCTACGGGAAAACTCCTGCTATGAGTTCACAATAATGGCCCATTATATAGCTTTTTTCCCCACAACACCGGTCTTGTCGCCCAAGCTCACGATGCTCAACTCTGGCACAACCGTTTAGGCCACTTAGGAAGCAATGTTTTTCCGAATTCTATGTACTCGCAAATTAATCTCTAGCAATAAAAATTCACAAATTTTAATCATGTTGTCTTGGAAAGTCTCAACGATTACCTTTTAAACGTGCTATACATACCACAGTCGCACCATTTCAATTAATTCACTCTGATACTTGGCAATCACCAATTTTTTCAACTTCTCAACACAAGTACTATGTCATTTTTGTTGATGATTTCACATGGTTTATATGGTTATATCCTATGCATCAAAAATCGGATGTTTTTGAACTATTTGAAAATTTTAACACACTTATTCAAACTCAATTTAACTCCAAAACCAAGATTTTTCAAAGTGATGGAGGTAATGAATTTGACAATCGACATATGAATTCCCTCTGTGTACATCTTGGCATCCACTTTCACCTCTCTTGTCCCGATACCCCACAACAAAATAGCGTTGCGGAACGTAAACACAAACCCCTACATGAAATAACCAGGACGCGACTAATTCAATCCTCTCTCCCTTACAAATTTTGGGATGATGTCGTATGTACTGCTTGTTTTACAATGAACCGATTGCCAACTCCTCTTTTAAAAAACTCATCCCCGTTTGAAAAACTTTTTTCAGAAAATATCTAATTATTCCCGTTTTTGAGTTTTGGGCTGTGCTTGCTACCCAAACCTTAGAGCTCGAGCACCTCACAAATTGGCTCCTCACTCGAAATGTTGTAACTTCTTAGGATATGCTGCACGTTACAAAGGTTATCAATGTTTTGATCCAACGACAGGTCGACTCTACGTAAGCCGACACGTAACAATGGATGAAACTTCCTTTCCCTGCATACACCTAACACAACCAACCCACACCTCTAGCTTTATCTCTGTCCTCCCTGCCCCAGTCACCATCCCCTCTCCGTAAACCCCACTGGCCACCACTAGACCAAACACCACAACTGGTCACCACTAGGAACACCAACGCCGTGGCTACAAATCAAACATCACCAGACAACTCCGGTACTCGACCAAACTAGTCCCGAAATGTGTCTCTAGCTACTATCAGCCTTGAAGCTCCTCCCTGACCAAACTTAGTTGCAGTAACTACTCATTCACATCCCACTTCAACCACCAACCCTCGGCCACTAGGTGCACATGCTACCTCGGGTCAACTTCAACCGACCACCATCACCCAGTCTAGCGCCACCACATCTGACAGTACCGAGCCCAACACTGCTACCCAAGACTGCAACTGGTTTCCATCACAAAAAACCCAGTACCTGAACACACAAATCTTGACAACACCCAGCCACCCGCATCCCAAACGACTGCATGGTCCTTAAACCTCCTCTCGTGCCCCTCAACACACATCCAATGCAAACTAGACTTAAGGCCAGCATTCGTCGACCTAGGTAACACTCTCTCTCCACCATAATTGTAATACAAGAACCCACTTGCTACTCTCAAGCCATCAAAACCCAGAAATGGCAGGAAGCTATGGCCGAGGAATTTAACACAATAATAAATCATACTTGGGACTTGGTCCCCCATGACTCGGCCCAAAATATTGTAGGTAGTACAGGGAAGTATAGGGTGAAGTACAAAGTGGATGACTCGGTTGACCGATTTAAAGCACGTTTAGTTGCTCAGGGGTTTCACCAACGTGAAGGCCTTAACTACAAAGCAACCTTTAGTCCTATTGTTAAACCATCGACCATTCGCTTTATACTATCATCGCCATTACCAACGCCTGGCCCATCAGGCAACTTGATCTTAAGAATGCTTTCTTACATGGCTATTTACATGAAGAAGTTTACCTGCGACAACCCCAAGGTTTTGTCCACCCCAAATACCCGAGTCATGTGTGTCGACTGTGAAAGGCTCTCTATGATCTAAAGCAGGCTCCTTGAGCTTGGTTTTAACATTTTAGTAACTTTCTATTTAGCATTGGCTTCATGTGCAGTATGGCTGGCCCATCTCTTTTTTTACATCGCACATTTCATGCTACCACTTGCCTTCTTTTATATGTTGACGATATCATACTCACTGGCACACACTCACACAGCTTGGACGTTCTTATTCGCAACCTCTCTTCCCAATTCGCCATGAAGGACCTTGGTCCAATCCATTACTTTTTAGGCATTGAGGCTAAATGTGACTCTGAAGGCCTTTTTCTTTCCCAACACGTGCACCATTGACCTACTCAGTAGTTTTAATATGCAAGATGCCAAATCAATCAAAATACCTTGACCTACCCAAACACACCTTACACTGAATGAAGGGGAACTTCTTGCAGATCCCATGGATTATAGGAATGCAATAGGTGGTCTCCAATATTTAACAATGACTAGACCTGACATTTGTTATACAGTTAATCTTGTCTCCCAATTTATACATTCTCCCAGGACTAGTCATTGGCAGGTGGTCAAACGCATCCTCCGCCACCTTTTTTTTTTAAGCACTCCAGACCATAGTCTTCAGATCCTTCTTGGTTCCTGCACCACAGTAGTTGTTTTTGCTGATGCTGATTGGGATGGCTGTCTTGACACACGCCGCTCAACCATAGGCTACGCCTTGTTCCTTGGACCAAATCTCATCTCTTATAAAGCTAAAAAACAAGCCACGGTTTCTAAGTCTACCACTGAATCGGAATATCGTGCTGTCTCTCATGCTGTAGCTGAAAGAGATTGGATTTGCTACCTCATGTGGGACCTTGGTTTGCAACACTCTGGACCTATTATAGTGTACTGCGATAATGTTTCAGCATCCTACCTTGCCTCAAATCCTATGTCAAATGATTGCACCAAATATGTGGACGTTGATTTTCATTATGTACAAGAGAAAGTTCTTAAAGGAGATCTCCAGATTTGATACACGCCTACCGCAAAACAAGTGGCAAATATCTGCACTAAAGGGCTCTCGACTGATCAATTTCTTTATCATAAAGCAAATCTTCATGTGTGTTCACTTGGTTCAGATTGAAGGGGTGTATTAGATGATATTACATGATATTTTAATATCTTCATAATATACTAGATGATCTCGTATGATATTATAATATCCTTATATCCTCTCCCACATCTCCTCTCATATGGTAAGAATATTGTCTTAATTATGTCAATGTATTTTGCCCTGCTCCCTATAAATAGGGAGCTTTGTAACCTCTTTATTTATCATTTAATATAATATATTCTTCTTTACTTGCTAGTTATTTTATAGTATTTATTATTTTATAGTCTTTTGGGTGCAGTGCCCCTCTATATGTTTTCCTTTTTATTTCATTCCATCGCATCAACTTGATCAGTTATTTTTTAATTGTTTCAATCTTAACTTTATTATTATTTATTTTCCTACTATTTTACTGTCTCCCGCACTCACATCTTCCTTCTCTAATTATTATTATTTTTCTTTTGGGTGAAGCATTATATTGTCAAATGTTATTAAAATAAAAATTATATATTACTGCATGCTATGGCAGAGTTTATAAAAATAAAAATATAAATTTATAAAATATAAATATCTATTATTTTTTGATAATTTTTTTTATTATTTATATAATTACAACATTTAAATTTTGTTACTTTTTTCTCATTGAATTTCTCTATAAGTAAATTAAAAAAAAATAGTAAATGTGAATGAAAATATATTATTAAATTTAGAGCAATATTTGTTTATTTTCATTTTAATTTATAAACTTATATAAATCATGATCTACATATTATGAGTTATTGTTTTAAATTTTCAAACATAAAGCTCTTGTTATTACTAATTTGATTGTTGTCATGCACTCAACATTACCGCAATTCCCCTAGTGAAAACATATTCTAGATCTACCACTAATCTCATCCCAAGATAGATGAGGTTTCGTGGTAATCTAATATAACATTAGAATGTTTTTGTAGTCAAGAAACTTGGAAAGAGCCTCATCTTGAGAAACTCATTGTCCCTGGCCTCCCTACACTAACAATTGAACTTTGCTAAATGCTCAAGGGTTGAAAAATTACCTTCTCTTGCAAAGAGGGTGAATTCAAGAATCTTGAGTGTTAGAGTATAAAACCAATCCTGGGTCTTTATCCATCAGCTTAAGCTTTTGGGAAAGATGGTTCCTTGACATGGTATCATAGCCTTGATGACCAGGGGGTCAGGAGTTCGAATCTCAACAACCCCCACTTTCAATATTAAAATAATTAAGTACAAGGTATGAAGTGGGCCTGTGCATTATCCACGCTTCAAGTCTAAATGGGCATTTGCGTGAGGGGGCATGTTAGAGTATAAAACCAATTCTGGGCCTTCACCCATCAGCTTAAACTTTTGGAAAATATGGTTCCTTGACATTGAGCCCTCTAATAAAAAGATAGTCTATAGGATACATCCCTAATCTCATAGGATCTATAGAATATATTTGTGTTCCTATTATTCTTTGGGAAGTGTTCACCCTTTTTGTGTATATCCTTGTGGTTGAGTTTGCTGCCAGGTCGATCCCTTGTTCGAGGTTGTTTACTAACCCTAGAAGTTGGGTGGTGTTCGCGTAGTCTCTAATCTTAAGGATATGCTCAAGTTGAGGGGACACGATCAGGTTACTCGCAGGAGTGAGTGTAAAGGTATAAACATTCTTGGCACCAACCCAACCCAATCCAGTTACTTGGTTTTGGGCGATAGAAGTAGTGATGATTTTCACACCTCCATTTCCTCTCTCATGATTATATCTTAGACTAGACTAGTTCTCATGGGTACTAAGATTTTCAATAGTCCAAAACCAGACATTGTTGGAAGCCCCACTCCTCAAGGAGGTTTTAGGAGTGTCCATTTATCTGTTCATTCCTAGCAATGGAAAGAATTGCCTTTATTTATATTGCTTTCTCCTTATTGACTTGATCAGACCGTTTTGAACCTTAGATTGCCTCAAGACGATGGGCTTAATTCCCACTATAATCTCTTTGAAACATCATTGACCACAATGGACACAATCGAAGCCTAGGTCGAGTTCATATGACTAAGATCCTATCGGCCTCTTTATGTCCCGCTCATTGATGTTTCCTCTCCATTCATAATGTCTCGCAAGATGGCTTTGCTTTTGCATTGGCCCTACAAGGTGTTGGTGTATTTTTAAAATGAGCAAAATATGATTTGATGTCTTTAGGGTGAAGAGGTGTGTCTCTTCGTAAAGGTACGTATCTCTTCATGAAAAGATACTTGAAAACTATATATATATACCCCCCTCATTTCTTATGTTTAAAATATATTTCTTATGTTTAAAATATGATGAAAACATACTTGGAAAGTCATCTTGGGAAAATCATTCTCTATTTGCATCTCGCTTTCTTTCCTTCCTACTCATTATCTGACTTCATTTCTTGGTTGTCATTGTATCTCTGAGACAATTTCACTACGCTTGAAATAAGTCTTAGGAATAGTGGTTTGCTACACGCTTTAATACCTGAGACTGTTTTTTCTAATACCCGATTTGTAAGAATTCTCTAACAATCTTAAGACTTATTTTCATATAAGAAAATGGTTTCTTCACTTTGCATGATTCGATGGCGATCCTTGTGAGATTAGAGAATGTGATTAAGAGAGAATTAAGATGTCTTCTTTGATCCTTCTATTATATAAATTGCTATGAATCAACATATGTTATTTAATTTAAAAATCATGAAACCATGATGCACTAAGCCACATAAGAATTTGTGTTTATGCATTGTTTTTATGCATGTGGTTGAGTTTGCTTGTGGTATCAAAAACCACATTTTTAAGAACTCAAGGTTTGTCATTTAGGCATAATTTTGATGGTTAATATTATGAATTTTTGACTGAATGTTTTCCGATGATGCATGAACTTTGTAAATTTATACAAACTTTAAGGGGATCATTGATAATATAAAATTCCATATTTTTGTATAGTTGTTGAAACCAGACGTTGAAATGATGCCAAAACTAATTGAATAAATAAATAATGATTTTCAATATTCTGTTTTCAACTTTGAGAATTGCATGTTTACAATGTAGTGTATTTAACCGCATATCTCGATTTGCTTTGCAATGTCATTCATTGTATCAATCCACGGAAGCATGCAAGTATATGAATTTTAATCATATACTGTAATTTATGCAGTTGCATTTTGAGGGGAATTGTATGTGGGCGATTAAAATAATTATGAATGCTGGTATGTTCATAATTGCGGCAGCAGGGGGGGGGGGGACGAAATTTGAGCATGAACATGTACATATGTCAAGGAACCATCTCATCCAAAAGCTTAAGCTGATGGATAAAGGTTCAGAAATAGATATATACTCTAATATGCCCCCCACGCAAAAGGCCATTGGCTTGAAGCATGGATAGTACACAGGCCCACCTTATATCTTGTCCTTAAATTGCTTTTAATATTGAAAATGGGGGCTGTTAAGATTCGAACTCGTGACCTCTTGGTCAACAAGGCTTTGATACCATATCAAAGAACCATCTTTTCCAAAACCTTAAGCCGATGGATGAAGGCCCAGGAATAGTTATATACTCTAACAATATATGTTGATAGAGTAACAAGATTAGCACATATGCGATTAATGTAATTAATACATATATGATCATGAATATAAAAGATAATTTATGCATAAATATGAATATTATTAGGAAAATGTCGTAAAATTACTTAGTATTTTAAGGAGAGGAGCCATGAGGAGACCGATCGATTGGGGTGGAGCTCGATCGATCAGGAAAGTTACGTAAAAGAAGGATACCTCCAATGAGTGAGCCGATCAATCGGGACCCCCCCGATCGATCAAGAACCGCGTTTTTCCAGCTCTATAAATACAGACGTAGGGTTAGGTCACATGTATCCAATTCAAAGTGAGGTATTCTTCCCCAGCAGTGCCGCCACAAATAAATTGAGTGTGAGAAATATTGTAATTCTTCTTGTGATTCAATAATAAAAGCTCCGATCTTCGCCCGTGGCTTTCTTCCCTTACGATTTTAAAGGGGTTTCCACATAAATCATTGTATCGATTGTTTCTTTTCTATTTTAGTCCATTTATTTCTTGATTTCTCGTGGTATTTAATTCGATTGCATACCGGGAGTATTGTTTATTTCCGCACAAATTGGTATCAGAGCTTGGTTCTTCGAATTGGTACAATGGCATCAGGTATTAAGACCGAGGTAGAGAAGTCCAATGGTAAGGGAAGCTTTGGCTTATGGCAACTCCGTCTAAAAGGACTCCTGACTCAGAACGGCTTGAAGAAAGCACTGGAGGGAAAAGAGAAAAAACTCTAGACTATGATCGAGGCACGATGGGAAGAGATGGATGATAACGCTCTCACGGCGATACAGATGTGTTTGGCTGATGATGTTCTGTCAGACGTATTGGAGATGGAAACCGCAAAGGAGTTATGGGAGAAATTATTAGACATGTTTTGCCACAAGTTAATCTCTAACAAACTCGCAGTGAAGCGACAGTTATTCACATTCCATATGACAAAAGGTACATCTCTTAAAAACCATCTTAGCGAGTTTACCTCTATTATACAAGAATTAAAGGAATTGGATGATGTCCCTAGGGACGAGGATCAAGCTATGTTATTACTATGTTCGCTCTCTAATTCGTATAAGGGCTTCGTAGAAAGCATGATATACAAGGGTAGGCTGATCATTATTGTTGATGATGTGAAAAGAAACCTTGTGAGTAAAGAACGGTTAGACAGAGAGTTATCTGACTCGGTGAATGACTCAGGTAGAGGTTTGCATGTAAGAGGTAAACCAGAACATAGGGGATCCAATGGTGGAAAAAAGTCTTGGTCTAAATCTAGACATAAACACCTATCATGCAATTATTGTCACAAGAAAAGACACATAAAGAAAGACTATTACAAGTACAAAAATAAATTAAGAGAGGGTAACAGGGGTGACCAGAGCAAAGACAAGTCCGCTGAGACTAGTGTTGTAGAGAATGATAGTGAAGGAAAGTTTCTATTAGTTGCTGATTTTCAGTCTAGGTCTAAGGACAAGTGGGTCATGGATTCAGGTTGTTCATATCACGTTATTCCAAATAGAGATTGGTTCTCCACGTATAAGCCTATACAAGGTGGAGTTGTTATGATGGGTAACGATGCTGCTTGTAAGGTAGTGGGGATTAGAACAGTCCGTGTGAGGATGTTTGATAGGGCTATTAGAACCTTGAGTGACGTACGTCACATTCCAAAGTTAAAGAAGAACTTGATTTCTCTAGGTACCCTTGAGTTTAGTGGATACAAGTACACTACTGAAGGTGGAGTCATGCAGGTCAATAAGGGTGCTTTAGTTGTGATGAAAGGAACTAGGGTTGGTACTTTATATGAGCTTGGAGGAACAACCGTGGCAGATTTAGTTACTATTTCCATATCTGCTATGACAAATGCAGAGATCACAAGACTGTGGCACATGAGAATGGGTCACATTTATGATAAGGCATTGTCTGAGCTGAGCAAAAGGGGACTGCTTTATGGTCAATCAATAGGACTGATAGAATTTTGTGAGCACTGTGTGTATGGGAAGCAGAAGAGAGTGAGCTTCAAGCCAGCAGTGCATCAGACAAAAAAAAGTTAAATTACATACATTCTGATCTGTGGGGACCTTCAAGAGTGGCTTTTAAAGGTGGGTCCAGGTATGCTCTAACGTTTACTAATGATTACTCACGTAAAGTTTGGATCTATTTTCTGAAGCAGAAAAATGAAGTGTATGATGTCTTCAAGAAATGGAAGATTCTGCTTGAAAAACAAACAGGGAAGCTGATCAAGAGGTTGAGGACTGATAATAGTCTTGAGTTTGTTGAAGGCGACTTCACTAGATTTTGTGAAAATCAGGGTATAGTCAAACACAGGACATGTACAGGTCGACCTCAGCAAAATAGAGTGGTTGAAAGATTGAACTGGACGTTACTTGAGAAGGCTCGATGTATGCTTTCAAATGTAAGTTTGAAAAGAGAATGGTGGGCGGAAGTAGTTAGCATGGCTTGCTATCTAGTGAACAAGACACTGCATTCTTCATTGCAGATGAAGACACCTGAATATGCATATGTAAATGATGGAAAGCTGGAGCCTAGGGCCAAGAAATGCATCTTTCTTGGTTATTTGTCAAGTGTGAAGGGATATAGATTATGGTATCCAAGTGCTTAGAAGTTTCTGACTAGTAAAAATGTTACCTTTGATGAGTCTACTTTACTTAATCCGCCACACACACCCTCCATTGACAGTGATACAGTTTAGTTTGAGACACCTGATGTTACAGAGATACAGTCAGATTAGCAGATCATTTAACTAGAGAGTATTTCAGCACCTCAAGTATGGGTTTCAGATATTGTTATTGATAATGCAGAAACAGGTTAGCAGGTGGAAAATAATACGATAGCTGGTGGTAGACCGTGGCGTAAGATCAGGCCTCCAGAGAGATATGGGTATGAGGAGATAATTGCTTATGCCCTTACTACTGCTGAGTCTTTCGATGACAGTGAGCCGACTTCATATTCAGAGGCTGTTTCAAGATCAGATGCTGAGAAGTGGCTCATTGGTGGGAACTGGTGAAGCCTCAGACAGGGAGAACACTGATTGGTTGCAAATGGGTCTTCAAAAGAAAAGAGGGCATTCCTGTAGTTAAAGATGCAAGATACAAGGCACGTTTGGTAGCTAAAGGCTACAGTCAGGTACAGAGTGTTGATTTTCATGATATATTCTCAACTGTAGTTAGACATACTTCAATTTGTGCACTTTCGTCTTTGGTTGCTATGCATGACTTAGAACTTGAGCAATTGGATGTAAAGACTGTATTTTTACACGGTGAACTAGAAGAGAGTATCTTTATGCATCAACCCGAGGGTTTTGTTATAGAAGGAAAGGAAGATCATGTGTGTTTGCTTAAAAAGTCTTTATATGGTTTGAAGCAATCTCCTAGGCAATGGCATAGGAGATTTGATCAGTTCATGACAGGTCATGGGCACATAAGGAGTAAGTACGACAGTTGTATGTACTCCAGAAAGACTGATTCAAGCTTTGTTTATTTGGTTTTGTATGTTAATAATATGTTGATTGCAGCACGAGACATGAAAGATGTTGATGACTTGAAATCTATATTGAAGAGTGAGTCTGAGATGAAAGATCTTGGAGCAGCTAAGAAGATCTTAGGCATAGAGATTTGTAGAGACCGAGAAGCCGAAAAATTGTACTTGTCACAAGAGAAGTATATTGAGAAGGTGTTGGATAGGTTTCATATGAAGGATGTTAACCCAGTTAGTACGCCCTTAGCAGCTCATTTCAGGCTTTCGACATTAGATTCACCTCAGACTGAGAAGGAAGTCAGGTACATGTCTTAGATTTCCTATTCTAGTGTAGTGGGCAGTATTATGTATGCAATGGTTTGCACGCGTCCAGATATTGCTTTTGCAGTGAGCAGAGTTAGTAGGTACATGGCGAATCCGGGCAAAGAGCATTAGCATGCAATGAAGTGGATTCTCAGGTATTTTCATGGGACTTCTGATTTGTGTTTTATGGGAAAAGTAAGTGTTGCTTGGTTAGGTACGTAGATTCTGATTATGGTGGAGACCTCCATAAGAGGAAGTTCGCATCAGGGTATGTGTTTTGTTTAGGTGACACAGCTATCAGTTGGAGAGCATGTCTACAGTCTATTATAGCACAGTTTACTACCAAGGCCGAGTATATGGCAGTGACAGAAGCATTCAAAGAAGCTGTCTAATTGAGAGGTTTAATTAGTGAAATCAGTGTTGAGCAGGGCATAGTTAGAGTCTACTGTGATAGTCAGTCCGCCCTTCACCTAGCGAAAGATCAGATGTCACATCATGACAGAATGAAGCATATAGATGTGAAGCATCATTTTATCAGAGATCTAATTGACAAGCGAAAGGTGGAGTTGAAAAAGATTGGGACTAAGGATAATCCAACTGACGTGCTCAATAAGGTTCTACCAGGGAGCAAATTCGAGCATTGCTCGAATTTGGTGGGTCTTTCAGTTTGATGTATGTGAGCCCCGGTTGAGGGGGCGTTTGTGGAGAAGGTGGAGTTGTTTTATTGTTGATGTTAATTTTGAGCCAAGATTGAGATTTGTTAAGAAAATGTCTCAAAATTACTTGGTATTTTAAGGAGAGGAGCTGTGAGAAGGCCGATCAATCGGGGAGGAGCTCGATCGATCGGGAAAGTTACGTAAAAGAAGGACACCTCCAGTGAGTGAGCCGATAAATCGATGAAGTACTGATCCATGAGACCCCGATCGATCGAGACCCCCTGATCGATTAGGAACCGCGTTTTCCCAGCTCTATAAATACTGAGTAGGGTTACGTCACGGGTATCCAATTCAAAGTGAGGTATTCATCCCCCAGCGGTGCCGCCACAAATAAATTGAGTGCGAGAGAAATATTGTAATTCTTCTTTTGATTCAATAATAAAAGCTCCGATCTTCGCCCGTGGTTTTCTCCCTTTTCGATTATAAGGGGTTTCCACGTAAATCATTGTATCGATTGTTTTCTTTCTCTTTTAGTCCATTTATTTCTTGATTTATTGTGGTATTTGATTCGATTGCATAACGGGAGTATTGTTTATTTCCGCACAAATATTAATACGGTTATGCTTTTAATGAATTTATTTTCATTATTAGTAATGAAGATAAAACCATTGTCGTGGTGTTATATACATTCACAAAATTACCCTACGTAATGATAATGTTTGTGTGGTGAAAGATTAAAAATGTGTCATCTCATTTAATGGCCACATAATGAGAAATTGTGAAAGATTGATTAAATATGAATTGTACGCATGCTCTTAACACAAATCTTTAGGGAAAATGAAATGGTCCATAAGAATCAGGAATTTGAACTTGATATGAACACAAAGTTCAGAGGTATCCGATTTTTCAAGTAAGGTCCAATTCTGAGGAGACAGGAACCTATGCCTCAAACTATAAATAGATGTTCATGCATGTATGCATGTTAATGCTACCATAATCTTTAGTGATTTCAATTTGTAAAACATGAATGTTATATGTTTAGTTGGTAAGCACAAAAGTAGTGCAAATTTGAGTAAAATTAAAAGTTGTGGATCATGAAAGACAAAATTATGTGATGATCCAATAATATTATATCATATGTACATTGGATCATGAAAAGGAAAAGTTCTATGATTGTTATATATTTTATATTGATCCCTAATGTTATGCCACTAATATTAAGATATTCAAATTGAGTTGCATGGAAAATAAGACTTATGTGATTTGATATTCACATCTTATAATTGAAGTGGCAAATTTTAAGAGTATACAAATACTGAATTCTGATGACTCATATGTTACCCATAAAGTTTGATGCTTATAAATAGCATTTTAATCCATATGATCGAATTGTGGGTAAATTAAATTTTTTAAGATGTAAATATAAATGAGTACATAAAAGTGACTTTAAATCTTTCATTAATATTGAATGATGCATTATGATAATGTGCTTTTGGCGGGAGCCCTTTGAGGCACTGGGTTTGTTATTGTTGTTGTAGTTGTTGCATTATGATAATGTGAAATAAAGTATATTAAAATAAAAATTGTTTATGCACAATTTATAGATCGAAAGTTTGAATTTCGATGAAAGATGATATGGCTATGTCATATGATGAAAATCATGCAGTAAGGGAAGAAAACCTTGAAAAGCTCTAGAACTTAGAAGAACTAAGAGAGCAAGAAAAGAAAAGTCATTTAGACTTTTTTCTCTATATATCTAAAGGAATGAGCTAGAGACAGTATGAAAGGTAAAGTTTGATATTGTCGTGTCATATATAATGATACCATGATGAGACTATGAAGTCTTATAATGTTTCTTTTTGAAGAGGCAATTAATGAATCGGATAAATGCAAATATAGCATGTTGGATAATGATAAGGAAGCTTTTCCTGTTTGTATACTGATTACATGTTGAAATTTGGTATGAATATTTAGTACCAAATGAAGGTACTCCATTAGTACAAATGGGAGTATGAAAAGGCTTGATATCACTTTTATTTTTGAAAAGCTAAGTGGATACACTAGTAATTTAAATAAAACTTACGGGCATGTGGTACAAAGGTATTGAAATGACCATGGATTATGGTATTACTTTTAACGAGTATTTTCTACTATAGAAGAATACTTGGATGCCTGTTGTATATCTGATTAAGAGGACTACGCTTCTAAAAGCGAGTGGGTATTACTAAATGGTGGGGGTGTTGTTCCTTCCAAGGAACAACCATGTAAAAAATTGATCATATTTTCTCTAGCCTCTCTCTAACTTTTTCTCTTTCTAGAAAAGCCCGCGTGGTGGGGGGACCCGTTGTCTTCCCCTTCCCCCACCACCATCCACCATGCCCAGTCCTCCTCAACTCCGTCCCCCTCCATCTGCGCCCACCACCATTTCCATCCTCCACCTTTGTCCACTTCCATCTCCTTCCTCCACCTCCGTTCACCTCCGTCTTCATCCTCCACCTCCATATCTGGGTCCCACTCCAGTTCCGGTCTCCGAGGTGCCGGGGGGGGGGGCTCTCTTCGTCTTCTCCTCACCCCCACCACTTCTAGCGCGGTCCAGTCTCCAATGCTGTTCGCTCTGGTTCTCCGGCTCCACCACCATCTCTCCACCGTGGAATTGTTCCTAACCTCCACACGGACGCACCAGCCTCATTTCCCCCAAGATTATGGTCCATTTTTCTTTTCTTTTTTTCTTTTTTTGTTCCTTTGCATCAATGGGTTTCCCTTAGTGAACCCATTTGTCCCGGACCGGAGAAACCCTCCTGCTACAGCTCCATTCCTGTGCCAGTGCCTGCTTTCTGCGCAAATACAGTCTAGCTGGGTTTGGTTGTTGTTTCGTTGATGTGAACCATCTGACCCACCAATAGTTGATGCTGCAGACGATGTAATTCCTTCAGAGGCCTCTAGGCGACTCGTTGTCTCTCACCCACATTTCTAGATTCTTTTTCCCCTTCCCTGTGTTGTGGGCCCAGTACCCTTCTTATTTGCTCCTGCCTAGTACCTTACTTGCACCACCGGAGGGGGGATTCTGCACTCCTGTCCTCCACCCACTCCGAGGTCGTCGTTTTGTTTTTTGTGTAGTGTTTATGGGTGTGTATCTGCTTCGGCTCGATCCATTGCCCTACTTGTTCTGGTCTCTTCCTGTGTTTGTATTGTTTTCCCGGTGTTGTTGCTTTTTTGGTGTCTGTTGTTTTTGCTGTTTGTTCTGGTCCTTTTTTGTATTCACTATCGTTTACGGGGTGGCTAAGGCCTTGCCTAGTCAAGTTATTTGTAGGTACTACGGTTATGCTGATAATTATAAAAAAAAATATGTATTATTAATTCCACCATGATTGTAGAGTTTATTGCTCTAGTTTCTGCTTGTAAAGAAGCGGTATGATTAAAGGATTTTTTATTTAAGATTCCTTTGTGGCATAAGCCAATATCGTCTATTTCTATCATTTGTGATAATGAGCCTATGCTTTCAAATGTATAAGAGTGCGGTGTATCACTAAAAATTCGAACACATCATTGTGAAACATTGTTATATAAAACAACTCATGAAAGATTGAATGATCACTGTGGTCTTTGAAAATGTAAGTTAGACTCTAGAGAATCCATTTACAAAAGCCCTTGCTATAGGCTTGGTTTTAAGAACAAATAAAGGGATGGGACTGAAACCCGTCTATTTTAGTCACCTATGATGGACCCTATACTCAATGCTACGTCTTGAGTTCAATGTGAGAGCTTGGTCATCAAAGTGACTACAGGCACTAAAAATAAAATTCCATCTCGGGTGTAGTGCTTGGTAACCTGTGACAAATGTATGAAGAGGATGAGCTTATGCTCTTAATGGACCTGAGTAAATAATTGAATATCGTGTTCAAGGGACATGATCTATAGGATCTACCTATGTGAGTGTGAAGTTTGGCCGCTTCAAAAGAGTGATTTAATGACAGAGGTTTGGCTCTGAAACACTTATGAAGGGTAGAGGACACAAGGCCATAAATGTGTCAGTCTAAAAGATGAGATGTGTATAGGGAGTAAGTCTATTGTGTAAAAATGTATTCAATTAGTCAAATAGAATGTATGGCTCAAAGCTTAATCTATCATTTTTACTTTGATTAATTGTAACGTGTCTTCACTAAGTGAGGGTCCACTCGAAAGACACTTTCATTTTTACATTAAGGCTTCCTTTATTTCGAGATGTTGTAATTGCAATATGAGAATGAATGTATGTATTTTGTATTTTGAAAATAGTGGGGGATTGTTGGTGTATTTTCAAAATGAACAAAAGATGATTTGATGTCTTTTGGATGAAGAGGTGTGTCTATTCATAAAGGGATGCGTCTCTTCGTGAAGAGATGCATCTCTTCATGAAAAGACACTTGAGAACTATATATATCCATCCCCCCCCCCCCCCCCCCCCCCCCCCCCCCCCCCCCCCCCCCCCCCCCCCCCCCCCTCTTATCTCTCATGTTTGAAATATGATGAAAAATATACTTGGAAAGTCATCATGCAAAAATCATTCTCTATTTGCATCTCGCTTTCTTTCCTACCTACTCATTATCTCTCTTCATTTCTTGGTTGTCATTGTATCTCTGAGACAATTTCACTACCTTTAAAATAAGTCTTAAGGACTGTGGTTCACTACACGCCTTGACCGTTGAGACTATTTTTTCTAATACCCAATTTGTAAGAACTCTCTAACACAAGGACCTCTCCGTTTTTATGCATTGTCCATTTTCTAACACAAGGTCTTCCCAGTTTTTGTGCATTTTCCATTAGAAAATTCATGCATATATTTCTCAATCTTGTCCTCTATATTTCTCAACGTGTTCGGGCCGGCGCTTGGGATTTGGAAAAACATGAATCAATTCCTCTATTTTATGAGCCTCGTGGGTGGTGGTTATCCTTGTTTTTGGCATTTCGAGTTGGCCTCCCACCATGGTCACCAAATGTTATGTTCGCATTTCTAAACTTGCTTAGAGGCAAACTCAAAATGGATTTATCATGACTAGAAATATATTAGGTTAGAACTACATGTGATTGACCTCAATTAATCACTTGTAATATTTTTGGTATTCTTAAGTGTATTTGACTTTGGTTGCAATTTTTCTTAATTATGCTAATGTTCCAATTAGCAAGGATTCCACAAATTAATTATTAAACGAAAAATGTGGGTATAGACACAGCTTGAGAGATAGATGTGCTCTTGAGCATTGTGAAACAGTTCTTGACTCCTTACCTCGAATGCTCAAGATTTGAGAACTAAGGTGATGATCGACTTGAGAGATTAGCAACCTATCTTGAGCCCAATTGAATCAGATTATTATCTTGGAAAACTTGAGTCAAGTTTAGTTAATCAAGATCACACCTATCAAGGTTTAGATAGATTAAACACATTTATGTCATTGATCCATGATCAACTCAATCAAGCTTAAGGCTTTGCGATAAAAACATTGGATCAATGGCTCAAATTAAATTCACCGTAATGGCGAACAAAAGAAACTATGTAAGGAAGGATAAATAATATACCTTCTTGGACACCATTAACAATACTCTGGTTGCATTCCATAGGCATATTGACATACAAGAGAAACTACGGAAAGAAAAGATAGGAAAAAGGCACAAATGTGCTTGAAATACAAAAGATATATGCCCAATATAGTTGTGGAACCCCTTCTAAAGTCTTTAGTTCCCTTATTCCTTGATCCTAAAGATAACTATCTTCCCCAAGATTTTTGCTTTTTCGTCTATCTGCTTTGCTTGAACTCCACCAAAGTCGGACAATTGTTTGAGGAGTTATATCCTTTTCCTTCACATCTCCTCTCAAGTTTCGAAACTGTCCCTCGAGGTCCACATTCTATTGAGTAAATATGTGCAACTACCTCGAGTGCACCAATGTGGGCTCATCGGAACTAGTTAGCCCGTGACACTTGGCATGAGAGATATTACATTATTCAGTTCCTAAATTTAGAACTATTATTGGAGCTCAAAAATATTAAGGAACTTGAAACAGTAAGAACAATTGATGGTCACATACCATCACAGCATGTTACCTCAAAGTGACTATAGTGTTTGAAGCGCAATTATGTGAGAACATACTGTTGTGATTTGAGGGTTCAAAAAACAGATTTTAATCTTGTTTAAGTTCTCAAAAATACTTCCGTTAATGTTGATCTTTAGAGAAAACCGAACCTGTTATCAACCTAAGTCCAAAACAGTTGTTTTAACTTTACAAATTTTAGTTTATCTTTATTAAATCCGGTTTTGTCTTCAACATTAACTTAGTTTATAAACAGATCGGTGAAAAGGGTGGTTTTTAAGCTATGGCTCTAAGATTTAAGTTGAGATTACAAACGACGATAGAAGACATAAACAAAATAAAGAGGGTACACACGATTTTAACGTGGTTCGGTCCTAACTGACCTACTCCACGGCCCCCTACCACTAGAGAGATCTATTTTATTAATCTTTACAAACCATATTACAAATTACAAGGCAATTTCCACCAATAACCTGAGCTATTAAATTACAACCCTTCCTAAAACTAATCTTTACAAACCAAACAGTAAAGAAATAGAAAGGAGTAAGAGGTTATACCGACTCCAAGCTGGTGGCCGCGAGTCTCACGATCCCAAGTCTGACCTTTGGACTAGCCTTTGTGGTTTCCGGCACCTAGCGAGTCTACTTCTTACTAGGGTGGGTTTTGTCCCTGAAACCCTCTAAGCAAAACCCAAAAAAAACACCTTGAAAACGGAAAGAGGGTGATCGGTTCATTTAGGAGAGAGGAGAGGAGGAGAGAGAAAACGGGTACCTAGAAAAACCCCCCAAAAAATGCTGCCGCTGATTTCTCTCTCCTCTAACCCCTTTTTAAAGCAAGAAAATGAATCATGTGTAAGCAATCTGGGCCTTTGGTTTTGCCACCCAAATCAAGGGCCAAGATGAAGCCTTCAATACAGCCAATCAAAGTCGGACACGTGTCCATCTTGAGTAGGAAAAATGCAACGGGTAAAAGCTTGCACAGGAAGCTAAACCAGGTTTTTAATATATATATATATATTATTAATAAATTCAAATTTTAAACTATAAAATTTAATTTATTTCATTTTACCTTAATTTAAAAATAGTTCAAATTATTTTTAACAAAAAATATAAGTTGTAACATTAATAACTTAGATCTCATGTCTTATTTCAGGACATAGTTTAGACTATATAGAAACTAATTTCTAACAATTCTCCTCCTGGTTCCTATATGGTCTGACTACTGGATTCACTCTAGTAATCGGGCACAAAACAATTTTGGTTTTGGTCCACCAGCCGCCTCCTGGATCCCAGGAGTCCTGAACTAAGTTAATACACTTTATTAACTTATTCAAGGGTACGGCCTTGGTTCCCATATCTGCCGGATTATCGTTTGTACAAATTTTCTGTAGGTCCACCTTTCTCGACTCTATCTGTTCAGTAACAAAATGTCTCCTGATAGCAAGATGCTTACTCCTATCATGAAAAACAAGGTTCTTACTTAACGCTAGGGCCGACTGGTTATCCGTATATATCGTTGGTACCGCTAGGCCTAAGTTTAATTCATCTAGAAGTCCACTTAGCCATATCGCCTCTTTAATGGCATCCGTTAGTGCCAAGAGCTCGACTTCGGTCGTTGACAATGCTGTCAATGACTGGAGCTTAGATCTCCAACTAACAGCTCTGCCATTTAGAGAGAAGATGTAGGAGCTCGTGGACTTACGCTTGTCAAGGTCTCCACCGAAATCACTATCGGTGTATCCTAAAAGCTTGAAGTCCGTATTTGTTCGTCCAAATGTAAGTCCTAGCTCTGTGGTACCCTTGATATATCTCAAGAGCCACTTAACCCCATTCCAATGCTCTTCTCCTGGGTTCATCATGAATCTAGAGAGCACACTAATGGGAAAGCTAAATCAGGCCTAGTACATGTCATGGCATACATAATGGAACCTATTGTATTAGCATAAGGAACATTAATCATTTCAGCCACTTCCTGTTCGTTTTCTGGACATTGTGTTACTGAAAATTTGTGATGTGCGGCAATGGGAACTCTAACAATTTTAGCATCTTTCATGTTAAGCCTATGAATGACCTTTTCTAAGTATGAGGTTTGGCATAAGTTTATCATATATTTAGTACGATCCCTACTTATTTCCATCCCTAAGATTTTCTTAGCTGGACCTAGGTCTTTCATTTCAAAGTTCTGGTTTAACATGTCTTTCAATTTCTTAATCTCAAATAGATGACGGCTAGCTATCAACATGTCATCCACATAAATCAATAAATATACATCAGAATCAGAATTCAAATTTTTCGCATAGAAACACACATCATGTATTAACCTAGAGAACCCAACTTCAGTCATGAAGTGGTGGAACCGCTTGTACCATTGCCTCAGGGACTGTTTTAGTCCATACAAAGACTTCTTAAGTCTGCATACAAGGCCAGCATTCTAGGGCTTCACAAAGCCCTCGGGCTGAGCCATGTAGATCTCCTTATTGAGCTCCCCATGCAAGAAAGCAGTTGTCACATCTAACTGTTCCAACTCTAGGTCAAACTTGGCTGTCAAAGCCATCAGCACCCTAATGGCGGTGTGTTTTACTACAGGCGAAAATATTTCGTTATAATCCACGCCTTCTCTCTACGTGAAACCTTTAGCTACAAGTCTGGCCTTAAACCTAGGTTTTCCATAAGGTAAACAAGGTTCCTTAATCTTGAATATCCACTTAGATCCCACTAGTTTCTTGCCCGCCGGCTTGGGCACTAGTGACCAAGTCCTATTCTTCACTAAGGAGTCCATTTCAGCCTTCATAGCATCCATCTATTCTGCTGAATACTGGCTGTTAACAGCCTGTTTGTAGCTTAAAGGTTCAGACTCAATATATTCTAATATTGTATTTAGGGCGTAGGCTATGCAGTCCGCATATCCTAACCTCTGTGGGGGTCTCATGTCCCTCCTTGCCCTATCTCTTGACAGTAGATAGTTATCTAGCTCATTTTCAGGTATGGTCTCTATTTTCATCATGGTTTCTGGTTCAGTGCCTTTTCAGCACCACCTACATCTTGAGATTGATCTATTTGGGTTTCTAACATTTGTTCAGGTTCTGCTTTATCTGGTTCTGGTTCTGGTTCTAGTTCAGGTTCAGTTCTTGTCTCACTTTGGTAATTCGATTCAGGTGGGTTCATTTCAAATTCGTAGTGTTCTGGCTCAAACATGCGCTTTTTGGGAGTTAAGTTCTTATCTAAGTAGGGCATTTCATGTTCATTAAACTTCACATCTCTACTTATGATAATTTCAGTTTTGTTCCCATCCTTAACTCCTATTCTGTATCCCTTGACCCCTTCAGGGTAACCGAGAAACACACCTTTGACGGCTCTTGGTCCTAGCTTGCCCTCCGATTGGTGGGTATAGGCTGCACAGCCAAAGACTCTCAATAATGAGTAGTCTGCCGGTTTTCCCGTCCACATTTCTTCTGGTGTTTTTAGGCCAATACCAGATAAGGGCATCCTATTTACTAAATAGCTAGCTGTATTAACAGCCTCCCCCCAAAACTGTTTACCCAGGCCAGATGCGAACAGCATACACCGAACTCTGTCCAATAGGGTTCGGTTCATACGCTCCGCAACACCATTTTGTTGGGGTGTTCCTCTAACAGTATTATGATGTATGATTTCATTTTTTGCACATAACTCATCAAATTCGCTATTTATGTATTCCAACCCATTGTCAGTTCTTAGATATTTCATTTTTCGTCCGGTTATATTTTCTATCTGAGTTTTCCACCTATTAAATGTGGGAAAGCAATCATCCTTATTTTTCAGCAAAAAAGTTCAAACTTTACGTGAGAAATCATCAACAATGGAAAGAAAATATAACGCTCCACCTAAAGTCGACACCCTGGCAGGCCCCCATAAATCCGAATGAACGTAATCTAAAGGCCCATGAGTTATGTGTTTACCTACATTGAACATTAACCTATGATGTTTACCAAAGATACAAGATTCACAAAAACTTAGTTTTGAAATATTATCTCCTCTTAATAGGCCTTGTTTGGCCAACTCTTTCAAACCTCTCTCTGACACATGACCTAACCTCTTAGGCCATAGTTCTGTTGGGTCGTTATTAACTATTGCGTTAGACTCTCCTGACATTATCTTACCCTTTAATACGTATAACCCATTTTTCAACTCACCTTTGAGAACTACCAAGGATCCTTTCATGATCCTCAGTTCTGAGTTTATGGCTCTAAATGACATTCCCTTTAGGTCTAATTGACCTAGGGAAATCAGGTTCCTACGTAGGTCGGGAACATGTCTTACATCCTCAAGTATGTATGTAGTCCCATTAGTTAATTTTATCTTGACAGACCCAACTCCAACTATTTTGCATCCTTGGTTATCTCCTAACAGCACCCTTCCCCCATTAACGGGTTTGTAATTAATAAAATTTGATCTAGTGGTAGTCATATGAAAACTACACCCTGAATCTAACACCCATTCATGTTCCAATGTATGAGACGAAACATTAACATGATCAGAAGTACTACAGTCAAACATAGCACGTTCAGGCAGTTCACAATTGGTATTTGAATCACACAAATCAACCGAAACAGTAAGAACTTCAGCATTTCTAGATTCAAATGAAACCACATTGTCTACTGTTCCTGGTGTTTTGTTCCTATCAGGGCAATTCTTTTCATATGTCCTAATTTATTGCACCCATAACATTTCATTTTTGTCATGTCTCTTCTACCTTTAGACTTAGAACAATACTTACTCTTGGATCTTCTCTCGTTATTATTGGATTGCCTATCATTTGTTCTTCCCCTCATTACTAATCCCTCACCACTGAGTCCATATTTCCCTTCCTTTTTTAATTCTAGAATTTTACTCCTGAGTGCTTGCGTTACTTCATCTAAAGTAATTTTTGTTCTACCATACCTTAGTGTGTCTTTAAAGGCCCTAAGATACTTAGGTAAAGCATACAGTAAGACTATAGCCTGAAGCTAATCCTTAATTCCATCATCTACATTCTTTAGGTCTTGTAAAATTATGTTAAATTCATCTAATGAATCTTCTAGGGGTTTATGCTCTGACATTCTATAAGTGAAGAAATTTTCCATATAAAGTATCCTATTACTTAAGGATTCAGCTTTATAAATTTCTTCTAACTTAGCCCATATCTTAGCTACAGTGGTTTCAGCAGCAACTAAGGGAAGAATATTTTTATCCAAACACATAACAAGAGTATCATACGCTCGCTGTTCCATGTCTACCTTATCCTTCTCAATCAGATGAGAAGGCTGTTTTTCTGGCTCCAGTACCGTGTATCCAACACCCTGGGACATCAGGAGAGCCTTGGTCTGCATCTTCCAAATAGTATAATCGTTCTTCCCGTCAAATTTCTCAATCTCAAACTTAGCAGCCATTTTCCTTTTTAAAACGGTTTTCAAAAAATAGTAACCCAAAAAAAAAATTTCGTTTTCCCCTTTTTTAAAGAAAAACAGTGACCCAAAAAAAAAATTTATTTTCGTTTTTTTTTTTTTGGTTAAAAAAAAGGACTGTTTTAAAACACGTTTTATGCTCAGTTAAAGTATCACGTCCGCCTTTTTCACAAGCCTTAAGGCTCTGATACCACTTGTTGTGATTTGAGGGTTCAAAAAACAGATTTTAATCTTGTTTAAGTTCTCAAAAACACTTCCGTTAATATTGATCTTTGGAGAAAACCGAACCTATTATCAACCTAAGTCCAAAACAGTTTTTTTAACTTTACAAATTTTAGGTTATCTTTATTAAATCCGGTTTTGTCTTCAACATTAACTTAGTTTATAAACAGATCGGTGAAAAGGGTGGTTTTTAAACTGTGGCTCTAAGATTTAAGTTGAGATTACAAACGACGATAGAAGACATAAACAAAATAAAGAGAGTACACACGATTTTAACGTGGTTCGGTCCTAACGGACCTACTCCACGGCCCCCTACCACTAGAGAGATCTATTTTATTAATCGTTACAAACCATATTACAAATTACAAGGCAATTTCCACCAATAACCTAAGCTATTAAATTACAACCCTTCCTAAAACCAATCTTTACAAACCAAACAGTAAAGAAATAGAAAGGAGTAAGAGGTTATACCGACTCCAAGCTAGTGGCCGCGAGTCTCGTGATCCCAAGTCCGACCTTTGTACTAGCCTTCGTGGTTTCCGGCACCTAGCGAGTCTATTTCTTACCGGGGTGGGTTTTGTCACTGAAACCCTCTAAGCAAAACCCAAAAAAAACACCTTGAAAATGGAAAGAGGTGATCGGTTCATTTGGGAGAGAGGAGAGGAGGAGAGAGAAAACGGGTACCTAGAAAAACCCCCAAAAAATGCTGCTGCTGATTTCTCTCTCCTCTAACCCCCTTTTTAAAGCAAGAAAATGAATCATGTGTAAGCAATCTGGGCCTTTGGTTTTGCCACCCAAATCAACGGCCAAGATGAAGCCTTCAATACAGCCAATCAGAATCGGACACGTGTCCATCTTGAGCAGGAAAAATGCAACGGGTAAAAGCTTGCACAGGAAGCTGAACCAAGTTTTTAATATATATATATATATATATATATATATATATATATATATATATATATATATATATATATATATATATATTATTAATAAATTCAAATTTTAAACTATAAAATTTATTTTACTTTATTTTACCTTAATTTAAAAACAGTTCAAATTATTTTTAATAAAAAATATAAGTTGTAACATTAATAACTTAGATCTCATGTCTTATTTTGGGACATAGTTTAGACTATATAAGAACCAATTTCTAACACATACTTTATAATATCTAAGTTGGGCATAGCCTCGATTGAGGACAATTGAGGGAGCAGTGCTTGAGATGGTTTGGACACGTTAGGAGGAGACCGACCACATCTCCAGTCAGGAGATGTGAACATCTACATACGACGCTAGGAAAAAGAGGGAGAAGTAGGCCTACGAAGAGTAGGACGGAGACGATCTGACATGACCTGACCCACCTAAACCTAAGCGAGGAGATGGCCTTGGATAGAGCTCGTTGGAGAGGGAGCATAGGGGTAACCGATATAGTGGCCTAGATTAATGCTGCGTATTGCTACTAGCATAGGGTTTATAATGCGGGTTTACCCCATGTGGTGTGCTAATGTGCTTATGTGCGTATGCGTATGTGTGTATGGATGTGGTCTATCTGCCTTATTATGTGCCGTGGATGTATTTTTGACATGACCTAACTCTTTTCAGAATACATTGCTTTCAGGATGGTAAGATCTTCAAGTTGAGAGTCTTTAAAAATGGCCTCTCTTCTACTCAGAAAGGGTAAGGCTGTGTATATACAACCACCCCCCTCCCCCCCAACCCAAAAAAAAGACCTCGCTTTTGTGGGAGCCTATGAGGCATTGGGAATGCTGTTGCTACTGCTGTTGTTGTTGTATACTTTATAATATCTTTTAATTATTTTAAAATTAAATGCCTTCATGCTATGTTAAAAAAATTATTGTGCCAAAATTTAAAGACATGTTTGATAGCATTTCTTGTTACCAATTTTTGATTTTTTTAGAAATAAAAAAAATGAGGTTTAATAATTTTTCCTTTTTTGGTTGTTATTTTAATATTTTCTCTCAATTTATAGAAAATTTTAAAACAAAATGGAAAACAAGGGAAAAAAAATATATAGAATGTAAGTTTTAATTCCTAATAGACTAAAAACTGTCAAAAAGTTAGTGGCAAATGAGTTCTACGGTATTGATATTTAAAAAAAAAAAAAAAAAAGGGCCTAAGGTGGGAGGTGATTCAAGTGAAGTTAAGAGCACAAGATTGTTAAGTGAGGACAGCATAAAGAAAGCACGTTATTAACACTTTAGGACCAGATGTTTATGTAAATAATAAAAAGATTTCTAATTTTTGTAACTATATTTTTAATATTTTATAGTTTTTTATATTAATAAATATGACCCTCTCTAGCACGATGACTTCATATTCAAGATTGATGAAAATACTCCCTTTATGTGGTAGGTTATTTTAAATATCTATTAAAGTGAAGGACATTTACAGTTGGGAATGAGGGTTTGGTATTTTCATAAATATATTGTAGCAGACATTTAAAATGGCCTATTATGTCAGCTTTTTACCCATAATATGATATCGTTACGTTAGACAAGAGGGTCGTTTTTATTAATATAAAAAAATCTAAGGTAATAAAATAATAAATCAAAAAAATTAAAGACTTTTATATTATTTTTATAAATATTGAAGTACTAAAATATAATTAATGCAGCAAAAGATGTCGCATATTCATTTGAAGTGCCCTTCTTGCGTGGCTTGTCCGTCCCGTAATAGAAGCTGAGCACCCACTACTGCTAAGGCCCTATATTTAAGTGTAAAAAAAAATTATATGCAATTACGTTATGTATTAGTATTTTTTTATATATATAATTAATTTATGTATTAGTATTATTACACACTATTATGGACTTATGAAAAATAATATTAAAAATATGATTATTAATAAATTAATATCTTTTATTAGGTGTATTAAATACAAAAAATTAGTATTCAAATTAGCTGGATTTTTTTTTCTTAGGTCTATAAATTTTTGTATCACATGAAGAGATCACTTATAACTTTAGTTAGTTATTCTTGTTATTATCATAACAATGATGCAACATGTGGTGATAATGAATAAAAATTCTTATAATGTTGTTCTATGTTATATATTATTGTCCTAATAATAACTTTAATATTATATTAAATGCTAAATTTAATTTCAAAATAAGGCTTTAATTAAGTTTTTTAAAAATATATTTTAGTTACTTAATACAATATTTTTATATTTATAAAAATTGAATATTTAGGAAATGTTTTAAAATATGTTTTGAAATATATAAAATATGTATTTAATTATAAAAACATTTTTCATATTTAAAATATAAAGCAACATTCCTAATGCCCCATGGGCTCCTGCCTAAGTAGGGTTTGAGGGGGGTGAATGTATGTAATCTTCCCCCTTTAGGATGCTACCCTGAAGAGAAGCTGCTTTCGAAAATTTTTAACCTGTGGGGTGCAACACGATAACTTCTCAGGAGGTCACCCATCTTGGTATTATTTCAAGAGGAAGAGGAATCTAGTGGTAGCTCTCTCGTCCAAGCATACTTAAATTTTAAAATATTTTTAAAATATATAATTTTTTCCTAAAATATTTGAAGTACCTTTTTCAGTATTTTTAAAAATATTTCAAATAATTCAACATTTGTAAAGTATTTTTATTAAACTTTTAAAATATGTTTAAATTTTGTAAATTTTCTAAACAAAAACAACTTTGATCCTCAACTAAATTCTTTTTAGGTGTTTTTTAAATGCCTTGTCTACATAAACCAACGAAACTCTAACATAATTGTAAGGAGGGTACACAAAACAAGGTTATTGAACTTCAGGGTATCTCAGTGACATTTCAAAATTTCATAATACCTAAAAATATATTAGCTAATTTCATGGTATTGAATCACATGTTATCTAAATTATTATACAAGGAGTTGACATGATCGGTTCAATCTAATGCTAAGACCTAATCTCGCTTCGTGTCCAATGTTAGAAAATAATACAAGCCAAGATGGTTTGAAAAATTATGGACCTACATGGTGTTTGTCCCACATAGGAAAAGGAGTTGAGGATTTTTCATTTTATATATGGGAGTGCTTTTAAACACTTTGAATTAAAGTAAGAGAGAGAGAATGGTGGGAACCATGCAGGAGCACATCGTGTCACCTTGGCTCGGGTGCCCCATTTTCTGACTATTTTAACCTTTTGCATTTGGCAAAATAGATTCATGAACATAATAATTGCAAAACTTTCCAAGAACACTATTGTGACCTACCTTGTGCTCCTTCCAAGGCCTACTGTAGTTGATTTTTCCACGATCACGTCCATTGGAGGTGATTGTTGAGAGCAAAGCACCTCTTCGCCACAATCAACTTCTTCACTATATAAATCCCTAAAAGAATAAGTTCTGAGCATCCAAAAATCTTACAACAATTCTATCTTTTCTATTCTCTCCTCTCTCTCTCTCTCTCTCTCTCTCTTATATAAAACTTCTCTTAAGCAAAGTTCTTAGGTATTCCTACTCGGCAATTAACAAGTACACTTTAAGGGTTGGATCAGGATAATCTTAGAGGATGGCCGTCAATAATACTGTGTGTAAGGCGCAATCGTCTTTTAGGATAGTGGCTCTTTCCACAGCGTGGTATCTCAGTTTTGTAAGATCTTTTAGTTTAATTGCTTTGTTTGCGGTGTTTAAATATCCAACCTATATTTTCAATAGTCTGAAAGACAATTTTTATATATTTAAATATGGCAACCAAATCACCTCTTCCCGACATGTCTAACGTTGAACCCTTAAATCAACGTTCCAAAACCCTAGTTTGACCTATCTTGCTCCTCTGCAGCCTTTAGTACCCCCTAAGCCCTAGTTTCGTTGCATATTGTTTTACGATCTCATACTTTATGGCTTATTGTATGAATTTTGGTTATTTAGTTTAATTCATGTCGATGAAGATAGAATTGAAGGCTAGTTTCTCAGAAACATTCGCAGTGGCTTCCTAAGAGCTTTCGCCTTTCGCCGGGCTTGAGAGCTTCTGTTGTTTTCTTTATCATTCCTTGGATATCTGAGACTTTCATCTTCATTGCTCTAGTGTTCTTTTTGTTTTGTAATTCATATATACGCCGAAAATTTACATCTTCACTATCTTGAAATCCTTCTGCTTCGTTATTTTATATGGTGTTCATATTTTGAGTTATGTTTTTAAGTTTGTTTAAATTGGTCCCTTGTTGTGGTGACTTTATTCCAGTTAGTTTCTCATCTGCTTTGTTTGAAGTAGTCATTAAATAAAACATTGCTGGTCATTTTGGTGGACTAATTTTGAATAAAGTTACAAAGACTTGGGGTGAATTTGAACAAATTCGAAAAGATAAGGCACTAAAGGTGAAACAACTCTCTTAAATTTTGCTATAATCAGTGAATGGTTTGTTACTCGTAATCTGTTTTTCTTTTGATTATCCTGTCAAATTTTCTCTTATATTCAAAGTTAACGCATTTTGTGATTTTTGGTATTTCTTGGCTACGTGACGGGTATTTCTCAGTAATCCATTTACTTAATTGGGGCAAGCCAATTCTCAATGCTTGTAAATCCCACAAGTAAAACGTCACAAATCAAACATATTGACGTTGATGGTTCTTTGCTTGTGTTGTGAAGTTCCTCCGTCAGTAGGCAATCCCATATCCTGTCGCCTTGTGGAGCGGCGTCGCTGCCATTACCACTTTGGACAGGCCATGAGATGCACATCCTCTTTTTAGCCATTATTCTTATAAATGTATGTTTTTCTATTAACATGAGAACTTTATTTCTGCTTGTTGGTAAATGTATTTAAGCACGAGTTAAATTCTTTGTTTACTGAGGCTGCGTTTAGATCTTGTTGGTTATAAGGCTCGCATTTGGCCGGAAGAGAAGATATTTTTATGTCATTTTTATAATTTCAATAAAAATATAAAAATCTATTTTATAATTAAGTAGGGAAAAAAATGTAAAACGAGGTTTATTTCACAACTTATTTACTTGAGTTATGTTTTTTAAAACTATTAATATTAAATCAATACCACTATTATCTAGTTTTTCTTGTCATCACTATTCTCACCTGTTGCCACCCTTTTTACCCCTCATATACTTATTTACTATTATTAACTGATATATTATTAAATTACTTTTTTTAGTAATTATAATGGGTATGTTTATTTTTTAAACGTGAAAAAAGATTTTTCGGCACCATATTACTGAACACTTTACTATAATAAGCTACAAGTTTTAAATGGATAGATTATATTAAAACAGATAAGCTGAATCAAATGTACTGAGTTTAGAATATGTAAATTGATTAAAATTTGTGCTTGTCAACCTGTTATGGGGCGCATCACGGCACAACTCAGTGATGACAAAAAAGAAGGCTTGTTTCTCAAAACATTCGCAGTGGCCGCCTAAGAGCTTTCGCCTTTCGCCGGGTTTGAGAGCTTGTGCTACTTCTATCCTTCCTTGGATGTCTGAGCGTTCCCTCTGGTTGTGTCCCTTTCAATGTTTTTAAAATATTTTTTTTATTAAAATATCTAACAGGTACATTGAACTAAAACCTTTGGGTTTGTAAAGGTGCTCTTTTAATTTTGTGGCACTCACAAAGACGAAACTCTGATGACAAAAAACAAGGCTTGTTTCTCAGAAACATTCGCAGTGGCTGCCTAAGAGCTTTCGCCTTTTGCCGGGCTTGAGAGCTTGTGCTGCTTCTATTCATCCTTGGATGTCTGAGAGTAGCCTCCACGATTGTGTCCCTTTGAATCTCTTTATATCAATCATTATAAAATAATTCGATTCTTTGAATTTTTTTTGTGTTACTACATGTTCATTGCAGCTTTGACAGTTATGCATTTACTCTTGGTATTTTTTCCTGCATAGCCTGTTCTCGCCTTTCTTGTGTAGGTATGAGCCTGAATTGATGGTTGGTTTGCTTAAAATTAGAACAAGAAAAACCACAAAAGATGCAACTGAGAGTTACAAACCTCAAATCGGAGGAGAAGCAGAGTAGGAAACGGCGGTGATGTGAGAATAAAGGAGTGTGGATGGGGTTATTTATAGGCGGCGGGGTGGGGTTTAAAACTAGGGTTTTGGTGCGGCGCCAAAGATCTAGAAAATTCTGTAGATCTAACGGATTGATTTCCCCTTTTTTGCTTTCCTAATTCCGGAATATGTAAAAAGATTTTTGTTACTAACGTTATAAAATTTGTTATTACTAGGTATAATGTTGAGTCATAAAATTAATTTTAAAACTCCAATCATTTTATGGCAATAAGTTGATCTAAAATAAATGGGTTTTGAGTCAAGTTAGATTTAGATAGCATAAAATCTAGTTCAAATTCAATGCTAAATTATGTTTTAATTAGAATACAATTTTTAATTATGAAATTTTGAGTACTTAACACATCAAACTTAATTCCAATAGTTTTTTTTTTTATCAGAATAATATTCATGAAGACCCTTATACAGTTGTTCAAAATCAAAACGATCTTCGAACTTTTAATTTCATTAAACCCACTTCTCTAAACCATTGTTTAAAATTAATATGAGCACTCCAAATTCTAATTTCATCAATTGTTGGTAAAAATCAATTTAACCCCTCAACTTCTAAATTATATTAAACACACCTTCTAACGATTAAAAAAATTAGTTTAGATATCCTGACTTATGGTAATCTTCTATATATTATTACACAATACCCCCACCCCAAAACCCTCCAAACACCACCCCCCCCCCCCCCCCCCCCCCCCAAAAAAAATAATTTCAAAGGGGCGTCATCAAAAACGTCCAAACTTCAATTCAATTAATTCTAGGTAAACGAGCATCCTATGTTGATTAGGGACGGTATAAATGTCGTAGAATTCTATGACCTTTGATTGAATCATAATTTCAATAGAAATGACACCATCTTGAAAATTCTTTTAAACGACATATTTAAGCTTCTACCAAATTGATTGGCTTGATCAGGTTTTGTAAAATTAAGCTGAAATAGAAATCCATAATCCAAAAGTTTTTTGGGCGGTGAGAACAATTTCTTGACCTTCATGAATAATGGTCAATGGGTCATAGATTTTCATGTCAATGCAAACTCGCACAATTGAATAGGTGAGATGGCAAGGGCAATTGCCCTATTGTTTGGTCTGTTAGGGTAGTTTTGAGTTTGTTTGCAATATGTTGAAAAATGGTAGTACGTAAATGATATGCATGATTTTTACACATTTTATTTTTCCTTTTTGTCATATATTCGACTTCTACATGTGTGTTCGGTTGTTGTTTAGGTATATTTTCAAGAGGAACACATCAAAGCAGACGGAAGAAGAATTATGGCAAAATCGAGCGTGATTGAGGCATTTTTGAAGACTGATTGGAGGAACCCAACCATTTGTGCTGATGAAAGAACCATTAGATCATAATTTGGTGAACTGAGTACATTCCATAGCACTTCAGGGCTTAATTAAGAAAAGGGGCCCAAAGAACCAATGGTTCAACAGCTGCCTGTTAGGAAAACTAACCGAAAGCTTGCCGATCGATCGGCCAAAAGTACCGATCAATCGGGAGTTTTTGCATCTGATCGATCGGGCATTGTTCCCGATCGATCGGGAATGTTCCGTACGGAACCCTAAAATCTTTTGGCGCCTATAAATAAAGAAGGGAAAGTAAGCCTTTTGGGATCCTTTTTTCGGCCACACGTCCTTCCCTTTCTCTAAAACCCGGAGCCGCTACAGAATTTTATAATGTTAGTAACAAAAATCTTTTTACATATTCCGGAATTAGGAAAGCAAAAAAGGGGAAATCAATCCGTTAGATCTACAGAATTTTCTAGATCTTTTGCGCTGCACCAAAACCCTAGTTTTAAACCCCACCCCGCCGCCTATAAATAACCCCATCCACACTCCTTTATTCTCACATCACTGCCGTTTCCAACTCTGCTTCTCCTCCGATTTGAGGTTTGTAACCCTCAGTTGCATGTTTTGTGGTTTTTCTTGTTCTAATTTAAGCATATTCACCTGATTGCTTAATTTGATGACCGAAAACGGATTTGAATGATATCAACGTTCCAAAACCCTAGTTTGACTTATCTTGCTCCTCTGCAGCCTTTAGTACCCCCTAAGCCCTAGTTTTGTTGCATATTGTTTTACGATCTCATACTTTATGGCTTATTGTATGAATTTTGGTTATTTAGTTTAATTCATGTCGATGAAGATAGAATTGAAGGCTAGTTTCTCAGAAACATTCGCAGTGGCCACCTAAGAGCTTTCGCCTTTCGCCAGGCTTGAGAGCTTCTACTGTTTTCTTTGTCCTTCCTTGGATATCTGAGACTTTCATCTTCATTGCATTAGTGTTCTTTTTGTTTTGTAATTCATATATACGCCGAAAATTTACATCTTCACGATCTTGAAATCCTTCTGCTTCGTTATTTTATATGGTGTTTATATTTCGAGTTATGTTTTTAAGTTTGTTTAAATTGGTCCCTTGTTCTGGTGACTTTATTCCAATTAGTTTCTCATCTGCTTTGTTTGAAATAGTCATTAAATAAAACATTGCTGGTCATTTTGGTGGACTAATTTTGAATAAAGTTACAAAGACTTGGGGTGAATTTGAACAAATTCGAAAAGATAAGGGACTAAAGGTCAAACAAGTCTCTTAAATTTCCCTATAGTCAGTGAATGGTTTGTTACTCGTAATCTATTTTTCTTTTGATTATCCTGTCAAATTTTCTCTTATATTCAAAGTTAACGCATTTTGTGATTTTTGGTATTTCTTGGCTACGTGACGGGGATTTCTCCGTAATCCCTTTACTTAATTGGGGCAAGCCAATTCTCAATGCTTGTAAATCCCACAAGTAAAACATCACAAATCAAACATATTGACGCTGATGGTTCTTTGCTTGTGTTGTGAAGTTCCTCCGTCAGTAGGCAATCTCATATCCTGTCGCCTTGTGGAGCGGCGTCGCTGCCATTACCACTTTGGACGGGCCATGAGATGCACATCCTCTTTTTAGCAATTATTCTTATAAATATATGTTTTTCTATTAACATGGGAACTTTGTTTCTGCTTGTTGGTAAATGTATTTTAACCACGAGTTAAATTCTTTGTTTACTGAGGCCGTGTTTAGATATTGTTGGTTATAAGGCTTGCATTTGGCTGGAAGATAGGATATTTTTTTGTCTTTTTTTTTATAATTTTAATAAAAATATAAAAATCTATTTTATAATTAAGTAGGAAAAAAAATGTAAAACGAGGTTTATTTCACAACTTATTTACTTGAGATATGTTTTTTAAAACTATTAATATTAAATCATTACCTCCATTATCTAGTTTTTCTTATCATCACTATTCTCACCTGTTGCCACCCTTTTTACCCCTCATATACTTATTTACTATTATTAATTGATATATTATTAAATTACTTTTTTTAGTAATTGTAATGGGTATGTTTATTTTTTAAACGTAAAAAAAGATTTTTCTGCACCATATTACTGAACACTTTACTATAATAAGCTACAAGTTTTAAATGGATAGATTATATTAAAATAGATAAGCTGAATCAAATGTACCGAGTTTAGAATATGTAAATTGATTAAAATATGTGCTTGTCAAGCTGTTATGGGGCGCATCACGGCACAACTCAGTGATGACAAAAAAAGAAGGCTTGTTTCTCAAAACATTCGCAGTGGCCGCCTGAGAGCTTTCGCCTTTCGCCGGGCTTGAGAGCTTGTGCTGCTTCTATCCTTCCTTGGATGTCTGAGAGTTCCCTCTGGTTGTGTCCCTTTCAATGTTTTTTAAATATTTTTTTATTAAAATATCCAACAGGTACATTGAACTAAAACCTTTGGGTTTGTCAAGGTGCTCTTTTAATGTTGTGGCGCTCACAAAGACGAAACTCTGATGACAAAAAACAAGGCTTGTTTCTCAGAAACATTAGCAGTGGCTGCCTAAGAGCTTTCGCCTTTCGCTGGGCTTGAGAGCTTGTGCTGCTTCTATTCTTCCTTGGATGTCTGAGAGTAGCCTTTGTAGTTTGTCCTTTTAATGTTCTTATATTTCTCATTGTAAAATGATTTGTTTTGTTTAATGTATGAAGTAGAAAAGTGGACTATTCTTGGTGTTAGAGAGATGTATAATTCCCTTGTTTGGAATTTTATCCATCATGGCCAATTCATTTGGGCGATTATTGGTTCCCTGATCAATGCAAGGGGGAAGATCATTCTTTGCAATCTTTAAATGTCAGCCATGCTATGTCACAAGAATTTTCATCAGTGTAAATGCATGCTTTTTTCGTGACTCAGTGTTGATTGTGCAGTTAAGCGTGTTGATCTTTGTGCTTACAAAATTGTGGGTTCTTAGGTGGTGAAGCTCGGGTTGTCAAAGCAATTGTTTTGGCCTGGGAAACAAGCTCTTATGTTGTGCTGTTTATTTTGTAATGTTAAAGCTTGTGGGATTTTGCTTTAGTATTTTTTTTTTTTTTTTTTAACAAGGATAGCAACTAAGGTATTAGGAGATATATGGAGTTATTTTTAGAGAAATGGCACAACTTAAAAAAAAAAATTTAACATTTTGGCATAGTTTAAAAAAAATTGACAAAATGGCACATTTTACTGTTTATCGACTCGTTGCACGCTGTCTGAAATGGATTACAAGGCTATGATACGGCAACGTTACTTGGACTTGGGAAGACGGGTCGGGTACGGGTGTGGATCCGAGGGTCGGACACTTGAATTATAAAATTCTAAGATACGGGGATCCGGTCAACTAGTTTCCTGACTTTTTTATTGGATACGGGTATGACTCGGCAAAAGAGTCCAACTTAAATCTTGGACACAAATATTAATGCCACATTTTTTTAAGTAAAATATTATAATTTTAATTCAAGATTAAGAAAGTGCATGGAAAAATTTATATGTTACAAAATAAAATTAAATCAACGGCATAAATGAATTCTGTTAAAATTTAGTTCCTATATAATCTAAACTATATCCCAGAACAAGGCTTAAGATCTAAGTTATTAATGTTACAGTCAGCATTTTGTTAAAAATAATAACGTGCTTTTTTTTTTTTACTTAATTTTAATGGATTTTCAATTAAGTAAGATTAAATAAAATAAAATAATTAAATATTTTTAATTGGATAATTCTGTTTTTTTTTATTTACCATTTGAAAAAAAAAAAAAAAAGAAGAAGATTGTACCCCACCCGGCTGAAGCAAAGTAATTAAAATAATAAAGGTTGGGGCATCTTGGTTTTCAATTGGGCTGGGCCTTTTAGCCCGAGTATTTAAAATCAAATTTTCACACGAAAGCCCAATAAATTTGGGCCCAAATTTAATCGAATTTATTTATATTTGAAACAATCTCTGAAACCCTAGCTATAAATACGAAGCGGTTACATCTTCTTCGTTCAATTTAGGGTTTTACGGAGGCTGAGTTTCAGAGCCTCTCTCTCTCTCTCTCTCTCTCCCCGATCCTTCAATTAGCATTTTCTGTCGTTGATCTGCAGCCATGGTGATTTTTCTCTCTTTGATTTTTGTTCGATTGATTTTTCTCCCCTACCCCACCCCATTGCCATCCCTACCTGCAGGTTTTCATCCTCATTTTTTATTTTTTCAATTTTGTTTTGACCGAGTCAGAGTTGGATCTGACGTATCCCGGGTCGTATCGGGTCGACCCGGGTACGTCAGGTAAAATGAAGGATCCGGGTAACATTGTGATACGGTTGCACGACGTTTGAAATGTTGTGCAATGGTCTTGTGCACCGGAGTGCATTGTTGCACGACATTTCAAGCATTGTTTACATTGTTTATTTACTTTATTTTGGGTATTGCCAGTGGGTTCACATTGGGCTTGGTGAAGGTTTGAAATTGTCTGCTAGCCATGAGTTGTCAATTGAATTAAGATCTTTTGGTTTGTCGAGATGCCCTTTCTTTATAATGCTGCACCTATTGGCACAACTCTGTGATGACAAAAAAGAAGGCTTGTTTCTCAAAACATTCGCAGTGGCCGCCTGAAAGCTTTCGCCTTTCGCCGGGCTTGAGAGCTTGTGCTGCTTCTATCCTTCCTTGGATATCTGAGAGTAGCCTCCACGATTGTGTCCCTTTGAATCTCTTTATATCAATCATTATAAAATAATTCGATTCTTTGAATTTTTCTGTGTTACTACATGTTCATTGCGGCTTTGACAGTTATGCATTTACTCTTGGTATTTTTTGTTGCATAGCCTGTTCTCGCCTTTCTTGTGTAGGTATGAGGCTGAATTGGTGGTTGGTTTGGTTTGGTTTGGTTTAGTTTATCACTAGTGTGTGGTACGCATGAGTTCAGTGCCTGATGTTGAATGTCAATTCATTTTAGGCAGTTCATCAGGCAACCCCGACGTATGCTCTCTTCTCTAACATACGCTCTCTTTCTCTCTCTTCTCTGACATACGAAAGTCCCCCAACAACCCCCCCCCCCCCCCCCCGACGCACGCAACCTCCTCACCCCCCCCCCCCCCCCCGGGGCTAGCAAACCAGGCCGGTCACCTTGACGACCCCCCTCGGCGGGACCCGACTTCCGCTGACCACCACCACCTGCGCCACCACCCATCCTCCTCTTTCTCCCTCGCTGTATCTCTCTCTCTCTCTAAGCCACCTCCCCCACAAAAAAAAAAAAAAAAATTTCTCCTCCCACCTGACCACTGGCCCTCTCCATTTCTCCTCCCATCGGCCACCACCATGACGCCAGCACTACCGACCCCATGCACTCCCTTGACCTCTGGATGACACTGCATAACCGTCCCCCAACCCCACCTAACCTCCCCCTCACCGGCAACCCCACCGCCCGACCCACCACCTTTTTCGATAAGTGACACCGGAGTGCCGATATAAGACAGGCAAACTCGAAAAAACGAGGCCTGAGGCTAGCCGAAAAATGACCAGACAACAAGAACGAGAAAAGACAAAAGAAAAAGAAAAACAGGACCTCAAGCGAAGCCAAAAGTAATACGGAGAGGCAAAGACCCGACTGAAGACCAATACAGCCAAAACAAACGACGCGAGCGTACCCAGACAAAGAAACTGCAGCCGGCTGACTGGCCTAGGTGGGTAAAACTGGTCAGCATCAGGTTAATACGATGTGTTAATCTCAGGTTAGGGTCCTCGGAAACATTATCTCTTTAGGTTTAACACTCTGAAAGGGGAAGGCTGCATGCATCAACCCCTTCCTCTCCCAGGCACTAGGTTTGTTGTTTGTTATTTGTTTACTTTGTCAGGCAGATTACTGGATTTCTCCTGATCAATGTAAAAGTAGAACATAATCAGTAGGGTGTTTATAAGCGATCCATGCCAGCCTGAATCCTAGAATCAAGCCATGTAAACCCAAAATAATCATGGGATTTGCAATTGCAACAGTCAAATTGCAATTCTATGATCCATATGGAGCCTAAAGTCATAAAATAATCTTTTCCTATTTGTACATTGTGATCATAGTGAGTTCATGGGTGCTGGAGCTTTAGATACCTAGAAAAGTTTGACGATCAAAATTTTTCCTTTATTTTGTTGGTCAAAAATGAAATGTAAAAAGAATTATTGTCTAATTTAATAAGATATTTATTTTCGTATTCTTTAATTTGTGTGATTTTATATGGTGACCTTGATACTATTTGGGTAAGTTATATATTAGTATTTTGAGACTTCTTAAAATAATTTTTTAGTTAACATTTGTTAAATAATTCTTTAGTTTACATGTTTGGATGAAATGATATTTTATTCTAAATGCTGTTAAATTTTTTAAAGGAGTGTATGAAATTATCAAGATATCCTTACAAAAAATATTTTTAACTAAACAGGGAAAAAAGAATAATAAAAAGTTATCCCCTCGCCCATCACCGCTCCAACTTCCATCACCTTTGTATGGGTTGCCAAACGCCTATTTCCGGTTACTGATTCTTTGGCCGCCTCCCACCTTTGGTGATAGTGGCGGCAAGGAGGAGAGAGAAGAGGAAGATGGATATCTTCTTATTTTTCTTTTTTGTAGTGTAATAATATTTTTAGTACAGATATTTTGGTTATTTTAAAATGTTTGTGAAAGGTTTATTTCACCAAAAATGGTACTTTGCAAAGTTTGTGGGGGGAAAAAAATTATTTTATCAAATTTATGTAGTTTATGTTTTTTTTTCATGATTAAGAGGAGAGAAGTTGTTCCATTGGACATTTATTATTTAGGTATTTTTGATTTTGAGGCTTTGAGTTTAAAATTTTAAGGGGGAAAAAATTGGTTTTGGTAGATTTAAAATATTTTCGAAACACATTAATATTTTTTAAATATACTAAATATTTCATTTTTGCATTATATAATGTTTTTTAAGTACATTAAAATTTTTTATATGTTTAAATTTTGAAAATATTATATAATGAAAATCTATTGAGTTTTAACAAATAGATATTCAGTTGATAAAATTTTAAAATGTATTTAAGTGTAAAATCATTAAACTCTCGAGATACAGTTCAAAAAATTATCTAATATATATGGTACATTGTTTCAAGTGAAAGTAAATATAGACTGAGAAAGAGTCCCGAGGTACTTGTTTATTCATGGAAATTTTGGTTATTTGGTTTCATTCATGTCGGTGATGATACAATTCAACTCTAGTTTCTTGAAATTTTCTTTAGTGGTTTACGCATAAAAAGTTACATCTTTGGTATTGGATTTTTTAATAATCCATAGAAAGTCCTTTCTTGGTTATTTTGTTGTGTACTTGTTCTTTATCATTCATTTTGTTCAAATATAGTCTGTCCTTTTTAATATTGTTGAAATTTGTTTCTCATATTTTATTTTGTTCAAATTGATTCTTTGTTTTTGTAATATTGTTTAAATGAGTCTCATCTCCTTGTTTTAATCAAGTTGCAAAAAATAAGAGACTTAAGTTTAACAAATGTAAAAGATAAGTTTAACAAATTTAAAAGAAATCAGGGGCTAATATTGTAGATAGCTTTCCAAATTTCATTATAATAACTAAATGTTTTACTAGTTACTTGAAAAGATAAGATAAAATCTAATTTTCTGTCCTAGCTTTGGCCCTTTTTCTAAAGTTTTTCTCTTATATGCAAAATTCTAGTTTTGATTGGATATGCTTTTTGCTTTTAAAGTTTTGATATTTTGAGATTAGTATGTTTTATTGGTCGTTTTACTGCATTTGCTCCGAGTGATTGTGTTTCTTATAGTATATCGTTTGGATTTTCCCGTTGGTCCAATTTTAGCTTTATTCGGTTTAGTTGATGTTGATGATGATAGAATTGAAGGCTGTTTTCTCAGAAATATTTGCAGTGGCCGTCTAAAAGCTGTTGGCTTCGCCCGACTTGAGAGCTTGTGCTGTTTTTTTGTCCGTCCTTAGATATCTAAGGCTAGGGGTGCAAACTAGCCGAGCCGAGTACTCCCTTGTTCAAACTCGAGTTCGATAAGGCTTATCGAGCTCGAGTTCGAGCCGAGCTCTTATTGAGCACTTCTAACCCTTGTTCGAACTCGGCTCGGCCCGTTAGGCTTATCGAGCCGAGTTGAGCTTGTTATCGAGTCGAGCTGAGCTCATTATCGAGTCCAATCGAGTTTAAAATTGAGCCAAACTTACAATTGAGTCGAGCTCATTAACGAGCCGAGCTTTATAAGTTATTATCGAGCCATTATCGAACTGTTTTTGAACCAATATCAATTGTTATCGAGCTCATAATGAGCCCATAGCGAGCTTGTATTGAGCCCCTTAACGAGCTCTTATCAAGCCCTCATCAAAGTTCGTGAACATTAGCGAGGCGAGCACCCTCCCTTCGAACTCGGCTCGTTAAGCTTATCAAGCTTGCTCAAACTCGACTCGTTAAGCTATCGAGCTCTCCTAATAAACACGAACGAGCCCTAATCAATTTCGAATACGAGTAGTTTATCGAATGTTTTGTTCGTTTACACCCCTATTTGAGGCTTACATCTTCATTACATTATGGTAGTTATTTGAAGAGAGAAGGATGAGTTCGAACGACAACGGAAAGATAAGGGATTAATAGTGTAGGTAAATGTTTTTGTTAGAGTATAAAACTAATCTTGGACCTTCACCCATCAGCTTAAGCTTTTGGGAAAGTTGATTCCTTGACATGGTATCAGAGCCTTGATGATCAAGAGATCAAGAGTTCGAATCTCAACAGCCCCCACTTTCAATATTAAAACAATTAAGCACAAGGTATGAAGTGGGCCTATGCATTGTCCACGCTTCAAGCTCAAACTGGCATTTGCGTGAGGGGGCATGTTAGAGTATAAAACTAATCTTGGACCTTCACTCATCAGCTTAAGCTTTTGGGAAAGTTGGTTCCTTGACAGTTTTGCTAGCTATTTGAAAAGATCTCTCAGTAATTGGATGTATTTTGTGATTTTGGTATTTTTGAGTTATGTGACGGGGATTTCTCCGTAATCCCTTTACTTAATTGGGGCAAGCCAAATCTTAATGCTTGTAAATCCCACAAGTAAAACGTCACAAATCAAGCCAATTGATGTTTGAAGGATCTTTGCCTTTGTTGTGAAGTTCCTCCATCAGTAGGCAATTTCATATCCTGTCGCCTTGTGGAGCGGCGTTGCTGCCATTACCACTTTGGACAGGCCATGAGATGCACATCCATCTTATGTTTTGAATCAAGTTGAAGAATTCAATACGTAGCAACTTGTCAAGAAGGCGAAGTGTTTACTTGAATGGAATATAGAACTTGCCAAAATTTTGGAGACTTAATTCTTGAGTAAGTATTTTCACAATCATGTTTTGTTACTTTCTTGGTAAAAAAACGAGAGGGCAAGCGCTCATTTTCCCTGAATTTAAATTCATGTGTTTCCTGTTAAGTAGACAATCCCATAAGGCTCTGTTTAGCACATGAAATTAGAATCGGATTCTGGAGTTGCAAATCCTATTTCAATTATGGTGGAATTAGAATTTCATTGTTTGGTTCATCAAAGGAATTGGAGGTTAGAATTTATGTAATAATTCGAATCATTGAGGTTATCGGTCAATTGAGTTGGAGTATTGCGAGTTTTAATTCAATTGCAGTTCGATTTCGGTCGGAGCGGTTTACATTGCATTTAAGTTATTATGGTCGGAGAGATTCAATTTGAGTTCCAAGTTATTTGATATTCGGGTCAAATTGGGTCAAGTATTGTGTCAGATCATTTGGAGTTTAAGTTATCTTGGATTTTTAATTAATTGGGTTTGGCGTTTTCTAGATTCAGGATAGTTAAGGTCGTTAAGTTTATTTTGGTCATTTCAAGCTCGAGTTATTTTAGTTTTGGGACAAATGGGTTGTATCAACTTAGGCTGAGTTTGAGATGGGTCGGGTTATTTAGTGTATGGATCATATTAAAATCACTTAGGCCCAACTTGTTTATATCATATTCAAGTGCAGTAGTTTCATTTTCTAGACTTATTTCGAGTTTCGAATCAATTGGTTTGGTTATTTTGGAATTTTAGTTGAGGTGATTTTATTCATTTTAAATTCAAGTCATTTGAGTTGGGTAATTCTATGTTTGGAATAAATTTTAGTTTGTATTTAAGTCTTTAGATTTTGAGTTATTTGGGATTATGTTAATTAAGTAGTGTCATTTTGGGTTTTAAGTTAATGCAGTTAATTTGAAATTGTAATTGATTACTGCCCCCATCCTATGGAATTGAAAATTTTGATTTTATGTTAAAATTCAATTCTATGGAATTGGACATTTAATTCCAGCAGGTGAACTAGATAACAGAATTGAAAATTTAGGCACCAATTTCATTTTCCAATTTGATGCTTCAAACATAGCCTAATTATATTTTGTATGTAGTATTTGCTGGTTATATTAAGTCTATTACATGCGGTAATGATGTATGGATTAAAAAAGTAGTGTTTATTGCGTATGTGACGGGGATTTCTCCATATTCCATTGTCGTGTGGAGCGGCTTTGCTGCCATTATCACTTTGGACAAGCCATGAGACCCACATTGTTTTTTGAAGTTCTAGCAATGCAATTTTATCCACATTTTTTTATTTTTTTGACACTAATTTTATCCACTTTGGTGTATAGATTATTTTGCTAATTATATAAGAGTATGATGAAGCTTGACAATTGACAGCGACATTTTTGTTTTTCTACGGTACTGGCGTTTTCCTTCTTGCTGAAGGTGTAATTTGTATGTCAAATTGGGCAGTGTGTTTCATTTACATGATTTAATGCAGTAGGTTTCTACTGTAGTGCAACCGTGCATTAAGCAGGTTTTTTTTTCCGTACTTGTTTTGGTGTGTGTGAAGATGTTGGACCAAAGTTCTATATTTCATCATATCTTGGTTTTGTTTCTGTATGTCAAGATTTGGGCCTGCTGTTATGCATTCATATCTTTTCATATCATAATTTTGTTTAGGCAGTTGGAAGATGGCAACAAATTAGAGTCTCTGATGTGCTGCTTTTCCATAGCACATACAGCGCTGTATGTTGCCAACAAGGAAATGGAACTAAGATTCTGGCATTACTGTTGTGTATGTGGTTTGTGCATTCAGATGTTCCTTCATCCCAATCGTTTTCTCACACTCTCAAACGCAGTTTGTGTATGTGGTCTGTCATTTTACTTGCAAAATAGTTTCCATCATTTATTTGTTTTATTTTAAGCTGATTTCAGCAAAAACCTTCTTGATAGGCTACTCGGCCCATTCCTGTTTAGACCTTATGTTTGAAATTGCCTCTTAGCTATGAGATTTGACAAGGATGTGGGATGAGCCCCGTTGCGTTAATGATGGGTAGGGTTATATTTGTTTGTTAGTGATATTTGTGAATGGATTAAAATTGGCGCGTTTGTCAAGCTAGTCTTTTATGTTTTGGGGCACACCACGGGACTATTCATTGATGATAACGACACAAGGCTTGTTTCTCAAAATTTTCTCAATTATCCCTGCAAATCTCCACTTCCTCTTGGTGTATACGTTTATGCAGAAGTGAGGCGGTGAGGATGTTTACCCGAGAAGAAATTGAGGAGGTGGGAATATGTTATGTTATATGCATATGTGTATGTAAAGGTCTTTTACATAATTTTTAATTTTTTAGGATATATCCGAATTCGCCATAAAAATCATACCAAAAAAATATCTAATATTTACGAAGGGCTGCTAAGAGTTTTCGCCTTTTGCCAGGCTTGAGAGCTTGTGCTGCTTCTATCCTTCCCTGGATGTTTGAGAGTAGCCTGTGTTTTGTTCCTTTAATGTTCTTTTATTTGTTATATGAAAATGATTTGATTTGTTTAATTTGTCTGAGTTGATTATGTTCATAGGGTTACTATGATTCAAGGACTCTCGCTTAAACAGTGTTTGAGGGGCGGATATATACAGTGTTTTCCCTTCAATTGCTATTTTGAAGAGAGGTTATTTCTGAGTATTCTGAATTTGAGGGGTGCAATACGAGAACATTTCTGGAGGTTATCAATTTTGGTATTACTTTTGTTCAAGTATGCTTAACTTTGGAGTTCAAATAGGATCCGGTGTTTGGGTGTTGGTTTGAGTTTGAAAAAGATCAAGTTATGCTATGGAGCTTCTTTGGATTTGTAGATTGTTTGTGCTTGGGTTTGTACGGAGTAGAAAGGGGGGCTATTTGTTGGGCAATAGATGTATTAAGTTTCACTTTGAGTGTTGGGCAATTCATCAGGGTGATTATTTTGTCGAAGTTCATTCTGTGTAATCTTAGAATGTCAACAAAGTTATGTCACAGAATTTTCCTTGACATAGGAACCCTGCCTTTTTTTGTAACTACTACCTGTTACTTTGTTATAACGTTGAATATGCAGATAAGCATTTTGCTCTTTGTGCTTCTAAAATTGTGGGTTCTTGGGTTGGGTGCCAGAGCTTGTGTTGTCCAAGCAATCGTTTTGGCCTGGGAAACAAGCTCTCTTAGTATGTTATGTTGTCATTTGGTAATGTAAAAGCTTTCGGGACTCAGCTTCAGTTTTTTCCTTTTTTACAAGGATGGTGACCAGGGCATGCGAAGATATATGTAGTAGCATACTATAACCTAGGGTGTAGATTGGTTTGCATAGTTGAGATATTTGAATCTGTCTTGAATTGGGGTTCAAATGCAAATTGGGTTCTAGATTTTTAATTTTGTCATTTGGTTTATTTGTCGAAAATGGAATTATGATTTAACTGGGAGTTGGGTATTATTGAAAATTATATATTTTAATCTCTTGGGGTGAATGTGGAGCATTGTAATTTAACATTAACATTAGGTGTGTGAGATTCAAAATGAACCAATTCAACGGGTTTAAAACTCAAGATGACTTGACATAAACATTTGACTTAATTTTAAGGGTGTTACCCACATTTTAAAATGACACAACGTGAACAATTTGAATTCAAGTTGATAAAGCATAACCTAAGATGACTCAAATTTTACCATGCCTATCAAGTTGATTTACTCAACATAGAAATCTGAAAACTAATCATAATGTTATTTAACCTTGGATTGAAAAAAGGCCTACTGACTTGAAGTTAAGATGGCTTGAGTAAATTTCATAATTGAATTAATAGATCTGCCAGTTATGGAGAATTTCTTTTTGCCATTCCGCCTTATCAAAACTTTAGTTTTGAAATACATAATTGTCAGTGTTGTTTTTTAATACCCTTATCTATGTTTTCTTCTGACCGTCCGTTGGGGGTGCTAGAATTTTCAAAAGCAAATGTGCGCCATCGAGTTTCTTGAGTGATATATATTTTTTTTTAAACACCACAAAGCCCGAAGGCCAAAATTATATTCCACGAACGTCCAAAGAAACAACATCGATCAAGGGAGGAGGGGCAGTGTTCTGCCAATCATGATTACATTTGCCTGAGAAGTGGCCCTTAGCGACAAAATGGGTGACCCTATTATATAATCTAGGACACCATACAAATGACGAAACAGTAAAATGAAGAACAAAGGACAAAATATCGTCGACGATAGCATGGATCTCCCACGGGCATGAGCCTTGAGCAGAAAGAGCATCAATGAGAATTTTGCTATCACATTCGAAGACGATGCGACGCCAACCTTGAGACTGAACGTAACAACAAGCCGCCTTTAAAGCGAGGGCTTCCGCGACAAGAGGGGAAGACGCCTGGAAGGACCCGCACCAACCCTCGACAATCCCACTTGAAGAGTCTCTAGCAACCACAACAGCCGCCGCCATGACATTTTTAGATTTCCAGGCAGCATCGGAGTTGACCTTAACAAACCCGTCCGAAGGCCGAGCCCACTGAACCGGAGTCGAAGGACCAACCGAAACAGATGGAGCCGGGGTCGAGGGAAGGTCAAGAAACTCCATAGATCCTCGCAAAGCATCTTGTGCAATCCTTTGAGGTTCCTTGGATAAGCCTTGAAAAATAAAAGAATTCATGTTCTTCCAAAGTTCCTAACAAAGAAAAACAACAAAACTAAGCCTTTTTTTACATAATAATTAATCGTTACAGAGCTGATCCCACCACCAACGAAAACCCCCAAAACCTTCTCTTTTGAAATGAAAACCGAGCATAGAACCAAACCAAGCCGCTCTCGCTGGGGACAGAAAAATAAAATATGATCAATAGATTCAGGATCCTCCCCACAATGAGTGCAAGCGGAAGGGAGCGCAAGCGGAAGGGCCATAAAATCTTCTTTTTCCAAGATTTTCCAGAGAAGCAAGAGCGTTGTTCTAGGCTTTCCACATGAAGTGATGGATTTTAGGAGTGGTATGTAAGGACCAAATGGTATTAAGAGATCGGGAAGAGGGAGGCGTGGATGTTGAAGGGTTAACCCGAGGAGGATCACCCCCTTTAATGTTCTTGCACCAGAAGTTGTACCCCAAGCGCACCAAGAAGACCCCGGACGAATCAAAGTGCCAAACAAAATGATCCAAGCCTCCCGGCCTCCCAATCGGAATGAGGGAGACACGGTCAGCAGTTGAATGACCGAGCCAACGTGGAATGAGGGGTAGATTACATCTTCAAGCTTTCGGAATCATGAGCTGATCAACCGAGACCAAAGGGCAACCCTCCGGTTGCGGGACCGACACGGTGAAGTCCGGAGATGAAAGGACCCACTTATCATTCCAAATATTAATCGAAGAGCCACTGAGGACGTTCCAATGAGCTCCTTTAAGGAGAAATTCTCATCCCACGACCAAACTTCTCCACCCCTAAGAGGGGTTGCAACCCAATTTAGCCTTGGGAAAGGAGCAGTTGTAATAATAAATCCCTTTGAGGATATGGACCCAAAAAGCATTAGGATCTTGGGCAGCTTTTCACGCTTGGTTGGCGAGCATAGAAATGTTAACCCCTTCCAAGTCTCTGAAACCGATGGCCCCTTAAGCCTTAGGGGTTGAAATTTTATCCCAACTAATCCAACGAATTCCTTTATCTTCCAAAGATCCCCCCTTCCATCAAAAAGGGGCAAAGAGGGCATTGATTTTACGAACAAAAGTGACCGAAATTTGAAGCAACGCATGACGTAAGAAGGAATGGCGGCAAGGACTGATTTGATGAGGATTTCTCTTCCCCCTGAGAAAGCATTTTCGCTTTTCAACCTTGGATCTTGTTGCGAATTCGATCGGAGAGAAAACACAGTGCACTTTTTTTTAGTGGCCCCACATAACTTGGAGGCCCAGATAGCGGTCCTCCTCCCTCATCAGCCGAATTGCCAAAAGGAGCAACAACTCCTCCTTGGTTTGGATAGATGTGTTAGAGGAAAAGAAAACCTGAGATTTCTCGAACTTAACAGATTGACCTGAAGCCTCGCAAAAACAAGAAATGATGTCCTTGGGACTTTCGCCCCCTTTTTTGGAAGCTTCAAAGAAGAGAAGGCAGTCGTCGGCGAATAGGAGGTGAGTGGCAACATGACAGGTCCTTTTAATACGGAGACCCTTCCAAACCCCCCGACGAGAGGCCTTGTTGATAAAAGAAGAGAGACAGTCCATAATCAACAGGAAAAGAAAAGGGGAAAGGGGGTCCCCTTGTCGAAGTCCCCTTTTTAAGGGGATAGGGTTAAGCCTCTTTCCATTAAGAACTGGTGAAGCTTGAACTGACGAGACACATTTCATGACTCAACTGAAAAAATAACCGTGAAAGCCTCTTTTGAGAAGTAATCGTTCCAGAAAGGACCAATCAACCTGATCATAAGCTTTTGAAAGGTCGAGCTTAAGAGCCATAGTAGCCGCATTGCCTTTTCTTCTATTTTTAAGCACGTGGAACACCTCGTGTGCAACAAAGATGTTATCCTGAATTTGTCTTCCTTTAATAAAAGCCGCTTGAACCGGATCAATGGGGCCGTCCATGAGAGGATGGAGTCTATTAGCCAAAATTTTTGAAATAATTTTGTAACTAAAATTGCAAAGACTAATAGGCCGAAATTGATTAAGATTTTTTGGTCAAGGGACTTCAGGAATCATTACAATATTTGTAAAATTAAAAGAAGGGAGAAGGTTCCAACTTTCAAAAAAACCCCGAACCGCCCCCAAAACATCAAGAGAAACATCATCCCAGAAACTCGAATAAAAGATACCTGGGAAGCCATAAGGACCCGGGGCTTTGAGCCCTTCAAGCTGGAAAACAGCCGCTTGAATCTCCTCGTCACTGACTGGGCACAGCAGGCTGTCGTTCATGACGCTGGTGACTATCGGCATGACACTGTCCAGCACCTCTTCGGTGCGTGAGGTGCTGTGATGTTTGTACAAGTCCGCAAAGTGGTTTTGGACCATGGATTCAATCAAAAAAGGATCATCGACTCACTCACCTTCCTTGTTTTTTAGTCTAACAATTGTGTTGGCTTTATTCCTTTGCAAAGCGGAGGCATGAAAAAAACGAGTATTTCTATCCCCGAAAGAAAGCCAATTAATTCTAGCTCGTTGGTGCCAGAATCTTTCTTTAGCTTCCCAAGTGGACTTGAGTTCGGAAATCAATCTCTCTTTTTCCTCTCTGTCTTTTGTCGTCGAAACCGTGCATTGGATGAGGGTGAGTTTTTCCATGGGTTCGTTAATCTTTTTTTTCCTCTCCCCGGTTCGGTCAATGCTCCACTTTTTCAGCTCCTTGCGGCAATGAAGAAGTTTTTTTATTGAAAGTGAACATATGGGTTCCCTCCACTTGAAACCCCCACCCTTTCCTAACCACCCTACCGATATCCTCTTCCAGGAGCCACTTAGATTCAAAATTGAAGTCCCTAGGGGTCTTTGGCTTGTCAGACCCAAGAATAACAATCAAAGGAGAATGATCAGAACCTACCGCAGGCGAGAGAATGACTTGAGCACTTGGACACATTGTTTGCCACTCGTAATTTGCAATTGCTTTATCAATACATTCTTTGATGTTGAACTCATCATCTTGTTTATTTGTCCACGAAAATTGGCATCCATTCAAGGGAAGTTCCATAAGATCACATGAATCCAGAAAATCGTGGATCCATGCAAGCTGTATGTCACAAACCTGGGACCCCGATAGTTTATCCAAAGCTGAAGAAATTGTGTTGAAGTCCCCCGAAACCATAACCGGGAGGCCTGGATAGTTGCAAACAGCAGCGAAATCAGTCCAAAAGCGAGCCCTACGATGTCAGACCGGTTCCCCATACACAAAAAAATGACGCCACTTTCGACCAGTGCTGATTTCCTCAATATTCGCAGTGATGAACCTATTCAATTCAGCTAAAATTGACACCACTACGTCATCTGTCCACCACAGAGCAAGGCCACCCGATAAGCCAACGGGTTCGATCATGTGAGAAGAAACAAAACCCATACTCCTACTTCTATGTCGCATAAAGTTATATTTTTGTTCGATTTCAAAAAGAAAGATAATAGCAGGCCTATACTTTGTAATGTGCTCCCTTAGAGCTTGAATTGTCAAGGATTGGCCCAATCCCCGACAATTCCAACAAAGGATACTCATAGCCCTCGAGGCGATTGTTCTGGGACAACCGCCGCAAACACAATTCGCGTTGTTGATGGAACTTCCTCTTCATGGATTTCTTGGAGGACAAACTCAGTGTGACCAGCCCTTGAATTAGGTCCCTCATTTGAAATTCTGATTCCCTTTGTCACGCATTTGTTCTGTCGTACCATTCTCTTTATTCCTCTCAGATTGGAAGGCCCGGATCTCCCCAAAAGAGTGCTGTGAATTCTTGAACTAGGCGATAAAACCCTTGATACCAGACCTTGTTCCTAAAAAATGTTTCTCAAAACGTCCGAGTTGTCATTAAGGATTGATGGGCAGATTTTCCAATTGCCACGGTCATCTTCCTGAACCATATTCACGGCCATATCCTGCAAAATAACCTTTGCCCTTTTTCCCCTCAGATCACAACCGTGGCCTTCATCAGCTTGTCTCTTCCCTTTCCTGGACTGGACGCTTGCTTTCACCTTATTTAACAGCAAAGGGCTATCCACCCCCCCTGTCTCCTCACAATCAGAATTCTGTAAGGCATTGAGGGTTGTAGCTAACCAACTCCCATCAACAACAGCTTCGGTATTCGCTTCCGGTAGATTAGTTAGGTTGTGCTCAGCACTACTTGATGGTCCCAACTTAATCTTACTGGAAGAAAATTCCTTAGCTCTTAGAGAACTTCCGTAAAGAGCGTTTCTTTTAGGAGAATCAAAAATAGGACAGGTATTCATAACATGGCCAATTCTACCACAGGAATAACAAAAATCACCCAGTCTTTCATATTTAAAATGAACCCATTTCTCATCTTTCCCGGTCCACTTGAGAACGAAGCCAGGTTTAAGCGGTTTTGATAAATCAATTTGAACACGCAATCTGATGAATTTGGACCAAAGGCCGTGCTTATTGTCTTCCATATCAATAGTGATGATTTTATCAAAGAATCTACCAATTTTTGAAGCATTTTCCAATGTCATCATATTAAGAGGAATACCATGAGCTTGCACCCAAAAATCAGTGGTGAGGAAATTAATCTTATCAAAGGAGACATTCCCAGGCCAATCTTTGATGACCATTAGTGGATAATTGATGGACCAGGGGGTGCCTCTAAAGACCCTGTTTCGGTCTTTTTTTTTCGAAAACAAACAAGTAGATATTTGGGTTAAGTTCATGGATTTCAAGGTTACCTTTGATTTGCCAAGCCTTTTCCAGAATAGCACGAATTGGGCCAACCTTGATGATCTTCTCAGCCAAAATCTTGCCCACTAAAGTGCATTCGCTTGGGCTTGGTTAAATCCTTCGTCTTCTCCCAGTTCCAGAGAGTTAAAACCAACGTTGAGGAGGGCTAGTAACCCCCTTCATTTAGGTCGTCTTTTTCCATTGTTATTTGAGGGAAATACCAGATGCTGAGAATCAAAGGTAAAGTCAGGAGAAGGAGAAGAGGAGGAAGGAGATGTGGCCAGAAGTCCCCTGCTCTCTTCTTAAATAAGTGCCGGTGAAAGGACTTCCTTCGTCTGAGCAGATGAAGATATGAAGGCTCCATTGAATTCATTCCGACGCCCCTAATTTCAAATTGAGGAGAAAATCTGCAGCCGAATCTTGGCAGTGAAAGAGCGCACCGTACTGGAATTGAAGAAGGGAGAAAAGAAGTAAAAGAGGTAGTTGAGGGGGAGTAAATGTTAAAGAGAGAGGGAGCCGAAAACTGGCAGCCGTGGTCGGTGCTGCAGTGGAAAAATGGGGGAGGGTATGAAACCCTAGAAAATCGCCACAGGTACACTGGGCGAACTAATTAGTTTCTTAGTGCTCGGACAAAACTAAGCCTTTTTTCCAAAATTTCTTGTGTGATATGGTATTTTCTTATGAGCTTTTTGGACGAAAAGCTTTAGCTACACTTACATATAACTTTGCTAATTGGTACAGAAAATTTAGTATTGTGTATTTGGGTTTTGTATTTGATGGTTGAAAGCATCATGTTTTTACATTTTTATATTTTTTACCCTTTATATTATTTGTTTTTTTGATAATAAAAAGATGATAAAATTACCTCGAGAGCTTGTGCTATTCTTTTTTTTTGGGTCCTTGGAGATTTGAAACTTTTGTCTTCATAAAATTATCAATATCGTTTCATCTAATGTTCTTTTGTTGTGCATCTACTCTCTTGAAATCCTTTGCTTCATTCTTATATGTTGATATTTAATCATAATGAATGAACTTTCTGTTACTTGAAAAGATCATGATCTTATTATACTCTTGATTTGATCTTGTATCCTTTCTTGTTTTTCCTTTAGATCTTTTCTATTGTATTAAAAATTCCAGATTGAATTGAACATGTTTTGTAATTTGCGAAATTTCTTGGGTATGCGGTGGAGTTTGCTCCGTAATCCCTTTATTTAATTGGTGCAAGCCGAATCCAAATGCTTGTAAATTTCACAAGTAAAACATCACAAATCAAGCCTATTGGTGTTGAAGGTGCTTTTCTTGTGGTGTGGAACTCCTCCATCAGTAGGTGATCTCATATCCTGTTGCCTTCGAGAGTAGCGTTGCTGCCATTACCCCTTTGGAGAGGCCATAAGATGCACATCCTCCTCTTACTTCTCATTCCTGCCTTGTGAAATTTATAAGCTTTTGAATTGCGAGTTTTTATCTTTAGATCTTATGGATTTGTATTTAATGGATAGTGGAATTCTTAGTTTACTGAATTTTTTAAATATATAGTTTGAAAAATTAATAGTGGTTATTGTATAGATCACCTATGTGTAGATTGAAAAATTGAAAGATTGGTTATTGCATATGTTATAGGGATCGTTTCGAAATCCTATCAATATAAGTTGTGGCAAGCTTAGGCATATGCTTGTAAATCCCGCAAGTAAAACTTCATAAGCTAAGCTTGTTGGTGCTGAAGGCTCTCCCCGTTGTGTGGAAGTGCCTCCGTTAACTGTGGTCTCATATTCCATCGCCTTGTCGAGCAGCTCTGCTGCCGTACTGTGGACAAGCCATGAGACTCACATTGTTTCATATTTCTAGCTTGTCTTTCGGATCCAAGTTTGTCTATTTTGATTTGTAGCTAGTTGTTCTTTTGGATCTTTAAGCATCCGCACTTGTTTGGGTGCGATTGATGTCTTGTCATGGCCTAGTGTTGTTTTTCAATTTCATGGTTTAGGTTTGTAGCAAGAGTTCTCTGATATGATCTTTTCCACAGCACATACAGTGTTGTACCTTGCCAATAAGGAAACTGTTGTGAATTCGGGCCCTAAATTAGACCCGAACTCAACTCAAAAACAGAATCTTATCCGAGCACCAAGCAACGAAAAACCCACAAACGAAACAATACGGAAATTAAACCAATAACAATGAAAACAACAAAGAACACATGATATACGTGGTTTGGCACCTCAACGAGGTCCCCCTCCACGGGCCTCCATTTTCAGAGGAGTCAAATCCACTATTAGTGTTACAAATACAAATTGAGCATCAAGTTTAAAACGAAAATCATAACAGAGATTAAAGCAAGAAAATGAGAAAGAACAAGACAAAAGCCATAACCGACCAACATGAGCGAAGAACAATGTATTCTTTTGTGCATTCAGATTTTCCAGCACCTCATTCATTTCTTTCAATTAAAGATAAATAAAAGAAGATTCAATTTACTGTTAATTGTTTTATTTTGGAGATAGTTGTACGTTCACTTGCAGCAAAATGTTGCTCGCGGTAAAAGGTTGAAATTGCCTATTTGCCATGAGTAGTCAATTAGGTGTTAGGATGGTTTGGGTTTGGTTGAACCAGAGATATACCACAAGCTGCTGATCCCTTCCCGCCAAGCATCCCGCCCAGTGTTGTCTTGCCAACCATTCTGCCAAACTTGCTCGAGCGAGCGCCTAGCTCCTGATTCTGAATGCTGTTGCATCCCCCCGGCCCCTCTCTCCTGTCACGTCGTTATTCAAATATTTGTAGCTATTTTTCCTTAGACATTTTGCCTATATATAATTGGAGATGATTAGGGTTATGTTAGAAAAGTGTCTCCTTTCCCCAAAAAAATCCTAATCTCATTCTCCCCCTTTTCCTCCTGTAAGCTTCATTAGAGGGCTATATCTTACTTATACATATATAAAAATACATACAATGGGCCAACTTTATTACCTCGTAGCTACAATTGCTTGAGATTACCATTGATTTGCATCAATTGGTATTAGAGCATTCAATCCTTAGCCCCGAATCATCACCAAGCTCATCATCTCAGATCATCTGGTTGGGTTTCTTCCTTCGCCTATCATCAATCATTACCAATGGCTGAGGAACCAGAGCCCAATCCACATCGAGAGAAGTAGAGGAGGACAATGAGCATCGCTTCACAGCTATCGAGCTTAGTCTCACCAGGTTGAGGGAAAGTAATGTGAGATTGACAAAGGTTATTGAGGCTTTGAATCTCCAATGCGTCGACATAGCTCAGCTGATCACCCGCACTCCGCCGAAACCATCTACTGGAACGCTGCTGCCACCTCCACCACATGCTGAGACCCCCATGTCCTAGGTGCCAGCACCTCTTTAAGGTAATTACCAATCCCCTACTCAGTTTACAAAGACAGATTTCCAAAGGTTTAATGGGAAAAGGGTTGATGGATGGTTACAAAGCCGTGAGCGTTATTTTGTGCTTGATGGGACCCTGGATGAATTAAAAGTGGTGTTGGTTAGCGTCGCCATGGAAGATGATGCACAAGAGTGGCATAACTCCTTTGAGAAGTCATGGACATTGGACGTTTTACATCCCATGGGAGGTTTACGCCCCCGTATTCGATCTCGATTTACAGGGGCTGCCAATGACCCAATAACCGAATTGATGCGACTTAGACATACGGGAAGTGTTAGCAAGTTCTTAAGTCAGTTTGAGGCACTCTTCAATAGATGCATGTTAAGTGAGGAGTAGAAGGTTGACGTTCTGTTAGCCAGATTATAAGAAGAAATCTCAAGTCACGTCCTCATGTTTAAGCCCCAATCCTTACATGACACCGTTATCCTTACCAGATAGCAAGAACGGATCTCTGCCTATATGGATTGTATCATAGGCAAAGGCGTCATGAGGAATGCTTCCCTCTTGCCCACACCCAGCCCTAGAAGGGCCATTCTCCCCCACCGAACCCCTTGTCCTCCCTAACGCTTGTTACTGTCACCCGGTAATACGCCAAGGCCTCCACTCCGGGGCCCAGTGAGTATGACTTCGGCTGAACTTGATGACCTCCGTGCCCGTAACTTATGTTTCTACTGCCGTGAACGCTTCATGCCAGGACATCAATACCCTATGTGCCATTGCGCCAGGGTATTTTGGCTTGAAGCCGAAGAGGTGGATTCACCAACTGAGCTAATGGCGCCTCAAAGGGACCCGGACCCGGACCCAGACCCTACCCAAGAACCTCATATTTGCATCCATGCATTGGAAGGAATTGCCCAGTGTCAAACAATGAGGGTGTTGGGGCAATGCCGTAAGCGTTCGCTGAGTATCCTTATAGATAGCAGCATCACGCACAACTTTCTTGAAGCCAACCTAGCCTCTTTGTTGGGATAGCCCGTTGATGACGCTCTTCAGCCAATGGTAACAGTTGCAGACAATAAACAGATATTTTGTGCTCGGGTCTGCTGTGATTTTTCTTGATGTCTATGAGATGCTTTGTTTACATCAGATATGCTCCTTATTTCGTTGCCGGGGTGTGATATGGTCGCCGGTGTTCAGTGGCTGCGAACCCTCGACAAGGTCACTTGGGATTTCTCAAAGCTTTTGATGGAGTTCACTTTTAATGGGCAACGCCATACTCTTCACGGTATCCACTCCCCTCCGTTGAAGACTATTAAGGATAGCAAGCTCTCTTCACTTCTATCCTCGCCGGCTTCATTCTTTGCTCTGTCAGTCACTGCGATACTTGACTCGCCATCCTTGTTTGCGGTCCAGATGGATGCAGCTGACCAGACTGCGCCCCCCCACCTTACAAAAGCTTCTCACAGGTTACGACGATGTCCTTACCACCAAATCAACCTTATCGCCATAACGCATAGCATTTGATCACCGGATTCCTTTAAAGGATGGCAGTAACCCAGTAGACATCAGGCCTTACCGTTACCCACTCTTCCAAAAATATGTCATTGACTCCTTGATCAAGGAGATGCGCTACTACATAATTGCACATAAGCAGCGATTTTTTTTGCAGCGGTTCTGAAACCGTTGCATAAAATTATTTTATGCAGCGGTTTTGCAACGTTTATAAAACCGTTGCATTATATTATATATATACAGCGGTTTATACTGCGGTTTATAAACCGTTGCATTAGGCCCCTTTTATGCAGCGGTTTTAAACCGTTGCATTAGGACCATATTATGCAGCGGTTTTTATAATTTTATGCAGCGGTTTTAAACCGTTGCATTAGGTTCCCTTTTATGCAGCGGTTTTAACTACATTATGCAGCGGTTTTAAAACCGTTGCATTAGGTCTCCATTATGCAGCGGTTTTTAAACCGTTGCATAAGCTTAGTCATAATCACATTGCAAAGGTGAAGAGTTGGCGGGAAGATGATAATGTTTACAAAATTTGGGTAAATCAATAATTTTAAGTGAATTTTTTCTGCCAAAAAATTGTTAATTAAAACAAGGATTTTTTGCATTTTATCACGTAGGTTTTATGTCATCTAGCTTTTAAATACCTATGTTTTTTTTTTTTTTTTGCTCTTAACTACCTAAAAAATTTTTTTGGCCGCAAATGACCACAGGATGGAATATAACGTTAGAAAAAATATAACATTCCATGCAAATTTGAAATATTTTATGATATATAGCTTTTAACTAACTTCTTTGAGTGATATTGAAGAGTTAACATGTAAAAGAGTACACTAAGTGTTTCTCCTAATTTTAGTATTGTTTGCAAATAAACTACCTATATTTTATGGTATATAACTTTTAATCACCTGTATTTTTTAATATATAGCTTTTGATTACTAAAATTGATAATGAACATTATGGAATATTTCAAAATTAGATGGAATATTTTACTTTTTCTAATGTATATTCCATATGGTGGTCATTTGTAAAAAAAAAAAATAAAAAAATAAAAAAATAATAAAAAAATTTACATGGTTAATAGTAAAAAAAAAAAAAAAAAAATTAGGTGATTAAAAATTAGATGACATAAAATCTAGGTAATAAAATACAAAAAAACCCTTAAAAAAAGCCTTAAATACAATAAATGCAATTTGAACCCTAAATTAGAATAATAATTTTTATAAATATAAAGAGTCCCTTTTTTCTATAAATATGAAAAAAATTCTAATTTTTCCTCAAAACATAAAATCATACTTAAAAATAAAATTAAATACTTAATTATTTTATTTTGAGTAGTAAAATGGTCAAAAAGAAGTTATTTGGAGACAAAGTAATAATTTTTTAAGAGTGAGGGGTTTAATGAGTGGTTTTATTTATGAAGGGGGTTTTCTATTTTTAAAGCAAAAGTCGGAAAATTTTTTATAATTTACTGCTTTCTTTTTGCAACTTTTGGGTTTGAGAGAAAATGCGGTTATAGTAAACCGCGTCAAAGCAACTCATTTAAACAAAACAAAACAGGATGTGTTTTGTAAATGAACCGCGTCCTGAAGACGCGGTTTAATTACTAAACCGTGTCTGTAATTAAACCGCGTCTCCAGGACGCGGTTTATTCACAATATATAACCTTCCCGTCCCCTTCCCGCCCATTTACTCATGCGTACGGCTCTCCCCAACCCTCAACGTCTCACTGTCTCTCACGCGTACAAAGACTCTGGTAATCTTCTCTCTCTACTTGTTCTAGGTTTAGGGCTTGATTGTCTCTGTAATTGGTGTTAATTGTTGTATGGATCTGCCTTCGAGCTGACAATTTAGTGTTTAAACTTGCGGAGGAGTAAATCGTAAGTGAAATTTGTGCAATTTCTAAAGAAATGTTAGAAGAAATTGCTGTAAGTTAGGATTTTTGAGGTTGTTGGTAAGTGTTATGATTGCCGAAGTTTAGGTGCAGTTTTGATTTGTTGAAGGTTCAATTACTGCTATTCGAACAATGCATTTGCTCTTGTTTTAGCGATTGGATGATCCAGAAGCAAGTTGAATTGTGTTTGCAGGTCTCCCTCCTCTGCTACTGGCCTCTTTTTCGCGCGCTCCTCTGTCCCCAGCCGTTGCTTAGCTGTATTGTCTCGTCTGCTCCCGTCATCTCTGGTCTGTCCAGTCGTCTCATCGCGTTTTTTGCTCCTCTCCGGTCATCTTGCCGCCTCCTTCTTCTCTGGTTATTGATAGTAAATTTTCGCTCTTTCTCTTCTTTTTGTTTAGTTCATGATGTTCTTGTTCACTTTCTCTTATATTGTGTATAAATTTGTGTTTTTTTAGTGTTTTAGAGCTCTAGATATTCCTTGATTGAAGTTCGAATTTAGAGCCCTAGGTTATTGTTCATGGTCATGTACTTGATTTTGAGTAAACTTCTCTTGTTGGTTGCTTTTCCATTATCTTTCATCATTCTTTCAAGTAATCCAACTTTTTATGGAATTTTCATTTGAAAGTTAAAGCTACATTTATGAAAGAGTTTGGCTTAAACCCTACACTTTCATACATCGATTGTGTTAGGAGATCTTGACATACTAAGTTTCTTATTGGATGGTGATGCTATTGATTGTGATGTTTTTAGGGCGTTAATTGGCAAATTTTGATGATTTTAACATATTCATGACTTCTAGATTGTGCCTGTAAGGTATTTGTTGATTTGCCAATGAATTTCATTATAGAGTGCTTCTTGTATTTGATTCCACTTGGTTTTTTTTTTTTTTTTATCACATTTTACTTCTTTTGGGTGTTTGGAATTCCTTTTTTTTTTTTTTCATTAAATGACATAAGATGTTTTTACCAATTGATTATCTAGTTATTTGATTCATAAAGTGTTTCCCATTAAATGAGTTTATATCATAACATTAGGTACATAAATTGCATATCTAATTTAGGTACATTTAATCTTTTTTTTTTTTTTAAATTGTTTGGAGAGTGTATTTGATGAAATAAAAGGTTGGAGGGTCATATTGATTCTTACCAATTTGGAGGTGTCTTTGATTAACTTAAAAGTCGAGGGGATCACATTGTCTGAGTAGATCTCAACATATTAAGTTTCTTCTTGGCTGGTGATGCTATTGATTTTTATGTTTATATGGTTTAATTGGCATATCTTGATGTCTTTACCTATACAAGTTTTGATGTTACACCATTAAAGCAATTCATACACTGTGTATGATTGATCATACACCAATATCTTGATGTCATTTATGTGTTCCATCTTCTCAAATCATGACATATTACTACTAATGGATATGGAAGAGGGAGATACAAGTTGGATGTAATTTGTATGTGGATTGAATGCTAACCCATTTTCAGATTAAGCTTACTTATTTTGTCCCTTCTTTTTTTTGTCTTAAGTTGTGAGAATGGAAGAGGGAGATAGTTGGATGTATATACCTCGGTGGACTGAGGAATTTGACTTGCGGTTGAATGACTTTCTTACTGAACAATTTGCAACGAAGGCTAAACGCAAAGGCAATAGAAAACAATTACAATGCCCTTGTAATCGTTGTGTGTTTAGATTTTGGGGAACTAGAGAAGAATTGTATGATCATTTAATTGCCGGTGGATTTGTCCCTCATTATGATAATTATTATCATGCGGAGAGGTCTTCATTGAGTGTGGATGACATAAATGATGGTGATGATGAGTCTTCTAGCCATGATAATGTTGAGGGCTTATTACATGACACATTTATACATGTGGCTGATGGTCGTGATTTGTCACACGAGGGCACTGATGAGATGACACAAGACGCTAAGAAATTTTATAGATTATTAGAAGAAGGGAAGATTGAGCTTTTCCCGGGTTGTGAGAACTTTTCTAGATTATCATTTACGATCAGGCTGTATCTTTTCAAGTGTCAACATAGTTTGAGTAATGTGGCATTTGGTGATCTCCTAGAATTGTTGAAGGAATTGCTTCCTAATGCCAAGTTTCCTCAATCATTCAACGAAGCGAGAAATATAGTTAAAGATTTGGGACTTCATTACAACAAGATACATGCATGTCGAAATGATTGTATGCTTTACCGGAAAGAGTATGAAGAGACTACATCTTGTTATGTTTATGGTTCTTCTAGGTGGAAAGAAGAGGAGAAGGCGTTAGGCAAAGAGAATAACCATGAAGCTACAAACCCTCGTAAGATTCCTGCCAAGGTTTTGTGGCATTTCTTTATAAAGCATAGGCTTCAAAGGTTGTATCTCTGTGCGGAAACGGCCGAGATCATGCAATGGCATCACAATGAGCGCATTAAAGATGGAAATTTAAGACATCCGGCGGATGGAAAAGCATGGAAGGACTTCGATTCCTTACATCCAAAATTTGCAGCAGAGCCTCGCAATGTTAGGCTGGGATTGGTGAGTGATGGGTTCAATCCATTTCGAACAATGAGTATTCGCTACAGCACATGGCCAGTGTATCTGCAGCCATTGATTGATGAATTAAAAGATCTATGGAAGGATGGTTTGAAAACTTATGATGCATATGGTAAACAATCCTTCCAAATGCATGCTGCTTTGATGTGGACCATTAACGACTTTCCAGCTTATGCAATGTTGTCCGGGTGGTCTACAAAAGGGTACCTAGCATGCCCTCGTTGCAATTACAACACTTCTTCCGAATGGTTGCCACATAGTAAAAAGGTATGCTTTCAGGGGCATCGGAGGTTTTTGGAGCAAAAAAATCCGTGGAGAAGTGACACAACGACATTTAATGGCAAATTAGAGCATGGAATAGCACCTACTGTGTTGGGAGGAAGTGAAGTTTTAGAGGAAATGTCTACTTTGAATCATGTGTACGGAAAGAAGAATCAAACACCAAAAATGAGTAAAAACAAGAACAAGATAGTGAAAAAAACATAAGAAGGCGAAGCGCTACCATCATCAGAAACAACAAAGTGTAACTAGCCCTTGGAAGAAAAGATCCATTTTCTTTGATTTGCCAGATTGGGAGCACAATTCCATTCGTCACAATCTAGATGTCATGCACATTGAGAAAATATCACCGATAGCATACTTGACACCTTGTTAGGCATTCCTGGAAAGACAAACGATCATCCCATTGCTCGATTTGACCTCCAACAAATGGGGATAAAAAGTGAGCTTCAACCAAAGATTTCGGTAGATGGTCGGCATGTGATGTTCAACCCTGCTTGCTACTCAATGACAACGAAGGAGAAAGACATGTTTTGCTCTGTGCTGAAATATGCAAAATTGCCGTATGGTTATGCATCAAACATAGGACGATGTGTGGAGCTTGATGGTAGGAAGATTTCGGGATATAAGAGTCATGATGCTCATGTAATTATGCAGGATCTGCTTCAGGTTGCAATGAGAAAGTCATTGCGAAAACCCATTGCACTTTCCATCATGAGATTGGCTGCTTTCTTTAGGGGCTTATGCAACAAAGTTATAAAGTCCGAAAATCTTGATCATATGGAGAAAGAGATAAGGGAGATATTATGTGAATTTGAAATATTCTTTTTACCAGTTTTCTTTGATGTAAAGGTGCATTTACCCGTACATTTGGTGAATGAAATACGGCTCCGTGGACCTATTCATTGTCGGTGGATGTTTAGTGCAGAGAGAAAACTCAGCAATTTGAAGTCATATGTACGTAACAAATGTAGGCCAGAAGGCTCCATAGCAGAGGGTTACTTGGCTAATGAATGTTTGATCTTTTGCTCAAGGTACATGAGCAATAGGGCGACGACCAAACTTAACAAGAAATCTGGAGAGTTTGAGATGACATCTAATAATGATGCTTCATCACCTATTTTCCCAAGAGTGGGCCATCCTGTTGGGGGAAAGAAGAGAGGAAAAGGTAAATCAATCATTTTAGACGCTCGTGTTCGTAGTATGGCACACAAATGTGCCTTATTCAATTCTGGCGATGAGTTGGTTGAGAAGTACATCAGGTTAGATAATCTAAACCGATAGTTTCAAAATTTTTCTTATAACCATATGGCCCTTAATTATGTAACATAATTGTAAAATACATTATTTATGCAGTGAGCACTATCAGCTGGTACATAACCAAAAGAATGGAAGATCCAAAACCACCAAATGGAGTCAAGCTCGAGTACACAGTAATGATTTCGAATCATGGTTCAAAGACAGGGTAAATAAGGATATGGTACCAAGCTACATTTGGTATTTAGGTGATGGTCCGAATCGAGTGGCAAAGAGATATAGTGGCTATTTCATCAATGGGTATAGGTTCCATACTACAGAACGTGGTGCAAGATGCAAAACTCAAAATAGTGGAGTCAGCCTCGCTGCTTTGACCTCGAGTTTCGCTAGTTCTAGGGATAGTAAACCTGTTACCGATACGGTAACTTACTATGGAGCAGTACAGGAAATCATTGAAATAGATTATTATGCTCAATTCAGTGTTGTACTATTTCGATGTGACTGGTAACAAGTAGAGAATGATGAACATGGGCTTACTTGTGTTAATTTCAATAAGTTGTGGTCCAGGGATGAACCATATGTTTTAGCATCTCAAGTGCAACAAGTATACTATGTCCAGGACTGTGTTAATGAATTTGTGCACTATGTTATCAAGTATGTTCCAAGAGAGCTCTATGACATTGCTTCAGAGATAGAGACCAATGTCCAAGACCCTTCTGATTTAGATGTACATGATTCCGAAATGCATTCTAGTCATGATGAAGTTAGTTTGGCCAGCGATGATGTTCCTGCAATGGCCATTGAAATGACAAACATATTGGACAGTTCACTTATGAATGATGAGCAAGAGGAGGATGAGGATGATGAAAATGAAGAAGAGGAGGATGAGGAGGAGGATGAAGAAGAGGATGATGAAGAAGATGACTCGGATTATGATAATACAGACTGGGATTACGTATAATGTGTTTAATTATTTATGTATTTTAACCGGTGAGCATTTGTTTTTTGATCTGTTGATTGTTTTTCGCTAGTTTGTCATGTTACTATTTAAATATTTATGTGTTTTTCATTACTTCTACATAGCTACAACGCAACATATTGGTGGACATTTTGCCTTAGTTCTTTTATTTTTAATGACACTAATTATTCTCTTTTTCTTTCATCTTTTTTTCTTTTTTTTTTTTTTATATGTTTCAGGGTATAAAAGATGAAAGGAAAGAAGCACACTTCTAAAAAAAGTACATCACACGGACCAAATTTTTGTACACTTGGGTCCATAGCAACGACATTAAGAAAAAAACAACAACAGAAAAGAGCAAACATTGCGCAACAACAAAGGAACGAGCTTCAACATATTGAGAATAGAGAAGAAGATGACTTCTCAGATGAGGAGTACGTGCGAAATGATGACCTGGGTGATGACGATGGATTTATCGAGAGCGATGAGGATGATGATCGAGAATGCCTTCCTTCACAGGGCCAAGATCCTGTAACAACACAAGATCTGAGGAGGTCCTTACTCAATGATTTCATAACACCATCGGAAAGAAGTAAGAGAGCTAAGTACATACATAGACACCTAGACTCATATGTCTTACTACTACTATATTCTCAGATCACAATCATAACATTGTGTTTGCTCAGGATTAGTCCCATCAGAGAGGCCAGCGGATGCCCTAAACGAACAAGCAAGCAGATCTTCATCACAAACGCGTGTTAGGCCAGAACACACATCCTCACATAGCAGCGATCAAAGCCATCCGGATAATAATGAAGTCGAAGGTAGTACTGATAAAATTTAGGATCAGTTATGTGATAGGCTTTTAAGCGAGTGTTGTTGTACATGACTATATGTATTTTGTAACTTTCTTGGTCTGTGTTCAAATCTTCTACTCCAGTAAAGAAGTACAGAGGGAGGACCATGATGAAGCATGTACACAGTAGAACACTGAAAAATCGTGTACCTATCTTTCTAAATGAGTACAATCAACCAATTGGTCCAGATGACAAAACGTTAGATGAGTTCAGCAGTTTCTTGGGCACCTTAGGGCGGGACCCTACCATTGCACCTCTAAATTTTTTCAATTGGAGAAAAGTGCCGAAGGAGAAGATATGGGAGTATGTAACGGTATGGTTATTTCAAATTACAGTTATATCCTACTTTTATGCTTTCTTTTACTTCTCTAAGATGTTTCATTATGATTGCAGAAGAAGTACATAATCCCCCGCAAGGTAGGAAATGGGTTATGTCGACTGTGAACTCAGCATGGAAGTCTTTTAAATGTGAAGTGAAACAAAATCACTTCAACAAATTTTCAAACAATGCCACTCGTTGGAGAAATCGACCAGCATCCAATCCTAATGATCAATTGAAAGATCTATTTAGATATTGGGGCTTCTCTACTGCCAAGGTGCATGGCATGAATATGTATATTGCATTGCATATGTTATTGTATGTGTTGATAATTATACTCACAGTACGTATAAATTTAGAGAGTTGCCGAAATCAACACTCAGAATCGTAAGAAACAAAACTACATGCACACTGCCGGAAAGAAAAGTTTTACAAGGGTCGCGTGCAGATTGGTAATTCACTTTCTTTTTGATATATATATTCATGTTTATTTCTTACATCTAATTTTTGTAATTGTTTTTGTTTTTAATTTATTGATGTATTCAACTCTTACCCTTTTTACAGACACAAGAACATCCAAACAAACAGAAACCATCGCGGAGTAAATTATTCATTGAGACGTGGAGGAGGAACCCTATGAAAAAGTATAAAGATCCTGTGCAGCCTACAATAGCAAAAATTGTAAGTTTTAAATCAAAATTTTAGTATTCTTTAAATCAAATTTCTGGAGTTCGGTTATTTTTAGATTAATTTTAGAGTGTGGTTATTTTATGATAGAACATCTTTTGTTGTCTAATGAGTTGATATTGTAAGTGATCGAACATCTTTTGTTGTTTCTGAAAACCGTGATCCATTTCCTGCATCAACAATTCCATCTCTTTTTGAAATGTTTCAAAGAATCGTTGCATCCTCAAATCCAACTTCTCAAACTGATTTGCTTCAATTTTGGATCCCAATTCTACATTAACTCCAGAAGTTGATGTTATGTTGCTATTTAGCTACTGCTATGTTGCTGTTGAAGGTGCTGCTATGTTCTGTTGTTGCTGGTCGTTTTGGTGGTTGCTGCTTGGCGGGGTTGTTAGATAATAATGTTGTACTAGTCTTAGCTTAGTTCATTTAGACCTTTCCTTAGCAGCAAGTTGTAATAAAGTGCTGTTAGCACCTGCATTGTAATAACCTGCAGTAAGCATGCTGCAGTGTTGGTACTTGGCGCCATAAGCTAGAGTTAGTTAGAAGATATTTTGGTAGTTAGTTAGATATTTTTAGTTGAATTAGGTATTTTCCTATTAAGAGTCGGTTAGTTCGTTATGTCTAGGTTCAATATTTTAGCTTGCATTAGTTATGTCTAGGAGAAAGAGATGTAAAATAAGAAAAGAAGGGAAATTTCTCAAAGAGATAGTTGTAATGTTCATTGAATGATCATCCATTACACACTAGCATCCCTTTTATATTTCAACTAATAACAATGCAATGCCTTTTAACTGCCTTAACCGACTTGAACTAGCCTTGGCGCCAAAATATCTAAGTAAGCATATCAACCTACTTGCACAATTCAAGCTTATACTAAGGACTTACTACTTATTACATCAATATTATTCTAATTACAATCTTTCATAAGCCCCATCTATAGGAATCATGATAGCTGCATAAGTATGTTGGTTAGTTGACGTTGTCTTGGTGCATTAAACTTGAGTAACCGCCATTAGCTTAGGACTAGTATAAGTACTTGAGTCTTGCATTGTAATTCATATATGATGAATGATGAATGAAGTCTAAATTGAGATTCAATTGATTGCACTTGACTAAATTGAGGTTCTAAGCAAATTTGAGAGATAAGATTATGTACATCTCACTCTTATCAGACACTACTTTGATAGGAGCTCGTTGAGTCATTGGGTTTGTTGTTTTCACTGCTATTGTACTGTAAGAGATTTTCTTCAATGAAAATGGCAGTTAAAACTCTAATTTTCTTTTACTATTCGCATTGAATTTGCTTTATTGTATTGAGTTACTTATATGTCATGGATTATTGACTTTTTCTAGAAAGGTGATGCGAAAGTTATGTTAGGTATTTTGAAATGGGTTGCTCAAATTATGAGTTGATGATGTTCTCTTATTGTATATTATTGCATATTATGGCATATGTTAAGAGGAGATATGTATATCTTATATATATGCATATATATAAATATTTGTGAGTATCACTCTAAAACAATGTGATATGTAGATTAGTTAGTTAATTAAAATATTTGATGAACCACCTACTTGTGGGGTTGGTTACATATTAATATTATTAGAATACTTAATTAAAATTTGGACCATTTCTTGATACCTGATTATCACCCTTGAACTCTAGTGCATTTATGGATAAGGAAATTTTTAGAGTGAGGGGATTCTTTTAAGTGATTTAAGTGAAAAATATAAGATACATTTAAGTACTATAAATTACATAGAGTTATTAACTTTATTGGTCTTAAATTTTTCTAAATTCATTTAATTGATTTAATATTGAGTTGGTTTATGGCATGACATTATAAATAAGGTATAACTTTTTACTTCATTTCTTTGATGTAGAAAGAAGTTGAGGAACATCAATCCAAGATTAATTCTGAGGGAGGATCAAATAGCGAAAGTACAGATGCATTTGATGAAGTAATGGGTGATGAGCATTCGGGTCGTATCCGTCTATTTGGGAGGGGTGTTACCCAGAGAGATCTTAAAGAGAAGGTTCAAGTGGGTGGAGTTCAAGTTCCAACATAGGTTATGGAGTCCATAAAGGCTGACATTAAAGCTGAACTGACGAAAGAAGTTATGTAGGAACTGATCTCTAGACTTGCCTTAGTAATCCCAAGTTTAAGCAATCTTGATCCCCATGTACTTCAAACCTTGGTAGGAGGATCACCTAGAAATGGTCATAGTACTACTCGAAATGTTGCTTCTTCATCAGGTGCTACAAATGAGGTATATTAGTGCTTTAGTTCTATTTTTAACTCAAAAATTATCATATATCTCAATGATTCTTCATGTAAAACTAAAGAAATCATTTGTTCCTACATCTCTTTTGTTGTATAAGACTCTAATACTGCTATGTCATGACCCGAGGTGGGCTAGGGTTATGACTTAGAAAGAAAGAGGGTTTGGAAGAGGGAGAATTGAGAAAGAGATGAGATAGAGATGAGAATTCGAGGGAGAAGTAGAGAGAATAGAGGGACAGTAAGAGAATTGAAGTATTGATATTATCATTGAATGATCTCCAAAGTACAATTACAACTCTTTATATGAAGTAAAACATATAACTATCAATGTAACAACTCAACTAAACAAGAATATCTATCTCAACAACTATAACAACCTCATGTATCTAATTACAACTACTTCCAACTAAATCTTATCACTTCAGTTCATGACATGCTACTTATGCTCATTTTATATGCTTTTGGGGTCAGGGTGCTGAGGATCTCGATAATGTTGATGGACACGTGGCCAATAAAGGAACATAGTGTGGAGTTTATGGTTATGAAAAGTGTACTTGATGTGGTTGAATGTAAATTGTGTTTTCTGATATTGACTTGGTGGTTATAGACCTTTGTGGGTGTAGGACTTTTTTGGCTTTAATATGTAAAGCTTGATATATTTGAGGTTTAGACTTTTATGATTAGTAGCTATGTATTTGATTCACTGGTGTCTTTTGATTATCGACTATGTAATTTGTATTTGGATTATTATTAGTTTTGATATCGAGCAAGATCTTTTGAATGTATGGATGTGTTAAGATATGCTTATGAATTAAGAGGTGTTGGTTTAAAGAATTCTTGTAATGTATGTCAAAATTGAATTAATAACTACACTAGTTTTTGTACAAACCGTTGCATTAGGGATTTTAAGTAGTTGCATTAGTTCATCAATAAACCGCTGCATTAGGTGAACATAACCGTTGCATTAGCTGAGTACCAAACAGCTGCATTAGGTGAACATAACCGTTGCATTTGCTAAGTCCAAGACCACTGCATTAGGTTAGAAAAACCGTTGCATTAGCTAAGTCCAAAATCGCTGCATTAGGTTAGAGTAACCATTGCATTAGCTAAGTCCAAAACCGCTGCATTAGGTTAGAATAACCGTTGCATTAGCTAAGACCAAAACCATTGCATTAGGTCAACATAACCGTTGCATTAGGTCTGCACAAACCGCTGCATTAGGTTAGAATAACTGTTGCATTAGCTAAGACCAAAACCGCTGCATTAGGTCAATATTACCATTGCATTAGGTCTACACAAACCGCTGCATTAGATTAAAATAACCCTTGCATTTGGTTTCCCATAACTGTTGTCATAGGTCAAACAACCGTTGCATTGGTTACCCAAATGCAACGGTTATTATCCGCAACTATAGTCAAAAAAACCGCTGCAAAAGGATAATGCTACGAACGCGTATGCAATGGTTTATGAACCGCTGCATTAGATGTAATGCAGCGGTTTTGTCCAATTTACTGCAGTTTTAAACCGTTGCATATGACCTAATATGTAGTAGTGTGCTATGAGCATGCTCATCCAGAAAAATAATTTACCCTTTGCCTTGCCAATAATTCTCCTAAAGAAGAAGGATGGCTCTTGGCATCTTTGCATTGACTATAGAGCCCTTAAGAAGATGACTGTTAAGGACAAGTTCTCCATTCCGATTGTTGAGGAATTGCTTGATGAACTTGGCGGAGCCACTCTGTTTTCAAAGCTAGATCTCAAGTCTGGCCACTGTCAGATTCGAATGGCGCGAGAGGACATACCAAAGATAGATTTTCGAATGCATACTAGTCATTATGAGTTTACCGTCATGCCCTTCGGGTTGTCCAATGCCCTCTCCACTTTTCAAAGCCTAATGAATTACATCTTCAGGCCTTATCTCCAGCACTTCGCTCTTGTGTTCTTCGATAACATTCTTGTCTTCAGCCGCACTTAGACTGATCATAATTCTCATCTGAGAACCATTCTTAGTGTGCTATGCGCCAACCACTTTCCCACTAACGGCATCAAGTGCACTTTTGGCACTCACCGTATTGAGTATTTGGGGCACTACATTTCAAGTGAAGGGGTTTCTGCGGATCCACAAAAAATTGAGGCTGTTGCTAGCTGGCCACGCCCTCAAACCCTAAAGCAGCTCCGCGGTTTTTTTGGCTCTCTCTGGATCTTACCGATGATTTATAGCTCAGTATGGCATCATTGCCTGGCCACTCACTGATCTACTTCGAAAGGAAAACTTTGTCTAGAACTCGCAGCTTGAAGACGCCTTCAATCATTTCAAGCATGCCTTAACAACGGCGCTAGTTCTCGCACTTCCCGATTTCTCGAAGGTCTTTATCATAGAGACCAATGCCTCCAGCACTGGTATCGGCGCCATTTTTATGAAAGACAGCCGTTTATTGGCCTATATCAGTCGTACATTGGGGCCATGCCATCAGGGCATGTCCGTTTATGAGCGAGAACTGCATGCAATGGTCTTTGCCGTAGAAAAAATGGGAGCAATACGTCTCAAGGCGCCATTTCATAATCCGCATGGATCAACAGAGTTTGAAGTTTCTCCTTGAGCAGAGGTTGAGGTCGTCTCTACAACACTTATGGCTTTCTCGCCTAATCAGCCTCAACTATGACATTATTTACAAAAAGGGCACCGAGAATAGGGCTGCTGATGCTCTTTCTCACCTTTCTGGCACAGAAGTCTTATGTATGGCACTCTCTGCTATATCTTTAGATTTCATGACAAGGATGATTGACTCTTGGTCCCAAGATCCAGTCCTTTCCCACATTATTGCTGATAAACAAGCCAAACCTCTGTCCCATCTATGCTACTCCTGGAACGGGCACTTGGCTATTGGTAATATCGCCAATCTCCACCAGGACATCCTCCTCTGGCTTCGCAATTCCACCCACGGAGGGCACTCAAGGGTTGACGCTACTTATTGCTGCATTCCGCCTTTTTTCAACTGGAAAGAACTATGCCAAGATATTGCTAACTATATCCGGCAGTGCAACGTTTGTCAAAGGCACAAGTATGAAATAACGGCACCGGCTAGCCTCCTTCAACCACTTCCGGTTCCCATGACCATTTGGAATAGCATCTCCCTTGACTTCATCGTAGGACTGTCACCATCTGAAGGACACTCGGTTATCCTTGTTGTGGTGGTTCGTCTTACCAGGTATGGTCATTTCATATCCCTTGCCCACCCCTACTCAGCGGTCACTGTGGCTAGCATTTTCTTAAATCAGATCTACTGCCTTCATGGCCTTCCTGAAACAATCACTAGTGATAAGGACCCGTTTTTCACAAGTATTTTTTGGTGGGAACTTTTCTCTTGATTGGGCACCCACCTCAATCTTTCCTCATCCTATCATCCGCAAACACATAGGCAAATCGAAGTCTTGAACTGATGCCTAGAAACCTACTTGCAACGTGCCATCAGTGAACAACCTCGCCTTTGGACACGATGGCTTTCATTAGTGGAATTGTGGTATAACACCACTTTTCAGTCCTCCGCGCAAAAAACTCCCTTTGAACTTCTGTATGGCCAACCGTCACCGCTGTATCTCCCATACGTCCCAGGTGAATCCTCAGTTAAAGCAGTTGATTACAGCTTGACAGCTCAAGCAGAAACTCTTAATCGTCTGCGCCATCACCTCTTTCGCGCCCAAAATCAAATGAAGTAGCTAACAGATCATCAACGCACAAAAAGAGATATCCAGATAGGCGATTATGTTGGGCTTAAATTACAAGCATGCCGCCAATATAGTGTGGAGGCCAGATGATTCCACAAGCTTGCATCTCGCTATTATGGCCCATACCGCATCATTAACAGAATGGGCTCAGTAGCCTACCAGCTTGATTGTCCGGCTCACTCTTCCATACATCACACCGTTCACGTCTCACTGCTGATCGCTGCTTTTCAGTCCCTGCCGTGAGCACTGTACTTGGAGATACTTGGCCTCCCGCAGCTTCTTCCCCCCAACCAGTTGCCATTATGGGCCGCAGAATGGTTAAATGTCGCCATCTTGCTGCAACCCAAGTGTTGGTTTAGTGGGAAGGACAGTCTGTTACTGACAGCACCTAGGAGTTCCTCCATCAATTCGAGCTTCGCTTCCCCCAGTTTGATCCTCAAGGATGAGGATCATCTCAAGGGGGTGGCATTGATACACCAAAAGCTACTGATCCCTTCCTACCAGGTGCTGTCTCGCCAACAATCCCGCCAAGCTTGCTTTGGGACACGCCTAGCTCCTGATTTAGAATGCTGCTGCATTCCCCTCTCTCTCTCCAGCCATGTCATCATTCAGATATTTCAAGAAATTTTCCCTTAGATATTTTGCTTATATATAGTTGGAGGTGATTAGGGTTAGTTATGTTAGAAAAGTGTCTCCTCCTTCTCTCCCCCAAAAACCCTAATCTCATTGTCCCTCTTTTCCTTTTGTAATCTCCATTAGAGGGTTGTATCTTACTTATACATATATAGAAATACATACAACGGGGCATCTTTTATTGCCCCGTAGCTACAATTGCTTGAGATTACCATTGATTTGTATAAACTAGTTTGTTGGTGGCACTGAATAAACGTAATCTTAGTAAATTGAATTTTTGGCTTGTCGAAGGTGCTCTTTTGTTGTGATGGCGCACCTATTGGCACACCTTTATGATGATAGAAGGGAAGGCTTGTTTCTCAAAATATTCGCAGTGGCCGCCTGAGAGCTTTTGCCTTTTGCCAGGCTTAAGAGCTTGTGCTGCTTCTGTCATTAGATGTCCGAGAGTAGCCTCCTTTTTTTGCGTTCCCTTCAATGTCTTTATATCAGTAGCATAAAATAATTAGTTCGTCTAAATTTTCGTGTTATGTACATTTTTTTTTTTTTGTTTGAACTCTTGTTTTCACATTTCTTAGTGAAGATCTGAGTTTGAGTTCTTAGTGTTGGGTTGGTTTGGTTTGGAGAAGAAAATGGCCCCTTGACTGTAGCTTTGTGTCAGAGAGACATATAAGTCCCTCATATTGAATGTCATCCATCTTGGGCAGTTCATCAGGGTGATTTGTCCTGATCAATGTAAGGTGGAACAAAATAAATAGGGTGTTCACTAATGACTTGAGTATGATATTGTTATGACCCAATTAAATTGTAGGCCATAAACTAATATTTCTTGAATTGAATTGAGAGAAAGAGGGGGAGAGAGAGAAATAAGAGATTAAGGGAGAAGTAAAATTGAAGAAGAGGTAAGACAGAAAGAGAGAGATTGAAAGGGAGACAGAGAAATTGGAAGAGTAAAATCTTATTATTCACCAAATTTGTTCAATACATGTCATTACATCCCTATATATAAACTAAGGAATGAGGAAATGGAAATATTACAACTAAGTGTGAAAAAAAAAAAAATGGAAAAAAGTAAAAAATAGTAAATCTGCACTTTTGCGCCAAAACTAAACTAACGGCTAGTAACAGATTTTCCCACCAAAAATAGAATTCGAAAGTTAGCTACGCATTTTTAGGGAAATTAGGAAATCCAATATATTAAAAGTAATTCCAGCTCAATTAACAAATTAGAACTAGAAATTAAGAAAATTAATCAATATAGACCTAAGTATATGACATTATCCCCCCCCCCCCCCCCAAAAAAAAAAGTTAATCCTTGTCTTCAAGGATTGTCTTCACATCTTCAAATCATCGAGGCCTCACAATCTTGAATACCAAATTGCAACATTGTACAATTTTGGTTGATGAAACCTTTTTTTTTCCCCTCTCTTCTTCTTCTTCTTGAAATTTTTTTCTAGCCTTAAGAATTTTCCTTTGTTTCTTGACAGCTTGATCTGCACTCGTGAGGTTGAGAAAAGTTTCACCAAAAACTGTATCCCATCCTCGTTTCTTCAACTGAGCAAGCCGAGAATGGGCACCTCCATCATTTAGTAAACCAATGAAGTGCAATGTGCCCTCTTCAAAACATTCTTTATATATTTAAAACCTTCCCTTTCATATATTTTTCCCGAGGCAAGAGCAAGATCTACTAGCTTTGCCCCTTGAACATAGATGCTTCCAGCACCAAGAGCCTTATGACCAACTTCACTATTGCTCATGTCAACTTCGTTTGGAAGGCCTATTGTAGTACCATGAGCCCTAATCATTTTTGGTTGGATTTCTCCCAAATCTTGGACACCCATATGAGTTTCTTCATCATCTTTTTCCAAACTCAGGGCAAATGAAGAAAACTTGTGTTTTGATTGTGATTGGAAAGTTCTTAGTTGATTTTTTTTTTATCTTGGTTTGTGGGTTGGTGGTTGATTTTCTTGGTTTCTTGGGCTCAGAATTGCAACTTCAAAACTAGATTCAAGGTCATTCGCCAAGGCATTCAAAGGATTACCTATTTTTGCATCATTCACCAACGAATTCTCCTTAAGTTTTTCTTGATTGGAGAAGATCTTTTGCAAGAGGGTTGCTTTTTCCTGGTTTATAGATTGCGAAAGAGAAGGAAGGATTGGTGGTGTTGAGTTGGTTGAATCAAACGTTGAGCCTCTATTTCTTCTTGTATAGCAACCAACTTTTCCATCAATTTATCTATATGATGCTTTTTCCCTCCATCATTTCACATGCTTCAACCTTTCGTCTTTCTAGAATTGAAAATTTTTGATGGGAACAATAATACCGATTTTTTCGTCACGAGATTCAATTTTTTGTAACATCAAATCCATACGAACCTATTTTAGTTCATACGTTGACAGTTTACTGTGTTGACTGCTGAGAAGAACCTCCAATTTTTCAAGAAGCATATCAATTTAGGACAATTGTTGATCATACAACCAATATTCAGCGACCACGGTAGCATTTTGCAACTCGGAACCCATGAATTCGTGCCTTCAGGGATGCCAAACTGAGGCTCTGATACCAATCTGTTATGACCCAATTGAATTGTAGATCATAAACTAATATGTCTTGAATTGAATTGAGAGAAAAAGGGAGGGAGAGAGAGAGAGAGAGAAAAATAAGAGATTAAGGGAGAAGTAGAATTGAAGAACAAGTAAGAGAGAAAGAGAGAGATTGAGAGGGAGAGAGAGAAATTAAAAGAGTAAAATCTTATTATTCATCAAAGTCGATCAATACATGCCATTACATCCCTATATATAGACTAAGGGATAAGGAAACGGAAATATTAAAACTAAGTGTAAAAAAAAAATCTGGAAAAAACAGTAAAAAAAAATAGCAATCTACACTTTTGCGCCAAAACCGAACTAATGGCTAGTAACCGATTTTCCCGCCGAAAATAGAATTCGAAAATTAGTTAGGAATTAAACTTCTAAACCCATTTTTGAGGGAAATTGGGCAATCTATGATATGAATTTTAATAATTCCAGCTCAATTAACAAATTAAAACCAGGAATTAAGAGAATTACTCAATATAAATCATAGGTTTGTGCCAGGTTTCAGCTCTATCATGGTACAAATTACGAATTGCTTGAGAGGGAGTAGCTTCAGTTGGACTCCGGAGGCATCTGATGCCTTCGAAGAAGTGAAGCGAAGGTTGACCATGCCCCCGGTATTAGCCTTACCTAATTTCCAAAAGACATTCGAGTTGCACACTGATGCCTCCAAGGTTTGTATTGGCGCAATGCTTAGTTAGGAGGAGTGTCCTATAGCATACTTCAGTGAGAAGCTTGATGGAAGTAAGTTGAATTATTCAACTCAGTGAGAAGCTTGATGGAAGTAAGTTGAACTATTCAACTTATGACGTTGAGTTGTACACAGTGGTGCGAGCTTTGAGACATTGGAGGTCGTATCTTGCCAACAAGGAATTTATGTTGTACTCGGATAATGTGGCACTGAAATATATCAATAGTCAAGACAAGCTTTCTGACTAACATGTGAAGTGGGCAAGTTATATTCAGCTCTTTTACTTTGTAATCAAGCACAGTTCTAGAGCATTGAACAAGGATGTTGTCGCCTTGAGTAGGCGTACGTTGATCGTGACTAATAACCAAGCTTCAGTACTAGGTTTTGACAAGTTGCCGGAGCGTGACATATATTATTAGATTCAGCTAAAATCCAACCCGTGTTAGTTATGGACCAAAACCCGTGCTTGGTTAACCTAAAACCAAGAACGATCTAACGCGATTTGCAAAACTCGAGATGATAAGTTATGGACTTTCAATTCCAACTTTCGATTCTTTTGATTTGTTAAACAATAGAATTTCAATTCTATTATAATTCTAATTTAATTGGAATTGAAATTGGAATTACAATTTCATAATCCCATTATAATTCTATGTTTCAAGTGATGTCCAAGGATGTCCTGTTCGTGATGAGGCTCGGTTAGTATAGTTCTGTTCTGTTCTCATTATTTTTTTTTGGTTGATTATGAGTTGTTCGGAAATATCAAATAAAATTAAAGTGAAAGAACTGGTTGTGGTTCCCTCTTAACTTTTTAAACAACGACATCGTTTCTTATAACTTCAAAATTGTTTCAACCATTGTAGTCATAACAATTTCATAAGATTTTGGGTCAGACGTTTTATCTTAAGTTTCCTTCAAACTATTCAATCGAGATAACAATCTGTTGGACATGTTAGCATCCCTTAAATTTCTACCCTTCTCGATTCTCAATTGATGTAAATGGTTCTTGACTGCCAGTGCCTTACAAAATGAAACAACTGGAAGTTATTCTAAAGATGTCGTGGGACTTGTATGTTATCCCTTGGTTGTATGTGGTAAGTATGCCAAAGGGATGTAGGGGTCCCAAACATTGATGATAATCTTCCGTCTATGACGTCATGTCAGGTGATCATATTCGTTTCCTTCTGAACTAAATAAGATGGGATCAGATTGTTTTTATCAACCAAACGTGAGTCTCACCGTTAACTAGAATTTTTTTACTACTTTAAACTGTTAAAAAGCTGAAACAAACGCAGTCTTAGTATATATAACATTTTTCTTCTTGGAGATTGTTTCTTCCCTTATTAGCAAAGGACCAAAGGTAAGTATTTGGTGGTTGGAATACGAACTCTTGCATGCTTGAACCGAAACCCCATACAAACATCTTTTGGATGTCTGATGTACGGTTGTGTATGCCTCACTATCATATGTCGTCACCTGCAAGAAACTGAAGTCCAAAAGCTTGTTTGATTGCTATCATCGGGCTTGAATCCAAGCGCACACCAATGCCCTTGTCCCACAACCGAGGCAAAGAACCCATGCCTGGCGCTGTGGCCTCACCACCAAATATTGATGACGATATCAACAACCAATGATTGCTCTGTGGATAAATGCCAGTCTGAACTGGTGCACTGGACTAGACCAGCTATTTTAGGCAAGGTTTGGATTAGATTGACTATATATTAATCTGATCCTCAATCCTAGCATTTGACCATAATTATTGTTTGGTCTTCGGATTCTTTGCCTTGTTTTCAATTATAGGATTGTTGTTGGGTCCTAATTGTTCATGTTATTCACTTTGTGAACCAGGGGTAACTCTGCCTTGCCCACTAGGCATTTGTAAGGATATTTTGGTGCTTTAGAGCTTCCGTAAAAGTTAAGATTTGACCATTTCTGTTCCAAATTAGGTTACCTGTAATCTATTCAGGTTCGTCATAGATGGTCTTATTATCAACTATATCTAAATTACTGAAATTTGTAAAAATATGATTGTGTTTGAAGATATTTATCAATTTGTATATATTGAGTATAAGCTTGTAACTTACTTAACTGGAGATTAATTATCTGAAGTTAATGCTCGTTCGGTTGACAAGTTTGGTATGCCGTGTTGATGAACCAGTGATGAGAGTACTATTATTTGTTGAGTAAAGTTTTTTGGCTGTTAAGTATAATTACAAGAAGGATTTTCTAAATAAATATTAGAAACTTAGAAATAATTAATTTATGTAATTTAAGGATAATTATACAATAACAGGATATTAGAAAATTTATCATTTAGATATCTTGAGATTTGGCTATTTATCACTTAAGTGTCTTATTCTTATGTATATAAAAGGTACCCTAATGTTTCGAATTGTTAGTCGCTTTTAGCAGCAAAAATCCACTTAAGGGTTCATTTACCATACAATAATGTACCGGATCCCATTAGATTTTCGACATGCTTGGGTGAGAGTAGTACGAGGATGGGTGACCTCCTAGGAAGTCTTCGTATTGCCAACCCTATAAGGTTGAAGGTTCTCGGAAACAGCCTTTTGGCAGGATTACACCCTGAAGGGGTAAGGCTGCATATATCCACCTCCCCTAGGCCTCGCATAGGCGGGAGCCTTTGAGGCACTGGGTATGTTGTTGTCATTGTTGTTTTAGCAGCAAAATCCTTATTCATACAAAGCAATTGAATTTGATTGAAGATGTAATGATACTTCTAATTGGACATTTGGCATTGTCGAATCATGTTAGGGAGACCTTGTCCAAGAAAAGGTCGAAGTGTTTCATTGTCAAGTTCTTCTTGTTGTTAGCGATACATCCATCTCAAGCGGGTTAATTCAAGATGATGAAGGAGTTTTAGCTCTATTGGGTGTGGAGGCTCCACCAAATGAAGAGGGTGTTCACGTCACAAGGGCTGATTTGGTCGCTTACGAGCCGGCTTGATTATTGGCTCGCATGTCTAGATTGCAAAATTGAGTAACATATATGTTTTTCTAATTTTTAATTTCCATGCATGATTTATTTTATTACCCTTTTCTAAAAATTCAATTAACAATAACAAACCTCATAAATGAGTTTAACAAGCCGGATAAACGAGCTAACAAAGCTCAACGAGCCCGCTTGCCAAATAATCAAGCATAAATGATACCGATGCCAAGTCAGTCTCATTTAGTTAATGAGCTGGTCTCATTTATTAAACAAGCCGAGCCAAGCACAGATATGTGGTTTGATTAGATAAATGATACTGATACATAGCCGGTTTCATGTAGTTAAGGAGACAAGCCGAGCAAGCTGTGGCTTGGCTCGGCTCGGCTCGGCTCATTTGCAGCCCTCGTTATAATTATGTCTAAAATAGTTACTATTGTATTATATATATTTATTTATAGTAGCTTCAAAATGCGAACTATGCCAACTAGGGGATAACAAATATTCGTTGGATTTGAAACATTTCATACAATGGAATGCAACAAAGTGAAAAAAATCCATAATGAATATTGCTTTGCTAGCTCATATTATTCATGAATATGTGTATTAGCTGGATGTGTTTATTGGTGTTCACTCCCAAATGCGATGTGTACGATCCTGCAAAATGCAGCCGAATATTTTGACTATGCAATATCAAGACTCCACTGAGTCATGGTTAGCTTAATTCATGAGATGTTCTTAGCACCTCGTCCCAACTCTTCCGCTCCTCATGCATAGTGCAACCCTTCTCAAGTCAAGGGCCCCATTTAAGCTCCCCTGAGTCCATTGAACCCAATGTTAACCTACTAAGTGGTATATTGACGATCACCTAGCTCTTGAACATCATGTCATGGAGTGTAACCTATCAATAGGTTCACTCACCAACACGATAGTTGGGCACACAGTTGCGCACACCCTTGCACGAAGGCCTTCATCATCTGTGCTAATTCTTTATAGCAATGTGGATTAAGTCCATTTAGCGCGCAAAATGGAGTATTGAGATGATGATGGAGAAGAAATAAATTCAAAGGAACTGCTTGCTCAACTACTTCAACAAATTCAAGGTTCTTCCTCAGAAGAAGATGGGGGAGAAGAAATAAATTCAAGTCAGAGTAATCCTTTTAATCTACTTTAAAGTTTTTTTTTTTTTTTTTTTTGGTTGTTAGCAAAGGATCAACTATTCAACCGATAGTATACTGTAGTAGCAGAACAGACAACAATGTAGCAATATTGTACAAATGACAATAATTCAAGAATCTTACTGTAACAATAATTAAAAACTTTCACTATTCAATGGACAATTATTGTAAGCCGGGTGTCCTAGTTACTCAATTCAATTCAGAAGCCTTTTCAGGTCCAGGATTTCTCCTCTATAAAAAGGGACTTAATCCAGCATTCAAAGGTAGAGGCGATTTAGCAGAGAACTTGAGTACAACAACAACAACAACAACATGCCCAGTACCACAAGGGCTTCCGCTTGCGCGGGGTTTGGGGGTTAATATGTACGCAGCCTTACCTCATCAATGTGAGACCCTAACAAGAGACTATTTCCAAGGACCTCCAGCCTAATAAATGAGAGGTTATACATGACCTATATAAAGAGCAAGAAAATGGGGAAATATGGAGCATTAGAGAAGCATAATGGAGCGAGTAAGGAAGCAAAGAAGCATGTAGGGCCTAGATTCCATGCGTGGCATGTATGATTATAGATAATTAGTCCTACAAGCATATAAGCAAGTACTCATGCAAGCATGTTAGTATGTGGCATGTACACACGGGCACAGCATCAGGAGCAAAATGTAAAAGCACAAGACAAAAGCAAACACATGAAGTGTCCATAGAGTATAGGAAGAGAGGGGAGAGGGAGACAGAGATAATAGAGGGATAGAGCGAGAAGCGGAGAGAGAGAGAGAGAGGGAGAGAATATACAAAGTACTAAGTGGACAACATACATCAGTACTACGGATATATGAATGAGCATATAAGCAGCGCCGTGGTACTAGAACTAGTTTGTGGGAGCTCGAAGCTCCTGCTCTGCTCCATCGGTTATCCCTAAAACTACTCTGCCCTAAGCTCTAACTAGGGCCATATCTTCAATTAGGTCGATGTAGGTGAGATCCTGATGGATTGTCCTTGTCTAACTCTTCTTTGGCCGGCCTCTTCCTCTCTTCCCAACTGTAATATGGAGGGGTGGGACTTCACCCAACTCTACTTTGGCCGGCCTCTTCCCCTCTTCTCATTTGTGGAATTGTCTCCATCCAGCCCAAGGAGCACTAATTGCCCAGCAATGCCTGCACTGATACAGGCATCCTTATGGTATCCTTTTAGTGCTCGTTGTTTCTATAGGGTCAATGCACTTACCCCCTTACGTCGGGCACACATATACTAATCCTCGACTAAGCTCTATCTAGGGTCATCTCTTCACTTAGGTTGAGATATGTGAGGTCCTGATGAATAGTCTCCATCCAACTCTTCTTGGTTGACCTCTCCCTCTCTTCCCGTTTGTCATCTAGAGTTGTTTACATCTCCTGACAGGGCCAGTAGTGGGTCTCCTCCTAACATGCCCAAACCACCGTAAGCGTTGCTCCCTCAATTTATCCTCTATTGGATCAATGCTTAATTGACTTCTTATAATATCATTTCTAATCCTATCTTCCCTTGTGTGGCCACACATCCACCTCAACATCCTCATCTCCGCCACTTTCAGCTTTTGCGTGTGATAGCACTTAACTGGCTAGCACTGTACCCTGTATGATATAGCGGGCCTCACTACCGTCTTATAATATTTACCCTTTAACTTTAAAGGAAACTTCCTATCGCACAGGACTGCAGAGGCCATTCTACATTTATGCCGACCCACTTTAATCCTGTTGTTGACATCTGCGTCCACTTCTCCATCTTGATGCAGAGAACTTGTGTGCTCATATAAAATATCCTTTGAAACAAATTTATTGTAATCTTTATCTTTCTCCGTTTTCTTTCAAGGTACTTCATTGCTTATATTTGATTTTTCTTTGTTTTCTATAATATTTAGAGGTTTGAGGAAAGTATTGTTTTTTATGCCTTTTTGAGGGGGTTTTGAAATCATGAATTTCATATTGGGTACAAAAAGATCCTAATACTTTTCTTGCCTGAGATTTTTTAAGGCTATTACGAAGTTTTTGTTCTTCGCATAATAGCAAAGCTTCTTTTTTAATAAAAGCAAATAATTGGCCATATGGTATATTTGTTTACAAAGGAGATTTTGTATGACCACTCCTAGTTCTTTGCCAAATCGTCTCTGCCTTCAAATGCTAGACTAAGTCTCTTTTTATAGAGGAGAAACCCCGGACTTAAAAAGGCTTCTGAATTGAATTGAGTAACTGGGACACTTGGCTTACAATAATTGTCCTTTGAACAGTAAAAGATTTGAATTATTGCTACAATAAGATTCTTGAATTTTTGTCCTTTGTGTAGTACTGCTACAGTGCATCTGTCTGCTGCTGCAGTATCTTGTTTGTTGAATAGTTGATCCTGTGTTAACCAAAAAAAAAAAAAAATTATTTTAAAGTAGATTGAAAGGATCACTCTGACTTGAATTTATTTCTTCTCCCTGATCTTCTTCTGAGGAGGATCCTTGAATTTGTTGAAGTAGTTGAGCAAGCTGTTCCTTTGAAACTTTAGACTAAGATTTCGCTAAAGAGTTTGAAACCGTTGTCATGCATGGATGTGCTGGAGGTTTGGATGGAGTGGTTGAGAGACTTGGAGATGAAATTTGAATATCTTTATTTTTGCAGTCTTCGAAAATTTGTAAGAATATCGGTGGTACAATCACGTTCAAGAACATACTTTTCCCGCCATTTAAGTTTGAACTCCCTTACAAGAGATAAAGGATATTGTTGTTCAAAAAATTGAGCAAAAGACTAGCAAAAAGCCCAAGGGATTTGAAAATTTGAATAAAAACTTATTATTGTATCTAAAGGATTCTCTTCTAAATATTTTGAATAAATGTTGAATAAAGCTTTTACAATTGCTAGATAAATATCAGTTGTGCTGCCGAAGTATTGTCACCACTCATAAAACCAGCCAGGAAAACTTCTTGATTTCCTTTTGAATTGGAAAAACCATTAATGGTCAAATTGTCGGTAGAGCAAAGCTCGGAACCAAGCTATTTTGTAATCCTGATATGTAAAACTAGACGGTTGAAATGGTTGTGAAAATAATCTTGAAGTAAATGGAGTATGTTGAAAATCGTTGAGATGCTAAACATCTATAATTTTACAGATCTTATACAGGACTTGCCCAGTATTCTCGTCTTTTGTGTGTTTAATCTAGACTGATCCTGAATCAACGAATATAAATTCATGAAACTTTTGAGTCTTTTGAATATCGTCTAGAAACCATAAAATTTTCCTGGGAATGTTGTATTTACTAAATTTTCAACGGCCTCTCTTTAGCGTGCTTGGGCAAGAGTAGTACCAGGATGGGTGACCTTCTGGGAAGTCCTCACCCACAGGTTGGGGACACTGGAAAACAGCCTCTCTTCAGGTTAGCACTCTGAAGAGGGAAGGCTGCTTACATCAGTCCCCCCCCCCCCCCCCCCCCCCCCCCCCCCCGACCCTACTTAGGCGGGAGCCCTTGAGGTACTGGGTACGTTCCTTAACAGCATTGACTGGGAGAGTTTCTCTTTATCTAGTTAAGAAAATATGTTCAAATTGAGGTTTTAGAAAATATTGGGGTGTTTGAGAACGCAAAATATTTTGGAGTCTTTTGATAATGGATTGTGGAGGCTGTGGTAGTAGGATGGAAAGAGGGTTTGGATTTCTTGAAATTGCTGTAGAATAAGAAGCCGAGGGAAAATCTTCAGCTAAAATTGAATAAGGATTTTGAGTGCAGGAGTTTGAGAATGGAGTTGAAAAGTCATTGCATAATCTTCCGAGGATTAGAATTTTTCTTTTCCTTTACCTTCATCTTTGGACATTTTCGTAGAATAAGCGATTGAAGTGAGCTGTGGCCTTGAAGAAATTCTCTTGAAAGAAAGTCAGAAGGGGAATTATTTTCACCTTTGATAAATTCAATTTCAAAATAAAAAAAAGACAAGATTGCTTGCCATATTGTGAAAATTTGTTTTGAGGCTAAATTTTTAACATCCTTTTGTAAAATTTCTTTTGTAGATTTGGGGTCGACCCTTAAAAGAAAAATTTTGTTATATAAGCCATCTTGAAATTTTGAGACACGTAAAACAATTGATAAAATTTCTTTTTTTTTATGGTTAAATAATATTTTTGAGGTCCAAGCCATACTCGTGAATGAAATCTGACTATTTGTTCTTGGTCTGACTCCAAATGTTGTTTGAGTATTCCTCCATAGTCTATGTCAAAGGCATTGGTTTCTACTATGAGGGATGCACTTGGATTTGGGAGGCCTAAGCATGTAAGACTCTTGACTTTTTGTTTTAGTGTTTGAACTATCTTTGTATGATCTTCTGACCAAGGAGGGGGATTCTTTCGTAGCCTTTGGTATAGTAGTTGACGCTTTTGCCTAAGGTTGGGGAAAAAGTCGGAAATAAAATTTAAATATCCCAAAAATCTTTTTAATTGAGTTGTATATTTTAATTCATTAGGAAATTTGTCTGCAAACTCAATTGCTCTTGCAATTGTTTTTATCGTTCCTTGAAATATGTCATGACCAAGAAATCTAACTTTTGTTTGAAATAGCTTCATTTTTGAAGCTGCTCAAACCAAACCATTTCTTTTGACAGTTTTTCAAAGTATGTTCAAATGCTTGAAATGTTGATCAATATCTTTTGAGAAAACTAAGATATCATCAATGTAAATTATGATGAAATCTGTGAATTGAGTAAAGATATCATTCATAATATTTTAAATTCTGAAGGGGCTTTTTTGGGTCCAAAGGGCATTACATTCCATTCATAATGGCCAAATGGAACTATAAATGTTGTTTTGTATCTATCTTTTTCATGAATTTAAATTTGCCAAAAGCCACTATCGAATTTTGTGAATACCTTCGCATCATATAGTCTATTTAGTAAATCTCTTTTATTTGGGTTTCGATATCTAATCCATTGAAGGACCTTGTTTAAAGGCTTATAGTTGATTACAAGTCTTAGAACTCCTTTTTCTATCTTTGCTTGTTTATTGACATAAAAAGCTCAACAACTCCAATGAGATTTTGAGGATCTTATTAATTTTTTCTCCAAAAGTGTTTGAATCTTATTTTTGAAATGTTCTAATAATTCTTTGTTTATTTGGATGGGTCTTGTCTCTGTAGGAATATTTTTTTCATTGAAATCCTTTTCATAAGGGTGATGTTTTCTTTACCAAAATACATTGGGCAAGTCTGAGCATACTTCATTAATTATTTTTTTATGTAACTGACTAATTTTTTTTGAATATTAGGCTGAAGCAGTTGTTTCTCAATTCTTTGAAATTCTAATTCTTTATGAAGGTATTGACCATTGTTTTTCTTACTATATATAAGATTGATTTGCTTAAAAATTGCAGTAGAGTGGAGGAGGTTCAAATCTCTTTGTAGAGTTGGTTTGATAAAATGGAATGTTATTATGGTATCCATTACCTTTGTATGAGTACCTTCTTTTGTGACTATAAAAAGGGTATATTTGGATTATAAATGGGGTTCCTAATATGATTTATTGTTGAAGATCTTTGACTAAGATGAATAACATTTTAAAACATATTCCATTACTACATATATATGAGTTTGACAATTTGTATTTTATGTGTATTCTATCTCCACCGACTATATGAAGACTTTCCATTTTTTTTCCTTAATATTTTGATGGAATACATTCTTTCTGGAATGCAATTAAGATCTGCTCATGGAATCAAGAAGGGCTTTAGTCTAAATTCTCCAATCTTTTGAGATATGAAGGGTTATATAGATATACCATCTGTGATTTAAATATTTTCTAATTGAGTTATATTTGGTTCTTCATTTGAAGAATTTGTTTTTGATTCTAATAATGGCAGTTCCAATTCTAGGTTTTTGTATTGAGTTGTTATTAATTTATTTTGTAATTGTTTAATTTCTCGTTTTATTTCATGAATTTCTTTTTGAAGATCTTCAGATGAAATTTGTTTGATTATATTCGGAGTAGGGTATCTTTCAAATATTTGTTCTAAAGAGATCGGTTGTTTTGGTTTAGATATTATTATTTCTTTTAATTTGAGAAGATATTCTATTTTTAAATCTTGGTCTTGAATTTTTTCTACAATATCAAGAAGAGCTTCTTTGTTTGCTTTAGTTAATGCATTGATTGTTTTGAATTTACATGGGCATTGAAGTGGAGGATGAGCTTTCATCACCTGTATTTTCTTATACTTCAAATATATAGTCTTTATTATCTGTGCTTGATTTTGATAATAATAAGTTCATTAAGTTACTTTTTTTAATTCTTCATCCTCAATTTCATTTATTTTCTGTTTTATTTTGCAATCTTTTTGATGATGTCCAGGTTTTTTACACTTGTAGCATATAGGATATGGTTTGAGGTTTTCTTTGAATACTTCTTTTTTCCCTTATAATATTGAGGTAGTGATGGTTGTTTATATTGGATTTTTCCTTGTTTTCTATAATATTTAGAGGTTTGAGGAAAGTATTGTTTTTATGCCTTCTTAAGGGGGCTTTGAAATCATGAATTTCATATTGGGCACATAAAGATCCTAATTATTTCCTTGCATGAGATTTTATAAGATTATTAACAAGTTTTTGTGCTTTGCATAATAGCAAAGCTTCTTTTTTAATAAAAGTAAATAATTGGCCATATGTTATATATTGCCATGGAATCATTAGAGCTCCACGGCATTGCTGAATTTTTGATATTACTATATGAGCAAATAATTTTAAAAGTCCTGTTACAAATCTTTCTTTCCAAAATATTTGATTTGCATCATCTCTTTTGAGAACGTTAGTTAAGAACATATCTTTATACCATCTAAAATCTTGTAATAATGGACATCTTAGGTTTGTTAAAAATAATCTTGCTGCTTCTTTATCTTCATCTGGATTATCGACAAAGAATGTTGACAGTGACCCGACTAGTGTTTCTACAACATCTTCTACTTCTTTGTCAACATATGGAAAATTGATGTCATCTAGGTCTAATGGTTTTGTTGCATGGTGATTTAATATCTTTGTCCACCATGACTTGAGTTGTCCAGTAAAGCTAACAATAATTAACCTTGCTGGGGTTTGGTTTGTATTCCTTGAGTTAAAGATTTCATAAGCACTTGTAGCCATTGTAATTTGATGTAAGGTATTTATTATTTCATATTCGAATTTGTCATCTATGTTCTAGTCATAGATATCTTTTCCGTTGAATGAATTGATTGGAAATTTGTTTCATTCTTCATATAGAATATCAAGTGGAGTAGGCCTGGGATAACAAGGTTTTGAAGATTGTTTTTTTTTTTTTTTTTTCAATTTTTAGAATTATTTCTTTTTATTCTTTCTAGTTTTGGGTTTTCAATTGTATTGAATTTTTCTTCTATTTTTTGAATTTCAAATTCACTTTGAGGAATGGAATAAGTTTCTGCTTCAGTGATTTGTCAATCAGTTCTTGAAATAGTTTGAATTGTTGGATTGTTTGAAGAGGAGGGTGAGGGTTTATCAGAAATCTGTAGCTTTTTATTTATTTTTTCTATTATTTCAATATTGGAATTTTCTCTTTTAAGTTTTATTTGTTTTTTATCTTCTCTTGTTAAATTAAAAGATTGGAATGAAGGTTGTTAAAGAATGGGCTTATTTGATTTTGGTCTTGTCTTGGAGTTGAGTAATTATGTTGACCGGCATAGATTGTATTACGTTGGCTTATCTTTGTTATTTAATATATGATTATGGATTGTATTTAATTGTTTTGAGATTTAGTGCTTGAAAATTATTTTGTTTATAAATTTTATTTATAACTTTTATTGTAGGTGTGGATTCTCCTTCCTCTTTGTCTCTACCCCTACAGAAAGGAGTAGCTCCAATATCTTGGTTTTGAAAGTTGATTATTAGATTTTTGGTTGGGGGATGAACAAATTGAATAACCTGGCTATCAGTTGTGAGCCATTTAGTTGTTGGATTTGTATTGACGTTTATTTTATTTTGAATAAAAGGGTTTGGTATCTGTCTTGAGGTGTATGATTCAAACCATTTGAAAAAGGGGATGTCACATTTTATTTGATTTAGTTCTTTGTAATAAATTTCCCTTATTTCTATTGTTTTTTCTTTGGTAAAAGTTTGGAAAAACCATTGGCGTTTAGCTCTGTTTAGTTCAAATTTGAATTCATTATTTAAATATTCTTTATTTATTTTAAATTCTTTTGTTAAAAATTTATTGAGGGAGTTCTTATTTGAGAGGCTGTTGGAGAGTCTGGGTTTGAAAATGGTTCATTTTGGAAAATTGGCTCGGATAGAGGAAAATTAAAATGGACTCCTCTAAACCTTGTTGTGGTTGCGTTAGTTTGATAATCTTCGTCTCTTTGTGTTGGTACGGATGACGTTGAATGTCTCCATCTTCTTGCATCAATTTAAAACAGGCGCATGTTGATGCAGGTCCAATTGCGCCTTAATTATTCACTTGCACTATGTCACTCGACCCCATGCTACAATAACCACGATTTCTTTAAAACGGGGCTAGGTGGACACCACTGCTTGTGATTGGGCTTCAACACCTTGAGTGCTCTCGCTCTGTGAAAGCTGTACCTCGCTTGCTTGGTGTGTTCATAATACGATCCTCAAGTCTCATGATGGTAATAAACCTTCCTTGGTGCGCATTGTTGGACCTCGACCCCATAACATTTTCCATGGAGTGTCCTACTCATGTGGAGAATATATGCCGCACTTTGTGCATGCCATAAGGCTAGCCTCCATTGCTGGGTTGGATGCTCTTAAGTACCTATAAACCATTGTTGTTACCAGACATTCAAGGGTGGTGGAGAGCTTGACACACTTGCTCCCCCCATATATGCTAAATGGGCATCCATTGCCTTGCAAGGAGAAAACATGTACCCCTATCTCTGCAATCGCACTACCCTTTTCTAGCATTCAGAAGATCCAATTCCCAAACCGACTTCATCTGCCTTCATCTTATTCCTTAAGGGAGCTTTCAATTGTTGGATTCGACACCAAACTTATTGAAGTCATATATTATTGTAACCTAGGATCTGTCCTGCAATGCGGTGCTCATGCAACACGATGCTTCTCCTGTTCACAAGCGTTGACTAGTGCACGGTACATAAAACTGTGAGTTTGGCCACTCTCCAAGTGGCATTGTCCTTAATCAACACAAGTGTATGCTTGATATTCTTGATGAATTCAATGTTTTTGGCATTTGGCCCTTGCCAAAACCAGTGGAATAGCATCATCAATTTTCCAAGAAAGTGTGGTGATCCCTTACAAATTTGGCTTAAAACCTAGACTTATTGGTCGCCTTCTCAAAATTTGACCATCACATGCCTTAATTTTCGCTACGTTGTTCACATTTTTAGTTAGTTCATGCATGATTTTTGACACTATCACTTAGAAGTTGTCATGCATGTTCCTTGATACCTAAATTCATTGCCAAGTCAAGAGATTTTTCTTCGTTGTGTGATTTGTCCCTTTGTGCTTATTCGAGCATATTTTGTTGGATGCCTTGTTCCTTGTCTACCATTGGTTGTCTCATTAGATTTTAGCGGAGAAGAAACACAGAGGGGAGAGGTGAGGAGGGATTGGTTTTGAGGGATGGCTTGGGAGAGACTTTGAAGGACAGAAGAAGCAAAATTCCAGAATTCGAATTTTTTTAGGAAACTATTTTCCATTTTTTCGTTACATTTTTGTATCAATTTATAATGATGACTACTTATGTACTAGAAAATATTTCTCACTAGTAAAAGGAAATTGACTTTAGTTAATCATAGGTTAGGTCTAGTCTATATCAAATTTAGAATAATAGCGTTAAAATATTTGGCTAGAATAAAACTCAAATTTAACTAATTTGGTATGGAGTAGATCACATTCGATGTAATTCTCAATGCAGTATTTAAACCTTTACAGATCTTTAGTTCAGCCCGATTCAATTTAATCTGTTCCAAATTTGGACCAATAAGATTGTAAATTAGAACAAATTCTAATATAACAAAATATACAGGGAATAATAGAGTTAAGGAGTGAAACACAAAAAATTGAAGGTTGAGAACTTGGAGTTTGCATTCAACCCCATTCTCACACCTAATTGGTCAATAAAATTTCAACCAATAAATTTTTCTTAATCCAATCAATCAAATCAAAAAAGGGCTAATTATGTCAATTAACTATTTTTGATATTCAGGATGATACTTGTTTTTAGGGGTTTATTAACATTTGATTTGTTAATACCCAACTAGATCAACTCAAGACCGAGTCTTTTGTACATGGCATTCATTTCATGACATAACCTGTAAAATTCATCTATCTAATCTCAAATTTCCCAAAAACAAAAAGCCTATGCAAAGCTGCAAGCCATCGCAAGTTGACTCATAATTTATCTCCAAAGACTTAGCTTATTTCTTGCTCAAGCAGAGTCAGATGGGGTCACTTAACTTAATGAGACAAACCTGAACTTGGTTAAGTTTAAGCTAAACAACCAGCAAGTTTAAACAAGTCAACCTTAAGTAGCGATGTGTGTGAGCCAAGTCAGGCCTGAGCTAATTGTAGTCAAGGCTTGGCTTGCTTGTATTAGCTTGACCTATTTGCATTTAGCTCAACTCGGGCTTGCTTGGGTTGATTGGGCTCATTTGGAATCATTTAAGCTCAAACTAAGTTTGATCGAGCATTTAAGATAATAAATAGTATTGAGATTGACTGATTTGAACTTGGGAGCCAACAAGCCACGAAGAACCACTAGGCTCGGACTTGACTCGGTAAGCTAGAAGGGCTAGATTGCCTCAACTTGAACACAAAAGGAGCCAAGCCTTTTAAGCTTTATGACTCAAAAGCCGACTTAGCTCATTTATGGCCCTATCCTCAAAAGCCTAAACATGCCTAAGCATGCACAAGTGGAGCTAAAATGTGCAAAGATCAAGCTTAAATGAGTTTAAACAAGCCAAAACTGATACCAAATGAGCCTAATTAGTGAAATTGCTCATAGCTCACCTAATTTGAGTTGAGCCAAAATGACTTGGAGTTCAAGGTCTATTGACTCGGTGAGCTTCAAACCACACAAAATGTTACACCCTAGTTTGGTGTATCTATAGAAGTGGCAAGTTGCTCTAGCAACCATCCCCAGTACCCTAACAATTCTTTCACAATTAAAGGTTAAAGTTCACAAAACCTTCAGCAACTTCAACATATTACCTAAACAATATGAAAATCACAGGCATATGCTCCCTACATCACATGTATCCCACAATAGGACTACACCAGAATTACTTCTATGGCATGCGCATTGGATAAACACCGGAAAAACTAAAATTTGAACTAAGCTAAGAGCAACCTTTTTCTCAGTCGCGGTCCCCGTCTTCTATCTCTTCATCCTCGGGAATTCCACGAAGATACAAGACATTGTTGCACCTCCAACCGTAACAAATTTAGATATGCAACCGCAAGGAATGATGGTATTGATTTCAATAAAATTATGAGCAGAAGGAATATTGCAAAAAACGATGACTGGATTGAACTCAAATTCTAGCTAGTTCGCCTCCACAAAGTCAAATTAGATCACCACCAAAAATGGTGCCAAATTTTCCATCAAGCAAAATCTGATGATGACGGAAGACATCGGCCACATTGTTGATCCATTTGACATCAGAATGCCATTTGGTTAATTGAACTAATCAATTGGTTCGAGCAATTGAATTTGCTTATTTTTTTGGTAATAGGACCTCATTTGATAAGTTAACAAGTAACATTGATGAATCATGCATCTAGAAGTACGATGTTTTTAATGCCCCCATCCCTTTTTTCTATTTGGAATATTAAAAGATTTGGCACTTTTAAGTTGGTTCTCTTAGGAATATTGATAGTGGGCTTTATATTTTCCGTTTTCTGAAGGTTTATGAAATTTACTGCTCTTTAACCAGTTTCTCATTTCCCAAGTACTATGTAGCATGGTTGCACGAAACAGCAGCAGGAACGGTAGCAGGGAATAAGCAATTATGTAGTAACTAATGTTCAAAACACAGGGATATTAATATAACATTTAACTTATATAGATATTACTGAAAATTTTTTAATTAACGCATTGAAGCACAATTTAAAAACAAAGATAACTCTAAGCATTAACTAGGAAAAATTGAGTTTGACACTTTTATGGTCCAAGAAAATTGAATCCAACATATAAGTCCCTTTCTTTAAGGATATAATTCACCAACAAGTCAGACCTTGTGGATAAGGTTGAAAAGATGAATTAATCAACAAGAGGTATTCTTTTTTTATCCAAATAGTTGAATCACGTTCCTCTTAAGTTTGATATACATTACAAGTATGTCATACAAGCACAGATATAACTTTGAAATGTGGAATCACATTTCTAAGCATGGCGTGTTAGTCTTTCAAGAGTTTCTTGCTGCTATGCTAAATAGAACACCAATTGGCTTGGAAAGAAAATATGATACCAAGGACCTCTACCATACATTAACTACTACTATATCAGCATTGGTATACTATATATGAATCACAGAGCCAGCTGAATCTACTGAGAAATTTCAGATACATTTCAAAGCCATAGAGTCATGATCAAGAGCACGAGTATAGCAGAGTAGTTATTACCTGATGAAAATCTCTCCCAGATTTCCTGTTAAATTGGCCTTCAATGTAGTCTTCAGTATTTGTATGCTGTACATCAAGGTGTATAAGGTCATGTTTGGAGTAGGAATTGGAGCTTGGAATCGGGGTTAAGATTGGAATTGGAGCCAAGAATCCAATTCTATTGTTTTATTCACCGGTTGGAATTGGATTTTAACTGAAAATTAAGGAATTACAATCCCATACTAACTCCATTGAGTTGAAATCCAAAATTATCCCACTTGATTTACCCAGAACCAAGATGACTCAAAATCGAAAAACTTAGTCACAACCTAAAATTTGACCCAAATCTTGAAATCACCCAACCTGAATGAACTTGAAATGATCGGAATCAACTATCAAAGTTTAAAGTGAGCCAACTCGATTGACCTAAAACTTGAGTTGACTCGATTCTAAAAAATGAAAATACTCGACTTGAATGTGATATAAACAAGCGGAGTCAAAGCGGAAATGACCTAACCAAATTGACCCAAAACTTAATGTGACCTAAACTCAAAATGACCCGACCAATCTTAAACTCAGCCTAAGATAACTCGAAATTTGACATGAAACGACTGGTTCATCCCAAAATGATCCAATGTGATACTTGACCTGATTTGACTTGAAACTCGAATAACTCAGGCTCAAAGTGAATCGCTCCACCATAATAAATCTAACGGAACATGTACTGCCCAGACTAAAATCCGGTTGTAGTTGATTTAAAACTTGAAATCCTCCAACTCGATTGACCAAAAACTCATGATGACTTGAATAATTATGGAATTGTAATTCCAACCTCCAATTCCTTTAATGAATCAAACAATAGAATTTTAGTTCCATCACAATTGTAATTCCACTAGAATTGGAATTGAAACTACAATTCCGCATGCCAATTCCAGTTCTATGTATCCAATAGGGCCTAAATGTTTTGTGAACTAGGAATATCAAAATTCAAATTGCGAACAAGATGCGATACATGAATCTCCAGAGGATGTAATACATTAGATTTGAATAAAGCATATGAGTAGCTAACACAAAGTTGAAGTTCTGGTGTGAAATGTGTAATGTTGGTGCACATTCTATGATAATGTTGAATGCTCACAAGAGGAGAAAGAAACACATGGCTAAACTTTTGAAACTCATCGAAGATCATGAGACAAACCTGATGTTAGCCTCGACCGATAAGGTGCATTGAGTGGTAAATGAGGCTAACCTAGTGGCTAAATAAACGAAGGAGGTGATCGAGGAGAAAACGGTCGTAAAGAAAAAAGAAATTGGGGGTGGGGGGGTGGGGGTGAGGAAACGGCCGTAGTACTACTACAGAGATTTGAACTTCTACAAGCTTCTATGAGCAGAGCACATTTGAAACTTCGAACTTGAGAGATTTAGAGCAAATAATTGTAAGTAAGTCGAGAAGAGAGAGTTGGAGAGATTGTTTTATGATGAAATGAGAAAATGAGGTTAGTATTTATAAGGGAAAAAAAATTGAATTTTTCAATGAAAAATGTCCACGTTGAGGGGCAGAAGCCCCTCAACGGGCCCGGGCCCAGCCCAGACAGGGTGGGCTGGGTTAGGTTTTAGGCCGATCTGGCACATTGGCCACCTTTATCTACCAATTTTCATATGTAGTTGTTTAGAATTGATTCCAACTTACTTGTTTATGGCCTATTTTCAGGAAGTCAGATCAGCCGATTTCATGGCCTCTTCATAGGTTTTGGGATCTTCTTCTAACATATAGACGCTTAGATTCCTTCACTTATCAATCTTCTGTTAGGAAAGTAGTAATAAAATTAGGTCTGAAGCTAGTTTCTTTTCTAGCTCTTTTACTTCTTCTTAATTTAAGAGCGTCTATAGTATTAATGCAAGTGTGATCATTGTTAACAACGCTTCTGTGAGAAGGCAAATTAATAGGTTGTGCATCATTAGGCTTCACATGAAATATATGTTTAAAGAATTCAACATCTCTAGATTCAACAATGCCTACTACCACATGCATATGAATTATTAGATCCATTGATTAGAAAATGACAAGTAGCATTATAATAAGCATATCCGATAAATTTGAGTCAACAGTCTTGTATCCTATTTTGTTTCATTTGAAATCAGATATTTCAACCTTCGCCAGACACCTCCACACTTTCAAGCTTTTGAAGTTAGGATTGTGACCTTTCCATAGTTTGTAAGGGATCTTATCCAATTTTTTATGATGAACTTTGTTTAGTACATAATGTCAAGATAATATCACCTTCCCCCACATGTTATCAGATAGTCTAAAACTAATAAGCATAGCATTCATCATTTTTTTTAAGGTTTTATTCTTTCTTTCAGCAACACCATTAGATTGTGGATAGTAAGAAGGGGTTTGTTCATGTATTATCCCATTTTCCTGGCAGAATCTTTCTAGTGAAATTGGGTCACATTCACCACCTAAGCCTCTTAATTTTTCTTCTTAGTTGATTTTCAACTTCAGATTTGTATCTTAAAAATATTTTTTTTGCTTCATCTTTAGTGCTTGGGAGATTATTATCTTTTTCCACCTTTGCTCATTTGTCTTTTAAAATTTCCTAGGTCACTATGCAGTGACTAAAGAAGTTCATATTGTCTCTCAATTGATTTAAAGGTTTTTTTTTTTTGGGCATGTTTAGCCTCTATGCATACTTCGTATTTAGTAAAGTTGGTATTACTAAAACTAGGATTCATATTCATTTTCTTGAGCCGTTTAATGGACTCTACAATTATGTGTCCTAAGCGAGCATGACATAGATCAAGAGACTCAACAAGGTAAGAAGAAGAGGTACTAGCATTATCACTTATATAAATAACACCAAGAACAAATAGTCCCCGTTATTAAAACCCTTGCTCACAAATTCCTCATTCCTATTTAGGACAAGTCTGTTAGAGTAAACGGCTAGTTTTAAGCCAACTTTAATTAAAAGACTACCAGATATCAAATTCCTACGCATTTTAGGCATATATAGAACACTTGTCAAAGTATGAAATTTTCTGTAAGTAAGTTTTAAGGACATCTTATCTTTTCTGAGGTTAAGTGCTATAGCAGAATTGCCCATGTATGCTACCTTTCCATCGGTCACTTTCTAGCATTCTTGGAACATGCTTCGATTTGTGCAGATGTGCTTGGTAGCTTTGAAACTATCCATTCTGACATGTTGTTGGCCAGGTTCACCTCTAGAATAACAACAATGATGTTCTCTGTCTCTAAAAGATGGGCTTTGTTCTTGGAATCTTTAGGCTGGTTCTTATTGTTTTTGCAGTCTTTTAAACGTTTTCCTCAATGGTAGCACTGTCCTTGGAATTTTTCTTTGACAAAATTTTCTTCTTACATAGGTTTTTCATTTTTGTCTTTAGGTATTTTTTTTGGCATAAAGTACGTAATTGATGTTGATTTGCTCTAGTTAGAATAGCATTTTTTATGACCACATCTTATAATTTTTCCATCATTCAAATCCGTTTTCGGTCATCAAATTAAGCAATCACGTGAATATGCTTAAAATTAGAACAAGAAAAACCACAAAACATGCAACTGAGAGTTACAAACCTCAAATCGGAGGAGAAGCAGAGTAGGAAACGGCGGTAATGTGAGAATAAAGGAGTGTGGATGGGGTTATTTATAGGCGGCGGGGTGGGGTTTAAAACTAGGGTTTTGGTGCGGCGCAAAAGATCTAGAAAATTCTGTAGATCTAACGGATTGATTTCCCCTTTTTTGCTTTCCTAATTCCAGAATATGTAAAAAGATTTTTGTTACTAACGTTATAAAATTCTGTAGCGGCTCCGGGTTTTAGAGAAAGGGAAGGACGTGCGGCCAAAAAAAGGATCCCAAAAGGCTGACTTTCCCTCCTTTTTTATAAGCGCCATAAGATTTTAGGGTTCCATACGGAACATTCCCGATCGATCTGGAACAATGCTCGATCGATCGGTACTTTTGGCCGATCGATCGGCAAGCTTTTGGTTAGTTTTCCTAACAGGCAGCTGTTGAACGATTGGTTCTTTGGGCCTCTTTTCTTAATTAAGCCCTGAAGTGCTATGGAATGTACTCAGTTCACCAAATTATGATCTAATGGTTCTTTCATCGGTACAAATGGTTGGGTTCCTCCAATCAGTCTTCAAAAATGCCTCAATCATGCTCGATTTTGCCATAATTCTTCTTCCGTCCGCTTTGATGTGTTCCTCATGAAAATATACCTAAACAACAACCGAACACACATGTAGAAGTCGAATATATGACAAAAAGGGAAAATAAAATGCGTAAAAATCATGCATATCATTTACGTACTACCATTTTCCAACCTATTGCAAACAAACTCAAAACTGCCCTAATAGACCAAACAATAGGGCGATTGCCCTTGCCATCTCACCTATTCAATTGTGCGAGTTTGCATTGACATGAAAATCTATGACCCATTGACCATTATTCATGAAGGTCAAGAAATTGTTCTCACAGCCCAAAAAACTTTTAGATTATGGATTTCTATTCCAGCTTAATTTTACAAAACCTGATCAAGCCAATCAATTTGGCAGAAAGCTTAAATATGTCGTTTAAAAGAATTTTCAAGATGGTGTCATTTTTATTGAAATTATGATTCAATCAAAGGTCGTAGAATTCTATGACATTTATACCGTCCCTAATCAACATAGGATGCTCGTTTACCTAAAATTAATTGAATTGAAGTTTGGACGTTTTTGATGACACCCATTTGAAATTATTTTTTTGTTGGGGGGGCGGGGGTTTGGAGGCTTTTGGGGTGGGGGTATTGTGTAATAATATATAGAAGATTACCATAAGTCAGGATATCTAAATTAATTTTTTTAATCGTTAGAAGGTGTGTTTAATATAATTTAGAAGTTGAGGGGTTAAATTGATTTTTACCAACAATTGATGAAATTAGAATTTGGAGTGCTCATATTAATTTTAAACAATGGTTCAGAGAAGTGCTTTTAATGAAATTAAAAGTTCGAAGATCGTTTTGATTTTGAACAATTTTTCAAGGGTCTTCATGAATATTATTTTGATAAAAAAAAACTATTGGAATTAAGTTTGATGTGTTAAGTACTCAAAATTTCATAATTAAAAATTATATTGTAATTAAAACATAATTTAGCACTGAATTTGAACTAGGTTTTATGCTATCTAAATCTAACTTGACTCAAAACCCATTTATTTTAGATCGACTTATTGCCATAAAATGATTGGAGTTTTAAAAATAACCTGAGTTTTGAGTCAAGTTTTGAGTCATAAAATTATTTTTAAAACTCCAATCATTTTATAGCGATAAGTTGGTCTAAAATAAATGGGTTTTGAGTCAAGTTGGATTTAGATAGCGTAAAATCTATTTCAAATTCAATGCTAAATTATGTTTTAATTAGAATATAATTTTTAATTATGAAATTTTGAGTACTGAACACATCAAACTTAATTCCAATAGTTTTTTTTATCAGAATAATATTCATGAAGACCCTTGAACAATTGTTCAAAATCAAAACGATCTTCGAACTTTTAATTTCATTAAAAGCACTTTTCTGAACCATTGTTTAAAATTAATATGAGCACTCCAAATTCTAATTTCATCAATTGTTGGTAAAAATCAATTTAACCCCTCAACTTCTAAATTATATTAAACACACCTTCTAACGATTAAAAAAATTAGTTTAGATATCATGACTTATGGTAATCTTCTATATATTATTACACAATAACCCCACCCCAAAAGCCTCCAAATCCACACCCCTCCACCCCCCCCCCCCCCCCCCCCCCCCCCCCCCAAAAAAAATAATTTTAAAGGGGAGTCATCAAAAACGTCCAAACTTCAATTCAATTAATTCTAGGTAAACGAGCATCCTATGTTGATTAGGGACGGTATAAATGTTGTAGAATTCTACGACCTTTGATTGAATCATAATTTCAATAGAAATGACACCATCTTGAAAATTCTTTTAAATGACATATTTAAGATTTCTGCCAAATTGATTGGCTTGATCAGGTTTTGTAAAATTAAGCGGGAATAGAAATCCATAATCTAAAAGTTTTTTTGGGCGGTGAGAACAATTTCTTGACCTTCATGAATAATGGTCAATGGGTCATAGATTTTCATGTCAATGCAAACTCGCACAATTGAATAGGTGAGATGGTAAGGGCAATCGCCCTATTGTTTGGTCTGTTAGGGCAGTTTTGAGTTTGTTTGCAATATGTTGGAAAATGGTAGTACGTAAATGATATGCATGATTTTTACACATTTTATTTTCCTTTTTTGTCATATATTCGACCTCTACATATATGTTCGGTTGTTGTTTAGGTATATTTTCTTGAGGAACACATCAAAGTGGACGGAAGAAGAATTATGGCAAAATCGAGCATGATTGAGGCATTTTTGAAGACTGATTGGAGGAACCCAACCATTTGTGCTGATGAAAGAACCATTAGATCATAATTTGGTGAATTGAGTACATTCCATAGCACTTCAGGGCTTAATTAAGAAAAGGGGCCTAAAGAACCAATCGTTCAACAGCTGCCTGTTAGGAAAACTAACCGAAAGCTTTCCGATCGATCGGCCAAAAGTACCGATTGACCGAGAGTTTTTTCCGTGAGCTTACCGATCGATCGGCTCGTTTAGCTGATCGATCGGGCATTGTTCCCCATCGACCGGGAATGTTCCGTACGGATCCCTAAAATCTTCTGGCGCCTATAATTAAAGAAGGGAAAGTCACCCTTTTGGGATCCCTTTTTCGGCCGCACGTCCTTCCCTTTCTCTAAAACCCGAAGCCGCTATGAGATATACAGGTTCTCAAAAGCTGAAGGGCAAGAGGTTGGAATACTGAGAGAATTCAGGCTCGGATCAGCATCGACACGAAGATTGAGGGAGTTTACTCTTTTATTTATTTTACGCACAGTATTTTCTTTTATGTAAATTCAAGTATGTGTAAAACTCCCATGCAGGAAAAACATTCTTAGTTTAGGGGATGAAGGGCGGGTAGCCGCCCGTATCCCGGATTTATATTATGCTTTTGACGATTGATTTAGTTATGTTATATTCACACCCCTGTGGGGAGTTCTTCATGATTGTTGGATATTTTTGTATGTGTGTTTGTAGCCATGACTGGGTCTCCAACTTGCAGCGATTAGTCTTGTGCTTATAGCCTGGACCATAACATAACAGGAATTCACAGGTGGTCAGGGTTGAGGTTGTACCCAACTCTGAACCCAAACTTTCATATAAGTTAATATTGAGTTAGGAGTAACAAATGAATTAAGCAGTGCTAATGAGATAACCTATGCTACATCTAGGGTCTAAAATAGGTAATGCCTTTAGACTAGTTCACTACCCTCAGCCCTAATTTATATATTAACCTAGGCTTAGAGCTTGTAGCCTAAGTCCTTCAAATCATCATCCTAAGTAGAATATAATGACAGGATACGTGTTAAGCTACCCTGAATTCACTCCCTAAACTAACCTCAATCGAATTGTCATACTCACTTATATTCAGTTTTAGTAATTTAGCTTCAACTCATTCAAACAACACTAAAAAACCAAAAATTCAAAACCGCTCGTTAATCAGTAAATCTAACTTGACATGATTCCCTGAGGATACGACCCGTATACTTGACAAAGCTATGACGATCTCGTACGCTTGCGAGTAGACGGTTTTAAAACACACTTTAAAATCACAAGTTCATACAACGTACCTAACCTTCTACCCTTCATAACTGTCAATGCACCCTTAACGACCTTCAAAACTCCACCTTTAGCTGTGTACTTGTACCCTTTAGACTCAAGAGTACCTAAAGAGATGAGATTCTTCTTTAAATTAGGAATATGACGAACATCGCCCAAAACCCTGATAGTGTCATTGAACATCCTAAAACGAATTGATCCTATACCCAGAACTTTGCATGAAGTATTATTACCCATCAAAGCAACTCCACCTCGAACTGACTCGTACGTGGAAAACCAATCCCGGTTGGGACATACATGATAGGAGCAACCCGAATCCAAAATCCAACTATCTTTCAACTTGGACTGAGGTTTAGACACAGACAATAGAAAATCTCCATTCTCACCATTCACAACACTAGCTGCTATGGATCTCTGGTCAGACCTGTTATCTGGTTCAAGTTTTCTCTTAAGCTTATAACAGTCTTTCTTAATGTGCACTTTCTTATGATAGTAGTTGTAGGTTAGGTCTTAATACCTAGACTTAGACTTGTTTCCATTATGATCATACTCAGTTCTCCCCCTCACAAATAAACCACTACCCGAGTTATACACAGAATTAGATAATTCTTTATCTACTCGTTCTTTACTCAATAGGTTTCTCTGAACTTCATCAACAAATATGGTTTGTCTACCCCCATAAATCATGCTTTCAACAAAACCCTTATATGAAGCAGAGAGAGAACATAACAACAACATTGCCTGAACTTCATCCTTAGGAACATCATCCAATTCTTTCAAATCTTAAATAATTGAATTAAATTCACTGACATGATTCTTAAGTGACGTACCTTCTGACATACGAAACGTGAATAATCGGCGCTTAACTGCGAGTTTGTTGGAGACGGACTTGAAACAGAACATATCCTGTAATTTTTCCCACAACTCCTTAGCGGTTTTCACTTCCAGAACTTCTGTCAAAACGTCATCAGTAAGACACATCTGAATTGCTGTGAGCGCCTTCTCATTTAACTCCTCCCATTGTGCTTCTGTTAGATTCTCTGATTTCTTCTCTTTTCCATCTAAAGCTTTCTTCAAACCATTCTGAGTCAAGAGGTCCTTAACGCGAACCTGCCATAAACTGAAGCTCTCTTGACCACCAAACTTCTCAATTTCGAATCTAATTGCGGACATCATATTATCAAATTGAAATAAATAGGGCTCTAATACCAATTTGATGAGGAAAACTTAAACAAATCTGATATACTAAGATACCAACTTGTTAGGAAAAACTTAATGCGAAAGCGTAAACCTTGATAACTTGATTCGATTCAAATCATATGGCTCACGCAAAACGAGAAGTAAACAAATATGGAAAAAGAAAGAACAAAACAAGAACACACAATATTTACCTGGAAACCCCTCTACAATCGAGAGGGGAGAAAACCACGGGCGGAGATGGAGATTCTTTATTAACTAAACGGAAGAATTATAACGACACTTCCCAAAATGAGATATATGGAAGAATTACAATCACTCTCTCTGAACTCCCGTAGCACTCAAAATCTTGAAGGAATTACGAAATCACCTCTTTTTCTCTCAATGGCGGTGCCTCACACTTTTATTGGATTAATTTGTGATGTAAACCCCACGTCCTTTAAATAGACGCAGTGCAGGAGGGGCCCGATCGATCGGGAAACACCCGAACGATCGGCACCCTGATCGATCGGAACCAGCCGATCAATCGGCCCTCTAAATTCCTAAAAACTCACGAATCTTTCCCTCAGTCACCCGATCGATCGGATTCCCTCCCGTTCAATCGGTGACCCTACGGCAACCCTCTATACGACTTCCCCTTTTAAAAATGCCCCGATCTGTCGAGCACTCCCCCCTTCATTTTTACTTTTCCTCACCTTCAAACCCTACCCCACGACCCCCACTTCCGGCAACCATCTCCGGCCGCCGCCTCCGGCACTCGCCGTTCCAACCAACAAGGCCGACCTAGCACCAATTTCTCCTCATTTTTTACCCTCTATTGCAAGGTATGTGTTTCCCCTCTCTTTTATCTTTCCCTTTACCGTGTTTTTTTTTCTTTTTTCCTTCAAGAGAGCATGTTTAGGCCGTTCTTTGGTTGTTGTCTTGCTTTATTGCAGTGGTTTTGTCCTGATTTATGTCTTCGTTGTGAATAAAGGTTGAATTTCTGCATTTTATGCCATGTTTTCACCTTTGTTCATGAACTATGTTTATATAGGTTATCAGTGACTTAATTTCGCCCTTTGATACTTGTGGTTACTGAATTATGCCGTGATTGAGGCAATCTTGTGGGAATTACACTCGTTTTATGTTAACTGGATTTATGGGTTTGGGTACCAATCTACATTTTTTGTCATTTTTATTTTATTTTCTCTTTTTATTATTATCATTTCTTTTTAATTATTTATTTATTTATTTTTATTTACTTATTTATTTTATATATTCATTTATTATTACTATTATTATTTAATTGTGGGTTGAGATTGGGGTGTTGTTCTTGTTGATTTTTCTTTTTGCTTTTTGTTTTTGTTTCTTTTCCCTATCTTCGGGTTCATCTGCTCTTGTTCTTATTTCTAGATTATGCCGCGTGCCAAGCGGAGCCGCACTGAGGAGGGTAGCAATTCCCAACAGCCCGACGTTCTTGCTCGAGTCAATGCTGCCCCTATATCTGGGGAGACGGTGTTTGGTGAGGATCTTAAAGATGACAGAGAGGGCGCTTGGGCCATTCTCTTTTGCCAACATAGGGATCTTACCTACCTTCTTGGTAGAGAGCTGGAGGAGGACCCTGTTTTTCCTTCTTTAGTGAGAGAATTTTATTCCTCATTTGCTCTCCAACAAGAGGGGGGTCGGACATACGGTGACGTTACTATTCGTGGCAAAACCATCCGATTTGATGCCACGGATGTCGCCGAGGCTATAGGTTATCCCTTATATGTTGACGAATCTGTTTGGCACCAGCCTGTTAACTCACCAAAGGCCGTGGACATTATCGCTGAGTTGTGTGGCAGCCAAATGTGCGAAAGATCGTCCATCCACCACGTTCCGCTCTGTCCTTCCGTCGCATATGTGTCTCCTAGACACCATTATTAAGTCCAATCAATGGCCTACAGGTCATGCCCAGGAGCGTACCGGCCCTATTCTAGATCTTCTTTGGAAGTTCTATCGAGGTGTATGGGTGGATGTAGGGGCCACTTACCTACAAAGTTTTACCGCTATCCACCACAGGCTTCAGCGCTTCTTTGTTAGCGGTAGTGCTCTTTACTTTCCTCGTTTAATCACGAGGCTTGTACGGCATGCTTGTGTACGCATACCAATCGCTCCTGACCGAGTTTGTGTTCCGCTTCACCACTTTGATCCCACCCAGCATCATCGGACCTTCCTTTCGCTTACCCCGGCCGACGTGCAAGGGGAGGAGTCGGACATGGAGGATGCCCCGGCCCGGGCCGCTGCTCCTGCCCGGGCATTACGCCATGAGGGACACCCACCCACGCCACCTGCTTCTGATGATCCCGGCCACGTCCCGCCATATGTTATGGATATTATGGACCGTCTGGATCACATTCAGTCTTTGGTTACTGAACTCTATCGATGGCAGACGGGCGGTTCTCCTCCACCTTACCCCCCTCCCTAAGTTATTTATGTTACTCGTGTACTGAACATTTGTTATGTCCATCTTTCTTTTTCTTGATTAATAAATTGTTTTCGTCCACAGTCTTCTATGTTTTTTTTTAATTCTGTTGTAGCTTGCTTTTGTCTGTCTTTAACTTCTAGGATTCGCTCGACATATGTGGCTGCCCATTCATGATCTCAGGTTGTCTCTCTCCTTTCTTTGCTTCTATTTTAATTATGGTGCATTGAGGACAATGCAAGGTTTGGGTTTGGGGATGGCAGATAAGAGTCAACTTTGTTTGTCCTTTAAGTTTAATTCAGCACAAATTAGCTACACACTTTTTTTTTTTTGGAAGGCATAAATATGAGGTTGCTTGTGACCATTATCGTAGCCCAGTTCTGTGAAGTACTTTGACGATTAGAATAATTATGAGATGAGATTATTGCTAAATCAGACTTTTAAATCTATATTTTTGTCTTTTAACTAGTTAGTGAGATTATTACTTTGCACCCTTAATCTTGTGACATATCCTACTGTTTGGGTCGAAATAATGGTAATAATTTTGGAAATAGGAACCCATCTTTCTACTCCTAACAATGCTGAAATCAATTGTATATTTCTTTATCTTAGGTAACCCTTTAAAAACAAAAGAAAAAAAAGGAGAAAGGGAAAAAAAAGGTGACTGGTTGGTTCTTGTAGCCCTTGTGTCTCGAGCAAGTCAGCCCGTAGGGGTATCTTAAAACCTGGTACCTTGAGCCAACTAGGTCGGGAGCTGCCGGTCGAAAGCTCGCTATATGGGCCATAGGGAAAGCTTAAGAAAAATCAACTTTATAGTTACCAAAATGAGCACTAATACCCATAAAAAAAAAAGGGTATGTGCTAGCAGGTTAGGTTGTGGATCCTTAAGACTCGAGCCATTAGGTCCAAAAGGGGTCTCTTAAAACCTGGTACCTTGAGCCAACTGGATCGGAAGCTGTCGGCCGAAAACTCGTTACATGGGTCTGAGGGAGACACACCTAACCAAGTAAAAAAAAAAAAAGGGAAGAAGGGAAAATAAGAGAGAAAAGAGAAGCCTTTTGATTTCACTATTGATTAGTGGTGAAGGGTTAGGATAACTTGTTCCTTTACTTGTTACCTTTATTTCTTCTTTAAGTCAAAGAGTTTCGAAGTAAGACGAAGGGAAGAGAAGTTCTAAAATTACTTACTAGTAAAAAAAACTTTAATAACGGAGACTTAAGTCAGAACTATTGCAATAATAACGTCACATAAGGATTCGCTACTCTCAAGTACACACTCAAGTTTGGTCAAACAATAATTTTCACAAGTGGCCTTTACGGTTAAATGCCTGACTCTACTTTTCCTCCGGTAGCTAGCTTAAATTGAGTATTGCTTGAGGACAAGCAATGTGTGGGTTTGGGGATGTTGATACGCATGATTTTTACACATTTTATTTTCCCTTTTTGTCATATATTCTACCTCTATATGTGTGTTCGATTGTTGTTTAGGTATATTTTCATGAGGAACACATCAAAGCGGATGGAAGAAGAATTATGGAAAAATCGAGCATGATTGAGGCATTTTTGAAGACTGATTGGAGGAACCCAACCATTTAGGCTGATGAAAGAACCATTAGATCATAATTTGGTAAACTGAGTATATTCCATAGTACTTTAGGGCTTAATTAAGAAAAGGGGCCCAAAGAACCAATCGTTCAACAGCTGCCGGTTAGGAAAACTAACCGAAAGCTTGTCGATCGATCGGCCAAAAGTACCGATCGATAGGGAGTTTTTGCGTGAGCTTACGGATCGATCGGGAATGTTCTGTATGGAACCCTAAAATCTTCTGGCACCTATAAATAAAGAAGGGAAAATCAGCCTTTTGGGATCCTTTTTTCGGCCGCACGTCCTTCCCTTTCTCTAAAACCCGGAGCCGCTACGAGATCTACAGGTTCTCAAAAGCTGAAGCGCAAGAGGTTGGAATACTGGGAGAATTCAGGCTCGGATCAGCATCGACACGAAGATTGAGAGAGTTTACTCTTTTATTTATTTTACGCACAGTATTTTCTTTTATATAAATTCAAGTATGTGTAAAACACCCATAGAAGAGTAAACTTTCTTAGTTTAGGGGATGAAGGTCGGGTAGCCGCCCGTATCCCAGATTTATATTATGCTTTTGATGATTGATTTAGTTATGTTATATTCACACCCCTGTGGGGAGTTCTGCATGATTGTTGGATATTTTTGTATGTGTGTTTGTAGCCATGATTGGGTCTCCAACTTTGCAGTGATTAGTCTTGTGCTTGTAGCCCAGACCATAACATAACAGGAATTCACACGTGGTCAGGGTTGAGGTTGTACCCAACTCTGAACCCAATCTTTCATATAAGTTAATATTGAGTTAGGAGTAACAAAGGAATTAAGTAGAGCTAATGAGATAACCTATGCTCCATCTAGGGTACTAAGATAGGTTATGCCTTTAGACTAGTTCATTACCCTAAGCTCTAATTTATATATTTACCTAGGCTTAGAGCTTGTAGCCTAAGTCCTTCAAATCATCGTCCTGAGTAGAATATAATGACGGGATACGAGTTAAGCTACCCTGAATTCACTCCCTAAACTAACCTCAATCGAATTATCATACTCACTTATATTCAGTTTCAGTAATTTAGCTTCAACTCATTCAAACAACACTAAAAAACCAAAAATTCAAAACCGCTCGTTAATCAGTAAATCTAACTTGACACGGTTCCCTGTGGATACGACCCGTATACCCGACAAAGCTACGACGATCTCGTACGCTTGTGAGTAGACGGTTTTAAAACACACTTTAAAATCACATTAGTAAACCATTGGTAGGTAAGGCTAGGAATGAAAATTCCATTGACGGATAAGTCTTGAAGAAATTGTTGGATTTTGATTAGAAGTCTATTATTACTGCATTAAGTGACGAAAGCGATATGGGCAGTAACATCTTGGGGTAAGTGGCTAAGGAATTTTTGAGGAAAGAAGAAAGTCCTTGATTTTGTGAAATCATATGTTGACGAAAAGATACTCCAACTTGGCGTCTTTGATTGATAATCAATTTCCTTTTGTAAAACAAAAATTTGATGCCCGAGGTTGATACATTCATCAATTTTTTGTTGTAATCTAGTTTGGAGGGAATCGATATAAGAGACTTGAATTTGCTAAAGTGGTACATCTTTGGCAATAAGAGGATCATCAATTGAAGTTGGAGAAACGTCATATTTTTTATTTGAATATGATATTGTTAAGTTGGAAAGTAATTTTGAAACGTTTCAAATATTTTGAGATTCCAAATCAATTATATGAAAATGTTATTTTAGGTATTTTAAAAAGGTTTTGGGGGTGTAATTTTTTTTTAAAACAAAATTATCCCACCTTTTGACTTTGAATTCCCCAACCAGTGAAAGAGGATAGGGTTGTTTTATAAATTGAGTATGGACATAGGACCAGCAAAAGATCCAGGGGATCTGAAAAATTGAATGAAAATGTAAAATTGAATCTAGTGGTTCATCTTGTGAATAGTTTGAATAAATATCAAGTAAATCTTTTCCATAATAGGGTAAATGTCAATGGTGCTTCCAAAAAAATGCCACCATTTTTAAAACCATGTTGGAATAGTCGAGATTTTTTTTGTAATTTGAAAGAAACAAGTATGATTAAATGATTGATAAAGAAAAGCTTTGAACCAAGCTGTTTCTTAATCTTGATAAGTAAAGTCCTCTGGAGTCAAGGATTTTGAAAATCGCTTTGGTTTGTAAAAACTCTAACCAAAGTCTTTGATATGTAAAATATTTAAAATTTTGCAACTTAAAAATTGGATTTTTTCATTATCACCCTTATGATGCTTAATCTGAACATATCTAGCATCGGTCAAAATGAGTTCATAAAATTCACGAATTTTCTGAATGTCTTCAGGAAACCAATGAAATTTTTTTGGGGAAAATAGTTTTTACAAGATTTTTGATATCATCGTAAGATAGGGGTTCCTTTTGTCTTGTAACTAATATGTGTTCCATTTGACGTTTTGAGATGTATTGGTTTGTTTGTATTGATAGGTCAAGAGGTTTTGATGTTTCACAGGGATTTGAAAGATATTTGATTGTAAGGGTATTTTTTATTGGAGAGGGATGGCAATGAGGGTTGAGGATCATTGCATATCCTTCAGAGGACTGAATCTTTCCTTTACCTTTATCTGTCTTCATAGCCTGCAGATAAATAATCAGAATATCTATTCAAGATAGTTCTTGAGAGAAGTATCTTGTAAAAAGTAATTTTGAAAGGTTGTTAAAACTGATTTTAGTTTTGAAATTGTATTTTGTATAATTGGCTTTGCAAATTTATGATAGAGTATTAAAAAGGGAATTTTACAATGTAAAAGACGTTGAGGTTTTGGAAAATTTGGTTTAAACCATAATGTAATAATTTGTCTTGGATTATAGACAAGGTTTTGTAATTCATCATCCGAAGATTTTATAGAAAATACTTCTAAATTTGGTAATGTTAAATTTGATTCAGATTCTTGATTTTTGTGTTGTATTGTTTTATGATGATGTATTTCTATAGTTGAATCAGAAGTTAAGTTTTTATTATGAGTTAAATTAGAAGATAGGCTTTTAACTTCTATATTCCTTTGAATTTCTGAATTGTATCTTGTATTTTCTAAGGTTGAACTAGATAAATTTATTAATTTATTTATGAATTGTTGATCTTCATTTTGAGTTATTTGTCAATTCTTTTTGCAGTTTTTCATAAAATACCTAGGTTTTCTACACATGTAGCAAATTGGAAACTTGTTTGGGTTTTGTTCTAAGTGTTTTTTCTTTTTATTTTTTCCTAAAGGTCGTTTGAAATTACAACCACTGTTTTAAACATAGAGGGAACTTAATTTTCTCTCGGTTTGGGATATTGATGAGATTTCTTCATTGGACTCTTATTTTCTCCTTTGGAAATAGTTTGTATTGTGGGGCTACTTGTAGTTGGATTATCTGTTAATTTGAGTTTTTGAGTGATTCCTTCAGTTATATCATCACCAGAATTTGTTGATTTGTTGAGTTTTATTTGTTCTTTATCCTTTTGAGTTAAATTAAATGATTGGAATGAGGGTTGTTGAATTCCTTAAAAAAATGGGTTTGTCTGTGATTGTGGAGTTAGAAAGCTTTGTTCATAGAGTAGCTTTGAGGTATTTGGGATACCGGTTGAGGGATCGTGCAATTTTGATGTGTTGGTTGAGGCATTGATTGGACTATTAGAGATTGTTCCATTTTTTGTTTGTCCTTGTTGTTCATTATGTTATTATGTAATAACTTTAATTGTTAATTATTTTGAGATTTAAAGCTTAAAAATTATTTTGTTCATAAATTTTGTTTATATCTTTGATTGTAGGTAGTGAATCTTCTTTTTCCTCTCTTTCCCCACGGAAAGGAGTAGCTATGATTTCTTGATTTTGAATATTAATAATTAAATTTTTTGTTGGAGGATGAATAATTTGTATTATTTGTCTATCCGTTGTTAACCATTTGGTTACAGGGTGTATATTAACATTTATAAAACTTTCAATAAAAGGGTTTGGTATTTGATCCTTGATGTGTATGATTCTAACCATTTAAAAAATGAAATATTACGTTCCAATTGATTTAATTTTTTGTAATAAGTTTATCTAATTTTGATTGTTGATTCTTTTGTAAAAGTTTGAAAAAACCAATGTCTTTGAATCTTATTGTGATAAGATTCAAATTCATTGCTTAAAAATTCTTTATTTATTGTAAAATTTTTTGTTAAAATATTTATTGAAGGTGGTCTCATTTGAGAAACTATTAGAGAAATTAGGTTTGAAAATGATTCATTTTGGAAAACTGGTTCGGCAAAAGGAGAGTTAAAACATATTCCTCTAAACCTGGAAGTAGAGGTATTTTGAAAATCTGCTTCTCTGTTATATGGAAAAGATGAAGTTGATTGTGTTGAAGATTCAATATAGGAAGGTTGTAAAAAAATTATTTGTTTTCCTGATTCGAACTTAATGGTAATTTTACCATTAGATTCTTCAGTAATTTGTTGAATTTATCTTTTTGCAGTATTTCTTAGAGGTTAAGGGTTTTCAATCCTCCAAATTTCTGGAATGGTTATGTCATTCTATTTGAGATGTTTTGGGGTAAAGGTTGAAACTTGTTCAACCTGAACCTCAAGTAGAAAAGTTTTTATAGCAGGAGATTATTTAAGACATTTTGGTTTGAGTTGGCTTCCTAAAAGCCTGAAATGAATTCTAAAAATGAGAACAAAGTTTTGTCTGCTCTCTTTCATATTAATATTTGGCAAATGAGTATCTAACATCAATGTATCCAAAATTGTCAAATCTCAAAGAGCAACCGAAAAGTTTGGATAACAATTGAAATAAATTTGTTCGTTGTGTAAATTTGTTTGCACAACTGCTAGTCAAGATTCTTCATAATTTAAATATGTTGAATTTCTAAGAGCTAACATAACCGGTTGGTTATGTCATGTCCTTGTTAAAGGATTGATAGCTACCTGAACTGAATCATAATGTATATAGTGATAACCTTTTGCAATATATTTTTGAAGAGATAAGTTTGAAAGTAATTGAACTATTTGGATTTCTTCATCAATAGTCATTGACTATTCATGTGTTTTGCATGAAAAATCCATTTTAAATGTAAAAGTTCCAATTTGATAAATTGATTCTAAATCTTCATTTAGAATGCTTCAGTTCACAAAACCTTTTGGGTTTGTAATTTCTTTTGAAACTTCTTTTGAATTAACTATGTTTACAACCTCAGTTATTTGGGTTCAACAGTCACCTAACAGTCCTACCATTTAACACCAATGAGAACGGATGTATTATTTGACATTGTTGAGAACGGGAGCACCAGTGACACAACAACGGGAACACCTAGTGGGAACACCTTCCACACGGGCTTACTAATGCTATCAAGGCTTTCCAACGCCACACTGCCGGCTTACCAATGCTTCTAATAAGTGCTTTAATAGCAAAGCATTCCCAATAAATGTTTAAAAGTATTTTCGTGAAATTACTGTTAAAAACACCTTACACTTGGCTCTGATACCATTTGTGCCTTCTACCACGAGGCCTCCCCAATTAAGGCAGAATGAACGGCTGACCAACAGACAGGTCAAGGACTTACACTGCCAAGAACAATCTTATGTCCCGGACTTCCATTAGCCATAGACCCTACGGGGCCACCGCTACCTCAAGGCATAACCCACAGATAGTACCTATCAGGCCAATTCACTAGGCAGAGAGCCTCACTTCGGTTAACAAGTCATGAGTGAGAGTTCCCATGTTTGTGCCTTCTACCACGAAGCTCTCCCCAATTAAAGTGAAGTGAACAGCTGACCAACGGACCGGTCATGGACTTACGCTGCCAAGGACCATCTTACATCTAGGATTTACATTAGCCATAGAACCTACGGGACCACCGCTACCTCAAGGCATAACCCACATATAGTACCTATCAGGCCAATCCATTGGGCGGAGAGCCTCACTTTGGTTAACAAGCCATGAGTGAGAGTTCCCAGTTTCATGTGGCTCTGATACCAGAAGGGAGGTAGGATCGGCGGACACAGACAAAAGAAGATGAGAAAGATGGATTTATTAGTTGAGAAGTTTAAACATAGGTTGAGTACAAAAAATCAATTGAAAATACAAGCATAAAATTGAAGTACAGATGAAACTTACAAATTAAATATGGAGGACTAGAGTACAACACTTGGAAGTAAAATTACAAAATAGAACTAAATTGTATATGAGAGTGCAATTTTTTTCTCTCATATTTTGAGTGGTTATTTTTTGACCCACCTTTGAATGAAGTTGAGACGTCCCATTTATAGATGAAGCAACACTCTGGATTTCAATTGAAGTCCGAAACCCCGGGACTGAAATGCAGAATTTGAAATCCGAACAGTAACTATCAATAATTTGAATCTCCAAATATTAGCACATGTCTTTTGTCCTTATATCCAATTATTAAGCATTACTTTGCACCTTTTGAATTTGGCTTTCGTCCTGTATTTAATTATTGAGCCATACTGTGCATTCTTGAGCCTTTCTCCTGTGTTGAATTACTGCACTGCTTGTGAACTTGTTCCTTTGAATTGTTCAGTGTAAGAAAATATCATAAGAGATTGAACAGATCACTTTGATTGGAACTGACTTCTTCATCATTTTCATCAAAGAAAGAATTTTGGATTTGTTGGAGGAGTTGAGTTAGGAGTTCTTTTGAGATTTTGGATTTGGATTTTGAGGAAGAGCTTCATGGTAAAGCTTTTTGAGGATGGGATTTTTAAAACTAAAAAGGTTGAATGTGCCAGGCTTCATCATTTTCAATTTTGAGCTTTTTATATTTTTCTAGTAAAAGGTTTTACTTAGTTTCCTTAAGAAAAGGAACTTCAAAATTTTTATTGTGGGAAAGAATTTTTTGAGTAAAGCCTTATGAGACAAGGAAGTTGCCAATGACGTCCTTTTTTTGATGTGTGATATCAAGGCTAATAATAATATCAACAGTTTCCCTTGCTCGCCAATGTTGAATTTGTTTTGGTATAGTATTGTTAGGACATGGCCATGGATCATCTGAAGGGATGAGAGGGCATCTAACAGGTAAACTGTAAACGAACATCCTATGTTGAGTACTCCTTTCCGTGGGAAAAGAGAGGAAAAAGAAGATTCACTACTTACAATTAAAGATATAAACAAAATTTATAAACAAAAAATTTCCAAGTCTTAAATTTCAAAACAATTTTGAAACAATTAAATTTAATACATAATAATATAACAAACAACAAGGACAAATAAAAAATGGAACAATCCCCAATAGTCCAATTAATGCCTCAATCAACATATCAAAATTATACAATCCCTCAACCAATGCCTCAAATACCTCAAAGCTACCCTATTCAACAAAGCTTTCCAACTCCACAATCACATACAAACCCATTTTTTCAAAGAATTTAAGTATTTTATTATGATATTTTAAAAGTATATAATATTATATCTATATAAAATTCAATTAAATTTCAATATGATAATATACAAAATTATATAAATAAACTCCGTGCATCGCACGGGCAACATTAGTATATTTTATAAGTGATATAAGATTTTAAATTACTTTTAAAGAACCTTACACTATCATAACTTTTTTTTTCAATTATTTTCCTATAATTCAATTAGAATTCCATTAAATTATACTAATAAAATGAATGAAAATAAATCAAACATAATTTAACTTTGCATTTAAAATAATTTTAAATATGTAAAATTATTAAAATAATTTTAAATTTAAAAATATAAAACTCCCTAAAACTCTAATAAATAATTTTAAAAATAAAAATTAAAAAATTATATATTTTTATTTTTAAATAATTTTTAGGATTATTTACGCCAAAGATCCCTATTTGTCTATTGCGTCAATTTAATCCTTGTACTTTTAATTGTGTTAATTAAGTCTGTACATAATTTAAAATGTATTAATTTGGTCCTTAAAGAAAAGTTTATAATAAGTTTTTAATAAAATTTTTAATAGTTCAGCCACAAATTGGGTTAAATTGAGTAAATAGATGAATTTATAATAAATTACTTGTATCTAATATAATTTTGTCATTCAAAATTATATAATTAACTTAACTTACATTTGATTAATAGATTAAATTGACACATTTTGAACTATTCAAGGACTAAATTGATACAATACAAGTGCAAGGACTAAATTGACACAATGGACAAAGTACAAGGATTTTTAGTGTAAATAACCCTAATTTTTATATTTAATATTATTTTAGGTATAAATAATATTTTTTTTATTTTATTATAGTATTTTGAAGCCACAAGTTAGCTTAATTTATTCAAATCGTATGATTGTTATGACTTATGAGATAGTACTTCGGGGGAAAAAAAAGTTACTATTCAGGTTATCACAAAATTATATTAGAACCCAAATACAAGTGAAAAATATATTATCATATCTCAAGATACTTTAACGAACTTCTTTTTAAATTTTTAATTATTTCGAATGCCTTTGATGGAATTTTGGAGTTGGAGATCTGATTGATCTATTTAATAGTTCAAGGATCAAACAACAACAACAATAATATTCCCAGTGCTCCAAGGGCTCCAGCATAAGCAGGCCGTAGTTCGGGATGGATGTACGCAGCCTTCCCCCTTTAGGGTGCTACCCTGAAGGGAGGCTATTTCTAGGAACCTCCAACCTGAGAATCGTGTCATCATGGGAGCACAGTAGCCTGAAAGCATGAGAGAAACATAGTATTAAAGCAATACATAACACTAGCCAAGTGTAATGAAGCAAAACTCAAAGGAAGGCAACTGTAGGTAAATAGTTAGCAAGTACGCAAGTGCTCAAGTATACAAATAAGCAAATAGGGACTCCAATACGTGCTCGAAGGAGGAACTCAAGACACTTAGAAATACTAGAGCAAATAATAAAAGATACACTACTCTAAGCCACTACATCGGTTACCCTATGCTAGCCTTTCATCGAGCTCTATCTAAGGCCGTCTCCTTCCTTAGGTTTAGGTGGTTGAGGTTCTGTCAGATCGTCTCTATCCATCTCTTCTTCGACCCGCCTGTCCTTCTCCTCCCTAGCGTAGTATGGAGCAGTTCGCATCTCCCAACTTGAGCAGTGGGTAGTCTCCTCTTAACATGATCAAACCACTGCGAATGTTGCTCCTTTAATTTATCCTCAATCAATGCCACACTCAATTTGCCTCTAATGACGCCGTTCTTGATCCTATCCTTCCTTGTGCGTCCGCACATCCACTGCAACATCCTCATCTCTACCACCTTCATCTTCTGTGTATAATGTTGTTTCATTGGCCAACACTCCGCCCCATAAGACATAGCTGGTCTCAGTACCAACTTTTAATATTTCCCTTTTAGCTTTAATGGGGACTTTCTATTGCAAAGTACCATGGAGGCCATCCTCCATTTATGCCAGCCTACTTTAATCCCGTTGTTGATACCCTCATCCACTTTGCCGTTCTGCTGAACCACGGAACCTAAGTATCTGAAACTCTCTTTTCTCTGTATGGTCTTAGATCCTATCTTGACGTCTACTATGGTGAGCGTGGTGGAGGGACTGAACTTAAGTTCCATGTACTCAGTCTTGAATCTACTTATTCGTTGGCCCTTCGATTACAATGCCCTTCTCTACAATTCTAGCTTCTCGTTTACCTCTTCTTGAGACTCCTCTACCAATACTGTGTCATCTGCAAAAAGCATGCACCAAGGCACATCTCCTTAGATGTGCCTAGTGAGCTCGTCCATAACCATGGTGAATAAAAAGGAACTCAAGGCTGATCCTTGGTGTACCCCGATTGTTATCGGAAAAGCTTTTGACTCTCCTTCAACTATACGCACATTGGTTTGTGCATCATTACACATCTCTAATGGCCTGAATATAAGGCACGGGAATGCCTTTCCTATCCAAACCCTCCACAGGACCCCTCTTCGCACTCTATCATAATCCTTCTCCAAGTCAATGAAAACCATGTGGAGATCATTTTGTCTCTCCCTATATCGCTCTATTGTCTGCCTTAGAAGGTGGATGGCTTCTATTGTTGATCTCCTAGGCATAAATCCAAATTGGTTCTCGGACATCTCTGTCTGTTGCCGTAACCTTCTCTTTATGATTCGCGGACACAACTTCAGGTGTGACCCATTAGTTTAATACAAAGATAGTTGGTGCAAATCTAAATGTCGCCTTTCTTCTTATAGATCCGGATCAATGTGCTCTTCCTCCACTCGCCGGGCATCTTTGCCTCAGAAGGATTTGGTTAAATAGTTTAGTTAGCCAACAGATGCCCTCCTGTCCAAGGCACTTCCATGCCTCTATTTGTATTTGGTCTAAGCCAACTGTTTCACTCCTTCCCATATGTTTCAAGGCTTCCTTGACTTCGTGGGGTGTAATCCACTTGCAATACTGGTGGTTCTGGTGCTCTAGCGATGTTTGGAGATCTATTAAGGATATCTCAGTATCCCCTTGATCATTGAGCAGATCATGGAGGTAGGCTCTCCATTTAGCTTTAATTTGTTGCCCGTCCATGAGCACCTGTCCATCTTCCCCTTTTATGCACTTTACTAGGACCAAGTCCCTCGTCCTCCTTTCTATTACTTTTATGATTTTATATATATCCCCAGCCCCCTCCTTGGTATCCAGCCTTTTGTAGAACTCTTTATAGACTCTTGATTACGCCACTCTGACTGCTCTCTTTGCTTCTTTCTTAGCCAGTTGACACTAATGCTGCTTGTCCTCATCGCCACTACTTTCCCATTCCTTGAAGTAGTCTCGCTTAGCCTTAATCTTCTCTTGGACCTCCTCGCATCATCATCAGGACTCTCTACTATTTGGTGTCCCACCCTTTTGACATGCCTAGAACTTCTTGTGCCAATCCTCTAAGCTTCTGTGCTAGTTGGATCCACATTTGGTTTGTATCTCCCTCCAGGTCCAACTTAAGCTCCAACTCTGCTCTTATAGACTCTATATTTCTCCCCCTTCAAATCCCTCTGGCAAATATGTGTCTGCATGAGTTTCCTAATTCTTTTGGCCCTCATCTTAGCCTTTACATCAGCACACAATACCCTATCTTGTGATCAAAGGTCATCCCCTGGGATAACCTTGCAATCCGTACAGCCCCTTTGTACCCTTCTCTTTAATGGTATGTAATCAATCTGGGTCCTTGTTTCACCGCTTTGATACATGATGATATGCTCATCGTGCTTCCTGAAGAAGGTGTTGGAAATTGTTAGCTTGTAAGTGACTGCAAAGTCTAGGAGGCCTTGCCCTCTACATTCCTAGTTCCAAAACCATGTCCTCCATGGTATGATGCATAGCCATCCTCGACTGTGCCAACATTTCCTTTGGGGTATGCCTTGCATCGTTTTGTCTAAATCCTCTCAGAGTGTGGCCTTCTCATGCTCCGTTAGTCCAGTCTAATGTGCGTAAGCACTGATAATGTTCCATATCTTCCCTTCAAGGACTATCTTGATGGCTATGATCCTATCACCGTTCCTGGACACTTCGACAGCTATCCACAATGATGCCATCTCTATTCCTGCCTCTAACCTTGCTTGCATACCACAACTTATATTCCAGCACATCTCTGGCTTTCGTGCCAACCCATTTAGTCTCTTGCAGACAAAGGATGTCTTTAATTAAATTACAAGTTGATGGGTTATATTCATTTTGATCAATAGTTCAGACATACCTTTGATAAAATTAAAGTATTGTAAATAATTTTGAAAACTTAGAGCCATAAAACTCCCTAAACTATCAAAAAATAATTTTTTTAATATATATATATACGTATACATATATGTACATATACATATATATACATATACATATATGTACACAGATACACACACACGCACACACAAACACACACACACACACACACACATATATATATATATATATGCGCTATTAAATTACTGTTGTTAACCGCTTTGGGGGCAGAATCGGATGGACATGGACAGAAGAAGATGAGAAAGATGGAATCTATTAATTGAAAGGTTTAAACATAGATTAAGTACAAAACAGAAACTGAAAATACAAACATAAGAGTGAAATACATATGAAACTTACAGATTGAGTACCGGGAGTACAACACTTTAAAATAAAATTACAAAGGAAGATTTTTCCCTAGTATTATGTTGGTGATTTATGCTCTTCAATTCGCTCTCGAATTCACTCTACCTTGAACGAAGCTGGGACGTCTCCATTTATAGGCGAAGCACCAACCCGGATTTGAAATGAGATCCGTGACCCCGGAATTGAAATCTAAATTTTGAAGTCCGAACAGTGACTGGCAATAAAACTGCATTGAATTTCAGCACATGTGATTTGTCTTTATTTGTAATTATTGAGTAGTACTGTGCATCTTTTGAATTTATCATTCGTCCTTTACTGAATTATTGAGCCAACTGTGCATCTTTTGTCTTCTAGTGCTTGTCCTGTATTGAGTTGGTAACACGATCTTGAATTATTAAAATAAATTGAACGGATCACTTTGACGGGAGTTGACTTCTTCATCTTCATCTTCAGAGGAAGAATTCTGAATTTGCTAAATGAGTTAAGTCAGGAGTTCTTTTGAAATTTTGGATTTGGATTCGGATTTAGTGGAAGAGTTTGAAGGTGGGGCCTTTTATGGATGAGATTTAGAAGGGGTTTTTAGAATGCCTGGAGAATTGAGAATTTGAATATTTTTAGTTTTGAAAAACTTTGATAAGGAATCAGTGGTGCAATCGCGTTCAGGGATGTATATATCCCATCATTTAATTTTGAATTCTCTGATTAAAGAAATGGGATAAGGTTCTTCTAGAAATTGAGCAGTCTTAAAGGACCAACAAAGTATCCATGGAATTTAAAAATTTGAATGAAAATTTATAATTGCATTTAGAGGATCATCCTCTGAATGTTTTAAATAAATATTGAACAATGCTTTGGTATTTACTGGAAAAATATCAGTAGTGCTTCCAAAAAAACACCACCATTCGTAAAACCAAGCTGGAAAAGTCCTTAATTTTTTCAGGAATTGAAAGAACCAAGAATGGTCAAAAGGATGGAAAAGAAAAGTTATAAACCAAGCTGTTTTTTAATCTTGATAAGTATAACCAATTAGGAAAAAAGTTTGAGAAAATTATTTTGAGGTCAACGAAGTGTAACCAAAATCTTTGATATCCCAAACATTTAAAATTTTGCACTTTGAATATTGGATTTGCCCATTATTACATTTTTCATATTTAATATGGGCAGAACCTAAGTCAATTAAAATGAATTCATAAGACTTTAGAGTTCTTCAATGAAAATTGTCAGGAAAAGTTGCTTTGACTAAATTTTGAATTTCAATTAGGTTCTCTTTATTTCGTAAGGAAAAGGTGTTCAAGTTGAGGCTTTGAAAAATATTGATTAGTTTGAGCGGGTAAAGTATTTTGGAGTCTCTGATTAAGAGATTGAAGAGGAGCCGGAGGTTTGATTGAGAGTGGATTTGGAGGTCTTGAAATAGTGGTAGAATAGGAGATTGGAGGAAAATCTTCATTTAGAATTTTGAAAGGGTTTTGAGTTGGAATTTTAATTGAAAAAGATTGAGGATGAGGTTTAAGGGTCATTGCATAGTCTTCTGCGAATTGAATCTTCCCTTTACGTTTGTCTTTTGACATTCTCCTGGGGAGATTAATTGAATTGTATTATAGTTTTGAAGAAATTCTCTGAAAAGAAAGTCTGGCAACGAATTGTTTTCTCCTCTAATAAATTCAATTTGAAAATCAAATACAGAAATGATGGATTGCCATGTTGCAAAAATTTACTTTGAAACTATATTGTTACAGCGTTTTGTAAAACTTCTTTTGCAAATTTGCAATCAATTCTTAAAAGAAAAGTTTTATTATATAAATCATTTTGGAATTTTGAAATACATAGGAAAATGGATAAAGCTTCTTTTTTAATTGTTGAATAATTTTTTTGAACTCCAAGTCAAAGTCCAGGATGAAATTTAATTATTTGTTCAGGGTTGGAATCCACTTTTTGTTCGAATATACCACCATAACCTATATCCAATGCATCTGTTTCTACTATGAGAGACGCTTTTGGATTTGGAAGGGTTAGGCATGGGAGATTTTTGACTCTTTGTTTTAAGGTTTGCACTATCTTAGTATGATTTTCTATCCAAGGAAGAGGATTTTTTTTTGAAGCCTTTAGTATAAAGGTGGACACACATTACGAAGGTTGGGGAAGAAATCAGCAACATAAGTTAAATATCCTAAAAATCTTTATAATTAAGTTTTGTCTTTTAAATCATTTGAAAATTTCTCAGCAAACTCTATTGCCTTTATAATAGGTTTTGTGGTTCCTTCAAAAATATCATGTCTTAAAAATCTTACTTTGGTTTGAAACAATTTCATTTTTGACACTGAAACAACTAAACCATTTCTTTTGTTAGTGTTGATAAGGATATTTAAATGTTTGAAATGTTGATCAATATTTTTTGAGGAAACTAAGATATCATCAATGTAAACAATAATGAAATCTGTATATTGCTTAAAAATGTCATTCATAATATTTTAAAATTCTGATGGAGCATTTTTGAGTCCAAAAGGTATTACATTGCAATCATAGTGATCAAATGGAATTGTGATTGCCGTTTTTTAATGATCTTTTTCATCAATTTGAATTTGCCAAAAATCACTTTTTAAATCAAATTTTGAAAATATATTTGAATCATGTAACCTATTTAATGGATCTATTTTGTTTGGAATTGGATATCTTATCCATTGAAGAACTTTGTTTAATGGTTTGTAGTTGATAACTAGTCTTAGAACTCCTCTTTCTAGTTCTGCTTGTTTGTTAACATAGAATGCAGAACAGCTCCAAGGAGATTTTGATGGTGTTATTAATTTTTCGTCTAAAAGCAGTTGAATTTCATTTTGCCATGTTCTAACAATTCTTTGTTCATTTGAATATGTCTGACTTTTGTTGGTATATTTTTCTTGTTAAAATTTTTTTCATAAGGCAATTGAATTATATGTGTTTTTCTTTCCCAAAATGCATTAGGAAGATAAGAGCGTACTTCCTTTATTATTCTTTTGTTCAATTGAGTTATTTTTTCATTTGACTAGGCTAATTATTTTTCAATCATTTGATATTTTATTTCCTTTTGAAGATATTGAATATGACTTTTCTTGTTAGTAATTAGGTTTATTCTTTTGAATATTATTGATTATAAGAGATTTAAGTCTCTTTGTTGGACTGCATTTAAGAATTGAAATGTTACTTTTGTATTCATAATTTGACTATGATTTCCTTCTTTTGTGACAGTGAAAGGATATATTTGACTTACAAAAGGGGTTCCTAATATAATTTATTGTTGAAGATTTTTGACCAAAATAAATGGTGTTTTGAAGCAAACTCCATTGTTGCAGATATATGAATTTGAAATTTATATTTGATATTCATTTTATTTCCACTAGTTGTGTGGATACTTTCTAATTTTTTTTTTAATATTTTGATGGAACAAATCCTTCTTGGATGCAATTGAGATCTGCTCTAGAATCTAACAGAGCTTGAGTTTGAATCTTATAATCCTTTGAAATATGAAGAGTAACATAGACATATCATTTTTGATATTCTATTTTTTTCAATTATTTGAAGATATTTGTCATTTGATATTGGTTCATGAGGTATTTGAAGGTTAATATTGTCTAATTAAGTTTCTATTAGAATATTTGTTTTGGATTATATGTATGATAATCTTGATTCTAATTGTGAATCTTTTGATTCTAAAAGGGATAGTTTTGATTTTATTTCTAAATCTTGATATTGTACTGTTATTAATTCTGTTTGTAAATGTTTAATTTGTTCTTTTAGTTCATTGATTTTTCTTTGTAAATCTCCAGTTGAAATTTGTCTAAATACATTTGGTGTAGGATATTTTTTAAGTATTTGTTTTAAAGATTTGGGTTGCCTTGGTGGAGTTATTGCTTGTTCCTTAAATATAATTTCTTTTTATTTGAGAAGATATTCTTTCCTTATTTCTCGATCTTGAATTTTTTTTTTAACTGTCCTAGAGGTCTTCTTTATTTGCTATTGTTAGTACGTTATGTTTTAATTTTGCAAGGACATAAATTTTCACTTGAATCAGATGATGTGTCTTCATTGGTTGTTTCTTCTTGAATTTCAAATAAATAATCTTCATTGTTTGAGCTTAATTCAGAAAGAAATAAATTCATTAATTTATTTTTTAAATCTTCATCTTCTATTTGATTTATTTTTTCTTTTATTTTACATTCGTTTCGGTAATGATCAGGTTTACATTTGAAGCATATTGGGATTTTGCTTGTTTTTCTCTTTGAATATTTTTTCCTATTTTTGTAATATTGAGGTGGTGGTTGTTGTTCATATTTACCTTTTATTTTTATAATACCAAAGATCTTGTTGAAATGTTTTCTTTTTGTAACGTTTTGAAGGAGGTTTGAAATTATGAATACCATATTGAGCACAGAAAGAGCCTAATTCTTTTCTTGTTTGTGCCTTTTTGAAATTGTTCCGAAGTTTTTGTTCTTGACATAATTGTAATGCTTCCTTTTTGATAAAGGAAAATAACTGCCCGTATGTTATATTATACCAGGGAATTGTTTGAGTTCCACAAACATCTTAAATTTTAGTCATTATTCTTTCTACAAATAATTTTAGAAGTCTAGTAACAAATCTTTCTTTCCAAAATGGTTGATTTCCGTCTTCTCTTTTGAGTACATGAGTTAAAAACATATCTTTGTACCACCGAAAATCTTGTAAAGAAGGACATCTTAAATTGGTTAAAAATAATTTTGTTGATTCTTCCTCTTCGGTTATGCTGCCAAGAAAGGCAACAGTTATTGACCAAATTAATTTTTCTACTGCGTCTTCCACTACTTCTTCGATATAAAGTGAATTGACATCATTAGGATAAAATCGATGCCTTTCTATATGAGTATGATTGAGTATTAATTCTCTTTCATGAGGTTGTAAAGTTCTTGACCACCATGATTACAGTTGTCCTGAGAATCTAGAAGCAATTAATTTGGCTAATATATGATTTGTACGTGAAGGATTGGATACTTTATAAGCTATTGAAGCTATTGTCATTTGTTGTAAAGTATTTTTGATTTCATATTCAGAATTTTTTTTTATATTCTATTCAAGGATATCATTTCCATTAAATGATACGGAGGTAAATTGATTTCTTTCTTCATATTGTATACCATGAGGGGTTAGTCTTGGATAATAATTTCTTGTGGGTTGGTTTTTCCAACTATTTCTTATCCTATTTATTGATGATTCAGGGTTTTTAATCGTATCAGTGTTAAATTGTTTTTTTGTTTTTTGAATTTCTATTTGACTTAGGGATATCGATGAAGTTTATTCATTTGAGTCTTTATTTTCTTCTTTTGAAATAGTTTGAATTTCAGGACTACTAGTTGTTGGATTATTCGTTAATTTGAGCTTTTGAGTGATTCTTTCAATAATATCATCATTAAAATTCTACGTTTTTCTTAGTTTTATTTATTCTTTATCTTTTTGAGTTAAATTAAAACGTTGGAAAGAGGGTTGTTGAATTCATTGAAAAATGGATTTGTCTGTGATTATAGAGTTGGAAAGCTTTGTTTAATAGGGTAGCTTTGAGGTATTCGTTGAGGGATTGTATAAATTGTATATGTTGGTTGAAGCGTTGATTAGACTATTAGAGATTGTTCCATTTTTTGTTTATCCTTGTTATCTATTATATTGTTATGTATTGAATTTAATTATTCTGAAATTGTTTTGGGATTTAAAGCTTGAAAATTATTTTGTTCATAAAATTTATTTATATCTTTAATTATTTTGTTTATCCTTGTTATCTATTACATTGTTATGTATTGAATTTAAGAGCCTGAAGTAAATTCTATAAATGAGAACAAAGTTTTGTCTGTTTTATTGGATATTAACATTAAATAAATGAATATATAACGTTAAAGTATTTAAAATTGTCGGATCTCGGAGAGAAATCCAAAAGTTTGGTTAGCAATTGAAATAAATTGGCCCATTGTGTAGATTGGTTTGAGCAATTGCTCATAAAGACTCTTCATATTGTAAATATGTTGAATCTCTAAGAGCTAACATAACTGGTTGGTTATGTCCTATTCTTGTTAAAGGGACAACAACTACTTGAACTAAACCATAGTGTATGTAATGATATCCTTTTGCAATATATTTTTGAATAGATAAATTTGAAAGTAGTTGAAATGTTTGAGCTTCTTGATCAATATTCATTGCTTACTCGTGTGTTTTATATGAAAAAGCCATTTTAAAATCAAAAGTACCAATTTCATAAATTGATTTTAAATCTTCATTTGGAATGCTCCAGTTAATAAAATATCTTGGGTTTGTAATTTCTTTTGAAACTTCTTTTGAATTAACTACATGTAAACTAATACTGGGTTGTTTGAAAACATTTTCCTAAAAGATCCAGCGATTCTGAAACCTGACATGGTTACAGCCTCAATTGTTTGGGTTTAACAATTACCTAACAGTCTCACTATTTAACACCGTTGAGAACAGTTTGCTATTTGACACTGTTGAGAACAGGAACACCAGCGACACAGTAACGAGAACACCCAACGGAAATACCTTACACTCGGCTTAACAACGCTATCCGGGCTTACCAATGGTACATTACCGACTTACCAACGCTCCTAATAAATACTTTAATAGCAACCCTACAACCAAATGGTTAACAATAGATGGGCAAATAATCCAAATTGTTCATCCTCCCACAAAAAATTTAATTATCAATGTTCGAAATCACGAAATGATAGCCACCCCTTTCCGTGGGGAAAGAGAGGAAAAAGAAGATTCACTACCTACAATTAAAGATATAAATAAAATTTATGAATAAAATAATTTTCAAGTTTTAAATCTCAAAACAATTTCAAAACAATTAACTTCAATGCATAACAATATAATAGTTAACAAGGATAAACAAAAATTGGAACAATCTCCAATAGTCTAATCAACGCCTCAACCAACATATACAAATTATACAATCCCACAACGAATACCTCAAAGCTACCCTATTCAACAAAGCTTTCCAACTCCACAATCACAGATAAACCCATTTTTTTAATGAATTCAACAACCCTCTTTCTAACCTTTTAATTTAACTCAAAAAGATAAAGAACAAATAAAACTAAGAAAAACGTAGAATTTTGATGATGATATTATTGAAAGAATCACTCAAAAGCTTAAATTAACGAATAATCCAAGAACTAGTAGTCCTACATTTAAACTATTTCAAAAGGAGAAAATGAAGACTCAAATGAAGAAACTTTATCGATATCCCTAAGTGAAATAGAAATTCAAAAAACAGAAGAACAATTTAATACCAATACAATTGAAAATCCTGAATCATCAATAAATAGGATAAGAAATAGTTGGAAAAACCAACCCACAAGAAATTATTATCTAAGACCAACCCCTCCTGATGTACAATATGAAGAAAGAAATCAATTTACCTCCGCATCATTTAATGGAAATGATATCTATGAATGGAATATAGATGAAAAATCTGAATATAAAATCAAAAATACTTTACAACAAATGGTAATGGCTTTAATAGCTTATGAAGTATCCAATCCTTCACGTACGAATCATATATCAGCCAGATTAATTGCTTCTGGATTCTCAGGACAACTGCAATCATGGTGGTCAAGAACTTTACAACCCCATGAAAGAGAATTAATACTCAATCATACTCATATAGAAAGACATCGGCTTAATCCTAATGATGTCAATTCACCTTATATTGAAGAAGTACTAAAAGATGCAGTAGAAATATTAATTTGGTCAATAATTATTGCCTTTCTTGATAGCATAACTGAAGAACAAGAATCAACAAAATTATTTTTAACCAATTTAAGATGTCCCTCTTTACAAGTTTTTCGGTGGTACAAAAATATGTTTTTAACTCATATACTCAAAAGAGAAGACGGAAATCAACCATTTTGGAAAGAAAGATTTGTTACTGGACTTTCAAAATTATTTGCTGAAAGAATAATAACTAAAATTCAAGATATTTGTGGAACTCAAACAATTCCCTAGTATAATATAACATATGGACAATTATTTCCCTTTATCAAAAGGGAAGCATTACAATTATGTCAAGAACAAAAACTTCGTAACAATCTCAAAAAGGCACAAACAAGAAAAAAAAAATTAGGCTCTTTCTGTGCTCAATATAGTATTCATAATTTCAAACTTCCTTCAAAACGATACAAAAAGAAAAAATTTCAACAATATCTTAAGTATTATAAAAAGAAAAGAAAAAGCAAATATGAACAACCACCATCACTTCAATATTACAAAAATAGGAAAAAAAAATATTCAAAGAGAAAAACAAGCAAAATCCTAATATGCTTCAAATGTAAACCTGGTCATTACCGAAATGAATATAAAATAAAAGAAAAAATAAATCAAATAGAAGATGAAGATTTAAAAAATAAAATTTATTTCTGTCTTAATCAAGCTCAAACAATAAAAATTATATATTTGAAATTCAAGAAGAAACAACCAATAAAGATACATCATCTGGTTCAAGTGAAAATTTATGTCCCTGCAAAATTAAAATAATTAACGCACTAACAAGAGCAAATAAAGAAGACCTCTTGGATATGGTAGAAAAAAAAATTTAAGATTAAGAAATAAGGAAAGAATGTCTTCTCAAATTAAAAGAAATTATATTCAAGGAACAATAAATAACTCGACCCAGGCAACCCAAATCTTTAGAACAAATATTTGAAAAATATCCTACACCAAATGTATGTAGACAAATTTCAACTAGAGATTTACAAAAAGAAATCAATGAACTAAAAGAACAAATTAAACATTTACAAACAAAATTAATAATAATATAGTGTCAAGATGTTTGTGGAACTCAAACAATTCCCTAGTATAATATAACATATGGACAATTATTTTCCTTTATCAAAAAGGAAGCATTACAATTATGTCAAGAACAAAAACTTCAAAAAAATCTCAAAAGGGTACAAACAAGAAAAGAATTACATTCTTTCTGTGCTCAATATGGTATTCATAATTTCAATCCTCCTTTAAAATGATACAGAAAGAAAACATTTCAACAAGATATTAGGTATTATAAAAAAAGAAAAGAAAAAGTAAATATGAACAACCACCACCACCTCAATATTACAAAATAGGAAAAAATATTCAAAGAGAAAAACAAGCAAAATCCCCATATGCTTCAAATATAAAAAACCTGGTCATTGCCGAAATAAATGTAAAATGAAAGAAAAAAAATCAAATAGAAGATGAAGATTTAAAAAATAAATTTATGAATTTATTTTTTTCTGAATCAAGCTCAAACAATGAAAATTACATACTTGAAATTCAAGAAGAAACAACCAATGAAGACACATCATCTAATTCAAGTGAAAATTTATGTCCCTGCAAAATTAAAACAATGAATTTGAATCTGATCAAAATAAGGTTAAAAGACATTGGTACTTTCAAACTTTTGCAAAGGAATCAACAATCAAAATTGGAGAAACTTATTACAAAAAATTAAATCAATTAAAATGTAATATTCCATTCTTCAAATGGTTAGAATCATACTCATCAAGAAACTAAATATCAAATCCTTTTATGAAAAATTTTATAAATGTTAATGCAAACCCTATAACTAAATGATTAACAAAAGATAGACAAATAATTCAAACTATTCATCCTCCTAAAAAAATTTAATTATCAATGTTCAAAACCAAAAAATGATAGCCAATCCTTTCCGTGGGATACACCCCCATTTAAGTATCAACAAGTGACTCTCCTGGTAAATAATGTAAATATATGGGCGAAGGTTGCCCATAAAAAATCTAGTAAGATGTGGATTGGGCGGTTGATTGAAAAGTGGTAGTACACCCCCATTTGGCTAAGGAAAGCCACTTGCTCCATTCCCAAGGCAGCTCAATTACCATACAATGAAAATACATTTCCAAGGCAACCGTTGAAAACTTTGTTCTGAATGCCGAACTGCGGATGATATAAGAAGATAAATTCAGATGAGTGTCCAAAAGGGTGAAGAGTTCATGCCACAAAGTGCCAGTGAAGACCGGATTGTGGTTACTGATAATCGTGTTAGGGAGGCCGTGGAGGCAGAAGACGTGGTCCAAGAATAATTGAGCGACGTCAGTAATGGTGTATGGTGCCCCAAAGCAAAACGGTCCATAACCACAAGAATGACTATATAACCACTCGAAGGTAAACCCTCAATTAAATCAAGGGAGATGCTACTCCAAACAATAGAAGGAATCATAAGGGGTTGAAGTAACCTGAGATAAGCAATGGTCTCATATTTATGTTGTTGACAAATCGAACAGTGAAGGACGTAATCCTGAATATCATGTTTGAGACCTTTCCAATAAAAGAGAGTGCGAACACAGCGGTAATTAGCTTCAACACCGGAATGACCCCCCCGAGTGGAATCGTGTAACCAAAGGAAAATGGAGTGACATAACTTGTAGACGAGCCCAACTGCCAGTCGATCGCGATATCTGAGGTGCTCATTTTGCCAGGAATACCGCGGGTGGGAGAGAGAGTCGAGCTTCTTATCCTTTGTAACACAAGCCAAAATCGGGATGTTGACCCAAGATTGTTGAAGGTGAGTGTAAAAGTTAGAAGAGATGGATGACAAGACCATGAATAAGACTTTGAACTCGGATGAGAAAGAGCATTGGCCATGCGATTTTCGAACCCCTTTTTACAATAATGTTATAATCAAAACCGATTAAGCACAAGAGCCACAGATGTTCCAGTAGAAAAATGTTGCTCAAGGAGAAACTTGGGGCTTTGTTGGTTGGTGCGAATGAGAACGTGATTGCCTGTCAAATATTGTTTCCATTTCTCAATGGCAAAAACAACTGCAAGTAATTCGCATTCTTAAATTGACGTACCAAGGTGTTTCGGCACAAGAGATCGGTTAATAAATGCCAAATGCAGACTGTCCTACATAAATATCACCCCTATACCCGTGCCCGAAGCATCCGTCTTGATGACAGAGGTTTTCTTGAAGTCGGGAAGAGCAAGAGCAGGCACTGAAGTCCCATGTTTGAGTTGTGTAAATGCAGTTTTGGCATCTAAAGTCCAGATGAAATTGTCTTCTTGAGAAGAGTGGTAAGCAATCAAGCAATTAGGCCATATTGGGCGATGAAACGTTGATAATACCTCGACAACCCAAGAAACCACAAAATTGTTTCAGAGTCTGGGGTCATAGCCTTGAAGCAACAACATCAACCTTGTGAGGATCGGCGGAGACACCTTCACCCAAAATGAAACGTCTTAAATATTTGATGTGACGCGACCTAAAAGCACACTTAGCATGGTCAGCGATGAGGTTATGCACGCATAGCGAACCAAGGACCAAGTAGAGATGCTTTAAATGGGTAATCCAAGTTGAAATATAGACTAGAATGTCATTGAAGAAGACCAGTACGAAGCACTAAAGGAAGGGACGGAAGATTTTCATTAAGCTTTGCAATGTGGAAGGAGTAACAAATAACCTAAATAGCATCACGATAAATTCGTAGTAGTCGGAATGTGTTCAAAAAGTTGTCTTGTATATGTCATTTTCTGACAATCGAATTTGCCAGTAGTTGGATTTGAGGTCCAGTTACCGGGGGGGGGGGGGTATCACGTAGCTCCTCAACAATGGGTATAGGAAACTTGTCCCTAACCGTCATTTTATTGAGAGCATGATAGTCTACGTATAAGATCCACGAGCTGAATTTTTTCTTGACAAGGACAACGGGGGAAGCAAACAGGGAGGTGTTGTTTTGTATAACTCCGGCATGTAACATTTCTTTGATCAGCCCGTCCATAATGTCCTTTGGGAAAAGGAGATAACGGTAAGGTTTCAAGTTGACCGAGTTGCTTCCTTCTTTCAAAAGAATGCGATGATCAAAGCTCGGTCAGGATGAAGGTAACGCGGGGATGGTAGTAAACACATCTAAAGATTCAGCAAATAAAGAAGGGAGATCGGGAGGGACCTCGAACTCGGCAAAGTCTGTAGGCTGAGTAGAGAACAAAGAAGGTAAGCCCACTTGACCCATTGTAAGGGCGTAGAAGGAAGTTGAGCTCGCGAGCAACGAAGATAAGGTGCTTTAGGAAACAAAGAGAGGTGAATCATGTATATCCCAGAGTGAATAACATCGACTGTGCAATATAAATTCCATCAACGAATCAGCGAAATCCCATAAACTTTTCCCAAGCATGCGGAGCCACTATACCCCCAAGACCACATCGCACCCCGATCAAGGAATAAAAATTACATCAAATGAGAAGGGCACCTCCTGAACAGTCCATAAAAAATTACAACAAATACCGGCATAGAGAAGTTGATTCCCATTTGTGACCATGACCGAAGGCCAACTAGAAGTATAGATGAAACAACCCAACTGCGAAGCAAGAGCCACATCAAGAAAGTTATGGGTATTGCCACTGCCAATGAGAATACTGAATGTATGGCAATCACAGTGACCGAAAACTGGCACAATCTGACATTGAGTCACCCCTTCCTATGTATCAAATGTGAGGGTCCGAAGCTGGCTCCGAGTCAATTGAATTGGAAGGTACCTCAAGAGGATCATCATCAGTCTCTGTCCAAAATAAACGAGCTCTATTATGCATAGGGCAGCAATGTTCGAGAGTGAAAGTATCACGACAATAGAAATAAATATTTTTATTCTGTAAATCATCCAATTCCATCGAAGTGAGGCTAAGTTGTGAGCGGGGTGGGGGTCGAGAGGACTGACTTAAAGAAGGGAGAAACCGTGGGGGAGGACGAGGGGTTGGGAGGGGCACGAACATTTTTTTGATGTATGGAGGGGTCTTTTTGCGAAAACATGAATAGGGGAAGAAGTGGTGTCATTTTGGCTTAATTCTTGCTAGTAACTCATTCAATATTGGCACAATTCCTCTCTTGAATTTTTGCTAATACGGTAGCATCTTGCAACAAATTAGGCTTAAACATATTACTTCATCGAGTTATATCATCACTTAATCCACCCGTAAGAATGCTAACAATTCAAAATGTCTTAGATATTTATACAAACTACCCATTTTAGAAGCTTAGTTAACTCAGTTAAGGGATTATTAGCGGAGTTCGAAAATTGAAACCGAATATGTGGTGCATATGTTTCCCATGGAATGATGATACCCTTCGACCACAACTCCTCATAAGAGTCATGCCAATCTTGGGTATCACCCTCCAATCCTACACTAGCTAGCATAACTTTCATATCATTCGAAGTCTTATCAATTACCTCTCACATCGATGTAACCATCCTTCAACACCACTATCATTGAATTTTGGGAAATCGATATTAATAAAATGAGATAATGACCACTCTGATGTCCCATAGCCACTGCTGGAGTATCAATCGGATGCTCACTCCCTCTTGATCATTCATTGCCACCGAGGGGTTATTCGCTCATGAACTAGACCTTCAAATGCCCTCATTTGCATGACCAAACCATTGACGACTTGTAGCAAACGATCATGGAGTGATTGAGTGATGTAGATCAATGATCAAAGTCCTCCTCCAGATCCCTCATGGAAATCTGAGATTGGGTACCGCCTGCCATTCTTGATGGCAAACTGAGCTTGAAGTTGAGTTTGGGCCAAGGAACTATAGACTTTGATACCAATTGATAGTATTTTGAGCTCACAAACAAGATGAATCTCAATCTCATAACTCAGTAATCACAATGACAAGGAATAACAATGAAATTGAGGAACCGGTTTGTATTTGTATTCATATAAATGTATCATTCTATGACAAATTAGTAAGAATGGCAATTGGATCCAAATCCATTTGATATCCGGCAAACCCGATCCATTTATGATGAATTTGGATGCAAAAAATGAGTTTTAAATGGATTTGGATTTGGATATTGATAAATGGGTTTTAGGTCAGGTCAGATTTGGATGACATCATATCCAACCCAAACCCGATCCAAACTCGATCCAAAATTATGTTTTACATAGGATGCAAGTTTTGAATTACTAATTTTAAGTCTCTAACATGTCAAACCATATTCCAATATTTATTTTTGTTTTGCTAATATTTTGATATTTGTTTTGACACTATAATATTTTTATATGCTAAGCCATATATAAGGATTACTTGTTAAGAGAGAGTTAAATGATTGCCTAATATTACATTATTATTATTATATTTATCTATAAAAAGGGAAAAGTTATAATCAATTTGTCCAAATATTAGCTTTTGAGGAATTATTATTGTATTATTATTGTGATACGATTAGGAATGATGTGATACAAGGTAAGCTGAGTATAGCCTCGATAGAGGATAAATTGAGGGAGCAACGCCTAAGATGGTTTGGACATGTCAGCAGAAGACCGACTTCAGCCCCAGTCAGGAGGTATGAACAACTCAACACAGCGATAAGCAGAAAAAGGAGGGGCAGACCAAAGAAGAGCTGGCCGGAGACGATTCGTCAAGACCTAACCCACCTAAACCTAAGAGAGGAGATGGCCTTAGATAGGACACATTAGAGGGCTTGTATTAGAGTAGCGGAGATGGCAGAGTAGAGTAAGGCGGGGAGTGGCTGGTAGCCTAAGTTCCGTAGGCGAGCATAACCTGTAGTGTAGCACTTTTAGGCTAGCTTAGCCCATGACTTTGCCCATCCTCCTTCTTCTTCTTCCTCCTCTTCCTCTTCTTCTCCTTCTCCATCCTTTTTTTTTTTTATGCACGGTTATTGATTGATGGTTTATCTGTAGGAACTCAACCACTTCAGGTTGGGGGTCCTCGGAAATAGTCTCCTTTCCTGCCAGAAGGGGTAAGGCTGCGTACATCACCCCCCCCAGACCCTGCGTTACGCGGGAGTCGCAAGACACTGGGACTGTTGTTGTATTATTGTTACATATATTAATATTAAATTATAGTATTATAATTTGATTTATAACTTAAATGGATTGTGGATTTGGGTCTGATACTTGTTCCATCCAATGGATTTGGATTTGGCTTGAATTTTATAGAATAAATCGATCTTTTTTTGGATTTGGATTAGGTCTGGTTTTTTTCTGAGTTAGATCTAGATAAAGGCAAACTCAACTCAAACCCGGCCCATTGCTATTCCTACAAATTAGTATAAATGCACAAGTATAGGAGTATACAAGCTATATTTGGACAGTAATAAAAGGAAAGAAGACATAGAGAAGAAGGTAGCGGAGAAAGAGAAGACACACAATTCTCATACATAATTCCCACTAATGAGCTTAGATATGGGATTGGTGGTTTTAATCTCGATTCCTCTGTTCAGTGACACCACTAGAATTGAATTTCCAATTTCAATCCCCAATTTCAAAGGAATTACACATAATTTAAAAAACTCTCTCAATTCCTCCCCTACCCCCACTAAAATTATAATTTTAAAAGGTAATCTCTCTCCTCTCACCCCTCATTCCCCCACCCCCACCCCCCACGCCCCTTCTTTCCTCTCTACTCCCTCCTTTTGTCTCAATAATGTATCCCTCTATTTTTTATCACTTTCTTTCTCTCCCTTCTCCCATGCCCTCCCTTTCCCCTTTCTTTTGCTGTTTATTTTATTTTTTTTACTATTTTCTTTGTAAAAAAAAAAAAAAATCTTAATTCCTCTAACCCAACAATTGTTTTTAAAAAAAAAGTTTGATTTTGAGGGTTGAAAGTATTAAAAAGGGTTTTAATATGTTGTATTTTTTCATCCCTTTCTCACATGTTAAAACTTTTGGTGCTAGGACTTTGATTTCGTTAATAATACAGCATTGGTGAAGAAATCTAAAATAGGTATGTTGTGCTCATGACCATAAACCATGTTTATTTTGCAAATTCGATACTCTTATAATTTTTTAGTATTTTCATTATTAAATATATAGGAAGGAAAAAAAAGGAACGTACCCAGTGCCTCAAGGGCTCCCGCCTACTCAGGGTTTGGAGAGGACGGATGTACGCAGCCTTTCCCCTTTAGGGTGTTAACATGAAGAGAGGCTGTTTTCCAGTGTCCCCAACCTGAGGGTGAGGACTTCCAAGGAGGTCAGCCATCCTGGTACTACTCTCGCCCAAGCGCATTTAACTTCGGAGTTCTAATGGGATCTGGTGACGGCGTGTTGGTGCCCTCTTTGGTTTTCATTATTAAAAAGATGTTTTGATATATTGTAATTTTTTTGTCCTTTTCTCACATATTGAAATTTTTGGTTTTAGGGCTTTGATTTTTCTTAACAATACAGCATTAGTGAAGAAATCTAGGAAAAAGTATGATGTAGTTCTCTGTTGCTGTAGTTCTCTGCTTTTGTTTTTGCTCATTTTGTTGTTGGTCTTGCTTAGTGAGTATGTACTAGCACTAGACCTATATCTGGTTTAGGCCTCGTTACTTCGAGTGAGCCTGTTTTGTAATGTGTTTTTAACACTATTTGTCGGAAAAAAAATAAGTTTGATGTACTCATGACTATAAACTGTGTATATTTTGCACAACGAAAATATTCTTCTATTTTGTAATATTGTTCATGTGTTAAATAAAATATTTGTTAAAATTAGGAAAACACATATGATGATTATCAATAAATTTTGCAATTATGTTTGTTTATATAAATACTAGACTGAATATATGTTGTATTAGTTTTACAAAATAGAATTGTAAACTGAAATCTTGTTCTAAATCATACAATAAATTTTCAGAGATAGATGATATTGTAGTAGGAGCATATTCATTAAATGATGATGAAAATAGTAGAAGAGAGAAAAGAAGAAAGCTGCTAGTACATGGCATTGATGTAACTATTTCTCGTATTGCAATAAGGTATCAAGAAAGGTTTATAAAACAAGGGCCTGCTGAAGATTGTGATATGCTAAGAAGACAAATTTTGAGACTTTTGTACAATGGGAGAGAGCGCCTTTGTTTTGACCAGTTATGTTTCACCAAGAAATCATTTTATAAGTTTAGTAGGATATTGTGTGAATGGATAGGACTGCATGATGCTGGACATGTCACAGTTGAAGAAGCACTTGCAATGTTCTTGTATATCCTCGGTCAAAATTTCAAATATTGTGTGATTGTGGGATATTTCATCCGTTCGACCGAGGCAATAAGTAGACATTTTGGAATTATATTAAAGGTAGTTCTGAAGTTGACTACCGAATCCTAATACGCAGTACTCAGAGGATGACAAGTGGCAATAGTTTAAGGTAACACATATCAATTAAGTGTATATAAATTTATAGTTATAAATAAGTTATGTTTATTTATTAACTGGTAGTACCATGATTGCCTTGGAGCTCTAGATGGGACGTATGTTCCATTAACTATTCCTGTACAAGATCAAGGTACATATCGCAATAGAAAATAGGACACTGCAACCAATGTCTTAGGAGTATGTGATCATAAGATGAAATTCCTTTATGGATGGGAGGGTTCTGCATCTGACTCTAGGATACTGAGAAATCCATTGACGAGGCCATATCCATTTGTTGTTCCAAGAGGTATTTCCTTCTCTTAAGAGTGCTTTTATTAAGTTAGGTTCACCTTACTTCAAAACTATAAATATATTATGTTATTGTATGAAAATACCACCTCGTTGATGTAGGACATGCAAATGGGCTTGGTTTTCTAGCTTCTTATTGGTCAACTCATTACCAAGTTAATGAATGGAATGCTAGTGGAAATAACCCTACTAACAACAAGGAGCTATTTAATTTGCATTATGCTTCAGCAAGAAATGTGATTGAAAGGACATTTGGGTTGCTCAAAAAACAATGTGCTATTTTACGGACCTTGTAATTTTTTGAAGTGAAAACGTAGGTTAATGGCGTGTACTTTTTTTTAGGGAATTATAAAAAACTCATGTTTGTATAAGTAATCAATTTAGTATTTTGAATAGGTACGAATAATCCATGCATGTTGTACTTAGCAAAACTTTTTACGTGATGAACAAGAAGAAATGGATGTTCGTTTGTTGGAAGAAGTTGATGAAGATTTGGAAGGTCAACATGTTGTTCAAGAAGATATAAATGACGAGATTATACAATTAGTTCAAGTCACACCCAAGTGAACAAGATTTAGAGATGATTTACCTAATGCAATGTTTGTTGATTTTCAAGCCAAGCTTGGACAACGTGCTAGATAGATTGTGGTATTTAAATGATACATATAGCTATTGACTTATGTATATGCCCCATTTATCAAAAGTTTGCAACTTTTGTTTTAAATCTATATATATGAATTGTTGTGACTATCTTTGCATCTTAATATTTGTGTTGACTTCAATGTCACACTTTCATCTTGTTCATTGATTTTTGTCTACTTTCTTGTCTACAATTTTCTAACATGTATTCTAAAGCATGGATGACTTATCTCAACGTCGAAGCAATAAGAATAAAAAAGGTAAGGAAAAGACAAAGTCGTACTTGAAGAGGACAATGGAAATGGACAAAGTTCCTACAAGTGCACTACTTGATCAAGACAATCTTGCGAACAAAACTCCTAATGGATGGAAACCTCCTATTTTTAATTTTGTGATTAATGCTATAAAGGAGCAATGCAACGTTGTTGTAACAAGGGATAATATCCAGTCCCGTCTCAAAACATGGAATGCCCATTATGATCATGTCAGCTGATATGAACAATTATGTTAATAATTTGTCCAAAGTAATTACTTAGTTATATGTTCATTAGTGTTATTATTATTTGCATGGAGACTCCACCTGATGCAAGAAAATATCACGACAAAGTAATTGAGAATTGGGATGATTTAGCGATTATTTGTGGTCAAGATCGTGTTACTGGAGAAGAGGCAGAAACTGGAGAAGAAGGCAATGATTAGTTAACTAATGAAAATGAGGAACCACGTGTAGATGAGACACAATTTGAAAATCTTCATCCTCCTAGTAGCACTAGAATTGGAGCTCAAAATAGGAGTACATCAAGTTCCCAACCGATTAGGAAAAAAACATCAGTCATCCGACACAATTGCTATCGCAGATCTTCATATGGCTCATGCAGTTGATAAGTTGTATGCATCTGAAAATGTGTCACCTGAAGTAATACTTGAGGAATTGAACAAGGTCCCTCCTCTAGAAGAATCCAACTTACTTATTGCTTTTGATATACTCACTGTTGATGTAAAGAAATTTAATGCATTTTCTTGCCTTCCTATTCATTTGAAGAAGGCATGGTTGTTGATGCAAATTACAAGGATGAGTTTTGGTTCTTTTATATAAAAAAATATTATTGTTGATACAAGTGAAAAGTGCTCGTGAATGTTTGTTGTATAGTTTTTTGTACAATTGTACTATTATTGAACTATAGGTACAAGGATATAATTTGTAAAAAATGTCCATTTTGACCTTTATGGGACTGAACAATAGTGATGTCTAGTAATATTGTGTATATTTTATGATCAATGGTTAGCTATATGTATTTGAGGTTTATTTGTATAAAATATATATTATGCTACATCTAGAATTTTCTCTTTTTTTTCTTTTTTTTTTTTTTTCTTTTTGAGAAATGAATAACATATATTATTTTTTAAATAGGATTGACAAATTAGAAAAAAAAATTGTACTCTATTTTCTAATTTGTAAATTTGAGTTATTGTTGTGGTTAAATAGATTGAATTTTCATGATGAGTTAATCCAAACAATGGAATTAGAATTCATACTGGAATTACAATTCTAGACTGTAATTCCTTTGTTGAGCCAAATAGTGGAATTCTAATTCCACAATTCAATTCCAATTTTATGTTCCAAACAGACCATAAACTTATTTGTATGAGTAATTAACCAGAAGAAGTGACTTGGCAATCCACATCAACAGTGACTCGACGATGATGTGACACAAAACCAAGCGAGAACTAATTCGGGGACCAAGGGTTCAGGAATATTCGTATCAACCTTAGGTTCTGGTTAATCAAGAGGGGTCATTTTAGGTCTGAGGTCAATGGAGTTACTATGAAATCGCAATTTCTTACTTCTACTCCAGCAGATCGGAATATATAATTTTCAGTTAAAACCCAATTCTATAGAAGTAGGCTATAGAATTATAATTCGAGTTCCAACAAGTTAAACAAACAACATAATTGAATTCTAGGCCTAATTCCAGTCTAAACCCCAATTTCGAGATCCAATTCCATGCACCAAACGGACCTTAGTTATATTATTTTTCGAGTGTCAAATTAGGTTTGTTTAACATAATTCTAACAAAGTTAAGAGGATGATAACTTTAAAAAAAATTACCAAAGTTCAATTTACTAGAAAAAATATTTAAAATCTCAAGGCACCTGAAAAGTATATTATCAAATCTTATGATGCTTGAATCAACTTTTCTTTGAATATTTTTAATTGTTTCGAATTTTTTATATAATTTCTGAAGTTGGGGATAAATTGATTTTAGTTAATAGTTTGTGATATGTCTTTAATGAAATTAGAAATTTGAGGGTTGATATTGATTGTGATCAATAGTTCGATAGGTATTTTTAATTAAATTAAAAGTTCAAGATTTCACTTTGATTCTCACCAAAAATATATTTAATGTACATATGTTTATATATTTGTAAACTTTAATTTTTATTTAACTATACAGTAAAACTAATTAGAAAATGAAGTAATATTAATTTATGGACAATATTCATAGACCCTCCGAACTATAACTCAAAATTAAAGGAACCCCAAAATTTTAATTTCATTGAAAAACTCCCTGAACTATTAGTTAAAATCAATATGACCCCACCTTATAACTTCATCAAAAACATCCCCAAACTATTGGTGAAAATCAATATAACCCCTCAACTTCTAAATTATATCAGGATATCTCCGAACTATTATTAAAGAAATTTGAAATCATAGCAAAATTAGAAACAAGTTGGTTTAGTTACCTTGACATTTGTTAAGATATTTTATAGATGCCTTAAGATTTTAAATATTTTTTAATTTTCATAAACTTCTGTAACTTTTTTTTTTTTCAAATACTCTTCAAGCAACTCAATTAGTATTCCGTTAAATTATGCTAATGTAACATAAAATAAAAATAAAATACCACAAACATAATTTAACTATAATTTATATTTGAATTAATTTTAAATACATAAAAATATTTAAAATTTAAAAATAAAAATTCTCTAAAACTACCACTAAATAAATTCAAAGAAAAATTAAAATTATATATATTTTTTTAATTTTAGAATTATATTTAATTTTTTTAGACATATAAGATTGTTTTAAGTATAAATGACATTTTTTTTTCCTTAGTCACATTATTTTTCAAGTACCAAGTTAGCTTAATTTAATGGAATCACAACAAAGTACTTCTTATGAAAAATGTATTATCAAATCTTTGGATATGTGAATCAAATGTGTTTTGAATTCTTTTAATTGTTTCAAATGTGTTTGATGTAATTCTTGTGGGATCAAATTAATTTTAGCTAATAGTTGGAATATGTCTTTGATGAAATTAGATGCTGAAGGGTCGCATTGATTTCGATATAGAGTAATCATCTACAAATATTACATAGTATCTTTTACCACCTCTACTCATTTGGATTTTAAAGTCTCCTAAGTCGCTTCAGATTAGCTCTCGATCGATTTAAAGGTTTTTTAGCATGTTTAGCCCCTAAGCATACTTCGCATTTAGTAAAGTTAGTATTACTGAAATTAGGATTCATATTCATTTTCTTAAGTTGTTCAATAGACTCTCTATTTACGTGTCCTAAGCGAGCATGCCATAGTTCAAGAGACTCAATGAGGTAAGCAGAAGAAGTACCAGCATTGTCATTCACACACACAACATCAAGAATGAATAATCCAAATTACAAAATCCCTTACCCATAAATTCCCTGCTCCTAGTTAGGACAAGTCTGTTTAAGTTAAAGGCTGGCTTTCACCCAACTTTAATCTTGAGACTACCAGACATCAAATTCCTACGCATCTTAGACACATGCAGAAGTGAGTTTTAGAGAAATCTTCTCTTTTCCCAAGAATCAGTGCCGCGGTAAAGTTGTCGTGCAGATTATCTCTCCATCAGTCACTTTTTGGTATTCCTTGAATATGCTTCGACTTGCGCAGATGTGCTTGGTGGCTCCCTTGGCCGTTATCCATTTAGTTATGTTATTCACTAGGTTAATCTCTAGCACAACAGCAACAATGTTCTCCGTTTGTACAAGGTGGGCTTTATTCATAGAATCGTTAGATTGGTTCTCATTGCTTTTGCAGTCTTTCACCTTATGACCACGTTTTCCGCAATGGTAGCATTCGCCTTGAAATTTGTTATTTTGTTTCTGAATTTTTTTTCCCGGGCTTGAGATTGGAATGGTGTTTTTCCCTTTGTTCTTGGACCTGTTAGATGCACCAAACCTAGCTTCTATAATATTAGCTTAAGAAAAATCGGATTATGAGTATCCCATATCCTTAAGTCTGCTTTCCTCCTCAATTTTCAAGTGGCCCACGAATTTTTCTAAGGTCTGGTCCTTTTTCTTATATATCAGCTGATTTCTAAAGTCCATCCAGGAAGGTGGAAGTTTCTCAACTAAGACATAGACTTGAGTAATTTTGCAAGTTTTTAGGCCTTTCGATAGAAGAGTGGTGACTGTATTTTCATATTCATAGACTTAGTCAATTTATGTTATCCAAAGTGAATTTGTCTTCGAACACAACTTTTACATTTTCGGCTTTAGGGGGCTTTTTGTCATAAAATACGTAATCGATGTCAATTGGCTCTAATATAATAGCATTTTCTATGACCACCCCTTATACTTCTCCCCTTTAAGAGGTTTGACTTTAGACATGTCAGGAAGAGGAAGTTTGGTTGCCATGTTTAAATATATATAAATTGTCTTTTAGATTGTTAGAAGTTGAAATCGATATTTAAACACAATAATCAAAGAAATTAAACTTAAATCATTACAGAACGTTTATATAGCGCCATGGTAAAAGCCACTGTCCTAAAAGATGGTTTCGTTGCTGCTCTGGTGTAGACGGTATTATCGGTGGCCATGCTCTAGGATTAACGTGATTTAACTCTTATCATACACTAGTTAATTGCTAGGTAAGAGTGCCTCAAAACTTTGCCCAATAAATTTCGTAGAGAGAAGGACGAAGGGAAGAAGAGAGGATGACATGATTATTATCTTTGATGACTTGAAAAGGATGTTAAAAGGCGGTATTTATAATAGGAAATATGATTGTTGGTAAGGGGTGCGATCCCCAGTAGCCATTTTGAATAGCTATCTGAAATGGAAGCAATGATGGAATCTCATGGTAACAACAATAGCAGTCATTGAGTTTGGGTAAAGAAACGAGCTTGAACCTTGAGAACACAACACATGGTTTGGGTAAAATTTTTTCCAAAAATAAAAATACCCATTAGGAAAAAGAACACCCATGCCCTCGCCCTCTCCCTCAGCCTAGCACAGCACGGCAGGCGGGCAAGCGGCGCGCTCTTGTGGTCCCCACCTTTCTCTTACCCTCAACTTAATTTAAAGGATGAGACAATCTTCATGTATTCAATGTGCAAAAAATTCTACTCTCATTCCCATGTGAGATAACACAATTGGGTTCTTTAAAAAGACTAAGCTTGTATCATTTTTCCCATAGTGTACCTTAGGGGGATGGACTGGAGCAAGCCTCAACTTGCTCAGCAATTGAGAAGAAATAGTTAACTCTGAGAGATGAAGTGAAACTGTCGCGAAGAGGTATTCCATTGTATCTCTATGTGTTTATCGGCCCAACAAAGGGCCTTATTTATAGGCGAAAAACTTGCCCATTAAGAGAAGGAGCGTGGCCTAAAAATCTAGCCTCAATATGGAGAGTGGCAGATATGGAGGAGTAAAGAATCTGGCTTCATTTATGGAAAGGATGGACATCGAAAGAGTGGACATTGAAATAGTCGAGACTTGTATCTTATGCTCGAAGTAAGAGATAGCACCTTGAGCTAGCATCTAACAAAGAGCAAGATCAATGAAAAATGAACAAAGTAACCAAATCATCAAGGTAGAGAGATGAGATTTGGAGAATATGAGTAGTTATCGATGTATTGCGGGAAGAGAAAAATACAAAATATATTTTGATCTTACAGAGAGAGAAAGTGATCGAATCAACTAGAAAAAGGTAAAAAAAAAAAGGTGATTGAAAAAAGTACAGCTTTACAAAAGGTTAAAAAAAAAAAAGAAAAAAGCTAGCAATACTTTCCAACTAAAAGAAAGAAAATAAAGAAATGAATAAAATAATAAATTATAATATGCCCCTTCAAGTTGAAATGTAAATGGAACTAGCACCCAACTCGGACATAAAAGCATATAACATCAAAAAATTAATAGGTTTTATTAGCATATTAGCAAGCTGAAGACGAGAGTGAATATGAACTGAAAGACTAGATTTTGAGCAATATAAGTCGCAGCTTGGTTATCACAAAATAATAAAAAAGGACCTCATAAGTGAACACGAAATGTGCGAAGTAACTCAGATAACGAAGCAATCTCACATGTGGAAGCAGCCATGCTGTGGTACTCGGCTTCAACAGATGACCGAGAAACAATCTGTTGTTTCTTAGAGCGCTAAGAGATTAATGAAGAGCCAAGAAAAACACAATAACTTGTGACCAATCGGTGGGAATCTAGGCAACTTGCCCAATCTGCATCAACGGAAGTGAGGAGATGAAGATCTAGGTTAGCATCATAGAAAAGGCCCTGCGTAGGTGCTGCCTTGAGATACCGCAAGATTCGAAGGGCAGCATGATAGTATGGAACATGAGGTGTGGCCAAATACCAAATTAACTTGTGAACGACAAAACAAATATCAGGCCTTATGGTGGTCAGTTACAAAAGTTGACCAACGAGACAACAAAAGACCGTTGGATCAGTAACTAAATCGCCATCATGCTTAGGTAAACGAACATAGAGGTCCAAAGGTGTAGCACAAGGATGACTAACAAGAAGCCCATATGAAGATAATAAGTTAAGGATGTATTGTCGCTGACATAAGTGAATGACCGGAGGAGAAGGAGCAATCTCAAGACCAAGGAAATATCGAAGTTAACCAAGGTCTTTTAGACGAAATAAGGAGTGGAGGGTCTCCTTTAACTTAGCCGCAGCAGGAAGACCATTAGCTACCACAATATCATCAACATATAGGAGTAGTGCAATAAAAGAAGAACCACATAATAAAAAGACTATAATCATGACAGTTATGGCTTGCTGAAGCCCATAGAGACTCTTATGTAAACGACAAACTAAAGAACCATGTGCCCGCTCAATGGAAATCCCAGGAGGAATAGCCATATAGACTTCCTCATGATGATCTCCATGGAAAAAGGCATGATTAATCTAATTGAAGAAGGCCTAGTGGCTAAAGCAAGTAAGGTACGATCGGTGGTTAGTTTGGCCACAGGGGAAAAAATGTCTAAGAAATCAACCCCTTCTTGTTAGGTGAAACCTTTAGCAACTAAGCGAGCCTTGTAAAGCTCAATGGTGCCACTGACATGACATTTTATCTTGAAGACCTATTTACAAAAAATTTGGCGTTTGCTCGGGGGAAGGGAAAAAATGGACCATGTGTTATTAGACTGGAGAGCATGCAATTCATTTTCTGTAGCATCAGACCATTGTGGTGAAATAAAAGCCTCACAAAAAGAGTTAGGCTCAACTTTGGCAGTAAGGGGAAGAGAAAAGTTTTTACATTGGGAAGAGAGATAGTCATAACCAAGTACTGTGGAAATGAAGTGAGTGGTAGAAGGAGGATCGAGTGGAGGAGAAACATGGGTAAGTAAGTAGCGGTGGTAATTTTTTAAGTAAGATGGCATAGTAGAGGGACGAGCAGAACGAGAGGCCAGTAAGACTTCTTGTTGTTGCTATTGAATTACAACATCCTACACATATTAGGGAAGATATAAGAGAAGATATTATGTAATATGGATACCATGGGGACATTATGACGTCATATGAGATATCCTAATAACCACGTGTACTGCGACGGGTACGGGTATGTGTGTGTATCTGTCAGGATGGGTAAGGATATTCATATGAATATAAACCAGCTCTTTGTATTGAATAATGAAGAAGGAAAGCTACAAGCCTTTATATGGGCATATATCAATTAAGTAAAGACAATCATATCCTTGATAATCGCATGCATTAAGGGTTACTTAAGTAAGGTGCAAGATACTAGGGATATTCTAGATTATATTATAATAGGCCCCCTCAAGCTAAGCGGGGTGGCAACATCAATTTGCTTAGTCCTTCTGTGAGGATTATATTATTCTGCATTAAGGGTAGAAACCGATCAGCAGGTAGTCCTTCTGTGAGGATATCAGCAATTTGCTTAGTCGTGGGAGTATGACAAACTTGGAGATCTCCTAGGAGAACCTTTTCCCGAACATGGTGAAAGTCAACATCAACATGTTTATTGCGGTCATTAGAGATAAGATTGGCTGCAAGTTATGAGGCAGAGATGTTGTCACAGTAGGCTGTTATTGGTCCTAGGTGCCAAAGGCCGAGGTCTCTCATCAGGTAGTGGATCTAGTCACCTTCAGCAGAGGCCTGAGGTATTGCCCTATATCCAAATTCTATGGTAGATTTGTAGGCCGTGGCTTATTTCTTGGCTCGCCATGAGATAAGATTGGGACTAAGGTAGATGGCATATCCTGAGGTGGAGTGACGAGTGTGAGGGCACCCGCCTCAATCAGCATCAGCGAAGGCAGTGACAGAGATCTTGTGAGTAGGGGCGATGAGTAGGCCATGATCGGGTGTGGATTTAAGGTATACATTTGACTGCTTGCCACTGAGGGGTGCGAGGAGCATGCATGAATTGGGAGATAAGACTCACAGCGTAGCATATATTAGGACGGGTCATAGTCAGGTATTGAAGGGCTCCTACCACTTAGAGAGAGATATGCTCGAGTTGGAAGGGGAGTTTTGACTGGTTTGGTGTCACAGAGATCATGTTTGGTGAGGTCTATGGTGTATTTGTGTTGGCTAAGAAAGAGGCCACTTTAATTTCGTTGGGCTTCAATCCCAAGGAAGAAATGAAGAGGGCCAAGGTCTTTAATTGCAAATTAGGTCGAGAGGGAGTTTATGAGAGTGTTGAGACGGAAAGAGTCAGTGCCTATCAAGATGATGTCATAAACATATAAAAGGTGGCATGTGAGGTGAGAGTTGGTTTTATGAATTAAAAAGTGAGGGGTCAGCACGACGGCAAATAAAGCCAAGTCTGAGTAAGAACGTACTAAAACTTGGAACCATGCTCGGGGTGCCTATTTAAGACCATATAATGCCTTTCGTAATCGACATACATGGTTCGGGTATTTGGGATGAACAAACCCTTGTGATTGTTTCATATAAACTTTTTCCTTAAGAAATCCATATAGAAATGCATTTTTGACATCCAATGTTGATTGGGCTATTTGTATGTGATGGCAAGTGTAAGTACAAAGCGTATAGTGGAGGGTTTGACAACATGGCTAAAAGTCTCCTTGTAGTCCAAACCTTCACGTTGGTGAAACCCTTGAGTAACGAGTCGAGCTTTGAACAGTTCAACAGAGCCATTTGCTTTGTACTTACCTCTATATTTCCATGTACTTCCTACAATGTTTTTATTAGGGTCATATGGGACTAGATCCTAAGTGTTATTGAGAATGAGAGCATCAAATTCATCTACCATGACCTCTTACCATTAAGGATTTTTCACAGCCTCTGAGTAATAAGTTGGTTCCAGGACAACGGTAACAGAAGAGAGTGAGAGTGGGTACTTTGTTTTATGTATACCATCTTTGAGCCTAGTTCGCATTGTATGAGCATTTTGACTAGGTTGCGGCAGACATTGGACTAGGCTAGACCTACGATAATAGGAGAGGACACTGGGTGTGACTCGGGTTCAAGACTTGGGTCAACTGTGGGGGACGGGACAAACCGAGAGTCAGCTCTAGGTGGGGAGCGGGGGGTTCGCTGTGGGGTTTATCGAGAGAGGAGGGGATTCGGTGACTTGGGGGGCACGCGTACTAGTTCGATTGCATTTGAGGCAGTTGGTGCTAGGGCCCGGGGGAAGGCCACCTCGGCAGTGCTAGGGACAACTGATGTTGGGTTTGGGAACTGAGAGGTAGCGGTTCTGGTGGCAGCTGCCGGTCGTCAGCAACAACGAGCGACGGTGCAGGGGGAGGCAGGGAATATTAATAATTAGTGGTTGGAGAACTATGACATTATAACTGGATATAATAGAATTAATGAAATCGTTATAGGGGAAGAGAGATTCGTCAAATACTACATGCCGACTAATATAGATCCCTTTGTTTTTGGGGTCAAAACACCTGTATCCGTTATATCATGCTGCATATCCTAAGAAATTACATGTTATTGATCTAGGAACAAGTTTATGAGAAGCACGGGATGTGATTTGTGGGTAACAAGCGCACCCAAAGACGCAAAAATGATTGTAGTCCGGAGTAGTGCGAAAAAGTTTTTGAAAAGGAGAGTCATTTAATAGAGTGGATGTAGGAAGACGATTAATGGTAAAACAAGCTGTAAAAAAAGCATCATCTCAAAATTCATAAGAAAGTTGTGAGTGAATTAAAAGCGTCCGTACCATTTCAGATAAATGCTAATGCTTGTGCTCCACCACCCCATTTTGTTCCGTGGTATCAGGACAGGATAGGCAAAAATGAATTCCAACATCACGGCATAAGCCATTCATGTGCAAGTGATCGAATTCACCTTCTCCATCACTTTGAAAAATTTTAATTTTTGAATTAAATTGGTTTTCGACAAGTGCTTGGAAATTAGTGAAGATTTCATAAACTTCAGATTTACGTTGCATCGGATAGAGCCATGTGAAACGCTAAAAGTCATCAATGAACAAAACATAGTATTTGTATGATGAATTAGAGGAGACAGGTGATTGCCAAACATCAGAATATATTAATTGAAGAGGCATAGTAGTATTATGCAATACAAATTTAAAAAGAAGCTTTCTAGATTTTCTTAAACAACAAAAAGAGCATTTATTTAAAAACTTAACAATAGGAAAAAAATTATTTCTTACATAATGTATCGATAACAATATTACTTAAATGTCCTAGTCTTTGATGCCATAATTCACCATTCTTGACACTTGCTATGAGTCTAATGTCGTGCGGAGAGAAATTATAGAGAGGTCCATTACTGAAACGACAACCGACTACCCTCCTTGGTGAGAACAATTTCAAATGTTATCAACTACTCATCAATTATTAGGGTTTATTAATGGTTCTTATCTCTGTCCCCCTGCCCAAATCACACACCAAATGGATCGATTTACCCAAATCCTGACTATCTAACTTGGCTACATAAGGATCAAATCCTTAGATCCTGCATTGCTGCCTCTTTATCTATATCTCTAATTAGTAACTTTGTTCCCCACCCTACTGCTAAAGCCATGTGGGATGCCCTAACTCCCCTTCTTCCACCACCCGTGCCTTCCCCAATCCTGGCCCTACCACCACTGCTTCTACTAAAGCACTGGCAGTCGGACTCCCAAGATCATCGAAGATCCGCGAAATCCATGTCTTGTCCTCCCTGATCGCCTGCTTAACCAACCCTATCAGGGTGGGGACCGACCCTCATCATGTCGGATTCTCTACCTTCAACTTCCCTCAATGGGTTAATAGACACCGGTTTCGCAATCTCCGGTATCCAATTTCCTACACTAAGGTCCACAATGACCCAAAACTTAGGCTTGGGCATCCCACAGAACCTCCCTCCCTTATCCCTTTCTGGCAAGACCTTCCCCTCTAGTGGGGCCACCGGGTCGTCGGGCAGTGATCTCACTGGTGGTGCTGGGGCTGTCTTCACCCATGGCATCCCGCCTCTATCGGTGCTCAACCATCACTCTCCCACTCTCTCCTACTCCTCTTCTTCTCCCATTATCAAATATTTCAAATATTGTTACAGTAAAACTTGAAAATACAACTGACTACCCAACATGGAAAGAACAATTTTACATGATTTTAATGGCTCACCAATTAATTGGATTTATAGATGGGGCCTATCCCTACCTTAACCCCATCTTAAATGGCTCTACTCTTCCAAATCCTGATTACATAACATGGGTCCGCACTGACCAAAGCTTTCGATCATGCATTGCCGCCACTATATCTAGACCTCTTACAAATGATAGAATCCAATAACCAACCTCTAAGGCTATGTGGGATGCCCTAGCAAAATGTTCTCGGGACCATTGACTGGCCAAAGAGTTTGAATTACAACTAACTTCATAATCACAAGAAAGATGGCAAAACCATGAATATTTATCTAACCGAACTCGAAAACATAGTTAATGACCTTGCTGCCATATATTCTCCCACTTCTAATAGAGAAGTACTTCACCATACCCTGTTTGGGCTTCCCCCCTGAATACGCTACTTTCACTACCTTTATGCGTCAATCCTCTCAAAACATAAGCTATGAGGAACTTCAAACTGCACTCCTCAATGAGGAGGCAAGAGTCACGCGTAATAGTATGTGCTTCTCTCCTGATCCATCTCATGCATAAGGCCATGGAGGAAGAGGAGGCTAAGGATGCTCAAACAACCGCCAGGGTGGTCATGGAGGATGCTAAGGGGGACATGGTCAATTGTATAATTACACTAGCGGGTCTTCTCCTCAATTTGGTGCCCCTACACCAACTCTGACTTTAGGAAGATTTGCTGCTTCCCATTCATTCAGTGGAAACAATGGCATACTTGCCCCCCTCCTCAACTTTGTCAGATCTGTGGATGCATTGGTCATGTTGCTCTTTCCTACTGGCATCACTATGATCAGAACTCCTACCCCAATGGCTCCTAATCTTTCTCCGCCATGTCCATCTAAGAACCTAACGATTTCAATTGTTACCCTGACCCGAAAGCATCTAATCATATGACTCCCAATTCAGTTATTGTTTGTAACCCTCTTTCTTATAATGGCTTTAAACGCATTCTTGTTGGTAATGGCGCGTTACTTCCTATGCCTTACATAAGTTCCTCATCCTTACCCAAAAAAGATGGTCCACTCACCCTCAAAAATGTATTGTTAGTCCCACAATTTATTGCCAATTAAATGTTTGTATCAAGATAATAACTGTACTGTGGAATTTGACTCAAGGTTTTTTTTTTTGGTCAAAGACAAGGCTACGGGGACCCTCCTGCTACGAGTACATAGTAATGGCCCTTTACATAATTTTTCGCCCAATACAGTCTATCTTATTGCCCAAGTCCATGATGCTCAACTCTGCCACAATCACTTGGGCTATTTTGAAAGTAATGCTTTTCGGATTTTATGTACTCGAAATTTAAATTCTAGAAATAAAAATTCACAAATTTGTCGATCATGTTGCCTTGGTAAGTCTCAGTGATTACCCTTTGAACGTGCTATTCACACCACTATTTCACCATTTCAATTTATTCTCTCTGTTACTTGGCAATCACCGATTTTTTCAACTTTCAACATAAGACCTATGTTATTTTTGTTGATGATTTTACGTGATTCCCGCGGCTATATCCTATGCAACAAAAATCGGATGTCTTCGAACTCTTTGAAAACATTAACACTCTTATTCAAAATCCACTCAACTCTAAAATCAAGATCTTTCAAAGTGATGGAAGACGTGAATTTGACCATCGACGTATGAATGCCTTATGTATACGTCTTGGCATTCATTTTCGCCTCTCCTGTCCTGATACGCCACAACAAAATGTGGTCGCAGAACGTAAACACAAGCACCTACTTGAAATAACTTCAACACTACTAATTCAATCCTCTCTACCTTACTCATTTTAAGATGATACCGTGGGTGCCACCTGCTTTACTATAAATCAATTCCTGACTCCCTTTTTACAAAACTCATCCCATTTGAAAAAAAAATTTCATGAAATCCTTGATTACTCTCGCTTTCGTGTATTTGGAAGTGCTTGCTATCCAAACCTCACAACCCAAACACCCCACAAATTGGCCCCACGCTCTAAACCTTGCATCTTCTTAGGATACACTGCACGCTACAAAGGTTATCAATGTCTTGACCTTACAACAGGTCATCTCTATATAAGCCGACATCTAAAATTCGATGAAAATTGTTTTGTTATTTACACTTAACACAAAATAAAAACCGTATGAAATGATCTCCATCATACCAGCCCTGGACCCTGTCTCACCGCCCTTCCCCCACTGGCCGATTGCCACTGCGGCCACTAACACGCCTGCTGCCAACAACCCCCACCCACAAGCAAACGTTGACTAGTCACGCGCTGCGCCTGTAGTTGTTGTTGCATTGCCACCCCTCCTCGTGCCAGAATTCGTCGCGTCTAACAGTCCCACACTCATTGCAGCAACCAACGCTCTTCAAAACCCAGGTACCCACACTGACTCGGGTCAACCCGACCAGAACATCGCAACTGCATATAATCCCCTACCTTTGGTGTCATCCCCACCACATCTGACATCACCACCCCAAAACCACAACTAGGGCCCACAATTGCAAACCCGAAACCCGAACACCACCACATCTGACAGAGCAACCCCGCCAGCACCCCAAATCGATGGCACGTCCCCTGACCTTCCCCCCGTGCCTCTCAACACGCATCTAATGCAAATGAGACTTAAGGCTAGCATTCATCGGCCTAGGTACCCGCTCTCTCTCTCCTCAATCACTGTAATTCAAGGACCCACTTACTACTCCCAAGCTGTCAAAAACCCGAAATGGCAAGAAGCTACGGCCAAGGAATTTAATGCCCTAGTCCAAAACCACACTTGGGACCTTGTCCCCTATGACTCAAACCAAAATATAGTTAGCAGTGCATGGAAGTATAGGGTGAAGTACAAACTAGATGGCTCTTTTGACAGATTTAAAGCCCATTTAGTTGCTCAAGGCTTTCACCAACATGAAGACCTTGACTACAAGGAAATCTTTAGTCCTGTTGTTAAACTCTCTACCATCCGGTTTATACTATCACTTGCCATTACCAACACCTAGCCCCTCAGGTAATTTGATATTAAGAATGCTTTCTTACACGGAGATTTACAGGAAGAAGTTTACACACGACAACCCCAAACAGCCTAAGTACCCGAGTCATGTGTGTCGTCTATGAAAGGCTCTCTATGGCCTAAAGCAGGCTCCTCGAGCTTGGTTTGAACATGTTAGTAATTTTTTGTTTAGCATTGGTTTCACATGTAGTAAGGCTAACCTGCCTTTTTCTTACATCGCACACCTTATGCCACAACTTGCCTCCTACTATATGTTAATGATATCATCCTCACTGGCACACTCTCCCATAGCTTGAAGACTCTCAATCGAAAACTCTCATCCCAATTTTCCACGAAGGACCTTGGCCTGTTACATTATTTCTTAGCTATTGAGGCCAAATGTGACTCAGAAGGCGTCTTCCTTCCCCAACACAACTATACGGTTAATCTCTCCTAACTAGATTTAATATGCAAGATGCTAAACCAATAAAAACACCCCTCCCCAACTGAACACACCTTACATTGAATGAAGGGCAGCTTCTTGCAAATCCCTCGGAGTATAGGGGTGTGGTAGGTGGTCTCCAATATTTAACAATGACTAGACCTGACATTTGTTATGCAGTTAATCTTGTCTCCCAATTTATGTATTCTCCTAGAACCAGTCATTGGCAAGTGGTCAAATGCATCGTCCGCTACCTCAAAAGCACTCCAGATCATGGCCTTAAGATCCTTCCTAGTTCCTGCACCACGGTAGTCATCTTTGCTGATATTGATTGGGGTGGCTGCCTCGACACATGACGCTCAACGACATGCTATGCCCTGTTTCTTGGACCAAATCTCATCTCCTAGAAAGCCAAAAGTAAGCCACGCTCTCTAAGTCCACCGCTGAATCCGAATATCGTGCTGTCTCCCATGCTATTGTTGAAACAGATTCAATTTGATATCTCATGTGGGACCTTGGTTTGCGTCACTCTGGACCTATTATAGTGTACTGTGATTATGCTTCAGCATCTTATCTCTCTTCTAATCTAATCTCCAATGACTGCACCTAACATGTGGACGTTGATTTTCATTATGTACGAGAAAAAGTTCTCAAAGGAGATCTCCAGGTTCATACACACCCACCACAAAATGAGTGGCTAACATTTTCACAAAAGTACTCTCGATTGATCAATTTCTCTACCACAAAACCAATCTTCACGCGTGTTCGCCCCGTTCAGATTGGGGGGGGGGGGTAGTATTAGGATATCTCATGTAACGGCATAATGTCTCCACAATATCCATATTGCATAATATCTTCTTCCAATATGTGTAGGATGTTGTCATCTTTATGACATTATGTCTCTCCCTGTTCTCTGTAAATAGGGAGCTTTGTATCCTTGTTCATCATCAATTAGTACAATTATTTTTCATATTGTTTTATTATTTCACACGGGTATCCAATGAGTATCCATCACCTGCCCATACCCGCCCTAATGTGGGTATAAAACGGTATTCCATACCCGCCTATATTAATAATATAATACTATTATTAAAAAATTAATTATGTTTTCATATAACATTGATAAATAATTTATGTAATTGGAATTTAAGAACATATTTTTTAATTTAAAAATTAACTAGATACAAAATGAAGTAGACAAGGTGGTTGTGAAGTGGGGCAGGTTGGGTACAACTCTTTACTCGTACCCGCCCCATACCTATGGCGGGTACACTAAACACGTGCCCACTAGTCGCCTCACTTAAACCCACAACTGTCCCAAACGGTGAGGGCGAATACCCAGGGGTAGTAGGTTTTACCCGTCCTATGGCCATCCTTACTCTTGAGCTCTGTGTCTTTATGTAAGATCTTCTCTATTTGAGAGAAGAACAATCTACGTACTTGAGATTGGCTGAAGCATTTGTTATTTTATGCATTAATCTGTAATTGTTTGTTTAGAGTAGTCTAGCATTATGATTTTATTGCAGCTGGTACTGTTTAATTTTGTGAACTTTTGTTTTTTTTTCTTAAATATTATTGCTTCTTTCTTTTTAGGGTTGGGGCTCTTCAGAAACAATCTCTCTACAAGGTATCGTGTAAGGGTAAATTTGCTACGCCTTACTCTTTAGAGACCCTGCCTTGGTGGGAGCATCTTTGAGGCATTGGGTTGTTGTTGGTGTTCAATTTGGGTTATGTTAGGGTTTTCTATTTCTTGTGTTTTTCTTTGGTGTAGATTCTTTTTTATAAGGGCTAATTTCTTTTGTGTTAATTAATGGTTAACTCTTGTTTTGTTGAAGTATATAAAACTATCCTTTGGCTTTTATTCATCAGTTTAAGCTCCTAAGATAGTTGGTTTCTTGACATAGTACCACAACCTTGTTGAACAAGAGGTGGTGAGTTCTGATTCTAGCAACCACTCTCAATATTAATACAGTTTTAGCATGATGTATGAGGTGGACTTGTGTAACATTCATGCTTCAAGGCTAATGGGCAGGTGAGGGGGCATGCTAGAGTATAATTATTCTTGGGCCTTTAGCTATCAACTTAAACTCTTGGAATGGTTGATTCCTTAAATTATTAAAGTCTTGTTGACGTAGTGGTCATGAGTTCGAATGTTGACAACCTTCGCTTACTATTGATATAAATTTCAGCATAAGGAATGAGCAAGACTTTGTATCATACTTCAAGGCCGATGGGCATTCACGTATGCTGGAGTATAACTATGCGGAGGTCTTTGCCCATTAGCTTAATCTCCTAGAATAGTTGGTTCCCTGACATTGTTTAATGGTTATCATTGAGCAATGAACTTGGCTGGTTAAATTGTTACCTATCGATGGTTCATATTTTACCACTTTAGATCTGATAGTTTGGTTTTTTTTTTTTTTTTTTTTTTTTTTTTTCTTTTTCCTTGTTTTGGAAACAACTTGTATTTTTTATTGTCTTCTTAATGTCAATTGTTGAGTATATGTAGTTAGGTTAATCTTTTTTTTTTTTTTTTTTTTTTTGTACTTGAGCTCTTCTTGTTGAGTAAAATTGGTTGATTCTAAACTTCGTTTGTGTAATTTTTTTGGAAAATTTTGTCTTCAGGTTTTCTAATGATCTAATTGCTGCTAGAAAGATTTGATGTGCTCAAATTAGTGTAAGCTTCTTACCTCCCTCCTTTTCCCCTTTCTTTAGAATTAAAATTCATGATTGCTACTTAACATTAGTGCTAATTTTGATGTTTTTGGATATCTCATGCTTAAATTTGTTAGCAGTGATTTATTCATTATTTTTTTGGAAGTAGGTATTTAGAATTATTATCAAGTATTTTAAGCCAAAATATCAACCAGTGTTTGTTCAATTTATCTTTTTAATCCATTTCATTTGCTATAGAAGTAACGTTCTTAGGCTAAATGTAATGTAAAGAATTTAGAAATAATTTAAGAATTAACCATATTCATGATGTGCTTGTGGTTGTGGTTAATGTTGACTGGCGAGAGCCTATTTGAGATACTGGGTTGTTGTTTAGGAGAATCAATGCTTAAGTTTACCTTTTTGATGACGGGCTTTATTTTATCAATGACATTGTCGAGGACCACTTGTTTGAGATGTGCTTTTTTCTATTTTTTTTCTTTTGTTGTTCTCAAGAAATGTATATATTTATGAGCTTAACTCTTGTTATAAAATGTATGTTTTGTAGGTTGTGAGATTAAAGAGCGAAGAATGGAAGATTGTCAACCTTTTTGATCTTTTGTCTATACTTAAAAACTTTGAGGCGGTTACATGTTGCTACTTTTGATTTTGGGCAAATTGAAAGATTTTGTATGTTGACATACATGAGTTGTATGAGTTTGTTCTCCAGGCATACATGAGTAAAGTATTAATCATTTCACATTGTGATGATTTACATGATTGTATATGTTGATTTGTTTTTGGAATGTGAATACTCTTGTGATATGAGTAAGCTATAAAAGCTATGCAATTCACATTTGATTCTTGTTATTTGATCGATTAAATATTGTCACTTGATCCAGCAATAAAGATAGATTATTTTTTGTTATTGTACATTCAGTTAAGACACATTATTTTGTCATAATTGACATGCTATTCACGATGGAGTAATTATATCATCACTAGTGTCTATACAAATACAACACAAAATTCCATCATAAATATCATGTTATTTACGACGAAGCAAATAGTCATCGCTAATGTTTATATAGTTGCGACAGAAATTTCCTTCATAAGTAATATGTTATTTACGATGGTATAAATAACCGTCCCTGTTATTTATACACTAGCGAATGAAAACTCTGATGTAAACAATCTACTATTTACGACGGATTGAAAAACTGTTGCAAATAGTTACTTTATCATTTACGATGAAGTCGTCGTAAAAGACCTTTAATGATGAGGCCTTTTGTGACGATAGACCACGGAGGTCAAATCCATCGTAAATGGTCATTTACAACGGAAAAGTGGGTCTTTGCAACGAATTCTTCAGTTGCTTTTGGATAATTTTCTTGAAGTGTATGTTTACCTGATTGTTGAGTTCACTTAGGAAAATACAATCTCGATCCACCTAATTACAAAACTTCCACACCCTGTCTTTCCCTGGCACCTCTAGGAAGACTTTGACTCAGGCATTAATTCACAAAAGACCATCTCGGTAGACTGTTTCACAGAACACATAACAACAACAACACCAACAACAACAAACCGAGTGCCGTAATGGCTTCCACATAAGCGGGGTCTGGGAGGGGTGGATGTATGCAACCTTACCCCTTCAAGGTGTAACCATGCCGAGAGGCTATTTCCAAGGGCCCCCAACTTTATAGGGTTAGCAACACGAGGACTTCTCAGGAGATCATCCATCCTAGTACTACTCTCGCCCAAGCACGCCTAACTTCAGAGTTTTGATGGGATCCGATGTCTTAGTGCCTGATAAAGGAACCATAAAGAGATGAAAACTAATGATTTTATATAATTATTGTCTGATTGTTTCCAATAATGTAAGGTCCCAAACTCAATTAGGCCTTTCATGGTTTGTTTTTTTTTTTTTTTTTTCCAGGAATCTTGACTGAATTGAGAAATTTGGAGCATAGTACACAGAACATATAAGAGGGTGAGAATTCTACGTAATTGATCTTTTGCACCAAGATTAATTCCTATAACTATGAACCTCTTGTAACCACCTGTTACGAGGACCCCAACTTGGCACCAACTTAGTCCACTCTTTGAAGCTTACCTACGACCAACATTGTTGGGCGGAAAAGCACCGACTAAATAGATGACCATAGTTTCCTCATGCTATGAGCAAAATGTGCAAAATGTCACTATCCACATATCACGATATGTTAAGATAATTCTAGTAGGTAAAGCATTATACAATAGTTAAGCGAAAACCTTAATCTTCGGAACAATGTCGAGGTTCCAAAGCCATTGAAATGACTAGCTATTTTTGTATTTTCATGCTTGTATTTGCAAAGAAAGAATAGTTTAAAAAAGAAAAACAAAAAACTTGTCTCTTTTCTATTTTGGACAAGTCAGGTGTAGTGAAGGCTCTATGGATGTTGTGTAGATCAAGAAAGCGTCAACTTTCAAGTTAGAATTTATATCATGGAAATGACGCTTTAGTATTTGCTGCATTGGTCCTTATTCCGATAGGGGTGGGAAACCGTCTTAAAGGGGCAGGGGGGATCCGTGCCTCATCCAACTATACTTCATTATCATGTGTTTATGTATGCAGTGATCATACATCTTCAGAAATAGCAAATATCAGTTACTACATCGTAAGTATTTCATCTTGTTGGAACATATTTAAGGCAACATTTCAATTATTCTCATGCACGCCTTCAAACTTTTAGTTTTACTCTATTTCAACTCCTGCATCAATTTGTTTGCTCTCTTTTTTACTTAAACATGAATGATGTACTCATTTTTATTTCTCAGGTAACTTGTTCAGTTTTGAATCCATAAAAGTAGCTTAAATTGACAAGCTTGATCTCAAGCTCACAAGGAGCCAAACTTAAAGTCCTTAATAAGCTTTGCTCAAGCTCTTAATCTAAGGGCTTGGCAAGTTTTGAGTTAAGTAGGATGATTTTGTTTTGATCGAACTAAAGCTCGACTCTTTTACAATATTGACCGTATGCCGGAATGTTGAAGTGTAAACTCTCTCCAATGATGTAGTCAGATAGACTAGACTATGTTGAATTCTAGCATGTGCACAATAGTATTTTGTAATTGTTTTAACGTCATTACATAAAATTAAATTAGATCTAGTATTAAATTAGGGTAGTTAATTGTATAGCATTATTTTCTCCTTCTTGCTTCTTGTAACTGGCCAAAGTGTAATGGCCACCATCATTGTCATCTTCATTAGGCTAGGGTTTTTATTGTATTGATGTAATTAGCCTAGGATCCTCTTATCTTACATCTTTTCATTTTCTTTTGATGTAATTATAAATAGGCTAGCTTTTTGTTAATTCAAATCATCCAAGTTTCTTCCAATCAAAGTGTGCTCCATTGTTCTAATTTTATTTCCTTGTCAAATTTCTATATGGTATCAGAGCGGGTTTAGATCCAAGTTATCGGTCGAGTTGTCTTACCATGCCTCATTGTAAGCCATACATCTGAAATTTTCATATTTCTTGTTTTATTTGTGCTATTTTAAGCATTTTATAAAGAATAACGAAAATTCTAGTGAAATTTCTAACCAAACTATTACGCCGGTTCAAGTTTTAAGGGGAGTTCCTGATGTGAACTCACCCTATTGTCTTCATCCCTTGGATCATCTCGGGCTTATTTTGGGCCAAGATGTTTTAATCGGCCCTAATTTCCTAGCTTGGAGGCGCTCTATTTTTAAGGCTTTTAAGGCTAAACAAAAAATTGGTTTTCTTGATGGTAGTATCAAGAAACCGGAGGGAGACTCTCCGGATTTTGAAAATTAGAGTGCTTGTGGTTTGATGGTTTCTTCTTCCCTTTCCAATTCAGTTTTGAAGGAAATCAATGCGAGCATTGCATATTTCGAAACAGTGTGTGACGTTTGGCTAGACTTGAATGAACGTTTTTCCCAAGGAAATGTTTCCCGGATTTATGAAATTAAGCATGAGATTTCACACTTAAAACAAGATAATATGTCGATGTCTAACTATTTCACCAAGTTAAGGTCCTTATGGGATGAAATTTACACTCTTGTGGCAATTCTCCCATGTACTTGCGGCTCGGGGCAAGCTTTTGCGGCCATAAGAGACATAAAGAGATTGCTTGATTTGTTGATGGGTTTGGATCCTTCTTTTTCTATTATAAGGTCCCAACTCAAGAACACTAAGCCACTTCCTAATGTGTCCAATGCTTATGCTACCTTGTGTCAGGAAAAGAAGCAGCAAAGTGTTGCCTCAGGTAGTGTTGTTACCTTTGAAGCTACAACCCTTGTAATCAAAGGGATTGTTGGAGTGACCGGGGAAGATTTGCCCAATTCTAATGGGCCACCTCTCAGGCGCAATAATCGGTTGTCTTATTTTCATTGTAAAAGATAGGGCCACACAAAAGATTGTTGCTACGAGCTCATAGGTTACCCGGCAAATGGAAGAACCGTGGACAGAATTGCGCAGTCGGCCGCGCGCCATTAGCAGCCGCTGTTGCTGCCGACAGCAGCTAGTGGTGCACCTGTCCCATAGTATGACAACCAGGTTATGGGATTGTCGGCGTCTCAATATCAACAACTGTTGTCTCTAACTAGTGCCAAGGAAAGTTATCCTTGTGTTAACATGACAGGCCAGGTTTTGTTTAATACCGTTTGGATCATCGATACGTGTGCATTCAACCATATGGTTTGTTCGGATTTTGCCTCAGATAATGTTTAAGTTAACACCAAAATCAAGCGGTTAGACTTCTGAATGGGAATTCATTGCGAGTTTCACACATAGGGCCTACCACCGTTTCTAGCAACATCGCCCTTGAGAATGTTTTGTGCATTCCAGGTTTTCAGTGCAATCTTCTTTCAGTTAGCAAGTTGATTAGGGATAGAAACTGTGCATATACCTTTTATTCAATTTTTTTTTTGTCATACAGGACCTACTATCGAGGAATTTGATTGGAGTAGGTAGACAACGAGATGGGCTATACTTTTTGGAGGGATCAGTTACTCCTAAGGTTATGCATGTGAAGGGTTCTGCAGAAATGTCTTTGTTATAGCACCGTAGAATGTGGCGTTGTCCCATTTAACAAATTGTCGAATGTTTTGAATTAGGATTTTGGTACTTCTTTTGATGCTGTTTGTGGTTCTTTCCATCAAGCAAAACATGCTCGTTTACCTTTTCCCATTTCTGTTAGAAAGATTAGACAATGTTTTGAATTGATTCACTGTGAAATTTTTGGTCCTTATCATACCTTGTCCATGGCTGGTGCTCGTTTTTTCCTTACCATCATTAATGATTATAGTAGGTGTACATAGGTTTATTTGATGAGAGATAAGTCTCACTCTTATAGGATACTTACGGATTTTTGCCAAGTTGTACAAACTCAGTACAACAAGTGTGTAAAGCAAGTAAGGAGTGATAACGGTGCGGAAATTCCTTTTAGTCTTTTAGCCAGTTTCTATGCAGGAAAAGGGATTCAAAACGGTACACCTCAACAGAATGGGGTCGTAGAAAGGAAACATAGACACCTTCTTGAGGTAGCTCGGGCTCTTTGGTTTGAAGCAGGTCTTCCTATTCAATTTTGGGGAGTGCGTGTTTTAACAGCTGCCTATTTGATTAATCTCATACCAACGCAGCGATTAGAAAATCGGAGTGCTTATGAGGTATTACTTGGAAAAGCACTCTCTTTTGGTCATTTACTTGTTTTTGGTTGTTTATGCTATGTTCATCATAAGGATCGTAACAATGATAAATTTGGTAATCGCGCAAATAAATGTGTTTTCATTATGTATCCACATGGGAAGAAAGGGTACAAAGTTTTTGATTTAGATAACAAGAAAATAATTATTTCACGTATTGTTATTTCTTATGAAGACATATTTCCTTATCTTAAGAAGCAAGAGAAAAAGAATGATGATAACGAAATTGATTTAATACGGTATGTGGATGACAAAGAACATGGAAGGACACAAGTACAAGAGGCACCGGTAGTGGCCGAACCACCATCGGATGCCCCAGACCTGTCAGTGGTGGAAACACCGACAGGCACTGGTGCTACAGCACTAGAACCGGGTGTTACAACACCAGGACAGGGGGTTGACAGCCCCTAGCAACACACATAGGGAGGTGGCTTAGGTGGATCGGGTTGGGTTCGCTCAATGCCAGCTAAGTACCAAGATTATATAGTGGATGTTCCTTTGTCTATAGCCCATCCTCGTGCTTCTACGTCTTCAGTCGACTCAGGTGTGGTCTACCCTCTGTCAAATTTTGTGTCTAACGTGTGATTCTCTAACTCACACTCATCTTTGCTTAAGCCATCACCTCGGGCGATGAGCCATGATATTTCTCTCAAGCAATTGGTCATAAACATCGAAGGGATGCTATGAAGAAAGAAATTTCAGCACTAGAATAGAATAAGACGTGGATAGTGCAAGATTTACCTCCCAAGTAATGAGCCATAGACTCCATGCGGGTCTACAAGATAAAGTACAAGTCAGATGGTACCATTAAGCATTACAAGGCATGGTTTGTTTCCAAAGGTTATACTCAAATCGAAGATATTGATTATCGTAACACTTTTGCTCCCATTGCTAAACTTGTCACTGTTAGATGCGTTTTTTGCAATTACAGCCGCTAGAGATTGGGTTTTACATCAATTGGATGTAAAGAATGCCTTTATACATGGTGACTTAGACGAGGAAGTCTACATGAAGCTTCCTCAAGGGTTTGAAAAGCACCACAAGGGTAAAGTTTGTTGTTTACGTAAGTCCCTTTGTGGACTTAAACAAGCATCTTGTAACTAGAATCAAAAGTTTGTGTCATTCTTGTTTGCCATTGCTTTTACACAGTCAAAATCAAATTATTCTTTGTTTACATAGGCTCGTGGGTCAATTTTTACTAGTGTCTTGCTGTATGTTGACGATGTCATCATAACTGGAAATAATGTGAATCACAAAGAAGAAGTCAATTCCGCACTTGATAAACAGTTTGAAATAAAGAACTTAGTGCCAGTTAAATATTTTCTTAGAATAGAGGTTGCTCGGACAAAAGATGGAATTGCCTTGAATCAAAGAAAATATGCCCTTGACATTTTGAATAAAATGGGTCTTTTATGTGCAAAACCTACTTCCACTCCTATAGTCCAAAACCATTGATTGATTGATGTGGAAGGGGACTATTTAAAAGATCCAGGACAATATCGTCGAATAGTAGGGAGACTTCTTTACCTTACCATTACTCGACCAGGCATTTGTTATGCCATTAAAATTCTTAGTCAGTTTATGTATGATCTCCGAGTACCGCATTTAGAAGTGGCCTACCGTGTCCTTCACTACATTAAGGGAGCATCAGGTCAGTGTATTTTTCTACTCCATGCGTGTGATTTGTCTCCTCGTGCTTATTGCGATGCTTACTGGGGCAGGTTTTCCTACTTCTAGATATTTTTGGGAGATTCCCGATTTCATGGTGTTCTAAGAAGCAGTCCGTCATTTCTCGTTCTTCTGTTGAACTAGAGTATTGAGCCATGGCTGCAGTTACTATTGAATTAGTATGGTTTAGGTGCATATTACATGATCTCCAAGTTAGCATTGACTGACTAGCCATTTTGTTTTGTGGTAATCAGGCAGCCCTTCTTATTGCTTCTAACCCGGTGTTTCATGAGAGAACAAAACACATAGCCCTTCTTATCCACTTCTTTTGCTCGGTCTATATGTCAAGAAGCAGATGCTTTCGCAAATGCACTCGGATTATCCTCATTCTCAGCCCTTCTCCGCAAGTTGGGCATTGTCAACCTACATGCTCCAACCAGAGTGGGAGTGTTGAATTCTAGCATGTGCACAATTGATTTCGTAATTGTTTTAATGTAATTACACAAAATTAAATTAGATCTAGTATTAAATTATGGTAGTTAATTGCACAGCATTATTTTCTTCTCCTTGCTTCTTGTAACCGGCCAAAGTGTAATGGCCACCACCATTGTCATCTTCATTAGGCTAGGGTTTTATTGTATTGATATAATTAGCCTAGGATCCTCTTATCTTGCATCTTTTTATTTTTCTTTGATGTAATTATAAATAGGTTAGCTTTTTGTTAATTCAAATCATCCAAGTTTCTTCCAATTAAAGTGTTCTCCATTGTTGGATCTACAAAGATATAAACTAACTTAAGCGAAGAAAACTTACTATATGAAAGAGATATATTACTTCTTTTGGCATACCTTTTGTGAGACGCTCTTATCTCTACATAACTCGTCCTTATATAGTCTACCTATACATGAATATACACTGACCATGAACCTAGTCCATGTTTGAACTTAGGAATTGATAAATGTGATATATTGTTGGAACCAAATATAGAAAATATCATACGAAACATATAAAGTAAAAAGATATCACATTGAATGCGTCAATGACGAAATACCAATAAAGTAACAACTGAGTGAGGTGCGGATCACGCTCTCTTTAAAACGGTTTTGCGCTCCTATCGGATCTAAACCGGTGCAACAGATACTAATGCGCCGCCTATAGGATACAACACTCAACTAGAAAGTTGACACATTCTTGGCTTGTACAACCTTAAAAGCCATATCATCCATTACACCTTAGTTAGCCAAAGTAAAATAATACTTATAAAAAGAAAAGGAAAAACCATTTTTTTTCACATTAAAAGAAAGGACTTGATGTTAGAATTTTTTTTTTTTTTTTTTTTTTTTTTTTTAACCTTATGTTTTCTTGTTCTGCAAAATTAAATTCCCATTTTATACTCAAAACATTTTAACTTCTCATTTAACATAGGCATATGAACGGTCACTTAGGACCATTTATTAAATTTTGGTAACCGACTACCACTATTATTATATGCAATTAGAATCAAATAAATGGACAAATAACCAAAACTTTAATTAATTTGAGTGCATATCAATTTTCATTAATATTTCTTTTACCTTTCACTAAGAACACTCATAATTATAGTTAAACTTTGTCAATGCAAAACGAGATATTTTTTATAGAATAGAGATTTAAGGACAAATAAAAAAAAAACATAAGTTTATCATCAAACCCCTTTAAAATATCATATCATAACTGATAAATAAACTTGAATTCAAAAGGTTTAAATGTAATATTAACATGTGAAACAAGAATGAATATTTTCCGTGTACTTAATTAATAAATACAATAAGTATTATCATAATAGGCACAAGAACATTTTTTAATTAAAATATCCAACATAAGCATGAGCACATGTAAGAATGTATTAATGTTAATAAGTGCATGAACATAATATTAATGGAATAATGAATAGTTGGCATCATAATTTTGAACACTTCCCCTTGATGCTAACTTGAGATTAATCTATAACTAGCAAAATCCCGTGTGATGCACGGCTGCTATATGTATTTGTATGTGTTGGATGTATTAGATTGCTACTGAGTATATATGACATATGTGTAATCCTATGCAATAAATCCAAAATCTATTTGAAGCATATTTTTGTGTTTGATTTAATCCTTATTTCCATTCATCTATAGAATCCAAATTTAAGTGATCTAATATAAACAAATTAACGAGATATTGAGTTGGTGAAATCCAAAAGGTGTGCATGCAGTATCCCTTAGTAAGAACAGGCACCCACAGGCTTAATTAATAATCATCAGGAAAAACAAACAACTAATTATAATGGCATAACCATCACCTAATGGCACTAGTTGTGATATTGAAATGGATTGTAAGTCAAGTTATATTAATGTCTTCAAATAGAAAATATAAAATGCAATTTTGACTGAAAAACAACTTCGACCATGTCAACTCTCCAATTACAATACAAGCATTTGTTTGAGATGCATATAATGTCCTTAATTTTTTCTGCCAAAGTACTTTTTTCCCTCTATAATCATATACACTTACACATATTTACCAAAGACTATAAAAAATAATGTGTACGAAAAAGATAAACTGCTAACCATGTAGGAGATATCGTTTATGGTGAATGGCTTGCTGAATGTTGCAAATTGCGTGGTAATGCCTCTTTTCCTCGTTTTGATCATGAGTGACAATAAAAGCAATGAGTTTTTTGTCATTATATTTGTGCAATTTTTATAAAAAACCTAATTGTAACTTAGTTCCTAAAATGAGGGTATATTGATTTATTGCAATAGTTTGGGATTTGATATTTTTTTGAAAAAAACGTAATAGTGGATTTAATTTTTGAACTATGGTTTCAATGGTTTATTGCAATAATTTTGGTATTTATTTATTGAATTTTATTTACAGAATATTAATGACATTTTAAAAGCAATTATTTTTATTTATATATTTATATGTATACTAACAAGCAAAATAATACTGAGAAATGAAAAGCACTAAAGTCAAATAATATTTAAAGATCCATTGTAGTTTTTTTTAAAGAAACTTAAATGAGTGTTATTTGGTTTAAAATAAAATTAATTTTCTGTATATATGATTTTTTGAATTTTTTCTAAAACGAAATTAATTATTTCATTTTATTTGTCATTGCTTGAATATTGTTATACATGAATTGTATATTTTTTAATTCATAGATAATAATAGATTTTATAATTTTATTTTAGGTAGTTATTAATTTTTGAATTTTATAACATAGTATTAATTTTGTAAAAGGATATAAAAAGTCTTTTTTGGTTATTTTTATTATAAGTTTTCATTAATTTCTTTTATATGTTTATATTTTATTCTATTTAATGTATTTATTCTGATTCATTTATTATGATTAATGATTTATTAAATTAAGGAATGTGAATAATTTTTTAGCATTTTGAATTTTTGTAAAAGGAAATTATTTTTATATGTGATTTATATTTTATGTTAATTATTAGTTTTTATTATTTTATTTCATGTAAGTTTGTTTTTTGGTACTTTTGATTATTGGTTTTTAATTTTATATTATATTTTATTTTATGTATTTAATGTATGAAAGGATATGAAAACTTTTTTTTTTTTTTTTGCACTTTTTCGTTGAATTAAAAAATGTGAATAGCTTTTGGCCTTAGACGGAGTGTTGCATTTTTTAAAAGAAAATTAATTTTTTTCTAAATTTTTTGGTATTTTATATTATTAGTTTTATTTTTTTATTATTACTTTTTTAACATATTTTTTAATTTTTTTGATTATTAGTTTTTACATTATTATTATTTTTAATTTTTAATTTTATTATTATGCCTATCATGGGAGCGTCTTAGTTGGTAACATCTTCTACCCATGCAATCATCGCCTAAGGGTCAGGAGTTCAATTGTCTCCCATTGCCTAGACTACTATGAAAATTTTTTTATTATTAATTTTTTGGTGTTTTTAGTTTATTATGTGTGGGAGAATATGAAATTTTTTATTTTTATATTTTTTAATTGAATTACCAAATGTGAATAGTTTCTTGCCTAGATGAATTCCATTGGGGTTAAGGAAGGATTTTTTTTTTTTTGGGGGGGGGGGGGGGGTGGGGGGACTTGTAATTTATAAATAAGAATAGATAAAGGTGGAAGATGAAGAGATCGACGTGTTAAATGCCAATGTTCCCTCTTCAAAACAAATTTATACTCTTAATTCCACTTTTGTAGTAGTGTCAAACTTTGATTAATATTCTAGACATAGTCTTGAGTTTCATTAGTCTTCCTAGCATTACAGATCTGACATCACCCATGCTTGAAAAACATCCAACCTCAACTCTCTTCCAAAGCTTCTTGCTAACCCATGATCTTATGGAAGGGCGACTCCCTATTCTTTTCTTGCTAATCATCATCATCAAACACAAAGCTTTATGTCTCGAATTTTTAACGTATGTCAGCTATGAGCAAAATATGCCACAACAAATCCAAAAGTTTGTTAGACTCATCATTATTGACTTCTTTAGGCATGGCCAACGTACATATAAGTTTGTTCTTCATGCTTCAACACTTCAAATTTCAAGTCATCCTCAAAAGTTATGGCCATCTTAGCCAAAAGAGGATATTCCGGTTCTTCCCTGAAGACTCTAGGACAAGCATTACCTTGATAAAAATCTCCAAAGGGTGCAATAGCCTCAAAACCCACTTCATAGCCATCTCCAATGAAACTAGAATCATCCATACATTTGTAAAACCTCGTACTTTTTATTATCTTCCTAAGAAAGTTATTCTTCATTTGTATAATTTTTTGAAGATTTCCATTGTTTCATTCTATCATGCTCAGCTAAAGAGGCCAAAACTGTAAAATATTCAACAACTTGCTGTTATCTTCTAATAAACCATAAATGTGAAGATATTCCTTATTGTCCTTAACCTTCTACTTAAATAACTCATAGACATTGTTAGGTGACAACTTTTATTCTCCATCAACAACATCCAAGTCTTGGAGGTAGGAGTACCTGATAGAACTAAAATAGATGCAATTGCCATAATCGGGCTCCCCATTGTGTCTCTCTTTCCCTTAATGTATACTTGAATTGAGTTAGCTACGTAACCGCACCCCTTGAGTTAAACCAAGAACACCAACATTCATTTGACAACGATCTTCATGCCCCAACTTTTATGTTGATAACTCTGTTACTGTATTGAGTGTCTAAACATTGTCTAATGGTGTAGTTATATCCCTTAGACTACTCATCTAAGACTAGTAATCATAGACAAGATACGAAGTTCGATTTCCATAGAGATGAGAAACCGATTCAAGTGAAGCAAAATTATTATGAGGAGGAGATTGCCTATTTTGGATATAGCTTTGTCACACTTTCTCATCTCTACATAACTCAGCGATATAACTTATCCATACATTAATAAGGTTACATACTCCAACCATGAGCGTAAGAGAATAAGGAAATGAATAAATGTGAACCTCAAAGTATTAATACATGAATTTATATAAGCAGTGCTTAATTAACCTAATAAATGAATGAGCTTAATTAATACACCAAGTGATGCATAAATCAAGTTAGTATCACCGTTTTCAACACAAACGGTACTTATAAAGTAATATATATCGAATGATGATGGTTCTATTTTGAATATTAAATTACACATTAGCACTTTGAGATATAATATGTTAATTTTAGCCTGAAAGTTACATGTACTTAATAAAAAAATCCATATCAACTCCGTGAATCCACCATTCATTTGCTATTCCTCTCAACTCTCAACTAAACTATAATGTACTATTATTTTATACGCTTACACATCGCCTTAAGACTACTACATTAAATACATGTAACTTTTATACTAAAATATTATTTCTCCAAATTTGTGGATGGATTAAAACAAGAATATACCAAACTTCATGATAGTAATGCGCGATATAGCCAAAATATTATATATAATTTTACCTTATAACATAGGGAGTTATTATTAAGAGAACAAAAATTATTATTAACAGAAAAAAAATTTAATTTATAAATAATAAGAGCCATTAAAAGTAACAACATATCTAATGTCTTAAGGGCTCCTGTATAAATAGAGTTTGAGAGGGGTGGTTGTACGTAGTCTTACCCTTTCAGGGTGTAACCATGGCGAGAGGTCGCAAAGATTTCCTAGGAGGTCATCCATTCTAGTACTATTTTAGCCCAATGACACTTAATTTTGGAGTTCTAATAAAATTTGATGCGTTAGTACTTAATATATGAATCCTAATAAGAGCTATTAAATTATTTTAAAATCTATAAATGTACTTTAATAATAATAATAATATAGTCATATGACAGCAAAATTACCCTTAACATGACGCACGAAGAAAAGAACAACTGGAGGAAGGCCCCGGGCGGAGGGCCGGGGGGAATTCTACGCAAGTTTGTATGTCTCTCTCTCTCTCTCTCTCTCTCTCTCTGCGCGCAAACAACGATTCTTTCCCTATTCTCACACGCCTTCGACGCCCTTGTATTTCTAACCCCCCTCCTCCTCTTCGTCCTCTCTCAGATCTCTTATATCTCTCCATTTCACTCGATCATCACTCTGATTTTTGAGAGAGAGAGAGAGAGAGAGATCAGAAGTCCTTGTGGTTAATATGATGCAACCAAGTAGTTGGATATAGCCTTCAATTTTCATGGCCAAGCGTGTTTACCAAGTTTGGAAAGGCAAAAATGTAAGATTTTGTACTCTTTTTACCCTATTCAATTCCCTCAGTTTTATGGAAATTATTGCTTAGATATCTTTCGGTTTGAACTTTTATTACCTGTGTAAAATAGCAGCCACACAATAATAGGTGCCCTCTGTATTATATTTATAGTGAGTTACAAGGGTATAAATGTAACATATAAAATACAATAATTAAATATGCTAACACTCCCCCTCAGTCAAAGCGGGAGTGGAGCGAACACGAAGACTGGATCTAAAATCTAAAAACAATACTCGAGGAAGAGTTTTTGTAAAAATGTCTGCTAACTGTAGAGAGGAAGGAATATGTAGTACTCGAACTTGCCCAAGTTGAACCCGCTCGCGAACGAAATGTATGTCAAGTTCCACATGCTGGGTGCGAACATGTTGAACTGGATTTGTCGAAAGATACATGGCAGAGATGTTGTCACAGTATACAAGAGTAGCCTTAGGTAACACAACATGCAACTTAGATAATAGATTTCTCACCCAACAACATTCAGCCACTGCATTAGCCACAGCTCGATACTCTGCTTCTGCACTAGATCGAGACACTGTATGTTATCTCTTGGAGGACCATGAGATGACATTGTTTCCTCGGAGAACACAATAACTCGAGGTAGAGCGACGGGTGTCTGGGCTTCCACCCCAATCAGCATCTGAATATGCAGTAAGTTGATCCACACAAGAAGGAGAAATAGTCAGTCCGTAGTCAATCGTCCCCTTAACATATCGTAGTATACGCTTCACGGCCTTCCAGTGTGGCTCACGAGGATCATGTAAAAAAAGACAGACTTGTTGGACTGCATAAGAGATATCTGGCCTAGTCAAGGTCAAATAGTGAAGAGCACCAACGATACTACGATAAAGACTTGGATCAGAGAAGGGAGCACCGTCATTAGCAGATAACTTTGAAGATGAATCAATAGGAGTGACAGCCGAATTTATGTTCTCAAAATGACATCGAGTGAGAATGTCCCGTGCATACTTGCCCCGTGATAGAAAAAGTCCTGTTGATGTTCAAGAGACCGAAATGCCAAGAAAATAATTAAGGTCTTCAAGGTCAGTCATAGCAAACTCTTTTTGCAACCAAAGGACTAATGACTGAAGAAGTACAGGAGAGGAAGCAGTTAAAATAATGTCATCCACATAAACTAGAAGAATAGCCATTTCACATCTGTCTGAGAGAACAAACATAGAAATGGGGAGTGTGTGTGGCGGCGGCTGAGAGGAGAAAAGGGGTTAGGGTTCTGGGATTGAGTTTGAACCCCCCCTTTTTTTTTGTTTTGAAAAAAAAGGAGGGTATTAAGAGTATGGCTCTGATACCATGTAAAATAGTAGCCATACAATAATGGGTGCCATCTGTATTATATTTATAGTGAGTTACAAGGGTATAAATGTAATATATAAAATACAATAATTAAATATGCTAACAACCTGTATATCTTGATGTTTGAATATATATATATATATATATATATATATATATATATATATATATATATATATATAACGGGTATCTTGAGGTTCAAATATCTCATCACTCGGGTGATTTTGAACTCTTAACTCTGAATAATGGGGCCATTGTGCCGCTTTACCCTGACACTTGTTGCCCCCTATTTGGAGGGCGTATGCTAGGTTTTCTCTATGAGCTGTTATTGGGGTTGTTTATGTTACTTATTGAGTCTAGTAAGAATCCCAATAGGAGTTATGAGAGAGAAGTGATTAATATATAAGTCTCATCGTCTACTCTACCTAATCCCAATTTGTTTTAAGATGGAACCCTATAGGGGTTTGTAGGTGAACCTCATATATGCCAGCTACATGGGCTGGACCTATGACTGGGTAAATTTTAGGTTTGTGTCCAAATTATGCGTTTTTATTGTATTGGGAATTGATAAATTAGTTATTATGGGAACTGTGATTTTTTGTTGAATTGCGGGCAGTTGATCCATTTGGTTAGGGTTTTGGAGGAGAGTATGTTGCAAATGGTGCCTAATTTGGACGTGGACGTGGAAGTGGTTGATGCTGAGTTCTGGTAGTCAATCTTGCTACTTTAAGCATGTAGTTATTGATACAAACCGAAATCGTAATAGATAGAAAGTAACTAAAAAGTAGGAAATTGCTGAAATTAAAGAGATAAGGAAGAAGAAAATAGAAATGACATGATTTTCATTGCTTGATTTGTAATATAATTCTTTACTTGTATATCTAGAGTTTGCTCCCTACCCTATTACTCTAGGCCCATATACCTAATTTGGACACGTAGGTTGAATTAATGGTTGATCATGCTATTCATTGTTACATTTGCTTGGCCAAAAATTACTGCTCCTTATCACATTAGGCAGTGGTTAATGTTGAGTATTTGTAGTAAGTCTTGCTACTTCAATTATGCAGTTAAATGTTGATTTAATGGTTGATCATGCTATTCATTATTGCATTTACTTGGCCAAAAATTGCTACTCTTTATCACATGTGGTGGCTGCTGTGGGAATCTGATCCCGAGTAGTGAACTGAAATGTACTTAATACTGGCTTGTTCTTTTTGAACCCGTAAAGCATTCATCCAATATGTCAAAATTTATTTTTGCCCCATTCTGGGAGGAGGTTATAAAATAGTTTATTGTTTGGTGTGATCAATCAAAGTTTTTGCCCAATCGATCGCACAAAAGGATTTTGTACTAAAAATGGATAGATCATGTTTAAATATTTTTGAGACGCTTGGGTTGCAACATTTGACATGTTGATCTCCAATGTAAATTTTAACAAATGGGGTGGGGGATAAGGTAATCTGTTTCTTTGAATGTGATTCACCATGGTTCCTTTTGGGGCAAGGTTTTTGTTTATGTTCAGGTTTATTTATCATGGCATTTGTGGTGGGTTATCTGTATAGGTGAGGGCTATAATCTTCATGGATCAAGGCATCAGTCATTAATCTCGGATGGAATTATGTTTTTTTTGACTGAGTGCTGAATATTTCGGTTTTATTTGGACTGCTCTAGCTGGCTATGTTGATTCTTTAAATCGTGTTATGTGTTCTGGTTGAAAAAATTTAAAGCAGAACAGGGTTAGAAGCGTCGGCTACCGCAAGATGCTATCATTCTTCTTTACTGACATTATTAAACTTGGAAATGTATGTGAGTCTGCTACTGCAAGATGCTAATTTGTTATAGATGCATATACTTCTTCTATCATTCTTCTCTATTGACATTATGAGACTTGGAAATGTAAATGAGATATGAGTTTGCTATGGACAATAATGGATATACTGGTCTGTAAAGTGTGACAATTGACTAGTTGAATGCCACTAACATGCACATATAGAGAGCTGGAAAAAGAGGGGGGAGGGGGAAGGGGAGAAGGGCAGGGATATTGGTAATTCTGGGTCCATGTAAGATGACTACTAATCGAGTTTTTAAAAGTGTTCTAAAACTGTCTACTTGCATTATGATATTGTCGTAGCTTAGTCGGGTATACGGGTGTCGTCTCCTCAGGGAATCGATATTAAGTTAGACTCAGTGATTAAAGAGTGGTTTGATTCAGGTTTTGTTGGTGAAGTGAGCAATTAATGACAATAACGCAATTAAAACAATGTAAAGGTCGTCAATTTAATTGAGGATAGTTTAAGGAATGAATTCAGGGTAGCTTAACTCATGTCCCCTTATTATATTATACTTATGACAATGATTTAGGAGGCTTAGGCTACAACCACTAAGCTTGGGTTAACATATAAATTAGAGCTTAGGGTAATGAACTAGTCTAAAGGTATAATCTATCTTATCACTCTAAGTGTAGCAATGTTATGTCATTAGCACTACTTAATTCCTTTCTTGCTCCTAATTCAATATTAACTTATATAAAAGATTGTGTTTAGGGTTGGGTACAACCTCAACCTTGACGATGCGTGAAACTTGTTATGTTATGGTCTAGGTTACAAGCTCGCAGACAAAACACAAATAAATTGGAAATCCAAACATGGCTACAAGAACATCTAATGAAAATCAATTAACATAAAGAATTCCCCATTGGGGTGTGGAAATAACATAACAAAATTATCGTCAAAAGTATAGTACAAATCTAGGATATGAACAGCTTTCCGTACTTCATCCCTAAACTAAAAGGGTCTATTCCTCCAAGGAAGTTTTAGACATCATTGAAATCTAGAAAATAAATACAATGAATGAAACTAAGAAGCGAAGACTTCCTCAATTGGCGTTGACATTGATCCGTGCTTTGATCTCCCACCACTTCGGCCACCTGCGCTTCGGCATTTGAGAACTCTTGGGTTTCATAGTGGCTTTGGGAAGAAGAGAAGGGACAAAGACCCCCAAAAGGACGACCCCCCCCAACCCCCCCCCCCCCCCCCCCCCCCCCCCCCCCCCCCAAAAAAAATTTATACCCACGGCTTGACCCAGGGTCCGTTGCGGATATTTGCCGACCGATCGGTACTATTGGCCAATGACTATGTGCTGATTGGTCGGTTGGTTCCCGAAACCTTGCGAGATCTATTGAAGTTACCAAATTACGACCCGATGGGGTTCTTCTTTTACACATGTGGTTGGGTTTCTCAGTGTAGTCTTCAAATATGCCTAAAGTACGCTTCATTTCGCCACTTTTCAACCCTTGTTTGCCCCGGTGCATTCCAAGTCTAAATATATTTAGATTGCAATAGAACACACAAGTAAAAGCTGAATATGTCATAGGAATGAGATATAAAAATATATAAAAATAAGGCACATCAACTATTATTCAGGTGAATTTTAAATTTGATTGCCCATATGCTTGTGCCTTCTTTAAGAAGAGAAGGCATTTAGCCCTGCAAAGCTATCCTGCATAGTCTAGCAATGCTTCAAACAACGTTTTATCGTCAGAGATGAGGGATGTAGGTACAAGATGTGAGTCTGAGGTTGCCGTAAGTGAGCTTTTTTGGTCTCATTTCCCTTGGGATTGGGTATTATTTGAAGGAGGGAGTCTTATCATCATGTAGCAAAGCTGTCTTTGAAGTGAGTTAGATATGTGAACTATCTATTAGATTCAAAATAGTGTCCCTGCCAAAGCTATTCTTGCATATTCAAGCAGTACTTCAACAAAATATTATTGACTTCTGTGAGAGGTTTTTTTTTTTTTTTTAATTTTTTTTATTTTTATTGTGGGCTTGAGGCGGAAGAGCACTTTTGAATACGTGAATATTGTTGGCTGGGCGACTGCCATAAATTCAAAATGGAAGCATTTGGATTTTTTATGATTATTTCATGTGTTATTATGAATAGTTTATGACTTTTACAAGGAGGGGAATCCCTTTTGACTAAGAAGCTGGAGTCCCTTGGAATAGGAGACCCGTACTTGAGGCAATTGTTTGACTTTTCAAACGGAAAACAGTTGGAGTTATAGGAAGTGGGGTAATGAAGCATTTTGGCACTGGAGCTCTTCATGGTGCTGAAGAGCAAGAGGGGGGAGAGAGACTTGTGCACATTTGTTCCATAAAAGTATAGGGATGATAAGGGAAGAGTTCTTTGATGCTTATAACCATGAGGAAAGCAGTTTTGATCCAGAACTGGAGTGGTAAAGGTATGTTGCTTCTGTTATGAATATGATTATGCTGTTAGATTGTCTTCAAGGCCTGTTCAAAATTTCATGTATCTCAAAATTGTAGGATTTTTGTTATTCTGGTAATTCATTTGAGTGGGACAAGATAGCCTCTGAAATCTGAGAGAATGTTATGTGGGTAGTAGGCTATGACATTAATGGATACAGGAGGTTCATTGGCTTAAGAGTAGGGGACAAGAGAGGAGATTAGGTCCTCATGAGTACAAGTCTGGGCTAGGAAGATATCATTGGCTCTGAAACTAAAAGCAATTTCTCTAGAACACTCTTAGTGATCTTGAGATTTTGTTTTAATATAGATTTTAGGTCCAGCTTGGAAGTGCATATCTCCGAGAATTGAGGGATCTCTTGCATTCAGCAGTATTTGATTGCACGATGTCGTTTGTGGGATCTGGAGAGTGGTGTACAAGGAGAAGTTAGGATGGAAATGGTGATCGCAGTTGTCTAGGGGCTGAAGAGTAACTTAGTAATAGAGGATAAATTATACTTCTTCCTAGTGTTTTGAAAATAGGAATGTTCTACAGCAACAACAACCCAATGCCTCAAGGGCTCCCACATGAGCAAGCTCCTTTGTTTTTTTTTTTTTGGGGGGGGGGGGGGGGGGGGGGGGGGGGGGGGGGGGGGTGGGGGGGGGGGGGGGGGGGGGGGGGGGGGGGGGGGGGGGAGATGTACGTAGCCTTACTCCTTTAGGGTGCTACCCCAAAAGGAGGTTGTATTCAAGGACCCCCTTTAGGGTGCTACCCCATAAGAAGCATAAAGCAAAAGGCATGGAGCATAAGGCATGGAGCATGAAGTCATGAAGCAGCGATAGCAATAAAGCAATAAAGCGGTAGAACAATGCGCAACCACACGCAATCAAAGCAAATAAAATCACATAGGCATACCTATAAGCCTATGGGCACTAGTACTATCTTAGATGTGCTCCTTACTCCTAAACCGCTACATCGGCTACACTTATGCTGGCCCTTCACTTCGCTCAATTTAGGGCCATCTCCTTATTTAGGTTGAGGTGGGTGAAGTCATGTCGAATCGTCTCCATCCAACTCTTCTTTGGCCCGCCTCTTTCCCTCCTCCTATTTGTAATATGGAGTTGTTTACATCTCCTGATAGGGGCAATGGTTGGTCTCCTCCTGACATGCCCAAGTCACCGCAAATGTTGCTCCCTCAACTTATCCTCTACTGAGCCATGCCTAATTTGCTTTTTATAATGTCATTTTGGATATTATTATTCCTTGTGTGTCCATACATCCCTGCAACATTTGAATCTCTACCACCTTCAACTTCTGCATATGCTGCCGTTTGATGGGCTAACACTTGACATAGCCGGTCTTACTACTGTCTTGTAGTATTTTTCCCTTTAACTTTCGCGGGAACTTTCTATCGCATATTATCGCAGAAGCCAACCTCCATTTATGCTAGCCTATTTTAATCCGGTTGTTGATATCCTCATCCACTTCACCATCCTGCTGCACCATGGGGCCCAGATACTTAAAACGGAAGTAAGAATGTTCTAAACATTGAAAAAAATGATTGCTGCAAGCCTTTCTAGCCTAGATAACAGTCCACCTCTCAGTAAACCCAAAGGAACCTGAGTTTCTGCAACAGATCTGAGTGGACTAGATAGATTCCTATGAAGTAAAATCTGGAGAGAAAGGTGCTGCAGGAGGAGGTTGAGGAGATGCTGCTGGTTTATATCTTAGAGCAAAGAAGGTCCGGAATCATCCCGTCAGGATGAGTGCTGTTTGGAAGTGAACAGTGGGGAGCACTTGTTAGAAATTTTAGGTTCCCTTCAATCACCAGAATTGTGTCAGGAGAAGATGCAGAGTGTGTTTTTGAGTGAGATTGAGGTTGTTGGCGTGTTGCCAACTGTCTGAGCATGTCCTAGCGAGTGGGTTATGGATAATTGAATCTATTTGCTTATTATGGTAGATTGTATAAGTACTATGTAGTATTTGAATTATGCTGTGAGGCTTCTCTGTTTTATTCTTTTATGTGAGGATTTTCTGCAATTATTTATATGTATATACGTAGGCATGTAAGTTGGGCAGCACAATTGGCACCGAGCAAAGGTGCAAAGAAACAGTGCAGCCTTTTAATGCTTCATCACACAAATTGGCTGAAGGGAAGTATGTTTGGTTTCATGATACGTTCAGTCGTGTCCTTTAGCCCTCAGCTGCCTGAAGTTCAGTCTGCTAAAATAGTAGTATGAGCTGCTCCAGATGATCTGTTAGACTCTTGCTTGTGTTGTATGTTGCTCCACATGGAAAATGCGACATATGTGTCTCAGGCCTCTATGTTGAACCCGTAGGAGGCATGAAATTCTAGGAAATTCATGACTCGCAGCTTCAACAAGAGGTGTGTAACAGTTCAAATATTTATAACATCTAAGATATTGTAATACCCTGTCTAATTAAATTAAGAATGTAAGTTTCGAGGACGAAACTTTTATTTAACAGGGTGAGGATGTAATATCCTATCTAATTAAATTGAGGATGTAAGTTTTGAGGACGAAACTTTTATTTAAGGGGGTAAGAATGTAATATCTAGTCCACTTAAATTGGACTAGATATTATAATATATGAAATTCGGTCTAATTAAATTGGATTAGGCATTATAATATGTGAAACCCAGGGTAATTAAATTGTCTAGGCATTATAATATGTGAAACCTAGTCTAATTGAATTGGCCTAGGTACTCATTATTATTATAATTGGGCTAATAAATAAACTAATGGGTTAATTTTAGAAAGAGCCCATTAGTGATATTAGGGTTATATAAATTCATATATATAGATGGGGAGAAGGGTTTAAACTCTAGTTTCTCCTCTCTTTCCCCCTTTTTCAACTGATTCTCTCTCTCGCTCTCTCTCTCTAGTGTCAATTATCAATCCCGATTCCTCTCCCTTGATAGGTTTTCGAAGCTAATTTGTAATAGATACTTGGATACCAGGTTAGAAGATTGTGAATGTAAGTATACCTCTTCCCCTACTTGTTTGTGAAATATGAAAGATTTCCTTTAAATGATTGGATGTATGAGAATTATGTTTTGAGTGGTTTATTAGTTTGTTAAAGTAGGTTCGGGCATATGTGTTCGATTGATCGTGCGATTTCTACTCTTGTGATTTGAATTATATTGATTTATACTTGGGTTTGATTTTGGAATATGTGAATTTTCGAAGAAATTTGTACTTGTGATCATGTGAAAGAAATTATTGTGAACTTGTTATTTGAATTGAAAGGTTTTTTTGGAAAGAGCTCATAGATAATTATGTGACCCGCAGGGGTCTATCTATGAAAGAATGTGAAATATGTGAAAGTCGATCTGTGACCCTGTCGCGGGAATAATATCGGCATGTAGTCTCCGATTGATCTGTGAGTTCTTCTGAACTGACAGATACTACGTTGACCCTGATGGGTCTATCGATTTAGAATTGATTCGAATGTAAAAAATGTGAATATTGATTTGTGACCCTGCCGCAAGAATAATACCGGCCGTAATCTCCAATTGATCTGTGTGTTTTACCAAGAGCTCTTATGAAATAATTAAAGTATAAAGTGGTGATTTGTACTTCTTGTAACATGAAATTTTGAAGATAAATTCCGTTTTAAATAGTATGCCAGATCCGGGTAGGATGTGTGGTGTACTTGCTGAGCGTGTTGTTTGCTTACCTAATTCCTTTACTTTCCAGAGTAGTAGCTCATGGCAAATTTTTGAAGGACGAGGAAGATAGAGCGGCTTCCTATTTCGAGAATAGTTTAATTTTCGTAGTTTAAGTATTAAATAATTCCGTAGTGAGATATTATGGATTATTTGAGATATTGTAATTTTGATATTTGTACTATTGGTTTTAAACTGCTAGTTTGGATGTTGTTTGGGGTTTGATCTATTATATACTCTTGGAACTTTTATAGAAATTGAGAAATTATGAATTGGAAGTTCTCGGGCTTCGTACTATGATGAGGGGATTCATTATAGTACGGCTGTGTAGCACCTTTTTTGACTTAAGCCTAATTGCTATATTATACCACTAAATGTAACGCCCCCAAATAATATAGTAAATATGCTTAAATCAGAAAGGAGTTATGCGGTTGTACTATCATGAATTCCCTCATCATAGTGCGAAGCCCGAAAAGTTCTGATTCATAATTCCTCAATTTCCATAAAAGTTCCCATAAATATATAATATATTGAAATCCATATAACTTCAACACTAACGATTTAAAACCAATTGTACGAAAAATCGAGATTACAATCTATCCAAATAGTCCATAAAATCCTACTATATAATTTATTTAATATCTAAACCTTGAAACCAAAAGAATGCTTGAAACAAGACGTCGCTCTACCTTCCTCGTTCCTCTAGGACTACCACAAGCTACTAATATGAAAAGTGAAGGAAAAAGGATGAGCAAATGACACCCTTAGCAAGTACATTACACACCATACCTGGACCGGGCATATTATTTAAAACGAATAAATGTCCAATGAAAACAAGTAAAACCAATTTATCTTCAATATTCATGTTACAAAAAGCACAAAAGATCACTTTATATCTTAATTTGTTTCACAAACACTCCTTGGTAAAACTCACAGATCAATTGCAGACCGCGGTTTGTATTATTCCCGCGACAGGGTCAGTGATTGACTTTCACATATTTCACATTCTTTTGTGGATAGACCTCTGAGAGTCACGTAGTTATCTTCGAGCTCTTATCTAAAAACCTTTCAGTTCAAATCACGAGTTCACAATAATTTCTTTCGAAAATCACATATTCTATTGTCGAATCAATGCATAAATCAATATAATTTCAAATTGTAAGAGTAATAATCACATAATCAATCAAACACATGTGCCCGACCCTACTTTAACAAATTAATAAATCGCTCAAATATAAGTCTTATGCATCAAATCATATAAAACAATTTTCACATCTCGTAGACAAGTAGGGGAAGTGATATACTTGCATTCACAATCTTCTAACCTGGTATCCGAGTCTCTATTACGAATTAGCTTCGAAAACCTATCAAGGGAGAGGAGTCACGATTGACAGTTGATGCTAGAGAGAGAGAGAATCGGTTGGAAGAGGGGGAAAGAGAGGAGAAACTAGGGTTTAAACCCTTCTCCTCTTCTATATATATATATATATATGAATTTATGTAACCCTAATATTACTAATGGACCCTTTTTAAAATTAACCCCGTTATTTTATTTATTAGCCCAATTATACTAACAATGCGTTTTAATTATTTTACAATATCTAGCCCAATATAACTACCTCGGGTTTCATATATTATAATACGTAGTCCAATTTAATTAGACCGGGTTTTGTAAATTATAATACCTAGTCCAATTTAACTAGACCAGATATTACATCTTTACACCCATTAAATAAAAGTTTCGTCCTCGAAACTTACATCCTCAATCTATTTAGATAGGGCATTACATCCTCACCCCCTTTAAATAAAGGTTTCGTCCTCAAAACTTATATTCTTAATTTAATTAGACAGGGTATTACATTCTCACCCCCTTAAATAAAAGTTTCGCCTTCGAAACTTACATCCTCAATTTAATTAGATAGGGTGTCATGGATACAATGATCTGCTGGTGGATCCCTGAACTTTGAACATGGGAATGGGTTAAATTTCATTTGTGCTCGGTATTTTGTATCATAATTGGTATCTCTTCCGTTCCCGTGTGGTTGTTCTCATCCTTCCTCTTCAACGGTGTGTTGCTTTGCACTTTGTTGCCATCAACAATCTTTATGCGGTGGAATAGGGGAATGCCAGTATATCTGGAAGTCAACTCTCCATTGCCTTTGGTGTCCTACCCCAAGTTTTTATGGGGAAAACAGAGAATGAACAGGGACGTTGTGCAGTCATGGTTCTAATTTTCCTCCAATTAACCAACCCTTCGGTCATGCTTTAACTGTCTTTCTTCATTGAGAAAAGGAAAGGACATAAATCCTCGCCATGGTGGGAGCCTCTTTCAGGCATAGGGGTGGTGGTGGTTTTAATCTTGCTTGTGTTCATAGAACATTGAATATGCATTAGCTGTGAAGCTTTGGAGCTGGAAGTGGTGTTTTTTGCCATGTCATGCTGGCTCATAAGAATGATACAGTTGTAGAATGCTTTTAGATTTTGTACTTCTAATTTTGATCGAATAGTTGTATGTTATGGCTTTTGTTTTTGTGTTGATTTTGATTACAGCCTAAGTGATTCTCTGCTACTTGTCTACATTTTTTTTTTTTTTTTTTTGGGGGCTAAGTCCCCTGATAGGTAATTCCAACAGAAACTACTATTCTTTTATTGTATAAATGAAGTTACCCTATTGTGTTTGGTACCCTTCTTGTGCCAATTTCAGAGAACTTTTTTTTTTTTTTTTTTTTTTTTTTTAACTGTGTGAATGTATCCATTTCTTTGACGTATTTCTTTAGCAGATAAATTTTTTGGGTCATGGTTCTCTTTTCCTTTCCATAAATGAATGCTTACCACCGTTACCTTCTCCTGGAATGTTAGGATTTGAACTATTTTCACGGTATGGGATTTCTCTAGACTTAACTATATTTTTGGCTATATTTCCTGGCTTCTGCAGAAATTTCTTTGTGGTGGACGATTAATATTTGGGCCAGATGCAAGATCACTTCTTGTTACCGTATCACTGATTACAGTCCCAGTTATTATCTTCAGTATATTTGTTGCATGGCACCTCCGCCATGCCCATCAATTCGTGTCATATGATGCTGGATATGCAATCCTCGTGGGGGCCATTGTGTTTACCATTTTTGTAAGTGGCTTATTCTTGCCAATTTTTTCGCATTTCCTGCTATGTGGATTAAATTTCGTATATTCATTACATTACAACTTCTGTAATTCTTGCACGTTAGTTCATATGTTTCTCGATATGAATCGTGAGACCTCACGCTATTGGAAATCATAGATTATTTTTCCTTGCTTGTTCTTCTTTTCACTTGTCACTGCATAATTATGTTCTAAGAATGAATTAGTTAAAACTTTTCACTGCAAAGATTCATCCTCGTTCTGTAGTAACACCTGTTATTAGAATATTGAATGCTGGTCTGGGTTAAACTGCTTGGAAAATGTCAGTGTTCGCTTCGTAAGTGACATATTTGTAACAGTCTAGGATTAAAATGGCTTGGATCTTAAAATTTAGAGCAGACACTGCAAATTTGCCCATGCATTTAGTGTTCATATTTTTACCTTTCATTTTGATTTTGGATGTTGGATTTTCTCTCTACAAATTACAAATTGTTCTCGTTCTTGATTTTATCCCTCCTTGATTATACCATTGTGGCTTATAGTAACCTCTGGGATGATTTGACTAGGTCCTGATGCTGCTGCTGCTTACTTCATCGAGAGACCCAGGAATTGTGCCACGCAATTCACATCCTCCAGAGGAAGAGTTCCGTTGTGATTCTTCTGTAGTTGAGGGTGGGGGTAGGCAAACACCAGGACTTCAGTTTCCGCGAACAAAAGAAGTTATGGTTAATGGGGTTCCTGTAAAGGTGAAGTATTGTGAAACCTGCATGCTTTATCGCCCTGCACGTTGCTCACATTGCTCCACTTGCAACAATTGTGTGGAGCGTTTTGATCATCATTGCCCTTGGGTGGGCCAGTGCATTGGACTGGTATTCTGTTTACTCATTTGAGCTGTTTCTGGTTTGTGGTGATAGACACGAGTACCCCCGCATCTTAACTGTATTCTTTTGTTCTGCAGCGCAACTACCGCTATTTCTTTTTCTTTGTTTCTTCCTCAACTCTTTTCTGCATATATGTGTTTGCGTTTTCGGCTTTCTACATCAAGGTTTTGATGGATGATAACAAGTACACTGTTTGGAGGGCGATGAAAGATTCACCTGCAGCCATAATACTCATGGCTTATTGTTTTATAGCTTTATGGTTTGTGGGTGGACTCACAGGATTCCATCTATACCTCATTAGCACAAACCAGGTTAGTTAATTTATATTATCTTGTCGCATCTACTCAGTAATTCCCTTTCAGCTTGATCAGAGCTTTTATTTGTAGCATGCTCAATCCATTTTTCCTATTATTGGCTGCTTAGATTTGATCATGCTGTTATGTGAGTCATAGCTTCTCGATACATATTCAGGTTTTATGTTTGTTTGTGCTTGTTTTTCTTATTTGTTTTTTCTATTAAGATTTTGTTTTCTTGGACAATTCAGTACCAGGTGATCCTCCTTTTCTCCCGTCCATGTACCATGGCTATGATTAGCTAAAACTTACAGCTGTTGACTTCATGTTGCCACTCAGTTTACTGGAAAATCGTCAATGTTGACCACATGTAGGTAGTTCTGTACTATGCTAGTGCCTATGCTTATCTCAACCCCTTCGTCGTCCCTATGCATACCAAAGAGGGCACCAACACGCCGTTACTGGATCCTATTAGAACTCCGAAGTTAAGCGTACTTCGGCAAGAGTAGTACCAGGATGGGTGACCTCCTGGGAAGTCCTCACCCTCAGGTTGGGGGTACTGGAAAACAGCCTCTCTTCAGGTTCACACCCTAAAGGGGGAAGGCTGCGTACATTCGCCCCTCAGACCCTGCGTAGGCGGGAGTCCTGGAGGCATTGGGTATGTTGCTTTTTATATATGATTCTATTGAGGGAACTTACAGCCACCAAGAGGCTATTGATTCTTCATGGATTCAAAGAAATTTAGAGAAGGTAGTTCAGAATGCTGGGAATTTTTTGAAGACTGATTTAATACATTTAATCTTTCAGAAAAGCGAGTCTGAAATTCTGGAATGAAGCCTGCTCCTTCAAAGATATGATGACTATCCATATGCCGACTGATCAGCCATAGATGACCTTGTTAAGATTTTATTATTGTTCTTTTGTAGGAAATTGTCTTATTTGTATGAGATGGCTTTGGATCTGGCAAAAGCATAAGATGGGCATGATTATCTGCTTCCAAGAGGAAGCCTGATAATGCAATTGCTTAATGATAAACCTGGGTTTGCAAGCAAAATGCATCCTTTTATTAAGTCCTCAGTTTGAAGATTTCCATTTCACAGGTGTCCAGACAAGAAAGTTGACATTAGGAGATTGTTTATTCTCATCTTTTATGTTGCCTTAGATGCTCTCCCTTGGGGGGGGGGGGGAGATTATCTTGATTGCCGCGCCCCCCCCCCCCCCCCCCCCCCCCCCCCCCCCCCCCCCCCCCCCCCCCCCCCGCGGGGTGGGGTTCTGACCCCTATGCTGTGCCTTGTAACTATTATTGAGTTTTATTAAAGGAGAAGCCATTTATGAAAAATTTGTGAAATGCTTTAACGCCAGATGAACAATACTCGTCACATAAACTAGAAGAATGACTGCTGCAGTAGTGAGCTAAGTCAGCATATTGAAGTAAATGGATCAATCAAGCATCTCGAATCTCAGTGACAGCTATGATCCTCGATCATAAAGATTGGTAGGCAGAACGGATATTATTTGCAGAGCAGACTCCTCTTGTTTTTGACGAATTCTCTAAAGAAAAAGGAAAAGGGAACATAGTATTGCAGAATCCTATTACTGCAATTAGGTTGCAATCTTTCCGTCCTATATCATCTTTGAGGTTCAGTTATATTGTCTTCCTGTTCTCCTTTCACAGCATTCATTTCACATCATTGCAGTGCAAGCATACCTGTGTCCTTGCTGGTACCTCTGGAAGCTAGAGCTTCCACCTTACATCAGTGAGATACAAAGGGTTTTCACCCTTCTACTGACAAACGCACAATACCAGAACACACTTGAAAGACTTTTAAGTTTATCCACAGAAGTGAGGAAGGATAAAGAATCAAATCTGGGCCTAAGATTGGCTTCTGGAGCTGCTTGCTGTCTGGCTGGGACATTGCATAAGCTTCCTAGTGGAGATGGCCTTCTGAGCTTTGTAGTGAGGTGGTTGCTAATTTGGTGAAGAGTTGCAAGGAAGCTACACAGGCTCCAAGTTGTTTGCAACAACTTAAGCCATTTTTGTTTGTTTTATTTGAGTGTTCCAAATAATTTCATGTTAGGTTTTTCTTGAGAGGGCTGTAAATGTGTGTTTCAGAGGGTTTGTGCGTGTGGATGCACCATTCAGAGTTTTCCAAGCGGCGCTGTTCATGCTTTTGGTTTGTTGTGTCTGAGAGTGCGCAAGAAAACGTGTTTGTAATATGTGAGTTTTTCTACAAACTTCTATTGGAGATAGTTTGTTGAGGATTCAATATGCAATATTTTGTGGCAAATCACGGTGATAGATATTCTTGGAGATAAGGACTAATAAAGGTGCTTCAAGTGATGGAAAAAGAACCTGTGAAAAAAAGTCATTAAGATACAGAAGAAATCGAAAAGCAAGCAGTTGCTAGTTTGGTGAAGAGTTACTAGGGAGCTGTCTAGGCTCTATTTCTTTGCGAGACTTCTATCATTTTCTTTCACGATATTCCGGTCCAATTGCTTTAATCCCAAGGGAAAGCAAAGAGGATAGTGAATTGGTTGTGCCCTCCTTCCTCAACTGAGTGTTTTTCCTTTGTTTTACGTGAGTGTCCTAGTTAATTCTGGTTGGGTTAGTTTAAAAGAGCGCACCATCTCAAGATTGTTGAGAGGGATGACTTTGTTGGGTTTTCTCTCTTGTATGAAAGAGTTATGAGAAACCAATTTGAAATTGGATGAGACAAACAAAGTTTATTTGTGGATGAAAATATGGACGAAACGTGGAACACCTTACCCTTGAAATAGGAGATTAAAGGTCAAAATCTAGAATTAGAATGAATTATAATGACAAAGAGTGCTATTATTGCTGCTAGGTAGGTTATTGACATGTAAGAAAATGAATGCAAAGGTAGAAGAGTTGATGAAGAGTAATGAGAAGGGGGAGAGCAGAAAGAAGAGGCAATATGTGCCAAGAAAAATGTGTACAATTTGTATACAAAGTGTGGGGAATCGGTTATATTGCCTAGTGAGTAAGAGGTACAAGTAAAGGGCAGTAGCAATGATGGTAGAGTGGGAACCCTTCAGAAGGATGACGTAGAAACTCAGTGCAAGTGGGGAAAAACATAGTTTCTCTGGGCATGCTTGATTGCATTAGTTAAGGCAACATTTTTCTAGAGGCGAGAGTGTGAAGCTTATAAAGGAACAATCGAAGGGACGAAAATGAGGAAGAGGTAAAAGTCGAGGGCACTAGTGATGATGGTAGAGTAAAAAACACTTTAAGAGGATACATAAGTCGATGCACATTGGGAGAAATTTAGTCTTTTTGCGCATAATTGATTGCTGTGGCTGCTTTTTGCTAGAGGTAGGAGCGTGAATGTTAGTAAGGAGAAACTGAAGTGAAGAAAGCAACAAGTTATTTTGAAAATTTGTTCAAGTTTGTGTTAATACATGTATTAAGTTTTATGTTCTAATGGGCGAGCACGTGTCTTGAAAATTTTGGCCACACTACTCAATTGCGTGTTAATAGTAAGGAACGTGGTGCAGTAGGAAGGTAAGCTTCTTAGTGTTTGTGGTCTTCTAGTGCTAATAACTAGCAGGTTGCTAGTTCGATGCAGAACTACAATGGGGCCACGTGGGCTCCAAGGTGGCAAATAACTTTACGTGGTTTTTTATAAGAGTCCTGACTTATGGTTTTAGTTATTGTATATTAGAGAGGATTCTCTGTGTGACTGCATCACTGAGAGTTAATGTGAGAGGGGCTCATGGGTGTGCGGGAGCTTTGGATTTTTGAGTGTTTGAGGGATGCAATTAGTGTGTATTTTTTGTTCAGTAGTGAAGACCATGAAGTCAAAAGTCAATATGTAACGTCATGTCTGCTGTGTAACAGATTTGGAACTAGCTATTACAAGGTTAACCATGTAGATATGCTTTATACTTGTAAACCAGAAAAAAAAAAAAAAAAAAAAACATTGGAAATCCATTCACACGAGTGTTATCCCGTACGATGCACGGAGGTGTTATATTTTTTAATTTTTTATCTTATCATATTATAATTATATTGAGTATTCCTTTTTTTTCCTTTCTATTTTGTCAGTCATATTTATTTTATAAGTTTTATATTATATCATAAATATGTAAAACTTAGATTATATGCATAAACATTAGGGTATAAAATAATAATTCCTATATATCTTGAACCTTAATATTTTTATACATTAAGATGAAGGACATATCTTAATTAATAGCAATCCTTGGTTGACCATTGAGTATGGACACTGAAAAAATATGATTGCCTTTTAACCACTTTCTTTAATATACGATGTAGGATAGAGTATCGTATTTATAATTATCTTTCCTATCCATGTGTTTGTATGTTATGGACCTATGGTAGAGAGAGGACTAGACTCTTATTTATATAGGAGAAAGGGTGTCTTCCATCAGAACACCATTGGTCGTGTCCTTTCGTTAGTAGACGCATCTATTCATTAATAGACATGTCTATACATTAATAGATATGTCTATTCACTAAAAGATACTTGTTTACTTAGAAACACATCAAAGAGACATGCATTTTTATTAAAAGATGTGATCTTTCATCAAGACATATATCTTTTCATTAAGAGACATAATCATTTTGGTTTTTTTATTTCATGCAATGGTCTAAGAGTAGAGTATTAGGGTTTTGATGGATTTTGAGGAATGGGAGGTTGTACTATAGTATAATAGAAAAATGTCAATTGGGCAATTAAGTTAATATGTATGATTTTTCATTCAAATTTTTGTGCAATATATTTTTCCTAAAAACATTGGCTGCAATCAACGTGATCAAATATGTGTCTGTGACACCCGCCTGCCATGGCTCCCTATGACCACAACAGTGAGCCGCTTTGTTGGAGACATGACAGGTTAATTTCTTTGTGTGACTTCTATTTTTGCTTGGTCTTTGGTGGACTCATTTGCCCACACTTCAAAATTTCAATGGAAATCTCGGTTGTGAGAATTCGATCACTGTGCAAATGGGCCCCAGAATGGAAACAATTCAGGTTTGCATTTTTTGCAAGACTAGTTAACCCCCCAACTGAATGGAATTGCAACTCAGATTTTATGCGCGGGTGCCTAGGACTTGGAAATGTAACCTAAGGACTATGTCTGTGGGGGGGATTCACCTGCAGGTTCTAGCAGGTTTTTAGTCATCAAACCTGTCATGACCTGGACGGATGCAAAAATCTGGTGCCCATGTTCCTTTTATTAGCCTTGAATCACGGTATAATCTTGGAGAGGGGAATGTTATGAAACGTTTCTATTCTGCCTTCCCAAATTTTGCATTATACGGTAGGAAAGAAATCTTATCAACTGGATCGAAATACCTGAAAGTAAGAGGACTAGCTGGCTTCTCGTTAACTGAAAGTCTGACATAACTAAACATCCGCCCTTCATTTCTAGTGTATCCTGGTATTTGGACGATAAAACTTTGATGACCTTATGAGCATGATTTAAAGCTCTTTTGATAACGTGCTTGGCTTCCGTTTCATTTCTTTTGATTTCCGGTTCTCCAACAACAACAATAATAACAAATCCAGTGTCTCAAGGGCTCCCACATATGTAGGGTCTGGGATTTGATTTCCTGTTTGCCAATTGGAGATATGTTTTTGTGAACATATTTCTACCTGCTCCTGACTCGTTGGGCTTTATGGTTGGAATTCGTCATCTTTTCCCCAAGCTGTAGTCAATTTGTTTTGGCAGACTGATAGGAAAGCCGTTATGCGCTTGTTCTTTTTCAGTAAGCAAGCAAGGTTTCGTTGAGGAAATTTGAACCTCAAACATCCACGACCTTGATAATTCTTTTAGCACGAGGTAAGGCCTTATTGGCCCATTACGTGCCTGTTCTTTTATGTAGCCTTTCCCTTTTTTTTTTTTTGTTGCGTTGGAGAGAGAGAGAGAGAGAGAGAGAGAGAGAGAGAGGGGGGGGGGGGGGGGGGGGGGGGTGGTTGTGTTAGAGAATTTCATCTGGGTGCTAAATTAAAATATCTATGAATGAAGGTGCTGGATGTACATCTCTGCTCTTCTCCACTTTGCGTTCCAGGTGCCAAGAACGAAGAAAATGAAAGCCTTCCCCTACTTATCTTCTCAAACTTAGTCTATGAAGCTTTGTTACCAAATAGCTTGTCAAACTCAATCCTGTGAATTTGCTATGTTTCTCTCTCTTCCGTACTAATGCTTCTCAACTTTCCCTTCATCACTGCTGGATTTTCCTAGACAACCATGCTGCTCATAGGTGTTAATGTTCGCTTTTAGTTTTTGAAAACCAAAAATTGGGTAGTAGTAACAAATTGTTTTTGTTTTTGATTTCTTGTTTCGGTTTTTGTCAAAGTCTTTTAAAACTAGCTACTAATTGGTTTCGGTTCCACAAGAAAAGTAAGACTACAGCCAAAAAATGATATCGAATAATCCTTAAATTTATCCGTTCATTTTGGTTCTTATGAACTCACCTTACAGCCTTCAACCAGGAGTACAGATGATGGCTTGAAAGATAGATAAATGGAATTATTATGTGTAGAAGAAAGATATCAGTAACTGAAAGTGGCGTGTAAGTAGAGCTCGCAAAACCTATATTATGTCATCTACTCTTGTTTGGGCGAAAATTTCCCCTTGAACCGGATTGGCATCAATAATTTACTTAGATGAAACAATAAGGCTCAGTACTTTTTTTTTTTGGGTAAGTCAGCGTTTTTAATTTTTTATTACCAAAAAAGAGCAAAATACAAGAGTATAGGGGCATACCGCTAACAAGTCCAACGGCCCACAAGTTAGGCGGGACAAAACAAAGCAAAAAAACACAAAACAAGCCAAAGGGGCCAACAAGGCACAAAAACCTGAGAAAAAGGAGAAAACTCCTACAAATAAAATACAAAGAAAAAACAGAAAAAGGAAAAAGAAAAGAAAATAAAGGGAAATCAATCCCCATGAGAAGTAGAGTCATCCGGCGCTTAGCCTTTCGCGAGCGACGAGAGGAGGCATCAGTCTAACCAGTGTCAGAAGAGTCCACAGTAGATGAATACATCACAACACTAGCACCTCGGCTAAGAGGAGCAAGGCTCGGAACACTAGGCTCGTGGTTCAGGGAACACTGAATAGGCGCAGCCAATGTTGGCGAGTCATGAGAATCCGAAGAGATACAGAAATCAGGAAGCCCCGAAGGAACTAGACGACCATGGGATCAATCAGTGGTAACATTAGGACGGGACTCAGAGGAGGTCCTGTGAAACCGAGAGCCCGAAGAGTTCGGAGAATCTGAAAGTCCAAGAAAAGAGACAGCATCCAAAGCATTCCGAAACGAACTTGAAGCAATAGCGTTAGCCCGAGAAGAGGAAATAGGGGTGGGGTGGGCTAGAGGCGCCACGGCCTCCAGTCCACGGGAAGACCCGGGTGGGCCTGCGCCACCCTGGCCTCTCAGGCCCAACAGGGGGCAGCGTGCCCCCTGCAGGGGCTGAAGTGGGCCTGAGAGGCTTGGTGCCTCCTAGGCCTGTTAGGGTAGCAAGGGGGCCTCCCAAGCGCAAACCGAGGCCAGGGGGACTGTCCCCCCCCGGTCCGTGAAACAGGCCCAGCAACATGCTGGGCTAAGAGGGAGGATGGGCTCACGGGCCCATCGGTAGAAGGCTCAAGGGGCGATCCCCTTGGGCTTTTGAACATGTTTTGATGTCCCAAAAACATCTTAATCAATTTTTCCAGGCCCAAAATCATGTGAATCCATCCCAGCTACCTCCATATTTTTTTCCGAGCCCACGATCCGCTCTCGATTTGCGTTGCCATCCACGATGACGGGCATTAGCCCCATGAATGATCTCAACTGGTGGACGAGGAGAAGAGTCCGGACAAGAGTGACCAAAAGTCGAACACTTAGAACATATAGGGGGCAAACCTTCATACTTGAAAGTGATCGGGATACAAAGATCCTCGAAATGAACCTCCATATCACTAGGAAGCGGGCTCCGAGCATCAATGTCCACGCACACACGAGCATATTGAATGGAAGACCCATCAAGTGTCGGTTTGTCCTTATAGAGGGGGCGACCCACCCCACTAGCGATCGAGCTCAAGGCCTTACTCGTCCATAAGGGTGCATGGGGCCCATGCATTTGGACCCAAATCGGGAGGTTTGAGGGTTCAACCCGAGGTGCCACGTCATCGAGAAACTAGTGATGCAGAGCTAAATACTGGCCCTTAAAGTGCCAAAGGCCACCTTGGAGCACTCTATGGGCGTCATCATAGGAGCGAAAGCGAAAGAAATAGCCCGTTTTGGAGGGAATAACACATTTGAGGCCTTTAGAGCCCCAAAGGGATGAAGCAATAGCAGTACAACACGAGAGTGCAGCTCGCCCCCTGATAAAACGACCCGTGAGACAACGACTCCATTTGGCAAAACCCGGGGCAACATCATCACGAGTTATAGATGCAACGATTTTGTTATCAATAGTTTTAGGAGGACCGTAAGAGAGGGTGCTTGTCGAAGGGCCATTAACCCGAGCATGCCAATCATCAAAAGCCTCTCCTGAACTTTTGTCCCAAAAATCATTCATTAACCAATCCGGAAGCAACTCATCATCCCGAGGCATGGTTTCCGAGGCCATACCGAATGGGTAAACAAATATCTTGAATGATTAACAACCAATCAAAATATCACTAACAACTTTAACAACCACTTAACAACCTAACAAATCCAACCACCCAACAAGTCACCTCCCACCACACCAACTTCCCACGCGCCAGCCACCAACAACCACCAGACCCCACCGTTGAACCCAGAGCCACGCCCACGCGCCTACACGCAACCACCACACAAGCCCCAACCCAACCTCCTCAAGCAACCCACAAACCACCTCCAAATGAAACACAACCACCACCAAAATCCCCACCAAACGATCCACGACCACCACGCAAGGGACTAAAGCAAGATCCAAAGAAGATCTACAAGAGACCCAACCACACAAACTCCCCACTCAGAAACCGGGGAAACACCAGAAAGAGGAGACCGAAAACAGGGGGGAGCAAAAACCCAATCAGTTGCTCCAGAAATCGATGCGAAACAACAAAAAGCAAGCAAGAACAGCAGAATCTTGAGCAAAACAATCAAAACAATCAAGAACAAGTAGCACCACCAGCCTAAAACAGGCCCCCGGGCGACCAAAAAACAGGGGCGATAGCACCTCAAGTCCAAAACGCGAATCAAAACACGAATCAAGTACCAAAGCAGCAAATTGGCACTAACTAGGAGCAAATAAGTGGGTAATGAGGGAAGATTACCCAAATTGCAACCATGGAGGAGGTCATTGCAAAGAAACTTCGAGATGTGTGCCGGAAGAGAGAATAAGACACCGCTAGCCACAAGCACCACCACTACGACTTCAAGGATCAAAACCAGAAGCACCAGGAGGAGGACAGATGAGATCTTGGTAGCAAGATCGTGCGTCCTACGCGAATCACCCACAACCTTCAACTCCCTCACTTACATGTGTTTATGCCCTCAAAAAAAAAAAAAAAAAAAAAAAAGAAGAAGGGAAATGGTGATTGGAGTAGCCCACTGGATTCTACAGGCGTTAGGGATCATGGGGATGTAAAGAACATGGCCGTACGTGCTCTCACGCGCCGGGAGAAGGCCCTGCAGAAAACAGGGCATGCGGCCACGCGCCACCTGCTCACCCCATGCGCCGTCCGCTGGAAATCGCTAGTTCAGAGCCTCTCTCTCTAGTTTCTCTCTCTAGAAGTTGCAAATGAATCCTCAAATTTTTGCATGAATTGAGGCCAATCTCCTTTGACCATGATTACTCATAGTCAACTGGAATCTGGTTGACTTATGTTGGTAATTGTTTTATTTTTTAGAATCCATAGTTTAGGTGCAATTGCTATCGTGAAATTGAAATAGTCACTGTTACGTGGATGCTGCAATTATTGTTTTCATCTGGTAATTGTTGTCAAGCTAGAAAGTCTACTGATGGCCATAGTAGAAAGAAAGGATTTTTTATAATGGGAAAAAAGCTCATTTCAGAATTCTAGAGAAGTTAGGAGTGACTTGTTTTTGGCATTATTTCCGAAACAATGAAGCACTAATTTGAAAGCTCCGTGCTTGGCCAAGGCCCTCTCTGGGTGCCCATGCGTGTGTAGTTGCTCATATTCTTTAGTTATCTCCCTGATTTCCCTTTTGCCCGGCTGCCCCCCCCCCCCCCCCCCCCCCGGGGGGGGGGGGGGGGGGGGGGGGGGCGCGCACACCTCGGGGCGGTGGAGTGTTCAAATTTTTTGTATCATTGTACAACTGAGATGGTATGGTGATGACAAGGATGATGATTTGTTGAGAACGAAAGCATCTGCTAAGCTCCTTCCCCGAGGAATTGCATAGAGTTCTTTGCAAAAAGAAAAAATAAGACATTTTCCTTTTTCTCTTTGAGTTAGTTACCGGTCTTCAAATCATTCATTGCTAATGTTGACGATTTCCCTTTCCTTCTATTCAGTTTGTCGCTGATCATATTCTCGATGTTGGAGAAACTGACTTCAACTTTGAATTTTGTTAGCAAATTTAGTACGACTCAAGCGTTTGATGAATAGGAGAGTTTCAATATAGTTGAATATACTGTGGGTACTCTTCATTTTCTTTTGGTAGCCATTTTTGTAAGAGCGTCCTTATCCCATGGGCCAAAAATTTAAAGGTTAGGGCAAATTTGTAGGATCGAGTGATGGTTAATTAGTTGGAGGATGAAAAGTTCCTCATGAAACGAAGATGCCAAGTTTTCAGTGATTGAGGCAGTGATCAATTGGTTTTTTTCTTGGATTTTGGCATCAGCGTCAATTCTGCGTCCTTACAAATAGATCACATACTCCATTTTCCCCTAAAATAGCAAGAATGAAATATTTGATATGCGGGCTCTGCTCCATTTCCTCCCTTTGATTCTTTCTATCATCTACATAAATAGTGATATCTTATGGCCATTTGGCTCATCATCTCTTTCTTCATATGATATATTTGTTTCCTTTTATCTCAGACAACGTATGAGAACTTCCGGTACAGGACTGACAGCAGGCCCAACGTCTACAACCGAGGTTGTTTGAATAACTTTCAAGAGGTCTTCTGCACAAAAGTAAAGCCTTCAAGAAACAAATTCCGGGCTTTTGTTCAAGAACAGCTGCTTCAAAGGCTGCCGCCTCCTCTCACCCATGAACCTCAACCTGATGCTTCAGGCGATCAGCGTATCAAAATAGAGGATGACTTGGATCTTGGTGCAGATCTTTTAAAGATCTCACAGCGACGAAATGCTGAAGCCTTAGATGAGGATATACGCAGTAGAGGAAGCAACACGCAACGCAACAGTTCAGAGGGTGAATCTGTTACGGGTTCAGATTATCACACTCCTACGGTTCGGTCTGATCTTCCGCATTCGAGTTGGGGAAGAAGTGGCAGCTGGGAAATCGCTCCTGACGTATCTGGAAAAGATATTCATGAAGGGTGAAGCCAAGCAGATGTTTCGGTAGAAGAATTATTTACTCTGTTGGTTCCTAATGTTTGTAAATTTGTTCATCTTAATCCTTCATCTTTTCATTTGTTCAAAATAGTTCCCAATTTTCGTACATTTGTTCAAATTGCTCCCTCTTGTTCTATTTTATGACAATTTTGGTCACTTATCGTTTGAACTTTTACCTGCTTTTGATCATTAGATAAGAGATCGATTTAGTCATAAAATAAAACATTAGGAACTATTTTAAATGAAAGAAGAGATACAAAATCAATTTGAATAAACTTATAAACACGAGGGACTATTTTGAATAAAAGAAAAGATGATTGACCAATCTGTACAAACATAAAAACATGAGGAACCAACGGAGAGTAACTCCTTGGCAGAATTCACTAAGTTACTGTTGCTGTGGTTTCAGAAAGAAATCGTTCACAGAAATTGGTGAGTACACGCTCCTCTACTTGTATTTTCCCTCCCATCTTTGGAAAATTTGTGAATTTTTGGCCAATAGAGAAGTCAATTCTGCCTTTCCAGCTTTGTTTTTGTTTCTCTACAACTACTGTTATGGATGTATTTTTTTTGGTGTAAATATGGATGCTAGACTCGTTCTGCAATGCATTCTTTCTGCCATTTGTGAATGAAAATTTCGGTAAATGGTGAATGGTATTCTGTTTGTTTGATAAAGCATGCTTGTTAACGTTTGAAGCCTGAAAGGCCCAAAAATATCATCCAGTAGCACTGATGGATCCGGAAATTTTTTTATTGGGTCAGTGTTAAAAATATACAAATGATAAGTACCTAAATGGGTGTGTTTGGCCATTAGTATTAATACATACTAAATATTTTTCATCTTTGAGAAAATTTATTAAATTCAAGGGGTAGTATCGTATTTTTTTTACTAAAATAAGTAATAAAAGTCCGTCCTGCTTTACTAAAGTTTTCCAGAATCATTGGGGATCCAATGTCCCAGCGCCAGTGTTTGTGATGCACTACGTTGCCAAAAAACATAACATTATTTTCTAAGCACACAATAAGAGCAACAACTTGCGGTAGAGAAGCATGAATATTAATATTATGACAACGGCTTGCTAAAAACAATAAGAAGACCAATTGAGTTCTATAGGGGTCAATCTTCCCAGATTCTATAAATTTTCTCACCTTTGATGAAGGCGGGATTCGATCCCAAATCTTGAGTATCTTACCTATGGACTACCAGTTGAGTTAACTGGTACCTTCGAAATGTACCGTAGAGGAATTTTAAAGAGTTACTGCAATACAATGCTCCATATAGGCAATAGAAAAAAACTTTTCAGCATCTGAGTTGGCCTTATGACAATTGTTCCTCATATGAACGTTTTTTTTATTTTTTGGTTTTTGAAAGATGCCTTTCTGATGCTTTTGTAAGTCAATAAAGAACAATATTGTGCTATCTTTAAGCTTTTGTCAGTTAATTTTATCATGTTCAAGGCTTATTATTATATTATGGAAAGGAAAAGAATAAATATTTCATTGTATGATTCAACTAGACTTACATGTGGAGTCTTAAACATATATAGTGTTAGACTATGATAATCATATTATTATCATAGATGTTTTTGGTTTTGGAGAACATAATAAAATTTTTAATATTTTGACATATCTTTTTTTTTTTTTTTTTTTTTTTTAAATATATTTTTGCAGAATAAAAGATCAACTCTTGAGATATGGAATGTGACGTTACTGTGCATAACTATAATTATATTATATGGATTAGTTGGAGATAAGCTATGTTTTTGGGCTCATTAACACTTGGACCAGCTTACCAGAGTGAACAGTAAAGGCTCCTAATCTAACCTTAATATTCTGGGACCCTCCAAATGGCAAACTTTAACCTTTAAAAATGCATTTTTCTTTTTCTATGCTTTTCATTTATGTTGGAATCATCGGTGGGCCCAGCCTCCATGGTTATAGGACACAACACGTTCCGCACGATTCCTAGGCTTTGAGGAATTGACATCAAACTAAAAGGGTTTTGCTATTTTGAGTTCAATGACACGTTTCGGCTTTTCATTATAGGAAGGACACGTGGCCCGATGAGCTCAAGATGTTGATGCAGATCTTTCTCTTAATTCTTTAAGCTAAAGATTTTGGATTCAAAGCTAATCAACCACTTTTCTTTAAGTGCTAGTTTCCCTCTTTTGGGAAAGTAGTTGTATTCTTCATCGATGTCAAAAAAAAATGGTTGGAAGTGATTTGAAGCGAAGTAGGATAGTTATCACTATGTCAACTTTATAAAGTCACCCTTTGTTAATTATATATTCAATACTTTATTCTATTTTATCAGTAGAAATTTTTATGCTATTTTGGAAAGATGTAGGATTTTGTCTGATATGGCCGTGTTTTGTTGTAGCTTTTACTGCGAAGTTGCTGTTTGTATGTAAGTGGTAGCTGCGTCATGGCCTACTTAACTAGTATTGCATTTTGAAAAAAAGAAGTTTATATTTGGTTATAGGTCTAGACTATTGTTCAGCTATTACTTCCAAAAGAAAGAGCGAGGATTTCAGACATTAAGACAGTAATGTTACTTGCTACTGGTAAAAGAATAATGTAACAAAGTAACATCCGTTGGTCCCTGATTTGTCGCAATGGTCGAGACGGCAGTTGGCCAACTCTAGTACATTGGTTCGAATTTGGCATCGGCTCGTGCTTTACCATTGTTATAAAAAAAAAAAAAAAGGTAACATCATATTTGACTTAAGTTTTTTTTTTCAGGTAAATGAAGGAGAGAAATCTGCAATGATCCTTTCTAAAGCCTGACGCTTTTTGTCCAGTTTGTGACTTGATTACTTTGGATTGACTAAGTAGTAGACCAATCTGTCAAGAAAATAACTATTCTAAAAGTTTAAGATGAAATATGAAGGCTCAGAATCGGTTTTATTCTCTAACATGCCCCTCATGCAAATGCACACTGGGCTTGAAGTGTGAATATTGCACAGACCCACTTTATACCTTGTGCTTGAAATTTAATATTTAGAATAGTGGTTGTTGGGATTCAAATTTGTGATCTTTTGGTCAACAAGGCTCTGATATCATGTCAAGGAATCAACTGTTCCAAAAGTTTAAGCTGATAGATGAAAGCTCAAAATTGGTTTTATAGTCTAAAACAATCTTAGCTCACGCTTCCCTCCCTCTTCCAATAGAATATCTACGACAGAGACATCATACATTAAAACGAGTGCAAATTTTGTAATTGTTAGAATGTAACTCCAGCTAGTCAAAGCTCTTCGTAATTGATTAAACGTTGGCGATCTTTATCATTAATCGATTGCCTATTGAGTTCTGGAAGATGCCATTGTTTTAGTCAAAGTGCCGAGCTGTTAGATCATCCTACTTTTCACATTTTATGACTAAGTGTACACATATGTGAGAACGATTTTCACATTTCATGACTAAATTTACACACATATGAGAAAAAAACATAGCTTCCTTCTTTTCCTCAAAAATTCCAGTCTAAAGGACAATATCAGTGTGTGAAACTTTATCAAACCAGAGGCATGACCCACATAATTGACATATACAATGTGTTAGGTAAGGTTTTATCCCAGAATTATTCGACATTAGGTGAAATAGTCACCTAGACATATATATTTGTCTCTTCTTTCCATCAACTTGAATATGGAATATAATACGACTTACATATGGTATGTTGGTTCCATTATGTAAGAGAAGTTCGGTTTACGGTATATGCACCTTGGGCCAAAAATATTTAAAAGTTAGTTGGAAGTTAGCATGGAGGTTTATTGCTAATCGTGGAAGTTATGCAAACGGAAGGCATATGACAATATTGCATATGCAATGTTTTTGTATAACATAGAAAATAACTTGATTGTGGTCAGATAAGTATTTACATGTACATTTTTGGCATATAAATAAGCCAAATTATGTATAATAGGATCAATGATTCAAAGAACACTTTCTTATTGACAGACATTATTTTAAGGAATCAGCCTAAAGCTTAAGCTCTAACCGAAGGACTGAAAATTCTAAGTCATATAGGAACCTTGAGGTTTCAGTATTTATTAAGTGAGGACATATCTAGAAATTTCAATATATATAGTGAGATACTTCAAGTTTTTAAAATTTTATCATCTAGGTACACTCTCTAGAAAATTGATAATTTTTTGCTAAAACTTGGTAGATTTTCAGTGAAAAATACTAAAATGACATGTAATTTCTGCAGTATATCTGTGTTTATGTCACATATGTTTTTTTTTTTTTTTTTTTTTTTTGCCTAATTTAGCTGAATTTAGACAAAAACTCACAACTTCTAGCAGATGTTACCTAATATAGCTAGAATAATTTGTTACATCAAAGTAATTTAACAAAAATTCTCAATATTACATGTATGTATCACTAAATCATGTTTCATATACGTATTTTCCTTGAAAATTCATTGGATTTTGGTTTAGGGAACGAATGAGTTGGTATATATTAAAGTGTCAATACTTCAATGACAAAAGACAAAAGTTCAGAATTACCTAAGGTACTATGGAATTGTAATTCCGATTCCATTTCTATGGAATTGAAACTCTAAAGGAATTGAAACTCCATTGTTTGGTTAATCAAAGGAATTGGTGGTTGGAATTATAATTACATAATGATTCGATTCATCATGGGTTTTCGGTCAATCGAGTTGGAGCATTTTGGGTTTTAAATCAATTAGGGTCTAATTTTAGTCAGGCTAAATCACCTCGGGTTCGAGTTATTGGAGTTTTGAATCAAATTAGATTAACTTTTAATTACATTAGATCATTTTGTGTTTAAGTCATCTAGGATTTCAGTTGATCATGTTAGGTCTTTTCGGGGATTTAGGCTACAATGCGTCAGATTTGAGTTAATTTAGGTCATTTCAAGCTTGAGTTGTCTTAGTTTGGGTCAAGCGGGTTGCATGATTTGAAATTTTGGGTTTTCTACAGTCAGATCAAATTTAGACTAAGGCTGAGATGGGTCATATTAGATTGCGGATCAATTTAGTCGAGTCATTTTGACTTTGGGTTTATCTTGGTTACGTCACATTAAGGTAGAGTAGTTTTATCTTTTAGATTTGAATCATCTTAGGTTTCAGCTCAATCGGGTTGGTCACCTCCCACTTTCAGTTAAGTTTATTCATCATGTCATTTCAAGTTCAAGTCATTCAAGTTGGGTGATTTCGAGGTTTGGAGTCAAATTTGGGTTGTGTCTAAGTATTTCGATTTTGAATCATGTTAGGTAAGGTTAATCAAGTGGGGTTATTTTTTTATTTATTTATTTCAGTAGTGTTAGAATATATTGTATAGGTTATTAATGTTTATATAGTAGGCTAGAGTACCCAGGGCTTATGTATTCATTACTTGTATTCTATGCTTATAAATATATGAGAGGGCTCTTTCATTTAGTGGGTTCCTCAATATTCTTTCATGGTATTAGAGCAAAATATTGTCCTCTTGTAATTAGGCTAACCCTAGCCATCACAAAACCCTAGCTTTCGCTCAACCCCCTCCCATGAAAACCCTAGTAGTCGCCTTTAGCCAACGCCCTAGCTGAGTCACCGAGCCATCGCCATGTGCCTCTATTCCTGGCCTACGACCATGACTGATGCATCGTCAATCGCACCAACTCCGACATCTCGAAGCCTGCCGAATGTTACGTTGACAACCACCGCACATGGTGGTTGTCCCACTCTTTCGAGTTCGTTTAGTGTTTCAAATATTCGTCATCAAATCTCATCTACCTTAGATTTGAACGATCCGCCTACCTATCTTGTTTGGCGTTGATCCTGTCTCTTTGCATGTCGGGGATATGCTAGTAATGATCATCTTGATGGGTCTTCCACTTCACTCGCTCCAGCTGATCCAAATTTCTGCTACTGGCGACAAATTGAAAATCTCCTCATATCTTGGATACTTGGTATAATTTCTCCTGATCTTGCTAGCACTGCCTGTGGTGGTGATGATAATTTAACTATTGTTTCACTTTGGGTTTCGAATTTCTCGTCTCTTTACTAATTTTGCGCAGTCATATCAATTACAATTTAAATAAGAAATGACTAATATAAAGAAAGGAAATCTGACAATGCCTACATACCTCACAAAGATCAAGTCTTTATCTGATAATCTCCGATCTATTAATGGTTCTATTACTGATGTTGATATGGTATTGGCTGTTGTGGATGGTATTTCTGACAATAAGAAGCTTAGTGTTGTTTGTACTATTATCACATCCCATGTTCCTTTTCCTTCTTTTATTCAGGTACGGTCTATGCTCATGAATGAAGAATCTCGTCTCAATACTGACAATCCTAGTTCTTCCATTGTCTTAGTTTCAACAGGGATCTCTTCAACCTAGCGGGGCTTCTAATGCTGCCGCACATCCCGACCTGGTGCACTGGCAACTGGTCCCCTTTGAACAACTGGTTGCTTTTCCGGTTCAATAGATCTCATAGTAAATTGGTTAAGGTACATAGTCTCGTAATGGTTGAGGCAAAGGTAGAGGCCATTAGCGTCGGGGCCGTGGATGTAATGGCCGAGGTTTCGGTCAACTGTGAAATCAGAATATGTGGGGTCCAAACTATCGAGGCATGATGTGGTCTATGTCTCCTGCTAAGCTCCCCAATTTGGCATGACTCCTCAGGGTGGTAACGTACCTTCTTATTCACAGTTTCATTCAGCTAATAATGCTTTTACTACTAGTTATGGCTTTTATCCAGGTTTTTTGATGCTTCTTAATTTCCTCCTCAGTTCTACTCGACCCCTATCCTTGACTTCTATGGATAGTGGGGAGTCATCCCATATGACAAATAACTCAGGTATCCTTACATCTCTATCTCCTTATCGTGGTCTTGATCAAATTTTAGTTGGGAATGCCATGTCTCTATTGCTGGGATTGGATCATGATCTATCTCTATCCCAGGGGGTTGGTTTATTCTGAATAATATTTTGTATGTCTAGGGTCTCTCCAAAAATTTACTTTATATTTGTCAATTTTTTTAGATAACCATTGTCTACTTAAATTTGACTGTTGTTTTATGTCAAGGATCTTAAATAAGAGTATGTGATCATCAAATATGTCAGCCTGCGACCTCACTTCATAGTACCTGCATTATCTGTCCAACACACATCACTCATTGCAGCACAAGTCTCCTCCCCACTATGGCCTTGTTACCTAGGACATGCCGGAGCACCAGTTTTGTCTTCCTGAGTTAGGCAAAAATTTATTTCTTGTTCTAGTATCTCATCTGAGTCCAGTGTATGTCATGCTTCCCAACTAGGAAAGCATAGTCGTTTACCATTACATAAGTATGTGACAATTATAACTCTTTCTTTTGATATTGTTCATTCCGATGTTTGGACATCACCTGTTTAAAGCTTCAGTGGTTTTAAGTATGATTTGCTATTTTTGGTTGATTATTCTTATTTTGTGTGGATTTACCCTTTGTGTGCCAACTCTGAGGTGTTTGACTTGTTTGTTCTATTTCATAATCTTATTTTAAATCAGTTTGGTGTTGAGATTAAGCACTTTTAGTGTGATAATGGAGCCGAACACATCAATCGTGACTTAAATGGCCTTTTTATGCAACAAGGCATTCTCAGTTGGTTTCATGTCCTCACACCTTACAACAAAATGGTAAGGCTGAGCATTTGCATAGAACACGTGGCAATATGATGTCTCTTCTTTTTCAAGCATGTATGCCTCTATAGTATTGGGTTGAAGCTATGCTCGTTGTTACTCATACTATTAATCTCTCGCGTTCTATTTCTATCAAAAAGAAGACACCTTACAAACGTCTTTACAAAAAGAAAGTAACCTATGATCATCTATAGGTTTTCGAATGTGCTTGTTATCCAAATTTAAGTGTAACTATGCCACATAAACCAGCTCCTCGATCCAGTTTATGTGTCTTCTTGGGGATCCGCTTAATTGTAAGGGAATTAAGTGTATTGATCTATCCACTAACAAAGTGATTATTTCTAGAAATGTAATTTTTGATGAAACAGATTTTTCATTTGCACTATTGGGGCTCTTTCACAGGTTGTAATGTAACGTCCTCATCAAAACTTTTCATCACCGCTCGCTTCATTTCCTTTTGTCGGGTGCCCTTTTCCTATTGCTCGACCGGACCTTATTTTGGTTCCCTATGTCAATCGTGAGCCTACCACGGTATCCACCCCGCAGCTCAACTCACCGATGCTAACTGAGAGTACTGTTGGTGAAGTTTCCATTCGTGCATTATCAGCTCCTACCCCTGCTGCACTTCCTGCTCCAATCATCTTAGTTCATTTTATGATAACTCGCTCTAAAGCTGGTATTGTGAAGCCTCGTTTCAAGCCTTCTATGCTTGCTCATACTGTTTTGCCCGACATTCTACTCTTATAAGCAGGCTCATAATGATGATAATTGAAAAAATGCGATGCTTGATGAATATAATGCTCTTTTACATAACAATGCTTGGACGTTGATACCTCACCCTACTCATGCCACCGTAGTCAGGTCCAATGGGTTTTCTGAATCAAGCAAACTCCAGCAGGATAGGTTGAACGACACAAAGCTCGATTGGTAGCCCAAGGGTCCGCGCAACCATATGGGACTGAGTATGGTGAAATTTTTAGTCCTATTGTTAAGCCAGCCATAGTTCATATTATCTTGACTATTGCCACTTTCCATAAGTGGCGTATTCATCTGCTCGACATCAAAAATGCTTTCTTGCATGGTACCCTTAATGAGGAAGTTTCTCCGAGGCAACCGCCTGGTTTTATGGATTCCAAGTTTCTTGATCATGCTTGTAAGTTGAGCAAGTCTCTCTATGGTCTTAAGCAAGCACCCTGTGCTTGGTATAATCGCTTTGCTATGTTTCTCCATCGACTTGGCTTCCTTAGCTATAAGTCTGATTTGTCGTTATTTGTTTTACGTCGTAGACCCGACATGGCTATCTTATTCGTATGTGAGGACGACATTATTGTCACAGCTTCATTTGATTCCTTCATGCGCTACTTCACTCTCTTTGATGTGAATTTGATATAATAGATTTGGGACACCTTGATTATTTTCTCAGGATTTCAATCACTCATCTTTCTAAAGGTTTATTTTTGTCTCAGTCGACGTATGCCCATGATCTTCTTGATATGACTGACATGCTCTCATGCAAACCCGCTGCCAAGCCTATTGATTCAAAGTCAAAGTTATCATTGATCAATGGAGATCTTATGCCCGATCCTACCCCGTATTGGTCTGTTGCGGTGCCCTATAGTATCTTACCTTTACACGTCCTGATATTTTATATGCAGTGCAACAGGTGTGTCTTTTTTATGCATGCTCCTCGTCTTTCATATTGGGTCGCTATGAAACGCATTCTTTGCTACATCAAGGGTACCACGAACATGGCTTGACTGTTTCTTCTACCTCTCTAGATCAGCTTATGGCCTATTTTGATGTTGACTAGGCAGGATGTCCCAATACTCGTTTTTCCACCTCTTGTTTTTGCATTTTTCTGGGTGGAAATATCATCTCATAGTCTTCCAAACACCAGCCACTGTTTCTCAATCCAGTGAAGAGGCCGAATACTATGTCGTTGCTAATGCTGTCTCAGAATGTTGTTGGATACGTTCCTTGTTTGATGAGCTTGGTGTCTTGATTCCCAGGGCTACCTTGGTTTACTGTGATAATCTTTCATCTATATACCTGTCTATTGACCCCGAGCAGCATGTTCGTATCAAACACATTGAAATTGACATTCACTTTGTTTGTAAGCATGTTCAGATGGGGCTTGTTAGAGTTCTTCACGTACCTTCTTCACAGCAAATTGCAGATATTTCACTAAAAGTCTTCCTTGCCATTTATTTCTTTTATTTAGACACAATCATTTTATTTGTTTATCTCCTGCTTCGATTAAAGAAGATGGTAGAATATATTGTATAGGTTATTAATGTTTGTATATTTGGGCCAGAGTGGGCTCATTGCTTATGCATTTATTACTTGTATTCTATGCTTATAAATATATAAGAGGGCTCCTTCATTCGGTGGGTTTCTCAATATTTTTTCAAGTGGAATTAATATAGAATTGTAATTCCTTACCTCTACCTCAAGGAATGGGAATGTATGATTTTCGGTTAAAATCCAATCCATGGAATCGTGCTATGGAATTGTAATTCCATGTCCAACGGGTCAATCAATAATTGGAATTTGAGGCTTTGATTTCAATTTCAATTTCAATCCCAATTTTAGGCTCTAATTCCATGAATCAAACATGAATTAAGTGAAAAATCCCAATAAGAAAAAAAAGCCTAATTGAACTAAAAGCCCCCGCAAACATCGTTGCGTGCAAGAATAAAGATAGACATGACGTAAATGGTTCATTTCACGAGCACATAATAATTTCAATTAGTTGTTGGGTTTGTGTCATTTCTCTTAATTAATATAAAACTATGGTAATAATAATTAGGGTTATAGTACTTTACCCATTATACTGATTTAGTACTTGTACTTCTAATTATGTCAATTTAGTTCATGTGTAATTTAAAATGTGTTAATTTAGTCATTTGGTCAAATTTTTGAACGATAAAATTATATTAGATGCAAGTAATTTATTATAAATTTATTCGTTTACAGAATTTAATCCAACTTGCGACCGTACTATTAAAATTTTTATTAAAAACTTAACATAAACTTTTCTTTAAGGACCAAATTGACACATTTTAAAATTTATCACGTTTACAGAATTTAAATTATACAAGGACTAAATTAATATAATTAAAAGTATATAAATTAAATTAATACAATAGCCAAATATATGTTTTAATCATTTGGTTAACTTAGCTAGGTTTGGCTGCTGTCCCTTTCTTCTCATTTCTTTACTCAATTCAATGCCACTTCATGTGTGCACTTCCCCCCGCCCTATATTCTAATACTTCAATATATTAGTAAATGATGTAAGATGAGTAGTCGAAATGGTTTTGGAATAATTGGACTACCAAAGACACAAACGGTAGGATCGGATGCACTAATTTGGCATATATAATTTCAAATGGCCATAACTTTTGATCTATAAGGAGTTACGGGGCTCGTAACCTGTCAAATTGAAGCTATCGGATTGAACTATGTAACCTTAGTACTTTGTTGCTGGCCCCACCTATTTTCCCCAAAATTCTGCCTTTAAATGTGTTTTTTGGCCGCTTTTATGTTTTCAGGATAGTTTAGTGGCATTTTCACAATTTTGTATTTTAAGGCATTTTTGTAATTTTGCGCTTTAGGGTTTCTTGTTTGTTTATAGATACTCGTTACAGTAGTTGTATGGCTCATTCACCAAATTCTAAATTTAAAAAAAAAAAAAAAAAACTAGTTATTTTTCTCTCTTTCGGTGGATTCCAAGTTGTTCTTTGATTTTGATATGTTCTAAAGATTTCACGTTTTCATTCCGTATTAGTAAAATTGCATTAATAGGATAGTTTCATGGCTGTTAATCTCTATAAGTCATGTCATTGACTTGACATTAACAATGTTTGCTATGACTTAAACAAACCCCATATTTTACTGTGTTGATTTTACCACATTTCTATTTGTTTAGAAAATAACAATCTATATATCATGTATTATAACACACATTTGTAAATATATAACATAAAAGATCCACATATGAATATAAATTTGATTGTTCAAGGTTTGATTAAGATGACTTGGACACTTCAGTTATAAGAAAGGGGCCAACCGATCAATTACTTTGGATCCGTAAAATCTCAGAACTAACCCGCAATATAACTATCTAATATATATAGTTAAAATGACCAATTTATGAAGCATAATTATTTTAATATTATGTCTAGCAATTTAATGACTTTCTAACTTATTATTAAATATATATTAAATTTTTTTTTAGTTATATTGGTGAGGAGTACAACATCTTTTTTTTTTTTTAAAGAGACAAATCCAACACTTGAGAAGGGTGCTACATTTTAAACTAAAGACCTTGTGGTTGAGAGACAAACCATTGCAACACTAGCTATCTTTTAACTCATATAAACTAGGGTGTCGTTTGGTACGCAGGAGGTAAACATGCAATGCATAAATTTATTGAAAATACGAATTTTGATTCTTGTTTGGTTGACAGAAACTTAAAAAATTGCAGAAATTAGAAATTACTTAGCAATTTCCAGTTCTTTCAAAACGGAGAAAGTAACTTACCTAGACTCTCCTAAAATTTTGACAACGAAACACCTTGTACCTACTTCATAAGAAGTTGACGCCATAAAATGAATTCTCAAAAAATTACAATTTATAACTAAATAAGACGTAGATAAATGTACCTACCCTTTTTAGGTGGAGTATTGGGAAACGGCTCCTTTTTGATGTATTCACGTGAAACAAGGGGGAGAATGAATGAGTACTGCTTGGGTAGTCCAAACTCAGAAGCTAACTTTTTTGTTTGTATGGATTAAGGAAACCATAGTGATTTAACGTATTGTGTTATCTTCTGATGGGTCTTGATTCACAAAGTCAAATGAAAGGTCCATGACCTGGGTCCCATTTTATTCTCGATTTGGATGACATTAGGTAGACAAGTTTGGTACTTTTATAAATTTGAATGACCTTCAGGTCAAACTCACCAAAAATATGAACCAATATCAAAATAACAACACACAATATATATATATTCCGTGAAAAATAAAAGTTATGGATCTAACTTAAGTGATAGTCGTGACCTAGGCTTTGACTTGAGGTACTTCTATTAGTAAAATAGCAAGTATGAATAACCAGAAAATCTACCTCGAGAAAATAAAGGCCAACTCAAGATAGGGGCAGAACAAAACTCAAACCGACTTAAAGAAGGACATCAACAACAAGGCTTCAGATTGACACTATAGACCTTGGACTTAGGCACAAGGACTAGATACAAAATAATTAAGCGGCTAAAAGAAAAAGATTTAGAGAGGAAAAGATAAAACCAATGCAAGTTGCCGCGCCGTGGAGTTCACCACTATTTGAAGTCATTTATGCCCCAACAAAAGTATAAACGGGATCATCAGACCCTCCGACTTCCAAGGTTAAAATAGCACCCCACACAGAAGTGTACTCTCCGGTGATGGGTTGGTGTATGCCTCAACTTGCTCAGAAACATCATGAATTTAGAAGAGAATAGAAGAGTATATGATTCTGTGTTATTCTAAGTATCAAACAATTTAAGACATTGAATTTATAGGCACATAAGTACTCGTTAGAGTAGCTGCCAGTTATGGAGAGGCGGTGCAAAATTTGGCCTCAACATGGAGTGGGTGGATATGGAAGAGCAAAGGATCCGACCTTGGTTAAGGAAACAACGGATACGTAAAGAGTGGGTGGTTATCTAGTTAAAAGGCTTGTCTCGAGCTCGAGCTTGTACCCTCGAGCTCAAGCAAGGCATAACAGACAACACCTCAAGCAAGAAGCCTTGAGGTTTGCCAAAGATGACAAATGAAGCTAGCTTTGAGCTCAGCCAAGAAAGGAAGCCTTGAGTTTGACTTGTTGCAATGACTATAAATATAATAGTCATAAAAATAAAAAGTTCAGGTTGAAAAAATATCCACATAACATGACATTGCAACAATTCAGCTCGGCATAGTAGTGTATAGAGGCTTCCCCACCTCTAGAGCGTCTGTGGGATGAATTATTTGAATAACTTTGAACAAAATGGAAGCACACTACCCCTAATAGTCTCATCATTCTTCGCTCCTTGAGGGTTGTCAAAGTCCATGGGCCTTAATTTGATTTTTAGGACACGACCTCTATTATAAGAATTGCTTACTAATGCCTGGTCCAGCTGAGTGCACCTCTTCATTGTCCTTTTTGTTAGTAATTTCCTCTTCTAGATCCTTGTTAGCTTGGTCCCATATACTTCAGCCTCAATGTTGACCTTACTTTCATTCAAACATTACTTAGGTGAACTCTTGAAGGCCGGCTCCCTGTCAATGGGAGCACGGAGCCTTTTAATTAGGACTAATAAATGAATCATGTCATTTTGTATGTGTTTGTGTTAATGTTCATGTTATGTAAGGGATCTTAGAAAAGGAATCAACCTAAACCCAACTCGTTTCTTGAGCAGGTTAGGAACTTTACACCCTTGACTAAATTAATAACTGGGTAAACCAGGTGTTACCCATTTATTAAATGGGTTAGTTTTTTTATTATATGCTAATTTGTCTAGTTACAAAATATCAATGTTAGGTTGTGTTTCAAATTCCATGTATTTGTGGAGGGTCTTGCCGTGAGCATGCCAATCGATCGGGGGTATTGCTTATCGGTCGGGAAGTATGCAGAAAGCAGACGAATCCAAGAAGTTCTCCGATTGATCGGGAGATTTCGATCGATTGGGACCCGATCTACGCGTGATCTAGTTTATGCTGAGTATAAATATGACGTGAGGGTTTAGTCATTAGGTATCCAAAAAGGGAGAGCGTCTTCATTAGAGAGAGAGAGAGGAAGCGAATTATAATTCTTCCATTATTTCATTCAATAAAGATTCTCCATCTCTGCCCATGGTTTTCCCCCCTCTCGATCGAAGAGGGCTTTCCACGTAAATCATTGTCTCCTTCATTTGTTCTCTTTTACCCTGTTATTTACTTCTCATATTTGTTATAGTATTTGAATTAAATCCAGTTTTTGGTTTTAGTTTCCTTAACAAATTGGTATCAGAGCCCTAATTATTCGATTTGGTACTATGACGTCTGTTGTGAAATATGAAGTTGAGAAGTTTGGTGGTCAAGGGACTTGCAGTTTATGGCAAATTCATATGAAGGGTCTCTTAACTCAGAACGGATTGAAGAAAACTTTGGACGGGAAAGAGAAGCAGCCAGAGATTATGTTAAAAGGTAAATGGGAGGAGTTAGACAAAAAAGGCTCTCACCACTATTTAGATGTGTCTTACTGATGGAGTTTTGACGGAAGTTTTGGAAGTGAAAACCGCTAAGGAGTTGTGGGAGAAATTGTGGGAGATGTTTTGCGTTAAGTCTGTCTCCAACAAACTTGTAGTCAAGCAACGATTGTTCACCTTTCGTATGTCAGAAAGTACGTCTCTTAAGAATCACATTAATGAATTTAACTCTATTATTCTAGGGTTAAGGAAGCTTGATGATGCTCCTAAGGATGACGATTAGGCTATGTTATTTTTGTGTTCTCTTTCTACCTCTTATAAGGGCTTTGTTGAAAGCATGATTTATGGTAGTAGAAAACCTATCACAATTGATGAGGTTAAGAAAAACTTATTGAGTAAAGAAAGAGTAGATAAGGAGTTGTCCGACTCCGTTTATGACTCAGGAAGTGGTTTGGTTGTGCAAGGAAGAACTGAAACAAGAGAATCCGATTATGGTGGAAACAAGTCTAGATCTAAGTCTAGACATAAAGACCTATCCTAAAATTACTGTCATAAGAAAGGGCATATTAAGAAATATTGTTATAAGCTTAAGGGAAAACTAAAAGCTGATAATAGAAATGACTAGAAAAGGAATGATAAACCCGCAGAAGCTAGTGTAGTTGAAGATGAGAATGATGTTGATGTTTTGTTACTGACCGGATCTCAGTCTAGATCTAAGGACAATTGGATTCTAGATTCGTGCTGATCCTATTATGTTTGTCAACTGGTTCACCACATATGAGCCAATTCAGGGTGGAGTTGCTCTAATGGGTAATGATACAGCATGCAAAGTTTTGGGCATAGGAACAATTCGAGTTAAGATGTTTAATGGCACTGTTAGGACAGTGGGTGATGTAAGTCATATGCCTAATTTAAAGAATAATCTTATCTCTTTAGGTCCCCCTGATTCCCATGGGTACAAGTATACAGCTCAAGGTGGAGTTATGAAGGTCAGTAAGGGTACTCTGATTGTGATGAAAGGCAGAGGGGTAGGAACTCTGTATGAGCTTGTTGGTTCCACAGTGACAGGATCAGTAGCTATTTCTTCATTATCTATGATAGATTCAGATATCACAAAGCTATGGCACATGAGGCTTGGTCATATGGGTGATAAGGGACTGTCTGAGCTCAATAAATTGGGCTTGTTGTGTGGTCAATCTACAGGACAGATAGAATTCTATGAGCATTTTGTATTTATGGGAAGCAGAAGAGAGTCAACTTCAAACAGGCAGTGCATAAGACTAAGGGGACGTTAGATTACATCCATTCAGATTTATGGGGACCTTCCAGAGTTGCTTCCAAAGGTGACTCCAGGTATCTTCTAATGTTTACTGGTGATTTCTCCAAGAAAGTTTGGGTCTACTTCCTAAAGCAGAAGAATGAAGTGTAAGACACTTTCAAGAAATGGAAGGCTTTACTTGAGAAGCAGACAGGGAAGCAGATTAAAAGGTTGAGGACAAATAATGGCCTTGAATATGTTGAGGGTGACTTCACCAAATTCTATGAATATCAAGGTATTTTCAAACATAGGACTTGCACAGGTACACCTTAGCAGAACAGAGTTGCAGAAAGACTGAATAGAACGTTGCTAGAGAAAGCTCGTCGTATGATTTTGAATGTAGGTTTAGGGAGAGAATTTCGGGCTAAGGTTATGAACATGGTATGTCACTTGGTGAACCATTCACCTCATTCATCTCTTCAGATGAAGGCTCCAGAAGAGTTATGGTTAGGATCCCCTGCAGACTATTCTCATTTAAGAGTTTTTGGTTGCCCTGCTTACGCTTATGTTAATGAATGAAAACTCGAGCCTAGAGCCAAGAAGTGCATCTTTCTCGGTTACACTTCAGGTGTGAAGGGATTTCGTTTATGGGATTCTAATTCTCATAAATTTATAACGAGTAAAGATATCACGTTTGACGAGTCTTCACTACTCCATCCACAGAAGAAATCTTCTATTATTTGTGATTCTAGACATGTGCAAATGCTAGAGATAGTTCAACTACAGTTGAGTAGCACGGTTTAGCAGCAGAATGAATCCAAAGAAAGTATACAGGCACCTCCAGTACGTATTTTTGAAAGAAATGATGTGGTTGAAACCAATCAACAGGTGGAGCAGTATACTATAGCTAGTGGAAGATAGAAGAGACAAGCTAAACCACCACAACAGTATGGTTATGAAGAAATGATAGCTTATGCTCTTACGATGGCTGAGATGATGGAAGACAGTGAGCCTTCCACCTATTCAGGAGCTGTGTCTAGAGCTGATTCAGAAAAGTGGTTGATTGTAATGCATAAAGAGATAGAATCTTTGCAGAAGAACCAAACTTGGCAGCTTGTTAAGCCTCAAACAGGGAAGAGGATCATTAGTTGCGAATGGGTCTTCAAAAGAAAAAAGACATTTTAGGAGTTGAAGAAGCAAGTTATAAGGCTCAATTGGTAGCCTAAGGTTACAGTTAGGTACATGGTATTGATTTTCATTATATCTTTTCACCTGTTGTTAGACATAGTTCCATTCAAGTTATACTTGCCCTAGTAGCCATGCATGATTTAGAATTACAGCAACATGACGTGAAAACTGCATTCCTGCACGGTGAGCTAGAAGAGAGCATTTACATGCATCAGTCTGAAAGCTTTATTGTTGAAGGAAAAGAAGACCATGTTTGTTTGTTGAATAGGTCCCTTTATGGTTTGAGGCAATCGCCAAGACAGTGGTACAAAAGGTTTGATCAGTTCATGACCAGTCATGGGTTCTTCAGGAGCAAATATGATAGCTGTGTCTATTTCAGGCAAACTAGATTTACCTTCTGTTATATGTTGACGATATGTTAATTGCAGCTAAAGATATGTCTGATATCGACAAACTAAAAGCTATGTTGAAGAGTGAATTTGAAATGAAAGATTTAGGAGCAGCCAAGAAGATACTTAGTATGGAAATCAAGAGGGACCAAACAGCAGGAAAGCTATACTTGTCTCAGGAGAAGTATATTGAGAAGGTTCAGGATCGTTTTCATATGAAAGATGCTAAACCAGTTAGAACTCCTTTGGCAGCTTATTTCAAGCTTTCAGCAATAGCTTCGCCACAGATGAAGAAAGACATTAGAAATATGTCATAGGTCCTATATTCTAGTGCAGTTGGTAGTATCATGTATGTTATGGTGTGCACACGTCCAGATATTGCACATGCTATTAGCAAGGTGAACAGATATATGGAGAATCCAGGAAAATAGCATTGGCAAGCTGATAAATTGATTCTCAATATTTGCGTGGCACTTCCGATAGATGTTGGAGTTGGGGAGGAATATAAGCTGTTTAGATAGTTATGTTGATTTAGATTATAGTGGTGACCTTGATAAGAGGAAATCTACCTCAGGTTATCTCTTTTGCCTTGGTAACCGCGCTATTAGTTGGAGAGCTTGTTTACAATCAGTTATAGCATAATCAATTACAGAGGCGGAGTATATGGCAGTGACAGAAGCATCTAAAGAAGCTGTTTTGTTGAAGGGCGTAATCAGTGAGCTTAGTGTTAACCAGGGTGCAATTGTCATTTATTGTGATAGTCAGTCAGCAATTTATTTAGGCAAGGATCAAATGACCCATTATGATAAGACAAAACACATAGATGTTAAACATCATTTCATTCGGGATCTGATTGAAGAGGGCAAGGTTGAATTGAAGAAGATTGGCACTATTGATAATCCCGCTGACATGTTTACTGAGGTTCTACCTAGAAGCAAGTTCAAGCATTGCTTGGACTTGGTTGGGTTTTCTATTTTGCTGAGTTAACCCCTTGAGGGGTGTTTTGTGGAGAAGGTAGAGAAGTTCTTTTTTGTGAAATTTGAGTCAAGATGGAGATTTGTTATGTTGTGTCTCAAATTCCTTGTATTTTATGAAGGGGCTTGCCGTGAACATGTCGATTGATTAGGGGTAATGCCAATCAGTTGGGAAGTACACAAAAAGCAGACGGATCCAGAAAGTTCGCTGATCGTTTGGGGAGCCGATCAATCGGGAGATGCTGAACGATCGGGACCTGATCTACGTATAACCTAGTTTAAGCTGAATATAAATATGATGTGAAGGTTTCGTCATTAGGTATCCAAAAAAGAGAGAGCGCCGTCATTAGAGAGAGATAGGAAGTGAATTGTAATTATTCCATTATTTCGTTCAATAAAGATTCTCCATCTCCGCCCGTAATTTTTTTCCCTCTCGATTGAAGAGGGTTTTCCACGTAAATAATTGTCTTCTTCATTTATTCTCTTTTATCCTATTATTTACTTCTCATATTTGTTGTAGTATTTGAATCAAATCCAATTCTAGGGTTTAATTTCCTTCACAATCAATAATATATTTCATGGTTGATACTCGCAACAAATACATATATAACTATAATTATTAAAATAAATTATTAATTTATATAACCGAATATAGTTCAAATTATCTTATATGACATTGATTACCAAAAATATATATCATAAAACTAGTATATCATTCACACAATCTAACATACCTAGATAAATTGGTTAAAAGTTTTGAAATCAGGTTGATCAATCCAAAACCAAATTCAACCCAATTATCTAAATGGATGAAGGGTGTCAATCCCACTTTAACCAAGCTTAAAAACCCATCCCTAAATCAGCTATCTTCTTGTCATATTTGTATTGTGTTATCGTGTCCTGTCAGATTTTGCTAGCTCTACTTTTAAATACTTGTCAGGGCTTAAACTCGAAACATAGTACTTTAGGTTTCTTGCTGGATGTCCCATTCACATTATAAATAGAGTCTTAGGAAAATATTTCCTTGTGTTCTTAAAGTGAAAGGGCTCCTTCTGGAGGAGGTTTACACAGGTAAAAAAGCGCAATTTTGACACATTGTATTTGCCAAGTTTCCAGGCTCTTGGATATTTTTTTTTCGCTAAAATGACAATCTTCTATTCTTTCCAAGGTTAGGGACCATAGCCATCACTTTATAACTCGTGATCTTAATTGCTCCCTTTTCTAGTTGCTTGACATCGAAATTTTTAAAGACTATGGTGCAATTTGGTTACATGCCACCTACAAAGCTTATCCTCATACTATTATTGAATAGAGGGAACCTTAGAATTCCCACTTGGTCTAGCCTTTCAAACAAATGATTTTCCATTCTCAATCAAAATCATAAGGTATTTATAAGAGACATTATCACGCTGCAAGAACTTTCCTCATTAGTTTGTATCCAAACACAGGCCTTAAGCTCTAATGTTTCTAGACATTGATTTGTATAGGGTTTTGGAGAGGTTATTTATGTACCCATTTTCTCTGTCAAGAAAGACTTATTCCCTTACCTCAATGGAATCTTGAACTATGTTTCTGAAAAATAACATAGTTCTTGGGGAAATTGGTAAATGAGTTATACCACTTCCAGTGAACTTTCCTTTCAATAATTTGAGATATGTCATCTTGTGTTTACCCGTTAGTTTTAGCTTATATTTATCTCAAGCAAATCAAAAATCATATGGGCTTAAGATAGGCCAAATGAATACTTATGTAGCTCTTGAGTTTAGTTGGATTTTTTAGATTTTGAATCCTTCTTCACTTAAGGTCTATAGACTAGGGATCCATTGACATACTTGGCTATGTTTATTTCATAGAGATTCTCTTCTTCCTCATGTATGACCTCATTAACATATATTTTTCTTTAACGTATATTTTTCTTTAGGATTTCTTCCCTCAGGACATCCTCATATCTAGCAACGAATTCTCCTTGTTGAAAAAGACTAGCGAAGTTTGAGCTTTTGAAATTCTTCTTGTATTCAATATCCAAATCATTTAAAGCAAGTTTGGAATATTTGGTTTTAGGTAGCACCATCATACATCTCAACTTGGGTGTTTTAAACTAATTGATGAGGCCTTCTACAGTCTCACCTACTTGAGATTTCCTGGCCATATTTTCCTAGGTATAAATGGAGTTAGGTGATAGATGTATGTATCACTAAGAGGCCATTCCGGTCAAAGAACTTAGGTACATCCTTATTTTAGGTACATTGGTAGTTAAATCTTGCCAAATTCTCAAGGGATGATTCCTAACCTAGAAAATAGAGGGAACTCAAGTACCTTATATTGCTAGGGAAAGGAAAAATGCAGTCTATGAATTTGGGTATGACTTACTATAAATAGGCTTATTTACTCTTTGCATGCATGCTAGAACCGTACATTTTTGCAATAACATTGGTCAACTGGTCTTGGAGGGGGAGATTATTAGCCTGATTCAATTATAAGTAGCTATCTCCCATGGGGTAACCCATTCCTTAAAGGATGAATGGTATATCCTTGAGCCCCCATGATTATCGGTTTGGGACACGGAACTTGTCCCATTTGGATTACATTTAATCCCCTCAATCCTAGTTGGTGTGGTTCGCTGACTCAACGTTCAAACTCAAATCGAAATAAGCACACACACCCAACGCTTAAGAATAATATAACATAAGGACCACTTTCTATTAAATTAGTCCAACTCTATATACATAAATCTAGGCACTAGGCCCCTTTATATAGTGGCTTTGACAACCCCAAGGCCGTAGATGAAAATTGATAATGGCCATGGACTGTCATGGAAATGTTGCTGCCTAGTACCCATGATCTGCCTCTTGTGCCCTTGGCAGCAGTTATGGGGTCAAAATCAAGTCAAATTCACCATTCATGTTGCCGCCCATTCTGAAGTGGCGGTTACTCGGTTAGCCACTCCTTCACGTTTCTTGCTAAAAACAAATATCAAATCTCAGTCAAGGATCTTCATGGAGCCTTCCCACCTCTTGCTTCATAACCGTCATGTCATTCTACTTTTTCTGTGGGCACTCATGCCCCAGTCGACCATTCTAGGCTTATGCGCGGAGAAACTGGGCCTACGCACATTAGCATTGGGCTTGCACACATAGGTGTTGAGCGTGTGGCCATCACTTGGCTTGCGCCTATGTGCTGGGCCTGTCTCCGTGCGTTGGGTTGTGCACCTGTGTGCTCGGCTTGTTTTCTTGGGCCAAAGTCCATCCTAAGTCCCACGTGTGTCCATCACTAAGAATGATTATCCTCTTAATTCATTATAAGTAGCTATTTCCCATATGGTAATACATTACTCAAAGGATGTCTGGTATTAGCCTTGAGGCCCCATGATTATCTGTTTGGGACACATAGCTTGTCCTATTTGGATTACATTCAACACCCCCAATCCCCGGTGGTGAGGTTCACCAACCCAACTTTCAAACTCAAATTGAAATAAGTGCACACACAAAATGCTTAAGAATAATAAAACATAAGGGACACTTTTTATTAATTTAGTCCAACTCTACATACATAAATCTGAGCACTAGGCTCCTTTATATAGTGGCCTTGACAACCCCAAGGCCATAGGTGAAAATTGATAATGGCCATGGATTGTCACGAAAATGCTGCTGCCTAGTACCCATGATATGCTTGTTCCACCCCTGGCAGCGGTTATGGGGTCAAAGTAAAGTCAAGTTCACCATCCATGTTGCTACCTAATTTGAAGTGGAGGTTATCCGGTTAGCCACTCCTTCATGTTTCCTGCTTACAAAAAATGTCAAATCTCAGTGAAGGATCTTCATGGAGGCTTCCCGCCTCTTGCTTCATAATCGTCACATTATCCTACTTTTTCAGTGGGCGTTCATGCCCTAGTGGACCATGCTAGGCTTGTGCGGGCAGACACTGGGCCTGAGAGCATTAGCATTGGGCCTGCACACATAGGTGTTGGGCATGTGGTCATGTGGTTGGCCTGTGTGCATAGGCACTTGGCTTGCACCCACACTGGGCCTTCGCGTGTAGGTGTTGGGCTTGCGTCCGTGCACTGGGCTGTGGATCTATGTGCTTGGCTTGTTCACTTGGGCTAGAGTTTGTCCCAAGTCCCACTTGCGTCCATCACTAATCATGGTCCTTATCCATATCAAACTAAGCTCAGGCCAAGGTCCATTGTGTCCTGTTGCACCATTACAAGGGTGCGCACCTTGTACATATGTTGTTGCTCTCGGCAACCCTCATGAGACGGCATGAGCTCAAGTTGTGTTGGCCTAAGCCCCATCTAGCATTGGTCTTACAAACCACCCCCGCTCGAAGAACCCGATGTCCTCAAAAGGGTTTATAGGTAATCTGTGACGTTGTCCTTGAATTGCCACAAAGTCACGTCTCTTACCTAGCCTCAGACACAGGAGTGTCTTTCCAGTGAACTAGGGAGTCTTGTCTCTTGTTCCTTGTACTTTGACCAAACACATAGTGATCAAGGATTTTCCCTACTTTCTTAGTGAACTACTTACGTATAGTGGGTGGTGCCCTGCATTGCGTTGGGTGCTCACCCACTATATGCTCAACATAAGGTTTTAAAAAGCTAATATGAAAAGTGGGGTGCACCTTAAGCTTAAGGGGCAATGTTAAATAGTAAGCAACTGGTCCTACCTTTTTAATAGTTTCAAAGGATCTATCATATTCTTGAACAAGGCTTCGATGTATTGCCTTCCTACTTATTTTCTTCCAAATTTGGGGTTTAAGTTTTAGCATCACCATATCTCCGAATGTAAATTCTAAGGGTCTATGGATTTTATCTATATACCTTTTCATTCTTCTGGATGCTTTTTCAATGTTGTCTTTTGCCATGTCAAGCATTTTCTATTTGTTCAACGCAAATTGTTGCGTTATGGGGCTCCTACCACCACTTTGCTTTACTATTTCTTGTGGAGTATAAGGTTGCCACCCTATGGTCAATCAAATAGGTTGAATCCTATGGCACTAGTTCTACGTAATTTACAACAAATTTTGGGCGGTGTCACAGAGTTCAACCCAATTTATTTGTGATGTATAACATAATCTCTGAGATACTTCTCCAAGAGGACATTAGCGTGCTCCATTTTTCCATTCGTTTGCGGATGATTAGAAGATGAAAATTTTAGTTGTGACCCCTTTAAGCTAAACAAAATTCTCCAAAACCGATCTGTGAATTGAGAATCTCGGTTGCTTATGATATCTCCAAGCAAACTGACATACTTGACCACATTTTTGTAAAACAATTGAGCTTCCATGTTAGCAAGACAAGCATGAGGTGCGGTCATAAAATAACACATTTTGAAAATCTATCCACTACTACCATGACTTATTTTTGACCAATAACATAAGGAAAACTGGATATAAATCCATTGACATCGATTTCCATGGTTTGTTCGGTGTCAGTAGTGGTTGCAAAAGACCTGCTTCCTTTCGTTTTTCCAACTTGTCCTATTTACATATGTCTCTATCTCCTAACTCATCCAGGGCCAATAGTAGCTTCGTTCTAGCAGTGCCAGAGTCCTCTCGTAGCCCGAATAACTAGCCCATCAGGTGTCATGGCATTCTTTAGTTAGTTCAATAAGAAGCTTTCTGATAGGCACATACAAGCAGCTATTTGTTGAAAAATCAAATCGTTGTCACTACAATGGCTGTGCAATTCCTCGTCAAGCACCTATTGTGTAAGCAGAAGGTATGAAGGGTGATGCATCTTTCATTTGCCCTACAAAGTCTGATTGACCAGAGTCATCGTAGCAAAACCTCTTGGGCTTCCTGCTTTGCACATATGGGACCATGTTATGTGTTCCTTGTTTATGTTCCTAAACTAAGTCATACTCTTCTAGAACTCTTGCCATCATGCCTGCTTAGGAGACAACTTCTTTTGGGCCTTGAAGTAGGTGTTTTCTATGTCGTTGCAAACCAAAAACTTCAATCCTAAAAGATAATGCTTCCATACATACAAGTAATGCACTATGACAAGTATCTCTTTCTCATAGGTAAAGTAACGCTCTTTAGGCTCTTTGAGCTTCCGACTGTCAAATATGACTGGATGTCCTTCTTGAAACAACACCCCACCAATGGCATGGCCTGAGGTGTTTGTGCGGACTTTGAATGGTATGTCAAAGTTCGACACCTTCAAAACAGGCTCTGACGACACTATGCTCTTTAGCAACATGAAGACATCCTGACAAGGTTTGGACCACAACCACTTCTTATCATTTTTCAATAGGGTTGGGCCTGTGTCGGTGCGCTAGGCCTTCGTGCATAGGCACTAGGACTGTGCGCTGGGCCTTGCATCCTTGCGCTTGGGCTGGAGTCCATCTCAATTCCTAATTGCATCCATCACTAATCATTGTCCTTATCCATATTAAAGTAAGCTCAGGCAAAGGTGTGTTGTAGCCTATTGCACAATCACAAGGGTGCGCACCTTGTACAATGTCGCCGCACTTGGCAACCCTCATGACACAGCACAAGAGTAAGGCCTGTCCACCTGTGCCCTAGTTCAGAGTGTTAAGGGTCTTACAAATATCCACTTGGTGGTTCATGTCTGACAATAGGGAGATTGTATCTCAATTTCTTGTTATCCTCCCTTTTTAACTCGATAGGCCAATTTGTGTTTTAGATTGCCTCAAGAGAATGTGCTCAATGCCCACTATTCTTTCTCTTACAACATTCCTAGCTATGATGCTCGTAGCGGAAGATATGGTCATACTAAATTTAGCCATTAGTTACAGTTTCTCTATGAATCTTCTCATTCATGAGGCGTCGACATTGTTAATGAAATCCCTTAAGATGGTTGTGCTTTCAGGCTGGCCTACCAAGGCACATTTTAACTCGATGTGTTTTCTTTCATTGAAGTTGTTAGTGTATTTCTCCACTTTATCCTTCATAACTTGGATTCTACCCTTGAGCATGGGCATAAAGCTCTTGCAAAAATAAATACCTCTCAATTAGGGGTTAGCAAAAATATTCGAAAATCCAAAAATCCGAACCGTACACAATCCAAAAAATTAGGGTAATCGATCGAAAAATAGCTAGTTAGGGTATATTCACCCACTATTATTCAGATATCAAGTCGGTTAGGGATATGATGTTTTAATTTTTTTTTTAGGTATCCGACCCGCTTGAGCTTATTATAATAGGTATTGTTGGGAATGGAATCAGGATGCAAATTTAGCTTGTTGGTAAGCATGTCTTATGTTTAACTTGGAGGTTACAGGTTCACGACAGGTAAGCATAGAATCATTAGATTGACACATATATTATTTTTTTTTATTTTTTTTTTTATTTTGTTAAACTTTTACGAATGGAAAAACTTTGTTATATAATATTGAACTTTTAAGTTTTAGTTTGCATTTTGGCTTGAGTTAATGTTGAACTTTTATGTTTTTATAAATCAACATTGTAATAAATGTCAACTAAATGGGTGGGTATCAGATCCAATGTGATCCGACTCGATCTTTTAAGGTACCCTATTGATATGGGTGCCCGATTGTTTTGTCACATTATGGGTAATGATTTTGGTCATCTTGATGTTTTGGGTACTGATGTACTTCATATTTACATATTTTATTTTTCATTCCTGCAACATATTCCACTTTTACATTTGTGTTTTGTTGTAATCTAGGTATATTTTCGCTTAGAGTGAAATGGAGCAAACAAAGGTGAAAAGTGGCAAAATCAAGTGTAATTGAGGCATATTGAACACTACTTTGAGAAACCCGACTACATGTGAAAAAGAAGGACCAATCAGGTCATATTTTGGTAACTCAATTAAGTCTTGTAGAGTTTCGGGTACTAAAGGATCAATCGGCACAAAGTACAGATCGGTCAGCAGCCCATGGTAGGATGCCTTATAGTGGGACTGCCAATTGATCGAAAAACAAGACCGATCAATAGGCTAGCTACAGAATGCCAGCCGATCGGTCGGATTCCCACCGATTATTCGCCCACCTTATACCCGTGGGTAGGTTATGCTACGGGAATAAATGAAGAGGGGGCGATTATTTTTTGTCTCTTTTTGTCGCATCTCCTCTTCTCCTCTTCTTTCAGAAGCCACTAAGAGATTCAAGGGGTTCTCAAACGCCGAAGCATAGGTGGTCGCAGTTCTGGAAGGATCAAAGCTTGGATCAGCGTCAACGTCAATTGGGGGAGTCTTTAAATCCTTAGTTTAGTCATTATTGTTTTCTTTCTTAGATTTCATGATGTTTAGAACTCCCATGGAGGAGTAGAATTTTAATTTAGGGATGAAGGACGGGTAGCTGTCCGTATCCTAAATTTATATTATTCTTTTGACAATGATTTATGTTATGTTATTCTCGCATCCCTGTGGAAAATTTATTATTATTGTTTGGTTTTCTTTATGTGTGCTTATAGCTATGATGAGATCTCCAAATTATTAGCTTTTATTTACGTGCTTGTAGCCTAGATCATAACATAAATAGTTTTTTCATGCGTGGTTAAGGTTGAGGTTGTACCCAATCATGAACATATTATTTTATATAAATTAATACTTAATTAGAAGTGACAAAGGAATTAAGTAGTGCTAACGAGATAACTTATGCAATACATAATGTGATATGATAGGTTATGCCTTTCGATTAGTTCATTACCCTAAGCCTTAGTTTAAATATAAACTCAGACTTAGTGCTTGTAGCCTAAGCCTCCTAAATCATTGTCATAGTATAATATAATGATGGAATATGTGTAAAACTACCCTGAATTCATTCCCTAAATTAACTTCAATTGAATTGACACCTTTAGTTTATATCTAGTTTTATTAATTCAGTCAACAAACTATTCAAACAAACAAAAACCCGATTTCAACTACTCATTAACAACTAAATCTGACTTAACTATGTTTCCCTATGGATATGATGCCCGTATTCCCGACTAAGCTATGACACTTTCGTGCGCTTGCGAATACACAGTTTTAGAACAATCTTTAAAATCACACCAGGTACCTGACCTGAAATTCACTTTCTATCGGGTACCCATCTCATGCTCAGTCCTACCCTTTTGGATGTTTTCAACACCACCGCTATCGAAATTGCAGTTGTGAGTACATTCAACCTCTTGATAGGATTAGATTCGACTTGAGAGGATCCAATTCCTTAGCTAGGTCACCTCAAGGGGGATTCTACCTTGTTTTGACCATTTGTATATGATCTTGTAATATATTTTTGCCTCCCAATGTGGTCACCAAAAGTATCGTTTTGTTTTGTTTATTTATTTATTTATTTTCATGAGTGTGTGGTCTTCATGAATTAAGGAACAAACTTTGTTGAATGACTTACCTTGACCTAAGGGTAAGTCAAGTTTGAACCACATGTGATTGACCTCAATCAATCACTTCTTGTAAGCGTTGATATCTTTGGTGAATTTCGCTCTAGCTTGCAACTTTTAAGTTTATGACTGTGGTGGAGATAAGCTCGATCAATAACTCGGCAACCTATCATGAGCCTAACTTAATCAGCTCTATATAACACGCTGACTTGAGATAACTCTTCAAGATCAAGATTAGCAAGATTCTAGAGGAGTGAACAATTTTTGGGTCATCAATGTAGCACCTGTGCTATCGAGCTTGAGACTTTGCCATCAAAGCCCTCATCGTAATGGCTCAAGCCAAAATTCACCTCACTTTGCAGTGACACCAATCTGAAAACAATGCTATCAAGCTTGAGACGTGCCAGTCAAAGCCTTATGTTAATTACACTAACTTTGTTTGTGGAAGGGGATTGAGTTAGAGTGTATGATAGAAGAGACTACCTTCTCGAACACCATCCCTAACATACCATTGTATTTGTTGAAGCTAATATACTTATTTGTAAAGGGGCTAGAGTGTTAAGGCAGGGGACCCTTTTTCTGCATACGTTTTCGTCTTATGTATGAAATATTTGTCAAGGAAGTTAGAGAGATTAGGAGATGTGAAGGATTTTAAATTTCACCAAAGGTGTGGCAAATTCGGGCTTACACACTTAATTTTTGCGGATGACTCGTTATTGTTTTTCCCAAGGTGAGGAAGGATCGGTTTCTGCTATCTAGAACACATTATTTGTCTTTTCGATGCTTGGGTCTGGTTGCAAACTGTTTGAAGTCCTTCATTTGCTTCACTGGGGTAATTGATGTTGTGAGATAGAAGGCTTGGGACTTCGGGAGGAAAATCTAACATTGAGATATTTGGGTATCCCGATAGCTGGTGCTCAGCATTAGATTGTTCAATTTGGGCCATTTTTAAGTAAAATCAAAATGATGATTCGGCTTGCCATAATAGAAGACTGTCTTATGTAGAAAGGGTACAACTTACAAAGTCAGTACTGATAAATATTTACTCCCATTGGTGTAACATTTTTGTATTTTCCAAGACGCTGATTAATAGCATTCAACAAATGCTAATGAGGTTCTTATGGGGTGGCAGTGTGGATAAGGGAAGAACTTTTATTCCGAGAGCTTGGGATAAAATTTGCTTCCCTAAAGTGGAAGAAGGCTTAGGGATCAAGTAGTTGGAAGTTTTGACCTCAGCATATTTGTATAGTATATAAAAATAGGAGACTAGTGGGACATGTGTGTGAAGGTAAATGACTCGGCAACATGGAAATCTATCATAAGGGTTTGGATAAATTGATTCCAATAACTGTGTTGGTTAAAGAATCCATAGGGAAATTGAAAGGTTGCATGCAAGAAGGCATCTTTAGTGTTAGGATGGTGTATGAAATGATAAGGGAGAAAGGACTGTCACACGATTGGAAGAGTACAATTTGGTGTACTCTTAATATTCTAAGGCGCAATTTTGTTTTGTGGTTGGCAAACATAGGGTGCCTCAATACAAAGAAGGGGAGTGGCGGTAGCTTCCAACTGTAGCTTGTGTAGATCGGATTTTGATGACATTTATCACTTATTCATTGATTGTGTGTAGTCATGGAAGATATGGAGCAAGGTGTACAAGTGAGGATCCATCAGGAGGATGATGACATTGCAATAGGCTATGGAATGGTTTGGGGTCAAGATCCATAATCGACTAAGCAAAAGCAAGATCAACGACGTGTCTCTAGCATTGGTGGTCTACCATGTTTGAGAGGTAAGGAATAGAAGAATATTTGGGGAAACCTGTAGATCAGTGAACAACTTGTTCCTTGAAATTCAAAAAATTGGGTGGGCTAGGATGAAGTGTGCAGGGATTGATAATGAATTGTTATGGGGTTTCCATAAGTAACTGGAGTTCTTAGGTGAGGTGAGCATGAGTTTTTGGGGGCTTTTGATGTCGGTTTTTTTTTTTTTTTTTTTTTGGATGTTTGATTGAGTGTATTGGGTTAAATTTTTGAGCAATAAGGAATTCTTGCTTGACTTTTAGGAAAAATAAAAAAACCAAATTCACATTTCATGTCTTTTATAATAAATAAATAATCCGGCTTTGTTGTTTCATTACTCCACCACATATGAAAATATGTTTGACCTCTAATTACCCAGGAAATGAACCGTATGTAAGTTTTAGCAATGCTATTCATTTTCAAATCAAGCATATTGTCACTGACCTAGACCATGAATGCTCCAACATAATAGTCAAACTTTCTACTAATGAACTAATAAAACTGTACTCATTTCACTAGTTCTTGTTTTAATTAGTATCTCTGGGGTTACCCACATGGTTAATCAGTCTTAACTTACCATTTTGAACGTAAGAAAATTTTCAAGTGGGCGGTGTGCACAACCAAGGATTAGTTAAAATTTGCAAAAACTAGGTCAGATGCCATGTTTCCAACAGAATAAAAAACATAACATTCAAATTGTAAAAACTTAATACAGATTTAATAGCAAAAGGGAATAACCCATAAAAAGAAGTGAAAAATAGAGCTAGTAAAACTTATAACTGATCTCCACTATTGTTCTAAATTCGAAATTATCACTTCTCAAGCTCCACATTTTCCTCCATATGAGGCGCCTTTTATAGCGACCGTAGCTTAACTTTGGCCATGTTGTGCGCCTAATTTGGGAGTTTTTTTTTATATGTCAATTTCTTTCTTTTGCCGTGTTTGGTTTATATCTATTGGAGGCTATCTCCGATATACGTTTGATAATTTTATCCTTTGATTACTAAAAAAACTTGTAACTCGATAAAAATTATAAATTCTCCACCGTCAAGTGAGAAATAGCAATTTCAGAGAAAGTTTGACTTCACATTAATATTGAGTTGTAATTTTCAGCTACAATTGTTCTTCATATTAATATTATTTTTATAAAATATATGACATGAATGTGTACCTAAAATATTTACTGTGACACTCGTTTTCATCTTAGGTCCTCTAGATAACATAAAATAACAGCTCTATTTAGGACACTCAGTTTTTTGCGTATCTAAGTTGTTGACATGTAGCAAAACATAGGGATAAACTAATCACAAAGCATGATCATGCATGAAAGTGAAATTTTTTAATAAATGTATGTAAAAGACCCTTTACTTATATTTTGTCCACTTCCCACAGCCTTTAGGTGGTCAAAAAAGCGAGAAATTTTGTTCAGTTACTTTGAAGATTGGTAATATATTTTTTAGGTATATTAAAATTTTGAATTGTTTTTGAGTTGTTCTGAATTTTCATAACTCTTTTTAGGTACCATTTGTAAGATTAATACTTTGAGCATGATACAGATTATAACACCGAATTAAAACAAGTCGTAAGTTAATCAGAATGTACGATTTACATCCATGTTTGTTGATGTATTAAGTATTACCGGTGTTTAAGCATGAGACGCACTTCCTCTCACCCACAAATGATATCCACCAATTAGCAAAAGAGAAAATATAGAAGAACTTTCTAACAATTTCCTTGATTTATGATTGGAAAAAAATGAATTAAGGCAGTGTTTGGAGCATGCAATTGGGGCCTAGAACTCCAATTCCATGAAATTGGATTTTAATTGAAAATAATACTTTCCAATTATTTAGGAAGAAGGTAAGGAGTTACAATTTTATACTAACTCCAATGACCTGAAACATAAAATGACCCCATTTGGTTAACTCAAACACAAGATGACTAAAAATTTAGAGACTTAGACACAATCTAAAATTTGACATGAACCTCAAAATCAACCAAATCGAATAAATTGAACTCGAAATGACTGAAATCGCCTTAGCTCAAAGTCCGAAGCGACCCGAAACTAGAGATGACTCAAATATGAAAAATGAAACTACTCCACTTGAACGTGATGTAAACAAGCCGAGGCAAAGTGAAAATGACTAGACCAAATTGACCAAAACTTAATATGACCTAGACCCAAAATGATTTGACCCATCTCTCACTCAGCCTAAGGGGAATCAAAATTTGAAATGATACAATTCGTTTTATTCCAAAACTAAGATGATTTAGAGTTTGAAATGACCCAAAACACGTAAAACTCGATCAATTCTAACCTAAATCCCAAAAGACCTAACCCGATTAACTGAAAATCCGAGATATCTTGAACGCCAAATGATCTGACGAGATACTGGACCCTATTTGACTTAAAACTCGAATAACTGTTACTCAAAGTGAATTGCTCTAACAATACTAACACGAACGCAATGTGAGCCATTCCTACTAAAATCTGATTATAGTTGATTCAACACTTGAAATACTCCAACTCAATCGATGCAAAACCCTTGATGATTTGAATCATTATGTAATTGTAGTCCCAACCTCCAATTGCTTTGATAAACCAAACAATGGAATTTTAGTTCGATAAAAATTCCAACTCCATCAGAATTGAAATTGGAATTGTAATTGCATGATCCAATTCCAATTCCACCTGTTAAGTAGAGCCTAAATGATTTGTGGGGAGGAGTAGCCTCTTATGTAGATAAACATATGGGCCTACCTATCACAAATCCATTACAAATGGGCTTTCTTAATCCACCTCAAGCCCATATTATAATGTGCCCAACACATAATTAAATATAGATCTGTTTTATATCATAATAAACCGAAATTTCGTCATTATCTTCTTAGTTCAACTCAATCGATTAAGTCCAAAATTTTAACACCATTCACATAACTCTGTTAGAATTTCGTTAATTTGTTCTGAAGCTATGCTTAGAAAAAGGGAAAATGGCTTAAAATTTTAGTATATGCATTTAAAATAATCTTAAAATTTTAAGATATTTAAATTTTTCAAAAAAATTTAAATATTTAAAAATATTTTAAATATTAAATTATGTTGTAATTGTCTTACAAATTTTAAACATTTAAAAAATCTTAAATACTTAAATTTAATATTGAAAATATTTCAAAAATGTATATTAAATATTCAAAATAAATATCTTAAATATTTTATAAAATTATAAATAGTTCAAATTTTTAAAAAATATTTTAAATAGTAAGAAAACATAAACACTTGGAGATACTTTAAATGTTTAAGCAATAATTTAAAAAACAACAAAAAATCAGAAAATCTCTCCTACAAGCCAATGGCCTACCCCATTAAAATCACCGCTATCACTCACCTCTAATTGCTAGGACGTGTCGCTTAGGGACATAGCCAAGTGGTCATAATCGCCAGGTGTCAACATGGTGACCCGGGATCGAATTCCACGAAGCTCAAAATGATGTCCTTTTTATGAGGAATTTAAGAGGTTTATCCTCTCCCCCTCCCCCCTTCCCCCTCCCCCAAGGCTTTACCATGATTTAAAAAAAAAAAAAAAAATTGCTAGGACATTGCCAACAATTTTGTGGTACATCTCACATGCCTGTGTTTGTTTTTTCAAATAGATGAGATACTTTTTAAATATTTATAATATTTTTACATTTGTAAACGTTTTTTAAAGATTTAAATATTATAATATATAAATAGCTTTTTAACTATTTAAAATATTGTTTTAATATTTAAAGTGATATTGTAAATATTTACAATATTTTTTAGATATTCATAATACTTTAAAGAATATTTATAATATCTATTTAAGTATTTTAAATGTTTATTTAAGTATCTAAAATATGTTTTTAAATATTTGTAATATTTTTATTGATACATTTTTTGAAATAATTAATCATTTCTTAAATAATTATAATATTCTTCATATTTAGAAGAATTTTAAATATTTAATTTTTTCAAATATTTAAATTTTATTTAGACATCTAAAATATTTTTTAAACATTTACAATATTAAAAGTATTTTAAATGCAAATGACCTTTTTGCCCTTAGTTAAAATTTGTTTAAGTGTGTTTTTATATGTGGATTGTACTCGAATAAAAGTTACTAAATGACTTTTTTTACAATGTTTTAAGATACATGAAAAATATATCATCAAAACTCATGATCTCTAAACAAAATTTTTTTCATATATTTAATCTGAACTGAAGATAGAAAATTCTTTTTATGAATAAAAGAAAACATTTTGCTCCTATTGAAAAATAGAAAACAATGATGATTTTTCAATTGCAGTATTTCTTTGCATCTTAAATTGACATTTTTATTATTTTCCTTTTTTTACTTTTAGAAAATCATATTCAAGAACGAAAGAGGGATAATATTTTTAAAGATATTTTCTATAATTCTTGGTTAGGGAAATGAAATTAAAAAACAGCGACCAATAAAAATAAGACACAAGATTTGCATGGTTTGACCAAGTCCACCTACGCCAAAAGAGTTAAAGACATTTTCAATATCCTTTGGAAAGTGTACAAGAAAATTCTTTTATTTCTTATTACACTTTGCAGACTCTAGGCGAGATTAGATGTAGCAATACAAATCCCTAATGTGCTAAAAACACCCTTGACATGAGTCTGTCCCCTACGTTGTGATTAGGGATGGTAATGGGGGGAGTAAAACCCGCTGCCCACGGGTACCTATGCCGTTTGAGCGGGTACGGGTATAAGTGGGGTGGCTAGTGGGTACAGGTTGGATGTACCTATCCTGTACCCGCTACTAGTATGGGGCAGATATGGGTATAGTTTTATATCCGCCCTACCCTGCTCCATACAGGCCCTGCCCCACCTCATACCCACCATACCCGCTCCATTTTGTACATAGTTAACTTTTAAATTAAAAAATAAATGCTTAAATTCAATGACCCAAATTATTTATCAATGTTATTAAAAAAATATAATTAGTTTTTTAAAATAGTATTTAATAACTAATATGAGCGGATATAGATAATCGTTTGTACATTAGAGAGGCTACGGAATGGGTAATAGATACCCGTTGAGTACTCATGGGTATGGGCATGGGTTTGTACTCACCGGGGCGGGTATGGGTATCCACTTCATACTCGTGCCAGGTAATGTGGTGGGTATGGATATAGGAGTTGGATGGTGGATACGGGTATGGAGGAGGCATCCTCTGTAGCCGCTCCTCCCCATTGTTATTTCTAGTTGTGATGCATCTCAAGGGTCGTGAATTGACAGTATTATAGCTTGTCTTTGATTCTCAGCGAGTATATACATTCTCTGGTGTGAACGCAACCTGAGAATCCAACGCTCCTAGTCTAGGCTCGCTGTGGCTGTGCTTAAGGAGATTGTGGGACTATTGAGGATCTACCTTCTTCTAGCTCCTTCTTTCCAAGGTGCTCATCTCCACGCTCAACTGCCCCGAATGGGAGTCTAGTTTGTCTGTCTTGCTGCTTGTAGCTTTTTGGCACTTTTGTTGTTTGTTGTTTTTTAGGAACTTTGTCTCTTTACTTTTAATCCTTGGTGTTGGCTTCAATCGTGCCTTTGGGTATATGCTCCTTATAGACGTATAAGAAAGGTTCAATTTTGGACGACTTGTTAATCCACTCAATGGGATATTTCTATCTAAAGAATATGTCACACTTTATAATACTGTTGTGAATTGTAATTCACTGGTTAATAGTTCATTTCCTTGGTTAGTCATGTAAGTGTCCACGCAAGAAAGGTAGTTAAAGTGGTTACTATTAAATAGATATTATAGTTGTTTAGCCGCCTCATGTATGCAAGATATAAAATAACTTGGGTTCTTGTCTGTAATACTCATTCAATAAAATAGAAATATCTTCTCCTTCTCATCCCAATTCTATCTTCTTTGTCATCTCATACCCTAATTTCCTAGGTTATGATCTAAGATCACAACAATTAGTATCAAAGCTTATGAATTTGCAAATGATCAAGCTGGCCAAAGGAAAGAAACATGCTTCAATGGTAGGCAATGCAGATCAAATGGCTCAATTGCAGCAATAGCTGCAAGATCTGACTCTTGCAGGAATGCAAGAACAGATCAATAGGCAATCTGCACCTGCTGCAGTAGGAATTCTTCCATCGGGGAATCCTTATGGAAGGCCACTTGAACTCTTATTCCCAAAACTGAATAAAGAAAGTGGAGAGGAATAGCCCTTGACCAAAAACATAGGATTTCGCCAGCCTACTATAGAGATCGATATATTTGGTGGTGTGCAACCTCAATCTTGGATTAGAAGATGTGAAAAGTATTTCGTTTCTATGATGTTCCTGATTCCCAAAAGGTTGAATTAGCTGCCATTTACTTACAGGGGGATTAAGAAGTGTGGTTTTCTAGTATGATCCTTAGCAATCCTTCCCTTACTTGGCATGAGTTTGTAGATGAGTTGTGTGAGAGGTATGGGGATAAAGATCCGCGGGATGTTGTAGACAATTTCAATAAGGTGGCCCAAACTGCTTCACTGAAAGAGTATATGACTCGCTTTGAGCACTTAAAAGCAAGAATGATGGCTATTAACCCTGGTGCAAGTGAGGCTTATTATGTTTCTTGCTTCATTAGTGGTCTTAAGCACAAGATCAAAAATCTGGTGAAGGTATTGAATCCATAAACTTTGTCTAAGTCCTACTCAAAGGCAAGATTGTTTGAGCCTAAGGTATTAGCTTCACCAGAAGGAGGACAGAAAGGAAGAATGAATGGATAGTCACCTCCTCCACTGCAGCAATCAACAGTTGGAGCCTCCAAATCCCTAGGTGTGGAAGAAAAGAGAGCCCAAAGGTCGTGTTTCAAGTGCAATCAGAAGTATTTCTTTGGGCATAAGTGTAATAATAAGTTGTTAATGTCGATTACTGGTGCTGTAGCTGATAAGGAGCTGGATGAAAGGTCAGAACCTAATGTTTAGGTTGAGAAGTTTCAGAAAGATTCAGAAGATGATGAGATAGAGATTTTAGTGAGATCCTTGATTGAAAATGGAACACACAACACAATAACAATTAAAGGAGGAGCAAGTTATAAGTCATTGTTGATATTGATTGATAGTGGTAGTACCCATAGCTTCTTAGATCCCAAGATTGCTAAATTGGTGGTTCATGAGTTAATCAAGACTAGCCCACTTGCTGTAACCGTGGCTGATGGAAATTTAAAGCTAGCCCAAACGAAATGTAAGCAATTCAGATGGGAAATGCAAGGCCACCAGTTTGTATATGACTCCAGGATGCTGAAATTGGGAGGTTGCGATATGGTTCTTGGTGTTGATTGGATGAAGATAATCAGTCCATTGGTTTTTTATTTTACTTAACTATCAATATCTTTTGAGAGGGATGGCGCCTTAATCAAGTAGCAAGGCATAGCTGAGCAAGGTCGATTGTAATTGATGAGTGGCAAGAAGCTAAAGAGATTGCTCAAGAAAAGTGATTATCAGTGGGTTGGACAATTGTTTTCTCTTAGTGCCGAGCCTAAGGAAGCTAAGGTGAATTCTTACCCATCTATTTGCAAGTTAATACATGATTTTAAGGATCTATTTGAGCAACCAACTACCCTTCCACCAAAAAGAACCTTAGACCATGCTATACCTTTAAAAGCTAATTCCAATCCTATCAATCTTAGGCCATACAAATAACCCCATTCACAAAAGAATGAGATTGAGAAACAAGTGGAGGAGCTTTGGAAAACCAACTTTATCAGGCGTAGTCATAGCCCTTTTGCTTCCCCTGTTATCTTAGTCAAAAAGAAAGATGGATCCTTCTGAATATGCATTGATTATCGACAATTAAATTTTCTTCCAATTAAAGACAAATTCCCTATTCCAATAATTGATGATCTCATAGATGAACTCCATGGATCGGTGTACTTCTCCAAATTTGACTTAAGACATGGATATTATCAAATTCGTGTGATTGAACAAGACATGCATAAAATAGCTTTCAGAACCCATCATGGACACTATGAATTTGTGGTTACATTTCAGGCCTTAATGAATTCTATTTTCAAACCATTCTTAAGGAAGTTTGTCCTTGTGTTCTTTGATGATATACTAGTGTATAGTCCTTCATTGGATTCACATGTTTGCCACCTCTACCAAGTCTTTCAAACCATGCGTAAACATAAGCTTTTTGCTGAACTCTCAAAATGCTCCTTTGCTCAAGCTTAGGTAGAGTACTTAGGACATGTTATTTCTTGCAATGGGGTAGCCGTCGATGTTGCCAAGGTTCAAACTATGAGGAAGTGGCCCATTCCCACATTCCTCAAGCAATTGAGAGCATTCTTGGGTCTCATAGCGTATTATAAAAAGTTCATTTGTGGATATGGCATCATTGCAAGGCCTCTGACTGACCTTTTTAAGAAGGATGCTTTTGTATAGACCAATTTAGCTCAAAAAGCTTTTGAAGACTTAAAGACAACTATGTGTTCAGCCTCGGTTTTGACAATGCTAGATTTTAATGAGCTTTTCATCATAGAAACCTATGCCTGCAACAAAGGTGTGGGCGCTGTGTTTTCTCAAAAGGGGAGGCCAGTGGAATTTCTTAGTCAGTCACTTACTCCCAAGCACTTGGGCCTATCAATCTATGAGAAAGTGTATTTGGCCATTCTTATAGCAATGCAAAAATGGCGCCATTATTTTGAAGGCCATCATTTTATAATCAGAACAAATCATCAAAGCTTAAAATATCTTTTGAAGCAAAAGATAACCACAAAAGTGCAGTGAAAGGGGCTTATAAAGATGTTGGGTTTGGACTATGCAATTGAGTATCGCAAAGAAAAGGAGAATCTTATAACTTATGCTTTATCAAGGAGGCAGGAATAGGTTGGGTCAGCTTCTCGTCATGCCATTTTAGCAGTTTTATCCTCTTGGATTGATGAAGTTTATAAGTCTTATGGTAATGATGGTTTTGATCAAGAATGCATCATGACATTCAACATCAAGGACCATTCCCCTGCTGTTACATCATATGTGTCCTTGATTAATGGAATTCTGTGAGTTAAGGGCAAAGTTTACATTGGCTCTACAACTAACTTAAAGAAACAAATCCTTTTGGCCTTCCATGCTTCTGCTTTGGGTGGACATTCAGGATTTGAAGGGACTCATCAAAGGCTTAAAGGGGCGGGGTAGTCCACGGCGGCCGGCGCTAGGGGTCCGGAGGGGCAGCCACGTGTTCGCCCGGTCTGCCACTTCCTGGTGGTAGGTCCTGCAGCTACACCGGTGGCCGGTAGAGGGTGAAATAAAGGGAGAGAGGGTGTTAGGGTTTTGGGTGTTGGTGGTGTTGCATAGGATGATTGGGCCGCCTACGGTGGCTCCTCCGGCCAACAGTCAACTCCGACGGTCCTCGTCTTCCTTCGCCGCCCTTCGGTGGCCAGTGGTGTGGCCGGAATCCGGCCGGGGCTTGTTCTGGCCGCTAGGGAAGTCGCGCGAATTGCGACTTCTCTCCCTTCTCCTTTCTCGATTTTCGGAGCATTTACGTGTAAGTCTTCCTTGAATCCTTGGCTACTTGATTTTGTCGGCCTCCTTGGTGGTGTTTGCAGCCGGTCTTTGGGCCGGTGGTGGTGCATGGATGGCGGTGATCTTTGTGTGGAAACCCTAATTTTTCTAGGTTTTTTTCCATCTTTTGGCTTGAGTCATTCACCATGGCTGAGGTGCGTGACACTGCGGCGTTCGATGTGGGTTCGGGCTCGATGGTTGGTGCGGGTGACCAGGCTTCACCCACATGGGCTGATCGGGTCCGGTCCTCGGATCAAAATACGCTACAATATATTCGTCTTGTTCTTGTTAACGGCAAGCCTGTGGGAGTTGTTCCGCGCGGGGCTTTTGAGTCTGGTAATGATAAGTGGGAGCGTTGCTTGGTGGGTTGTTTGATTGGCACGGCCTTGCATATTCTCATGCCATTGAGATCGCTACCTTCCTGTGGGGTGAGAAGGGTCTTGAAAGTGTCCTTTCTAATGGTGAGGTTTACTACTTTCGGTTTAGAACTAAGGCTCAGGCTGAGAGTATTCTTATGGATGGTCCTTGGTTCTTCAAGGGCGTGTGCATGTCACTCCAACTTTGGAGGGAGGGCATTGCGATGCAGAATAATTGTCGAACTGCCCCTGTTTGGGTCCGTATTTCTGGGCTTCCCTTGACCTTGTGGAATCCTATTGGGATCAGTGTAGCTTGTAGTATGATTGGTCAGCCTTTGTTCATGGACAAGGTTACTGCTGATTGCACTCGTCTTGGTTATATTCGGGTTTGTATTGAGGTGGAGGCCACGGGGCCTGTACCTAAGGAGACCTCCATTGATGTGAACGAGATGTTCTTCAAGTTGAATATTGCGTGTGAGGCTATGCCAATACGATGCTCAACTTGTTCTGTTTTCGGGCATGACTATTCACCACCCGGGGCTCGTGAGGCCCCTACCATGGCGGCCCCGATTCTCGCGGGCGCAAAAAGAAGAAGAAAAATAAGAAGAAGAAGGGAGCCCGTGTTAGGGTTGATGTGCTGGTGGCTGCGCCAGTGGACAGCAAGGCTGTGATTCACCAGGTCGTAGGAGAGAGAAGAGGGGTAGGGGAAGTGAGAGAGGGGCCGAACCCCCTATTGCAGCGCGTGGGCCAACCCATGCAAGGAGGGGGGGTGCGCGTCCCCCCCCCCCCTGCCAGACCCAATTTTGGGGCGGGCCAGCAGACCCGTGTGGGGGCGCCTGCTCAGGCCCACAACGGGCTTGTAGCAGCGCCTCCCACGGCTCTTACCGGGCCCGAGTTGGGCCTAGTCCCTTTCGTTTCTTCGGCCCATAATGGTGGGCAGCTGCGCGCCACCTCGGCTGCGGTTGCGGTTGAGCTGTCCGGCAGCTTGACCTTGGATGATGGAGGATGGGCCACATTGGCCTCACCCACAAAGTCACCTCTCGAGGTGAGCCATGTCCAGCCCACTAGCGGGCCCCGCTCTAGCTCAGATTCTTCTGGTGTACTGGTGGACCATTCGCCTGAGGACTTGGGGTGTGCTTTGGTTCCTTTCGAGGTTGAGGAGGCTCAGGAGGCTCTTGTCCCTTCTTCTGAGTCGCCGAACCGTTTTGAGTTGCTTGCTGAGGAGCGAGCTGGTGATACGTCCACATCGGATTGTACATTGCAGTTGACTCCTATTGCTCATTGTACCTGCTGTGCAGCTAGGGCCATGACGTGCTTTAGCTTCCAGTTTCCATGATTGGATGCTGGAATGTGAGGGGGTTTAATAACCCCAATACTATTTGTGCTGTGCGTGCCTGGATCTCCTCCAGTTGTTTGAGCTTGGTTGGATTGGTTGAGACTAAGGCCAACCCAGTTGATATTGATTCCGCTATTACCTGTTGTGCTGAGGGGTGGCAGTTTTTGATTAGTGGGGTGCAGGCCCGTGGATGCCGTATCATTGTTCTCTGGGATCTGACCTTCTACCATGTAGTGAGAGTACAGGGTGGGGATCAGTATCTCACCTGCCGGGTTTCTGGTGTCTAAGGCAATGTGGACTTTACTGCTAAGTTTGTTTACGGATTTAATGAGCTGGGACTGTGTCGGGAGCTTTGGAGTTATATTTGAGGAGCCAACGTGGACCTCCAGGAGGAGCCTTGGATACTTCTTGGAGACTTCAACGCTATCCTCAGTTCGAGCGACAGGAGGGGTGGCCGGGACACTTGGCCTGGGCACATGGATGACATTAGGGACTATATCTACGACTCTGAGCTCACAGTCCTGCCTTATACCGGGCTACGCTACACTTGGTCCAATGGCTTAGAGGGGGATGCCCTCATTCTGAAGCGTCTTGACTGGTGTATAGTGAGTAAGGGTTGGCTGCGTTCTTTCTCTTCCTCATCTGTCGAGTTCCTTCCCCGGGAGTTATGTTCTCACCATTGTCCCTTTGTAGTTACAGGACTTGGAAAGCGCCGCACCCCATGGCTCCCTTTCAAGTTCTTTAACTTTTGGACTGACCATGAGGAGTTCCTGCCTACTGTGCGGAGGGTTTGGGGGACTAGCATTGATGGCACGCCCATGTATTAGCTCACTCAGAAGCTCAAGCGGCTGAAGGGGGAGCTGAAGGCTCTCAATGCTAGACATTTTAGTCACATATCAGCTCGGGTTGTGGCGGCAAGAGATGCCTGGACTGAGGGTCAGCGGGCGCTTGATGGTGCTCCTGAGAGTATTCTGCTTCGAGAGGAGGAGCGTTGCCTTTCTTGAGAGTACTCGCGGTTATGTAGGGATGAGGAGGCTTTCTATCGTCAGAAGTCTTGCATCCAGTGGCTTTCCTTGGGGGATCAGGGTACCCGATTCTTTCATAAGTCTGTCACACATCAGCAGACTATGAACCAAATTTCTTCCATTATTCGCACTGATGGTAGGAGGACATATGATGACGTGGAGATCTCGGAGGCAGGTGGCTCCTATTTCCGTGGATTATTGACAGAGCCGAGTGGGCCACTTCGTGAGGATATTTCGAAGCTCTTTCAGACCCGGCTAGCTGAGGATCAGGCTAGGCCACTTACTTTGCCTATTACTGATGTTGAGGTGAGAGATGCTTTGTTCTCCACTGGGGATGATAGGGCACCCGACCCTGATGGTTACACCTCCCTCTTCTTTAAGAGGGCTTGGGATGTTGTGGGGCGTGATGTAACTCGAGCTGTCCGGTCTTTCTTTCAGTCAGGGCGCATGCTTGGCGCACTGAATACTACTCGCATCAGCTTGATACCAAAGGTGAAGAATCCTTCCACCTTCGCTGACTATCGACCGATCTCCTGTTGCAATGTGATCTATAAGTGTATCACTAAGATCATTGCGAACAGGTTGAAAGGGGTCCTTCCTTACCTCATTAATGACTCACAATCTGCTTTTGTACCTGGCCGGAGGATATCTGACTGTATTATGTTGGCCCAGGAGCTTTTGCGCGATTATCATCTTCAGAAGCCGTCGCCTAGGTGTGCTCTGAAGGTCGATCTTCGCAAGGCGTTTGATACAGTGCGCTGGAAGTTCATTCTTACTGCTATGCAGTGTATGGGTATTCCTGAGGTTATGATTCGATGGGTGCGGGAGTGCCTTTCCACAGCCAGATTTTCAGTCGCCATTAATGGCGAACTTCAAGGGTTTTTTGGCATGAGTAGAGGTATCAGGCAGGGAGATCTTCTCTCACCCTACCTTTTTGTTATTGCCATGGAGGGCTTACGGGGTTTCCTATGACACACATCTTCTGATTCGAGGTTTCGTTTTCATCCTCATTGCCAGGGTACTAGTCTTACTCACTTATGCTTTGCAGATGACCTTATGATTTTCAGTGAGGCTGATGAGGGTAGTGTTTCGGTCATTCGGGAGGCGTTAGATCGATTTGCCGCACTTTTGGGGCCGTCCTCGAATGCAGCAAAGAGTACCGTCTTCACTACCGGGGTTGATCCTGAGTTTCGACAGTCCATCCTTGGTATCTTGGGGTTCAGATTGGGGCAGTGCCCGGTCAGATATTTGGGGGTGCTGCTCATCACGACGAGGCTTCAGTTCATCAACTGTAAGCCTTTATTAGATCGCATCCTTGCCCGCATTCAGCTATGGACATCTCATTCTTTATCTTATGCCGGCCGTCTGCAGCTTATCCGATCGGTTCTGTTCTCTATTCAGGTCTTTTAGTCATCTGTCTTCATCCGTCCGAAGCTGATGATCCAAAAGATCGACTCGACTCTTGCTGCCTTCCTATGGAAGGGCACTTCTTTGGGCCCGGGCGGGGCCAAGGTCGCCTGGTCACATCTCTGTTATCCCCGTAGGAAGGGTGGTCTTGGGATTCGGCGTTTGCGCGAGTGGAACCAGGCTTCTCTCATGAAGCATATCTGGGTTCTACTCACTGATCGTGACTCTCTCTGGCCTCGGTGGATCCATGCTAATCAACTCAAGGGGAAGTCTTTCTGGGATATTCAGCCTCGAGGTTCTATTCCATGGTCATGGAGGAGCATCCTGGGTGTTAGGTCGTTGTGTGCCGGGGCCTTCCGGCACATTATTAGTGAAGGACGTGATACAGCGTTGTGGTCTAACTACTGGTTGCCGTGTGGACGTTTAGAGGGGCCGTTCACATTCCACCTCCTTCATTCCACTGGTCATCGCTTGGGCTCTCGTGTTTCTGACATTATTCAGGGTGATCAGTGGCGCTTCCCATAGGATATTGCTGAGCTGCTATCTGTCTGGGATTCTGTCGACTTCAGGCCCAGGCCGGGGGTAGCTGATAGTGTGCGGTGGATGGGTGACCCGTCTGGGGTCTTCTCCACTAGATCGGCTTGGGAGATGATCCGTAGCCGGAGGGGGGAGGACTCCATCCCCCATCTCATTTGGTTCCAGCTGCATATACGGAGACATTCCTTCATCCTTTGGCTTGCCTCCTGTGAGCGGCTTTGGACCTTTGACAGACTGCTGAGACATAGAGTGCAGGATGTTCGGGCTACTTGTGTGTTGTGTGGGTCGGATGACGAGTCGCACAGTCATCTCTTCTTCAGCTGCGGCTTCTCTGCTGCGATGTGGTCCAGGGTGTCTTCTCGCACCTCTTTCGCCTGGCCTTTGCTTCCTTGGCATGAGCTGGTTCAGTGGGCCGCTAGCAGGCTCCGTGGTTGCGAGGTGGATCGAATCCTTGCCCACCTTTGTCTTTCTGCAACGGTTTACATCCTCTGGTACGAGCGTAACCTGAGGATTCAGCGCTCCCAGTCCAGGCCTTCTGCAGTTGTCACTGAGGAGATCACAGGATTGGTTTGTAGCCGTCTTTTTGCAGCTCGCACGACTCACGGTGCTCATCGACACTCACAACTCTTGCAGGAGTGGGGGATTGAGCATTAGCTTTGTTTGCTTTTTTTTCTTTGTTCTTCTTTGTTGATTGGCCGTGTTGGCTTTGTTTCTGATGTTTGACTCTTTCTTCAGATTGATTCTTTGATGTAGGCCTAGGGCCTTGGCTTGGGTATGCCCCTCGTAGACTTGTACATATATTCTTTAATATATATGATATTTTCACACTGATTTACCAAAAAAAAGCTTATGCAAAGTTTTCAGTGGAAAGGTGTGAAGAAGGATGTCATGGCATGCATACAAGCTTGGATGTGTGTCAACGCACCAAGAGTGACCATGTGCTTTATCAAGGATTGCTTCAACCTTTGTCTATACCTGATAGAGCCTGGCAGCACATTAGCATGGACTTTATAGAGGGTTTGCCCAAATCCGAGGGAAAAGAGATCATTTGGGTGGTGAAGGATCGATTTAGTAAGTATGGCCACTTTATTACACTCAATCATCCTATTTCTGCAGAACGCCTGCTAAATTATTCTTAGACAACATTTATAAACTCCATGGCTTGCCTCAGACCATCATTTCAGATCGAGACAGATTGTTTGCAAGCAAATTTTGGCATGAGTTTTTCCAATTGTTGGGATCCTCCCTTGCTTTGATTTCTTCTTATCATCCTCCAACAGATGGTCAAACAAATAGACTAAATCAATGTGTGGAACAATATTTGCGCAGCAAGACATTTCATAATCTAAAGTATTAGAACAGATGGCTGTCCTCAGCTGAATTCTGATACAACATGCATGCTCACTGTTCCTTGAAAGCAACTCCCTTTAAGGCCCTCTATGGCTATGATCCTCCCTTTCCCAATGTATCTCAAAGCACTGCATCTACTATAGTGGATATGGATGAACTCTTACAGCAGAGGAAGCATATGACACAACAGCTTAAAGACAATTTGCAAGTAGCTTAGTCTAGAATGAAGTTCTTTTTTGATAGGAAGCGGCCTGATCGTTCTTTCTAAGTTGGGGATCTTGTTTACTTGAAACTCCAGCCTTCAGGCAATTTTCTGTGGCAATTCGTAAGAGTGTTAAGATGTGTGCTTGATACTTTTGGCCTTACAAGGTATTGGAGAAGTTGGGTCCAATTGCTTTCAAGTTGGGACTGCCTCCTGATGCTTCAGTCCACCATGTGTTTCATGTTTCCTTACTAAAGAAACATGTTGCAGTAGACATAAGTTGTTCAGCTAGTCCTCCTACAGCTTCCTCTAATGCTATCATTCTCCAAGAACCTCTAACCATCCTAGATTCACGCACGGTTCAGCAGCAAGGCAAGCAGGTCCTACAAGGATTGATTCATTGGTCTAACCTTCAAAGAGAAGATGCAACTTGGGAAGATTTAAAGTTCATTACGAGTCAATTTCCTACCTTTCATTCTTGAGTCAAGAATCTTCTCAAGGGGGAGTATTGTTATGAATTGCAATTCATTGGTTAATAGTTCACTTCCTTGGTTAGTCATGTAAGTGTAGTGGCGGGAAAGGTAGTAAATGTGCTTATTACTAGCTAGATATTTTTAGATGTTTAGCTGCCTCATGTATACAAGATATAAATAGCTTGGGTTCTTGTTTGTAGTACTCATTCAATAGAATAGAAATATCTTCTCGTTCTCATCCCAATTCTATCTTCTTTCTCATATCATACCTTGATTTCCTAGGTTATGATCAAAGATCATTAACAAATACCACCCAACGTACAAAGGCTATTAGCCACTCTGATAGATCTCACTTCTGAGTACATCAAAGTCATATATACTACATGTACGAGATCATAGTGTTCTCAGAATTTAAAATCACAAAATAATAGTATAATATGAATTATTTATTTCTGATAATAGTTGAAGAAAAAAAAATCTCAAATGATCAAATTCAGTGTTCTGATCTCATTAACAAACATCAATGTGATATTTTTGGATCTCTAATCCATGTGATGAAGATAAGTCATATTTATACCACATTATAGTCTTGCAAGATCAGTAGCCCAAACTTGTTGTTTACTAGAAACTAATTTTCCATAACATATCACTCATTTTATCTAAGTTTATCCATGTCTCAATCTCATTCTTCATTTAACTCAAATATTGACATGTCATCCTAGATAAAATCCATCCTCTGACACGTTTCAGAAAATAATTACATGCATGTATAACTTGCAAAACACAATCACACAATATACTTTCCTTTATTAATAATTAAAATTAAGTAATTCGGTTTTCATAACACTGTTAATGATAGGTGGGGCCTTCGCAGTGTGCAAGGGTTGGGGGTGTTAAGAATGGTGTACTAGAAATCCAAACTTTACCCTCTAAATGTTATTTTATTAAAAAATAAAAATAAAATTTCAGTCATTTTTCATGTAAAATTTGTGTAAATGAGCATATATGTTGCATGTGATTTTCTTTTTAGTAACGTCCATAAGATGGACAAAGTCTTCAGATTACATTTTATATATTTGCTCTAAGTAGATAATGAGATTAAGCCACAGATAGTCCTGGAGCAAATGGTATGGAATGTTATTTGGATAACTCGTGGTCGGTGATAAGTTTGGACTACTTGTCTGTTAACATCATGACTCGACACTTTAGATGACTTGTCTTCGTCATGTGAATGATGATCCAAAAGTGTTAGGTTGGTGTGTTTAATAAGGTTGACACACTGAGTTGGACCATGTAAGTTGTTTGTTTCTATACTACTATTGGAGATGAGTGATTTATGTTGTATTGTTTGAATGATGACTCTAAATCCTGAGAGTATTGTGGAGTTGTGCAAGGAATGTTAGTTACTTTGATGTACTATAAGTAAGTTCTAGACAAATAACTGATTTGCACGTACATTGGGTAGCGGCATGAAGTGTGACAAGGATCAGATATTCAATACGGAATCTACAATCTCTTATGAGGTACAGATGCCCCCCTTAATTGATTCGTAATGTTTGAATTGTTTGAAATCTTTGAACAAAGTGTTTTATGTGTTTGACATTGGGAATTTATACTATGAATATGTTCAAGTATAAATGAATTATTTGAAAAAGGGCGAGTCGGGTACAAATGGAAAAGTTGTGAGAAAAATAATGATAGTAGTTATAATTATTTTTTGTTATGAACATCTAGTGGAGGGGTTGTTGTCATCAATACAATTTATTTAAAAATTATCGAATAAATGATTTAAATCTAGAGTACAGTGATATTTATTAGTGGAATTAAGTCTCATTAAATAGTAATTAAATTTTATCATAAGATGGTAATTAATTTAACTCATTTGAAACTAAAATTAAAATGTCCTTGAGGTCCCTACGCAAGCCTCTGTTTTTATTGCCATCGAAAAAATATTAAAGAATTCATAAGATGAGTAAATTTCAGTTTGTCAAATATTATTCATAAGATGAATAAAAATTAAAAATTATAAAATAAAATAATTTTTTAAAAATTAAAATTCATAAGATGATTTTTACATGTGGGAAATGTAACAAAAAAAGGAAAACAGAGCACAGGTGTGGCGATTTGCGTACATGTGGATGGACCAATGGTCGGTCCTAAGGGGGTGATCTGTGTGCACGCGTGCGGGTCAATCGCAGGCTGCCACGTGGCACGCAGAATGAAATTCAGAAAGCATGTTTTTTGAACGGCTGCTGAAACGCGACGTTTTGATTGTTTTGTTTTATAAAACGATGCGTTTTGTTTGTTTTGCATGTGTACCACATCGAAATTGTAGCGGTTTGTTTGCTCCAGTATCCTACTATAAATAGAGATACCAATTTCAAGGTTTGGTATTGAATTAAAAATTAAAGGTTTCTGAAAGTGTAGACTTTCGGAGATCTAATTGGAGAGAAAATTTTTCTTTGATATTTTTTTTCCTTGGTTTAATATTTTTCAGAGTCCATTCTCGGGGCGTTTTGAGGTCATTGCATAGAAGATTGCTGGGTCTCGGTGTTTTCTTGGCTTTCTTATTTATTATTCTTTTGGTATTCTTATTTTGAAGCAATTCGATGCATTTTTCTTTTCCTTTCTTTTAGTTTTTGCTTTTCTATTTATTTACAGTATTCTTGTTATGCTGGTTTTTACTTCATGTTATTATTATAATTGTATTAGAGTACATGCATGTAGATTTAAATTAGGAATTTAAATATATAGATTTAAAATAGGAGGAATTTTAAATCAAATTTATGCTTAAAAATAGGAATTTTAAACCCTTCAGCTTGGCTAGTTCAATAAACTTAGAGAAAATTTTTGAAATTCATCACAATAAGGAGATACGTTGATGACAGATTATGATGGGCATGTGGGAGGTGGGGAAGGCTCTCGAGTGTGTGAGAGGTGGGGAAAGGCCTTCAACGATGTGTGGGAGGTTCTTGAAAACTGTTGAGACTCTACATGTGAGCCAAGTAATTAGAATCCCACAATTTAGTTGTGTGAGAGAAGAGATCACCATATAAGCTTAGTGGGTTACTCTACCTATAGCCACTTAATTTTAGGATGGAATCCCACTTGGACTTATATGCGAATGTCGTATGTTCCAACTCCATGGGTCTGGCCTAAAAGGGCCTGGTAATATTTAACATGGTAGCAGTGCGGGTTGATAATCTCAATATCTTGCTTGTCGCATCGTATCCTCGTAAAAAGGGGTGCATTTGAATTTGTTGCACCGAGAGCCTCTCCAGTGAATGTTGGATCCAAGTGGATCGGAGAAGGCGAGTGTTGCGTTTGTCGAAGACTAACATGTGAAGGGGAGTGTTGAGATTCCACATATGAGCCTAATAATTAGAATCCCACATTGGAGTTGTGAGAGAGAAGAGATCACCATATAAGCCTAGTGGGTTACTCCACCTATAGCAAATTGGTTTTAGGATGGAACCCTACTTGGACTTATATGTGGATGTCAAATGTTCCAACTGCGTAGGTCAGGCCTAAAAGGGCCCGGTAATATTTAACAAAAACAAATAGGGTGAGGTTGGTGACGACATTGTGGTGTTAAAAGGCAAAAAGAATTTATCAGAGTTTAGGTACTCCCTAAATATTTCAAATCCTCTAAATATATAAAAACATGTGTCATTAAAATTCGAAGTATTTGAACTAAATTTTATCTAGTTTATATACTAATTCATTTGTAAATTTATATGAACAAATATGATTAATAATTATTCACAATTTTATAGTTTGATAACTTTGCTTTTTATATTTTGCAATAATAAAGAGGTAATATTGTCTTAATAAATAAAGGATGAGTTTGAAATTCAATACCACAATTTTGAATAGTAAGTAGCCTAATTTGCCGACCAACCCAATACCACATACAACCACCACCACCACCACCACTATGCACCCAGTAGGGAGGCTCCTAGGGAGGATAGGATATACATAATTTGATTCTTATAAAGTAATACTTTGTAGATAGGTTATTTTTGAAGGACTCACAACTTAAAAAAAAAAAAAAAAAAAAAAAAAAACACAACAACATTTACAAAATTCAAGTCAAATAAAAATAACAGTAATGAACATCCCAACCTAGAAGTAATGTGAACTAATATCGTTGAGCTTCTCTCTCTTAACAGTTATGTCGACCACATGTATTTTCAACCGCTGTTAGAGGATAAAACCAATCTTTGACCTTCATCTATCAGTTTAAGCTTTTGAGACAAATTGTTCCTTGACATGGTATTAGAGATTTGATGACCAAGAGGTCACAAGATCAAATCCCAACAGGCCCCACTTTTAATATTAATACAGTTTAAGCACAAGGTATGAGGTGGGCCTGTACATTATCCACACTTCAAGCCAAAACATATATTTGTATGACAGAGCATGTTAGAGGATAAAACCAATCTTGGACCTTCATCCATTGGCTTAAGCTTTTGGGACAGATGGTTTCTTAACTTGAAATCAGAGCCTTGGTGAACTATCTATCCGAAAAGTTTAAGCTGATGGGTGAAGGCCCATAAATAGTTTTATACTCAATTTTATCGAAGGTTATCTTTTCAATAAGATTTAAGTAAATCAAGTCACGTATAATTGTCTCCATCGACCTTTGTTTAGAGTCTGTGTCTACCAACCCAATAGCGCACATAATGGTGCATAAATGGAGTCAACATAAGAAATTGGGTTAAGGAAGCAAGACCTGAAAATAGAAAGCATCTTTTGTCAGAAATGGGTAGGTAAACGACCTCTCACCCTGGAATTGGACCTCTCGCAGACGCCTATGGACCGCTTCATAGCTGGAAACTTAAATGTTTTATTATCTAGGATAATTATAGAAGACTCTCCAACTTTTACTTTAAAAATAAAAAATTTCTCTTATAAATAAACTATTCATTAAACCCTTTCACTTTTCAAAAATTATCACTCCTCCAAATAACATTTTTTTGACCATTTTATCCCTCAAAATAAAATAATTAAATATTTTATTTTATTTTTAGGAAGAATTTTATATTTTGAGGAAAATTCGAATTTTTTTTCATATTTATAAAAAAAAGAGTTTTTTATATTTATAAAAATTATTATTTTAATTAATTATGTAGTAGTGATATTATAATAACAATAAAAATATTTTATTTTATTTTATAATATCTTTTATGAAAAATTTAAAAATATTTTTTATCTTCTAAATTTGTAATATCATTACTATAATTAATTAAAACAATTATATTTTTTTTATAAATATATAAAATTTTCTTAATTCTATTGCAAAAAACATAAAATTTTTCTAATTTTTGCCTAATAATATAAAATCTCATTCTAAAAATATAATTAAGCATTTAACCTCCTCACTTTTGAAAGACAAAATGGTCAACAAAATTTTCATGGGGGTTAAGTGATAAATTTTTAAAAGTGAGAGAATTTTGTAACTGCTTTTATTTGTGAAGGAGGTTTTCTGTTTTTGAAACAAAAGATAGGAGAGTTTTTTATAATTTACCATATTATGTAATCTATGTATTTATTTGAATCGGTAATACATGTAATAAAGAAAATTGTTATTGCGAAGCGAAAATTGTTATTACCGGAGTAATGATGTAACTTATAAATAATGAGGGCTATAAAATTGCTTAAAAATTACGATCTTACTTTGACAATAACAATTTTGGCCAGCCAATAACATTACTCAGAGCAAATCAAAGAGTAAATTTAAAAAAAAAAAAAAAAAAATTTCTTATATCTTTTATTTTAATAATAGAAAACCTTTCTTATAAATAAAATCATTCATCTAACCCCACATTTCCAAAAAAAAAAAAAAAAAAAAAATCTATCACTTTACCTGAAATCAACATTTTATGATTATTATACGCCTTAAGTGTTTTATTTTAGTTTTAAAGAAAAAATTTTATATTTTAAGGCAAAAATTAAGGGTTTTATATTTTAGCAAAACTTAGGGGTTTAATTTAACAAAAATATTTTATTTTTATTTTTATTTTTATGTATATTTATAAAGAATGCTAATACACACTTTTTTAATTAAATTGTATTTTTTTTTATCAGTAATTTATATCATTTTTTTTTTTTTTTTGCATAGAACTACAATTGAAAAAAAGAAATAAGGAACACAAACTCAATATTATAGGAAGAACATGTAACTATTAGGTCACATATCTAATCTCCCCTAATTTTTTTAACATTTATTTAAAGTTGATTACCTTATTTCTTGTCCTCAAACCATAGTTATAAACAAAAAATATAATTTAATTTGTTGCCATAAAAATATAATTAAACTAAAGAAAATGTATGTCACAAATTTTTAAAAATATATAACCAAAATAACTTTTTATATCTTTTTACTAAATAAACTTAACAATACTCTCCTTTGACCCTCCTTTCCTTAATTGGCTATAATAGCACTTTTCTTAATTTCTCCTTCCCTTTCTATATTTCCCTCTCCTTGATTTTATTGTATTACCATGACCATATCTATATTTATGTAAAAATAATTATTTTAATTAATTCATATAACGTGACTAGTATACTATAAAAATAAAATTAATACAAACTTAAAATACAAGGATTAAATTAAATTAATATTATGAACTTTTTTATATAAAGAAAAAGAAAAAAGTGGAGGTGTAGAGAAAGGACACGTAGATAAGGGGCACCATGGGGCTCGAGGTGGAGAAACTTCCAATCGGACACCTCCTCCCTGGTACCCTGATTCTCATCTCTTCTCTCTCTCTCTCTCTCTCTCTCTCTTAAAAGAAAAAAGGGGAAATATTCGAATTTAATTTCCTTTTCGAATTCATGGGCCTGGGCCTGGGCCTGGGCCTGGGCTGGGCACGTGGCCAATGTACTGTTTCTTTAGGCTCTCTTTTTTCCTTTGCTTCCACGTGCCTCTTCAACTACTTTCTTGGGCAAGGATCTAGTGCCAGCACCGGTGTTGTGAGTTAGACATAGACAGAGAGATTTTTTATTTTTTTTTAATTTTTTTATTTTAAGAATTATAAAATTTAATTATTTATATAAAATATTTTTAATATATAAATTTATATTTTAACTATTTATTTATTAGATATCTGTTAAATTTTTATTATTATTTAATATTTTCAAATAAAAGTTAGCGTTAAATTTTTGTTAAAAACATCAAATACAACAACAACAACAGTCCCAGTGCCACAGTGGCTCCCGCAGGGTCTTGGGAGGAGGGTGGATGTAAGCAGCCTTCCCCCTTCCGGGTGAAAGAGAGGTTGTTTCCGATGACCCCCATCCTGAAGATCGAGTCGTCAAGAGAACATGGTATCTTGAAAACCATGGAAGCAACAAAGTATCAGCACAGGACACAGCGTAAAACTAGCACTATAAAATATATTCCACAGAAGACAACTAAGGCACATAGTAGAGGAAATAATACATGTCCAATATAGAGGAATAAACGAAAAGCAACAAAACAGAAAATAAGTGTATTACCTGGGGTTATGACTGCCTAGAAATCCTAAACTACCAGCCATTCGCCGCACTACTCTAAGCCGCTACATCCGCTACCCCTATGCTAGCCCTCCATTGCGCTCTATCTAAGGCCATCTCCTCCCTTAGGTTTAGGTGGGTTTGGTCGTGTCGGAACGTCTCTAGCCAACCCCTCTTTGGCCTGCCCCTCCCTCTTCTGCCTAGCGTAGTATGTAGCTGTTCACATCTCCTGACTAGAGCTATGGTCGGTCTCTTGCTAACATGTCCAAACCATCTCAAGCGGTGCTCTCTCAACTTATTCTCGATCAAGGCTACACCCAATTTACCTCTTATTGTGTCGTTCCTGATCTTATCCTTTCTTGTGTGGCCACACATTCAGCGTAGCATCCTCATCTCTGCCACCCTCATCCTCTGTGTTTGATGTTGTTTCATTGGGCGACACTCTACCTCATATAACATAACCGGTCTCACTACCGTCCTGTAGTATCTTTCCTTTAGCTTTAGCGGGAACTTTCTATCGCAAGCACCCCGGAGGCCATCCTCCATTTCTACCAGCCTACGTTAATCCTATTGTTGACATCCTCGTGAACCTCACCGTTCTGTTGTATCATGGAACCCAAGTATCTGAAACTCTCCTTACTCGTTGTGGTCTCCGATTCTATATTGACATCCTCTGTACTAGTCGCTGCAAAATGGCCGAATTTGAATTCCATGCACTCGGTCTTATATCTGCTAATTGTAATCCCTTCGATTCCAAAGCGCTTCTCCACAATTCCACCTTCTCATTTATGCCCGCGCGAGAATCCCTCACCAAAACTATGTCATCTGCAAAAAGCATACACCAAGGCACCTCTATTTGGATGTGTCAAGTGAGCTCATCTATAACTAGAATGAACAGAAAGGGACTCAAGGCAGAACCTCGATGTACCGCAACTGTAATAGAAAAGGTGTCAGTCTCTCCTTCTGCTGTGCGCATATTAGTTTGTGTCTCCTCATACATGTCTGTAATGGCCTGGATTTATGGCATGGGGATGCCTCTCCTACCCAAAATCCTCCATAGGACCTCTTTTGGCACTCTATCATATGCCTTCTCCAAATCAATGTAAACCATGTGGAGATCCTTTTGTCTTTCCCTATACTGCTCTATCGTCCGCCTTAAAAGGTAGATGGCTTCTATTGTTGATCTCCCAGGTATAAACCCAAACTAGTTCTCGGGCACCTTCGTCTGTTGCCGTAGCCTTCTTTTCTATGACCCGCTCTCATAGTTTGAGAGTGTGGCATATTACTTTGATCCCCTAATAATTGGAGCAACTTTGGATGTCGCCTTTGTTCTTGTAGATTGGGATCATTGTGCTCTTCCGCCATTCGTCAGGCATCTTCTTCCCCATAAGGATTTGGTTAAATAATTTTTTCAGCCAGTTGATGCCCCTCTGTCCAAGGCATTTCAATACCTCAATGGGTATTCCATGTAGACTAACTGCTCTTCCCCTCCCCATATATTTCAAGGCTTCCTTGATCTCCTCTGGTGTAATTCTCCTACAATAGCAGGAGCTCCGATACTCTTCCGGTGTCTCGAGATCACCTAAAACTATCTCTGTGGCTCCTTGGTTGTTAAGCAGATCGTGGAAGTAAGCTTTCCAACTAACTTTAATGTTAAAAACATCAAATGATACAAAAATTTAACAAATATCTAATTAATAAATAGTTAAAATATAAATTTATATATTAAAATTATTTTATATAAATAACTTAAATTTTATTATTTTTCAAATAATAAAATTAAAAAAAATTAAAAAAAAACCTATCTCTTTGTGTCTCTCCACACAGCCCGCAACACTGGATCCATATTCTACTTTCTTTCCCTTTATTTTTTTATGTAGTAAATTACATATTAATACCTTAAGTTTTAGCGTATTAATTTTTAATCTCTAAATTTTATAAAATAATTTTTTATACAAAGAGTTATGCGTATTGAATAAAATAATCCAAATAAAGATATGAAACAATGAAAGTAGAGTCTATTTTGTAGCTATATACGTTATTTTTTAAATTATTTTTACTTTTATTTTTAAAAAGGAAGAGATGTTTTGTTATATTGAACTTTTGTATGCATTTTCAAATTAAATATTTAAGAACTTAGACTCCAACCAAGATTGCTAGCAAACAAGTTTAGAGATACAACCGTTAGTGATGCTTCAATTTTGTTTAAAGAACCTTGACCCACATGAAAATTTTGAATGTGGTAGAATTACTTTATATATTCATGGTCCTAAGTATTATGAACCTGTGGTGGGTCTAGAGAGCCAAAATGTGCTCGCACCCGGCCTAGTCATGCTGGACAGGACCGGCGCATTGCATCACATCATGTATGGGATTGTTCCCTATTCGGATTTCTATATTGTAAGACCATTGTTTTATAGTCATTGTGACATATATGGAATGTGGGAAACTCATTCCTTGGCTAATACACTAGGTTTGAGCTTGAGGTTGATCTTGACCTTCAAGCATTTAAACAGTTAACTACCTACTCCTTCCATATCAGCTGCTTAACTCAATCAGATTCTTTACTTCTCCATATTTGTCCACTACTTCTATATTAGGCCGGATTTGCCGCCCTCCTTGACTAATATTTGCTCCAATGGGTGGAGTACTTTAATGAAGTGCCTTTAAGGAATTGAAAGACACAATTCATTCAGACTATAGTTGTTCCCTATTCCTCTTTACTGCTTATATCTTGAGTTGTTCTTTTCCTTCCATTACTAACAAAATTGAGGCATAATCTAGTCCATTAATCAACAGTATACTTTAGTGGTGGGTGCTATGTTAACCCAGGGAGTGGGAATGCCAGTTGGTCATGTTATACTAATACAGGGGCAAAAATAACTTAGTGCAATGGTGAACTACACGAGGCTATAATTCTTTGTTCTGATCCATCCTCTTTAATTCTGGCCTGATCAAGCTCAAGATTGGTCATAACCATAAATCTGGCATTTTCATGTATTAGGTTTACTCTTTCAGGTTCGATTGCTCGTCTCGAGTTCAGTTTGTTTTTATGGTTTAATTTTGATTATGCATTAGTCAAATTTCATAACAATGTAAGTCGTGTTGTACAATGAGTAATTAGGACACGGCCAATATGGGATTCATCATTCCTGATATGTAAACAGGTGAACCTTTGGATGTAAAAAACTATAAATATGGTGTGGCAAATGGAGTTTTTCCTCAGCCAAATTACAGTACATATACCCTTTAGATGGGTAAAGCATCGGCTACATTCAAATCGAGATTCCAATAAAGATAATCAAACATGTTGAAAAATACTTCTTTGTTGCATGATTGTGCCAATATATCAAATATACAGTAAAATGAAAGTTACTAAGGAAATATGGGAAGCATTACATAATGTAGTATGGATAGTTGTGCAATCAAGAAGTATGTCTACAGTAGGTGGTTGTCTTTTTCTATGACTAATGGTAAGGCAGTTTTATACTAGATCGAAGATTATGAAAACCTTTGCATTGATATCCTTAGTGAGGGAATGTATATGTGCGGAACTCTTTAAGCAAATTGTCTCATTGAAAAATTGCCCCCTTCCTACGATAATTATTAGTCTTAGTTAAAAAAATAAAAATAAGGATATGACATTGCAGGAACTCATATGTCATATTACTTTGGAGGACCAAAACTAAAAACAAGAGGAAAAAAAAAAAAAAAAAAAAGGAAGTCCTGTGAACATTTGGACAACTGAAACTGAAAACAGCGAAAGAGAAGTCCTTTTAACATTCTACTTTATTTGCTAACCTTGTTGAGTCGAGAAATATAAGAAAAGGTGGCATGTTCAAGAAACCATGGGACAAAGGGGTTATCCAAACACCAAACAAGTAGCTCGACCAATAAGCAAAAACCGTTTCGTGGGAAGAGGCCAATGAGAAATAATGATAACGGCTAGAAACGAGTCAAACGAACATGTTGGATATGTGGCGAGATTGGTTATACCTCAAGGGATCGCAAGAAGAGATTAGGACTGAGAAAGCCCAAAAAAACACAAACCATAGGCCAACCTCACCAAGGGAGGAGACGTTTTTGTTTCTATGGTCTTTAAGGTGAACATGATTGGTAACATGGTTTAGTGGATTGTAGATATATGGGCCATGAAGACCATTTACACCCATAAGAACTTGTTTCAAGAGTATGAGAAAGCCGATGTGAGGGAAAGTGTTATATGGGCAACTCATTTTTAGTTCTAGTACTTAGAAAGGTCTTTCCATAATTTCACTTTGAAGAATTTTTATCTTTGCAAAATATATTGCATGTTCCTAATTTCTATAGAAATTTAGTTCTCTGTACTCTATTAAACAAGGTTGGATTTAAATTGGCCTTCGAGTTCAATAAAATATTATCATGTAGAGCTCAAACTTTGGGAAACGTTTTTTATGATGAGGGTTTGTTTTTTACTAGAAGTTTAAGTTTACATGAATAAACTAGATTTCCATCTACTTATATTGTTCAATCATAAGATTTGGGGTATGCTAGGCTAACTAAGCAAGGTTTTTAGTTGTTTTGTTTTCTTTGAACTCAATTCTAACCTCTCTAAATCTTTTCAGGAGAGGTTCAACTGTAGAAATGTACCTTCTCGAGGTATCCGTCAAACACTAGAATTGTCTAATCACTTGGTGCATTACTAACTATAAATCACCCTTGATCTCAAAGTGAGTGGCCCCCATCTCGAGCGGCCTCTTAATCCCATAACTAGAGCCTCAGATTTTTGCTTTGTTATTTGAACAGCCCTCTATCAAGGTTACCTTCAATGTAGTCAATATTCTTGAAGGGAATTCAATCACAATCCTGACTCGAAGTGCTGGAATTAATTCTTAAACTATCAAACAAGGGACTCTCCCAACCACTAAAGTAGATTTCTATTCAAAATAACTCATTCCTCTGAGTTGGGATAATCTGCGAAAAAGTTAGCCTAAGCTTGGCCTTTTATTAACTTTTGTGGTACATAAACTAAGTCACGCTAGAGAAAAGCTAAGCTTCACTTAATCGTCTTTCAAAACATTCATTTGAGCAATTACATAAATTATGAAACTTAAGAAATAGTGTGCTGGCTTAACATATGTAAAAAAAGAAAGAGATGTACATAATTTTTCAATTGAAGTGTATTTTTTTCATACATTAACAGAATCACTTAACCATTTACCAATTATCTTCAGGGTCGAGACCCATAACTAGCTACTTAGAATGCATTAGCTGAATGGCTCCTTTCTCCTTCTGCCTAATCAGGAAATTATTACCAGTCACATGACACCTACATAGTCCATGTTCGAGCTCCTTACTAATTAAGAAGGATCCTCAGAACCCATGTTTTGATCAGTCTCTCAAACAATCGAATTGGAAACTTTCATACACAAATTAACTGGATGCTCCATCATTGACTTGTGAGAAATTTTCTTGTAGTCGTTTTTAGGATTTCCTTTTTAGGTCTAAAGGCATGAGTGACATTGCATGGACTAAATTTTGGAGGGTATTTATCTACCTCCACTTAGTCCCCTTCAGGAAGGATCAACTTCCTTGTCTCGATGTCATCTTGAACTACATGTTTGAATATGACATAGTTCTTTGGTTGATTGACTATATAAATCATTTCATTTACGATACATATGGCCTTTTTTGTCTTATTCTTATTCTTTCATTTAAATTTTACTTAGTGATTTTTCCCAAGCCAATCAAATATTATGTTTGCTTGAGAAAAATCGAAAAGATTACTTGTTGCTGTTTGCTATATATATATATATATATATATATATATATATATTAATAAGTGTGATGTGGTTGTTATAAATACAAATGTAAACAAACGTGAAAAAGGAATTCATCGCGACTAGGGACTGAGCCTGAATTCAAACTTCACGTCTTTTACCTCGATCGCTCACCGTTTTCAGAGAAAAAGGAGGTGATATTTTGGTGTATCTAACTTCGGTTCGTATGCGAATTCTACTTATGCTCTAATTAAGGAGACTTTTTAAAATATTTGTTGTGGATTTTTTGATATATATTTTGACAGAAAATTAAAGAGATATGGACCTCACTTAAGTGGCAGGTACAATGACGGAGCAAGGCTCACAGGCACCTTTTCTAATAGACTTAAAAGTCTGGAACTGGGGTAGAGACCAACCCAAGAGCTTAGTAGTCCATGTATAAGCCCGAGTTAGTCATATTTTTAGGCCTGGCATACTTGACTTATAATAATTCGAATGAGTTAAAAGTCCAACAAGATTTAGATAGAGCAAACTGTACTTTAGCCATTGGATGGGGCCAATGCAACTAAAGTTAAGCCTTAGCCGTCAAAGCCCTTAAGCAATGGCACATACCGAAGTTCACCTGACTTATAAAGCAATGACAATAGTGTTAAGACCAACACAGTCAAGGTCAAGCCTTGGCCGTCAAAGCCATAAACTAAAGCCTCAATTCTTAACTTGTCCATTTTGGGAACATATTAAAATGAAGAGTTCATGCCTAAAGCCTAAAGCACTATATTACTGAAGAAGCAAGTATAGCAAGATCAATGCTACGCTAAGCTAAGTTACGCTACTCCTAGTTAAAATGCATAAGTGTGCTGTAAAGAAAACTTGAAGAAGTTTTATATGAGTGGTGCTGGATACGTTACAACTACAATAGTGTCTTTTATTTATATAAAAACTAAATAATGGTCGGCCCCCATTTTGGTGGCATTTTCTTCCCACGTGGGCCATCAAGCTCTTTTGACGCATGAATGATAAGTGAACGTGCCCCTGATTTGGTGTGCTCAAGCATATTCCTTGAAGCCCTCATCCGCTTTTTTAGCTGGAGTCTCATCTAGATGTTCCATGTTCTCTTGAATAAGCTTATTGCCCATGTATCTAAAATTGTGCTCCAAGTAACTATTTTAAGCTTGGAAACCACCTGTCTTGCAGCCTTTTTGGAAGTCTTTTAAGCTCGAGCTTCTTTTACCCTTTAACCATCTCTAGCCTCAAGTGGCTGATACCCTTCCCATGGTGTTAAACTTCTCAAGCAATTGGGCTCGAGACACTGATATCTCAGCACCTAGAAGCTTGACATTCTTCGAGGAGGACCTCACATGACAGGCGCTTGGCGCTCTACTCAAAACGGCGTCTTCCCAACGTTCTCGAATTTAGGGTTTAAACAAATTCCCCCTTTTAGCCATTGGTAAATTTAAATTTATAAACGGTAAAAAATTCACTTGATTTGACCCTCAACAGCTACAGGTAGCTCGAGAGAACATTGTTTGATGTGTGATCTTCATTTCCACTTGTCTATAAATAAAAGAGTTAGGGCTTTGAATCTTCACTTTTTCTACTCTATGCTCTATGTTTGCCGTGATCAAGCGCTCAAAAACACTTGTACTCTATTCATGAATCTTTGTTCTTCATTGCTAATCCATTCCTTGCTTCTTTGTGTTTCTTCAAACCAAGCAACGATGGCTCAAATCTCTTACGTTGTCTTTGCCCCATCCGTTAGGCTGATAGTCCTATCGAGCAATTGGCACGTCTAGTCTAATCAGATATTTCAATGGTCTCTGATAGGCTTTAGAGCCCTATTGATCGTAATGACATCAAGGAGGATCTCTCTTGGATGTCATAGAATGATCCTTCTTCAATCTTTGAACCTTGTGCCTTATGGCCCATTTTTTAACCTTCTCATAATGTCCCCAGTCTTAAGGGCATGTTTCCGGATACTGCCGAATCTCCTTTGCTTTGCACAACTTCCTCGGGTCAATCTTGGGGTGGAAGGTGCATTTACAAAGTAGTGGCCCCCTTTGAAGGATGGATGTTCCTGACCAAGTGGTATGCCAAATGGGTGTACCATTTGATCGTTACCTAAGGCTAGAAATGGAAGAATCTTCGCACTTATGAGGCTATTAAACTCTCCAAGATTGCTCTCAGGTATGATTACCCCATCATGATAGCACTCACCTGCTATTGGAACATCATTTACAGTATTGTTGTCCTCCCTGAGAGCTTTCTTAGCATTACCTTGGAGGACATAGCAGCCTTAACTGGTCTTTCTTCAAGAGGAGAGAAACTACCTCTTGAATCTTTTGTTTCTAAAGAGGCTGAAGCCTTTGCCTTTCTTTCTCTGTGATTGACTTGTCATACAGTTATGATTCTTTCATTAAGGTTTTTGTCATAGAAAAACATAACTTTAGATGAGAGTTTAAGGAAGAAGAGGTTTTCTTCTACTTGTTTTGGTCAAACGAGTTCTTTTTTGCTAACTCCTACAACTCAGAGCTTAGGTCTCTAAGGACCATGGTGATTAACCTAGGCTTTAGCATTAGTCTATTCGCTCTAGGACCATTGTTTTTGGCCGAAGTGTATGGATGCCTTAGGGACATCATAGTCAAAATTTATGCTGTCCAGATAGGAGGACCCTTATGGCTGGACTAACTTTAGGCCCAAGCTTGAGCTCTGCCATAGAGGCCCCTTTGTCTCCACAGATGAGGCGGTCATCTATTATGGAGAGAAATTTACTCGATGTGAGGTCCTTTTACTCCCAGGATGGTCTTTTGACCAATGCTTTGAAAAGCCCATATCTTCTCGAGGTAGGAGAGGGATTTAATGGACTTCCTTTAGAGAGAGGAAACTTGGTTCTCTTTGGTTCAAGTAACTGGACCTCCATTATGATGTATTTGTAGACATTAACTCTCAGACCTGGAAGACCATCCTGTGCCCTCAGGATCTCTTCTTCTATCACCAGACTCATCCTGGTGTAGAAATGTGTAGGCCTGCGTTATTTTCCAGCCAAGTTTGAGGACCATGAACCTTTGAGGGCTGATAGGATCTCTATTTAGCTCTCCTAATACAAAGAGTTTTCTTAGTCCAACCAAGAGGTTAAATCACTTTATGGGTACCCTGTTGTTTGTAGGTATTCCCATGTGCCACACCTTGTTTTCCAGCTTAGTTCCAAGCCTATTGGTCCTCGTTGGAGGCAAGAGGTGCCAAGCAGTATTTCATGCGTTTACTTGAGCTTGCAGGTCATTCCTTGAGAGGAGCTCAGCCAGCTAGCATAAGGCAAACCCCAAAGAAGGCATCGCTCGGTAAACAGTCATCTCTGAAGCAGACTCCAATTTTGTCCCTTAGATGGCTGAATAAAGACTGATCCTTATTCTTTTCTTACAACTACAGCTGCTCATGTAACTCCTAAGAGTACTAGGAGTTTTACTAAAATGGTGGTAGAGGAGTCCCCACAAGGAACTTCTCCACCAGCCCTTGAAGTTGGTGGCTCAAAGACAAGAAAGAAGAGAGATGCTCCCTCTGCTCTTTTACCCAGAGCCATTCACACAGCAAAGGAAGAAAAAGAAGAAGATGAAGAAGAAGTACCCATCTCACAACCAATGAGAAAGAGAAGAGCTAGGCTTCCTCAACTAGAGGTTTTTGCCTTATTTTGTTTATAATTAAGTGTTATGTGGTCGCCGTGAAAATGAAAACCAAATGAGCAAAAGGGACTCACAATGACTAGGGAATGAGCATAAATTCGAATTGCACGTCTTTGACCTCAACCACTCACCATTTTTGGAGAAATGGTTGTGATATTTGGTGTATCTAACTTTAGTTATACCATGAGTTCAGCTTATGCTTCAATTAAGAAGACCTGGTTAAATATTTTTATCAATTTTGTTGTAAATATATTGAGAGAAAAATAAAAGAATATGGACCTAACTCAGTTGGTAGTTATAGTGATAGAGTAAGGCCCATAGATACCTTTCCTCATCTGCATACACCTTTCCTTATACACTCAAAAATCAAGAACTGGGGTGGAGACAAACCCAGGAGCTTAGCAGTCCACTTATATGCCCGAGTTAATCACGTTTTCAAGCCTGGCACTCTTGACTTACAATAACACGAATGAGTTTAGGTCTGACAAGATTAAGGTGGAACAAACTGTATTCAGGTCACTAGACTTGTGCCAATGCAATCAAGGTCAAGCCTTGACCATCAAAGTTCTAATCAATGGCGCGAACCTAAGTTCACCTAACTTATCAAGTAGTGATAATAGTGTTAAGACCCACAGAATCAAGGTCAAGCCTTGGCCTTAAAAGACTTAAACTAAAGCCTCAATTCTTAGCTCATTAAAATTTGGGAACAGATTAAAACAGGAAGTTCATACATGAAGCCCGAAAGACTGTATTACTGAAGAAGCAAGTATATCAAGTTTTATGCTAAGCTAAGCTAGGTTATGCTACTCCTAAGAAAAGAGAAATGTTGTAAAGAAAAACTTGAAGAAGTTCACTGCTTTAGACTGTCATATAGTCCCTTATTTATAGAAAAAACTAAATAACGGTTGCCCCCTGATGTCAGGCCACCGAACTCTTTTTTGCTCGTGAATGATCAATGAACAGAGGGAATTCCTTGGAGCCCACATCCAAATTTCTAGCTAAAGTCCCCTTTAGAAGCCCCACATTCTCTTGGATTAAGTTTAATGTCCAAGTAACGGAAATGTTTTTCCAAGTAATTGTCTTGTGCTTGGAAACTACCTGTCTTGTAGTCTTCTTGGCAGTCCTTTGAGCTCGAGCTCCCTTTAGACTTCAACCATCTGGTAGATAACCTTATTAGGGTGGTAGTCTTCTCAGGATGCTGGGCTCGAGACGCCGTTATTTCAACACTTAAAGGCCTAATTCTCCTTGAGGAGGATCTCACGTGGCACTGTGCTCAAAACGGCATTGTCCTAACTCCCTCGAATTTACGGTATAAACAAATGCTCCCCTTTTAGTTGTTGGTAAATTCAAATTTACAACGAGTAAAAAATATGCTGATTTGACCCTCAACGGCTACAGGGAGCTTGACACAACATTGTTTGTTGTTTGCTTTTTGTTCGGGCATGTCTATGAGTATGATAGTTAGGGGTTGAAATTTCCACTTTTCTACTATATGCTCTCTCTCTTTGTTGTAATCAAGCGCTCTTGAAACACTTGCTCTTCGTTGTTATTGAATCTTTAATACTCAATTCAATCCGCTTCCATTCCTTTGTGTTTTCTTGAAACTAATTTGATGATGGCCCAAATCTCTTTCACCGTCTCTACTCCCCTTCCTTTGGTTGATGGCCCTATTGAGCAATTAACATGTTTGCTCCAATCTGACACTTCAATGATCTCTAATGGGACATAGAGCGGATCTGTACGTCATCAAGGAAGACCATCTTAGGTTACTTAGAACCATCGAACCCAGTGCCGTTGGGTTCGTTATCCCTCTTAATATGCAAAACCCTTCTGAAGGGTTTCAACATCTCCACCCATGGGCTACTTCAAGAGCAACATGCTAGTGAATTCTTTTCTCCGCATGAATTGGGTGGATGACCTCCCGTGGCTCCTTGAATTGGGTGCACTACCTCATTACGTCTTTGGCTTGGGTGACACTCCTGTTCACCTATTGCGGTAAGCATTTTCCAAGCCACCGTAACAGGTTTGCAAGTCCGCTCCCAAGTGGTTTTCAAGCTGGCAGCAAATTGCCCATGGAGTCCAAAGGCGTCCTCTTTAGTCTACCATACGCCCTACGCAATTCAATTTTTAGGGGATTTGTTGAAAAATCTAATTGTAGGCATTGAGTGACACTACAAATTCCCTTAAGGGTCTAAAAATATCAAAAGTCTCACCTTTACCACTCATTGGTATCAAATGAGATAAGCAAGCCTTTTCCATATTTAATCATACTTTTAGAACCCTAAGGGAATAGTATGGTGACTTTGTTTCCCTTACATTTCACAAAAATCCTCTGAAATTCAAAATAGGAGGATCAGTTTTGCTACCATCAAAAGTTCTAAGACCCTTTCCAAGACCGGCTTTCTTGACCACCGTGAGGGAGGAAGCTAATATCCAAAGCTTTGCAGGAACATCTTCATATGAAACTCTCCAAACAAGCTTCAAGTTTGTAAAGAGGTTATTTGGCCACATATTGTATTATCTTATGTAAGCCATGTACCCTCCAATAATATTAATAAAATGCGTATTTTTGTCAAATATGTCTCTTAGTTTGGTGGTTCCCCCTTTTCTTTATTTTCATAACTCAAGAATTATGGAGTAAATCCTCAAGACATTGATATTGAAACTGACTCCATAATTCAGGGAATCTATAGTTAAAGACTTCCTTGTTAAAATCCCAAATTGATAGAACATATTTCTGCCGGAACCTCCCATTAATAGCCTTCAGGTGAGTTTTGCCATCTAGGCCTTGGAGTAAGTAAGCATTTGTTTGGAAACATATTTTTCACTAGATTGGCTTGAGTGGGCTCAACGAAAAACAAATTTAAAATTCTTAATTTTAAATCTAAAGCGTTTGATATTGAAACTATGTCCATAATTCAGGGAATCTATAGTTAAGGACTTCCTTGTTAAAATCCCAAGAATTATGAAGTTGATCATCAAGACATTGATATTGAAACTGAGTCCATAATTCAAGGAATCTATAGTTAAGGACTTCCTTGTTAAAATCCTAAATTGATGGCACATATTTCTGCACGAACCTCCCATTAATAGCCTTTAGGTGAGTTTTGCCATCTAGGCCTTGGAGTGAGTAAGCATTTGTTTGGGAACATATTTAAAAAATTTTCACTAGATTGGCTTGAGTGGGCTTAACGAAAAACAGATTTAAAATTCTTAATTTTAAATCTAAAGCCTTAATCTAATTAAACTTTTTAATTAAATCTAGATCTTACTCTAATAGGTTCATAACATGACAATCATCAAACATCGAATAAAATAGATATAAACATTGTATATAGGATAAAGAAAATAAAGGAAAATAAATTAAATATCATATATTAAATTAAACATAGCTAAATCGCGAATCCCGATTCCGACTTGAAGATTTGAAATTAAAAGAAGATATCTTGACAATTCAAGGTCTTATTTGCAACGATCTTTTTTGGCATCAGAGTGCATGCTCCCAAAATATTTTATTTATGAAAATTTCGAACAAAATTTTTCCTTTAATCTTTCTAAAAAAATAATTTTTAAAAAAAAATTATGCTAAATAATAATTTAGACAATCCTTAAAACAATTTTAATGTTTTCGTTGTGAGAGAAGACCAAGTTCCACAGACTTAATTTTTAAAATGTTTTGCGATAAATAATGTATTTATAAACACAAAAAATACCCTGGCTATTCACGCGTATCAAACGCATATTAAACAAAAATAATTAAAATTTCATGGCCACTAATTTTTGCAATTTCTCCCTTTCTTTCTTTTTTTTTGTTTTTGTTTTTGTTTGAAACTACGATATTTATCATATTATATATTCATCTCATGAGTATTTTTTTAGCATAAAAATTTATTTATCTCATAAATAGAGAATTCATCTCACAAATTTATTTTTTAAATATCTTCAAAAGATACCTTAGTTGAGGCTTACAAAGGAATCTCAGGGATAATCTAACTTTAGCTCCGAATGAGTTAAATCTGATTACCATCTCATGATAGCAGTTGATAACTATTTAGTAAAATTTTATTCCACTAAATAAGTTTTACTATGCTCCAGAATTAAATATATTCACTCAAGAATTTCCTAAATAACTTTTATTACGACAATTAAATAACTTTTATTACGACAATTAACCCCTCTATTAGATATCCATGAGCAAAAGTAACATTAACTACTATAATTACTTTTCTTACATCTCTAGCCGTAGTTCCTGACTCGCTTTCTCGAATAATTCAATAATATAGAAACAATTTCCATTTTAATTTCAAATGTCAAATATATGGAATATTTTGGCCAAAGATTCTAGAATATGTTTGTATATTTGCGAATCAACTAAAGGGACATCTTTATCTTGTTAGGGACTATAGATTTCGCGTAAAACAATTGTTCCCACTACACTTCATGCCGTTACCCGATGCAAGTATGATTCAAGTCAATGCACTTTTACTAATCCTTTTAGCACATTAAAACAATGAACAATCCATGCACGAGTTTAGACTGTTTTCTAGATTTAGAGTTATCGTCTTACAGAATTATTTATGTTTGACTTGTAAAACATATAAAATAATTTCATTTATTTAATATTTAAAACTAATTATTTGGGCTTTTTCAGGACACCAATTCTAACAGCATTGCCTCCAAATAGTTATGTGACTCTATTTGCCCTCCCAATTTGGGGATCATTTCCTAAAGACACGATCTTTCTGGCAAATTGGTAAAACCACTTTCCAAATTATATCCTCTAAGTCAAAATGCCTAGGTTTGGCATTTTTGTTATAGGCTTTGGCCATCCTCTTCTTTTGTTTCTCTTACTTGTGAAGGGCGACAAGCCTAACTTGGTCCGAGTTAGTTAGTTCATCCACCATAGCCTGCTTATACTCAAGTTTAGAAAACCTCCCTTGATGAGCTAGCCTAATAGACTGAACTGTTACTTCTAGTAGAAGCACGACATCATGGCCATACGTTAAATGGAAGAGAGTTGTCCCAGTTGTATCACATTTGGACGTTCTGTAAGTCCAAAGAGCATCCAATAGTAATTCATGCCACCTCTTGGGATTGTCCTCAATTATCTTTTCAACATTAGCCTTCTGAATCTTGTTTGTTGACTCTACATGGCCATTGGCTTAAGCATGGTAAGGGATTGAGTTCAAGATTTCTATGTTGAAACTCTTGGTAAACTCCTTAATCTCAACTCCATTGAACATCTTAGCTTGGTCCACAACTATGGTTTTAGGGATACCGAACCTATATAGAATGTATTCTTTGATAATATCAGTCACTTATTGTTGATTGATATTTCTATATAGTTTAGCCTCCATCTATTTTGTGAAGTTGTCAGTGGCCACAAGAATGTAAAAGTGTTGGTGTTGGCACCGGGCCGGGGGGGGGGGGGGGGGGGGTGTTAGTTTCCCTTATGATGTCCATTTCCCAATCTCTGAAGGACCATGGTTTGACAATAGCATGCACCTTGGCACATGTCCATGTCATTGGCATGCTTTACACCCCTTAGGGTACTTTATGCCATCATCCATTATTGATGGCCAGTAATAGCTATAATGTCTGATGAGCCAATGCATCTTGTTGCCCACTAGATGAGATTGGCAGATACCTTCATGGACTCCTACTTGTACTAGCATTGCTTCATCCAAGTTAAGGCACCTGAGAAGCACTCCACTAGCATCCTTTTTATATGACTCTCTAGATTCATTGTTTAGATGGAATCTATGAGCTATCATTTTCATCTTTCTGCCCTTAATATAGTCTTGAGGTTTCTTAAAGTAATCCATTAAAGGCTTCCTCCAGTATTCGTGTTGATTTAGGACAGTTTGATGGGTTTCAAAGCAATCCAAATATTCACTTGGCATGGTTTCTCTCTTAAAACTACAAGACTCAACGAATTCAATGTCATGGTCTATAACCTTAGTCTTGATAAGATGGTTTCTTCGCACCAAGGAAACTCGTATCCTAAAGCTAACTGAGCTAAGCTATTAGCTGCTTTGTTTTGCTCTCTATGGATATGCTCTAACTACACACCATTGAACTTATCCAATAGTCTTTGCACAACTGAAATGTATCTAATTGAGGTTTTGCTCAAGCATTAAACCCCCCTTTTACTTGGCAAATTAGCAACTGTGAATCCCCTTTAGTGATAACATTGAGGACTTGCATTTCCAAGAGATTTTGTAGCCCTATTATCAATGCCTCATACTCTGCCATATTGTTGGATATTTGTCCAACTAAAGTAACTGTTAATTTGGTGATAACTCTAGCAGGGGTTTTACAATAATTCCAACTCCAGCACCATAATTGGTCCTTGATCTATTGAAGTATAGTTTCGAAGATACCATTTCCACCACTAAGAGCTGGTCTGGCTCATAGTCTAAGACAGTATGAATGTTTGGGTGGTCAGCTAAAACGTCTACTAAAGTTTTTCCCTTGGTTGACTTTTGTGACACATAGACCAACTCAAATTTAAGTAAAGGAATATTCCACTTGTTCGATCTTCACCTCATCAAGGGTCTATCTAGCATGTATTTAAGGATATCTGTCTAAGCAACCACGTATATGGTAAATGCCAAGAAATAGTGTCTCAATTTCATTGATACATAGAACAAAGATAGACAAAGTTTCTCAAATGCAGAGTTCTTTTATTTCACTTTCATATAAGCAATGGCTAAGGTAGAACATAGCTTGTTTAAATCCTTGCTCATCGTCTTGTACAAGCAAACAACCAATAATTTGTTTAGAAGTAGAGGCATAAATCTTCAAAGATTTGCCCTGCTATGGTAGAATTAGAACTGGCAGCCAGATCAAGTATTCCTTGATAGCATCGAAAGCTGCTTGATGTGGCTCCTCCTAATTGAAATCCTTCTCATACTTGAGCCTCAGTAGTGGAGAAAAGACTTTCATTTTCCTACGACTTTTGAGATGAAACGTCTTGGGAAATTAACCTTCCCCAAGAAGCGTTGAAGCTCATTTTTGCTTGAAGGCAGTTTGGCTTGGCCTGTTGAATAGCCGTAGTCTTATTGATATCCAGCTCAATGGCCTTAGCGCTAAAGCACTTACGCTAAAGGCACACTTTAATGGATTCATATTGCGGTTATGGGTCCTCATTCTAAGGAATGCCCTCCTCAAGTCTTCCAAGTCTTTGACTTGGGACTTCAATTTGACCATGATATCTTCTATGTAGACTTCCATGGTATTGCCAATGAGGTTATTAAAAATCATGTCCGGGGTTCTTGTGTAGGTGTCGCCAGTTTTTTTCAAGCCTAATGGCATAGCCATCCACTCAAAGGTTCCTATTGACTCGGGACACCTGAATACTATCTTATGGGTATCTTTCAAAGCAATCATAACTTGGTAGTACTCACAGTAGCCATCCATGAAAGACAAGACCTCATGCCTCGAGGTTGAGTTAATGAGCATACCAGCAATTGGCATTGAGTATTCACCACTGGGGGTGGCTGCATTCAAGTCTTTGAAGTTAATACATACCTTATTTTACCATTTCTCTTAATTACAGGAACAATATTTTACAACCATTCAATGTACCTGATAGTGTTAATAAATTTGGCCTTTAAAAGTCTTTTGATCTCCTCCTTGGCCTAATCGATAACTTGTTGGGACATCCTCCTTTGGGCCTGAATGATGGGCCTCGAGCTTGGCTTGAAAGTAAGCCTATGCTTAACCACCTTTTTGTCTAGCCTAGCCATCTTATGATAGACCCAAGTAAAGTAGTCCTTGAACTCGCGAAGCAAGGTCAAATATTACTCTCTTTGCTCCTTGGAAAGAAGAGCACTCAGATAGGTGGGTCTTGGGTTTTCTATTGAGCTCAAGTTAACCTCGAGGAGGGGGTCTTGTACTTCAACCCTTAAATCCTCCATCTTGGCTGGTGCTGCTCTTAAGTTATAGAGTTCATCCCTTTTCTTGCATTGGCTGGACCTTGAAGCCACTGAATGGCTACTTTGTCCATAGTTGATCCTCAACATGATAAGCGACAAGCTTTGCTAGTGCTGAAGAAATGGCCTCATGGGCCATTAATGGTAGGTCTTGGCTCCTTCGCATGAGGGCCTGGTGTGCCTTGGAGATCTCCTTTCTTAAGAAGGGAACTCATGCATCCCCAGAAAATCAGAGTCTTGAGACTTTACATCAATTTGACCAACCTTAGGTTCAGTGAGTAGGTTGTTAAGGTTGGCTATTATGTCCCATTGTTGGGTAGACTGTGGAATGGCCTTTTTGAAGTCAAGTGGTCCCACATCATCTTCATATAATTTATTCTTTATGTGGTTGGAACAAGCCACGAATAGCCTAGTATCTTCCATAACAACCTCATACTTGTTAGGGTTCCCGAAGATTAACAACTGGTGTAGTGAAGATGGGATACAATAATTTGCGTGTAACCAATCTCTCTCGAGTAGAGCATTATAGCTCGATAAAGAATCCACCACAAAGAAAGTTATCAACTTGTTTAAGCTGCCAATAGTGAACTCAATCAAGATGACCCTTTCAGATTTAGCAGTAAGTCCAAAAAAGCAAGAGATTGCAACATCTAAAGTAATGAGGTCATCTCAAGATTTACCAATGACCCCTAACATATATGAAAGCAAGACATTGATTACTGCACCACTATCCCCCAAGACATTGTTCACCAGAATGTCATCAATTCATTGATGTGTTTATTGGCAGCATTAGGCCCATCAAACATCATCTTCATTATGTCAGGTGTATCATCAGGTGATTTGAATGTTATTAACTTTAAAAGACAAAGGATTGGGGTTACCTTTGGTGGCTTCCTTCTTCCATGAGTTCCACCTGAGGATCCTCATCTAATGCTATAACATCTCCCTCAAGGCCTTCTTGAGTATTAGTTGCCATGAACTCCAAAGGAAGGAGTAAGACAGTTCTAACATCAACCTTTTAAGGGAGCGTCCTTGAATTGTATTTGGACCCCCTGATCTATTTCCTTTTTAGGGCTGCCATCCATGGGCATGTCCTGATCTTGCTTTTGAAGACTTCCATCGATTAGCATATCCTACTCTAGAGGTTGGTCTTTTGGATCAACTGCTGGAGTTTGAGACTCCTCCATATGTTAGAAAAGGTCCTCTGCATGGAAGTCGTTCTCAATGTCAGACCATGTTGGGTTAACACGGCTAGACATTCCACTACATTGATGCTGAGAGGGGAGTACTTGTCTTCTTCGTAAATGAATTTCTGAGCAGTGAAATCTTGGCATGCTGGTCCTACCGATATTCTTTTCCTTTAGAAGATGAGAGACTGGTCCATTTCTCAAGCTTCTTGTGTGGTTGCCCTTTATCATAGACTCAATTATTGGATCTTCAAGATCCATTGGCTCAATATGCTTGCCCTTGCAGACCGTAGCTTCCTTTTGAGAGAGCCTAGTTAATGTAAGTATGGAGCAGAGTTCTTCGCTGAGACACCTTTTTCTGCAGTTGCCTCCTCTTCTGAGTTTAAGTAAGACTCAAGGGACTAACCTTCTCTTGATCAAGGTGATTCCTCTTCCAGATATTACTTAATCGAACCCCAAAAGGCTATGTTCTGACTTTCGTGTCCCTTAATTGGTGTCCATGTCTAGCAGGTAGCATTTTGAATTTCCCCTTGGATGTCTAGTCCTCATGATAATTTAGACTTCTGGAGGAGGATCCTCCGCAGGCTCATATCTACAGGACTTCTTCGATGGAATATTCGGTTCCAAGAGAAGGTCAATAGGGGAAATATAATGAGGAAGCAATCTGAGTTTCCTCATTGCTGCTTGTATTTTTCCACAACATTGCCGGCATATGCCTAGTAGGACGACCTCTCCAAATCTCAAGATATTTTCTCTCTGCTTGTAAGACCTAGAGTGGGCCCTTGGTTATTGCTAATCTCCATAGCTAACTCCTCAGCCACTATTAGCGTAATGGCAGAAGTATTGCAGAGTTTGATTAACAAGTTTTTAAAAACCGCATGTGGATGAAGTTCAGTAATATGCCAATAGCAGATTCCATTATCCAAGGTGCACACGAGTCTTGGGAAGCCTAATATTCCCTCAATAACCAACCACTCAAATAGGTGGTTTTCCACCCTTACCTCCTGAATGTCATTGAAAGTCATTTTTTCTCTTGTAAAGGAGAATAGGGTTAGTCTAAATACTACAGGGTTTACTTTTGGCAATAGTGTCAATGGCATTAACTTGAAGAGGATTACGGAAGGGTTCTTTGTTAAAGCCCGTCTGCCCTTCTCCTGAAAAGATTAATTCCCTTACTTCTACAGCATCCTAAACCACATTTCCAAAGATCATGCAGTTTTTCGTTAAACGGGACAACGAATTGTGCCATTTACAGTATACCTTCCCCTTATTAATAAATGACGTTGGAACCTCTATGAACGAAATACTTCACAAGGAGACTGACAAAGTCTTAGTTGAAATAAATCCAACCTCGTCTTCTATTCCTACCCTTATTGCTAAGGACGTGGCAAGACAGATAGTAGTTAAGGTCGAGTCTATCTTGGCTAGGAAGGCTAAGGATCACAATGTCTTTGTTCAATCCCTTAAAAAGGATAGCAGGCAACTTAAGCCAGCTCTCCTTTCGTCAGTACCAATCGGATATCCTTGCAAAGCTCCTTCGAGCTCACGATTAATAGTTGCTCATGGAATTATCCGAGGTTCGGGGGCAATAACCGTTCCCACACCCAATTGTAATGGGTGCTCAAGGGTATCCAATAGATCCTCACCTACTTGGGAGCCAATGCAGGCGCATAACCATGTGCCTAAGCTACCCCTCTAGGACCAATTGGATGGCCTTATATCGAATAGATATATGTGCCGAGCCTTAGAAGGGTTAATGGACCCTTTTATAATAACCCTTAACCTGACTAAATCCTTAAGGATACAAAATCCCTGAGTTTACCCTTTTCTCAGGTGAAGGGATTGTGCATGCCCTTGAGCACTTAGAAAGATTCAATTCCAAATGTCAAAAAGCAATTGATAATCAATACCTTAAACTGAGGTTGTTCCCCAATTCTTTAACTAGGACTGCTTTTCTGTGGTACATTAGCTTGCCTCCTTATTCTACTTATTGTTGTGATGACATGGCCAGACAATTCTAGGCTCAGTTCCCAAGAATGGAACTAGGAATTTCCATGTCTGACTTGGCTCGAATGAGACAAAAGCCAGATCAATCAGTGGAAGATTACATTAGCCAGCTCAAGAGAACCATGTTAAAAATGCACTGTAGCCGTCCTTGAGGTTGAATATGCAAGGCTAGCCTTGAATGGCTTGGATATTGAATTTAGGAAGAAATTCGAGGGCTCAAACTTCATAGTGCTCCTCTAATGGCATAATGTGCCGCTAAATATGAGGCCGTCTTAAAAGAAAATTGCCTGAGGAAAAATAGCATAAGTGGGACTTACGTACACGACCTAATTGAAGAGGATGAAGATCCGCCATATGAGATTGATGTCAATGAATACATAAAGGGAACTCCTATGGTTTGAAATCCTTTGATCAAAAAGGATATCAAATCTCGTAAGTCTTATCAATCTCAAGACTTGAGGATATTCATTTGACCTCTCAAGAGCCAACATAATATTCGATTGACTTGAGGCCAATACCAAACTCAAGATTAGGGGTAAACATCGAAAGTCTGACCCAAATTGGGCTGCTAGATTACGCTTTGTTTTAGCACGTTGTCTATTAAAGGCTTCTCTCATTGTTTTTTAAACTCTTTGGTCCACGATTTCTAAACGCTGTTTGAGCGTAGCTATGAAACTCTTGCAAGAATGGCCATCCAGCCCAATGTGTTCATCTTCTAGGATGCATCATTGCCACTGCTTTCACTGCCATGGTAGTGACCTGGTTCATCCCTCCGTGTTATAGGAATTTGTTCAAGAGGATGCTCAAGCAGGGATTTAATTAGGGATAAGCCCTTTGGTTCCTCATGCTCGAGAACACTGGATGCCCTAGTTCTAACCATCGGCGAATAGTTTGTAATTATGTCCTGGTAATCCATGATGGGTTAAAGATGATGAAGTCTTGTTTTAAGCTTTCCATTGTAGATGTTAGAAGGCGTGTTTACTCTATTTTGTTTGTAATTAAGTGTGATGTGGTGGCCGTAAAAATAAAAACAAAAAAAAGTGAAAAGAGGACTCACCGTGACTAGGGAGTGAGCCTAAATTCGAGCCGCATGTCTTTAAACTCAACTACTCACCATTTTCGGAGAAACCATTGTGATATTTTGGTGTATCTGACTTCAGTTATGCCGTGAGTTCAACTTATGGTTCGGTTAAGCGGAATTGGTTAATTATTTTTATGAATTTTTATGTAAATATATTGACAGAAAAATAAAGAGAAATGGACCTAACTAAAGTAGCAGTTACAGCGACAGAGTAGGGCCCTTAAACACCTTTCCTCATACACTTAAAAGTCAAAAACTGGGGTGGAGACAAACCCAAGAGCTTAGCAATCTACTTACAAGCCTGAGCCAATCAGGGCTTTAAGCATGGCACCCTTTGACTTATAATAACCCAAATGAGTTTAGGTCTGACAAGATTAAGGTAGAGCAAGCCATATTCAAATCATTGGATTAGGGCCAATTCAATCAAGGTCAAGCCTTGGCTATCAAAGCTCGAATCAATGGTGCGAATCTAAGTTCACCTGAAACGTTAGCTAGCTAGGCTAGCGCGCAATGGCTTTCTCTGATAGGGGCTCGGTGCACGGAGAACTGCCTTCGGTCCCCCAAACTGAGCTCACTTCAGCTCTGGAAAGGGATTAAGATTTAGATGTATCAAGCAGTTACAGTAGTGTTAAGGCCAACACAATCAAGATCAAACCTTGGCTATCAGAGCTTTAAACTAGATGCTTATTTCTTAACTTGTTAAAATTTGGGAACAGATTAAAACAGGAAGTTCATACCTAAAGCTCGAACGACTATATTACTAAAGAAGCAAGTACATCAAGTTCTGTGCTAAGCTAAGCTACATTAAATTATGCGACTCCTAAAGAGTACAACTGGGTTGTAAAGAAAAACTTAGAGAAATTTTGTATTGAGTGTGTGTACTACTTTTAACTGTCACAAAGTCGCTTACTTATAGAAAGCTAAATAATGGCTGCCCCTGATTTCACAGCATTTTCTCCTCACGTCAGGCCACAAAACTCTTTCTTGTGTTTGAATGATCAATGATCATATGCTTGATTTCGTTCTAGAGGGAATTCCTTGGATCCCAAGTCCGAATTTCTAATTGAGGCCCTCTCTAGAAGTCCATGTTCTCTTCGATTAAGCTTAGTGTCCAAGTATAAAAAAAAATTATGCTCCAAGTAACTATCTCATGCTTAGAAACCATCTATCTTGTAGCCTTTTTTACAGTCCCTTGAGCTCGAGCTCCCTTGACCCGTCAACCACCTCACGCCTGGAGTTGTTGATACCCTTATTAGAGTGATAGTCTTCTTAGGATGCTGGGCTAGAGAAATCATTATTTCAGCACCTAATAGCCTAATTCTCCTCGAGGAGGACCTTACGTGTTAAGCACGTGGCACTTTGCTCAAAATGGTGTCATCCCACCTCTCTCTAATTTAGGGTGTAAACAAGAGGTATTGGCCTTTCTTCGTTGGTTTTTGTTTTGTTCATTCTTTACTAAAGTTGTCTCTAACTTGGCTTTGCACGTCCACGATAAGCAACAGCCTCAGTTATTGTGGAGATTCCATACTCTCCACCACAGCAACCCGCACTAGAGCTCCTTCAGCAAACCAAATCATTGAGCTCAAGCATTGAGGAAGAAGAACATATTGCTACTTCAACTCTGGAGCCATTTATAAGTGAACCTCCTAGAGAGGCCTCACTCCCAATCCCTTTGAACTAGGGTCTTGTGTAGGCTCGATACCTCCTTCCACTTGTGTCCTCCATAACTATTGAAGAGATCCATGAAGGTATGATCTCTTTCTTTGGCTCATGAATCCTTGATGTCCAAATCATTAGCTAATTCTGACATACAAGCATTGCTTTTTTAGAAGCCCCCCTTGAGGAAGATAATCCAGTGGTTGAAGTGCCAGCAATTATTTCTCATGTCCATCCAACTGAAGTCTTTGAAGTAAAAAGGGGTCCACTCATACTCTGGCTTATTTCTAAAGTTGGGACTTGATCTTACTTTTTTAACGTTGTCCCTTTCAGGTTACACCACCAAGAGTCACCCCTCCTGCAATCTTAGAGAGGATTACATACCCCTTGGAGACATTTGGGGCAAGTGGGAAATTGGCCTTCCAGCAACTAGACCAAGTATCTCCGAGATTTCAAAGGCTGGGGGAAATGGCACACCTCGCTGTCCTTGCTCTAATTGAGAATGCCATTTACTAAGAAGCTACCTCCCTGGTGAAGGCCTTGACGGAAAATCATAAGGAGGCCCCTGCCATTTCCAGAGAGCTCGACACACTAGAAGGGGTATTTATTAAAGCCAACCAGGATGTCGCATCACTCCTTTAAAAGAAGTAGGATTACCATGATGCTGTTGTAGACCTGGGAAGTTTAGCTAGCCTAGGAGGCCTACAGCGTCTTAATGAAGACCTCTAAGCGACTAAGGAAGTCAAAAATCAACAAGCTCAAGACATTAAGGCTTTGAGGGTGAAATCCATTACCTAGAGCAGAAGTTGAGTTAGCTCAAAAAACAGCTGTCTTCTCTCAAGCAATAGCACTCTTCTCAAGGCTCAAAAGTTGGAGAGCTCAAACAAGCCAATGTAAAGGCTCAAAAAACCAATCTAGCCATTCAAGAAGAGGCGCTATCCCTAGACTAGCAGTTGAACGAAGCCACAAGCCAGTTCTCAGCGATAAAGGAATCCTTAGTTAGAATTAGGACTCAATGCTTTTGGTGCTTGTAAAGAAGTTTTCGGCCATACAAGTAACTTGTATTATTTTGTATAAGCCATGTACTCCTTAGTATTATGAATGAAATTCATATTTTGTTGAATACGTCTCTTAGTTTAGTAGCACCCTTATTTTAATTTTCTAACTCAAGGATCATTGAGTAGATCCTCAAGACGTTGATATTGAAAGTAAACCCATAACTCTAAGAATCCATATTTAAGGACTTCCTTATTAAAATCCCAAATTGATGGCACATATTTCTTAAGGAGCCTTCTGTTGATGGCCCTTAGGTGAGTCCTCCCATCTAGGTCTTGGACTAAGTAAGCGTTTCCTCCAAATACCTCGATGACTCAGAATGGGCCCTTCCAGTTTGGGGACCATTTTCCAAAAATGCGATCTTTCTGGCTAACGGGTAGAACCACTTTCCAAACCGAGTCTCCTAAGTCAAAGGACCTAGATTTGATGTTTTTGTCATAGGCTTTGGACACCCTTTTCTTTTGTTTTTCTAGTTTGTGAAGGGCATCAAACCTTACTTGGTCTAAGTTAGTTAGCTCTTCCATCATAGCCTGCTCATATTCAAGTTCATAACGCTGCACTTGATGAGCCAGCGTAACAGATTGAATTGTGATTTCCATTAGGAGTACAACATCATGGCCATACACTAAATGGAAGGGGGTTGTCCCAGTTACATCATGTTTGGACCTTCTGTAAGCCCAAAGGCCATCAAGTAGCAATTCATGCCACTTTCTTGGATTATTCTCAATCATTTTCTCAATTTTGGCCTTAAGAATCTTGTTGGTAGATTCTGCTTGGCCATTAGCTTGAGCGTAGTAAGGGGTTGAGTTCAAATTTTGATGTTGAAACTCTTGGTAAACTCCTTAACCTCAGTCCCATTAGACACTTTAGCTTGGTCTACAGTAATGTTTTCTAGGATTCCATACCTACATAGGATGTATTTTTTGTTAAAATCAATCACATCTTGCTAATTGATATTCCTATATGGTTTAGCCTCTTCCCATTTTGTGAAGTAATTTGTGGCCATAAGAATTTAACAGTGTTGCTTGCTAAAAGGAGGGTTACTCTCTCCTCTGATATCCATTGCCCATCCTCAAAAAGGCCATGGTTTAATAATAGCATGCATCTCCATTGTAGAAATCTTGGTACATGACCATGTCTTTGGCATGCTCTGCATCCTTCGGCATACATAATGCAATCATCATCCTAATGAGCCAATGCATCTTATTGCTGGCCAAATGGAATCCACAGATACCGTCATAGGCTCTTGTCATCACTAGCATTGCATCATCTAAGTCTAGACATTTGAGAAGCACCCCACTGCATCCCTATTATAGAACTTTCTAGATTCACCATCCAGGTGGAATTTATAAACTCTAATCTTCATCTTTCTGTAATTGGCATAGTCTCAGAGGTTTTGAAATAATCTATCAAGGGCTTTCTCCAATGCAAACGCCGACTTGTGATAGACTGATGTGCCTTAAAGCAATCCGAGTGTTCACTTGTAGTGACTTTGCTCTCAGAACTGAAGGACCCAGTGTATTCAATGTCATGTTCTAAAACCTTAATTTTAATGACCATGGTTGCTTCACACCATGTCTTGGGTAACTTGTACCCGAGGCCAACTGAACCAAATCATTGGCTGCCTTGTTTTGCTCTCGAGGTATGTGTTCAAACTAGCCACCATCAAACTTGCTTGATACCTCTTGCACCATTGAGATATAGTTATTCGAGGTATTGCTTAAACGCTAAAACTCCCCTTTTACTTGGCAAATGACCAACTGTAGATCCCCTCTTGTGATAAAATTAGGGAGCTGCGTTGGTAGAAGAGTTTATACACCTATGATCAATGCCTCATACTCTACCATATTGTTAGAGCAGTTGCCAACTAAGGTGATAGCTCACCTGGTGATAATCCCAGCGGGGGATTCAATCACAATCCCAACCCTAACACTTGAATTGGTCCTTGATCTATCAAAATATGACCTCCAAGGGACCATGTCTACCTCTAGGAGCTGGTTTGGCTCATAGTTTGAGCCAATATGAGTGTTTAGATGGTCGGTAAAAAAGTCCGCTCTGACTTGGCCTTTGACTAACTTTTGTGACAAATATACCAACTTGAACTAAAGTAGAGCCACACTCCGCTTGTTCAATCTTTCTCTCATAAGAGGTCTATCTAGCATATATTGAAGGACATCTATCTAAGCAACTACATATATGGTAAATGCTAAGAAGTAATGTCTCAATTTCCTAGATTTATAGAACAAAATAGACACAATTTTTACATGGAGAGTATTTTATCTCACATTCATTCAAACAATGGCTTAGGTAAAACACAATTTGTTCAAACCCTTGCTTATTGCCTCGTACAAGTAAACAACCAATTGATTTATCGGAAGCAAAGGCATAGATCTTTTGTTGTTTGGCTACTTTGGTGGAATCAAAACTGACGGCCTAATCAAGTATTCTTTGATGGCCTTAAAAGCTACTTGTTGTGACTCCTCCCACTTAAAGTCTTTCTTAGATTTGATCTCAGCAATGAAGAGAAGACTTTGGTTTTTCTTGTGACATTTGAAATGAAACGTTTATGAAATTAACTTACCCTAAGAAGCAAAGAAGCTCCTTTTTACTTGAAGGCGGTTTGGCCTCCTGAATGGCCCTAGTTTTATTTATATCCACCTCAATGCCCCTCTGGTGTACCAGAAAACCAAGGAAGATCTAGTGCGCATGCCAAAAGCCCATTTCAATGGGTTCATATTGAGGTTATGACTCCTTATTCTAAGGAACGCTCCTTTTAAGCCCTCCAAGTGTTTAACTTGGGACTTTGATAAACCATGATGGCATCTATATAGACTTCATGTTCATACCAATGAGTTCATGAAAGATCATATTCATGGCTCTTTGGTAGGTGGCATTAGCGTTGTTTAAGTCAAATGACATAGCTACCCACTCAAAGACCCCTATTGATCCAGGACAGTAAAATGTTGTTTTGTGGGTACCTTCCAAAGCAATCATAACTTAGTAATACCCATAGTAGCCATCCATAAAGAATAAGACCTCAGGCCTTGAGGCTGAATCAATGAGAAAGTCAACAATTGGCATTAGGTATTCATCCTTCGAGGTGGCAGAATTTAGATCTCGGAATCCATACAGACTCTAATTTTGCCGTTCTTTTTTTATAACATGAACAATATTTGCCAACCACTCAACGTACCTGCCAGTCCTGATAAATTTGGCCTTTAAGAGTCTCTTAATCTCCTGTTTGACCAAATCTATTTCTTCATAAGACATCCTTCTTTGGACCAGAATTATAGGCCTCAAGCCTGGCTTGATAGGAAGCCTATGCCCAACCACTTCTCTATCTAGGCTAAGCATTTCATGATGATCCCAAGCAAAGTAGTCCTTAAACTCATGAAGTGAGGCCAAATATTGCTTCCTCTATTCTTCAGAAAGCAAAGCATTCATACAAGTAGGTCTTAGGTATTTTGTTGTGCCCAAGTTAAACTCAAGGATGGGGTCTTGAACTTTAGCCCTTAAATCCTGCATCTTTGTTGCAGTTACTCTTAAGTCAGATAGCTCCAGCTCTTTTTCTTGTATCATCTGGACCTCGAGGCCATTTGTTAAAAATGGCTATTTAACCCATTGTTGGTCCTCAGCATGCTAAGCCACAAGCTTTGCTATAGCTAAGAAAATGGCCCTTTGGGCCATTAATGGCAGGTCCTGGCTCGCCCACATAACACTTCCAGTGTAACTTAACAGTCCCCTTTATCTAGAAGGACTCTCATGCATCCTCAAAAGTTAGAGTCTTTAGACTCGACATCCATTTGACCAACTTCAGCTTCAATAAGTGAGCTATCAAGGATGGCTATCATTTCCTGATATTGGGAAGACTGAGAAGTGGTCCTTCTAGCATCCAGTGGTCTCACACCGTCTTCATAGAACGTTTCCTCAACATAGTTAGAGCAAGCTATGAATGACTTATTATCTGCCATAACAACCTCATATTTGTCATGATTCCAGAAGATTAACAACTAGTGAAGTGAAGGAAGGATATAATAATTGGCATGTAGCCAATCTCTCCCAAGCAAATAGCTTGAAGTAGTATCCATTACAAAGAAAAGAAAGTCATTAACTTGCTTAAGCTGCTAACAGTTAACTCAATCATGATGACCCCTTCAGACTTAGTGGTGACTCTAGAAAAGCCACAAATTGCCACATCTGAAGTTATTAAGTTATCTTGAGATTTACCAATGACCCCCAAGACTCTATTCATCAAGACATTGATGGCAGCACCATTATCTCCCATGACTATGTTCACCAGAATGCCATCAAACTTGGCTTTAATGTATAGAGGCTTGATTTGTTTACTGGTGATAATAGGCCCATCAAACATCATCTTCATTATGTCAAGAAGGTCATCGGTTGACTTAGATGTTAGGGTTTTAGCTTTAAAAAGACAAAGGATCAGGATTACCTCAGGTAGCTGCCACTTCAGCTACAAGTTCCACCTAGGGATCATCGTCTGATGCTATCACATCTCCCTCGAGGCCTTCATGAGCATTAGTTCCTATAAACTCTAAGGGAAGGAGCAGACCAGTTCTAACGTCAACCTTCTTAGAGAGTGATCCAAACTATATTTGGACCCCTTGGTCTATTTCTTTCTTAGGACTGTCATTCATTGGCACATCCTGATCTTGCTTTGGAGGACTGCCATTAGTTACCATGTCCTAGTCTAGAGGTTGGTGCTTTGGCTTAACCCCGAGAATTTGAGATCTCTCAATAGGTTAGGGAAAATCTTCTTTGTAGAAATCGTTCTTTATGCCAGACCACGTTGGCTTAACGCGATCCAAAGGTTCCACTAAATTGATGGTAAGGGGACTGTACTCCTCCTCGTCATCAGATGCTCTTTAAGCCAATGAATTCTTGGCAAGCTGATCCCATCATGATTGTTTACCCTCAAAAGATGAGAGACTAGCTCATCCCTCAATCTTTTTGGATGGCTCACCTTTACCAACAGTGGTAAAAGCTCTAGATTCAATTACTGGATCCTTAATATCTATAGACTCGGTGCACCTGTTCTTGCAAAACTTTGTCCTCTTCCTTAGGGAGCCTAGTCAAGCAAGTGTCAAGCATAGCTCTTCGTTGCGCTGCTTTCTTTCGCAGCTGCCTTCTTTGCTGAGTTCGTGTAAGGTTGGAGGGACCTATATCCTCTTGCTTGAGGTGATTCCTTCTCCAAACATTACAAAAATGGATCCCTCAAAGCTGTTGTCCTGACTACCATGGTCCCGATAGGTGTCCACATCAAGCAAGTTGTATTTCAAATTTCTTTTTGGGTGTCCAGTCCTCATAATGATTTGAGCTTTAGTGAGACCTTGAGAGGGTCCAACCAGTGAAGCCTTCTTAAAGGGAGCTGGCTTTTTTCCTTGGGTAAAGGCTCAATGTTTTTCAGACACCAATTTGTGCCCACAACCTCCGCAAAGGTCACTAGCGAGACGCATAAGCTTTCTTGACATCTCCTTCTTAATGGTGAAGACAGTCTGCAAATGGTCACTAGTGGATATCCCCATGGCTAACTCTTCTTCTCTAGAGAGGAGAATAGCTCCTTCCTTTAGTTGCTTGTTTAAGAACATGCGGAAGGTGGCACAGTCACACATCAAATATTCAACAGTAATATGCCATTTGCAATAATCACTTGTTAATTCTACTAAGGTTATTGGAAACCTGAGTGCCCTCCTCTCCAATAGCCTATCAAATAAAGCATTGGCCCCTGCCAAACTCTCTTTGTCTTCGGTCATCCTGCATAGAGATATGCCATTAATTTGGTCATCATGGGTACGACGTTGTTTTACTACTTCAATTATATTAACTTGGACAAAACTATGGAAGGGATATTTATCGACACCATCCATCCATCTGTAGAGAAGATTAATGCCCATGCCTCAATGGCATCCTGGACCACTTTTCAAAAGATCATGCAAGTCTTCAATTAATGGGTCAAAAAATCGTACCATTTATAGTATAGCTTTCCCCTTGTCGAACTAGGGCTAAGTTTTTTGTGTTTGCCCCTAATCTTGAGTTTATTATTTGCCTTGAGCCAATCAAATATGACATCAATCAATTTTCTCAAGTCTTAGGATAGATAAGACTTCCTAGCTTTGATATCCCTCTTGACCAAAGTATTGCAAACCATAGGAGGTCCTTTGACGTGCTCAGCAACGTCAATTTCATATGGAGGATCCTCATCCTCATTAATTAAGTCATGTATGTAAGTCCCATACACGCGTTTTTTTTTTTTTTTTTTTTTTTTTTTTTTTGGAGGCTCTCTTCTTTTAGAACAGCTTCATATCTAGCAGTACACTCTGCCAATTGTAGAAGCTTCTTGAAGTTTGAATCTTCAAACTTCTTCCTAAATTCAATATCCAAGCCATTTAAGGCAAGTTTGGCGTATTCAACTTCAGGAAGACTTACTGTGCACTTCAACCTGGCTCTCTTGAACCAATTAATATAATCTTCACAGATTCACCTTGCTTTTGTTTCATTAGAGCCAAGTCAGACATGGAAGTTCCAAGCTCCATCTTTGGGAATTGAACTTGGAATTTCTTGGCCATGTCATCCCAATAGTAGATGGAATTAGGTTTTAGGCTAATGTACCACTGAAAGGAAGTTCCTACAAGGGAACTGGGGAACAACCTGCATTTGAGACACTAATTTTCAGCCGCTTCCCTGCATTAGCTATTGAACCTTTCCGAAGCTTGAGAGCAGACACGATTCCTTCTCCTGAGGAAAGGATAGATTTCGGGGATTTTGTATCCTTAAGGAAATGGGTAATCCTTGTCAATATAGTTAGGGTATGGTTTACTATGTAAGGGTCTATTAACCCTACTGAGACCTGGCCCATGCATATACTCAATGAGGGCAGCCAATGATCTTGGAGGGGTAGGTTTAGCACATGATTATGCACCTATCAGTGCCCCCCAAGTAGCTAAGGGTCTCGAGGGGGATCTGTAGGTACCCTTGGGCTCCAGTTACAATTGGGTGTGGGAACCATTATTGCCCCCCCGTACCCGGGGTAACCCCCTTGATCAATTTGGCCATGTGTTTAATTGGCCACGAAGCATGTTCCAACAAACCCTAGGTTATACGGCATGCCTGAGGGCACACCTATATTAACAGATTGTTGGTGCATCCTTACTTGATCAATCCCCAAGTTTTGATCTTGAAAACGTGGGTGGTTAACTTGCCCCCTAGTTTCTTTGGTATGAAGAGGTATATGAGGAAAGGCCTGGTCCCTAAAACTAGGTACCTGTCCTTGCGCACTTATTCCAAGGCCTTAAGTGGGCCTTGAGGCAGCCTCTTTAACATGAGGAGGGTATGAACGATTATGGTCCCCTATCTTGAGGACATGTGAAATTTGCACATTGGTATTGAGATCCCTCGAAGCAAGAGAAGTTCCCTAATTCGAAGGTCCCACAACCCTAAGGGGCACATGGCCAATCTTATGGCAAGGTTCCAAGTGTGTAGCACTTGGGTTAGCCACAACTCGATTTCCCATTGTCTCCGGGAATATGTAGTCAACCTGAGCAACTAGCAATCATGAGCTCGAGGGAGCATCACATAGACACCTAGTTGGAACTGAAGGAGGAGGAACATGCCTAAGTTGCCTAATGTCCTCCCTAACTGCTTGGACCAAGCCATTATGAACCTCAGCATGCCTAACTAAATAGGCTTGATCACAACTAGTGTCTATCTTGCCACGTCCTTAACAATAAGGGTAGTAGTAAATGAAAAGGTGGACTTCGTCTCAACTAAGACTCTGTCCATTTCTCTGTGGAGTCTTTCATTCATTGAGGTCCCAACGTCATTGATCACGGTTCTCATGGCGGCAAAGTTCGTGGTGGGCTGCTAGAGTGCATTCTGTTTCATCACGTTGTTTACCAAAGGCATCTCTCATGGCTTGTTAAATCCTTTGGTCTAGGATATCTAATCGATGTTTGAGCATGGCAATAAAACTCTTACGAGAATGACCATCAAGCCCAATACGCTCGCCTTTTGGGATGTCTATATCACCACCTCTTTCGTTGCCGCGGTTTTGACTGGTTTTAACCCCTCATGATACAGGGATTTTTTCAAGAAGGTGCTCAAGTGGGGACCCAATTAAGGCTAGGCCTTCTAGTTTCTCATACTCAAGAGTACTTGGTCTCCTCGTTCTAACCATTGGTGAATGGTCTGAGATTATATTCTAGTAATCCACGGGTTGAAGACAATGAAGTCTTGGCAAAGTCTCTCACTGTAGTCGTCAAAAGGCGTGTTTTTCGTATTTATTTGTTAATAAGTGTGATACGGTCGCCGTAAATACAAATGTAAATAAACTTGCAAATGGGACTCATCGTGACTAGGGAGTAAGCCTAAATTTGGACTATACTTCTCAGACCTCAACCACACACCGCTTTTGGAGAAAAGGAGGTGATATTTTGATGTATCTTACTTCAAATAATACGTGAGTTGTAATTATGCTCCAACTAAGGAAACTTTTTTAAATATCTTTTGTGGATTTTTTTGACATATATTTCGACAAAAAATTATAGGGATATGGACCTAACTCAAGTGGCAGTTACAATGATGGAGCAAGGCCCACAAAAACCTTTTCTCATACACTAAAAAGTAAGAAATTAGGGAGGTGACAAACCCCAGAGCTCAGCAGTCCACTTATAAACCCGAGTCAATCAGATTTTCAGGCCTGGCACCCTTGACATATAATAACTCAAATGAGTTACAGTCTAACATGATCTAGATGGAGCAAATAGTATTTTGGTCACTAGATGAGGACCAATGCAAACAAGGTCAAGCCTTGGCCATCAAGGCCCTTAAGCAATGATGCAAACCTAAGTTCACCACTTATTAAATAATGACAGTAGTGTTAAACAAATTAAGGGCAAGCCTTGTACATCAAAACCTTAAACTAAAGCCTTAATTCTTAACTTGTCAATTTTGGGAACAGATTGAAATGAAGAGTTCATACTTGAAGCCCGAAGCATTGTATTATTGAAGAAGTAAGCACAACAAGATCTATGCTAGGCTAAGCTACGTTAAGTTATACTATTCTTAGGTAAAAGTACAAGTGTGATGTAAAGAATACTTGAAGAAGTTTTGTATGAGTGGTGCTAGACACTTTACAACTATAATAATGTCTCTTATTTATAGAAAACCTAAATAATGGTTGCCCCTTTTTTTCACGGTATTTTCTTCCCATGTGAGGCATCACGCTCCAATGTTATGTGAATGATTATTGAACATGCCCCTGATTTGGTGTGCTCGAGCATATTCCTTCAAGGCCACGTACGCTCTTTCCCCTAGAGTCTCTTCTAGATGCTCCACGTTCTCTTTGATAAGCTTGCTACCCACGCATTTGAAATTACACTCCAAGTAAATGTCTTAAGCTTGGAAATAACCTATCTTGCAGCCTTCTTGGAAGTCCCTTGAGGTCGAGCTCTTTCAACCCTTCAACCATTATGAGCCTAGAGATGCTGATACGCTTGTTAGGGTGTAATTGTCTCAAGTAGTTGGGCTCAAGATGCTACTATCTTAGCATCTAGAGGCCTAACTTTCCTTGAGGAGGACCTCACATGAAAAACGCATGGCTCTCTGCACAAAATGGCACTATCCTAACCCTATCAAATTTAGGGCGTAAATAGTTAGCTTGTGACAATGCATGCTCAAAACGGCGTTGTCCCAATCCTCTCGAATTTAGGACATAAGCAGTTAGCTCCTGAGTTGGTCGGAATTTAAAACCTTTACATCCTTTTCACTAAGGGATTACATACTATGGGAGGTCTTTTTACATATTCGGCCATATTAGTTTCATAATAATTTCATCCTGCTCCTTTTATGGACATAGGTACCATATACAATATTCTTCTTCAAACTTGCTTCCTTCAAGGCAGGGATCAGACTTAGCAACACACTCTTCTAGCTGAAGAAGACTAGCGACGTTCGGTCCCTCGCACTTCTTTCTGTACTGTATTTCGAAATAATTCAAGGCCAATTATACTTAAAATGAGCTCTAGGCATCAAGGTAATTGGACCCAGCACCTCAGGTAGAGCTATTATGCACTCCTCAACTAGTTGATGAAGTCTTGCACTGATATATCTCATTTTCGTCTCACTGGAGCCATATCAGACATCAATTTTCCACATTTTACCTTTAGGAACTCAGCTCAACATTGCCTAACAACTTCATCCCACATGTAAATGGATTGAGGTGGTAAAATAATGTACAAGTACAAAGCAATCCTAGTCATGGAACTCAAAACGTGCCTTATCTTGAGGAACTGATTATTAGCTACTTCCCAACACTAATAATTAATCATAGCTGTGTGCTCAAGGGCATAAGTATTACTTTTCTTGAAGAAAAGTTAAACTCAAGTATCTTGAACCCTTTGAGGAAAGGATAATCTTGATCTATAGCAAATCTGAATACGGCCCATTATAAAAAGGCATGTGTACGCTTTGCATGCAAAGACTATATATTTTTTAAATTATGTTTGCCATATGGGTTTGGAGAGGTAGGTTTGCAATTTGCTTCGCCACCATTAACTCGAACGAAAAGTTCAACGAAACTGGGGGAGATGACGTCAGTACTGAGGTCTTGTACTTCGTCTTACAATAATAATTTATCATATTGGCGCATTACATTACATATACAATGACTATATATATATATATATTGAATTTATTATTGTGATGAAATATAATGAAGGCATCTAGTTAGGCGAACCTAAATTTATAGGCCGAATTAATTTTGATCGTTTGACAACTATAATTTATCATTTAATTCTTTTAATCAAACTCATTCTTCCAACAAAAACCAATTTTTAACTAGTTGATAGTCACTGAATCAAGCTTTATATTGATTTCCAGTGGATATAACACCCATATATCCGACTTAGCTACGACGAACTCATACGCCTGTGAGTACATGATTTTTAAAACACGTCAAGTTTTTGGTGCCGTTGCCAAGGAAAAATAATATATAAGAAGGTGAAAGATGGGAGAAGTAAATTATGACAATTAGATCTAAATCAAGGGCTCAGATTTTAAAGTTACTTTTACATCTCTCATTAGATTTAATAGCCCAGATTTCCTTGATTTAGAATTAATGGTTATAATTTTGCTCCACTCGTCTCTATTCCTTTTGTAGGAGTCATACCTTATATATAAGGGTCTCTATTTTCTTCTCTCATTTCTCACCTATCATGTGAGTATTCCCGTATAAATAATATATAAGTGAGATTTAATTATGGGATTTAATAATTTATATTATAAATAATAATTACTTTATTGTATATTTAAAATTAAACATATAAAATAAGATTATCCATGTCATACAACCTCACATTTTACCAATTAATTACATCATTTTTGTTTTGTATATTTTAATTATGTTAGTTTGAAAGGAAAATTTGGGTCGATTTAGATATTAGATGAAATTTAAAAGTCAAATATGAAGGTAAAGGAGTAACGAAGACAACAATATACTTATAAAAGCCCTCAAAGAGAGGGAAAAACAACGAGTGGAGGTAGAAAACTTTTATTAGATCGAAATTGGAGTATTATAAGAGAAATCTCTTGACTCTCACTTTTTCTCTCTGTCTCTCACCGTGTTTCTCTCTCACTCTCAAAAATTGGCTGAAAAAACCCTAAGAGAAGGGATTTTATAGTGTCCCCTCAAATATAAGAGAAACCTCAATGAGCAAGTGGGTAAACTAACCCAACCCGATAGGAAAGGTCTGCACCCCGGGGGGAGGCTTTGGCCCCCTCCACCCCCCTAGGAGTTCAATGTTGGGCTAAGGTTTTGGGCCCGATGGGCCTGTTCCTCCGCTCCACCATAGACTTTATTCGAAATCTAGACAAAATATTTAAGAAATAATCCAACGCAATTTAATCTCGGTATTATTTAAGATGTAGCAATGTTTTCAATGGTTGATTGTTATTAGCATATTCACAGAAAAATTGTAGGTATGTTCCACATTAGCTTTTTCAAAAATTTTAGTAAAAACTCACTAAATATCCACTTAGACTACCCATATACTATCGAAATCATATGCACTTGCTTCATAAATTTTGACAAATAATTGATATATTTCAGCATAGATTATTAACAATCTATACAACAATAATATACCTAATGTCTCAATGGCTCCGGCACATGCAGTGTAAGAAGGCAGAGGAATGTACGCAGCCTTACCCCTTCAGGGTGCTACCCTAAAGGGAGGTTGTGTCCGAGGTCCTCCAAATTTAGAAGCATAAAAGCATCTAAGTATAAAAGTATAAGAATACAAAAACAACATCACAAAGCAAGCAAATAGAAAGCATAAAGTACCAAAAGGCAATAGAGCAACCGAACAAAAAGCAACCAACACACAGCAAAAATACATATAATCTGATAGGCATAAATATAAGCCTAGGGGCGCTAATACTAGCTTAGTTGTGCTCCTCTATCCTAAAACACGACTACACCTATGTTAATTCTTCGCTCAATTTTATATAGAGCTATCTTAACATCTTTTAATGAAATTCATAAGAATATGATAGATATATGTATATTGATAATAAAGTTTTCAAACTTAATGATATCTTATTTTACATATTTAAATATTAAGAACACTAAAATAACCAAAAAAAAAAAATTTAAATTATATGATATTTAAGGTGAAAAGCCGCTATAAAATAATCATTATCATAGGCGGGCGTAGGTTGTGGACGATTCCTAGTTGAACTAAACAAGTAAAGAGTTGTGATTATGATTATGAAATTAATTAAAAGTGGTTACAATTCAAAGTACAACGTTTAAGATATGCTCAATAATATTGTAGTCAAAATGACAAGCATTTTACTTTTACTTTTGCTGATTCGTTTTGGCTTAATTCACGATCCCGATAAGGATGTCCATGCGTGAACTCATTGCACTATCCTCCACGTTCTACTGGTGGACCATATTAATATATATGTTAAATTTATGTATTAAATAATATCAAAAAATTATTAAATAAAGATTCTATCATATAATTATTTTTCCAAGTTAATCTAATTTTTATGAATATTAAAAAATGAGTGTATTCATATGCCACCCATGATTACTAACCTTTCGATCCAGATCTTAGAATCTTACAATTATACGATCCCACAATCGACAATCGATCTGGGTCTTAGGTTGAATCTTAATTTTATAGAATCTCATGATTCATTGATTTTAAATAAAACTAACGGATAGGATCATGATATGATTTTAAGATTCTAGCAATCCTACCTTAATCCTATCAATGCGTACAAATAAAGAGTCAAAAATTGAAAAATTCGAGCATATATTATAAACAAATGTACTTTCTTACCATGAAGTATGATAAAGTTAATTAGTTTTTATATACTCTTATGAAACTTAAGCTTAATTTTAAACGGTAACCTTAAAGTTTGATTAGCAACATATATATCTTGAAAGTTCTTATGATCAGTTAAGCATATAGTGACATATCTATGTTATAGGATAATTTATTATCATATTTGATTATGTTTTTTATAGTACATGTCCCTGTAAGTTGAAGTGTCATATAAAACTTTTGTGAATCATGTAACTAATTTTAAGAAAACAATTATGGTATACATTTTATAAATTCTCACGATTTTTGATTTGATCCTACGATTATGATTCCACAAGCCCATGAGGATCCTAACTAGATTCCCAATTCTAACAACCTTGATGTGTTGCTAAACTAAGGAGAGAAAATAAAGGCAACTGAAATATTAAAGATATATATATATATATATATATATATATATATATATATATATATATTGAGAGAGAGAGAGAGAGAGAGAGAGAGAGAGACAGAGAGAGAGAGAGTAGCTGGAATGAGAATGGAAGTTTTGTGAGAATATTAGAAAATTAAATCTGCACAATTGAATCTTAAATAAGATTGATCAATGGCTCTAAGAGGCCCATCGTATTCAGAGCCCTACCACCACTGAGCGATCACCACCACCACTAATTGCCACCGCTGCTCCTGTCTGCCAGCCCCACCCATCCCTGCCACCGCCACCCATCTCTTTCTTTCCATCCCATCTCAGATCCCTACAGTCACTACTGCCTCCACCACCACTCCTATCCGCCACCTCCACCACCTTCACCCATCTCTCTCTCTCCATCCCATCTCAAATCCCAATGATCACTGCCGTTGCCACCCACCGCCACCCGCCAGCATCACCGTTGGGATTTGAGATGGGATGAAGAGAGAGACGTGGGTGGCGGTGATGGAGGTGGAGAAGAGGAGTGGTGGCGATGGGGGGCAGTGGCGGTGGCTTTGTTGTGGGTGGTGGTGGTGGTGATCATAGGGATCTGAGATGGGAAGGGGAGAAAGACATGCGTGGCGGTGGCAAAGGTGGCGGAGAGAAGTGGTAGTGGTGGTGGACACGATGAGCCTCTTAGAACCATTGATCAAATCTTACTTAAGATCCAACAATGTAGATTTATTTTTCTCACATTCTAACAAAAGTTCTATTTTTCTTTCGGCTGTATATATAAATATATATACATATATATATAGTAAATGGGTGAAATAAAAAGAAGATTTGTAGAAGAAACAACAACAACAACAATGATAACAACCTAGTGCCTGAAGGGCTCCCGCATATGCAGGGTCTGGGAGGGGTAGATGTACGCAACCTTCCCCCTTCTAGGGGCTGCCCAGAAGAAAGGCTGTTTCTGAGGACCCCCAACCTGAAAAGCGAGTCAGCAGCAAAGAAGCCCGGTACCCTAGTAGCACGAGAGTAAATAAGCATGTAAGTAGAGCAAAGCTAGGCAAATGAAGGCAAAGACATAGCAAAACGCAAATAAGCCAACGCATAGCTAATGAACAGCTAATGGATAGCTGGGGGCTCAAATCGCACTTAAGCGCGAAATCTGGACTGCCCTACCGGCCTAGGACACTAAAGAATGCACAAAGAGCTGGATTACCCTACTCTACTCCTTTACATCTGCCACTCCTATGCTAGCCCTCCATTGGGCTCTATCTAAGGTTATCTCCTCACGAAGGTTTAGATGGGTGAGGTCTTGTCTGATCGTCTCCAGCCATCTCGTCTTTGGCCTGTCTCTCCCTCTCCTAACCAGCGTAAATGCTGCTGTTCACATCTCCTGATCGGGGCGGTGTTCGGTCTCCTCTTAACATGTCTGAACCACCTCAGACATTACTCCCTTAATTTATCCTCAATGGGGGCCAGGCCCAAATCACTTCTTATGGCAACGTTCCTGATCCTATCTTTCCTTGTGTATCAGGAGCTCCATCGCAGCATCCTTATCTCCGCCACCTTCATCTTTTGTGTATAATGCTGCTTCATCGACCTACACTCTGCCCCATAGGACATGGCCGGCCTCACTACCGTTCTATAGTATCTTTCTTTTAGCTTTGAGGGAAACTTTCTATCACAAAGTACCGCTGAGGCTATTCTCCATTTTTCCCATCCTACTTTAATTCGGTTGTTGACAACCTCATCAACTTCACCGTTGCATTGTATCATGCACCCCAGATATCTAAAACTCTCTATTCTTGTTATATTGTCTGAACCAATCTTGACATCTTCACTGCTGGGCATGGTGGTAGGATCGAACTTAAGTTATATGTAGTCGGTATTGGATCTACTGAGTCGTAGGCCCTTCAATTCCAATGCCCTTCTCCATAGTTCTAGCCTCTCATTAAACTCCTCCCGAGATTCCCCCACCTGCACTATATCATCTGCGAAAAGCAAGCACCAAGGTACATCTCCTTGGATGTTCCTAGTGAGCTCATTCATTACTAGAATGAGCAAATAGGGGCTCAAGGCAGATCCTTGGTGTACCGCGATTGATATCGGGAACGCGGCTGACTCTCCTTTCACTGTGCGTACCCTAGTTTGTACATTCTCATACATGTCTCTAATGGCCCGGCTATAAGGTGTGGGGATGCCTTTCCTATCCAAAACCCTACATTACACCTCCTTAGGCACTCTATCATATGCCTTCTCCAGATCAATGAAAACCATGTGTAGGTCCTTTTGTCTCTCTCTGTAGCGCTCTATTGTTCTCCTTAGGATGTGGATAGCTTCATTTGTTGATTTTTCAGGGATAAATCCAAATTGGTTCTCGAACACTTCGGTCTGTTCTCGTAACCTCCGATCTATGACCCGCTCCAACAACTTCAGCGCCTGGCACATTAGTTTGATACCCTGATAGTTGGCGCAACTCTGGATGTCGCCTTTGTTCTTATAGATCAGAATTAATGTGCTTTTCCTCCACTCATCGGGCATCTTCTCCCTCCTGAGGATTTGGTTAAATAATTTAGTCAACCAACTGATGCTCTTCTGTCCAAGGCATTTCCATGCTTCTATGGGTATATCATCTGGGCCAACTGCTTTACCCCTTCCCATATGTTTCAGGGCTTCCTTGACTTCCTTAGGGCTAATTAGCCTGTACTGACAGTGATTCTGGTGCTCCTCGGGTGTTTGAAGATCATCAAGGGATATCTTTGTATCCCTCAGATCATTGAACAGATCAGGGTAGTAGGCTCTCCATCTAGCTTTAATTAGTTGCCTGTCCACGATGACCTGTCCGTCTTCCCCTCTTATGCACTGTGCTCCATCCAAGTCCCTTGTCTTCCTTTCTCTCACCTTGGCAATTCTATATATATCCATAGCTCCTTCCTTGGTCTCCAGCCTCTTGTAGAACTCCTTATATGCTTTAGATTGTGCTTCTCTGACTGCTCTCCAGCTGATACTGGTGCCGTTTATCCTTATCTCCACTGTGAGTCCACTCCTTAAAATAATCTCATTTGGCTTTAATCTTCTCTTGGACCTCCTCGCACCACCACTAGGACTCTCTGTTGATTGGCGCCCCTCCCTTTGACACGCCCAGAACTTCCTATGCTAGCACTCTAATATTTTGCTCCAGTTGGTTCCACATTTGGTTTGTATCTCCTTCGCAATCCCACTCGAGCTCAGTCATCGCTCTTTCCATGTACACACTAAGCTTCTCTCCCTTTATATCCCTCCAGCGAGTATGTGTCCTGGCGGGTTTGATAGTACTTTTGGCCCTCTTTTTGGTCTCTATATCAGCCCACAACACCATGTGTTGTGTACAGAGGACTTCTCCTAGCGTGACGTTACAATCCCTGCAGTATCTTTATATCCTTTTCCTTAGGAGTATGTAGTCAATCTGTGTCCTTGTCCCACTGCTTTGATACGTGATGATGTGTTCATCACGCTTTTTAAAGAAGGTGTTGGCCACTGTTAAGTCGTAAGTGACCGCAAAATCTAGGAGGGCTTGACCCTCATCATTCCTGGTTCCAAAACCAAAACCTCCATGGTATGACGCGTACCCATCCAAAGTCGTGCCAACATGTCCATTAAAGTCCCCACCAATCATTATTTGTTCAGTTTGGGGTATACCTTGCATCGTTGTGTCTAAGTCCTCCCAGAATATTGCCTTCTTACTCTCTGTTAGTCCAGTTTGTGGTGCGTATGCACTGATGACATTCAATACCTCCCCATCTAGAACCCTCTTGATGCTTATGATCCTATCCCCATTCCTGGTCACTCCAACTACTTTATCTTTGTGGACACTATCCCTAATAATGCCAACTCCATTCTTGCTTCTGGTCTTGCCCACATACCACAGCTTGTACCCCAACACATTCGTGGCTTTCATTCCGACCCATTTAGTCTCTTGCAGACACATGATGTTGATCTTCCTCCTTATCATTATTTGGACCACCTCAAAACTCTTCTTTGTTAGCATTCCGACATTTAGTGTTCTAAGTCGCAAATTTTCCTTCCCCTTTTGCTTCACCCTCCCCCTTCCCAACCCCTTTGAAGATGGCATCAATCTCTGAGTTCCATAACTAGTGACATTCATCCACTAGTTGTGCCTATCTTAGGTAAGTGCGAATAACTACATGAAACCTACTACCGTCACTAACAGCAATACAACACAGTTCAACAACACGGCGCAAATTAGAGCAAACCAAATTATGATACTCCTACCACTTGTGAAAACAACTGAAAATAAAACAAAAATTAAAGGTATAAACTAAAATACAATAAAATTAAAGTATTAAAACTATATATAAAGGAGGGAATTTGAACCTAGGGCCGGCCTATTTACACTTACCTAGGCCGGTCGGTGTTGGTTGTCTGGGGCTATTGGGAGTATTGGAGTGGTGTTGAGTGGAGGGCCGTGTAGGGGATGGGTTAGGTGAGGCGGCAGGGGAGGGCGGTACGGGTGCTCAGGGGTGGTGGTGGTGGTGGTGGTCCGGGGTGGTGTGGTGTGGTGGGGTGGTGGTGGATGGATGGGTCGGGGGGGTCAGGGGTAGACGATGGTAGGGGGCGCGGCTCCCGGGAGACGTTAGGAGGTGGTGGTGGAGAGGGATAGTGATATGGAGGTGGGTGGTGGTGGTGTTGTGGGTTGAGGGGGTTGGTGGTTCTGGGTCAAGACGAGGGGGATAGGGGGGCGAGGGCGAGGGAGAAGGAGAGGGCGAGTGATGGTGGTTGTGGGTTGGGGAGTTGGTGGTTTTGGGTCGAGCCGGCGGTGTGATGTCGCCGTCCTGAGGCGTCGTCAGCGGAGGTGGCAGTGGCGTGGGCAGTGCGGCGGCGTCGTCGGCGGCGAGCGGGCTGGTGTGACAGTGACGTGAGAGGACAGGCAGGTGAACGTTTGATAAGTTAGAGAGGAGAGAGAGAGAGAGAGAGAGAGAGAGATACAATTTCAATAACATTTGTAGAAGAAATGGGACTAAAATAGTACAATTTGATATCTCCTAATACACACCTTCAATATGAAAGTGGGGATGATAATGAGACGGATAAAATCCTTAAAAGTTGATACCGTTAGGTTGGGGTTAAGTATGGATTCAAGTGGGGCATGTAGTGGGTACATGTAGTTTACATGTGGAAATGCTTGCATGAATATGGGGCGGGCATGTATAAAGTTGTACCCACCCCAGCCTCGCTATGTCTCTACGTGGAGTCCACAATACCTGCCCCATATCAAGCTTGCATATGGTTCCCAATTTGTATTTATTTAATTGAAAAAGAAAAAAATAATCTATCAAATAATATGAGATATAATTGGATTAAAAATAATTTATTGCAGTTGGGTAAACACAAGGGGGAGGGTATCGTGTGGGTTTGGACGAGTATGTTGTGACTAATGTAAACTCATTAGATACTTGCAATATAAATTAGTACCTGTCGAGGCAGGTATGGGTATCTACTTTATACACCAGTGGCGAGTAATGGGGCAGGTCGCACCACTATAAATATAGGCGGCGAGTATAGGTGCGGAGAAGGCACTCTCGTACCCTCCTTGCCCCATTGTCTTCCCGAATCTAGAAAAATTTTGAAAATTGTCCCAAAGATATGAAAGCCGAGAATGTGGGAGATCCTCAATGAAAATATCAGACAACTGCTTCTCCGTGAGAATATACCAAATTCGATGGTCACCTTGCACCTGGTTCTCCCTAATGTCGGGAAAATAAGCAACAACATGCTTGGTCTAAATGTTGATGATCGGATTAGTTGAGAGATATATAATGTAGATGTTTGTGACATTGTAGGTCAATTGGATGTCTAACAAACACTCTGACATCACCTAATAGGTGACACATCCAATAGGTCCCCATAACACAGGAGGCTAAAGCCTGATGCTCAAATTCTATGCTAGATTTAGAAATCCTAGGTTGTTCCTTAGTCCTCCATGAGATCAAGTTCGAGCCCCCAAAAGACCAAATAGCCTAGTATCAGGACAAGCCCTATAATGGACATCACCATATATTGCAATGTGAATATGACAGTTGGGTTGATGGAAAAAGCCAAGATCATTTGTTCCCTTCATATAGCGAAACATCTATTTGACCACTTTTAGTATTGTTTCATATAACACTACCTAGACTGGTTGACAAGGTTTACAACAACTAGGTTATCTAGTTGAATGAAGGTGAGATATGTTATAGAGCATCAACTACACTCCTATATTGAGTTGGGTTGGCAAGTAACAATCCATCACTGTGTATAAGCTAGTCTTTGGGGGGGGGGGGGGGGGGGGGGGGGGGGGGGGGGCGCTGGGTTGGGTTTAGCAGGTATAGCATGAGCATTTCTAACTAAGTCAGGAGGTCGGAGGCATAATTATTTTGGGCTAAGAAAAGAGAGGTGGGACTATGGCAAGCCTTGATCCTAACGAAGTAAGTCTTTCCTACTAAATTGCATGGAAAGAGCATGAACAAGGATTGAAATAAGACAAGGTTTATCACTGGTGATGATTGTGTCTCGGCATAAAGGATAAGAAGAATGATACATCAGCTTTTGTGGTAGACAAAGAACAAAAGGGTCAGGGGCATCGAATCCTAAAATTATAATAGTGCAGAACTAAAGTGTTGAAACTATGCCGGGTGCCTGTTTTGATATCATACTCAAAAGACCCGATTGAATGGAACCTAGGGGTTGTTTCATGTAAACTTCCTCATTAGGGAAGCCATGAAGGAAGGCATTCATTACTTCTTGATGTCGGATCGTTTAGGTTAAGATCAATGCATGGTAAAGTACACGTTGTACTGTGGTAGGGTTGATGATGGGGCTAAAGGTCTCATTATTGTCAATACATTGTTGTTGGGTGAAATCCTACTAGGCAAGCCATATAGCGCTTAACGAGCCATCGGGCTTAGTATTTAACTTATACTTCCACGTACTAGCCACGAGGTTTTGGGACAAATCATAGGTGACCAGATCCTAGGTGTGGTTCTAAGCTGGGTATTAGCTGACCAGCTGTTGCTTCTTTCCACTTCGGATCCTTCGTCACATGTGAGTAGCATGTGTGACTTAGGAACGAAATCAAGAGCAAAAGGAATTAGAGCACACTGAGGTTTATATATACTAGCTTTAGAACATGACACCATGGAATGAGTGTTTTGTGTCTCGGATACCAAAGTACAATGCTGATCTGGAAAAGACAATCCCCAAGGAAGAACTTGAAACTGGTGATGATGTAGATTTCATGGTTGTATCTAAGGGAGGGAGGGACACTCAACCACCTTTGACCACATGAGGCAACTCAACGACAAGAAGAATGCAAGACTAGAAACGAGAAACAAAATTGAGGTTTGACAAATCATAGGGGAGATGACACAATCAGGGTGGGAGATGCCTTAGATACGAGTGTGGTGGACCACTACCGAATCAGTGTTGGTGCAGTCTACCTGTTCTGACAACCGAGGCTTAGTGGACAAGTTCGCAAGCCTAGTGTTGTCCAAGAGAAATGAAGACGTGTAGCGACAAATGCTAGTGTTGGTCCAACCGCAGTGAGGGTCCCCACATGGTCGCTGGTGGAGGCAACAACACCTGTTGTAAATGTCAACAGTAATACCGAATAGGTTTTTGCAACTAGGCCGAGCAACAACAATGACTTTGTGAAGGCATATAGACATGCATATGAAAGATGAGTGAGATACAATATGCAGGGAGAGCAAAACTTGAAGCGTATAATTCTAAAATTACTGCCATCCTAAATGGTTATTCTAAGATCATGGTTGAATACTACAATTAGAATATTTACATATCTACCACACTGGGTACGACGACTCGCCGGATAGATCCATGCTAGGGTCCAACAACCACCCCCTTACTAAAATAAAATTTCCTAAGAACATTAAGCGTGCAATATCTCCAACGGGTGCGATAACCCCACCCGCTTATCAATATATAGAATTTCGTACGCATTAGAACCACATTTAATTAAATTAGAAAGCTTAAAATTATTTAAAATGATCTTAAAGAAAATTTTAAGAATTCCATATGTGAATATAGTTAAATCTTACATTGGAGTTCTGAAAAATAAGAGACCAATAAATAAAACTAGTGGGTTACTCTATCTAATGCCAATTAATTTTAGGATGAAATCTCATTTGTACTTGTATGTGGATCTCATATATGTCAATTTTGTGCGTCTAGCCTAAAGGTCCTTTAAAGTTCAATAGTAATTAACATATTTATTTTGAGACTTAAAATAAAAATTTATAGGGCTATTTACTCCAAAGGCCCCATACTGTGCCCATTATATCAATTTAGTCACTGAACAACTCAAAATATGTCGATTTAGTACTTTGATTAAATTTAAGTTAAGTTAATGACGTAATTTTGAACAATAAAATTATGTTAGATGCAAGTAACTTATTATAAATTCATCTGTTTACTCAATTTAACCCAATCTGTGGCCCAATCATTAAACATTTCATTAAAAACTTAGCATAAATTTTTCTTTAAGGACTAAATTGACACATTTTGAACATACAAGGACTAAATTGACACAATTAAAAGTATAAGGACTAAATTAACAAAATGAACAAAGTATCAGGATCTTTGATATAAATAACCCAAATTTATAAAAAGGATGCAAAAATAGTAAACTCATTTTCACTTTCCCAATTTTTGGTTTTTCCTGTTTGAGAATCCATAGAATTTTTATCATATTCAAATTTGTACATATTTAATACATAAAGCATTTTGAGTTTCTTTTTCTGCACTATTAGCCAAGATGCAACATCAAAGTATAAAGTTTAGCCCTTACTTTCAACCTAACATCCTTATCCCCGACCATAAGAATAAAAAAAGAATGCTTATTTACTTTTTACTTTTGAGTAATTTACACCAAAGGTGTATGTACATTGTTATTGTGTCAATTTAATCTTGTACTTTTAATTGTGTTAATTTAAGGATTTTTCTAGCATGTGCCATTAATTGCACTAAATTTTTGTATTTTATTGGTCCATATAAAAATAATAATATTTTTTCTTTTTAATGTTTGAATGATTTAGTAAAAATTTAATATATACAAGTGCAATAAATGTTCCTTAACATGTGCCCTTGGAAAGTCCGTTAATTTAATACATGTACTATTGATATTGTGTTAATTTGGTTTAGAATAAAATTTATGTTAAGTTGTTTTTCATGATTTTAGTTTAGTTTGTGATGCGTTTGTTCCTGAAAGGAGAAAAGAAAGGAAGCATCTCTCTTATAGCTTTGTTACGTATTGCCGGCAAAATGAAGCTCAAAGTGCAATCGATAGCATGAAAGGTAGATGGGATGCGGGATATAACAATAGAGTGGAATGGGCTAGGCAGAATACAAGGCCTAGTTTCGGTGCTTTAGGTGCGAATTGTATATGGGAGGATGCTACTTCAAGGTCTCAGATTAGGGATGCTGACTGCCTGAACTACCCAAAGATTATGGTGACCAATACCAATGAAAGCCTGGTTGAATAGGTCATTAATTGCACGTTCTTTCGAGGATGATATCCTGTATAATGTCCTCATGTTCATTGCAGAGAATAATCTTCAAGGTTTGGTTCCTAGAGGATAAAGTTCAAACATGGTCATCCTAACTTGCAATTCTATTGAGACTTTGTCTTCATTACCTCGAGCCCCGTAAGCTATTGTTGCTCCACATATTCAAGAAGGTCTCTGGATACTCAAATCAATCCCTCGGTTACATGAGCAGAAGAGCTTGGTTGAGATCCATAGGTTGCCAGTATAATGCTGGTGGAAAGAATACTTCACAGATTTTGCTAACGTCTGGGGCAAATTTCTTCAAGTAGACGTCATATCTTCTTCGATGAGATATGTTGACATTGCAAAGGTTCTTATTGACACATGTTTCCCATCAATAATCCAACAAGTAGTTCAAGTGCACTTTAATGGGGGTTCTTGCATGGTACTCATTAAGGAAGGTAACTCTAAAAGGATCCAAAATTCCTTTCAAGAAGTCATCACCCCTGTCGCCTCTACTAGACTTTTCAAGAAGCAGGCTACATGATCCCAGCAAAATTCAGACATCAAATTTTGCATCACATCAAGAACACTGCTTTTAGCTGGTCTACCTTACATGAGAATCCGGCGGGTGGTATGAGAGATTGTGGGGAATTGTTGAGGCTCCAATCCAGGTTGATTATTGTTAACGTGAGATCTAGCCAATTTGGTGTGGACCAATTTTATTCTTCAGGTTTACGGTTAGGTTATAGGTAAATGGGTTCGGGATTACTTTGCCCGCATCTGATCCTTCTAAGTCACCCTCCCCAGTTAGGCCCATGATCATCAGCCCAGGCAACCCATCCTTCTCTTGCTTAACCCCGGCCTAGAGATACTCTAGATAAATCAAATGGGCCTTTGCACTCTACTGAAATCGAAGCTTAGGACGCCATAGGTGATACTGACTTTAGGTTCTCGAAGCCCAAATACCAATTGGGTTTCGAGCCCTTCATCGCTGTTGATGAGAGTTCTTTGAGAAGTGTCCAAGAGCCGAGCATGGTGGAGACTAGTAATTTGGGGAGAAAAGGGGGAAGGTAGTGGGTAAACTCAGGCCACTAACTTCGTGTGGTCAAAAAAGAGTGGGAAAGCTCAAAAGTGCAAGATTAAAGAACAAGTGAAGCGAGACCTACAAGAATTTCCGAAGGATATGTCACTCCGGAGTAACACAGGAGACTGGGAAGAGTAGGAATGAACAAAAGAGCAGGTTTCAAGCCTATTGGTAAATAGAAAAACAAAAACAAAAAAAAAAAAAAAAACAGAAGAAGAAGAAGTTGCCGAAGAAGGGTGAAAAGGTTGTAGATGCTGATAAGGTTCTTAATGCAATTTGTGTGTGGAAGACCGGGAAAAAGCTTGGCATGAGCTTTGATAGTGATGAATTGATTGTGATTGAGTGTATTGCGATAATGAATTAGGGTATTGGTTGATCCGTTGTTAACCGCACTCCCGATTCTGGTACACTGGATCTTTCCCTTATTCCTAGTCCATATTGTCCAGTGGTGATCAAAGTCACATAGCCAATGTTGGGTTTTGGTTGCATTTTCTCCTGTAACCATGTTTTTATGGTTTGTTGTATGTTTTTCTTGTCTTTGTTTTGTTCCTCATCTTGCTATAGGTTGCATCAGATCTCGTTTGTCTAAGATGCCTGTTGTATCATGATCTTATTGTTAACTATTGAAAAAAATATTAAGTTATTAATGAAAATTTTAATGGTTCGATTATGGTTGGGTTAAATTGAGTCAATGGCAGATTTGTAATGTGTTACTTGCATCTAATGTAATTGTGTCGTTAAAAATTACGTCGATAACTTAATTTGAATTTGACCAAAGGACTAAATTAACATAATATAAATTGTATGGGAATTGAATTAACACAATTAAAAATATAAAAACTAAAATGATACAATGAGAGAAATACAGGAACCATTGGCGTATGCATCCCTTTAATTTTTGTAGAATACTAGTATTTTACATGTATTTTTTTCTTGTATATATGTACCTACATATATTCCTTAGCATCTTGAAGTTAATAGAGGGAATAAACTCTTCCTTCTCCTCTCCCTTTTCAACCGGCCATAATGGCCTTTACTTCCATCAATGGAGTAGTTAATTCTTGCTCTAGAATGATTAGTTTTTAGTCTCTTCATTTTCTATAGGTTTAGTATATATTGTATTATTCTTGATGTAAGTAGTCATCCAATAAAATTATATTTTCCTTCATCATTATCTTGCAAGAGTTAATCCTTATTCTTGCAATTTATTCTCGTAATTTATTTTAGCATGGTATCAGAGTGAGTTCTGATCAAGTGTTGATCATTTGTTAGAATCATGCCTCAGTGGTTCCCGGTCAGCTGCGCGTTCATTCTCTTCGTGGCACAATTTTGGCCATTCGTGAGTTGTTTCTTTTCCTTCTGCTTTGTTTTCTTGACTTGTGTTTTATCTCTTGATAATGGTAGATATTAACATTGAGAACGATAACACTACCACTCAAACGAATTCTGATCAAGTTATCATGCCGACTCCCACGACAGGGGGAGCAATTGACATTAATTCCCATTTTACTTGCACCCTTCGATTCATCCGAGGTTTGTGTTTTTTCAAAATAATTTAACTGGGCCTAGTTACCAATCATGGAGAAGGTTTATTTTTAAGATTTTCAAGGCAAAGAGGAAAATCGGTTTTCTTGATGAGAGCATAGAAAAAGCGGATGAGGGATCTCCGAATTTTGAAGATTGGAGTGCTTGTGACTCCATAGTTTCCACTTGGCTCTCGAATTCTATCTCGAAAGAGACACATGATAGCATCATTTACTTAGAGATTGTGCATGATATCTGGTTAGATTTGCATGAGAGGTTTTCTCAGGGTAATGTTCCTCGTATCTATGAATTAAATTGTGAGGTCTCGCATCTAAAACAAGAAAAATCACTCATGTCCACTTGTTTCACTAAATTAAGGTCATTATGGGATGAGTTATATACACTTGTTGAAATACCCCAGTGTACTTTTGGACGTGCCAAAGCCTTTTCGAGCATCTGTGACATGAAGAAGCTCTTGGACTTGTTGATGGGTCTTGACTCGTCTTTTTCCACTGTAAGGTCCCATTTGATGAACACCAAAACTTTTACCTCTGTCGATAATGCATATTCTGTCTTATGCCAAGAAGAGAAACAACAAAATGTGGCTGTAGGTACTGCTGTTCATTGTGAGGCAACCGCCTCGGCTATGAAAGCCTCGATGTGACGCTGTGGTGGTTTGTGTCCTTCAGGGAACTACCCCCATTGTAATAATCATTTTACCTATTCTCATTATAAGAAACAGGGACACACCAAGGAAAGATGCTTTTAGTTTATAGGGTACCCTCCTGGATGGAAGAAGCAAGGCATAATAGGAATAGGAAGAGAGGCGGCCGCTGCTGCAGCCACTTCCTGCAGCAGCGACCACCCGATGACTAATAGCCCCATTGCGGAGGTGTCACCTACCTAGTATCAGCAAATTATGAGTTTATTCAAACCGGTTTCAGCTTCACCTAGTGTAAATCTCACAGGTTAGTTCTCTATTTCCAACCATAGCTAGATTATAGATAAGAATGCCGCCAACCACATGGTTTCTTCTTTATCTTGTGTGTTTGACATTGTGCCGAACAATTTCGTTAGGCCCGTTAGATTGCCTAATGGGATGAGCTTGTTTGTTTCTCATATTGGGGAAGTTTGCATTTTCAATGATTTTATTCTCCATGATGTTCTGCGCGTGCCTAGTTTTCGTTGCAATTTATTGTTAGTGAGCAAATTGACTCATGATGGAAAATATACCTTAACATTTCATTCCATTTTTGTTATATTTAGTACCTACACTCGAGGAAGCTGACTGAACTAGGTAGGCATAGAGATGGGCTATATCTTCTAGAGGCTCAATTGGTTTCTCCCTCGACATATGTGGCTCAAAGTGAAAAAAAAGGGCGGTTTGTGGCACCGCCATTTGGGTCACATGTTCATTTTAGTAAACTTTTCAGTTTTTCTGCATTTGAACATTAGAAAGGCGAATGTTGTTCGCGATTCTTGCCATCGTGCAAAGCAAGGACGTTTGTCTTTCCCTTTGTTTGTTCAAGAATTCAGTTGTGTTTTGAATTAATACATTGTGATATTAAGGGGCCTTATAGAACTTTGTGTTTGACTGGTTGTTGATATTTTTTAACCATCACGGGTGACTACAGTCGCTGCACCTGGGCTTATCTTATGAGGGAAAAATCCAAAGCCCATGGTATTCTTATTGATTTTTGTAGTATGATGGTCACCGAGTTTGGATTATAGGCCAAGCAGGTTAGGAGTGACAATAGTCAAGAATTTAAGTATGGACCATTGTTGTATTTCTATACAAGACATAGTATTCAATTTCAAGCATCATTGACCAGGATGTCTCAAGAAAGCGGAGTTGTTGAACAAAAGCACAAGCATCTATTGGAGGTTGGACAGGCACTAAAATTTCAAGCTAGCTTACCTAAAAAATTTTGGGGTGAGTGTGTTCTAGCAACTGCTTATTTGATAAACTTGATGCCCACTAGCTTGCTAAAGAATAAAAGTCATGATGAAGTTTTATTGGATAAAATACCCTCATACGAGCGTTTGAGGGTTTTTTGATGTTTGCATTACTATTATGTTAAGAATCCATCTAACGACAAATTTTATATGCTAATTTCTCCAAGTATTTTTGTGAGGTATCCTCAAGGTCAAAAGGGATATAAAATTTTTAGCTCGGACGATGATAAGATTGTTGGGTATAGGGATGTTCGATTTTACGAAGACACCTTGCCTTATTGCGAAAATGGAATAGTTAATCCAACTCATGACGAATGAGCAAGCATCACGAGCAAATGAAGCCCCATTTAAGACATAGAAGGAACGGTTCACAGTAAACCGGTCCTCTGGGAAGGCCTAGCCCACTTGTTGTCGGCCGAATCGGCAACACAAGAGCCGGCCAACAGCGAGTCAGCCAGAACAACAGCTTACAGTCCCTCAAACTATCGACCGACAACAGAAAGGGACATGAGTCCCTTTGTTGGAGTCGAGGTCATGAGGAAAAATAGTCGCGCTCATTTCTATGCCCATAAAATATCAGGATTATGTTATTGACATACCATCTTCTATAGCCCATTCTCCCGCTACCTCTTCACCAACTAACTCTAGTATAGTTTGTCCTATCTCTAATTTTGTGTCTAACGTACATTTTTTTAATGCTCATTCGACTCTTTTGGATGCCATTACTAGTTGTGATGGGCCTAAAAATTTTAACCAGGCCGTACAATACGAGCATTGGAGGGAGGCTATGGAGAAAGAAATCAAGGCTCTAAAGGAAAACCGTACATGGACTCTTGAATCTCAACCGAACGGGAAGAAGGCAATTTACTCGAAATGGGTTTACAAGGTTAAGTATCAATATGACGGGTCCATAAAGTGATACAAAAACGGCCTCGTTGCCAAGGGCTGCACTCAAGTGGAAGGTATAGATTATCACGACACTTTTGCCCCTGTTGCTAAACTTGTAGCCGTTCGATGTGTATTGGCCATTGCCGCGGCCAATAGTTGGGTTATCCAACAATTGGACATTAATAATGCTTTTCTCCACAGTGACTTAGATGAGGAGGTCTACATGAAACTTCCACAGGGTTTCGAACAAAAACATGAAGGGAAAGTCTGCTACCTTCGTAAATCCCTTTATGGGCTTAAACAAGCATTCCGCAATCGGAATAAAAAATTTACCATGACTCTAATTGAAATCGGTTTTAAACAGTCTAAGTTTGATCACTCATTGTTTACTTTCATGCATGGACAACTTACACTGCTATCCTCATTTATGTGGATGATGTTCTTATAACGGGTAATGACATGAGTCACATAACCAAAATTAAGAATGTTTTAAATAAATCTTTTAGAATAGAAGATTTAGGACCAATAAAGTATTTTTTGGGAATTGAGGTTGCTCGGTCTCAAAAGGGCATTATGTTGAGTCTACGAAAATACGTTTTAGACATTGTTAGTGAGGCTGGTCTTTTAGGGTGCAAAACCAGCTATCACAATCATTGTCCAAAACCAAGGTCTCGTAGATGGGGTTGGCAATCGAGTGGAGGATGAGGGCCGATATAGGAGGCTCGTAGGACATCTGTTCTATTTGAAAATTGCCCATCCTGGCATTGGTTGTGATGTTCGAGTTTTGACTCAATTCATGCACGATCCCTGCGCCCCTCACTGTGGTGTCGTCATTCGTGTTTTACGCTACCTTAAGCGCACACCGGGTCAAGGAATTTTACTTCCTGACTTTAAACTTCATGGTTATTGTGTTGCTAATTGGGCTGGTTGTCCTATAATTAGGCGATCCACTACTAATTTTGTATTTTTTTTTGGGGGGGGGGGGGGGGGGGCCTATTTCCTGGCATTCTAAAAAACTGGTCGTCGTCTCCCAATCCTTGGCTAAAGCAGAGTATTGATCTATGGCTACCACAGCGAGTCAGATAGTTTTGTTGCATCGCTTATTAACAGATCTAGCTGTTCCAATTAACGATCCTACTTTGTTGTTTTATGATAATCAAGTTGCTATCCACATTGCGTCTAATCCCCTTTTTCATGAAAGAAAAAAGCACATTGAAATCCAACGTGACTTTGTTCGAGAAAAATTGTTGTTCGAAGAGATTGCAATAGCCTTTGTTCACATCAAGGAGCAAGTAGCGAATGTTTTCACCAAGGCTTTGTGGTGTACAGCCTATACAACACTTTTGTATAAATTTACATGCTCCAATTTAAGGAAAAGTGTAGAATACTAGTATTTTATTCTTGTATTTATGTACCTAGGCATATTCCTTAGCATTTTATATTTAATATCGATCCCTCATGTCCCCCTCTTTCATTGATTTTCTTACCAAAAAAAAATTTATATTTAATAGAAGGAATAAACTCTTCCTTCTCTCCCTTTTCAACCAGCCATAATGGCCTTTACTCCCATCAATGGAGTAGCTAAATCTTGCTCTAGGATGATTAGATTTTTAATCTCTTCATTTTCTATAGGTTTAGTATATTGTATTATTCTTGATATAAGTAATCATCCAATAAAATTATATTTTCCTTCATCTTTATCTTGCAACAGTTAATCCTTGTTCTTGCAATTTATTCTCGTAATTTATTTTAACATGAACAACTTAAACAACATAACATGAACATGGATGATACCATTGTCTTTTCTTCCTTAATAGATAAACTTCCTCCTTTTTGGAAAGATACTAAAAAAAGGACTGAAACATAAGAAGGAAGATTGGCTTATTGAGGAGTTGGATAACCATCTCCGTATTGAGGAAAGTTATAGGTTACGCGATAAGAACAAGGACCGTCCCGGTGACATTGAAAAAATCAATTTTGTGGAAGAAGGCCAATCGTGTAAAGGACCCAAACTAACCTGACACTTCTTAAAGAAACGATAAGAAAAGAGACAAAAGCCTGTTTGTTGGGAATGTCACAAGCCTGATCATATGAAAAAGGATAGTTACCGCCTCAAGAATAATGATGCTTTGTGAGGATGATGATGCTTCATCTTCAGATGATTCTTGAATATTGAATATAATATCTTCTCTTTCTGGTTCATAAAGTAATAAATTCATCATTTATGCTTTAAGTTCTTCATTTTGAATGTTATTTAGTTTTTGCTTTATTTTGCAATCTTTTTGATAATGTCCTGGTATTTATAGCACATTAGAGTGTGATTAGGCCTTTCTTTTTCTTTCTTTTTTTTTAATAGATTTTTGGTTTTTATAATACTAAGGGGGCGGTGGTTGTTTGTGCTTATATTTTCTCTACTTTTTATGATACTTAGTTTTGCTTGAAAAATACTATTTATTATGTTTTTTAGCACGGGGTTTGAAATCTTGAATGCCATATTGACCGCTAAAAGATCGTAACTCTCATCTTGTTTGTGATTTTTTAAGACTATTTCATAATTTTTATTTTTCGCAAAGTTCTAGAGCTAATTTTTGACAATACGTAATGGTTTGCCACGAAATGGTCAAGTTACCACTATACTATTGTAATTTGGTCATTTTTGTTGCAAACAATTTTGGAAGTACAGTGACAAATCGTTCTTTCCAAAATATTTGATTACCATCTTTTCATCTTAAAACATTTGTTCAAAATATATCTTTATACCAATAGAAATCTTGAAGTGAGGGACATCTAAGGTTTGCTTAAAAAAAATTTGTTGAGTCCATTCTTTGGTTGGATTTCCAACGAAGAATAAAGCTATTGACCATATAAGAGTTTCTATTGCAACTTCTACTTCTATTTCTGAATGTGGAGAATTGACATCTTCTGGGTCTATACATATTCATTCAATATCAGTATGATTGATTATTGCATCTTGATCAACTTCGGTTAGGATATTAGTCCACCAATATTTGAATTGTCCAGAAAATCCAGCTATAATAGCTTTCGCATAAATTTTATTTGAATTATTATTGGATTCGTAGGCATTAGCGGTCATTGCTATTTGGTATAATGTGTTGAGAATTTCATATTCAGATTTGCCATCTATGTTCCATTTATAAAAGGTTTGTGCGTTATATGAGTTTGATGGAAATTGATGTCTTTCCTTATATTATACATCAGGTAGAGTTGGCTTTGGATAATAGGCTCTTGTGGGATTATTTTTACATTTTTGAGAACTTCCTTTCATTTCTTTAATAGTTAGCATTTTATTTTCATGAAATTGTTCTTCTATATTTTGAATTTCAACTTCATCAAATGAAGATATTTCTTCATCTGTGATTGCTTTATATTTCTTAGTAATAGTTTGAATAGAATGTTGTATTTGATGTGTTTTGACTTAAGCATGGTGTGTGCCTACATATACTGGGTATCATCATATAACAAAATCCCCCTCTAGATACAGTGTCGACACATGAAATTTAACCATCACAAACTTGTATGTTGATACATAACCCAAGTTTTTAGGACCGGAGTTTCTGTAATATAGTGTGTCAAGACACAACATCTATAGAATGATTTTGTAATATGTTGACACCAAGTATTTGTCGACATACACCATATTTAAGCCAAAACACGTCAAATACATAGTCGAAACACTGTATGATGAAAATATCTTAATAAAATATTCTTATACATTATCAAACTCATGTTCCACATTAATATTTTTGAGCAAAAATACTTTGAATTTAAATAGAGAATACAAGCATATAAACAAGTTTTGGATACTATATAGTACTTTTAAAAATTATTATGTCTAGTTTAACGTTTGAAAATATTAATTTTGAATAGGACAATACTTTTTTATTTTATTTTTGTAAATATAGTACTAAAAAATTCACATATAGATAATTTCATGTTTTATTAATTTTTTTTTTATACATTAAAATTATTGACTACATTTTTTCCTACTTGCAAAGCGGTAAGCAGGATTTACTTTTCACTTTTAGATGCTAAAAATATTTGTTTCTTCCCAATTTAGTGCCAAAAAATTCATTAATACTAATACAATGCCTTTTTTTTTAACTTAATAAGTATAATGTTAAAAAAAAATTCACATATACCTAATTTTGTATTTTGTATTTTTTATCATTCTTCCTATATGAAATAATATACAAGCAAAGTATAAAAATATATGATTTAGTAATCTTCTACCATAGTTAACCTAACAAGATATCAGCGTAACAACACACACGACAAACAAACGAAAAGAAGGATAAAAAACTAGAACTTTACACTAATTGATAAGCCAAAATATAGCCGCAACTCATAACACCAATTTATCACATACGTGTATCCAAAAAGGAATCTGACTACTAGCCAGTTTGAATGAATTCCATATCCAATTGAACAACAGTTTGTGGAAGTATCATAAAAAGAACAATATCATTACCATTACAAAATTTTTATCGTTACAACAAAATTATTATTTTTAAGATAATTTTGCATCTATCACTTTCTATAATTCACATTATTATTGTAATAAATTTTTTTTCTGATAATAACAACTCTATATAAAAATACTCAAAATAATTAAAAATATACAAAAAAGTAAAGGAAACAAGATAAAACTAGAAAAAGATGAAAACTTTTCCCACAATATTCTTAATGAGAATGTATATGTATAATGTTTACATCAAAATCAAATCTCTAAAAGCATCTACCCTAAATGTTCTTTTGTCCTTTTTCTTAACATTTCTTGTTTCTTCTACATCTCTCTTTTTCTATAAATTTCTTTTTTTTTTTTTCCCCCCACATAAACTAAAAATAATATCTTTAAATGTCTAAATTTTCTACTTTGAATACCATTTGACCCAAAATTTGAAAAGAACCAAATTGTATTCCTAATCTAGCCAAACACACACTCTAAAGTATACCAAACCCCCAAAGGAAGAGACATGAAAGAATTATTAACCGGGACAAATGCCAAATATATTTAATTTAGATATTCAGTTCATATATTTTATATTACAATTAAAAAGAATTAATTTCAAAAAAATAATATTAAATGAAATTATAATTTTTTTAAAAAAATATGATCTTTTAAGGTGTGTGATGAATACATAAGTTGGATATATATTTTTCAATGCTTATAACATTACCAATGCTATAAATATGCAAATTATTTATCCAATGGAATATCTAATACTCATGATAAATTAAAATACAACTGACTTTTAAGAAAATAAGGGCTTATTTGACATTGTCCTTTTGCACCTTTTTCATTTTTGAGGAAAATAACTATTTTTTCATGTTTTTCGTCATCCATTTCCGGTTCTCTCCTGAAATAAGAAAATTTGAGAAAACGAATTGCAAACTGCAAATAGAAAATAATGTCAAATAGACTTTAATTAACTTAATATAATTTTTTTATAACTCAATAACTTGATGCAACAAAGATATAAATTTAATATATTTAGCATTTTTCTTTGAACCATTAACTAGAGGATGGAGGTGGGTAAGGACCGGAATGAGACCAAGGTGGGGGCGCCGGAAAACTAGAAGTGCTGGCCGGAGATTGAGTGTCCGGTGGCCGGAAAAGCCCAAATTGCTGCTCGGAGAAAAACAAAGGATACTGAGAAGAGGAAGAAGAAGAAAATAATGACGAAGAAGATAAAGAAGACGAAGAAGAAGACAACGACGGCGGCATTGATGAAGCTGAAGCTCCATACATCATTTGCTCCATCAATTGGGTGTTGAAATCTCCTGTACTCTGCAGCAATTGAGAGTACTCCCAATAGTCCCTGAATGTTAAGAATATCACATGTGAAAATTATAAAAATTTTAAGGTTAAAATTACTAAGAAAAATGAAATACTTTTTTGGTTTACGAGTTACAAGAATCTGATAGAAAGTTCAAATGATGTTGTTTAAGGGGGTGAAAGAATCCCTATCTATCTCTTCTTCACTAGCAGTATTACAACATTATAGTTCATTTAAATGATAAGGAATATCGAGCGGATCGTGGATTGTTGAGATTTGAGTCCGTGACCTCTTGATTAACAAAACAATCAGCTATCTTTCAAAAGCCTTCACAATTTTGTAAATAGGAAAAATTTTCAGATTACCTGACGATATCATCAGAGCTTTGAAACTGCCGCCCCTGCTGCTGCTGCTGCGGTAGGATCGGCGCCTGCAGCTGCGGCGGCCGGGACGATGGCGCAGCGAGGAGAGTGCCGGGAGGACGGTGCCGCTGAGGTGGGGGAGGGACAGACTGGACGAATTCAGGGAAATTGAGCTTGGCGCGGTTGCCTCTGAAACGAAGCGCTGCCTCGTCGTAGGCACGGGCGGCGGCTTCAGCGGTGTCGAAAGTGCCGAGCCAGACACGGGCGGCCTTGTGGGGGTCTCGAATCTCAGCTGCCCATTTGCCCCATGGCCGTTGCCTTACTCCTCTGTATCTTCGTTTTCTCTCTCCCTCTGTGCCTGCCAAACAGTGATTTAGACCATTAATATTTAGGCTATATTTTACTGTTAATTAATTAATAAATAACATATTTGCTAAATTAAAATAAAAAAGATGAGTAAAATAATAAATATAATTTGATTATTTAATATTTAAAAAGTTAAAAACTAAATTCTTTAGTTTTTAAAAAATTACTTTTCAAAAGTGTTTTTTTTTTTTTGAACAGAACTTTCCAAAAGTTAAAACGTTATGAAAAATGCTAACAAATTTTTTTACCAAATAACGTTACAAGCTATTTAACTAGTCAAAATACTAAACACTATAAAAAATGCTATAAAATGTTGCCTGCCAAACATAGCCATAAAATTTTTTAATTATATTTTTTAGTTCTTTAATGCCACGCATATTGTTTTAAAATTTTATAATGTCACTAATAACCATTAATATTATGGACACAGCTTTCAAAAAAAAAAAAAATTTTGAAATTTGGTTACATTTAAAATATTTTAATAGTTTTAAAAAATATTTTGAATATTTAAAAAGAATTTATATTTAAATTTTTTTTAAATGTCATATTAGCAAAAATTAATAAATATTAGTAACTTTAACGTTACGATGTAACATTCAAACATTTTAAAATTTTAATTGAAAATTTTAGATAATTTTTTAAATTCGCACTTAAATTTAAATGATTTCTAATATAAAAAATGCAATATTTAAGCATATCTAATACAATTGATTAGTTTTGTTTGGTTCAATACTTATAATTTGTCTTTTTCTTTTTTTCTTTTCGTTTCGAGTTCAAATGTTACCAACCTTATTTTCTAAAGTTATTGTCCCTATTAAGAAAATTCGTTATTTGTTTCACTATATTTAACCCAAAAAAAATGAATTACAGTAGGATTTTATATATACACAATATTGTAATATGGTAAAAAAATGGGGTACACAATTCAAATATTCTAACATATATTACCTTATATATTAATGCATCCCTTTCCTAATGAGCTAATGTTTCAATTAACAAAAGTTAGGTTCAAAATCTTTTAAAATAATGTCAAAACTAAGTTTACAATTCAATATTTAAGAACCTAATATTGGTGTTTGTGACTAAGTAAAGGTGTTTGCCACTAAGTAATGTGGACTACACATAAAATATGTGCCAAAATTTCACATATGAGTTTGACATAAATATTATATTAAAATTGTATAAGAAAGATATCAGCATTTATGTTGATCACTTAATGTTAGTCCAATTTGGAACAAATCACACAGAAGCTTATATATAAATCACATTTACGTCAATTTTATAGACCTAAAGACTCTGTAAAATTAAAAAATATAATTGAGATATTTTGATATATGTCAGCTTATATTATTAAAGTATCACTATCTTCTTATCAAATTATGGACAATATACTTGAAAATAATAATTATAAATAACTCATACAAAAAGTACCTTCTTCAACGGAAGTGGAAGGAGGGGTCGACGATGTGTCAGTGGTGGATGGGACTTGGACGGGGCTGGCTCTTTGTTCTTCCTTTACTGTATCACACAAATGACTCATAAGATTAATTATTTTATTATTTAATTATCACAAATTATTAAAATAAATATTTGATTGTTTATTAAATACATATATCAATATATCTGTAACTATCTTTCAATATATTATAGACAAGTTCTCCCCCTTCCCTCCAAAATCTTCCAAATCTTATTTCTAATACTTTTAAAATATGTCTATTGTCTATTAACAATCATAAGAAAAGAAAAAAAAAAAAAACACTCAAAAATATGTCATAAAAAATTTTAGATATACCATAAAACGAAAAAAATAATAAACAAATAATATTTTCAAAAATAGAAAGCGAAGAATTTGACTCATAAACCTTACATATCATAAACCTTACATATCAAAAACCAACAACACTTGGAATTGTAGAAATCAAATTCGATTTATGAACATTACAAATCCAAAATTATAAGATAATGTATGAAATAGAATAATATATTTTTATGATTTAATACTTTTGCTATATTATCAAATGTATAAATCAAACTATTAAATTAAGAAATTTTTTAACATATGCCCAAATTACACCATATTTTAAAATTTAATTGGCCAAATACAAAGATAAGAAAAATAAATTTAGCATTTAACTAATCAAATACTAGAATATAATATAATTATTATACCTTAATATATGCCCATTGGATACATGTTACCCTTAAATTAAATGTATTTAACATTTCCCATAAACAAATTAGAGTATTTAGCGGATGATTAATTGTAAATAAAAAAGTGTCTGCCACAGTTCAATTATTTGGACACGTGTTAGAAACCCACATCAGCTTGTTGATAAAGAACTATCACCGTTAACTTATAAAAGTTGCTAATTTGCCCATGTTGCTTAATTAATTTTCACATGTTTATCTCTAATATCTAAAATGCATACTCAACTCTTTTTCAGACTCTAAAATTAATTATGAGTTTTTGTCCTCAGTTTAAATTTTTTTAAATAATTGATCGATTAATATAATATTAAGTTTTTCATCAAAAGATTATTAGCTCGAATCTCACCAGTCTCCCTTTTAAAATTAGCATAACTTAAACATAAGATATTAAAAAAACATCGGTTAATCCACGTTTCAGATAGATCAATATTTATGTTATAGACATGTTAAAATATAAAATCAATTTAAAAATTTCATTTATTAACTTAAATTTCGTGGATATTTATTCTTTACAGTTATGTATACATGATACATTTTTGATGATTCTGTTAAATTATATTATAGCCTAATGTAAGACTTATATTATGCTATATTAATTTATATATTTAATTTGTGTACTAAGTAATATATTTTCATAGGCAGTACATGCAATGATATTAACTAAGAGGCAAACAAAGGCAAAATTTATCCTTTGTTTTACTAAATCAGAAAGAAAAAATAAACAAAAATAATATCTGACTTATACTACTTTATAAGATAATGTGAATAAAGTAGGAAAATTACTTAAATCCACACCCTTCGAAACCACCCTCTAAATAGGAGTAATATTGTACATATCTTACCCTCAGACTTTGTAATGGTAAGAGTCTCTACGACGCATAGGGTGGTGGTGGTTATTTTATGGACACCAATAGGAAAAAACAAAGATAAATAAATAAGTAATGATGTTACCTGAATGAAATTATTAATGTTAGAATTCTATAAAAATTTACTATTATTTATTATACACACATTATTATTGTAATAACACCTTTTTTTTTATTCAGACAGTAACAACGCCCATAATACTAATACTAAATAATGAAAGCATTGCCGCAAAAGTTAAGGAAGAGCCACGGTGCATATCCGGAAAGCTGGAATGTGATAAGGATGAATATTCAACATCTTGTCACTCAAGCCTTAGCACATAAATGCCACCCCTCCAAAATAGTTTTAGTATATATCTTAGTTCTAAAGTTAGACAATAAAGGTCACGTGTATGAGATTTATATATAAATTTTACTAATATTATATCTCTTTTAAGGAATTGAGTTTTATAAAAGTAAAAACTGATAAATAAAAGTTTAGATATAACACACAAATGTGCATTAAATTCGAAGTATGGATAATATTCAAACTCATTTCATACAATTTGACTTATTATCTTATATTACTAAAAATAACACTACTAAGATTTTTACATGTTACCTCTTAGCTAAGAACACTTTGATATAACATATAAATAAACCAGCTCTCTCAACACGCCTTAAATTCATTTTAAGGATAACTTTTATGCCCTAACAATTTCAAAACTGATCAATATTAAGTACAGTAGCATAAAATGCTTATACAATGCTTTCTCTTTTTCTCAACCCTAATATGAGATGTTACATGCAACATTCATTCTCATCAATGAGATACGATGCACACGTTTATTACTATTTTTTTTTAATAATTATGAGGAGAAGATCCTCAGTAGGGTACAAGAGGTGATCCTCCTTAGAACCGGGAGCCAAAGAATACAAAAGAAAAGAAAATAAGAAAAGAAAGTAAAAACATAAATCCAACTTTGCCTATGGTCGATACTAAGTACGTCCCTAATGAAAACTAATGAGCATGCTAGACAGCAAAACTAACGATGCACATGTATAGAATACTTGGAAAATGCTCAATGCACACAAGCACTTAAGTATCAAGTTCGTATACTAAAAAAATAGAGTAAAATTTTATTGGATTATGAAAAAAAATATCAGATGAGTTATTTTTCTAAAATCTAGCAATCTATGGACATGTATATTCATATATAATTCAATACATCTTATTGATACCTATAACATTGACTGCTATGCTTACCCTAGGTTTATAACAAGATTTATTTTTTCCGGGTAATTTGAATACAAGCTCGAAAAAAAGACTAAGTGCAAAATAATGTTCGAAGATAAAACAATAGAACATCAAAAACATTCAAGGCATGCAGTAGGATACCTACAACTAGAACTTTAAAATAGAAAACATCTAATCAAGGAAAAAATGTTCAGAAATTAATCAGCTTAAAGATTTTTGTTTTAGATAGGGTAACATGTCTTCTTCACATAAAATCTATCAATTTTAAAGTATAAAATAATATGCATATTTACATTACGTTACATGTTAAAACTATGTCAATATAATACTCCATTCCTTGGCCAATTGCAACTTTATTTTATATTAAAGAATTACCCATCATCAAAACTTATGTTGATCATCCACATATGCTCACTCAACAATCGCACTTGAATAAGGTTATTAAATATTTATAATATATGTGCATAATTTAACTATCCAATTTACAAACTAATTTACATATTCAATATATGCATTTGAATAAGGTAATAAAATTTTAATAGTTTTTAAAATTAATATTAAAATAATGATTTATTTTTATTATTATTATTATTATTATTATTACTAGTATTATTATATTTTTATCTTTATCTTAAATGTTAATAAAATTTAAATTAAAAAAACAATAGATAGTATATTTGTATGTATGTATAGAGTTTCAGTCAAAGACGTAAGGTGGTGGGATAATGCTAACCTGTACTTGCACTGGCGGATGATTCCCCCGGCGAGCCACCCGGAACTTCCACGGCGAGACTTGTATAACCTCCTAACCTCGGTCGTATTATTTGATGTTGTTGTTGTTGCTGCTGCTGCAACTGTTGTTGCTCTTCCCGGCCTCTCTTTTGACCTACCCATGTTGCACTTTGCCCGATATCCGCAATAACCCCACTTGATGAATAATAATAAGGTGAAACCAAAGAAGATGACCCAATAAGCCCACTACCTTCACCGCTACCACCACCGATATCATACGCCCAGCTGGGGTCTCTAAACTGGGGTTGTGGATATTGCCCGCCCGGCCTGCCTGATACTACGTCTGTCAAGGCAGTCACCATAGCAGACATCTCCCAAGATGTCTGACCATATCCACCGAACATAGGCTGCCCTGTCGCCAGTTGAGGATGAACGATATCCCCAACTGGCTGATCCGCCACCTGGGATTCTCTCTCTTCATCTCCACCACCACCTTCACCGCCGCCAGTGACAGGGAAGGTGGGGTACCCGGTTGTATCCCGTGGGTTCGCCACCTTCAACAAGCACATGTAATCCTTACGTGCTCTCTTCCTTTGACTGAACCAATCGAACAAATCTTTTTCACAACTTATTCAACAGAGAAAGAGAGATTGGGGTGGGGGACTATTAGACATGCCAATTGAGTTGAATTCCAACTCTATTTTCTTTTGTTATATAAGTAAAGGAGCCGCTTTTGGAGCAGTATTGGTACGCTGAACCTGGGCTTTGGTTCGTTCACCACCTTTTAATTTTGCACAACTAGTTTATTGGAAGAAAAAAAAGGGGGAAATCGGAAGCTTTTTTTTTAGGGTATTTTTGATGAAATACATATACATATATATATATAAGAAAGTTAAAAAGAGTAAGTTAAAAGGGAGAAGAGAGAGGATTATGCCGACTTATAGTTAGTGGTAAGCTGTTCACACACACACATACACAAATGAACAGAGAGAGAGAGAGAGGGGTGGGGTTGGGCCTTGGGGGTCGCAAGGTCTAGGTCGGTGAGAACCGAACGAAGAGAGGTTATCATGTTTGAATTGTATTCCCTTTGTTAACTTCATTTCAATTATTTGCGACTTGATTTAAATTTATTTTTTATAATAATTTTTTGTATCTCATTTTATAATAAAATTTGTCATAGAATTTTGTTTTTAGAAGATTCAATGATTCAAAAACTACCGGTTAAAACAGGGTTTGAAAGATAAAATTGTACGTGGTTTTATCCTGTGACCGGTCTTGACACTTTTTTATATTCAAAGCAAAATTTTCAAATGGAGCTCATTATATGAAACAAGTTATAAAAATTCTAATCTCAAAATTTATTAATATCAACAATTAATACTTTAAAAATTACAATTTTCAAAATTTAACGGCTCCCAAAAATTTGGAGACCGAAACGGTTAATTAAATCACTTGAGGTTGTGTCTAACCCTGCTTATCCTACAACGTGCTCCCTTTAATGAATTACTATCTTTGATGTTTTGATTGTTTGATATTTGGCTGCTATCTTTGCTTAAATAGGTGATAAGTTGATCTCAGAATAGAAGCAAGAAGAGCGCTCTATACAAAAAATAAAGAATTGAAATTTGTCAATTTAATTTTATAAATATTTTGTATTAATCTATTAATGTAAATAATAAAAAGGTAATAAATATGGAGTCGGACATAACTCCAAGCAATTCAAATACTCGCTTGGGGCCCTCGAATTTTAAGGGCCCCAGATTTTTAAAGTATTAATTCTTAATATTACTAAATTTTATAGTTAAAATTATTATAATTTGTTGTCTGTGAAAGATCCCTTATAAAAATTTTGCTTGAAATCCTAAAAATGTTAGCACTGGTCCCAATGTCATATATGAATATTTTTTAGTCAGAAATGTCATACATGAATAAGAATAATAAGTAATGTCAAATTTTACGCTTTCTTTTATGCTAAGCATTATTTTTCATGTGTTTACACATTATGAAAATGAAAAAGAAAAACAATAATTAGTTTAATAAGGGAGTTACGTGGCTGAGTAAAGGAAGGAAACTTGGGCCCAATCGTTGATGAGATTGATGGGCTCGGCTGGGCCCAGCAAAGTACTTCGGGGTGCGATAGTGGTGTGATCTGTGAAGTTTACATGTGTACTATTCATTATTGTTCTATTTGCCAAGTCAAAAGAAATTGACATTATTATATATTATTTTATTTATATTTTTAATTATATGATCTCAAATTATTAAAAAGCATAGTATTCAATTAATTCCTTTTAATAAAGTATTTTTGACTACATATTATAAATTAAAGGGTTATTTCTGCCAGAGATCCCCATATGTTCCTTATTATGTCAATTTAGTCTTCGTATTTTTAATTATTAATTTTGTGATGCAGCCCGTTATTGGCTTGGCTGCTACTTAGCGAGTACAACTTGGTGGCTACACTCAGAGACGCAGACACGGGCCGAGGAGAATTTGATTAGAGTTTGATTTCTAATAGGATTAGCTTTAGTTTTCATATTTTATTCGTAATTATCTTTTCAATCCTTTATCCTGAGTCAATTAGCCCCTATATTTAAGGAAGAAGAAATCTATGGTATTTTTTAAACATTTTTTTATAATTTTAGGTTTGGTTATCAATTTTCTAGGATTTTCTCTTTTTCTCTGGTTGTGAGAAATTGAGCAAAATTTTCCCTTGTTTTATTATTTTCTTAATAAAAGTTAAAAGGAAAGCCACTGAACCATCCCATTCTGAAATCCTATGTTTACGCACCGCATCAGTTGGTATCAGAGCTCAGAACAACTTCTGAGATGGACCGTAGGTGACGGAGGTATGCCACCATCAGAGACGTTTATGAGCGAGACGTACAATGGCAGACTGAAAGGAGATTAGAGGACTTGGAGGAGAAATTCCAGCTAATCGAGCACTGCTTATTCAAATGAGGGCAAATCTAAAGCAGGCGCCGAGAACCTAGCCCCAACACCTGTCGATAGGAGGTGATGTGGACGACACGGACCAGTGCTTCCAAAACCCATTCCCGGACACCGAATTATCGGATTGGAGGATGAGGAGGCAACAATAGCATACCGATAACACTGTTGATTTTGATTATCAGAGGTGGGAATCTGGTCTCCGAATTGAGATCCTGGAGTTTAACAGAGGAGTATGCCCGGAGGACTTCTTGGATTGGCTTGCTGCGGCGGAGGAGATCCTTGAGTTTAGAGAGCTTTCGAAGCGGAAGCCATTGGTTGCCACCCGATTACAGGATAGAGCTGCAGCCTGGTGGCAACAGCTGAAACATACGTGGCTTCGTCAAGAGAAGGTGAAGATTGAGACGTGCGAAAAGATGAAGAAGCACATGAGAGGCACCTTCATGGCTCACAATCACGCCAAGGTGATGTATCAACTCCTTCAGAGTTTGCATCAGGGTTCTCGGATCGTGGAAGAGTACATGGCGGAATTCTACTCCTTAATCGCTAGGAATGACTTGGCGGAATCGGAGGAGCAACTGGCGGATCGATACGTTGGCAGGTTGAAATCGATACAGGAGGTATTGAGCACATTCGACATCTTTTCGGTCTCAGAAGCGAGTCAGAGGGTAATGAACGTCGAGAAGCAACAAAGGCATCGTTAAGTTGGCGGTACTGGGAACACCCAGAGTAGTGGGGGTGACCAGGTACGACTAATCAACTCGTATGCACAAGGGAAGCCGGTTGCCGCCAACCTTGGAAAGGAATTGGCTACTAGCTCCAGAACGCGTTGTTTTAAGTGCAGGGACATGGGACACCGTGCAACTAAGTGTCGGAAGAATGACAGACCGGGCAAAGGGTCGTACATCAAAGGTCTCCAAGCTGAAGATAACGAGGTAGTTGAGGAAGAGGCTAGCAACGAGTTGGTGCCACAAGGCGAAGAAGCAGTTGCCGGCGACGAGGGCCGTCTACTTGTGGTGAGGCGAGTGTGTTTTGCACCTATGAAAGAAGAGGGAGACAACTGGTTGAGGAGTAACATCTTCTAGACGAGATGCGCAGTTGGTAAGGGGATATGCCAGCTAGTGATTGACTTGGGAAGCTATGAGAATGTTATCTCCGAAGAAGCTGTTCAAAGCTTGGGTTGAAGACGAAGGATCATCTGAACCCATATAAGTTGTCAAGAAAAGAAATCAGATAACCATCTCGAAATGATGTCTAGTTAGCTTTTCCATTGGGTCGAAGTATCGAGAGGAGATGTGGTGTGACGTTGTAGTCATCGACACATGTCATATGCTATTGGGACTACCATGGCAATTCAATAGAGGCACCATCCATGACGGATGACGGAACACCTATAGCTTCGTGTTTGAGGGCACAAGGATAGTCTTGTTGCCTAAGAAGGATGATTCTCCACAACCGGAGGAAGCAAAGGATCTCAAGTCCCCGAGCCTTGCTCGCCAAAGATGTAGGCGGGAGTAAGGAAGCCATTGTGCCAACATTGGAGAGATGCCAAGGAGAACAAGTTGAAGAGCCGAAAGAGGTGCCAGATGCTGTGATAGGGCAAAATCCATAGTGGAAAGGTTAGCTACCAGGAGATGACTTACCAGGTAGGCTCCATTATTGAGGTAACCTTGTAGAGCTGCAGGATTCCAGACTTCACATGTTCACAGTTCTCTAGATGACTAAGGAGGGCGAGAGTTCGTGACAGGATATTGGCGACAGGTTAATCAACAGCGCCATGGAAAATCGTGGGCCTTCTGCATCACTGGCGAATACTCCAACGGAGGTGGTGATAGGAATATCCTACTCCGATATTTTGTTGCCAAACACGTTAGAAGTAGAGCGCAGAGGTTGTTTCACTTCAAGTTGGCTTATGACAGCTCGAAGAATCACAGCATAGGGTTTCCGCCGCTTGAGATTGACAATGGCGTTGTTCCTCGTTCACAAACAGATATTACTTCAATGTCACATCTTATTTGCCAATACGAGAGGACGCAAGGCTTCATCTCTAAACGATAGACAAGACTTACGCATACTTGAAGATCATTGCTGGAAGTTCGCGCCATGTACATGAAAGTGGGATTAAGGATCTCCGGCACATTGGCGAGAGTGGTCACACAATTACGTGGCGAATTCATGGACAAATTCTCTTCAATTCGGGGAGGATAATGACGACTATAACAAGGCGGAATGAGGTACATCCCACACTGTGGCAGAGTAGGCCAACACCCCACACCTAGAGAAGCGTGGCGGATTAGAGCTCGACAAGATTGGCAGCTAGTGTGAGGAAATTTTACGTGGAGAAAGTAACCAAGAAGATCCTTTGGCGAATTCGAAGGCGAATTCCCTCCAACCTAGGGAGAATGATTCAACCCGTTAATGGCTTGGCGGCTATACTCGGAGACACGGACGCGAGCTGAGGAGAATTTGATTAGAGTTTGATTTCTAATAGGATTAGCTTTAGTTTTCATATTTTAGTTGTAATTATCTTTTTAGTCTTTTATTCTAAGTCAATTAGCTCCTTTATTTTTTAGCTTTTCATAATTTTAGATTTGATTATCAATTTTCTAGGATTTTCTCTCTTTCTCGGGTTGTGAGAAATTGAGCGATTTTTCCCAGTGTTTTATTATTTTCATAATAAAGGTTAAAGGGAAGACCGCTAAACCATCTCGTTTCCAAATCCCACTTTTACGCGCTGCATCATTTAGTCCTTGTACTAGTGATATTGTCTCAATTTGGACCTTGGATTAAAATTTTTGTCAAGATGTTGATGAAATTTTTAATGATTCGACCACAGATTGGTTAAATTGAGTCAACATGTGTTTTTGTAGTGAGTAACTTGCATCTATTGTGATAATGTTGTTAAATATTACTTCATTAATTTAATTTTAATTTGATCAATACCTTACACCGGGACTTACTAGTGTATAAAACAAAAACAAAAACAAAAACAAAAACAAAAACAGAAGCATAAATAATAATACAACAAAGATCAAAAAGAAAGTTACCTGGTTTCGTTTTAGATGAACCTATATTCATGAACCACTACCTTCGTAGGAATCAAGCTGCTACAAGAAACACAATATTATATTATGAAATAGACGATCGGCATATATCGCCATTAACGCCCTTAACCCTTGCTTCAAGCTGGATCTCTACAATGGAGTTAGCGAGAAACGCTTGTACTTATAACCCCCCTAACAAATATACCGCTTAGATTACAACATTACACAGAAAAGAACATCTCAAAAATAAGGCAAGAAGCCCTACACTAAAAAAGAACGAAGATGAACGGTATTCTTTGCATGAGATGAGAAACAATGAAAATTTCGAGATTTATATAGCACAAGGCATGGGGAAACACAATCTATGCCACTCGTAGATAAAACAAGAAAGGATCTCCACGCACTAGCGTTATTTTTGAATTTCATCGAGCCTTTCAACCTCACCTACATAGTTAGCATACATGAGGTTCATAAGTAAGTGCAAGTGAGGTTCATTTTATAACCAATTGGCATTAGGATAGTCCAATTGGCTTATACATTGATCTTTTCTTTCTCATAACTACTATTTGGGATTCTTTCCAGACTCAGTTGTGTTGTCCTTGGCACTTTCCCTCACATTTGAGTGTTTTTAAATTGCACCCTTCAACTTCTCCGATCCAATTGAGAATTACGTCCAATTGGATCCAACATTCACTGGAGAGGCTCTCAGCGCAAAATATTCAAATCCACCCATCTTTTTGAAGACATGGCGTGTTAAACGAGATCCGAGATCATCCACCTACTCAAATACTATGTTAAATCTCACCGAGCCTTTTGGCCCAACTCACATAATTGGCATACATAAGGTTCTCATATGAGGGGGAGTAGCTGAATAGGTTTATATATTGATCTCTTTTCTCTCACGTGTGGAGTCCTAACAATTAGGGAAGTAGCACACATGGTGAAAACATAGTCGTGCCACTCTTAATAAAAGGCAAAGAGAAAGATAGAGAACAATGTGTTAGTAATAGGAAAAGGGAATCGATGAAATACTAGGTCCCTTAAATTCAAAATAGAAAAGCTCATATTTGGAATGCCATTGGAGCTAAACAATCATAATCAGCGCCGTGATAAATTCAATCTGTTCCAAAAAGCTGAAGGAAATCAACCTGGAGCTTCCATAAATTACTGGTTTTGCCACTATAAGCCAAAATCAAGTGAGAGGCTAAACCACCAATTATCATTCATATTTTTGAATAAAAAACCCCCAAAATTTTTCTATAATTACAAACATGCCACTTAAGCCTATTAATGCAATTAAGCCATGATCTGCTTAATACATCATTGTTTAGATGATCTAATTCATGAGACTATAAATTTAAGAACTCCGTCATGGGCTCGGGAAATTAACTTAGAGCAATCACTTAGAATCTACAAGTCTTATCAAGCCTAAACTACAATCACCTTCATAACCATATAGCATACAAAGGTCTAGGGTGCCTCTAAGGTACCTAATATCCATTTGATACCCTTCCGATGGTCTTTCTCATGGTGTTGTATGTGTATGCTAATAAGACAATAGGACATGTTAAGTTTGGTGTAGTACAGGTTAAGACATACATTAATGATCCAACAAACTTTTGCGAGTGAGTTCAACTAAAAAAAAAAAAATCCTTACTCTCTTTTTCTACTTTAAATTCAAGATTTTCCCAATCAAGAGTAAGTGTGTCAAACTATTTATTTTCTTCCATCTTATAAGCAAAAAAGTTTCCATTACAAAACTTAAGTTTGGGAAGGGATCCAATTCTAAAAGTTCCTGAAACGTTTTCAAAAACAAAAACGGTTTCTTCATTAGAGGCTTCATGAAATACCAAATTGGTAAGGCTCAAAAGAATCAACTATAGGATTTGTCTTTCTTTTTTTCAATTATGCTTCGGTCAATATTGTGGGTTGCTTTGATTTGGACAACATAGCACTTTTCATTCCAAGATAAGTCAAGATTGATTATATCTTGATCTTCTAAAGGTCGAATCATTCCAAACGTTGAACTTCTCAACAATAAAACTAGCAATGGATGTCATTAACTCTTTTTTTCCCCTAGCTCTAGTATAACCTTTTAAGATTTATGGTCCAAAAATTTGGCCAAAATCTTAAACTAGGGCTTACTAACATAGATAAAAATGAAAAGTAAAACCAATAATGCAACAAAGATTGGAAACCGATTTACATGTTTCATTTCAAGATCAACCTTCATCCAAGACCCTCTATCCTCAGTAGAGGCAATTCACTAACATACATGAGTGGCAAACTGTCATTAAAGCCCTTAACCTCAGCTTCAAGGTGCTTTGCGACATATTTAGCAAGAATGGTTCTTACTACTAATTTCTTCCTAGGATTACAACATCACTAACAAAAGCATGTGTTTACACCCCAAACTCAAGGGAGTTGGGATGACGTCGTTTAGAGACTAAAGAATACGTGTCATCCGCGTGAGGCCTTCCTTGAAGGATATTTGGCTTTTAAATATTAAGATAATAGCATCTTGGGCCTAGTTGCCTTAGTGAGTTAAATCCCTTAAGGGAAAGCAACCTCTCAAGACACTTGATGGAGAAAAAAAGACCTGAGCTTATGTGACTTCCCAGAAGGCTGCAGAAAGGCGGTTCTGAAGCTCGAGGCAGTTATTTTAAGCACATATCGAGGATGGGGCATTTGGAAGGGACTCTGACGAATTATAAGATGTGGGGCTTCCAAAAAGAGGCTCGAGCACACGTTTTCAAGGCACGATCAATTCCAATTCTGCGTGCCAAAGTAAAGTTGAGGCACTCGTGGGAGAGATATGCCAGGATTGTAAGTTATTTCATTTTTCTATAAATAAGAGACACTACTGTAGCTGTAAACTATCCAACACCACCATACAAAAGTTCTTCAAGTTTTCTTTACAGCATACTTGTGCTTTTTACCTAGGATTGGCTTAACTTAGCCTAGTTTAACATAGCGTAGCATACTTTATACTTGATTTCCTCCAAGCCAATACAGAATTTTGGGTTTTAGGTATGAAATTCTCTCTTTAATTGATTCCCAACAATCGATGAGTTGAGATTTGAGGCATTGATTTAAGGCTTTTATGGCTAAAGCTTGGCCATGATTGCATTGGTCTCAACGCTAATGTCACTGCTTGATAAGTCAATTGAATTTAGCTTTGATTCATCGTTAAAGGGTTTTGACGGCCAAGGCTTCACCTTGATTACATTGATCCTCATCCAGTGACCCAAATATGGTTCACTCAATCAAAATTTGTCAAACACTAACTCATTTGAGTTATTAGAAGTCAAGGGTGCCAGGCCTAAAAATCTGATTGACTCGGGCTTGTAAGTAGACTGCTGTGCTTTAAGTTTGTCTCCGACCTAGTTTCTAGCTTTCAAGTGCTCGAGGAAAACTATCTGTGGGCCCAGCTCAGTCCCCCTAACTGCCACTTGAGCCGCATTCATATCTCTTTAAATTTCTATCTAAATGTTAAACCCATAAATCCAAGAAAAAATATAAAAAAGCCTCCTTAACTAGAGCATGTGTAGAATCCACATTAATATTGCAAACCGAAGATTGGATTCACCAAAAGCACCAAGCTTTTTAAGAGATGATTAGTTGAGGTCAAACACATGCAGTCCAAAATTGGGCTCGCTCCCATGTCACTGCAAATCCTATATGTGCATGTTTGTTTTATTTTGTATTTACGGCAACCATACATACACTAAATAGACAAAGGAGCAAACACACCTTTTGGCGACCACAGTGGGAGACACTACACAAGACGTTAATTATTGTCTTCAACTCCATCGTGAATTATCAAAATATAGTCTCAAGCCATTCACCAATAGTCATAACTAGATGAGCCAGTGCTCTTGAGCATGAAGAACCCAAAGGGTTGTCATTGATAGGGCTACCACTCGAACAATTCTCATAACGAAGCCCTGTAGCACGAAGGGATGAAATGAATCACAACCGCGATAACGAAAGCGGAGGTGAGACATCCCGAAAGAGGAGCATATTGGGCCCGATGGCTATTCTTAAGAGAGTTTTAGGGCCATGCTCAAACACCGGGTAGAGCTCGTTGATCAAAGGCTTGAGTAGGCTTTGAAAGAAGTCCAAGGGAAACAACATGCTAAGATAGAGCGTACTCTAGCAGCTCAGCGTGAAAATACAGCAGCCTTGAAGGACCATTATCAACGACATTGGGACCTCAATGAAAGATTTCATAAAAAAACTGACCGAGTCTTGATTGAAATGAATTTAACCTTATTTTCTATCGCTAGCCTTATAGCCAAGGACGTGGCAAGGGAGATAGTAGTTGAAGTTGTGCCTATCTTGGTAAGGCAGGGCTGAGACTCACAACGGTTTAATTCAGGCCGTTAGAGAGGATATTAGGCAATTAAGCCCTGTTCCTTTTCTCTCGGTGCCAACTAGGTACCCTCATGATATTCCTTCAAGCTCACGGATGCCAATGGTCTAGAGTACTAACACTACCCCTGAAAGAAAAGTGAACCCAACTATGGCTAATCTAGGTGTTATTCACATGGAATCAAGCCATAAAAATGACAACGAAACTTATGGAGTTGCTGGCCCTTTGAATCAAGGGTTTATCTTGACCTCAAGGGACCTTAATGCCAACATTCAGGCTAAGCCTAACCCTAAGACTGGGGGGCAAGGTTACACGTACCTTCCATGCTGAAAAGGCCATTTTGAGGTGTAATCAGGGCCTCAAAGTAGGCGTGCAAGGGTGAGTTCCCAGGCCTCCTACCACATATGAGACCTAGGGGCAATCTAATTTCTTACGTCCTCAAGATTATAACTTAGGCATTGAGCAGGCTAGAATGGCCCAACAGTTTGTCATTGTGGGTTTGCCCTCAAGCATGCCCCAAACCTAAGGGTTGTTGGTCCATACATTGTGGCTAATCAATCAGTTAGCCACATTAACCAGGGGCAATATAATCTTGCATATACAGGACATCATTTGTTCCCCCATGATTGTCATGGTAACTCAACAGTATGCTGTTGATCCCCCATGAGATGCTCGAATCCTTATTGCAGGTACCCTCAATTGAGCAAATGTATGAGTTAGGCCTTAGAAGGTTCAATAAACCTCTCTAAAGGAAGCCGTACCCTAACTTTATTAACTGGGATTACCCATTCCCTCCAGTATATATGAGTCATGAATTTACTCTCTTCTCAACAGAGAAGAGCATGTCTATTCTCGAGCATTTGACAAGGCTTAATTACCAATGCAGAGAGGCAGCTGACAATCGATATTTAAAACTTAGGTTGTTCCCTAGTTCTCTGACAGGGACTGTCTTTCAATGGTACATAAGCCTACCACCTAACTCCATCTATAGTTGGGATGACATGGCCAAATAATTTCAGGCTTACTTCCCAAGGATGGAACTACGACTTCTATGTCACACCTGGCTCAAATGAAACAAAAGCTAGGCGGATTCGTAGAAGACTATACTAATCGGTTCAAGAGAGTCGGGTTAAAGTGTACAGGTGTTCTCCTTGAAGTTAAATATGCCAAGTTGGCCTTGAACGGTTTGGATATCAAATTCAATAAGAAATTTGAGAGATCAGATTTCACTGCTCGCCTACAATCGGCAGAGTATATTACTAAATATGAGGCTGTCTCAAAAGAAGAAAGCCTCAAGAAAAAAGCATGTATGGAACCAACATGCACAAGCAGATTGATGAGGAATAAATTCTGCCTTATGAAACTGACATTGTTGAGTACGTGAAAAGGCCTCCTACTATTTGTAATTCTTTAGTCAAAATGGATATCAAAGCCAAGAAGCCAAACCAATCCCAAGTACTTGTTTGACCTATCAAGAGCAAATATTATATTTGACTGGCTTGACGCAAACAATGAACTCAAGGTTAGAGAGAAGTTTGACCCCAATTCATTGAAAAGGGAAGGTGTACTGTAAATGGTATGATTCATTCATCCACTCAACTAAAAAATGCATAATCTTTAGAAAGTAGTCCATGACGCCATTGTGGCAAGGGAGCTTATCTTCCTTGAAGAAGGGAAATGGGTGTTGATAAGGACCTATTCCCTAGTCCTATCCAAGTAAACGGCATGGAGGTAGTTAAGCCTCAAGACATTTGTAGCAAGAAAGCTGATACTTAGTCTCCTTGTAGGATATATGAAAATAAGGAGAGGATGGCCGTAGCCAACGCCTTGTTTGAAAGACTATCAGAGCGGGGGGCACTCAGATTCCCGAGGACCTCTGTTGAATTGGGGGACAAGTTCTACAAATGCCACATCGTGACGAAGCATCCAAATTGTGATTGCACCACCTTTAAAAGGTTCCTACAAAGACAGCCAGAAAAGGCAATAATTCTCCTCTCCAAATATTCATGTCCAGAAATAATAAACTGAAGAGGGAATTGTTTAATATTTTTGCTCTGATCTGATTTATGGGAAAATTTCACATAACAACAATGTGAAATATAGTACAAATCATATAAAAATAATGAGCTCAATATTTAAAAAACATTAAAGATCCTGGAAAAGATGTGGGGAAAGGGCGAAGCCAAATATTATTAAACTGAAGCATGCTTGTGGGCTTGACCCGACATGATGGCGATTCTTTAATTACATGTTTATCCCCTTCACCTATTCTTCAATAATATAAATGCTACTTTATATTAAATTATTGATCATCTTTGAAATAAAATCATGTTTATATATATATATATATATATATATATATATATATAAAAGAAAGCAGTTAGATATGGTGTAAAATTTAAGGGTGCATATATGTTCAAGACCGGATGGAACCGGACTGGCCTATCTAAACCAAAGACGAATAGTGTTGAGGACTTCACATGTGAGTTTATGTAGTAGAATTCCACATTTAAATTATGAGAGTGAAGACGTCAATTTATAAGTGTAGTGAGTTACTCCACCTATTGCCAATTGGTTTTAGGATGGAACCCCACTTGGGCTTATATTTGGATCTCGTGTCTCCTAACTCTGTGGGTTAGGCCCAAAGACCTGGTGAAATTAAACATGGTATTAGAGTGGATGGATGATCTCGAACTCTTGTTTGTTGACGCCGTGTCCTTGGAAAGAGGGGTGCATTTTTGTTTGGTGCCTCGGGGGTCTTTCGAAAATGTTGGATGCAGTTGGATCAGAGAAAACGAGGGGTGCGTTTGAAATAGACTCACGTATGAGGCGGAGTGTTAAGACTTCACATGTATGTCTATAAAGTAGAATCCCACAATAGAGCTATGAGAGTGAAGAGGTCAATTTATAAATATAGTGGGTTACTCCACCTATTGTCAATTGATTTTCAGATAGAACCCCACTTGGGCTTATATTTGGATCTCGTGTGTCACAACTTGTGAGTCATGCCTAAAAACTTAGTGAAATTTAACAAATAGCGCTTAGAAGTAAAACCAAAGACTGGACTGATTTAAATTGATCTGGTTTAGACCAACAACAAAAACAATAGCAGATCCAATGCCACAAGGGCTCCCGCATAGGTAGGGTCTGGGGGGATAAATGTACGCAGCCTTTCCCCTTCCGGGAGCTACCCTGAAGAGAAGCTGTTTCCGAGGACCCCCAACTTGATGATCTGGTTCAGACCAAGATCAGTTAAACATCATAGTGGACCAATATGGTTCAGATTTAGAATTGCTAATTGTAAGTGATTATCTTGGAAAAAAAAATCGTCTACTTAATCCATGTAATCTCTATGATTTCATTGTATCTATTAACCACGAAAATAATTTTTGTTAGTGAAGAAAATACGAGGAAAAATATTAAATTGAGCGACTTGGATTAGGACATTTGGAGAGAACTGAGAGATTTGGATTAGGAGATTCCGAGAGAATTTTGGGTGAATTTTGAAGAAAACGAAAAGATGAAACTACAAGAAATAATATGATGAGAATTGGATACTTTTCTCATTAACAAGATCTCCAATTTATACAAATCATATGGGAAAGGGAAAAGACTAACCTAACACTTGCAAAGGAATCCTAGGCTAGTTAATTACATGAGTAAAAGCAAATAATGAAAGAAATAAACACAAAGAACAAAAAAACTCTCCCTCTCCCTCTCTTAGAGCTGGCCGGTTACCCAAGCCCAATAAATGGGAAAATTAAATAAATACCTACCCTAGTAAATGTGTAGAATACAAGTAAATACATAAATACAAGTATAACAAAAGCAAAAATTATACTATTTTCAACACTCCCCCTCAAGTTGGAGCATGTAAATTTACAATGCCCAACTTGAAAAGGAAAGAAGAAAATGACGGTGAAGAAAGCCCTTTAGTAAATATATCAGCCACTTGTCCTGATGTACGCACGAAAGAGTTCGAGATTTCTTTGGCCACCAACTTCTCTCGAACAAAATGACAGTCGATCTCTATATGCTTGGTTCTTTCGTGAAAAACCGGGTTCGAGGCTATGTGAAGTGCCGCTTGGTTGTCACAGAATAAAATTGCGGGCTTTTGAACATCAACTGCAAGATCCACTAATAATCGTTTCAACCAAACTAACTCGCTTGTCACAGTGGCCATTGCACGGTATTCTGCTTCAGCAGAGGAACGAGAGACAACTGACTGCTTCTTAGAACGCCACGATATGGGAGCTCCTCCCAAGAAAACAACGAATCCTGTAGTGGAACGTCTGCTAGTAGGACAACCTGCCCAATCAGCATCACAATATGCACGAATGTTAAAATCAGAATCATGTGGAAGGAAAATCCCTTGACCCGGTGTCCCCTTGATATATCGAAGTACTCGGAAAGCGGCTTCAAGATTTGGAACTCTAGGATTGTGGACAAACTGACTAAGTATGCTAACTGCATAACAAATGTCGGGGCGAGTAATGGTGAGATATAGAAGTCTTCCTACAAGTCTCCTATATTGGCCCGGATCCTTAACTAATTCCCCTTCTTCATCACTCAAACGGTGATTTTGAACAATCGGTGTGGCAACCGGTTTCCCACCTATTATCCCGGTTTCACTTAAGATATAAAGTGCATACTTTCATTGACTCAAAATTAACCCCTTTTGAGAGCGAGCCACCTCTACCCCGAGGAAATACTTGACTGCTCCTAAATTTTTAATGCCAAATTGAACATTAAGCTTTGACTTTACTTCTTCAATATGACTCAGATTGTTCCCGGTAATAACAACATCGTCAACATACACTGGATAGCAGTATACACAGCCGCCTTGTTATAAGTGAAGAGAGAATAATCAGACTTAGACTGGACAAAACCCATTTCAACAAGCGAATTTGTGAATTTCTGATTCCAATTACGTGAGGCCTATTTTAAACCATAAAGCGATTTTCGCAAACGACAAACTTTACCGGCATGTTGTTTTTCAAAACCCTGTGGCAATTTCATGTAGACCTCCTCATCGAGGTGACCATGAAGAAAGGCATTATTCACATCCAATTGATGCATTATCCAATTTCTAGCTGCCGCAACTGCAAGTACACAACGAACGGTAACCAATTTAGCAACGGGAGCAAAAGTATTATTATAATCAATGCTTTCTACCTGGGTATAACCTTTGGCAACGAGCCTTGCCTTATACCTCTCAATGCTTCCATCAGCCTTGTATTTGACTTTATAGACCCATTTCGAGTCTACCGCTCGCTTTCCCGGGGGCAACTCTTCTAGTGTCCAAGTCTTGTTTTGTTCTAATGCCGAAATCTCTTTCTCCATTACTTCCCTCCAATAAGGCGACTCGACTGCCTGTGCAAAATTCTTAGGCTCATCACAAGATGTGATGGCTTGTAGCAAATTAGAATGCGAGTTAGTAAATCGTGCATTAGAAACATAATTTGATATAGGATACACCATACCTGAGTTAGCCGATGAAAGAGTATCACAAGGATGGGCTATCGAAGGAGGAACATCCACCACATAATCTCGATATTTTGTAGGCATGGAACGGACACGAATCGGTCTCCCCGCTTGACCCGCAGCTTCCTCCCCCTCACTGTGCTGACCGAACAGTGTTCGGTCAGTCATTGCAGCACCTTCATTTGGCGGTGCTGCGAGATCCCCTAAGGCCCTTGTTTCTCGTGTTTGTATCAAACTCCCTTCGTCGACATAATGAATTAAATCAAAAACATCATTATTTGAGCTATTGTTCTTCCCTTCTTCAACATATGGAAATCTATCTTCGTGAAAAACTACATCACGTGAGATTACAATCCTTTTATTGTCTAAGTCATAGACCTTGTACCCCTTTTTGCCATGAGGGTAACCAAGAAAAACACCACGAATTGCTCTACTTCCGAACTTATCTTTAATACGATCCTTATTATGAACGTAGCATAACGAGCCAAAAACGCGTAAATGTGTATATGAAGGAATTTTACCAAGTAGTACTTCATATGGGCTCTTGTTTTGTAGACGAGTTGTAGGCATGAGATTGATAAGATAGGCTGCCGTCAACACGCATTCTCCCCAAAATTGAATAGGAAGACCCGCTTCAAACCTAAGGGCTCGGGCCACTTCAAGGAGATGGCGATGCTTTCTCTCCACTACCCCATTTTGTTGGGGTGTATCATTGCAAGAATTCTGCACTTGTATGCCCTTTCCTGCATAAAAGTTAAGTGACGGCCCAAAAAGGAATTCTGCTCCATTATCACTACGAATTTGTTTAATCTGCGAATTGTACTGAGTTTGTACCATTTCACAAAAATCTATAAGGATTTTATGTGACTGAGACTTGTCACGTATCAAATACACCCAAGTACACCTACTAAGATCATCAACGATAGTGAGGAAAAAACGAGCTCCTGTCATTGACAACGTACGGTATGGGCCCCAAATATCAACATGAAGCAAATCAAAACAAGCAACAGATTTACTAACGGAAATAGGAAAAGGCAACCGAGTTTGTTTAGCTCGATGACACGAGTCACAAACATTATCCAAAACAACACCAATGTCCAAGCCCGAAAAATTAGACAATTTGTTAAACGGAACATGACCCAATCGACGATGCCACAAAACTCCTTTATTAGTACTATCAACGACTTGAGTGGACTTCGGAATGACAGTGCACTCCATCATGTATAGCCCATCTCGTTCTTTACCCGCTCCAATCAGCTTCCTCGATGGTAGGTCCTGTATTACACAAAAAATTTTGAAAAATGTCAATGCACAATTTATATCTCTAGTTAATTTGCTTACTGACAACAAATTGCAGTGAAAACCCGGAATTTGTAACACATTTTCAAGCATGACGTCATCCGTGATCTTGGCACGTCCAACGTGTGATACTGGCAAAAGGGTGCCGTTAGGTAGTCGAACGGAACGAATCTCGGTATTAACCCTTCTATCAAGTAAAGTAAAATCGGATGGCACCATATGGTCCGTTGCACCTGTATCAATAATCCAACAACTACGACTAAACGAACCCTGACCTGTCAAGTTAACGCAAGGGGCACAATTTCCCGGGTTGAGAAGACCCAAAAGTTGTTGATATTGTGAAGCCGAAAGACCTACGATCGGGCTCGCGTCCGGGGCTCTGGGCTGCTGGTCCGGGGCTGGCAGCAGCAGCTGCTGTCGACCAGCAGCCTCCCACGCCTGCTGCGCAGTAGCCCCAGCAGGCCTCCCGTTACTGCTGCGTGGTTGCTTCCATCCCGGTGGGTATCCAATTAGCTCGAAGCACCTGTCTCTTGTATGTCCCTGTTTCTTACAAATATGAACAAACTGGGCGATTATTGCGCTTGGGTTGTGGTCCGTTCACTGACGACGAACCACCTCCCAAAAACATATTAGTCCCTTTAGTAACAAGGGCTGCGGCCTCTGGTACAACAATGCTACCGGATGCAACACTTTGTTGTTTTTCCTCTTGACAAAGTGCTGAATAGGCACTAGCTACCGAGGGTAAGGGCTTGGAATTCATCAATTGTGATCTCACAGTAGAAAAAGACGGGTCTAAGCCCATTAAAAAATCACGTAGTCTCTCCATGTCCCGTATGGCCGCAAAAGCTTGACCTGATCCACACGTACATGGAGGTATGGCTACTAGAGTATAAAGCTCATCCCATAGAGCCCTTAATTTCGCGAAATAGTCGAAAATTGACTTATTTTCTTGTCTTAAAAGTGAAATTTCACGTTTGATTTCATAGATACAAGGAGTGTTCCCTTGAGAGAAACGCTCATTTAGATCTAACCAAATATCGCGCGCAGTTTCAAAATATGCTATGCTAGCATTGATTTCTTTGGAGACGGAGTTGGTGAGCCATGAAGGGACCATGGAATCACAAGTGCTCCAATTTTCAAAATCCGGTGAAGACTCATTGGGTTTGACAATGGTTCCATCAAGAAACCCCAGCTTTCTTTTAGCTTTAAAAACTTTGAAGACAGAACGCCTCCAGGCGGGAAAATTAGGTCCCATTAAAACGTCTTGAACAAAAACGAGACCTGGATTATCTGAGGGGTGTAAGTAAAAGGGTGAGTTCACATCAGGAACGCCCCTTGATTCAACACCAGGTGCAACAATTTGATTAGTATTTTCTTCCGTCATTATGAATTAAACACAAAAAAAACACAAGTAAAAACAAGAGAATAAGTAGAAGACTCACAAATGGAGTGCACGGCTGGAAGAAGGAAGAAAAAACAAAAGCTTGATGATCCCGATTAAAGCCTGCTCTGATACCATGAAGAAAACGAAAAGATGAAACTACAAGAAATAATATGATGAGAATTGGATACTTTTCTCATTAACAAGATCTCCAATTTATACAAATCCTATGGGAAAGGGAAAAGACTAACCTAACACTTGCAAAGGAATCCTAGGCTAGTTAATTACATGAGTAAAAGCAAATAATGAAAGAAATAAACACAAAGAATAAAAAAACTCTCCCTCTCCCTCTCTTAGAGCTGGCCGGTTACCCAAGCCCAATAAATGGGAAAATTAAATAAATACCTACCCTAGTAAATGTGTAGAATACAAGTAAATACATAAATACAAGTATAATAAAAGCAAAAATTATACTATTTTCAACAAATTTCTCTTGTACCAAAAGCTTAAACTATAGGTGAAGGTTTAAAAGAAAGTTTTATACTATAACATATCCCATTATGCAAATTTTCAGTAGACTTGAAGCATGAACAATGCAAACCATACCCTATGTTTGAAATATGTTAATATTTAGAGTGGAGGTTGTTGGAATTTGAACCCGTACTGATACTATGACAAGGAGCAAAATATCCTAAAGCTTAAGCTGATTAGTGAAGGTCCAAAAATAATTTTGATAAGAGACCTAAGCTTATTGAATTAACTTTCTAGGGTTTGTTTTATAAGGAAAGAGTTATATTAAGCAAGATACTTGTCTTCGATCCAATCACAAATATATGTGTCACTTTCCTATGATTTCACTTTGTTGTTGGGTTTAGATGACTATTCGGATGTTAAACAAGACCAAACCAAAGATTGATTTACTCCAATTATTGAGACCAGGGACAAGATTGATATGTAGTAGGTCATGTTTAGTCTATGACCTCTTTTCCACTCAAAAGGGAGAAGGCTGTGTACATCCCCCCGACCCTACTTATTGTGGGAGCCCATAAGGCACTGGGACTATTGTTGTTGTTGTTGTTGTTGTTGATGTCCAGTCTATGATAGAAAAATTTGGTCTATTTCAAGATACTAGTCCTGACCAGTTTATGTTCATCCCTATAGTAGTTAGGCTACCCACGTCCCTAAGCATAAGGTCTTAGGTTTGAAGCTCATCTTGTTTTCCCCTCGTATGTGGGTGGCCTTAATTGGGCCATTGTTGGCCCTCCGTACCTTTGAAAAGCTGGTAAGGAAAATGATGTATGTATATGTGTGTGTACAAAAACAACAACAAAAAACCCAATGCCCGAAAGGACCCGCAACACGGGGTCTAGGAAGGGTGAAATGTACACAACAACACCCTAACAGGGTACTACCCTGAAGGGTGTAAGAGTGTAAAACCTTTTCTGGGCTTTCAACTATCAGCTTAAGCTTTTGAAAAAGTTGGTTTCTTGACATGGTATCAGAGCCTTGTTGATCAAGAGATCATAAGTCCGAGTCCCAACAACCCCCACTTTCTATTTTATCATAATTTGAGCATAAGGCATACGAGGTGGGCCTACGCACTATACACACTTCAAACCTAATGGGCATTCACGTGAGGGGGTATGTTAGAGTATAAAACTATTCTTGGGCCTTCACCCATTAGATTATGCTTTTGGAAAAGTTGGTTCCTTAACAAAGGGAGGCTGTTTTTGAAGGGCCCACATATATATGGGCATTACTTTTACAAGAAGGTGGGCGATGAGAGGATAAATTATGACAATTAGATCTAAATCAAGCATATCTGGACCATTGACTCTAACAAAAAGTGTAACAATAGTTTTAAAATCTAGGCCTTTGATTTAGATCTAGTGGTCGTAATTTATTCCTCTTATATATTTCTACACACACACACACACACACACACATATATATATATATATATATATAATTAGTTATATTTTTTATATACTTCTAGCACTGCTTTTATTAGGATGCAAATGGGTGGGAAAAACGCATTACTTGCAAGTACCCCTTTGAAGTGGCTATGGTTGCAAATGAAGCAATTTGTGGGAATAGTCGGGCAAATTTGGAAATATCCTTCATGGTTATGGGTGAGGTATAATGTTATATCCTCCATTTGCCTCCCCATATCCACCATGTGTCACTGTCCCTATTCGTGTTAAGTACATTTTAAGGTATAAAAGATGTGATGCAGCCCCGCCTTCATATTCGGTGGATATCTTGGCAGGAGAGTCTTGGCGGGACGCCTGAGATTGACGAAGATGAGAAAGCTTGGAAAATGAACCTTGGCGGATTTTCTTGGCAGGATGAGACTTGACGAGATGCGGCTTTAAGAGGAAACGCGGCTAAGGCTAGAGTTTGCATCTAGAAGGATATTTTAGATAAGGAAAGAGTTATTTTGGGTATTTATCTTTTAAATCTTTTTATTTTAGCTCATTTAGCTCATCTATTTAAAGAAAAGGAAAGCTGGGGTTTTGCATTCATTCATTCATTCATAAATTTTCACTATTTCTCCAGAGTTTTCTCCTATTTTCAAGTGGTGAGAATTTGAGTCACTTTTCTCCTTTGTTCTTTATTGTTTTCATAATAAGAACTAAGAGAAGACTGTTGAACCTTCCCATTTCAATTAATTTCCATCTACGCACTGCATCAGTTGATATCAGAGCTCAGAATGACTTCTAAGATGTAGGCGATAGAGGTACGCCACTGTCGGAGATGTTTACGAGCTTGATGTTCAACAACAGAATGAGAGGAGCTTCGAGGACTTGGAAGAGACATTCCAGCGCATCAAGCTGTGCTTGTTTCAGTTGGGGGTGAATGCCGATCAAGGTCCAAGAGCTCAGCTTCAAAATCCACTGGCAGGGGTGGTGAGGAAGATACGGGCAAGAGTCTCCACAATTCGTTTCCGGTGGCTGAAGACCATGGGTGGAACATGAGAAGAGCTCGGTTGATTACCAGATCTTCTGATTGTTTAGACGATCAGGAGTGGAAGTTTGAGCTTCGGGATGAATTTTCAAAGTTTGAAGCATAAGGCATGCTAGTGACCAAGATTGCTTAAGATGTGAGAATTTTAGAAGAGAGCTTATCTTTGATGAGCCAACCTATCTTGATCTGTCTTCTCCACCTATCTTTGATGAGCCCGTCTATGAAGAGGAGAAAGTGCCGGATGAGGTGAAGTCTCTATCAAAAGGGGATTGCCCAAAAGGGTTGGCGTATTTCTTACCACCAACAAGGGGGATTCAATACCGACTGTATTAGGTTCTAGAAGCTACCTTACCAAGGAGGCCACATTACCGAGTACCTTGCGGAGCGTGAGGATGTCCGGCCCCAAGTTTGAAAGTTGTTCACTAGGAGTTACATCCAAAACAACTTGAAGGGCAGATCAGTTATCTTGATGCCAATAAAAAAGGGACTTGGCGGGTATTCCTTGACGACATAACAATCAGTAAGATCACAAGTCAAATTTTGCCAGAAGGTGAGTGGAAGACTAAGTTCAAAATCTGAGGAGGGGTACTTGAGGGGTATAAGCATGGCAACCCCGCCAACATCGTTATGGACATGGATGTGCACTTTGTGTGCCGTCTTTGGAAGCCACTGTAAAAGATGGCGAGTATAACTATCACCTTCAACTTTGTTCTTCACCCTCAAATGGAAGACCATGCTGAAGCAACGAGCAGAACATTAGGCAACCTTCTCTGATGGCCTATTTCCGAGAACATTAAGGGATGGGAGTAGAAGTTGTGTGAAGCCAAACTGGTTTACAATGCTAAAGACGTTAGTGCCAAGTACAAGATGGTGAATTCGAAGCATTGGCGCATTCAAGGGAGAATTCTCTCCAAGCCCAGAAGGATGATGTAGCTTGCATCATGGAAAGTTGGGTTGCAACCCGTGTATTGGCGGATCAGTCAATGGACTACATCTTGGCATATTTGGCGAAGCGGGAAGACACGGGATAGAAATGACAATTCTCATTGGAGCAAGCTTGGCAAGATGGAGGATGGGTTAGCAGGGACATAGTTTGGCCAAAATGACCCACAAGATCCATTGCTGAATTCGAGGACGAATTCCCTGCAACATAGAGAGATTGATGCAGCCCCGCCTTCATATTGGGCAAATAGCTTGGCAGGAGAGTCTTGGTGGGACGCCCAAGATTGGCGAAGATGAGATACCTTGCCAAATGAGCCTTGGTGGATTATCTGGGATGGATGAGACTTGGCGGGACACGGCTTGAAGAGGAAACGCAGCTAGGGTTAGAGTTTGCATCTAGTAGGATATTTTAGATAAGGAAAGAGTTATCTTTGGTATTTATCTTTTAAATCTTTTATTTTAGGTCATTAGCGCTCCTCTATTTAAAGAAGATGAAAGCTAGGATTTTGCATTCATTCATTCATTCATAAATTTTCATTATTTCTCTAGAGTTTTCTCCTATTCTTTGGTTGTGAGAATTTGAGTGACTTTTCTCCCTTGTTCTTTATTATTTTCGTAATAAGAACTAAGGGAAGGCTGTTGAACCTTCCCGTTTCTGATACGCGCTGTGTAGATACAAATAAATCTAAGAAAATGTGAAACAATTAAAGGGTAATACTTCCTTTTGATTGAATAATTCAAAGAGTACAATTTACATCTAAATAAATAGCAAAAAAACATAGAAGGTAGAGAAGAAGATTAGCCCCAGAATCAAGGAAAAACTAAACTAAAATCTACCTAATCTTTCCTAAGAGTACATGGCTATCAAGGATGGAAAGAAGAGGAAATTAGCTATAATCTATGCTAAGTAAATAGGGAAGAGATCCTAGAGAATATACTACACTATGTTCAAAATAAAGAATACATGTACAAGGAACAAAATACAAGGTATTATACAAAGGAATAAGACAAGGATTTAACACTGCTGCTCAAGTTGGAGCATGAAGATTCACGATGTCCAACTTGAAAGATGTAACACTCCCAAACATTAATACCAAATAGACTTAAGTCAAAGGGGCGCTACACGGTCGTACTATAATGAATCCCCACATCATAGTACGAAGCCCAAAATCTTTCGATCAAAATTCCTCAAAATTTTCATGAATTTTCTCAACATATATGACATCAAATCCAAATACATCATCACCTACGACTTAAATCTAACAGTGCGGAAGCTCAAAATTACAATATTTTAAATAGTCTATCATATTCTATTACAAACTTATTTAAATATCTAAACCTCGAAACCGACATAATTCTCGGAACAATATGTCGCTTTGCCTTCCTCGTTCCTCCATAAATTGCCATGAGCTACTGATCTGAAAAGTAAATGAATTGAGTGAGCAAACAACATGCTCAGTAAGTACACCACACTCCCTACCCAGATCAGGCATATTATTTAAAACGGATAAAATTTCAATCAAAACCAGTAAAAATCAATTCGTCTTTAAAATCATGTTAGGATATCACAAATCATTGTTACATAATTCAGTTCATCTCACAAGAAGTCTTTGGTAAAACGATTAAAATCTCTTTTATTTCCAACATTCACTAAGAAACATAAATCATCACTTTATACTTTTAAATACGGCCATCGGACACGGTTCATCCTATACCGGACTGAGCACGACTCCGGAGCAGGGTCCGTCCCATACCAAACCGAGCTCCTTGGAATCGATCCGAGGATCCACGGCTCTGATTTTACTTTATGCTTTAAATCAACTTGCAAACGCACTTTGGTAAAACTTACAGACGCAACGAATACTACGGCCGGTATTATTCCCGCAATAAGGTCACAGATCGACGTTCACATTTCACATATTCGAACCGGTTCTAAGTCGACAAATCTGCTAGGATCAAACATAGATCTATGTGTCGGTATTATTCCCGCGACAGGGTCACAGATCGACTTTTCACATTTCATATTTCACATTCTATCGTCGACAGACCCTGGAGGGTCAACGTAGTTATCTGTAAGCTCTTCCCATAAAACCTTTAAAATTCAAATCACAAGTTCACAATAATTTCCTTCTATATAACGATCGGGATTCGGACGTCTCCCTCGAGTTGTCATACGTACCGGGATTCGGACGTCTCCCCACTTACGCTTACACAACCGGTATCAATATAATTCAAATCACATGTCAAAACATCAAATCAACCTTTTATGTAGTAACCGGGATTTGGACGTCTCCCCCGCGTCACCATACGCATCGGGATTCGGCCTTCGCCCCGCATACGCTTACATAATCAATATAAATCCAATATAGTTCAAACCTTTAATTCAAATCATAAGAGTAGGAATCACATATTTAAAACTCAAACCAATGTATAAGTCAGTTTAATTCAAACCATAAGAGTAGGAATCACATATTTAAAACTCAAACCAATGTATAAGTCAGTTTAATTCAAACCATAAGAGTAGGAATCACATATTTAAAACTCAAACCAACGTATAAGTCAGTTTAATTCAAACCATAAGAATAGAAATCACCTATTCAATATCAACCCAACATATAAATCAGTATAATTTAATAACACATATGCCCAATCCTATTTAGCAAATCAATAAATCATTCAAAAATATAAATTTCACAAATCAAGTCATTTAAAGCAATTTTCTGTAGTTGACAAACAAGTAGAGGAAGTGGTATACTTACATTTACTAGCTTAAATCCAACAAAATTAACTTCTAAGCCACCTGGCGAGGTGGTGACGCCGGCGAGGTAGCCGGAGCCGTACCGGCGAGTCGGCAGAAGCTGTACCGGAGTGGTGGTGGCACCTGCAAGGCGAGGAGAGAGAGTCGTGAGGTGATAGAGAGAGAAACCGAGAGGAGAGAGAGATTGTGAGGTGGTGGTGTGTGGTTGAGGGGTTGAGGGTTAGGGGTATTTATAGACCCATGGAGGTCGGACGGTACAGTGGTGGTGGGAGGCGGTACCGAGGTCGAGCAGTACCGTGGTGGTCCGAGTCGTACCGTGGTGGTGGTGCGCGGTATCGTGGTTGTGGGAGGCGGTAGAGGGGAGCAAAAAGAGGAGAGGAGAGATGTACTGTGGTGGTGGTGCACGGTACCGGGATGGTCGACGTCGGTAGGCGGTACCGTGGTCGTGCCGTACCGGCGTGGGTCAGGCGGTACCGCGGTGGTAGGGACGATATCGTGATGGGAGGGCGACGGTAGCGGTACCGGCGGTACCGTGAGGTGGTGGCCGGCACCGGTGACGACTGTAGAGGCGAGCGGAGGACGGTAGAGGAGAGACAGAAAACGCGTGGGGAAGGGGGGCCAGTGAGGGAGAGAGAAAGACACGCAAGGGGGGATTTACTTTTTATTATTATTATTATTATTTCTTTTTTCCTTTTCCTTTCCTCTTTTTTTCACTTATTATTATTATTATTATTACTGCTACTACTACTACTATTGCGTATATACATACTTTAATTATTTTAGTATTATTAGAGAATACCTTAATGATAATTAGTCCATTAACTTAATTATATTTCAATACCTAGCCTGGATATTTAATTCTTTTAGTCCATTAATTTATTTATTCCAATCAAAATAGTAGTGGGTTTTAGTATTATTATAATACCTAACCCAGTGCAATTATCCCGGATTTCACATACTATATTACCTAGTCCAATTTAAATAAATTGGGTATTACCCAAGAAGCTTCAAACAGTTGGAGGAACATAATGCTTTGGTGAAAACGTTTGCAGTTTGATCCTTGGAGCGAACAAAAGACATTACAATCTCTTTAGTCAACAGCTTTTTATGAATGAAATGACAATCAATCTCAATTTGCTTCGTCCTTCCATGGAAAAACAAGATTAGATGCAATACGTAAAGCTACTAGATAGTCACAAAATAGAAATGAAGAATCATTAATAGGTACAATAAATTAGATAATGAACACCTTAACCAAACAAGCTCACTAGTTGTAGTGGCCCTAGATTGGTACTCAACCTTGGCCGAAGAGCGTGAAACAACTTGTTGCTTCTTTGACTTCCATGAGATTGGCGCCCCACCTAAGAATACAATATAACCTGTTGTAGAGCATCTCGTGGTTGGGTAACTAGCCCAATCAGCTCACAATAACCATGAAGCAAAATATCACTATCTGAAGGCAGAAATATACCCCGTCCCGGTGTACCCTTTAGGGATCGCAATACTCGCATGGCTGCATCAACATGAGGCTGTCTTGGATCGTGCATAAATTAACTCAAAATTTGAAAAGCGTAACAAATGTTAGGTCAAGCGATGGTGAGATATACAGATGCCCTCGCCCATATTGGCCACATCCGACACAGAGTTACCAAATCCATCATCTAACCCATGATTTTGAATAATCGGTGCGGTTATCGGTTTGGCTCCCAACAGTCAACCTCACTGAGAATGTCAAGAGCATATTTTCTTTAGCTTAGCATGATTCCTTGAGGTGAACGGGCTACTTCTACGCCCCAAAAAATACTTAGTGGGTCCTAGGTCTGTAATTCCAAAAGCTTTATTCAAAATCCCTTGTACTTTTGCTGTGTGCTCCATATTATTTCCTGTAATTATCACATCATCCATATATATTAAAGTAGTTGTTTATACATCTTTAAGTAACAATGTAAAAAGAGAATAATCTGTTTTTTATTGACCACAACCGATCCCTGCAAGTGTGGAAGTAAATTTTTCATTCCAGTTATGGGAGGCTTGTTTTAGCCCTTAAAGAGATTTATGAAGACGACAAACTTTCCCTTCATGTTGAAGCTCAAAACCTAAGGGTAACTTCATATATACTTCTTTGCTTAGATCTCCATGGAGAAAACCATAGTTTGTGCCTAATTGATGTATAATCCAATTACGAGTCATGGCAACTGCCAAAACACAACGAACAATGACCTATTTAGTGACCGAAGCACAAATATCGTGATAATCAATACCTTTTACTTGAGTGAAGCCCTTGGCGACAAGACATGCCTTCTATCATTCAATTGTCCCATTTGACTTGTACCTCACTTTGGAGACTTACTTTGAAACTATGGAGTCCTTGTCATTGGGCAAACTTTCCAAATTCCAAGTATGATTTTATTCTGAAACCTGCATCTCCTTTTCCATAGCATTTCTCCAATGCTTGAACTGTACAACCTGTTGAAAAGTTTTTGGCTCATTGCCAGAAGTGATGGCATTTAAAAGAGTGATGTGAGCATTAGAAAATTGTGCATTAGATACAAAATTTGAGATAGGAAAAGCTATACCCAAATTGGTCGATAGAACAGTAGTAAGAATATGTGCTATAGACGAAGGTACATCACAAACATAATCTCTATACTTCACGGGAACCAACCGTGTACAAGCACTTCTTCTAGTGACAATGTCTAGACTATCTTCCTTATTCGAATAAAATTGGTGGCCACTATGACCATCGAATGTCTCATTGTCTGCGTCACCGGCCGACCCACTGTCGGCCGGCGTTTCTGTGTGATTCTTGGTCGACAGTGAGCCGACTGAGGTATCCTGCACAGGTTATCCTTCATGTGCAGTAACCAGTTCAACACGAACCGATACTTCTTCAATAAAGACATGATCTAACAACTTTGGGTAAAATGCCATCTATGTGGGTTGAGTATTAACGAGTCTAAGGTAAGGAAAATCATCTTTATAAAATCGAACATCCCTTGAAAAAACAACTTTCTTATCTTTGACATTATAAATCCTGTATCCCCTTTTGTCTATGTGGGTACCCCAAAAATATCCCTATAGTTGTGCTACTATCAAACTTATCACGTGTTTTATTATGGAAATAACACCGACATCTAAAAGCTTGTAAACAATCATAAGAAGGATTTTTACCTATTAAAATCTCATATGGACTTTTGCTCTCAAGTGAAATAGAAGGCGTTAAATTTATAAGGTAAGCCGCTGTCAAAATGCACTCACCCCAAAAACTTTTAGGCAAACCGGCTTGAAAACGTAGTGCTCAACCAAACTCTCAAGTATGCTTGTATTTGCGCTCAACAACTCCATTTTGTTGAGGTGTCCCAGTCAAAGTTATTTGAAATTCAATCCCATGTTGAGCATAGAAGTCCAATAGAAGCCTGTACTTGAATTCGTGTCCATTGTTGCTCTTTACTTGTTTGACCTGAAAGCCAAATTGAGTACCAACCATTCTACAAAAATCCTTGAGTATTTTATGAGCTTGGGGTTTTTACTTCATCAAATAAACCCATGTACAATGATTGAAATCATCGACAATAATAAAGAAATATCGTGCCCCTATTAACGACACAGTTCGATATGGTTTCAGAACAAACATTTGTGTTTGAAGTCGACAATGGAAAAGGCAAACGTGCCTGTTTGGCACGGTGACAACAATCACAAATAAAATTCGTTCTTTTAAGATTCAAATGCATAAAAACAGATAACTTTAAGAAAGGAATGTGCCCTAAATGAAAATGCCATAAAATAGCCTTCTTATTCTGAATTGAAACTGAAGACGATGCTAGTGATGAAGAGGGACTTGCAGACCGAATCTCTATGTACTATAGCCCATCCCTTAGTCTACTTGCTCCAATCAACTTCTTCAAGTGTAGGTCATGTACATAACAAAAAATCGGGATGAAATGTAAATGCATAATTTTCATGACATGTTAGTTTACTCACGGACAATAAGTTGTAATGAAAACCAAGCATGTATAGAACAACCTTGAGAATGAGATTTTCTAAAATACGGACTTTTCCCATATGGGAAACCAACATACTTGACCCGTTAAGCAATCTATCGGGCCCCACTGTGACATTAACAACAATATCAAACATCAAGGACAAAGATGAAACCATGTGATCACTGGCCTCTGTATCAATAATCCAACTTAATGAAGGTGTAGCAACCTAACTTGTTGAATCTATGATAGAAGAGACAGTAGCAGATTCAAGTAAAGCCAGCAGTTGCTGATATTGGCACTGCGAAAGTCCTGAAACAGGGCTGTTACCGGTCGGTTGGGCTGCTGCAACCGCAACAGATGCATTTCGTCCACTTCCTCCCAATGCGTTGTTTCTCCAACCCGGTGGATAGCCAATCAACTCAAAGCACCTTCCCTTCGTGTGTCCCTATTTCTTACAATGCATACAAGTGAAACAGTTAGAATGTCGAGAAGATATGCCGCAGCAGGTTGTACACCACCAACAGCAGTGGTATGCATCCCTTTTGAGGCCAAAGCCAATGCTTCAGGATGAGTAATTTGGCCGGCTGTGACCCTCTGCTGTTTTTCTTCTTAATACAAAATAAGCATTCCCAACTATGGTCAGGAGTTTAGTGTTCATAAGTCAACACTACAAGAAAAAGACGATTTAGTATCAGAAAATTTTCGATACTAAAAGCTTATTTTCCGATACTATAGACCTTTAGTATCGGAAAATTTTTTCAATTGCAATACTGCCGTGGCTATTGCCCTAGTATCAGATAAAACTTATCCGATACTAATGAATCTAGAGCAATAGTATCGGATGTCCTAATAGTATCGGATGTAGTATCGAAGGTTATTGATGCAAATGAATTTTCTATAGTATCAATTCGTGGTTATTTCCGCTACTATTGACGCCATTAGTATCGGCGTCTTTCCGTTGCTAAAGGTTAATACAATAGTATCAAAAATCTCCTTTTTGATACTATTGGCTTAGCCATAATAGTATCAAATTATTTTCCAATACTATTAATATGATTAGTATCAATTAATAATTGATGCAAAAGACCACTATAATAGAATCGAAAACTTTTCAATTCTATTTAATTTTTTGTGATATTTGTATCGTTCAGTAGCATCCAAATTTAGATACAAGCATAATATAAATAATCAATAGAAATTACTTCACATGAAACTATAATTTAATACTACCAATTTCTATTATAATCCAAATATTCACTTTAATACATAGTAGGTCAAGCAAACTACGTTCAAGGTATTTAAAACTTCTACATCAAATTTTCTAAATTCCTAGTACAAAATATTACAAATGACCAAGTCTCCAAAAAAGATATTTCCAAACATGTGTTTTAGCATCACGAACAAACCAACTTTGAACACGTCACAAAAAAACCAATCCATAAACACGATGTAACAAGACCACAAAAACTTCCTTATGACATTGATCGCATCCTTAGTTTGAACTTGACCTCTGCAAAAATAAAAAATAAATTGATCAGCACAATAGTATAGTACAACCAAATATTTGCCATAGTACAACAAAAAATTAAAAAACCAATAACAATTTTGTGTATAACTTAAGAAAGATACAGAAAAATAAACAAGTCCATGACAATCTAACGTTTAATAAGACCATTATTAGAAAATTATATGACAATCATATTAGTACAATGAAAATGTCATTAGGAAGAAAAATACCTTTTTCTTTGATGATTTCGACTTGAAAAATAATTCCTTTAGCATGCGTATTTCTTCTTCCATGGCTTTCGTCTTATTAACAAAATCTTCCTCCGATTTCTGTTGTTTTTCTTCCATAGCTTTTGTCTTAATAGAAAATTCTTCCTCAAGTTTCCGTCTTTTCTCTTTCTCAGTAGCTATTTCTTCTTCTAACGCTCTTCTGTTTTGCACTTCTTCAGCAACTATCATTAATGTCTCGTGATTTTTCTGTTTTGACCCACCAATGCAACTTCTCTTCACTCCAATTCCACATGTCTTCTTATATGCGTATTTGTCTTCTCCCACAACTTCTTTATAAATTTTATCTCGCTCCTCATTGACATCAGAATCTGACGGGGCTACAGCTAACTTTCTTTGTATGGCATCCTGTATTTGAATCCACATTTGAGTTAATTCACATTGTATAATAAACATGTTCAATATTATAGATTGATTCATTGCAAAAATTATAAGCTACATACAAGCTTTGTCTGCAAATCCAGATCCACAAATGCTTTTTTGGCTTGTCCATATGCCACTTGAAAAAGTTCTACTCGATATGGTTCTTGTCCTCCATTGCCCTCTTTCTAGATCCAATAAATAAAACACAAATACAATAAAAGAAATATCAAAGACGACATAAAAGCACTAAAGTACATGCATAAAACATGTCACTTACTAATTCTTCTGGTTTTTGAGCATAGGATTTAGTCCCCAAGTGGTGTACCATTTTACTTGAGTCACAATTTTCAGTGTTTTGAGCTGCTATTTTCTATAACATAATTCATAAACAAAGAAATGAAAAGGCTAAATAGGAAAATAAATTCATATAACAAATAAATGTATATAACAACACGTTTGAAGATACCTTCGCCTCAGTAGATTCCCAACGATATACCATATTCCTCCATTGTTGTGGATCCACTCTGTCATTTGGTGGTTTTAACTTCAATTTAAGACTCTTTACAACTCTATAGTGTTTCTTTTTCAACTTCGCTCTCCACGATCTCATACAATGATTCATCTTCTCAAATGCCCATTCTTTTGGACTTGGAGCACTAAAAGTAAACCTTGACTACAATATTTCAATCACAACCAAACATTAGAGAATAATATAACTACAAGACTATAACTGGATAATCTAATCTTATATCATTGATAAAATATAAAGTAACATATTTTACCTCAATAATATCCCATAACTCTTTCTTTTTTGTTCCCTTTAAAAATATCTTCCAATTCTTCATATCAAAAGACACTAAATTTGGATCTCTAGCCAATATCCCAAGGTATAAAGAAAAACGTCTTCCTGATTTACCAATCGGTTGTCCATCATTATTCAATTCAACAACAATTTTTTCATCACCTCAAAAGTTGGAGCACTTATTTGGTCCTCGACGTGGCTTCTTAGAACCATCTATCAATCATAAGAAATAATAAACAAATAGTAAAATCATAATCAGAGTCTTCTCTATATACATAACCTTGGAAAAAATAACAAAGTAAGGCTTATGTTACCCTTCCCACTGGATGCTTGAGAAGTTTTAGAGGTAGTTTCTACATTCTGTTCTTCGTAAATTGATTCGTCATCAGAAGTCTTATCTCCAAAACTTTCAAAACTCGAACTTACATTGTCAGAACTTCCATCATCTGAAGGATCATTAGGCTGGAGCACAACTTCTGGACCTCCACCCTTAGCACTCGCTAGACTCTTTCTAATGTTTCTGATCATTGTGTTCTACATTGCATTTCATGTAAACATAAAGCAATAACAACATAATTTTCATTATAATTTCAGAAAATAATGAACAAAGATCAATCCAATACTTAAAAAGTCATTTACAAAGCCAATTACATTAAATACTAGCAATACTCACTTTCATCCGTATGAACTAACAAAAACGCAAATTACTCAAAAATCAATCAACTCTCATCATCAGTATAATCATCATAATCATGTAAAGTGGGGTCCTCTTCACTTTCATCTTCTGAATCATAATCAGAGTCTTCGTCGTTGTCACTGTTATCTAATTCTAAATCGTTTCCATCATCTTCTTCTTCAATGACTTCAGGACAAACTTCAACTTCATTTATATTTAGCAAACTGTGATCAATTATGGGCTCACAATCAAAGTAAGTCTTGGTATCTTCATTGGGATCCTCATCTCCCATGTCAAAAATATCTCTAGGTTTTGTCTTTGTAACAACATTCCAATTTGCCTCAACTAGGTCAGGTGTATAAAATACTTGGAATGCTTGAGATGCTAACACAAATGGCTCATTACTTTTCAATAAGTGTCGAAAATTTACTAAAGTCAAGCCCAGTAAATCCTGCTTAACCCCTTTTCCCAAGTCAGCCCAGTCACACTTAAGTAGAATAACTTTCCTCCCCTGATAGTAATTTAATTCCAACATTTTTACCAAAGTTCCATAGTATGTGACTTGGTCTTCATCAGAAATGATTGAATTCACAGCCACTCCACTATTTTGGGTGGGAGAATTAGCCTCTACATCTCTTGTGCGGAACTTGAAGCCATTGTAATTAAACTTTTTGAACCTCCTTACTAGTCTACTTGGTCCTTTACTAAGCCATTGAAGATCCCTATAAATTTCATTATCATATGCTTGGCTTATATTCCCAACCTAGTAAAAGAGCCAAAAAAAAAAAAAAGTTAATATATAAAAAATTTTAATTTACATAATTACAACTAAAGTTTCAAGTTGCCCACATACGTTCACTTTAAACCACTCAACAAACGTTTTTTGTGAATGTTGTCAATATCTTCTTCTTGCAGGTTGCTATGTTCAAGACAAAGTGCGACTTTATGTTCTCTGCATCATACATATATTAGTAAGAAGAATAGATGTGTTCAACAAATTATAAAGATATTTTAATAGATTTAGCTGTGAGAACTTACTGTACATATATATTCACTTCATCACAATTAAACAAAACATATTCATGTGCTTGCTTCCATGTATCATTGTTCAAATGCACTGAATCTTGCTTCCCTAAAGCATGGCCACATATGGAAAAGATGGATAGACCATTTCGTATTCCATGATCACCGCCGTCATAATTCCTTATAGATCTATCCTGCTTGGTTTGGATTTCATTTAGATATCTTGAGCAAAAAATCATGCATTCTTCAGCAATGTAAGCTTCTGCAATTGACCCCTCTGGCTTTGCTTTGTTGCATACACACTTCTTCAATCGATACAAGAACCTATAGTTGACAAACAAGTACCTTACATTAGTTTCATTTATTTAATGCATGGACAAAATTTCATATCAAATCTCATTTTTCTCGTGTAAAACTCACCTCTCTATTGGATACATCCAGCGAAAGTGTACCGGTCCTGCAGTGGCAGCCTCAAATGGTAAATGAACAGTTAAATGCACCATGACATCAAAAAAGGTCGGTGGAAAGATTTCTTCCATACGGCAAATTATGTAGATGATCCGTTCTTCTAACTGCTCATAGTCATTAACAGAACCATCTTTAGAGCACATTTCCCTGAAAAAATTGCTAAGCTCAATTAATATCAGACTGATTTCCCTAGGCAAGGCCTTCCGGACAGCAAGAGGTAGCAATTGCTGTATTAGAATATGACAATCGTGACTTTTAAGACCAAAGACTTTGCCTTTCTCCAAATCCACACGCCGCGATATGTTGGAAGCATAACCATCGGGAACCCTCACCAAAGATAACACTTTGCAAAAGATTTCTTTCCGCTTTTGATCCATAAAATACGGTGCAGGTGGCAAGTAAGGTTTCTGTCCCTCCCCTTGATCAACTGGATGAAGATGAGTTTTGATACTCATATCTTTAAGATCAAGACGTGTATTCAGAGAGTCTTTTGATTTTCCCTCAATATCCAATAAAGTCCCAATCACGCTATCACACACATTTTTCTCAATATGCATTAAATCCAAATTGTGTCATATTAAAAGATTTTTCCAATAAGGTAACTTAAAGAATATACTTCTCTTTTTCCATCCTGTTTTCGGACTATTTTTATGAATTGTCCTCCTTGCCTTCCTCTTCTTCTTTTGACCTTTAGTCTCAACATTTGGCTTCCCAAAGACAACATTGATGTCACGCATTTGCTTTAACAAATCAAATCCAGAACGGAACTTGGGTGCAGTTTTTTTCTCAATTGTACCATCAAAAGATGCTCTTTTTCTTCGAAACCTATGAGTAGGATCAAGAAATATGCGATGGCGCATAAAGCACATTTTTCTGCTCCTCTTAAGATAACGAGAACAAGTGTCAATGTTGCAATGAGGACAAGCAAATCGGCCTTTTGTTTTCCAACCTGACAAGTTACCGTATGCTGGGAAATCGTTTATTGTCCATAAAAGAGCAGCATGCATATTGAAGGTTCCCTTAGTAAAAGCATCATAAGTCTCAACCCCATCTACCCACAACTCCTTTAACTCATCTATTAATGGTTGTAGATAAATATCAATGTCATTGCCAGGGGCTTGTGGACCAGAGATCAGGAGGGACATTATAAAGTAGGAATCTTTCATGCACAACCAAGGAGGCAAATTGTATATCACAAGCATGACTGGCCATGTACTATGAGTGATACTCATTGTGCTAAAAAGATTGAAGCCATCACTTGCCAAACCAAGCCTAATATTCCGAGCATCTTTAGAAAAATCTGGGTATTTGCTGTCAAAATCTTGCCACGCTATTGAATCAATTGGGTGTCTTACTTTCCCATCTTTACTACGTCCCTTTTCATGCCATCTCATCAAAATTGATGTTTTTGAAGACATAAAAAGCCTTTTTAATCGAGGTATTAATGGAAAGTGACGTAAAATCTTAGATGGAATCTTAGTTTTCCCGTCATCAGCTCTTTTCCATCTTGAAGCTCCACATGCAGAGCATGCATAATCATTAGCTTTCTCCTTCCAATACAACATGCAATCATTAGGGCATGCATCTATCTTGGTGTAGCCTAAGCCTAAATCAGATATGGTTTTTTTCATTTGATGAAAGTTTTTTGGCAAGTTAGCCCCTTCTGGGAGAAGCTCAACGAGAAAATCTAGCAGATCACTCAATGATGTATCACTCCAACGATGAAGACATTTCATATGATAAAGGCGAATAATGCAAGAAAGCCTTGTAAACTTTTTACACCCAGAATACACTTCTTTCTTAGCATCATCAACCAACTCATAAAATTTTTCAACTTCTAATGTTTCATATGTCCTATCTATTTCTTCATATTCATCCATAAGGTTCTCATTGCCTAACATCCCAAATGCATCATGTAACAACCCATGCATATCATCAAGTGGATCATCTGACTCTCCATCATCAATACTCTCATCATTAACATCGGTAGATAACAACTCATCTCCATGAAAAATTGAAAAATTTGTATGAACCCCCTTCCAAACTAAGTGTTCACGAACAATGTCTGGTTGAACAAATATCACAGAACTACATATCTTACATGGGCACTTGATCCTACCATTTAAAGATGTAGTACTTTTTGCAGTGCTTATGTATTGTTCAACTCCATTCATAAATTCTTGACTAAACCTGGGCAAATTTATCCAACTTTTTTGACCATCCATCAATCACTTCTCCTATAGAAGTCAAATTGAAAAATATCACAAGTTAGTTAATTCTTATAACTATATTAAAATCCATACTCATAATACAAAAAGTTTCCTAATATAAAATCTTCTTACATAGAAACGTATATTAGTGTCAATATATCAACCATATATTAGCACAACAAAGTACAACAATATCACAAATATTGCAGATCAAATAATAATAGATAACAACATGTCACATTCAACAAACTTGAACCTCATTTACATCATCTTCATGAGTATAATCAATTACAAGCTCACTTTTCAATTAAAATTTCACTTCTAATTTTCATATTTATTTTTCGCAATCTCTAGTTTCTGACCAAAAATAATTAAAAATTAATTATAAAGGAAATACCTTCACCAACATAACAAATTTTCAATTACTTTCTCCTTTCACTCTCTAAACACATATTGGCATCCCAATAGAGAACTCAACTAAAATCCAAATGAAAAATTTGGAACGTTTAGTTGTCACCACCAACAACTAGCAAATGAACATTCATACAAAAGTAACAAGAAATTTCAACAGTTAACAAAACCCCTAAAATACACCAAAAACGTGCACACTTAAAATCCTAATTTCAACAGCTTCATTCACTTCTAAACCCTAATTTACATCAAACTCCAACGAAATTAACAAAAAAAATGGATAAATTGAAGAATATATCAACAAAAAAGAAACTGAAAAACAACAAATAAAATAGATTAACTCACTAGAAAGGTGACGAGAATGGAAATGTGGATAAGCAAACAGATGAAGAAGAAAAGGAAGAATGAAGAAAGTTAAAAGAATGAAAAAATCGTCCAGTTTAAGTAATTTTGGAGAATAAAATTTGAGCGGGAGCGGGAGAGGGAGAATGAAATTTGAGAGAGTGGGATGAAAATTGAGAGGGATGGAGAGGGCAGCAGGGCGGACAGAAAACCGCGTTAACAAGACGCGGCTTAGTGGTAATTGAACCGCGTTTCATAGACGCGGTTTACAGGTGAACCGCGTCTACAAGACGCGGTTTAAATTGGAATCAAAAGCATTTACCAGACGCGGTTTTATTTATGTAATTGTATTTTAATATTGTTGTGCACTGGTTATAAGTCGCGTTAAGTAAACGTGGGTTTATCTCAGGATAAACGCGTTTTTTTAAAGCGGTTTTATTTGAGTATAACCGCGTTTTTTAAATGCGGTTTTTGTTATGTAAATATTTTATTTTCAGCGTTATTTCTTTGATTTTTTTTATTTTTGAGCATTATTTTGAGAACCAGCTGTAATATATATTTTATAGTCTAGTATCAGAAAATATTCGATACAATAGGATAACAACTCAATTGTATCGAAAAACCTTAGATACTATAGAATTTTTAGTATCGGTTACAAAATTTTCCGATACAATAACAATTTTCCCGCTACAATGCGCCACCATGTTGCTTTAAGTGTCCATAACCTTAGTATCGGTAGCATGTATCCGATACAATTAATGTCTTTTTGTATCGGTTCACATATCCGATACTAAATTTTTCGACACTAAAGGTGATTTTTCTTGTAGTGTAAGATCTAACGGTGGAAAAGAATGGATCAAGTCCCATAAGCAAATTTAACAATCTTTCTATATCTCGGATTGTCAAAAAGGCCTGACCTGAACTGCAAGTGTAAGGGGGAATGGCAACCAAGTTATAGAGTTCATTCCATAAAGATTTTAGTTTGGTAAAATAATCGAATACAGACGTATTCTCTTGTTTTAATTGCGAGATCTTGTGCTCAATTTCATAGATACGGGAAACATTCCCTTGCGAAAAATGTTCATTAAGGTCCAGTCGAATGTCATGAGAGGTTTCAAAATAGGCGACACTAGCATTGATTTCTTTCAAAACCGAGTTGGTAAGCCAAGAAGATACCATTGAGTCGCATGCACTCCAATTAGCAAAATCCATTCGGTTTTTCAATGCTTCCATCAAGAAAGCCAATTTTGCATTTAGCTTCGAAAACTTTAAGAATTGAGCATTTCCATGCCGGGAAATTTGGCCCGGTTAAAACATCTGTAAATAACAAGGAGAACTAGCATCTAGTACTCCTTTTGAAACAACGACTAGAGCCTCAACTTGGTTTGAATTTTCCCCTAACATCATAAATCAATGCGACAAAGAAATGCAAAAAAAAAAAAAAAAAAAAAAAAAATAGAAGAGAATGCTCACAAACAGTAAAGGTTCGGGGCTAGAAGAAGGGAATATCGGACTTGCAAGATCAAGCCTGCTTTGATACCATATAGAAATGAATAAATCTGAGAAACTGTGAAACAATTAAAAGGTAATACTTCCTTTTGATTGAATAATTCAAAAAGTACAATTTACAACTAAATATATAGCAAAAACATAGAAGGAAAATCAGCCCTAAAATCAAGGAAAAAATAAACTTAAATCAATCTAATCTTGCCTAAAAGTACACGGCTATCAAGGGTGGAAAGAAAAGAAAATTAGCCATATTCTATGCTAAGTAAATAGGGAAGAGATCCCAGAGAATATACTCTACTATGTTCAAAATAAAGATTACATGTACAAGGAACTAAATACAACGTAGGATGGCAAGAAAAGAAAATTAGCCATAATCTATGCTACGTAAATAGGGAAGAGATCTTAGAGAATATACTATACTATGTTCAAAATAAAGATTACATGTACAAGGAACTAAATACAATGTATTATATAAAAGAATAAGACAAGGATTGAACACGCTGCATCAAGTTATATGTCCTCCATTTATCTATCAAATAGTGTGTCCAAATGTATTAGATTGCAAAAATTAATTTTATATAATGGACTAGCTATGGGCGCGTATGGTGTGGCTTAAGAATACATATTTGATACTTATAGATAGTGGACCGAGTATGGGTACGGATTTGTAACTACTACCAAGGTGAGTACGAGTATCTATTTTACACTCGTGGTGGGAATGACTTTAGATCACAGGTATGAATTACAAGGGAGGCAAGCCCGTACACGCCTTGCCCCGTTGTTATCTCCATTTATCTAGCAAAATCACCTCTAAAGGATCAATTTTTATTTAGCTATCGTAATTTCTTATAAAGTTCATCAAAAACCATCTAAATATGTTTTTTTTTTAATCAACCACCTCAATTTATTATTAATTTATTTTGCTAAATAGCTTCCGCTAAAAACTCAAGTGCTAGAGACTTGGGAAGGGACCGTATAAAACTAAAAATAAAAGAAAGAAGTAGTTGCACGGAAGAAAATGCACTAAAATACTTGGGAAATTTGGACATGTAGATTCTAATTTTGGCTTAAACCATTTTAACAATTGTTGGTGTAAGCCACTCTACACACAAATATTATATATTTTTAATGTTCAATTGTTAAGATGCATACTACTATGAATCTAAACATGTTGATAGAAACTAGCTGGTTGAAAATATTTGCACCGATGTTTTTGAAAAATATAAAGTTATGTTGGTTAAGTGAAAATTGATCATGACTAGGTAGCTTTTTGACCAATCAATTCATCAAATCTATCTATTTTTGATGAAACAAAACTGTAATGAAAGAATGGGAGTGACAGCGAGATTCGAAAGAAAAGAGCTTAATGTACTTGACGATTGAAAGCAATGAAATAAGGCCTTCATATAAAGCATTAGTTAATTGATGTAGAGTCAAAAGATCATGCCTAAAAGCAGCTAATAAAAGTAATTTCAGGCTTTCTTTTGAAAACGATATATCAGAAGCAGTTTTATATAAATAACCCTAATACTTAACGACATGTTGGTATTATTTTCTATTTATAACTTTTATTTTTTAACTCAAGGCAACTTTATGATATGATTTGTGCTGATTTTTTTTTTTTTTTCAATTTTTCCTAATTTAAATAAAAACTAAACTAAAAAAAAACCGAAAAAATAATATCAAACAAAGCCTAGGGAACTTTGTACTCAGTGGTTAGTATTCTGTTGGTCAGAGCACGTCTCTTTTTGAGCCAGACTAATGTGCTAGGTTTGGACCTTTCACAAAGCAGAGCTTCTAAAACCCATTATGGCCCATACTGAAAAAATGCCAGTATAGAAAGATATAAGCTTGTTTTTCTAAACATTCATAAAGAGAGTATAATAACTTTTTCAATAAGCCAAAAAGGCATGAACTTACCTAATATATAATCAATAAAAAATAAGCAAAGGTTGCTCTCACGATATCATATTTTTTTGTGTTTGAATATAACACACGCCTGAACGATAACAGATCTAGATTAATCAACAACACTTTTTTAAGTTTAACTAAATTGATTTTTTTTAATTGCAATGAAATGAGCTCTATTGAGAATGACAAGCATAGTTCGGTGAGGTTTGTCGTATTTAGATTGATGTAAATATTAGTATAAGGTTTGATGTCATAACTTGTACCAAAAAGGGAAGAATAAGAAAGGTCAAAGATTTGTGCTCCAAAAACAAAAACAAAAAAAAAAAAGAAAAAAGAAAAAAGAAGGTCAAAGATTTCAGTTTTAACGGAAAGGTACATTATCCAACATTGCGACAAACATGAGTACTGACAAATTTATTTTGTGAAGACAAAGTCAGCATTAACCTAGATAATAATCTTATTAGGTAAGGTTTCCTAACCCTGAAAGCTATAAATTATATTTCAATTGTTTTTTGTTTTTAAAGCAGTAGCAACATTCTAGTGCCTAACGGTCTAGAAGGATAAGAGTGACTCAAAGAGGTTCCCACCAATGCAGGGTTTGATGGAGTAAGATGTAAGCAGATTTACCCAATATGGAGCAACCTTACAGAGAGGTTGTTTGCAAAAGTTGTTTTTGACGTGTTTTCTAATAATTAATGATTGATACTCAATACCAGTAGAAAAGGGTAGCACCATGGAGGGGAAGGCTGCGTACATCCACTACCCCCAGACCTTGCTTAGGCGGGAGCCCTTGGGACATTGGGAATGTTGCTTATTCAACACGCAAGTACCGGATCCCATTACAACTCTGAAGTTAAACATGCTTGGTCGAGAGTAGTACCAAAATGGGTGATCTCCTGGAAAGTTCTCATGTTGCAACCCTCAGGTTGGGGGTTCTCGGAAATAGCCTACCCTGGGAGGCTGCGTATATCCACCCCCAAGAACCTGCTTAAAGGGGAGCCCTTAAGGCACTGTGAATGTTGCTTACTCAACACTAATAGAAAGTGAAATTTGCAAGATAAAATAAGTTAGTTAAACTCAAGCATGTTTGAACAATTAAATAAAAAGAAAAATTCAAAACAAGGAACCAACGACGAGAAATCAAACACCTAAGTGATTAAAGGACGGCCAATATTGTTTAACCTTTTTGAGTAGCTTCACCATTTCTTGAACACCAATGAAAATATCCTCAATTAGGACTAATTAGGCAGTATGGCAATTTTTTCGCACCAAGAAAACAATCCATGGTTACACACTCAAACACTTGTATTGCAACACCATAACTATAAAAATGATGAATATACTCGTTCTAACCAAGGCCAGGATGTTTTGCGACACCATGGACCTAAGTATAAGTTGGCTAACATCTGTGTGTTGTCTCTGCTAACCACTAGATCCCACCAACCACATCACCCACTTTGAAATCCATCCCAGCAGCAGAAACACATGAACCACGTGCTTATTATCTGGATCGCCAATCAGCTCTTTAACAATGAGAACCCACAGCCACTACACCAGTCGAACACCATATGCCCACCTCTTCTAGACACAATGGTTATCAAATATAGCAGAGGTAGTTATAGTATGTTTTGAGAAATAATGTACTCATGATTTTTCTTTTTTCTTTTTTTTTTTATCCAGATACCTTTGTTTTCGACTTGTTTAATTTGAATGTTTTTATTATGATGGCAATACAATAAATAATTTTCTCAAAAACATTGAGCAAAATTTATTATATCTCACCTAAAATATATATAAACTAACATAAATAAAAAGTTACACCAAAACACTGTAATGTAACTTATTAGACTGGTGCATGTTTTTATAAATTTATTGAATTAGTCCAATAAAAACATTTGAGTACATATCCTCACAATAAATCGGTCTATATAAGCTTTGGAATATGGTGTATTATTTATGGAAATAGGGATAAAAATATCCCAATCAAGATGAAAAGGAGAGAAAATGGATCCTAGGAATTGTAGGAAAAGCATTTGACCCAAAAAAGCAACATGAGACATGATTTTATTATGATTAGGGTTTTATGATTTTTTTTTGCTTAATTATGTTCAGATCTTTTATTTAATTAATATTTTATTTATTAAAGTTTACTTTTACTGAATTATATAATTAGATTTAAGGTTTTTGAGTTATAGCAAGGTTATATTAGGTTTAGTTAGAATTAGAATATAATTTTTTAAAAGTTTTAATTTGAAATAATAGTAGAGGAGTGCCTATAAAAATGTCATTAGTTGTTTAATTTGGGAAGCTTTTGATTAATAGAAATAATTCGATAAATTTTATGTTTGAGTAGATCTTTGTAATTTTATTTTGAAAGAGTTCAATAAAATTACATAGCTCCTCTTTATTCGTAGAATCAACGAGTTTTGACCAATCCATCTTAATCGGCATTGTTGGCTGCAATCAATGGGTTAGAGGTCCCTATCATTTCCTACCACAGGGTGAGCATCCGAAATGCATTTCGGGTAGGTTATCCGAAACAATAAAATCACCAAAATCGTTACACATAATGTGATCTGAAAATTCAGGTACCCTAAAAGATAGGGACGGATCACATTGGGTCGGGTACCCACCCATTTAGTTAAAATATCTTATAAAATTAATTTTATGAAAGACATAAACAACTTTATACTAATATACCATTAAGTTGTTTGTAAGTATACTATAAAATTATTATAACACTATTCCACTTGAGTTTCATAATTTAAAACTAGAAAAGATCATGCACATAATTTTTGGTAACAAGGGATTGGGTTGCTTAAACCAGCCCCGGCCCATGATAACAGCACAAGTCCCCATGAGCAGGTAAGTCATAAGTATTCCTCAGCGAGAATCGAACTCCTGACCCCTGGGCGATGACCGCATGGATAGGAGGCGCTACCAACTAAGACACCCTCATGATGAGCATCATGCACATAATTGTCATACTTTGATGGTCACAAAATCATAAATCATCTTAAAATGACCATGAGATACAAAACAAAGCTTCATAAATATGTGAAAGTTAAGAAATTGCATACAGAGAAATAAAGCATAACAAAAAGAAAAATATTTATTCTATGAATCTACTATTACATTTTCATTCAAGAATTTAGGGGAAAGTCTTTCTTACTATAGATAGCAGAAATATTAAATTGTTTGCATAAAAGTAAGGCAAGTTTTTGTTGAAAAAAGAAAAGAAAAAAGCACAGCCTAAAAAATGTTTATTTGGATGAGAATTGCACCTGCATCCTTAATGTTTAATGAAAATAACATATAAATATTTATTTAAGATAATATATATAATCAATATCGGGTCAGATAGAGTATCCATAAATTTTTCAAAATGATACCCGTATCTGTACCGGTATCTATATTTCAATGGGTCGGGAATACCCTAATCGGATATTTTCAGGTCGGTTACCCTAATTTCTCAAATCAAGTTCGGTTCGATTTCTAGGGTTTTTGGATGCTCAGCCTTAACACTTCATCGAGGTTCAAGGCTAAAGGTCGGATCTTTAGACCAATCTGCATTAGTTCGTATTAGAGCCAATTGATTTGCAAATTTGCTTTTGCGATTTGCATCAGTCGATATCGGATATAAGGCACGTTCTTGAGTCATGTCACCTAGGGGGCGGATGATGGGTCTTAGACTCACGGTGCATAAGAGGTTCAAGTGGCTTGAGGAGAGGGAACAGCGATCGATGCAGAAGATGATAGCCTTGGCAGTGGACGTGTCCAACTTGCTACATCACCATCAATCATCCTCTAAGATTGTACCACCTTGACCACGATCAAAATCAGTGAGTCATCGCTTGACCGCATACTCAATCCTAGTGCCACTACCACCACCATGGTCTTTTCAACCCCACAAACCATTATGTATCTCCATTTTCCACCACTACCGCTCCACCACCAAAATTATCCCACAACCACCAAGGCTGCTCCACACACCCAACTACACCACCACTAAAAGCAATTCATGTCAACCACCGCATCACTAAATCAATCTCACCCCCACCAACCAAGCCCACTAGTTATCCATCACACGAACTGCCGAAAATCAGCCCCCAACCACAACCACCGCCATCACCAACCCACCATGATCACCAACTCCATTTCACCGATCAACAAAAATGGATGATGAACCTCTTTATGACTTTTCTTCTCCACCAATTTTTGATGAGCCCATAGACGATGATCCCATCTATCATGAAGAGAAACCTGGGGATGTTGAAATCCAAGACCTAGTTTCGTCAGCGATAAGCGCACCAACACTGACCTGACCCGCCACCCTTCAATCATCACTGATCCAACTGCAAACGACACTATTAGCTCCACCAAAACCATCATCCTCCCAACCACCATCATGACCCACCTCTAAGCACTTCAACACGTAAGTTAGGAGCCTTTGATTTTCCCCGTGGCCATCTTCATCTGTCAACAAGACTAACGGGTTTAATTCGAGGATGAATTTTGTTCGAGCAGGCGAGAATGATGCAAATAGGATGAAAATATCTCAATCAAGATGAAAAAGAGAGAAAACAGATTCCGGGAATTATAGAAATAGCATTCGAGCCGAAAAAGTAGCATGAGACGCGATTTCATTATGATTAGGGTTTTATGGTTTTTTTGCTTAATTATGTTGGATCTTTTATTTAATTAATATTTTATTATTAGAGTTTATTTTTACTAAATTATGTAATTGGATTTAGAGTTTTTGAGATATAGCAGGGTTATATTAGGTTTAGTTAGAATTTGAAAATAATTTTTGAGGGTTATTTACCCCAAAGGTCCCTGTATTTTGCCTATTGTGTCAATTTAGTCCTTATACTTTTATTTGTGTCAATTTAGTTCCTGAATAATTCAAAATGTATCAATTTAGTCCTTTGGTCAAATTTAAGTTAAGTTAATGACGTAGTTTTGAACGAGAAAATTATGTTAGATATAAGTAACTTATTATAAATTCATCAGTTTACTCAATTTAATCCAACTCATAGCCGAACCATTAAAACTTTTGTTAAAAACTTAACATAAGTTTTTTTCTAAGGATTAAATTGACACATTTTGAATTATACAAGGACTAATTGACACAATTAAAATTACAGGGACTAAATTGACACAATGGATAAAGTACTGGGACTTTTGGCATAAATAACCTTTTTTAAATTTTAATCTAAAATAGTAGTTAGGAGTGTGTATAAGTAGGCCATTAGTGGTTTATTTCAGGAAACTTTTGATTAATGGAAATAATTTGATGAATTTTATGTTTGAGTTGATCTTTGTAATTTTATTTTGAAATAGTTTAATAAAGGAACATAGCTCCTCCTTTGGGTTATTACTTGGGTATTCGCCGAATCAATGAGGTTTAGCTGATTCCTCTTAATCCGGCAACGTCTGGTATGATCAACGAGTCAGAGACCCCCCATCCATTTGTTGCATTTCCAGTACGGGCTGATACTATCGAGGTCCAATGTTGGTCTACAGATCACATTGGGTCGGTCCGGCTCTCATGCAGATAAATACGAGTAAAGGAGAAAGGTCTTTATGAGGTCCTAGTGTCTTTTGCTAGCTCGGGATAGACTATTATTTTTGCAGGGGCTCAAATTTACGACATATAGTAGGGGATGATGATCTAGCATTTTGCCTTAGAAGAATTTATCTAGTGTTTGTCCCTAGCTAAATATTTTGAGTCTTGTTTTCCCTTCGCTTGTGTATAAATAAGTGTGGGTAGTGTTCCTTTGATTTCATTAGCTCGAGATACAATCCCAAAATATCTAGTTGGGATTGTATCTTTGGTATCAGAGCATATCGATGCTTGGATTGTGGGTATAATGCATAGCCGAAGTAGGGCTCAAGCACAGCCGGCTGGAGCGGCACCAGGACCACTAGCCACCTCTTCCCCCCCCCCCCCCCCCCCCCCCCCCCGACAACCACCACTAAAACCCTCTGCCAGCCACAGCCACAGCCACCACAAACCCTCATCCTCTACGACAACCCCAAATCTTGCCTCACCCAATCCTGATTCACCCACCCCAAACCACCGCCGCCACCACTCGACCCCACAAAGGTCGCCACCATCTGAACCCGCTCCAACAACCACCGCCAGAACCACTAGAGCCCACACCACCACCAAAATTTTCACCTCAAACCCACCTACATGCACCATACACCAGCCTGGAGGATGAACACTAGGGCCGAATCAATGACCAGACCCAGCAAGCAATCCACGACATCCAGAACTTGATTGCAAGTCTCGCTAAGCAAGTAACGATTCTAACCAACTCGTTGAGTCAAAATCGAAACATTAACTTTCTAGCTCACTCCACCAAGGTAGCAACACCACCATACCCACAACCTTTGGGGACAGTCACAACATTGACCGCCTTCCGACGCACCGGCGCCTCAGCTTCGGGCACTGTTCCGGCACTGCCACCAACAAGGGATAGGGCTATTGCTTTTGGCACCTACAAGGGGACAACCAAAGCCTCGATTCCGGGATCTGGAAACTCATCTTTAGGGTTTTCTCACCCTCCCACCCCAACCCCTAACGTTACCGTCCCTTTCCCTGACATCAAATTTTATCCAATCTTTGTATGCTAAAGTCATGCTCTAAACCCTCCCTAGTGCGGATTCGAGTGGGTATAGACCCTCACCTCACCATTTAGGTTTGGATCCATTAGTATTCCAACACCTTATGACCGAACATAGTTCTATGGGAATCAATCCCAACACATTTAATGATGATTTTCTACCATCTTTGACCTCTAATTACCAATTGTCAATGAGAATGGCCAAACTTGAGTTTCCCCGCTTCACGGGTACTAATGTCCGAACATGGGTTTATAAATGTGGACAATTTTTTCGAATCTATCACATACCAAATCATTTAAAAGTTGAAATAGCCACCGCCCAGATGAAGGGTTATGCTCATGAATGGTTCCAACACTTTATGCGTAAACACGGACCATTTGTGACTTGGGACCACTTCAAGGTTGCCGTCATTGACTGCTTTGGCGGCGCTTTTGAGGACCCTATGTCATATTTACTAACACTTTGACAAAAAACCTCCATTAGTGAATAAATGAATGCCTTCCATAGTCTAGATGTCCAGGTTCATTTGCCGGAAGATTATGCCATTAGTTGTTTTTTAAATGGCCTACGTGAGGATATTGGTATGTCTGTTGGATCTTTCCGTCCTCAAACCCTACATGACGCTATATGTACCGCCAAACAACAAGAAGTAGTTCTCAATGCACAACAAACACGATCTTTCTCGCCCCCCTCTTTTCCCAACAAATCCTACATGAAAAGATGCCAAAATATGGGATTTCTGGCACCAGCCGGTCCCACCAACCCACAACCCCGGGGGGGGTCTTACTGAACTTTAACTAGCACCGATATTGATGACAAACGCGTTAAAGGGTAATGTTTCTATAGTGACGAGCAATATGTCCTAGGACACAAATGCACTAATAAAAATGACCGGGGGACAATTTTTCCCCGTCGAGGTTGACACTGATCCTCTAGATGATTTGGCCAAACGCGAAAGTGACCTAGAACCAGAGGACACCCCCACTATTTCGATACATGCCTTTTTAGGTAACAATCATATGAGACACTTTGTGTCATTGGCTTCTATGGCAAGCACGCCTTACACATCTTGATTGATTGTGGTGCCACTCACAACTCCATGGATATAAATTTAGCCAGAAGGCTCCGTTGTCCCATTTCCAGTACACACCCCTTTTACATCACTGTAGCCGATGGATGTAAAATGACCACCACTTCCTCGTGTGAAATTTAGAATGGACATTAGACAACACTACCTACCACTCCGACGTGATTCTTATTCCTCTTGGAGGGTGCGACATGGTGCTTGGATGCCCTTGGTTACCGCTGGTAGGACCCGTGTCCTCAGATATGAAGCACCTCACAACTACCTTCACACACGACTGTATGATTACACTCTCAAAGGCCTCAAACATGACTGTATTCGTGAAATAAATGCCTGAACAATGACTCGTACTTTAACCGACCCTAACACACTGGGTACCATGTATACCGCCATTCTTACCCCAGACACACCAACAACTTTCTCCATCGAGGTAACCATTTCCCTAACACACATTCCCCCTACCCTTAACCACTTGCTTGAAGAATCCCACTTTGTCTTTAACGAACCTTCCCAATTACCCCCATCCCGACCCCAATTTGACCACCAAATCCCACTTAAGGAGGGGTCCTTACCTGTTAATCAACGTCCATATCGATATTCTCTTGACCAAAAGAATGCAATAGAAAGCATGATTTCCAAACTTTTGGAAAAACAAGCCATTAGAGAGAGTACTAGTCCTTACGCATCACTTGTTGTCTTAATAAAAAAAGAAAGACGGTTCATGAAGAACGTGTGTAGATTATCGCACCCTCAATGCCACCACCATAAAGGATAAGTACCCAATCCCTCTAATTGTTGAGTTGTTTGACAAATTGCATGGAGCCACTATTTTTTCAAAAATCGATCTACGGTCTAGTTATCACCAAATCCGCCTGCATGACAATGATATTTTCAAAACTGCTTTTCGCACCCTCTCAGGCCATTACGAATTCGTGGTCATGCCCTTTGGCTTGACAAACGCACCTTCCACATTCCATTCCCTTATGAATTTTATTTTTTATCCTCATTTACATCGTTTCATCTTAGTTTTTCTCGACGACATATTAGTGTACAGTCTAATTGGCCATCTCACATCACCCACCTTCACAAGGGTTTTCCCCTCCTTATGCAAAATTCTCTCTATGCTAAGCGTAGCAAATGTTCTTTCGGAATGATTGAAATTGATTACTTGGGTCATATCATTCTCATGAGCCATGTTTCCCCTAACCCAGCCAAAATCCAAGCCATTCATGATTGACCACTTCTTACAACACTCAAACAACTTCGTGGCTTTCTTAGACGTATAGGTTATTATAGACATTTCGTCCAAAATTATGGGAAAATTGCTAAACCTCTCACTGAAACGCTGAAACATCCATAAATTATTTGGACATATGCAGCTCATGCCACCTTTGATACTCTCAAACAAGACCTGATTTGCGGCCCTGTTCTTGCCTTACCCGGCTTTACAATGACATTTGAAATTGAGACAAGATGCATCAGGTGTCGGCATTGGTGCCGTTCTCATTCAAAAAGGTCACCCCATTGCCTACCTTAGTAAGGCCCTCTCCCCACACCACAAACATAAATCCATATATGAACGGGAATTGTTAGCTTTCATCCATGCAGTAAAAAAATAGAATTAGTAGTTAGTGGACCGCCACTTTTGCATTCGAAAGGACCAACAAAGCTTAAAGCATTTATTGGACCAACGCATTTCAACCCCTTTCAACAACAATGGCTAGCTAAACTCATGGGGTATAGTTATGATATAGCTTACAAGAAAGGCAAAGAAAACGTATTTGACGACACCCTATCATGTGTCACAAGCGGCGAATTACTCTCACTCGCACTGTCCATCATCACCCCACTAACCTAATGTCTCCACTACAACAATCATGGAACACAAACCCACATGTACAACATCTCATCACAAATCTCCTTTGCAACCCACACACACATCCTCACTACACATGGAACAACAACCAACTCCGTAGAAAAGGCCGCTTAGGTATCGATCACGCTAGTCCCACTAAAACACAAATCTTGACTTGAATGCATGCCTCCTCTACCGCCGGCCACTCCGGTATTACATAAACACGCAAACGCAATACAACTCTTTTTTATTGGGACAGACTTAAAAATAAAGTTAGTACCTTTATTAAACAATGTCCAACGTGTCAAAAATATTAATACTATTCAGCCACATTCCTTGGGCCGTTACAACCCCTCCCTGTTCCTGACACCATTTGGACTAGCATATTGATGGACTTTATTGAGGGACTCCCAAAATCCCATGGCAAGGACATCATCCTTGTAGTTGTTGACAAGTTAAGTAAGTACGCTCATTTTCTTCCCATTTCCCAAGGCTTGGATCCCATGCTATGGCGGAATCCACAACAAATTTGTTGTGGCCCCACACAGCCACAGAGAAAGAGAGAGAGAATGACAGGATATTTTGATGTTTTGAACAAAAATATTTTAAAAATTATTAAAATTAATATAAATAGTGCATATATATATATATATATTATATTTTTATTATTTATTAATTAGATATCTATTAAATTTTTGTTTGAATCTCATGCTGTGGGAAAATCCATAGCAAATTTGCTGTGGCCCCACACAGCTAGAGAGAGAGAGAGAGAGAGAGATTGATGTGATATTTTAATGTTTTCAACAAATATTTTAAAATTTATTAAAATTAATGTACAATAATTTTCATATAGAATCTAATTAATAAATAATCAAAATATAAAGTTATATATGAAAATTATTTTACATTAATTTTAATAATTTTTAAAATATTTTTGTTCAAAACATCAAATGATAACAAAAATTTAATAAATATCTAATTAATAAATAGTCAAAATATAAATTTATATATATAAATTATTTTGTATAATTTTAATAATTTTTAGATAATTAAATTTTAAAATTAAAGAAATATATCCCATCAGATCCTCTCTCTCTCCCCCTCTCTCTCAGCAGCTATGTGGGGCCATAGCAAATTTGTTGTGGATTCCCCCACAGCATGGATCCAAGCCCCCTTTCTCATCCTTATACTGCTTTATTTATGGCTAACATTTTCATGCAAGATATATACAATTACACGGTCTCCCTAAGGAGATCATTTTGGATAGGGATCCTATTTTTCCAAGCAACCTCTGGGAGGAATTATATTGGGCGCAAGGTGTCAATCTCCATTGTTCAACATCCTATCACCCTCAAACAGACGGACAAATGGAGGTGCTTAATCGTTGTTTGGAAAGCTACCTCCGTTATATGTGTTTTGAATATCAAAAAAATTGGTTTGAATGGATACTATTAGCCGAGTGGTGGTACAATACTACCTATCACTCGGCCATACATACTACCCCATACGAGGTAGTTTATGGACAATCTCCACCGTTACATCTTCCATATTTACCCGGGGGATCTAACAATGTTATTGTGCACTGCAGACTTCGGGCACGGGGAGAAGCAATTGAGGTCCTTAAGCACTACCTTCATCGGTTTCAAAACCGAATGAAGTAATTGATGAACCGTTTATTTGAAACTACACCCCAATAGTCAACACTCGGTTGAACGCCGCAGGGTCCACAAACTTGCGCCTCATTATTGTGGCCCATTTAGAGTCCTTGATCATATCAGTCAAGTAGCTTATAAATTGGAGCTACCTCGTACTACTGCTATACATCCAATATTTCACAAAGACTTGGTTTTTTTCTGATCAATGAATTCCCTTAGGACAACCATTTTCTTAATCCACCTTATTCCGCTTTCACTCCTTTCTTTAATTTACACTTCCAATAGGACTTTTACCGAGCTCAGCATTAACAAAAGAAAGACCCACTACAAAAAAAGTGACTATTACCAACAGTAGTATTTCAGGTTCTGTTGGTAATAGTTGTACATTACCAACAACAAAATGTTACTGTTGGTAATGACTTAGAAGGAGTAAAAAATTAAAATAATAAAGACTTAGTCCCAACAAAAATAAATTTCTGTTGGTATTGATACAGTCAATCCCAACAGAATATATTTCTGTTGGTATTAACTACCTCAATGCCAACAAAAATAAGTACTGCTGGTATTGACTAACTCAATGCCAACAGAAATAAGTGTTGTTGGTATTGACTAGCTTAATGCCAACAGAAATAAGTGCTGTTGGTACTGACTAACTCAACGTCTGTAGAAATAAATTTTGTTGGTGTTGACTAGATCATTGCTAAATAAAATAAATTTTGTTGGTATAGACCAAATTAATACCAATAGATGTATTTATCAATAAACAAATTTTTCGGTAAAATTAGTAATTATAAAAAATTTTATTAGAGCAATTTATATATTAATGCCATGAAGTTTGATATATCAATTTTATAGTGCCTTTTGTGAAATAACTTTTTAGTCAAAAAATATAATTAAAAAATAGTTTAAATAACAATCTGTATTGGTGTAACTATGCCCCCATTTTTATTCTTTCTTACCGCTATTTGGACGATTTTATAAAACATATGAAACTTATCGTATTAAAACATTATTTCACAAAATTTATGAAATAAAAACTTAGTACATCTCATAATCAGAATAAGTTATAATTGAACATATATTTAAATAATATTGTCTTTAAATAATATAATAATAATAATAATAATGTTTTCGAAAATTTTTATTTTTCCTCTTCAATTTTATTTTCCCTCCATTTTTTAATTTTATTTACTTATTTCATTTTTATATTTGTACTTCACTCATTACTAATAACTATTACCAAACTACAAAAAAAGTGCTCTTTACCAAATAGTAGCATTTCAAGTTCTATTGGTAATGGTTATACATTACTAACAACAAACATTTACTATTGTTAATGACTCAAAAGGGATAAAAAGTGAAAATAAAAAAGACCTAATCCCGACAAAAAATAATTTCTGTTGGTATTGATGAAGTCAATACCAACAGAAATAAATGTTGTTGGTATCGACCAGATCAATACCAACAGAACTAAATGTTGTTGGTATCGACCAGATCAATACTAACAGAACTAAATGTTGTTGGTATTGACCAGATCAATACCAACAGAATTAAATGTTGTTGGTATCGACTTGATCAATACAAATAGAACTAAATGATGTTGGTATCGACTAGATCAATAAACAGAAATAAACCAACATATGTATTTGCCAATAGACAAATTTGTTGGTGAAATTAAAACTTATAGATATTTTTGTTTGAGTAATTAAAATATTAAAACCATGAAGTTTGATATATTAATTTTATAGTCCCTAGAGTTCATGAAATAATTTTTTAATCAAACAATCAAAATTACGATGTCTAAGCTTACAAAAGTTGTTATTCGTTAGTAAACTTACAATCCTCTTGCTATTGCCCTCATCACATACACGAACTGTAATATTGTGTCACTATTAATAAATTTTTTTTACATTCTTATATACCATTATTTAGATGACTTTGTTGAATATATTATACTTTATACTAAAATAATATTTAACACGGGAGCCGCGAGGCACTAGGACTGTTGTTGTACTAAAATAATATTTAACAAAATTTATAGACCAAATCACTAAATTTTAAAATATGAATATGTAAGTTACCAAATTTTTATCAAAAAATGTAGTTTACCAGAAATTGATCGCTTCCCGCTAAAATTTTCACTAACTCCCGCTTTAAACAGTAGGGTTCCAAAATGCATAGACTGTTCACACAAACACATGACCTCGCTCCTCCCTGCTCTCTGTCTCTCTCTCTCTCCGACTCCTCGCGCCTCCCCCTCTCTCCCCGACTCTAACTTCCCCGGTCGCTTCTGGTCCACCGTCGCCGGTCGTCGCTCGTCCACCATTGCCGGTCGCTCGTCACTGCTGGTTCACAACTCCTCTCTCTGTTCGCACCTCTCTCTTTCATTTTTCGTTCATTTTCTGTAAGTTTTTTCTTTGATTTTTGTTGATTTTGCATATTTTTGCTGGTTATCTCTAAAAATTGAACCCTAGACATTGTTTTGAGGTCAAAACCGAACCCTAAACCCTATTTTAGTTTATGTTTTGTGCCTCTCTTGCTCATATCTTGCCTTCATCTTTGGTAGTTCTCTCTTTGATTTTTGTTGATTTTGGCATATCCGTGCTAATTATGTCTGAAAATTAAACCCCATACACGATTTTGAGCTTCTATAATCAATTGATTTCTTCTTTTTGTCAAAATTACTGAATTGTATTTTGTAAAGATAAACCCTAATTAACTGATTTCTTTATTTTAGTTGTTTCAACATACAAATCCTATTTAGTAGCATGTTAAGTTCATGAACCTAGGTCAAAAATATTGTTTTGTTCTATCAACAAAGATTATAGTGTTCATTGTAGTCAATAAATCCAAGCCAACATTATTTCTAAATGTGCCTTTTTCTAGGATTTTATAACCTTATTTGTTTGGAAGTGCAATGTCTATTAGTTGGTTACATTAATGCATTTTATGCTATTTGCACATGTCAAATCTCCAAAGATTGTCCTATTGCTCTATGGTTGTATGAACATTGCAGTGTCCTTTTTTGGATGAAAAATTTGGTCAGTGAAAAATTTGTTGGACCTTTCTTGCTTGGACTCAAAATTTTAAATATCAATCATAGGTATAAATGTTCTAGGAGTATGATTTGTTGGGGCTTTAAATCTAATCGCCGTACCCTATCCGCCATAGGTCGAAACTCTTCTCCAGAGGTCGAAAACCACCAAAGGGAAGCCCCCCGCTACTCCACCGTGGTGCGACGCCCACCACCGCTGCTCCGTCACATGGACGCCCACCATCGGCTACTCGCCATCCCTAACCCAAACAATCGACACTCACGGTACCCGAAGCTCGTTCCTTTGTGAATTCAACTCCTACTCTGACTCTGCTACTCGATCTTCCATCGTTGTCATTTGCTCTCTCCGACTCCAGTTTGAGTTGCTTTCTCTTCGCTTTGGTTCTCTCCGCTCCTCATCGGTTCGAACTCGCCCTTTCTCTTCTTTTTTGTTGAGTTAATGATGTCATTGTTGGTAAATTGGTTGTTGATATTGTTTCTCTTGACTGGTTTTTCTTTTAAATGTGTGTACGACGATGTTATTAGGTTATCTAGAGCTGAATTTACTGTTTGATTTATAGGAATTTGTGTTCTTTAGTGATTTGGAGCTCTCGATAATGTTTGATTCAAGTTCAAATTTAGAGCCCTAGGTTATGGATTATGACCTTAAATGATTTAGAGCTCTAACAAGTACTTAAATGGAGCCTATATGTTCTGTCATTGTTTTTACTCTGCTTACCTAAGGTTTCTTCATTGAAGCTTCTTCTTCCAAACTGTAAGCGTTTAAGACACAAGTATACCAATATGTTCTACCCTAAGCATATCTAGAATAATGTTATGATTCTTGGATGAATCATAAGCTAAACCTAGGGTTTTGATAAGGAGTTACACTTAGAAAGTGAAATCAAGACGAGAACTAGAAGAATTTAGGTAGAGAACTTAGAATTAGATGAGATTAAGAAGAATTGAGAATTTTGGGGAAATATCTTGGTTCTACCTTTGGCTCTGGTAGATTCAATACAGGGGTCGCTTCTAAGGTTGTTGGTAAGATGTAGGGGAAGATCGCTAATTGGAAGGCGGGGCTTCTGTCCAAGGCTGGAAGAGTGACCCTAATTTAGTCTTCCCTGAAATCCATATCTAGCCACATTATGCAGTGTTTTATGCCTACCTTGGGGAGAAGCCATAAACTGAGCTTTCCTTTGCAAATTAGAGTGGAGAGCTATTAAAAAGGAGGACAACATGTGGGTGCAGGTTGTAAATGGAAAATATCTCAATAAGAAAGATTTTTTGAGTTACAAAAGTAAGAACTCATATTCTTCTGCTTGGAAGGGAATTCTGGCTGCCAGATCCATCCTGGAAAAGGTTTAAGAAGGAAGATTGGAAATGGTAAGAAGGTTAAATTTGGGCTTGATTAGTGGCCTGCTAATAGCCCCCATCAACTATTTAAAAGAAGAGGATAGAAGGGAGGTTGACACTATCTAAGAGTTGCTGATTTCATTGAAAACAAGAAATGGAATTTTGAGAAGCTTAGAAGAGTGGTCCTCCAAACAATTCTCAATCTTTTTTTCGGGTGCCGGTTCCAAAGTCGGTGGTAGAAGATAACCTATGTTGGGGCTTCACGAACACAAGAGATTTTAGAGTCAAAACTGCCACTTAGCTAGCCTATAATTTGGATTAGACAAAAAAAAAAACACTTGGGAGTTTAAATGGATACGGGAAGATTAAAGTCCTTTTATGGAAGGCCCTAAATGATTGCCTAGTGACAAGTGTCCAACTTCACAATGGGATCTAATGTGCCTTCCTACTCTTGTGCTTGGTGTGGGTCGGAGAATGAAGACATTTCCCATATTATGTTGTCTTGCCAACTTGCCAATGACATTTGGGGAGCAGCTACCTCATTGTGATGGATGGCTCAAAACCCCAATGGCCACACATTTGCCAATGAGATGAGAATGCACAAAAGGCATAGAAGTCTCCACAAATTATCTATTCTTTGTTGCCAAATTTGGAAAGATAGGAATAATGTGATTTTTAAAGGTGTCAAGTCACATCCAGTCAAACTGATTATTCTGACTAAACAGATGACTTATGAATGGGACTTTTGCAACTAGGGGAAGTTAGGGTTGACCCTCCTAGTAGAACAATCAAAAGATCATCGGGATGGACTTCCTTGACTCTGCCTAATCAAAGATGGATAAAGATTAATTTTGATGGGTATAGAGGCAAGAATATGTCTGCAAGTGGTTTTATTACTCGTGATGATAGGCGTGTTATTACGTTTGCAGGATTGATAAAGCTTAGGGATGATCCTATTATATTATGGCTAAGGCTATTGCTACTAGAGATGCTCTTTTCTATGCCATCAGGACGGGGGCTCGGAGAGTTGTTCTTGAAGGGGATGATGAAGTTACCATTAAAGCTCCCATGGGGTTGTACTTTATTCTTGCGGATATTGCGACCATTTTGGAAGATATTCGATTTATCAGTTCTTCTCTTGAGTAGCTTTTGCTTCAACCATATATTCATATAGGCGAATAGATTAGTTGATTGGTTAGCTAATGCCGGTCACGAGAGTGCGGGTTCTCTTTGAGACCATACTCCCTCCCATGTTCTTCTCTCCATTTTGTGAGCGAAGGCCTTGGGTTTCCCTCTCTTGAGAGGGTGTCCTTAAGGTCGTGAGACTCTGACCTTATCTTTATTATAAAAAAAATCCAAACTTGCATAAAAAAAAAAACTTTATTAATGGCTTCCATACATTATAATCCTAGAGCACCTGCCCCCTTAGGTTTACAATTTTATACCAGAGAACCAAGGCATCTCCTCTCCACTGTTCGCCCTACTTCTAAAAACATTCTCCATTAACCTTAAAAAAAAAATAAGATTAGCATTCAAAAATATACAAAATAGGAAAATTGATCTCTTAGGTACCTTAAAGTTTGAGCATTTATAACCTACACACTTTATCAATTTAATATATAAAATGAGATACCCTTAAGATACAAAATTTCATCACCTGGTATACCCTATGTTAGAGTCTGGTAAATTTTTGTTAAAATTTGGCTAATTTCTACAAAGTTTGAATGTGTGTGTATATATATATAAGAGTAAGAGGGAAACATTTTGGACTACCCATTGGGCTACTGATATCATCGTCTTTCCACCTAGCATCAGCCTGATGTGTCTCGTATTTTATACATTTAATAACATATTCCGACAATATTTTCAGCAATTACGTGTGTGATATTGCATAATTTATGTGTATTTAGGCTTGAAACGTGTTGGAGTAAGGACATCTTGACAAGTGGTGAAGAACGAGCTAAAATGGACTAATTCAAAGACTAAGATGAGAAACCTAACCACGTGTGGGAAAAAAAAAACCCATCGGGTTAAATTTGATCTTATAATTTAATATATATACCACTTTGCTAAGCTTTTTGGCCCAACAAAGTTTAACAAAGAAGGAAGCAGCACATCCTAAAAAACAAAGAGGGGCCTATTTTTTGGAATTTTTGCTTATTTTCTCTTCTCCACCTTCCCCAAGCGATCAAGAGTGACCGGGATTTTCTCGAAGGTCGGAGCGCAAATGGTCGGAGTATCGGGAATGATATTGAGAGTCACGTCAACATCGATTGAGGGAGTCTTCAATCTTTGAGTTTTTCTTTACTTTTATCTTTTGATTTTGTGATAGAGTAGACGCGTAGTTTAGGGGTGAAAGACGGGTAGCCTCCAGATCCCAGATTTATATTTTATTTATGATAACGAAGTTTGTTATACTATTTTTTGAACCCCAGTGGGGAATTCTATATTTTAGATTGGTTTTTTTTGTTTTTTTCATGTGCTTGTGGCCATAATTTGATTTACCAATTTACTTGCTTGTTGTTTCGTGCTTGTAGCCTAGACTATAGTATAATAGGTTCTTCATGAGTAATCAGAATTGAGGTTTTATCCAACCCTAAACATAATCTTTATACAAAATAAAACTAAATTGGGAGTATCAAAGGAATTTATTAGTGCTATTCAGATAATCCATGATACACCTAGAGTAATAAAATGGGTTGTGACCTTAGACTAGTTCATAACCCGAAGGGGCTATTTGGCATGAGAGAATGGAGACGTAGGAGTGGAAATGGGCACCTCATTCCCGAATTTTTTGCTATTTGGTACGGGGAGTGGGAATGGGGAAGGGGTGGGAGTGGGAATGAAATTGATTCCCATTCCCACGTTTTCAAACCCACAGGGGCCTAGGTTTAGAAACATGGGAATAGAAATAGAATTAAATTAAAATTTTATAGTTGCTATTGTATTTGCTGTTGATTTTGTTGTTATTATTATTTTATTATAATAATATTATATTATAAATTATTATTGTTGCAGTTCTTATTGTTGTTGTTGTTGTTGTTGTTGTTGTTGTTGTTATTGTTATTATTATTATTGGTAGTAGCAGTAGTAGTAGTAGTAGTAGTGTAGTTCTTATTGTTATTATATTAAAATTTATTGGAAAGTATTTTGGTAAACTATGTTGTTTATACCCATTCGCACTAGTTCATACCAAACATAGAAATAACTATTTTGACCCATTACATCTTCATTCCACACATATACCAAACAGAGGAATGTAAATGACTGGATCATTTTCACTCCCCAAAAGCCATTCCTTCATTCTCACTCCCACAAATTCATTCCCTCGTACCAAACGGCCCCTAAACTCTAACTTAAGTATTAATCTAGGTTTAACAAGAAATTAGGTTTGATAAAGAAATTTAGTAGTGCTATTGAGATAATTCATGTTACACCAAGAGTGATAAGATGCATTATACCCTTAAACTAGTTCATTACCCTAAGCCCTAGTTTAATGTTAATCTAAGTTTAGAGTTTGTAACCTAAACCTTTAAAAGTCATTGTCGTGATAAACCATAATGATGGGATTTGACATAGACTAACCCTAATTCATAGCCTAAACTATCCTTGACCGATTTGATGATTCAATTAACAGCTTAGTTGCCTTAATTTCATTAATTATTCAACCTTCCAACAAAAATTGAAATTTAAATCGCTCATTAGTTACTAAATTAAAACTTATACCGATTCCTTATGGATTCGACATCCGTATACCTGACTAAGTTACGATAAACTTGTACGCTTGCGCGTACACGGCTTTAACACTCTTACAAAACCACTTCACACCCCTTTCCCCAACTTTAACTAAATGCATGGCCCTTAATTCACCGTTTATATATATATATATATATAGAGAGAGAGAGAGAGAGGAATAATACTAGCTTTGATGAATAAGCAAGAGGTGGCGGCCAAAGTAGGTGAATCAGCATGAGGTTGGATTTTTAAGCACAAGGTGGCACCGAAGTAGGCGAATCAACACGAGGTGGCACTTTTAAGCATGAAGTGGCACCCAAAGTGGGTGAATCAGTGAATCAGTATGAGGTGGCACTTTTAAGCATGAGGTGGCGCCCAAAGTAGGTGAATCAGCATGAGGTGGCACTCAAAGCAGGTGAATGATTACAAGGTGGCTCTGTAAGCATGAGGTGGCATATGATGCATATAAATTAAGCACGAGGTGACACTCGAAGCATGAAGTGGCAGCACCTAATTAGGAGGTGTAGACCCACTAGTAAAAGGTGGCAGCCACCAAACATGAGGTGGCACAGAACCCACTAGCCTAAGTTTTCTTCCCCTTCCATCAGATATATTCCTTAGCTTTGAAGAACTCTTAATATAAATAGAAGTAGAAGTGTAAGTAATTCAAAGCAACTCCAAACAAAAATTCATAAAAAGATAAGAAGAACAAGATATAAGTATTTTGATGTGTGAAATATCCCAACAAAGAGTAATAGCAGTAAGGTAAGTAAGTTATCATCAATCTCTTGTAATTAAGCTTTATTTTTGCAACTAATGTCTTTTATTCATAATTTTGCTTAATTAGTTAATTTGTTTGGTAATATGACTAAATTGTCATTTTTCTTGAAAATCCTTGATGAAGTATGCTTTAAGTTCATATATGGATTTGTTTAGAGTGGAAAAATGTTATTTTAACAACTTGTATTAGATTTGAAAGTAAAACTTTGCTGGAGCAAGAGATTGAATCAATCGTAAAGAAAAATGAGTTTTTAAGCTTTGTTTCGGTAAGGTATGAAAATCATCTATTGGATGCAACCTAACAATATTTCATGTGATTTTTTACTAAATTTATAAAATAATACGTTTGATATTGAAAGATGCTGGTTTGGCAAAATTTTGTGAGTTTTGAAAGTATGGTGGAAAAGTTGACTACCTAACTTAACTGTTAGGTGAGGTGTTGTTATGCACAGTGGTATTAAATGTTCCAGAACAATAATTTGACCATGTATGTGGTGGTAAAGTCGACCAATTCAAAGGAATGGCTACCTACCTCTAAATCCTTTGATTGAGTGATATTCTTATACAGAAAGATCGAATGAGTTTTACTTATAATAACATGGTTAAATTGGTTTAATGGTTGATGATGATTTCCTTACTGAGCTTTTAGCTCATTCTTTTTGTATTTTTCTTAAAATGTTCTAGATACTTCTTCAAGACAAATCATGGGGCACTATATAGACTTACTTAAACTTAGGCATTTTGTACTAAAATGTTCTAGTTTCCCTTCCTTTGTTACAAGAACATATGTAGTTTTTTTAGATTGTGTATATATATATATAATTCATGACATTTCAATTAGGACTAAATATTTCATTACTTTTGCTAAGTTTAAAAGCCTTGTAGGTTCTAAGCGTGCCTACGGCGTGTAACTCCCAATTTTAAAGGATTTGGGGTGCTACATTTAGTGGTATCAGAGCTTGAGGTTATGAATTAAGAACTTAGGTTGTGAAGGGCATGAAGGGATTTACTATGGTCATGTTGTTCTTATAGAAAACTAATATGTAGGAAGATGGCACAACAAGGAACAAGTAGAGACTAGATGCACGATGCCGACTCTAGTGGTGCAAGGGAGCCAACAATGGTGTCCCTTCAAGTTGACATTGATGGGATGAGTGCCTGTCACTGAATTATTTAGAGAAAGCAGAAGGGGTAGGACACATGACGATGAGGAAGAGAGAGATATGGAGGCATTGCATAAATTTCTTAAATTTGACCCTCCCGAGTTTGTGGGATCATTTGACCCAATCAAAGTGGAAGAGTGGGTCAAAAGAATGGAGAAAATTTTCTGGACAACTAGTGTTCCAGAAAATTTGAAGGTGAAACTTGCTACATATAAGTTTGCAAAGGAAGTCAAACATTGGTGGAATACTGTTAGGCCTAGAGAAGAGGAGGACCCATATAGTTGGGATTACTTTAAGGTTGTTTTAAAAAAATATGTTATCTACGAAGTGTACAAAGAGAAAAACAGCAAGAATTTGTCTTTGAGACAAGGAAATATAACTGCAACGCAATATCAAGAGAAATTCATAGAATTGTCTAGATATGCTACTTGGTTTTTGGAGATCGATCAAGATACAATTGATAGATTTGAGGATGGGTTGGGACATGTAATTAGGAAGCAACCATCTAGTTTAGCCTTTGATAATTTCCAAGAGATGTATTAAAGAGTCATCAGGATCGAAAGAATTTTAAAGGAAGAAAAAGAGGTGGAAATGAAAATGAATAAGAAGAAGAAGAGAAAATAGTCAAATGAGAGTTTTGGGATTACATGTAACAAAAAGCAAATTAGATCAACAAGGGCCAGAAAAGGGAAAGGCCTGTACTTATTATGAAAAAGATCACTTGAGGAGGCCTTGCTTTAGAGCAAATGGGAATTGCTTCAAGTGTGGAAAAGAAAGGCATATTATGGCAAATTTTCCTCAAAAGGGAAACACTTGTTACAAGTGTGGAAAACAAGGGCACATTAATCTTCTTGTTATAGTAAGACTAGCAATAGTGGAAAAGGTGGTATTCGAACTTAAAAGAGGGGCATAAGAAAAGAAAAAACCTAAGACAAAAGGGAGAGTGTTTTTTTTTTGACAAAGGAAGATGTCGAGAAAGGAGGCGAAGTGGTGCCCAGTATTATTCTTGTAGATACTTTATATGCTTATGTTCTTTTTGATTGGTGCTATCTATTCCTTTATATCCGCTACTTTTGCTACAAAATTAAAACGTGGTTCCTTTACTCTTAAAACTGACTTAATCATTACCCTACCTGTTGGGGCTTCCACCAATGGCAATCGAATATATATAGATTATGAGGTGAAGTTAGGAAATAAATGTTTTCGAGGAAACCTGATATAATAAGATATAAAGTATTTCGACGTAATATTAGGGATGGATTGGTTAATTGAACATAGAGCAGAAATTTTGAATGTTATACCTAGTTCATTAAATTAAAAAGCTTAACTGGGGAGGAAGTAATATTTCATTGCAATGCTTTAACTGCAACATTAGGAGTAATTTTAGCTATGCAAGCTAAAAGAGTGCGTAGAAAAGGGTGTGAAGGTTACATTTGAAGTATAATTGAGGAAATTCATGCTAAATCATCTCTAGAAAAACTTCCTAGGATTAGAGAATTTCTGATTTATTTTCTAATGATATTACTAGACTGACCCCCTGAACAAGAAGTCAAATTTTGTATTGAACTCATTCCTAAGACCAAACACATCTCCAAAACACCATATAGGATGACAGAAACATATTTGAAAGAACTAAACGTACAACCAAAAGAATTGCTTGATAAAAGGCAAATAAGACCTAGTGCCTCACTTTGTGCGCACTAGTTTTATCTATTAAAAAGAAAGATGGTAGCACGAGGCTTTGCATCGATTATAAAGAGTTGAATAAAGTTAATGTTAAGAATAAATACTCTTTTACTAGGATTGACAAGTTATTTGATCAATTACAAGGGCCATCTGTGTTTTTGAAAATTACTTGAGGTCTTATTATCATCAATTATGGGTTAGAGTTGAGCATGTGCCAAAAATAGCATTTAAAACTCGATATGGACGGTATGAATTTCTTGTCATGCCTTTTGGATTGTCGAATGCACTAGCTGTATTTATGGATTTAGTGAATAGGGTATTAAGCCTTTCCTAGATCAATTTGTGGTTGTCTTTATCGATGATATTTTGGTGTACTCAAAAAATGAGGAGGATCATGAGAACCATTTGAAAGCTATATCACAAACACTTCGTGTAAAACAATTATATGGTAAATTGAAAAAGTGTGAGTTCTAGTTTTCAAAGGTTTGTTTCTTAGAACATGTGATGTCAGGAGAAGAAATATCGGTGGACCCGTAAAAGGTGAAAGCAATTTCGAACTAGCCCAGTCGACCACTGTGACAGAAGTTAGAAGTTTTCTAGGTTTGGCAGGTTATTGTATAAGATTTGTTAAGGACTTTGCCAAATTAGCCGTGCCCCTTACTAGAATAATGAGAAGCGATAGAAAATTTGAATGCGATAATATTTGTGAAGAAAGTTTCCTTCAATTGAAAGCCTGATTAATATCAGCCACAATACTTACAGTGCCATCAAGAAAAGAAGGATATGTTATCTACAGTGTCACATCTGAAAAGGGCTCGGTTGCATCTTAATGCAACATGAATGGGTAATTGTGTACGCCTCTAGACAACTAAAGTCATATGAAGAGAATTACCTGACTCATGACCTTGAACTTGCTGCAGTAATGTTCGCATTGAAAATTTGGAGACATTATTTGCATGGAGTAACTTGTGAGGTGTATACAGATCATAAGAATTTGAAATATATTTACACTCAAAAGGAGTTAAATATGAGGCAATGGAGGTGGCTACAATTACTCCATAATTATGATTTACATATAAATTATCGCCCGGGCCAAGCGAATGTAGTTGCTAATGCATTGAGTCAAAATTCTATTGGAAATCTTGCTTATACGATCACTACACAATCCTATAGCCTTAATGATTTAAGAAGAGAAGGAATTGAGATAAGATGACAAGGAGAAAGAGCTATCTTATTGGTTATAACCATACATCCAACATTGATAGACCGTATCAACCATAAAAAGAAGATGAGTATTTGCAGAAGATTGTTCTTGAAATTGAAGATGAGCAGTCTACACAATTCTCACTACGTGAATATGGTTCTTTATTATTTGGCTATAGGATTTGTGTCCCAGATGATGAGCTACTAAAAAAGAAAACTCTACAAGAAGCTCATTTGCTTTTGTATTCAGCTCACCCCAGAGGAACAAATATGTACATAAATCTTAAGGAACATTTTTGGTGGAAGAACATAAAAAAGGATATAGCTCAATTTGTTGCAAGATGACTCACATGTCAACAAGCGATGGTTGAACATCAGAAACCAACTGGACTTCCTCAGCCATTAGAAATATTGGAATCGAAATGGGATTACATCACAATGGATTTTATTGCCAAACTACTTTGATGTGCACACTTCCTACCAAATTGTAAATAAGAGAGATAGTGAAGTTACATGGAGTACCATATTCTATTGTGTCTGATCGTGACTCTAACTTTCTCCCAAGATTTGGGAGACAACTACATAAAGCAATGTGGACAAAGTTGAATTTTAGCACATCTTATCATCCCAAAACCGGTGGCCAAAGTTAAATAGTGATCCAAGTGCTCGAAAATATGTTAAGAGCTTATGTTTTAGATCATAAATGAAGCTAGGATGATGATATTCCTCTGGTAGAGATTTCTTACAATAATAGTTGTTAAGCTAGTACCAAGAAGACACCTTACAAAGCTCTCTATGGAAGAAAATGTCGATCATTGTTATGCTGGAATGACATTGATGAAAGGAAGAAATTTGTCAAAATACCTTACAGCTCACTATTTGACAAGGTGAAAATTATTCATAAAAGATTAAATGTTGTGCAAAACAGGCAAAGGAGTTATGCTAATAAAAGGATAAGAGCTCTTGAATTCCAAGAGGGAGACCATTTATTTCTAAAATTTCTCCAACAAAAGGAGTAATCAGATTTGGAAAGCGCAATAAATTAAACCCCAGATATGTCGGTCCCTATAAACTATTAGAAAGAATTAGGGACGTGGCTTATAGAATCTCTCTGCCTCCCTCATTGTCTCAGCTTCATGATGTCTTCCATATCTCTATGCTATAAAAGTATATTCATGATGCCTCATACATAATTGAACAACAGCCTATTACAATAGAGCAAGATTTAACATACTAAGAGTTCCCTTAGAAAATTTTAGAGATAAAGGAAAACGCCTTGAGAAACAGAGCAACATAAATGGTAAATGTACAATGGCAACATCATTCGGAAAAAGAAGCAACTTGGGAGCGCGACGAAGACATAAGGCAACAGTTGCCGCACCCCTTTGACCAAGGTAAATATGTACACTTATAAAATAAATTATGCATACATTCTTAGTTAAATACTTATATATCCACAAATACTCCTGTTTCATGGACGAAACACAATTTAGGGGGGAAAGAAATATAAATACCTATAAATTAGATAACAAAACATAGAGGAATAATGCTAGCTTTGATAAATAAGCACGAGGTGGTAGCCGAAGTAGGTGAATCAACATGAGGTTGGATTTTTAAGCACGAGATGGCACCGAAGTAGGTGAATCAGCACGAGGTGGCACCTAAAGTAGGTGAATTAGCACAAAGTGGCGATGAAATTGGTGTCCTAAAAAATCCAATTAATTAGTTTTAAATATTCAAGAAATAAAATTATTTTATTCATTTATTGTCTGATTATATTCTAAGAGCCAAATATACATGTGATTGTTTTCTAAAATGTTTCATAAGATAGACATAGTCATAAATGGCATGTCAGGTTTGGTTTAACTGGTTAATAAGATTGAACCACAGATAGACTTAAATCAAACTAATGATATGTTGTCAAAATATGTTCGTAGTCAATGATACGTTTGAACAACTTGTCTAATAAGACTATAATATGATATTTTTTGATGTCTAGTCTTGGTCATGTGGATAGGGATCTAAGAGTATGTGTTGGTGTTATTAATAAGATTGAAACACTGAGCACGACCACCTGTATTAATTATTTTTTTAACTACTATCAGAAATAATTAATTCTATAAGAGGATACTCTAAATCCAATAAACAGTATGACTTGTGCATGGATTGCTCGTTGCTTTGATGTGCCAAAAGGATTAGTCAAAGTGCGTTGACTTGAATCCTACGTATGTTGAGTAACGGTATGAAGTGTGACGGGAATAGTTGTTTTACGTGGAATCTATAGTCTCTAACGAGATAAAGATGTCCCCTTTATTGATTCACAAATATACGAACAAATTCTAGAATCTTTGGCTAGAGTATTCCATATGTTTGACATTTAAAATTAATATGAAAATTATTTCTGTATTATTGAATTGATCGAGAAGGGCGAGTGGGGAACTACGGCGAGAGATGTGACGATACTAGTTAAAGTTACTTTTGTTCACAGATATCTGATAGAGGGGTTAATTGTCGCAATAATAGTTATTTGAAAAATTCTTGAGTGAATATATTTATTTCTAAAGCACATTAAAACTTATTTAGTGGAATTAAGTTTTGTTAAATGGTAATCAAATGTTGTCATAAGATGATAATCAGATTTGACCCATTTGGAGTTAGAGTTAGACTGTCCCCTAAGGTCCCTTCGCAAGCTTCAACTTAAGTATCGTTTGAAAATATTTAAAATGAATTCATAAGATGAATTATTTGTTTATGAGATGAATAAATTAATCTTGTTAAACATAATTGATGAGACGAATAAATGTATTTTATTAAGTGTAAAATTCATGAGATGAATTTATACATGTAAGAATTCAAACAAATAAATAAAATAAAAAAATAAAGAAAAAACCGCATGCACGACCCAGCTCACGTGCCAGGCCTGAGAAAGGGATTGATCCGTGGCAGAAGTAGTGGACCAATCCCAAGGCGACACGTGGCAGCTCAAACCTGTGATTCTTATTGACGTGGTTTTCCGAGGGCCTATCAGAGGCCACCACGTGTCACTGCTTTTCCTCATAAATTCATGCCTTTTGACGTAAGTTAAGATAATTGAGGTTCAAGGTTTTGGAACTTGAATTTTTCCCCGGACGAAAATCTTAAAATTATTTTAAGGATATTATAAATTAATATTTAGTATAATTTTTTTGATAAATTATTTTTTTAAAAGATTAAAAGGAAAAATTTTATTTTGAAATTTTTTCTAAAATAAATATTTTTGGAACCCACACTCCTAGTGTTAGAAGAGGTCATTGCAAAGAAGACCTTGGGGTGTCAAGATTTCTTCTACCAATTTTAGATCCTCAAATTAGAATTGAGATTTGCGCTACAGTTATGTCTGATTAAATATATGATATTTAATTTGCTTTCCTTTATTTGGTTTATTCTACATACTATATTTGTACTTATTTTATTCAATTTTTTGTTTGTTCGTTATATTATGAATATATTAGAGTAAGATCTTGATATAATTAAATAGTTTAATTAGGTTAGAGCTTTATATTTGAAATTAAGAATTTTAAATTGGTTTTCCACTGCCCCCGCTTTAGTTAATTCGGGAAAATTTTTTGAAATACTTTTCCAATAGGTGGCACGTTTAAGCACGAGGTGGCACGCAAAGCAGGTGAGTCAACACGAGGTGGCATCGGATGCATGTAAATTAAGCACGCGCATGAGGTGGGAATACCTAAGTCGGAGGTATCAAACTACTAGTGAATGGTGGCAGCCATCAAGCATGAGGTGGTACAAAACCCACCAGCCTAAACTCTCTCCCCCTCCCATTAGATTTATTCCTTAGCTTTGAAGGGCCCTCAATATAAATAAGAGTGCAAGTGTGAGTAGTTCAAACCAACTCCAAACAAAAATTCATAAAAAGATAAGAATGACAAGTTATAACTACTTTGGTGTGTGGAAATATCCCAAAAAAGAGTAGTAGCAGTAATGTGAGTAAGTTATCATCAATCTCTTGTAATTAAGATTTGTTTTTGCATAAAGTGGTTTATTCATAATCCTACTTTAGTAGTTAATTTGTTTGATAATATGACTAAACTATCATTTTTCTTGAAAATCCTTGATGAAGTGTGCTTTAATTTCAAATATGGATGTGTTTTGTTAAATTTTATCGGATCTTTTAGGCCTGACCCATGAAGTTGAAATAGACAAGGTCCACATATAAGCCTAAGTGGGGTTCTATCTTAAAGCTAATTGGCATTAGGTCAAGTAACCCACTAGTATTATAAACTGATCTTTTCACTCTCATAAGTCCTATGTTGGATTCTAATTATTACTAGGCTCACATGTGGAGTCTCAACACTCCTTCTCATATGTGAGTCTATAACAAATGCAACACTCGCCTTCTCTGATCCAATTGCATCCAACATTCACTAGAGATAAACTCAAATGCACCCCTCTTTACGAGGATACAGTGTGTCCTCCAAGAGTTTGGCATCATCCACCTACTCTAATACTATGTTAAAATTTACTGGATCTTTTAGGAACAACCTATGGAGTTGGAACACACAAGTTCCACATATAAGCGCAAGTGGGGCTCCATCCTAAAACCAATTAGCATTAGGTGGAGTAATCCACTAGTCTTATAAATTGATCTTTTCACTCTCACAACTCCTATATAGGATTCTAATTACTAGGCTCAAATGTGGAGTGTCAACATGTTTAGAGTGTAAAAATGTTATTTTAACAACTTAAATCAAATTTAAAAGTAAAACTTTGCTGGGGAAGAGAATGAATTAGTCCTAAATAAAAATAAGTTTTTAAGCTTTGTTTAGATAAGGTAGGTAAATTATCTATTGGATGTAACCTAATACTAATTTCGTGTGATTTTTCATTAAATTTATAAAATAATATGTTTTATGTTGAAAAATGCTGGTTTGGAAAAATTGTGTGAGTTTTAGAAGTGTGTTACTTGAAATTTGAAACAATATTGGAAAAGCGATAGGTTTTTCATCTGGTGAGTTGGAAACATAAAAAAATGACCATGGTGTGTTAAAATTTGTTTTGAATGGCAGACAATGGTGAAGAGGTGGACTACCTAACTTAACTGTTAAATAAGGTGTTGCCATGCAGAGTGGTGTTAAACATTCCGAAATAATAATTTGACCATGTACGTGGTGTTAAAGTCAACCTTCTCAAAGTAAATGGTTACCGTCCCTCTAAATCATTTGACTGAGAGATATTCTCGTACAAAAAGATAGAATGAGTTTTACTTGTAATACCATGGTTAAATTGGTTTTATAGTTGATGATAACTTCCTTAGTGTGCTTTTAGCTCATTCGTTTTGTATTTTTCTTAAAATGTTCTAGATACTACTTAAAGACGGATCATGGGCCACTAGATAGACTTACATAAATTTAGGCATTTTGTACCAAAAGAGACTTAGTTTCCCTTCCTTTTGTATAAGAACATATGTAGGTTTTTTAGATTGTACTAATTTGTAATGAAAGTCATACACACACACGCGCGAGCGTATATATATATGTGTATATATATATATATATATACACACACACACACATATACATAATATATATGTATGTATTTATATATATGTAGCCGATTACAAAAAAGTTGGTCATATTCTAACAAGAATTACCTATATACTATCAAAATAAAAGTGTCAAATGATGCAGCGCGTGGTAGGAAAACGGGGTACGGGAAGGTTCGATGGCCTTTCCTTTGAATTTTATTAAATAAAATAACAAAGAGGATGATAAACTCGTTTCTCACAGTCATAGAAAGCAAGGATACAATGGAAATATAATTCAAAATAATCTAAGAATTGGATATCTAACGCTAAAGTTTCCCCTCCTTATATAGAGAATGACTAAGGGAATTTGAATTCAAATTTTGAAATCAAATTTACATTATTTGAGGGAAGTAATCAAATCAATAAAAAAAAGGAAATAATCAAATAAGTTAACGAAATCAGCAAAATCGCAACAAAAATCTCGGCTGGATCATTGGCTAATTCAACGATCTGTTGGAACTGGCGTGGCGCCAAGTTTCCTACTGCTGCCGCTTCAGCGCCGCTACCACTTCAGTCTCGGTATCGCCCTGGTACCGCTCGTCTTGCCTCAGCTAGCTGCATCATCCTCCCCCGGGTAGGAGAGAATTCATCCTCGAATTTGCTTGGGGATTAGCATTTTCATTTTCACCAAAGTAAGAACTGAGGTGCTTAATGTTAAAAATATCAGAAGTTTGCATACCCAGCGGGAGTTGCAGACGGCAAGCGTTATCATTGATCCTCTCAAGGATCGCCAATGGACCAATCATTCGAGCTGTGAGCCTATTATATTCCCAAGCCGGGAAATGTTCTCAAGTTAGAGCCACCCAAACCTTCTCGCCAACTTGAAACTGAATGCCCCTCTGCCTTCTGTCACGGTTGTCTTTATACTTGGCGTTTGCTTTCAATAACTGAGCTTGTGTTTGTTCATGAATACCTTGGACTGAAGAGATGAATTCTTCATCCTTTCCATGGGGATGCATCAAGTCCGATATTGGTACTAGGTTAATAGGGGCTCGAGGGACAAACCCATAAATAATCTGGAATGGCAGGAATCATGAGCTCTTGTTACCGAACTACTGTAGGCGAATTTGGTCTGATGAAGCTTCATTGTCCATCCCTTGGGGTTCTCTGCTTCCAAAAATCTAAGGAGATTACCCAAAGAGCGGTTGATGACCTTGGTTTGTCGATCCGTTTGGGGATGATGGACTGTGCTGAAGGAGAGCGTGGTGTTCGCCATCTTCTATAGGGTCCGCCAAAAATGATTGACGAATCGTACGTCTCTGTTAGATACAATACTAGACAGTAAACCATGGAGCTTGTAAAATTCTTTGAAGTAAAGGCCACGATGTGAGTGGTGTCTATGGCCTTCTTACAATCGATGAAATGTGCCATCTTGGAAAATCGATCAACTACAACAAAAATGGAATCAACCCCACCAACGGTTTGTGGTAACCCCAACAAAAAATCCATGCTGATGTCTACCTATGGTTGACTCGGTACCGATAATGGAAAATAAAGCCTAACATTTGTCATTCCCCCTTTTGAGATTTGACAAATACGACATCGCTTGACAAACTTCTCAACTTCCTTGCAGATTGTGGGCCAATAGTACGTGGCGGTAATGAGCTTGAGTGTCTTATCTCTGCCAATGTGATCAAAGTTGTGCTTTTCCTCAATGATCTTCTCACGCCAACTTGAGTTCGGGACACACAACTGATTCCCCCTGAACAAGAAACCGTTATGGAGTGAGTATTCATGTACTGGACCAAGTTGTGCATTTCGCCAAATGTTTCCAAAGGTTGGGTCATCACAATACATTTCTTTTAAGTGCTCAAACCCAATAACTTCGGTCTTACACTACGCCAAGATTAGCGTTCTTCTGCTTAAGGCGTCCGCCCCCTTATTCAACGTCCCTGCTTTGTGTTTGATTAAAAAGTGGAAGAGCGGGATATAACCCACCCACTTAGCATGTCTTTCAGATAGCTTGTCTAGGCTATTAATGAATTTGAGGGCCACGTTATCTGAGTAGAGGACAAATTCACAGTTTGCTAAATAGGACTTCAAATGCCGAAACACCCTTACTAAGGCGTAGAACTCTAAGTCATATGTTGAATAGCGTAATTAACCTACGTGGAGCTTCTTACTGAAATAAGCGATGGGTCTCCCAACTTGGCTAAGAACGGCGCTAATTCCAACATTCGAGGTATCGGTGTGTAGCTCAAAAGTCTTTTAAAAGTCAGGAATTGCTAATACGGGTGCCGTTGTTAATTTCTCTTTGATGACGGCGAAAGCAGACTGTGCTTCTGGAGTCCACCAAAAGACCCTCTCTTCAGGCAGTCTGTGATTGGCGCTACAATTGAGCTGAAGCCAAGTATGAAGCATCTGTAAAATGATGCCAGGCCATGGAAACTACGTGCTTCACTAACTATCTTCGATTGTGGCCAGTCACGGATGGCTTCAATCTTCCCCTCATCAGCGAAGATACCGTCTTTGGAAACGATGAACCCAAGGAAGGTCACCCTCTCCCTCATAAACTCACACTTCTTTAATGTTATGAATAGATTTTGAGTCCTCGGAGTACGAAGAACCTCTCTTAAATGATAAATGTGCTCACTACGGTCACAACTATAAATCAAAATGTCATCAAAATAGACGACGATGAACTTGCCAATAAATGGACGTAATACATGGTTCATAAACCTCATGAATGTGCTAGGCGCATTGGACAGCCCAAACAGCATGACCAACCATTCATAATGACCCTCCCTTGTCTTGAAAGCCGTCTTCCATTCATCTCCGGGAGAGATGCGGATCGGATGGTAGCCACTCTTGAGGTCCAGTTTTGTAAAAATTTTGGCGCATTAAAGCTGGTCTAATATCTAGCCTCGGAATGGCAAAGCGGTAACGTACCATTATCTTGTTTATGGCCCTGCTATCCACACAAATTCGCTAGGTTCCATATTTCTTTGGCGTTAGTAAAGTCGGAATAGCAAAAGGGCTCAATCTCTCCCTGATAAAACCTCTGCTAGCAGCTCTTCTACTTGGCATCTAAGTTCTTCATGCTTAGACGGGCTCATGCAGTAATGAGGCTTGTTTGGCAAAGACACGCCAGAAACCAGATCAATTCTGTGCTGAATGTCACGTAAAGGCAGTAGTGTGGCTGGTAAGTCCTCTGGGAACAAATCAGCGTATTCTTTCAACAATGACACAACCTCACTAGGTAACTCTTTGGTAACAACATCACCTTCCTTCCCAATCAAAATGAACGCAACTTTGGTGGCGCCAATTTCTCTAGCAAACATGGCGCGACCCTGAACCTTGGGATGTTGAGCTCCAGGAGCCTTTGGCTTCTCTTCCTTCTTCGATAATAGTATCGTCTTGACCCCCTCGAAAAGGAAACTATATGTGTTCCTCCTGCCATCGTGAACAGCTCCTTGGTCATACTGCCAAGGATGCCCCAATAATAGGTGGTACGCGTCCATGGTCACTACATTGCACCATACATCTTCCTTGTACTTAGGCCCAATGGAAAAATTCACAAAGCATCATTTGGAAACCGTTACCAGATTTTCTTTCTTCAACCAAGACAGCTTGTAAGGATGAAGGTGTGCTTCCGTTGTCAGTCACAACTTAGTAACCGCCTCCTCAGAAATTACATTCTCACAACTTCCCGAATCTATAACCACGCGGCAAACTTTGTCACCAACAGTGCACGTTGTCTAGAAGATATTATTTCTCAACCAGTCGTCCGCATGTTCCTTCCTTGGCGTGAAGCAGACACGCCCAACAACCAATATTTGGCCTTCATCTCCCTCTACGGCATCCTCCCGAGCTTCCGCCAGGTCTTCTTGACCATCCTCATCAATGGTCTCATCTTCTTCTTCCCTTGGCTCTTTAATGAGAAGGGCTTTACCCGGTATGTCACCCTTTCGGCATTCAATGGCACGGTGACCCATTTCTCCGCAATTGATGGACTGTGGTCTGTTTTGGGCGTTTTGATTTTGAGTTGGCGTACGCGGTTCAAATCCATACCGCCTACTTGTGCGTTCCAGGTCCCGCCAGAAGGGCGGAGTCTCTGCTGCCTTTCCACATTTACAGCTCTCTGGGATGTTTCAACCACGATAAAAATATCAAACATATTGAGTACATCTTGGATGGACGCCCTCAGGCGGCCAATAAAATGATCCGCCAGCTACTCCCCTGACTCCATCAAGTCGTTTCCGGTGATTAGAGAATTAAATTCGGCGGTATATTCCTCCACGAATTTGGAGCCTTGGTGTAGCCCCTGTAGGCGTTGTTACATCATTCGAGCATGGTTGTGTGGGAAAAAGGCGCCTCGAAGGTGCTTCTTCATCTTCTTCCATGACTCAACCTTGGACTTTCCTTGCCGGAACCGGGCTTGCTTCAATTGATGCCACCAGGCGGCTGCACTAGCCCGAAGGCAAGTAGCAACGAGTGGCGCCTGCTTCTTTTCAGGTATTTCTCTAAACTTGAGGATTTCTTCAATGGCAACAAGCCAGTCTAAGAATTCCTCCGGACGTCTTCCACCACTGAACTTCAGTATTTCAATTCAAAGTCCGGATTCCTACATCCAACCATCGGGGTCATCGACATGGCGTTGCTGGCATCTGAATCTTGGCTCCGGTAATTCTTCGTCTTCAAACAAATGTGGGATTCGGTCATCCAAATCTTCACCTTTTGTGCCCGGTGAGGGTGGGCGTTGGGGCCGAACTCCTGGTGGGAGATCGAGATTGGCCCCAAGTTGAATCAAGCAACGCTCATTTGGCCGGAATGTCTCTTCCAATTCCTCAAGTCTCCTTTCGTGCTATTGGTGTCGGTCACAGTCAGTAACGTCTTCCACGGTGGCATTCCTCTGTCATCCAGATGGGGCCTTCGTTCAGGAAACGAACTGTGCTCTGATACCAAATGATGCAGCGCGCGGTAGGAAAATGGGGTACAGGAAGGTTCGACGGCCTTTCCTTTGAGTTTTATTAAATAAAATAACAAAGAGGATGATAAACTCATTTCTCACTGTCATAGAAAGCAAGGATACAATGGAAATATACTTCAAAATAATCTAAGAATTGGATATCTAACACTAGCTTCTCCCCTCCTTATATAGAGAATGACTAAGGGAATTTGAATTCAAAATTTGAATTCAAATTTACATTATTTTAGGGAAGTAATCAAATTAGCAAATAAAGAAATTAATCAAATAAGTTAACGAAATCAACAAAAATCTCGGCTGGATCATTTGCCAATTCAACGTTCTGTTGGCCTTGGCGTGGCACCAAGCTTCCTGCCGCTACCGCTTCAGTCTCGGTACCGCCCTGGTACCGCTCGTCTTGCCTCAGCTAGCTCCATCATATGTTAGCATTTTCCAACAAAAGAAATTTAGAATATATCAAATTTTGACAAAAGATATCTAATTCATCAGAATCTTGAACTTCAAGCTACTTGGGTGATAAACTTTTAAACTTCAAGTCATATCATTGTATATTATTAAAATATCAAGATACCTATGTAATAAATGCTAAAATTTTAGGTACTTGCTTGATAATTTTTCTATATAATATTATATAATAATTCAAAATGATGAAAATTGTTCTGTTGAACAATGACAAAGTAACATTTGGGTTTCTTTTGATTATTTGGTCCAATTCTTGCCCAACGCTATACTATTAAAGATTTACATTCCAATCTGATTCATTTTGTTTCGCTCTAGATGTGCACAATGATTATTGCAAGGTTTTTACACCGCTTGAAATCATGACTTCTATATTTTACAAGGCAAGTCATTTTTCATCCAATGAGTGGAAAACCTTATCCCTCCAAAGAATCTCCTTCATCACCGACTATGCAACAAACAATGAAAGAAGAAAAATCGCTCCTTAGAACTTACTTTTCCTTCTAAACTTAAGACAAGACTCAACTCGAACCAGAATTTGAAACCTGCGAAGACCAAATATGAAGAGGACCCACACCTATGTCCTTATCCACAAAGATCTAGAGAATTTAGAGAACTACTCAAACACGCACGTGTTAGCCGACTCAGTCAATGGTCGGTCAATCCTTTTACTTGTGCACTTCGGCTATACCTTTCCCAACCTTTTTTGTTTTTCGGACAAAAAGACAACCAGTATTAAACAACAACGACAAAAGATCCAGTGCCTCAAAGGCACCCGCATAAATGGGATTCGAGAGGGGTAGATGTACGTAGCCTTACCCTTTTAGGATGTAACCCTGCCAAGAGACTGCTTTCGAGAACCCCCAACCTTATAGGGTTGACAACACGAAAACTTCCTAGAAGGTACCCATCTTGGTACTACTCTTGTACAAGTACGCTTAAGTTCGTAGTTCTAATAGGTTCTGGTTGCATTAGTATCTAGTAAATAAACCATACAACCAGTATTAAAGATTTTAATATTATAGATATTTAATTTAAATATATAATTTATACCTATTATATAATAAAAATAATTAAATTTATATAAATAATAGTTAAGGTATTACCTTTTATATTTGTTTATGTGTTACTATATTAACAAATATATAGATAAAGTAGGGCAATATTATTAGCATTACGGCTGCAAATGAGCCAAGTCGGCTCGCCAGCCGGTTTGACTCGGCTCGGGTTCATCTAAGCCGGCTCTCGGCCCGTTTAAATAAACGAGCCAAATCAAACCGAGGCTGACTCGGCTCGAAAGGCTTACGAGCCGGCTCGTTTATTGGCTCGCATATTTAGACTGGGCCACTTGGCGCTTCCTCCACCATTCATTTATATGTTTTTGTTTGAGTATTTAAAGGTTTTTAAGGTTTAGTTTTCTAAACTTTGCCTCACTAAAGGAGAGAAAAAAAAAAAGAGAGAAGAACAATAATAAAGAAAATGAAGAAGACGACGCTCCATTTTTTGGCACTCTTCTCGGTCCTAAATATTTATTTTCACTTTATTATTTAGTTAGTGTGTTCTCGACTCCACCCTTTTTAAATAAAATCTGTGTCTTTTTTTATATTGTTATTGGTTTATTATCTTATTCAAATTCTCAACTTTTTGGTATTGCTTCAAGACAAAAAGGAGAAATGAGCGGGGCAGGGGCGGTGGTTACAGGGGCGGGGCAGTGAGGGCTTGGGGTTGGTGGTGTTGATGGCCGGTGGGTGGGGGGTGGGGGGTCGGGGTTTGGGAAAGGTGATGGTGGTGGCGGTTTGGACTGGGGGTGTGGGAGGGGTGGCCGGCGTTGGGAGGGGGCCGGGGGGTGGCTGGGATGGCCAGGGTGGAGGTAGTTGGTCGGGGGGTTGGTTGGGGGCTGGGGGCTGATATGGGGGACAAGTAAAAAGAATTAGGGTTAGAGTTAAGTTTAGATTTATTTATTTATTATTATTAATTAAAATAATTTAGTATAACAATTCTAGTAACAATGATCATAATTAAGTCTAACAATACTAATAAAGGAGCTTAACGAGCCCTATAAATGAGCCCAATGAGCCAACAAAGCTAAACGAGCCAGCTCGCCAAATAAACAAGTCTTAATGATACTTATACCAAGCCGGTCTCATTTATTAACGAGCCGGTCTCATTTAGTAAACGAGCCGAGCCGAGCATAGATATGTGGTACAATTAAATAAACGATACCGATACCGAGTCGGTCTCATTTAGTTAACGTGCCGAGCGGAACAAGTTGTGGCTCGGCTCGGCTCGGCTCGGCTCGGCTCGGCTCATTTGCAGCACTAATTAGCATGATAGGTTTTATTAATGTCAAACTAAAAATGATGACCACTACAATCTAAATGTTCTGCATTTATACTACAAAAATAATGTGTAAAAATAAAAATGAAGAAAATGACAAAGGTAAAAGAAATTGATGAACGAAAAAAAGGAAAAGAAAAAGAAAAATTGAAAAGGAAAAGACGTGGGATAGAACACATATGTTTTAGGTTTTTTTTGTCCCTTAGGGACATAGCCGAGTGGTCGTGATCGCCGGTGCCAACGAGGTTACCCGGGATCGAATCCCACAAAACTCAAAGTGGTGTCCTCTTTAATGAGGACTTTAAGGGGTTTATCCCCTCCCCCCTCCCCATGGCTTTACCATCATAAATATATATATATATATATATATATATGTTTTAGGTTTTGACTAGGTAAGATTTGTTGTACAAAATTAGTTTGGAAATTGACTTTAAATTTGTATAATTGGAAAGTAGCAAAATAAATAAGGAAAAAAATATGTGGTATCTGTGAAGTTATAAAGGGTACATGGGATAGGGGAGAGAGCGAAATATTATTATGGAAATGTCTCATTTGTAAGCATTTTTAGTATTTATGTCAAGTGTGGTTCGCCTGAGTATAAAGCGATTAAATTAAACATTCACAATTCAGCCATCAAGAGTTGTATTGTGAAGGATTCTTGGCTTCAACATTCCAAAACTACACCGAGGATCTTACAAGCTATGTTTAGAATAATATAGATATGATCTCCAAATTATAATTAAAAATTATAATTCTAAATTTTCTCAATTGGACTCTGTGACTTTTCACTCTAGTCAAGAGAAAGTTTCTATGTAAACATCATAATGTTATTTGGTGTTCAATTTTGAACTTCTGTTGGTATTTATGTGACTTTTTCTATAATAAATTATTACTATAGTTATATTAATGAAAATGCCATATATCAATAACAATCCTGTAAAGGAAACTATTTTTTTTAAAAGTTTAACCTGATAAGTGAAGACTCATAAAAAATTTTATACTCTAATATGTCCCCTCACGCAACTATTAGGCTTGAAGCGTGGATATTGCACACGCATGCCTTATACAATTGGGGACTATTAGGATTCAAACTCGTAACTTTTTGGTCAACAAGACTTTGATATCATGTTAAAGAATTAATTATCTCCAAAATTTTAATTAATAAGTAAAGACATATAAATAATTTTATACTTTAATAAATTGGAGCACATATGGACCATTTGCCTCAAGGATAAACCCCTGCCTGCCAACTCTCCAGATCAACCAAATACACTTTATTGATTTTTGAGTCAAAATTAGACTCGTAAACTTCTTTGCTTCTTTTTTTGTTGTTTTTTTTTTTTTGGGGGGGGGGGGGGGGGGGGGGGGGGTGGGTTTGTCGGGGCCCCTTCCAACCATAATATGTTTCTTCTAAATGCTAAGAGAATTTTTCAAATTTTTTGAGAAATTCTTTTAGGAAACTAAAAAGTGGACAAGCTATTCATGCAAGATATCAACTTTTAATTAGATAAGCTGAAAAGAAATATTCAATTTTCTACGTTTTACTAAAAGAAGTTGAAAAACAGTTTTAAAATATTTTCTAAACTTATTTTACCTGCATTTTAAATAAAAATACAGGAACCTAGTGTTATTCATATCCCGAATAATAGGAACACATTACTATGTATTGAAGGCTTGGCCAATTGTGATTGAGCAGATTGCATCGACGATTAGGGGTTTAGCTGATTTGTTTTTCTATCTTTCGTTCTGCCATGTTCCTTGATCACAACGAGTCCTCTCCAGAGGTGCTTGAAACATTTAGTGTTTGTTGGTTTTTGTCTATTTTTTTCCCTCGCTTGTTTCTTTTTTCTTGTAATCATATATTTGGTCTTTTGTTCCCCGTTTCTAGCTATACATATTAACTCTGGGCTTGTCTGTGCTAGTTATCTTTTTTTATTGCGACTTTGTTTCTAATTATCCAAAAAAAAGGAACTCGTTACTATGTCGATATTAGTCATTCAAATGTTCCTCGACATCATATTGATAAGATAAAGGCATGACGCTCCTTATGAGAACGATATTGCCATTATACAAGAGGGTAGATATAATTGAACAAATGCAAATAAACGAGATACACATGCAACTAGTTATCAATTGTGGAACTAATATTCAAATCAATAGAGCAAAATTTGCAACCCAAAATAAATTTCTCAAAATTATAGTTTTACAACGATAGATATCCAAATTTTTATGAATAGAATATAGTCGAACTCTTCGTTTGCACTAATACCGTATTGCTTGGATAAGATTATCAAGTCTTCGAATTTACGATATTCCTTATACAAGAAGGTAGATATTACTGAACAAACCCTAATTTGAACATGTTTTCCAGTTTTGTATATTGGAAAATTTTTAGTCTTAAACATTTAAAATTGAAGATGAAAAGAAAAACCAAAAATGAAAAGCGATTTTTATTTCTAAATATACCAAAAAATATATATTCAGTATTACTTTCAAAAAAATATTAATTTTGCGGGATTTGGGAATGAAGAGAGCCAAACTGTAGCGTTATGTGAAGAAAAGGTGGTAGCTTCAAGTCCGACTTGATATTTCTTGCAAGATGGGCAAATAGTCAGGAGTGTTGTAGGGTTATCAGTGGGAGACCCTTATGAGGGTCTCGCTTAACAATAAGTAAAATACGCAATCAATAAATAAATATAGAAAAGTACTTAGGTTAGGGGTCAATAGTAAAGCCATGGTGAGAGGGGCTAGTAGAATCACAAAAAGTTGATTAGTAAACCGAGGACTTGGCTAGTAGGCCGATACCTTGTCTAGTAAGACAAGACTTGGCTAGTAGGCCGAGGACTTGTCTAATAAAAAAGGACTCAACTAGTAGACCTTTGACATGGTAGATATTCACTTGAAAGATAGTAGAGTTGGCTTTAGGGCGCTCCTTTATGGTTTTAATGACTAGTATGATGAATCGGCTAGTAAGACGGGAAGTGGGCTGATAAGAAGATATTTTGTGCTTTGTATGGCTTCTCTTAGGGTCATTTGCTAGCAGTAAAGCGCCTTGTCCCTTATGAAGTTGAGAGAGATGTGTGGTTGATAAACAACATCTTTCAAATGACTCGCACCATAAGAAGTAAGGTATTAATGCCTAGTAATTGATTAGTATAGTTGTGAGAACATGATCTCTTATGAGGCTATCAAGAAGCTGGGATTGGAAATGGAGACACGTCCAATTCCACGCAAGCTTTCTTGGACAAAGAAGGGGAACCAGGTAAACATTGCCCAACATTTTCTGCTTAATTTCTCAATTGGGGCTAAATATTGGGATGGGTAATATGGTGTGACAGGTACAATTGACACGTTTCATTTGTTACTCAGATGTCCTTGGCATTTTGATAGAGGGACAACCCATGATGGGCATAGAAACACCTATATCTTCATGTTTGAGAGGACCAAGATAGTATTGTTACCTAAGAAGGATGAGGCACCCCGAATAGCTACAAATAAGAATCCTAACCTTCAATCTAAAGACATGTTAGCCAAGGAAGTTAGCGTTGCTTGAATTATCTATGTTGTGATAGGTATGGAGAGCTTGGCAAATCTAGGATAAATGAAATATGAGTTGAGGACATTGTTAGAGGAATATGCTAGTGTCTTCCCAAAGGAGTTACAGAGTTCCTTACTGCCATTGAGGGACATTCAACATAGGATTAATCTTGTGCCAAGCGCTACATTACAAAATATGTGGAGCTCAAGCGCCAAGAGGAGTTACTCTCATGTGGTTACGTACAAGAGAGTTAGAGTCCATGTGTAGTTTCCACCCTCTGGATGCCAAATAAAGATGGCACTTACAGGCATGTATCGATAGTCGAACCATCAACAAAATGCAAGTATGATATAGGTTTCTAGTTCTGCGAGTTTATGATTTGCTAGATTAGTGGAGCAGTTGAAAGGTATTCAACAAGTTGAACTTGTACTAGCAAATCTGGGTCTCATGAGAGTATGAATGGAAGATGGCATTTAATTCACAAGAAAGATTATATTAGTGGATGGTTATACTATTTGGATTGTCCTAAAGCATTGAATATGTTAGCCATTACAACCTTAAATTAGGAAATATATGGTAGTATACTTTGATGAAATGTTGGTCTTTAGCCCAAGTAAATAAGTGCATCTAGAGCGCCTAAGGGAAATACTTGGCACTTTAAGGGGGAAGCACCTATTTGCCTCTTTGAAGAAGTGTAAATCCATGACTGACCAAGTAACGTTTCTTTTCTTTGTGGTGTCAAAGGACAACAAAGTAGGTGATGAGAATAAGGTGATAGAAATCTGGGATTGGTCAACATTTAGTACATTGGCAGCTTTCACAGACTGTCTTCTTTATATCAAAGTTTCATACCACACTTCAGCATAGGAATGACGCCTATCACAAACTGTATGAAGGAAGACTGTTTATGGTGGATGCAAGAGGCATGAACCACATTTGAGATAATTAAGAAGAAGAAAACCATAGCACCTATCCTTGCATTGTTGGATTTCCAAAATATATTCTAGCTACATATAGACTTTTTAAAGTTGCGAATGGGTGCAATACTCAACCAAGAGGGAAGGTTGATTGTAGTGGTAAATCCAGGATTTGTGACAATTGGGGCACAATGCAAATCAAGATGTGTGTGTGTGTGTGTGTGTGTGTGTTAATTGGGTTGGGGGGGGGGGGGGGGGGGGGGAGATAACAATTTACAAGTTATACTCTAAACATAATAAACAAATTATAATCAGCTACTAAATTGTATATATTTACAAAATTAATCAAGATCAAAGAATATAAAAACTAAAAATTAATTAACTACACAAAATAAAGCATGTGCGACTAAAAATTAATAGAGTAAAATATTTATAACTTCAGTGAAAATTTTATGAATGATCATAAACAAAAAATTAATTAATTTGTCAATTAGAGGCTATAACAGTGGGTGATTCTTTTAAAGAATATGATAGTCGATGATGGGGGTTTACATTAGAATACTATTTATTGAAAAGAAAAAGAAAAGGATGCCTAATTTCTTGAAAAGAGTACTCTAGGAAAATAACATATTAAGATGGAATACGATGCAGCGCATAAATAAAATTTAGCGAAAAACAGAAAGGTTGAACGGCCTTTCCTTAATTTCTATTGCTAAAACAATAAGAAACAAAAGTGAAAAATTCTATCGTAATTTTCAAAACCCGAGAATTAGCAAGAACTCTTAAAAAATATGAAAATAATATAAATTGAATGACCTAAACCCTATACTTTCGCTTACTTAAATAGAGGAGGAAATTCACATAGAATGAAAACTAAAAGATAAATAAAAGACTTGAAGATAAATACAATAGTCACTAATAATTATCTGCTATAATACTAAGTATCCTATATAACCACTAAACACATCTAAATTGAAGTCTAGGGCGAGAGGGTGTCGAACCATAGGAACTAAGAGTATGCAAATTTATTCTATGACCTAAATTGATTTGAGAAAAAGTGAGGGATTTTGGGTTAATTAACCTAAGAAAATGACAATTAAACTAAAGAATTCTACTTCTAACGGGGGAAACGAGTTTGTAATTGGAACCTAGGGTTTCGAATCTATCATTAGCCAATTTTTCTTGCATTAACTCTTAAATTGGAATTATTGATTGTCACACGGGTAGTAGCTTAGGCTACAAGCTTCAACCTACTAAGGTGATGTTGTTAGTATCGCGTATTAATAGGCTCTACTTAACGTATTGTTAATTATCGCGTATTGACCCTATCTAATTAACGCATAAAAAAGATAGGCTTTAATTTAACAATTCAGTGTATACTATTGCTTGATTAATTAATCCTAAGCCTACAAGCATAAAGAATTAATTTATAAATATCAATATCAACGATCAAAGGTTATAAACTTAATAATCATCTCAATTGAATAAACAATTAAAGCATAATACTTCAAAGTATTTCTCACAATCAAACAATTCATGCAACAACAAATTATCCAAAATTAAAAAGTAATACAAAATTAAAAAGGCCAAGACTTCATCTAACCATAAAGAGCAAGTTAGCTCTCCATCAAAGATGAACCGATGAAAGAAGAGATGAACGAACTTATGTCAGTCTTCACACTAATTTAACTCCCGTTCCAATTCTACAAAAAATGAAGAAAAATAAAAGCTAAGAGAGAGAAATTAAGAAAGTAAAGCTGAGGCGGTGTATTGGTGCCGAAAACAGAGCATCCCCAAAAATGGTAGGAACATAGCCTAAATTCCCCAACAAAACCAACCCTATCTTTGTCTTCTCCAAGCCGTACCATGTCCTTTGGGCTGGGCTGAACACTAGATGGACAAGGATGAGGTTAATGATGTTGATGTGAGCTGGCACCCTGGGCCTGCTGCGATGATGCCGAACGTGGATGATTCTGGTGGTCTGGTGTTAGGCTGTACTGTCAAGATGGTTGTGGGCTTATCATTTTGGGCTGATCATTCTGCGTTGGTCTGAGCAGAGGTGGGCAGAGGCTAGACCTAGTGGTGGGCTGGCATGTTGGGCCAGAACAGGGCCTAGTGATTACAATGGGCTGCTGCAGTAGAGATGAGGCTGTCGGTATGTTGGGCTGAGTTATGTTGATGACTGCTTATGGGTCGGCAGCGGGCTGCGCTTATAGGTTCTTTTCTCGATTATCGATTGATTTGATTTAATTATTTGTGCATCAAATTTGTCTTATTTGCACCAAATTTGACAATTTTTAGGATTTTAATATTTGAACCTATAAACATTAAAATTGTCAAAGTGAGTATAAAACTATAATTAATCAAAAGCAAAATAATTAAAATAGCAATTAAAATATGCGTAAATATGAGACGCATCAACACCCCCACACCTAATTTTTGCTAGTCCTCGAGCAAAGCATAGGATAGACAAAAGGACTCAAGTGACCAACTACCCTAACCTTCACCAAGTTTTTCGAGATTAACACATACATTACAATTCAAGAATAGATTGAGTCATCTAGATTATTCTCCAATTTAATGAATTTAGATGATTAAACTTAAAACTTATTATAGAATTTTATTAACCCTATATCAACTAATAGAAACTCCTCAAGCAATTTAAGCACACAGGTGAAAGTGAATGGGATCTCATGCCATGGAATCTCCTCAAATTCTCGCATCCGACCAAATATACCAAAGTTTTGTACACCCACACTAATGAATCACCTAAATGCATGCCCGTACATTGAGAGTTTTGAGTGGCATATGGGTGACCACTTCACAACATTTTGACCTCGATATAGTACAAAAAAAAAGAATAACTTTATTATGAATGCACATCAATTTTCACTTAACAAATTTATCATGAATGCACAACAATTTTCACTTTCTTCTTTTTGTTTTTCTTTTTTTTTCTTTTCTTTGGCAGAAACTCTTTTTTTTTTTTTTTCCCTTTCTTTTCATTTTTTTTTCATTTTCTCTTTTTTTTTTTCTTTTCGTTTCCTCTTCTTTTTCTATCCAATTTTTGGACTTTCATTTAACAAGTACCTCAACATTGCAATCAACATTGATTAATAAGTACTTTACATCGCATCAAGAGGCATGGATTAGGATAAGCCAAGAGTACAAGCAAACAAAACTCATGACATATAAGATTGTTTACTCAAATTTTTCACATTTCCCACAACAGAAAAGTCATGTGCATAGTGAATATGTGAGCAGCATGAGTAGAACCCATTAATATCAATAGTGATTGATAATGCTCACTAACAAGTATGGAGTAGAATCACTTAATTTCATGGAATCAAGTGAAGGAAATAGACAATTCATACTACCATCATCATAACATATACATCGGTCAAAAAAAAAACTTGGCTAAAAGGTTATAATGCACGCTCAAAATGCACAAAAATGTTAAAATTTTAAATATTTGACCAAAAATAAGCATATGCAAATAAGTCTCACCCCCACACCTAAACCACGCATTGTCCTCAATGTAGCAGCATAAAGCATTAAAGCACAAGAAGGAAATGAGATAGAGCGATACAACCCAACGAGGCAATGATCATGAATGGGCATGAACAAGCATGTATGACTCCTCCAACACGGGACAAGAACCTGAAAAGAGATAAACAAGCCTCCAAGCAAATAATTAGTTCAAAAACTAAACTAAAAATAAGAAATAACAAACCTGGGCTGCCTCAGAGCAGCGCTAAGTTTTACACCTTCAGTCAGGCGCAATGGGTCCAGCAAAGATCAAGTAATGACATTAACCAAAGAAGCCGCTTCAATGAGCTCACCTTAGACAACACCTACAGCAAAATCAGAAGTATCGCACATGATTTCAGGAGGAAGAGAGTAGTTGGGTGGATGCGTAATAGGGGCGGCAACAAGAATAGACCAAAGCTTTTGAAAAGCTTCTAACCAAGACTCATTGAATTCCACTAATATATCCTTAGATAGCAAACTAGTCAATGGTCTGACTAACTTTCCACGGTCCTTAAGGAATCCCTATTAGAAACGCGCATGACCTAGAAAAGCTCTAATTTGCTTTACATTTAAGGAAGGGGGGGAGTTAGCAATCAAATCCAACTTAGCCTTATCAACCTCAATACCCTCCTTAGATAGCCTACAACCTAGAACAATTTTCTTTTGAACTATAATGTGATTCTTCTCCCAACCTAAAACTTCTTTCATGTCCGAGTTCAACCTTCGTTGCATCTCTCTAGAAGGTTTTACATTCTCATCAAGGGGTCACTAACTAGGATAGAGGGGGGTGTTTGGTCCACCAAATCATCAATAACATCTGCACAGAAATACTCCGATTCATCCTTACTACTGGGTAATGATAAAGTCTTAAAAATGTTTAACCTAATAGTCATGTTTGCAAAACTAACATCCATTACCCTAGATCTACAGTTAATGGTGGCATTGGCCGTCACTAAAAAAGGCTGACCTAGAATAACAGGGATATGGTGTTTCAACAAGAAGGTTCCATATCAAGCATAAGAAAATCAGCAGGAAACAGGGCTTTGTCTACCTTCAGTAGCATGTTAGCAAGCTCACCGCGGGGGACTCTAGTTAATCTATCCACTAACTACAAGGTCACCGTGGTAGATTGCAACTCTCCCAGCCCTAACTTCTCATAAACCGAGTAAGAAATAATGCTGACACTCCCTCCTAAGTCTAGTAAAGCTTTATCAATCGGATAGTCTCCAAGTGAACAAGAGATGGTGGGGACATCAAGGTCTTTGTACTTAATCGGAGTGTCACACTTTAGAATGGAGCTCACTTGCTCGGCTAAAAACACTTTCTTTGGCGAATGTGCTCTAGATCGCCTTTTTTGGTTCAGTGAGTCCTTAATGAACTTCGCATAGGTTGGAATCTATTTAATCACATCAAAAAGGGGAATGTTAAATCTTTACTTGCCTAAATGTTTCCAAAATGTCTTCCCACTTCTTGTCCTTCCCATTTAGATGTGGTGCAACTAAAGCTTGGGGGAAGGGCACTCTAGTTTCAGGAAGCAAGATCAGAGGCTTTAAGAATAGGAGAAGGGTGTGTGACTTCATCGGTCAACTTCTCTCTTTCCTTGCTCTTCTCTTCTCACTCACCACTCATGGATACTTTACTCTCAGCACTCACCCCATTGTCAACTTCCTTCCCACTTCTTAACACTACAATAGACTTCACTTGCTCTTGATGGGGAGGATAGTTGTCTTGCCTTACATGATTACTAGGGTTCTCGATGGCTTGGTTAGGGAGTCTTCCCTCATCTCTCCTACTTAAAGCGTTAGCTAACTGACCTATTTTGGTTTCTAGCTTTGAGATCGATTGTGTATGGGAGTGGAGGAGTTGGGAATTAGCTTCTAAACTTTTCAACGCACTCAAGACCTTCTCTTCAAAATTCGAATTAGATCTCAAATTAGATGGTTGAGAGTAGTTAGAAGCATATCCTTGCAGTTGAAAATCGGGAGGTCGTGTCATACCAAATGGTTGAGATCGTGGATTCAATTGTTGTGGCACGAATTGTCTTTCTCCTTCTTGCCTCCAAGAGAAGTTTGGATGGTTTCTCCAAGCCAGATTATATGTGTTTGAGTACGGATCGCTCCTTGAGAATCCACCATTAACCTATTCCTCCGACCACTCAAAAAAAGGTGAAGCAGAGGGGCATTCAAGTGTGGAATGAGAAACACTATGACATGTAGAACAAGTGCCATGCATGTTTTGAAAATTAGACACATTAGGCACAATAGAGGGAGTCAATGTCATCTTAAATAAGGAAGTAAGCTGCTCCATAGAAGAGGCAAGAGAGTCTTTTCTTATCTAAGATGAAGGTGTAAGCAATTTCATGTACTCCTTCTCTATTTAACCTAGCGGCATTTAAACATGCATGTGCGGCAGATTGTTGTGAATTCTCATTCAAATGTTCGAAAAGTTCCCACGCCTCATCCTCATTCTTTATAAGGAATTGATCACCACAACAGGCATCAAAAGTTTGTTAACCCTTTTCATTCAACCCATGGTAGAAATTTTGGACTAGTTGCCATTTAGGGATAGCATGATGTGGACAAGTGCGTAAAAGTTCCCTAAACCTATCCCAACTCTCCTGGAACTCTTCACTAGGAAATTGGGCAAAGGTGTTATTGCCTCTCTTAGCAGTGTTAGTCTTACTAATGGGATAGAATTTCTTAAGAAATTCTTGTTGAATTTGAGTCCAAGTACTAATCATCCTTGTAGGTAAGGTGCCTAACCAATACTTAGCCTTATCCTTTGAAGAGAAAGGAAAAAAAGGCAAATTAGGATGGCATCATCACTAATGTTAGGAATCCTAACTGTTGAGTAAACCTCCATGAAACTGTCTAAATGATTATACGGGTTCTCATTGCCTAAGCTATGGAATGAAGGAAGCATTTGTATGGTATGTGGATTAAGCTCAAACTGATGGGTTATGAGTGGCAACCTAATGCAAAAAGGTGAGGCGTATGTGGTGGGAGTAAAATACTTCATAAGTGCACGTGGTTGTTGTTCGTCCATTGCAAAACAAAGAGAGAAAAAAATAAAAAATAAAAAAAATAAAGAAAAAGTCTAAAACTATAAAAAATAAAAAAAATAAAAAACAAATACCTAAAACACCAAAAACTAAACAAAAACACAAGCACAAATCAAGCTCTAAACAAGATTATGAAAATAACAATCCTAAATTAAATCCTAATTCCTAAGCTGCAACAAAACTCATGACACAAATAAATAAACTGAATTAAAATCAAAATTTAAAAGTAAAATCTTATGTTAAAAATAAAAATTAATAGGTGGAAAATTCAAAGAAAATTGAAAAACTAAAAATCAAAGAAAATCACAAAATAAACCACGAAGGTTGCTTAGTCCCAGTCAACGGCGCCAAAATCTTGATATGTTTTTCTACGTCTTTCAAAATTTGATATTAAACCCTATCCACTAAGCACATCTAAATTGAAGTTTAGGGTGAGAGGGTGTCGAACCATAGAGACTAAGAGTACTCGAATTTATTCTCTGACTTAAATTGTTTTGAGGAAAAGTGACGGATATTGTGTTAATTAACCTAAGAAAACGACGATTAAACTAAAGAATTCTACTTCTAACGAGGAAAACAGTTTGGAATTGGAACCTAGGGTTTCGAATCATCATTAGCCAATTATTCTTGCGTTAACTCTTAAATTGGAATTATTGATTGTCACACGGATAGTGGTTTAGGCTACAAGTTTCAACCTACTAAGGTGATATTGTTAGTATCGTGTATTGATCGTATCTAACTAAAGCATAAGAAAAATAGGCTCTACCAAACATATCGTTAATTATCACGTATTGACCCTATCTAACTAAAGGATAGGGAAGATATGCTTTAATTAATAATGCAAACTATTGCTTGATTAATTAATCCTAAAGCTACAAGTATAAAGAATTAATTTATAACTATCAACATCAATGATCAAAGGCTACAAACTCAATAATCATCTTAATTGAATAAACAATTAAGGCATAATACTTCAAAGTATTTCTCACAATCAAGCAATTTATATAACAACAAATTATCCCAAAATTTAAAGTAATACAAAATTAAAAAGGCAAAGACTTCGTCTAATCTTAGAGAGCACCCTAGCTCTCTATTAAGGATGAACTGGTGAAGGAGGAGATGAACGAACTCATGTCGGTCTTCACACTAATTTAACTCCTATTCCAATTCAATGAAAAACAAAGAAAAATAAAAGCCGAGAGAGAGAAATTCAGAAAGTCAAGCCGAGGCAGTGTATCGGTGCCGAAAACAGAGCATCCCCAAAAATTGTACACGAACACAGCTTAAATCCCCTAACAAAACCGACCCTATCTTCATCTTCTCTAAGCCCTATCGTGTCCTTTGGGCTGGGCTGAACACAAGATGGACAGGGATGAGATTGATGATGCTGGTGTGGGCTGACACGCTGGGCCTACTGCAGTGATGCCGAATGTGGATGATTCTGATGGTCTGGTGTTGGGCTGTACTGTCGAGATGGTTGTGGGCTGGGCATTTTGGGCTAACGATTCTGCGCTGGTTTGAGCAAAGGTTGGCCGAGGCTTGACCTGGTGGTGGGCTGGGATGCTGGGCCGGAGCAGGGCCTGATGGTTACGATGGGCTGCTGCAGTGGAGATGAGGCTGTCGGTGTGCTGGGCTAAGTTGTATTTTAGGTGGCTCATGGGTCAGCAGCGGGCTAAGCTTATACGTTCTTGTCCCGAATATCGATTGACTTGATTTAATTGTTTACGCATCGAATTTGTCTTATCTGCACCAAATTTGGCAATTTCTGATATTTTAATCTTCGAACATATATACATTAAAATTGTCAAAGTGAGTACAAAACTATAATTAATTAGGTGCAAAATAATTGAAATACCAATTAAAAGATGCATAAATATGAGACGCATCGGTCTCCCTATTCACCAAGTCTGGGCATCCGCTAAGCCTACCCGCAACCCGTCAAAACCCATCCGTAATCTTATTATGAGCTGCATCATCCTCCTTGGGTTGAATAGAATTTGCCCTTGAATTTTCCATGAGGTCAACAAGATTATCATTGCCAAAATACGGAACTAGGTGCTTAACATTGAAGACATCAAAAGTCCTCAGACCACCCGGCAACTAAAGACAGTAAGCGTTGTTATTGATATAATAAGCGGTCATTGATCTTCTCAATAATCTTCAAAGGCCCTATCTTGTGTGCTAACAGCTTGTTATACTCCCATGCTGGAAATTATTCTCTGGTCAAAATTACCCAAATTTAATCGCCTGCCTGAAATGGAAGTACGCGATGTCGCTCATCACTCGCCAACTTATACTTGGCGATTACTTCAAGAAACCGTGCTCTATTCTGCTCATGAATATTTTGGAGGTTGGAGATGAAGTCTTCCACCTTGCCATTAGGACGTGTAAGATCCGAGACTGGTACCAAATCTATTGGAGATTAAGGAATGAGGCCATAAACGACTTTCAACGGTTAAATACCCGTGCTCCTATTAACCGAGTTGTTGTAGGCGAACTCGGCTTGGAATAACTTCTGGTCCCAGCCCCTGACATTTCTCAGCAACAAGGCAACAAAGTAAGTTACCTAAAGAGCTATTTGTCACCTCTATTTAGTCATCTGTCTAAGGGTGATGTACTATGCTAAAAGTAAGGCATGTATTCGCCATCTTCCACTAAGGTCTTCCAAAAGTGGTTCACAAACCGCATGTCCCTATCCAAGACTATGCTTGTCGGCAACCCATAAAGCTTGTATACCTCATGGAAGTACAACTCGGCTATATATACTACGTCAGCGGCTTTCTTGTACCCTATGAAATGCGCCATCTTAGAGAATCCATCCACAACAACGAAGATCAAATCCATACCTACTTGCATCCTCGGTAACACTAGCAAAAAGTCCATACTAATATCTACCGAAGGCTGACTCGAAATCAGCAAAGGCAGGTATAATCCCGCATTGGACACCCCGCCTATCAATATCTGACAAATATGGCATCACTTGAAAAACCTTTCCACCTCTTTTCTTATCGACAGCCAAAAGTAGTTGGCGTTCACCAGCTAGAGCGTCTTGTCTCTTCGCATATGCCTCTTGTTATGTTTCTCCTGGATGAACGTGAGGCATAAACTTGAATCAGGTATGCATAGCTGATTTCCCATAAAGAGAAACTCATCATGTATAGAATATCCAGGCGCAGAGCCAGATTAAGCTTCACTCCAAATCTCCCCAAGGTTGAGATCATCCTTGTACTGCTCCACCAATTGATCAAAGCCAATTATGGAAACCTTGCCATTGGAAATGACGAAATTGCGCCTACTCAGTGCACCTGCCACCTTGTTTATTACACCTGATTTGTGCTTGATCACAAAGTGAAAGAGTTGAATGTCATCGTCCACTTTGCATGCCAATCAGATAGCTTGTCTTAGCTATTAATGTACTTCAAAGCAACATTATCTGAGTACAAGATGAACTCCTTGTTGGCTAGATATGGCTTCCAATGCCTCAACACCCTCACCATTGCATAGAACTCAATGCCATAAGTTGAATAATTTAACTTACTCCCATCAAGTTTCTCACTGAAATACACAATAGGTAGTCCCTCCTGATTAAGTACTGCCACAATGCCGATCATGGAGGCGTCTGTATCAAGCATTGAAAGTCTTCTGGAAATTTGGTAAGGCTCATACCGGTGCCATGGTTAACCGCCTCTTTACTTCTTCGAAGGCATCAGCTGCTACTGGAGTCCAAGCAAAGGAACTCCCCTTCATGCAATCTGCGATTAGCGCCATGATTGGACTAAAGTTTGGCACAAACCTCCTATAAAAAGATGCCAACACATGAAAGCTTCTAACTCCGCCTATCGTCTTAGGCTGTGGCCAATCTCCAATTGCATCAATCTTTCCTTCTTTAGCTGCTAATGCCATCCTTGGACACAACAAACCTAAGGAAAGTTACTCTGTCCTTCACAAACTCACACTTCTTTAAAGCGGTTCTACTCCCTCAAGATGTTAAGTACTTCCTTTAGGTGCTCCAAGTGTTTAACTCGATTCTGGCTGTAGATCAATATATCATCGAAGTAGATGACAACAAATCTCCTGATAAACGGAAGTAGAACCTGGTTCATGGACCACATGAATGTGCTTGGCGCATTAGATAACCCGAATGGCATGATAAGCTACTTGTACAATCCCGCCCGTGTCTTGAATGCGGTTTTCCATTCTTCACCTGGTGAGATGCGGATTTGATGATATCCGCTCTTTAAATCTAGCATGCTGAACCCCGTTGAATTTTGTAGCTAATCAAATAAACCATCCAATCTCAGAATAAATAAACCATCCAATCTCAGAATAAAGTACCATGATCTTGTTGATGGCTTTTCTATCTATGCACATCAGCCAACTACCATCCTTTTTTGGCATCAACTGAGCGGGAACCACTCAAGGACTTAAGCTCTCCCGGATAACCCTCTGGCGAGTAATTCCTCTACTTGGCGGCTCAACTCCTCATGCTCAACTGGACTCATACGATAGTGAGGCCTATTCGGTAAGGCAGCCGCCGGCATCAAATCAATGCAGTGCTGTATGTCTCTTAATGGCGGCAATGCATCCGGTAACTCTTCCAGAAAGACATCAGCAAACTCCTTCAACAAATCCCCTAGTTCACTCGGTACCTCTACAAGTTCCACCTTACTCTCCTTCCAGATTAATATGAAGACAATTTTGCTCTCGCCAACCTCTTAGCGAATATAACCCTGCCTTGCAAGTTCAAGTGCTTAGCTACTAGTGTTCGCGGTGCCTCATCCTTCTTAGGGAACAAGATAATCTTTGTTCCCTCAAAGATGAAGCTATAAGTGTTTTTTTCTCCCATCATGGATGGCGCATCTATTAAACTACCATGGATGCCTCAACAACATGTGGCAAGCATCCAAGGCGACTACGTCACACCACACCCCATCATTGAAAAATTAACCAAGCATCGTTTCAAAACCGTCACCCAATTTCCCTTCTTGAGCCAAGATAGCTTGTATAGACTCAGGTGTGCTTCTATCCTTAAGCCCAACTTCTGGACAGCCTCCTCGAAAATAACATTCTCAGAGCTTCCCGAGTCAATCAATAGCCAACACGCTCTCCCGCCAACAGTACAGGTCGTCAAAAAGATGTTGTTCCTTAGCTAACCGCCTCCTTCTTCTTCTTTAGGCTCAAAGCAAACTCGCTTACTCACAAGTAGGTGGCCCTCATCACCTGCAATGACATCCTCCTCTACTGGTGCTAACTCATCTCAAACCTCCTCCTTAACTCCCTCACCATCCTCAGCATGGAGTCCCTCGATGTACAAACCTTTTCCAAGTCTGTCACCCTTTCGACACTTGGCAGCACAGTGTCCCACCTCTCCACACTTGAAACAACAAGTGCATGACCCACCCGGTAACTTCTAGCTAATCGGTTTGCCAATATTGGCTACTACCGGCTTAATCTGCACATCTAGATTGGAAGATACTCATACCTGGTCAGGCCCACTATTTTGGGTACTCAAGTTCCACCGGCTTGACATCATCTCTGCTGCTTCTCGACGTTCATATCCCTTTTACTTGCTTCTGCGACTGAAAACATGTCGAACATGTCCAACACCTCATGTATCGATTCCTTCAACCCAAAACATACCTATCCGCTATTTGCTCCTCCGATTCTGCCAACTCATTCCTGGACACTAAGGAGTAGAATGTCATCATGTATGTTACAACCCAAAGGTATCCCACATTGGTGGGATCACCAAAAAAATACCAATTTATATACTAGGGGAGCTACTCCACCAATTTTCAATTGGCCTTAGGATAGAACCTCCTTTGGTATGTAAAAATGATATCAGAGCTGTCGATCCTCGGATTGATTCCAAGAAGCTCAGTTTGGTATGGGCATACAAACCCTGTTCCAGAGTCGTGCTCGGTTCGGTATGGGACGGGTGCTCGATGCTCGTGCTGGACAAACCACTTATAACGGGCGTAAGTTTCGGAAAGGGATACCTTGGAGAGGGCTACCTAGAGTAAAGTGAAGCCGTCCATGAGAGAAAAGGGATACCTAAGAGAGGGCTACCTAGAGTAGAGTGAAGCCGTACACAAGAGAAAAGTGATACCTAGGAGAGGGCTACCTAGAGTAGAGTGAAGCCGTCCAAAGAAAAGGGCTACCTACTCAGAGTGAAGCTACATAGAGTGAAGACGTCAAGGATGATGGTTGCGGAGCGTGGTGGTTTGTTACAGCCCAAAGGTATCCCACATCGGTGGAATCACCAAGAAAATACCAATTTATATACTAGGAGAGCAACTCCACCCATTGTCAATTGGTTTCAGGATGGAACCTTCTTTGGCATATAACAGTGTACTCTTCTGTGGTTCAAGAACCCTTACGCAAACTCTATAGACGTTGATACGTCACCTTTGTGTGATTGTGGGGCAAGAAGGTGCTCCGCATGTGTTTCTTCATCTTTTCTCACGTCCTTATCTTCGCCTTACCCTCCCCAAGCCAAATATGCTTCAGCTGCTGTCACCAGGTATCGGCTCTAGCCTGTAATTGAGTAGCCACCAACGGTGCCTGTTTGTGCTCCGGAACCTCCTTAAACTCGAGCTTTTCCTTCGCCACAGCGAGCCAATCCTAGCACTCTTCTAGTCTTCCGCCTCCATTAAACTCTTGAATTTCAATCCAAAGTGTGGACTTCCACCTTCGATCATTAATATAATTAGTGCCTTCGGTATTTGGCCGATTTCTTCTCACTAGCCTATCCGAAACGTCAATTTCTGGGAATGTGTTGTGGAAGCTCTCATTCATGTCTTCCTTACACCCCTGCCACTAGGTTTTGAGGCTAAGCTCCAGGTGGTTGATTGGGATTTGGCCCCAATTCGATCAAACAGAGCTCGATTTGCCAGAATTTCTCTTCAAAGTCCTCGAATGTCCTCTCATTCAGTCATTGAACATCATTCATAAACGTCTCTGATGGTGGTGTATCTCTGCCGCCCACGGGTTATCTCAGAAGTCGTTATGAGCTCTAATACCAACTAATACAGCACATAGATGGAAATTAGAGGGAAACGGGAAGGTTCAACAGCCTTTCCTTAATTTCTTTGCTAAAACAATAAGAAACAAAAGGGAAAAAGTCTAACATAATTCTTACAACCTGAGAATTAGCAAGACTCATAAAAAGTATGAAAATAATCTAAATTGAATGACCTAAACCCTAGACTTCCTCTTACTTAAATAGAGAAGGAAATTCAACCAGAATGAAAGAATAAAACATAAATAAGACAAATACAATAATTACTAATAATTATCTACTAGAATACTAAATATCCTATCTAACTCCAAATTCCTCTAGCCATGTCTCCTTGCTCGCCAAGTCTAGGCATCCGCCAAGCCTACTCGCAACCAGTCAAAACCCAACTGTCATCTGATTATGGGTTGCATCAGAATATGGGACACTTTAACATTTTCATGTAGGATGGTGTTTCGCCAATGTATATACTCATGTGTTATAACTAATACTCACTAGGGGAAGTGGTGGATCTAGCATTTTAATAATGTGGGGTCCATAATTACTATAAAAATAAAAATAAAAAAGTTATTACGTATTTAATTAACTAAAATTAAATATAAAATTGTTGAAGTAAACTTATAACAAAATGTTATTTAAAAAGTAGATATACTATCGTATAAAAAAATTTAAATAATTATTATTTTATAAGTTAATAAAATTGCATGAAGTAGAACTTTTCATGAAGGGAAGTAGAGGACCCAAAAGCTTAAGAAAAAATGAATGGAAAAGGAGGCAAGATAACCCGCGACCTTGTACAAAAACACAAGTGTACAATATATTTGCCAAAAACCATTAGACTGCCAACCCCAACATAGCACCTATGAGTGCATTATTGTAAATATATACTAATAAGCAACCACTCACAGGGGGCATGTGCCCTTAGTCCTCAAAGGGTGGATCTGCCTCTGGTTGATTGCCTACTTCAGTGAGAAGCTTAGGTGTAACAAGTTGAGGTACTCGATGTATGATCTTGTGTTCCAAGTCGTAGTACACAAACATAGACATTGGAAGCTCTATCTCACCAACAGGGACTTTATTCGGACTATTAAGTGCTGAAGTATGTCAATTACTAGGACAAGCTTTTTGAGGAGCATGTAATGTGGGAGGGATACATTAGGCCTTTTCACTTTGTCCGAAAGCATGTCCATAACTCAAAACAATGTGGTAGATGCTTTAAGCCAAAGGTCATTGATTTTGAATAATAGTAGGACCTCTATATTGAGATTCAATAAGCTTACAGAGCAATACTCAGAGGATCCTACATTTCGGGCTTTTTAGCAAGAAGCAAACCAAGAGGTGGCACCAAATTACTCAGTAAATGAGGGCGCCAAATTCAAGGGGAATCAATTGTGCATACCTACCACCAATCTGAGGTTCAAAATCATCAAGGAGAGGCACAATGAGGGATATATGAGAAGGGACAAGACGTATAAGCTATTGGCGAGTACATACTATTACCAAGCATTTGGATGGAGGTCAACCGATTCATTAGTAGACATCGAATTTTCGAGGTTTCGGAGGAAGCTTCAACCAATGCCGGACTATACATGCCATTTTTTATTCCAAGCCAACCCCGGATGGATATTAGCCTAGATTTCATACTTGGCTTGCTTGGAAAACAAGGTGGAATTGATTCTATTTTCATGGCTATTGACATATTTTCAAAGATGGCACATTTCCTAGCCTGTAAAAGAGCCATTGATGCCGTGTATGTTGCACAATTGTATCAAGGAGGTAGACCACGTTCATGACCTACCCATCAACATTGTTTCAGATAGGGACATTCCCTTTGTTAATAATTTCTGAAAGAGTCTAAGGCAACTATTAGATACATTTCTGGATTTTAGCAGCGCTCATCATCTACAAACAAATGCCCAAATGGAGGTAACTAATCAAGCTTTGGGAAAGTTGTTGAGATGTCTTGTAACTGAGTATGCAAAGAGCGGGAAACATAAGTTGTACCAAGAGGAGTTTGTCTACAACAGTTCCGTCAATCATAAGACAAGGTTCCACCATTCCTTGTCATGTGTAGTTTTGTTCACCATTCACCACTCACCCTTGCACCAATTCTAGAGCTCACTTGGTAAGGCAGAAGATTTTATAGCCAATCTTCATCACATTTATAAGCAGACCAGGAGCAATTACCATAGAGAAATGCAAGTATATATAGGAAGCACCGAACAATGAAATTCCAAGTGAATGATCCTATATGGGCAATTTCGACCTCAGATAAGTATAAAGCTTGGAAGTACGAAAAGCTTTCGGCCTGAAAGATTGGGCATCTGTGAGTGATCAAGAAAATAAATGCCCACTGTCTAGAGTTACCAAGTGGCATATTGACCTCTGATGTCATTAGTGTTAAGCACCTTATTTATTACTTAGGTAATAATGACAAATATGAGATCGTCACGAATTCGAGGCCGATTGCTTTCCAAGTTAGGGAGGACAATGCAGACCAAGTTAAAACATAAGAGTCAACTTGCGAAGTGACATGGCGAATAGTAGAGTTTGCAAGCAGCGAATGATTGCGAGTAAAGGTACGGAGCCTACAAGAGAGCACGCTTTTAGAAGCTAAGAGTTCAACTTGGTCTTGATGTTATGCTTAACTTGCACGTGTTTTTATGTTTCCTTCTAGAGATTAGAATCAGAGTTAATAAACAATTATCTTCTACTTTTTCAGGCTTTTAAGCTTTTTTGCATCCAAATTATGAGTAAAAGTGTAAAACGAGTAGAAGAGTAGGGTTATAACTAGGTAAGTAATCTGCCATATGGGAAGGTTTTTCTCCTCTGTATATTATTGAGTATATCTCTCTTGTGTTCTTTCTTAAATAGTTCTGGGTTGAGTCTCTTTATTATTCTTCTTAGAATTAACAAGCTTGATCAAAGGAAGGCCGCGGAATCTCTCCCCTTCCGTCCAATTTCGAGTAGGTGGCTACATTAAAAAATGTATGCAAAGATGCTTATTTACGTGAAAGGTTCGTGTACTTTACATATTGTGTCCATTTAGTCCATATATTATTTACTCGGTATCAATTTACACTCTAGAGTAATACTAGCATCAAGTTGGCTACAAACAACAGGTGATTGTTATTTGAGTTAGCAGGTGAGTTTATATAGGGTCATTTGTATATACAAAAACCAAATCGTTGAAAACTACGTCCTTAACTTAACTTCAATTCTTCACTATATAACTAAACTAATATAATTAAAAATAAAAGGACTAAACTGATATAATATGTAAAGTATCGGGAAATAACCCCACAAAGATTTATGACAAAAACCAACTTTAATTTCTTAGAGATGTCCGATATGCACTGAGCTCAGCCCAAACTTAACATAAACATGGCCCAAACGTACTCTCCATATCTGAGCTCAGCCCAGCCCATCCCATCCCAGCCGATTAGGGCAAATTTTGGGGTTCTATATTACAAATTGCAGACTAGAGATTTAATTCATCATCGGGTAAAATTAGGGCAAATCTCCTCTGCACTTGTTCTCCAATGGATAATTTCACCTGCAAGAGTCGACGGTTTGTGCCCTAATCTTTCTTGCATTTAATTTCTGGACTAGAATGATGAAATCTTATGCTCAAGTTCCGCAGCATCCCTCTCGAATTTGGGATTGCGATGAGCGTGGCTTTATTTCCACACGAGATTTCTGACTTACTTGCCTTTCTCTCTTTCTTCTTTTTTTTTTACTTATTTACATCGTTGTTGTTAATGTTTTTAACTTTGTTTAAATTGATCTCTTATTTTATTTTATTTTTTTCAAAATAATGCTTAATGTTTGTCATTTTATTGAAATTAGTCAATCTTTTAAGTGGTCTTTTTAATTTTTATCTAATATTGGTATCAGTTATGTGATCAATATTGTCGTAATATAGTAAATTAGGAACTAAATTTATTATAAAATAAAACAGTAGAGACTATTTTGAAGAAAGAAAACGTAATTGAGGAACCAATTTGTACAAATTATAAACATTAGAAAAGATAATGACTTGTTCGAAACAACAGATGATGAAAATAAACTTAAAAACATTATGGATTTAACAGTGTAAATAACTGTATACTTGTTCTCAGTGTCATTTGAATTTTGAGTTTGCTTTGGCTTTTGCTTATTTGAATAGAAGAATGAATGATGAGTTATCGCACACAGTAACATCTTGGAAATTTGAGAAAATTTGAATGACGTTTCCAAGATTTCGCATGTGCGTAGAGCAAGCGAATCCTGTGGAACTCGGCTTATTTTCATTGCTTGATTTCGAAGATGTGCTTTGGTTTTTATAGGATTACATTTTTCATTACCAAAATTTCGGGTTTTAGTTTTAGGTGATGTTTGGAGAATAAAATTGGGGTTGAAACCCAAATTGAGGCCCAGAGTTTTAGTTATGTTGTTAGGTTCACTTGCCCAATTCTATAAAATTGGCCTTTAACTGAAAATCGTACTTTCGAATTCTTAAGCCGGGGTTAAAAAATTGCAATTTCATATTAATACTATTTACCTGAAATTCAAAATGACTCCAATTTATTAATCAAAACCCAAAATGATTCAACATTAAAAAATTTAAGCAGTAGCTCAAATTTGATCTGAACCTTGAAAATACCAAACTCAAATGACTTGAATTTGAAATGACATAAATCAAGTTAACTCAAAGTTTGAAAGAACTTAACCAGATGGACTCAAAACTCGAAATGACCCAAATCCGAATTGAACACCAAGTGATCTAACGCAATGCTCGACCCATTTTAACAAAGACTCGAATAACTCATACTCTTAGTGAATCGCTACGACTATAATAACTCGAATGCAATGTAAACTACTTTGACAATAATTCGAACGCTGCTAATTTAATTCTCAAAATACTTCAACTCAATTGTCCGAAAACCCATGATGAGTAGAATTATTATGGAATTATAATTCCGACCTTCCAGTCTTTTGATGAACCAAACAACGGAATTTAATTTCCATCAGAATTTCAGTTCCACCAAAATTGGAATTGGAATTGGAATTGTAGTTTCATAATTTAATTTCAATTCCATGTGTGAAACAGAGTCTTATTGTATTTAAGTTATTTTTGAAGAGCGTTATTATTTATAAGCAAAAAATATTATCACAAAGAGTGACAATATGATTTGTAGTAGATATTAGTATTGTAAAGTTTGGTCTATTAGTATTTGGTTTAGAAATTGTGTAATACGATATTTTAGTTTAAAAGTTACCTATTAATATCTGGGCGAAAGTAGTACCAGGATGGGTAACCTCCTGGGAAGTCCTCACCCTCAGGCTAGGGGCACTGGGAAACAGCGTCTCTTCAGATTAATGCCCTGAAGGGGGAAGGCTGCGTACATTCGCCCCCCCAGACCTTGCGTAGGCGGGAGCCCTTGAGGCACTGGGTATGTTCCTAGTTGAAAAGGTTGTGTATTAGGTAGTGGTGGCCACGGGTCGGGCCCGGCTGTTTATTGGTCCCGGGTTGGGCTGAGTTCGGGCCGGGCTCGGCTACCCCCTCCCCATTTTTTAATTTTATATATGTATTATATATATTATGTATTACATTAAATAATATAACATATAATATAATTATAACAATGCCTTCTAAAATTATAAAGACATTAATGTTTTGACCAAAAAAATAATTATAATTTATTGATAAATAATATAACATGTAAATACAATATAATACAATACAATACAATACAATATAATCATAACTATAAATATATTTAATAAAATAAAATGTATCAAAAATTGTTAACAAATACAACTATACCAATATGATTCCACTATTTAAAATTATAAATATATTCCATAAAAGTAAATATATTACAAAGAAATAGAATTACAATAATATAAATAAGTTAGTTTAATCTAAACTGTCAGGGGTTAGTACGGACTTGTTGTATCAGTGGTACAGTCGTCTTCTTCATCGCTAGATGAACCTAACTTTAGTCGGTCTTGCTTTCTATCCGCTGCATACAGCCAGTCCTTCAAGCATGCCGACATTTTCAAGCTAGACAGTGCTAGTTTCACTCTTTTGGATCCAATCAACCTGCCACCTGTACTAAAAGCACACTCCGATGCCATTGAAGACATCAGACACGTTAGTATATCACGTGTCATGGTGGAAAGCACGTGATATTGGGTTTGATTGGAACACCACCATTGTAAAATATCAAAATGCGAAGTCGCCTGCGTCGGATAGAATTTGAACATAGGTGAACGCAAGTAAAAATCAAGTTCGTCATATGACATGGGATTTTGTTTGGGCTTCAATCTGTCCAACATATCCCACTTATATGATTTTTATTTATCAGAGGATGTAAAGGATGATATAGAAGAAGCATGTGAATTATCATATGATAATCTTTGAGAATACAAGGAAAAAAATTCACGTAAACCTGTATCAACTAGCGAAATAAAAGATGCTACACTAATAATTAGATTTAGTTTGTCATAAAAATATTGTGCAAATAATTTTAAACCTGTAAGTTTACAGCAGGGATCAAAAATGGTGGCAAAACAATATGTTAGTGGTAATTCAGAGTAATAATTATAAAATTTTTGCTTCGTGGCGGCAATAGAGTTCGTCAACAAGGGGTAATAACACCCAGGTAAAAAAAAAAAATTCGTAGCATCTTTAAAAATTACAAAAAATTTGCAGATTTCATTAACTGCATCACAATCTACGTTAAGCAAATTAAAATTCCTTAGATCTGAACGACTATCCTGCACAAATTCAATTAAAATATCTTTATACGGTAATATTCTTTCTAACCTTTCTACCGTGGATGACCACCTATTTTGTGTATCTAATTTAAATTGTGTAAAATGAATACTGTGTGTATTACAAAGAGCTTTAACTTTTCTTTTCCTAGTTCCAGATGATTTAATTGTTATAGTTACTTCTCTTAAAGACTCAAGAGAAGCATCTATAAGTTCCAAACCATCCATTACTGTTAAATGTAAAATATGACATATGCAATGTAAATGGAAACATTTTCCATCTAACATGGGTCTAATATGTGTAATTAATTGTCTTATAGAAGCGTCGTTGTTTGAAGCATTATCAAAATTAATGCTAAAAATTTTGTGATTTATCCCTCCACCGCTGGCGCCCCTCCATAATAGCACCCGTTATTGTCTGACCAGTGTGGGGATATTCAAATTCTGCAAAAGCAGTTATTTGTTTTTGCATGACAAAGGAAGAATCGATCCAATGTGTCATTATGCACAAGAAAGGCGCACCGGGTTTTGACTTCCACGGGTCGAACATCAACGAGAACATGCTCGTGTTCATCCTTAAAATATCTTGTTATTCATTTCTCATATTATTAAATTCTTTAAATACGTCCCGCTTGAAAGTGTTCCGAGGAATCCTTACAGCAGTGACGTTTAACGCGTTTTGACAGTACCGGATGAATCTAAGGTCTTCGTCGATGTTAAATGGCTTTTCAACCCTAATGACGTATCTTACTAATTCGCATCTATTATTTTTTTGTGCAAACCTAAAGCTAGGAAGCATTGTTGGGCTTTATCAACATATAATTTAGGGTGGCTTTTTGTTGGGTGTCTTTTTAACATGCATGTCTCATCACTACGTAAATGACTAAAAATTTTCAGGAGATCACATAATTTATTATATGCTTTATTATTTTTGCGATCTAGAGTGAAGTGGTTCCATACGTCGCTAGTACTATGCCTACTAGTAGTGGTGGTAGTTTCATCAGTGGTGGGTGTGGGTTCGTTTTGAGAACATCCCGCACCACCGATTCAGGATAATCCTGCTTGTAGTGATGCTCTTGTTCCCAATTTAAGATGTCCGTGTGGGGAGGTGACAAATCGGGTTGTAAATACTCTTGTTCCTGGGTTTTAAGCTCAGCTACTCTAGAAGCTTTAGGTGGTCTGTAAAAGCTAGAACTGGATCGACTAGCTCCAGATGAAGATGAATTATGAGCCATTTTTTCATTAATTTATAATTATGAAATGTAAGCAAAATGCAAATTAGGTAAATAAAAATAAGAAACAAATAAAATTTTGATACTAAATCTACCAAAGCGAAAACTAAAAGTTGAACTTCTACAATATTCTATGAGCAGAGTATAGTTGCAACTTCGAACTTGAGAAATTTAGAGCAAGTTGTAAGTAGAGTAGGTAGAGAAGGGAGAATTGGAGAGATTATTATGTGGCGAAATGAGAAAATGAATTTTAAATAATGGCAAGGGACATCTGCCCCCCAACGGGCCTCGGCCACTGGCCACCACTAGTGTTGCCCCCAATTTTTAATTATGTTTTATTATTTATTTAATTTTAAAATATTATTTTTTTTTTGTTTATTAAGGTCACATGCTCTATACTACGGACCAGCCTCTTAAGTTGGGTGTCCTCGGAAACAGCCTCTCTTCAGGGTAGCCCCCTAAAGGAGGAAGGTTGCGTACATCTACCCCCCCCAGGCCCTGCTTTTGCGGGAGCCCTTGCAGACGTTAGGTTTGTTGTTGTTGTTGTTGTTGTGGTAGATGGTTATTTCAAAATATGTTATATTACGCATGCAAGCACTCATGCACATAAAACATTGATTCCTCTTACCAAAGAGTTACTTTTTTTTTTTTTTTATGATTTAAATCTCATGCAGGAGGCACATTATGTACATACAAATCACTTACGTAAAACGAAGTTATTAAAACACTAGTGCTAAATCATCTAGAGGCTAGCACATGCTAGAATACATGATTGTAGAAAGAAATATAACAAATGGTATACCCATCAAATAAACTATAAATGTAATAAAAATGAGGCTTCAATTGATCAAGGTAAGCGGGAATTTCTTTTCTAAGACTGTTGGAAATATTTTATAATATTTATCAAATAATATATTATTAACATGAAATATATATTAACTTACATCAACCAAGAAATAGTACCTATATATCAATAGTTGTAGAATTAGAAAATACAACATAGCATCATCAAACTAAGATAAGATCATGAATTGGCAACTTAATACAAACAATTATATGTACGGAAAACGAAGTAAACAAAGAAAGGGTTTAGAAAAAAATATATCTTTGGGTTGAGGCACGTAAGAACGTTCTCCTTAGAAAGGAAACGCTGCTCCTACAAGAATATTACTATTAAGCTTAAACGCGCTCTTTTTTGAGGATTCAACAACCCGTCGGACCTCTATCAGTGCAACAATGAAAAACTCCCGAGCTATAACTATCAAACTCACTATTTTTTACAAGAATAGAGGGGATTGAAAGAGTAAAATATTTCATGTTGTACTTATTATCCCATGATCTCAAGTTCATATATATACTTAAACATATACTTAAATTTACCTTTATTTTTTCATGGCAATCAACCGGTCAAAGCAGTTTACCCTGCATGTTAATTCTTGTGAATACCAACGTTAAGAAACGGCTAAATGAAATAAAAGACTTTTCAACGATTTAAATAACAATTAATTTTTAGTATTAAATATTTTCATATAAAGTAAATAATATGAAAAATAATAATTTTTAAATCACTAAAGTACATAATTTTTTCAACAATTCCCTACATGATTTAAAAATTATAAAATTTTGTGAGCATTATACTCTGTTAATACATATAAGTATCTTTCAAGTTTGATCCAAACCTTAGTGCGAAAGAGCTTCAACCTAAAGAAATTGTAGTCGCATAAGAGCTTTGAACTAGTGCCCTTGTAGCCAGGTCTAGACTCATCACACACAGAGAATAGTGGCAGTTGTAAAGTTCTATCGGTGAGGTGCATTACGGTCATGCGCACAAAATCCTGTCTCGTAAGTGTCATTAGGGAATAACCCATTTCCCACAGTGGCGACCCCACCACTACACTCACGTAGGTGAACCCTCCAAAGGTGATCTATGATCAACACCTCGCTAATAGTATGCCTTCAGGTTCATTTAGAGTTTAAAAACTCTACCTTAAACATCAAAGTAAAAAGCACCTCACCTTAGGAATGGGACGTAGGAATACCCTGCTATAAATAATATAATTTGTGCTCTTTCAACCACCCTTTAGTTTTGTTTTTACCTGTTGAACCCTATTCATGGAATCGCCATACCTCTGAGGACGGGTTTCCACTGTAGTGATTAATTTTATGGGCCTCAATCCCACTCCACTCGATGATTAACAGCTCATGGGCACGTCTGCCCTTTTGTAAGTGAATTCACATTATACTTTCTAGCGTTAACTTGCATCATAACTTATTGCCTTTGGCGTAGAGTGCTCTTTGTATGTAGGCAATTTCTTCTTTCAACTCTATAGCAAAGCGAGCTGGTCATCCATCCATTCAGTGGAGTTCCATAGCGTAGCACACCACTAGTGAATATGATCATCTTTCGTCACCTAAATGAAACATCAATTAGAACGCTATGCTTTTCGTAACATAGTAAAAGCCACTTTAGTATAAGACATGCATGATACCTTTAATAATACAACCTTGTAATGAATGACTTTAAGCAAACTCATAAAGAAATGAATAAATGCATTTCTCTAAGGCATTTTGTCTTAATATAATATAGAGTATTGCATCTCCTAATAGCACTAATATATCTAGTGCTTTCCATTTCCGGCCATTCAGTTCATCTTCGAAACAATTTATTAATTCATACTTTATATAAAATAATTTACTCAGAATTGGCCACACCGCTTCAAATTATTATAAAACCCGGTTAAGATTACAATGTCAACTGGACCATCAAATCTATCAATTTATGAGTTCAAAACTATATTTTAAACGACCATAAATTATGGTTTTATAGGTTGAACAGAGAACGGCAAATATTATTTGGAACCGAATAAAAATTGAATCGAAGTAGTTTTCTCAATCTATCGAAACCAAATTGGTTGTGCCCAAAGTATATATTACACAAGCCAAAATTATAGATAAAGGTTTTGCTAAAATTTTGGGCTTTTTTTTTCCTCAAATTTGAATTTTAAGTTCAATTCTTACAGTCAATTATTTTGCAGAATTTCACAAATCCAATGTATTAGAATAATAGAGTTATTTATATTATTATTAGCCCAAGGGCTTTCTTGTAATTGTACTTTCCTTGGTTTCTCTATATATATGATACCTCAGTATCATGCTGGGTATGTTACCATAACTCAATTCTCACATGGTATCAGGGCTCTACCCTTGATACCCTTTCCTCTCAAACAAAAAAAAGGGAAATTGGGGCTAAACAGTAACCCTAACCCAAAACAAACCCCTCCCCCACGGCGCCGCTCCTCCCTAACCCCCTTCTCTCCACAGCGCCCCTCCCTTGGGCCGCCGCCCGTCCAGCCGCCCCCCTTTCGTGCGGTCCGGCCGCCGCTCTCTCGTGCTGTGTTGTGCTGTGCTATTCTCCCGACTCCCTCTCGTGTTGTCCGGCCGCCACTCTCTTGCGCTCCTCCCCTGCACCGCCGCCCTCCTTCACGCCACGTTGCTGCCTCCCTTCCTCATGTCCAGCCGTCGCCTCTTCTCTCCGGTACGATCTCAGGAGGTATAGTTCGTGTGTTCCTCTTTGATTGGTGAATCTATGGCTAGCAACCCATCACCCTCCTCCTCCTCTCCAACACCCCCCCCCCCCCCGACAACCGTCGACCGCCAAACCATCTCCGGCCGACCATCCATACACCAACTCTCGGCTCTCTTCCTCCCGTTGTCACCTCTGCTCCCTTTATCGGGTACACCCATCGTATGTCCCTTCCCAATTACAGCCCTCAAAGTTTATTTTCTATGCCTCCAAGTATTGATCATGCATCCTCGATCTCTGGCCTATCTCCTACCCCTCTCGGTTCCCTAACCGTGCCCTTCTCTGGGTATCACCAACCGGCCCTCCCCTCAGCTCTCCTACCCACATCGTCTTTCACAAGCCTGGTTACTGTTAAACTTGATACCCCAACAGATTATCACTCCTGGCGTGAACAAGTCTCCATGCTCCTTCGTGCCCATCGCTTAATGGACTTTCTTGATGGCTCGTTACCTTGCCCTCCTCCTCAAATTCAAATCCCCACTGGCACCTCCATCTCTAACCCTGATCATCAAACTTGGGTTTGTATTGATCAAAGTATTAAGGTCTATCTCTCGGCCTCTCTCGCTCGCCCAGTCCTCAATAATGTTATCCATCACCCAACCTCCAAGGCCATGTGGGATGCCATAGCTAAAAGATTCGATGACCACTCTCTAGCCAAAGAATTTGACCTCCGCTCCCAACTTGTCACTCTCCGCAAAGATAACAAAACCATGACTGCATACCTAACCGAGCTTAAGTCCATTGCCGATAACCTTGCTGCCATAGATTCTCCTATCTCGGATCATGAATTAATGCACTATGCCCTCTTTGGTCTTCCACTGGAATATGTGGCCTTTGGTACATTCACTCGTCAATCCTCTCGGGATCTTCCCTTTGAGTGCCTTAAAACTGCACTACTAGATGAAGAAGCTGCCATCTCCAGATTCAGTCACGGTCCTTCGATCATGCGCATGCCCTTGCCGCGTTAGGTGCGCCATCCGACTCGTCGGGTCATGGCCGGGGTCGTGATGGTTGTGGATGTAAGGGTCGTGGGCGCAACTCCAATGGCCAAGGGGGTCAAGGGGGTGGTGGCGGATCATACGATCAATCGCCAACCCCGGGAACAGGCACGGTTAACTCTGGAGCCGCACTCACTTCACCACAATCTTGGTTCAACAATTCCGACTATGCTCCTCGTCCACCGCAAGCAGGTATACTCGGTTCTGGTCCGGTTGTTTGTTAGATTTGTCATCAGGTTGGCTATGCTGCTTCTCTTTGCCCCCACCGCTTTGTTCAAACCGATCTCTCCCACTCCCTCTCTGCCTTGTCGGTTGCGGACTCTGCTGATCCTATGTGGTACCCTGACTCTGGAGCGTCGAACCGTATGACCTCTAACTCAGGTATTTTACAAAATATTTCGCCATACACTGGTTTTAAATCTATTCAAGTTGGTAATGGATCCTTGTTACCTGTTACCCATACTGGCTCCTCTAAATTACGAGCTCCCAAGCATGATTTAAAACTATCTAACGTCCTTCTAGTGCCTGGTCTCACTTATAATCTTTTATCTGTTAAACAACTGTGTCGTGACAACAACTGCTGTGTTGAGTTTGACTCTTCCTCCTTTTGTGTTAAGGACAAGGTTACAGGGATGCCCCTACTCAAGATGCGCAGTAGCGGTCCTCTATATGGCTTTTCTCCGCATTTCACAGGACTTGTTGCCCAAACCGCACCCCCAGATCTATGGCATCGACGCCTAGGACATTTAGGTCACTGAGTTTTTGATGTTTTACGCTCACGTTGTTTACTACGTTCTAGTTCTAGTTCAATTTCCCATTGTCAGGCTTGTTGTCTAGGTAAGTCTCGTCGTTTACCGTTTACTCGTGTTTTACATACAACGACTGCTCCTTTACAGTTAATTCATTCTGATGTTTGGCAATCTCCGGTTCAATCAACTTCAGCTCTACGTTATTATGTGATTTTTATTCATGACTATTCTCGCTTCTCTTGGCTTTATCCGATGCAACGGAAAGACGAAGTGTACTCCATCTTTTCTGACTTTAAGATTTTTGTTGAAAATCAGTTTTCCACTAAAATTAAGTGTTTTCAAAGTGATGGAGGTCGTGAGTTTGACAACAGGCAAATGGCGGCCCTTTGTCGCACTCACGGTATTCACTTTCGTCTTTCATGTCCTGATACTCCACAGCAAAATGGGGTGGCAAAACATAAGCATCAACATTTAAGTAAAATGGTACCGACTCCTTCTCCTTCAAGCCCAAGTTCCTTATGAATTTTGGGCAGAAGCCGCCTGCACTCCTTTTTATATTATTAATTGGCTACCGACTCCTTTACTGCGTAACTTGTCTCCCTTTAAAAAGCTTTTTCATCGGGCCCCTGATTATAACCTTTTTCGGGTCTTTGGGTGTGCTTGTTTTCCAAACATCACATCCCGTACCGCTCATAAATCAGGCCCGCACTCCCTCCCTTGTGTTTTCCTTGGATATGCCGGCCGGTACAAAGGTTACCGCTGTTTGGACCCCACTACTGGTCGTATTCATATCAGTCGCCATGTGCATTTTGTTGAAAATATTTTCCCATACCACACGTTAGTGTTTAGTTGCACGGCGCCCCCGTCTAGTGAACTTGTTGAGGTTCCCCTTCGTCTTCCCCTTCTCCCCGGTGCAATGTCTACAGGCACCATGCCTTCGTTCCAGCGGGTTGCACCAGCCCTGATTCCTGCTCCGGCCAATGCCGACACAGGTGCTCGTGGGACTCCTTCGCCTCACCCTTGTGGTGTAGGCCCTTCAGCTCCAGGGGGTGTCTCGGGTTGTCCTTCACCCACGCCTCTAGCCAGTCCCATCCCTACCGCTCAGCCTCTCCCCTATTCTGACTCAGGCGTTGCCACGCCTACGGTCCCGGAGGATTCCTCTCCTATCCAGCATGGCCACCCCATGCGTACGCGTCTTAAGGACGGCATTCGCACAACCAAGCACATCCTATCCCTCGGCTCCATTGTTGTGATTCAAGAACCCATTTCTTTTTCTCAGGCTGTGAAAAACCTTCAGTGGCAGGAAGCCATGGCTGAGAAATTTAATGCTCTTATTCAAAATCACACTTGGGATCTCGTACCTCCCTCTCCTTCTCACAATGTTGTTGGGAGCACTTGGAAATATAGGGTCAAGTATAAACCAGATGGTTCAGTCGATCGCTTCAAGGCTGGCCTTGTTGCCCAGGGCTTTCATCAGCGTGAAGGTATTGATTACACTGAAACGTTTAGCCATGTTGTAAAACCCACGACTATTAGGTTCATACTGGCTTTTGCTGTTACAAAATCCTGGCCCATTCGCCAACTTGATGTGAAAAACGTGTTTTTACATGGTTTTTTGAATGAGGAAGTGTACATGCGTCAGCCACCTGGGTTCATCTACCCTACATTCCCTACGCATGTATACCGACTACGCAAAGCCCTGTACGGCTTAAAACAGGCTCCCCAGGCCTGGTTTCACAGATTTAGCACATTCCTCTTCAGTCTTGGGTTCTACTGTAGTAAGTCTGATCCTTCCCTATTTATTCGTCGCTCCCCTACTAGCATTGTGTGCCTTTTGCTCTATGTTGATGACATCATCCTCACCGGCTCTAACCCTGTGCTTCTCAGTCAACTAACCGCCTCCCTATCCACTCAGTTCGCTATGAAAGACCTCGGTCCGCTCCACTATTTCCTCGGTATTGAGGCCAAACGATCCTGCCATAACCTTTTCCTCTCTCAGCGCAAATATACCTTGGACCTTCTTCGCAAGCATGACATGCTTGAGGCCAAACTTGTACAAACACCAATACCAGCCCGAGCACAACCTTCTTTGACCGATGGGGACCTCCTAGCCGATCCCACCGAGTTCCGTAGTGCAGTGGGTGCACTCCATTACTTAACCATGACCCGTCCCGACATATGCTTTGCGGTTAACTGTGTGTCCTAATTCATGCATACTCCCACGACGTCTCATTGGCAAATGGTGAAGCGCATCTTGCGATACCTCAAGCTCACTCTTGATCACGGTCTCACCATTACTCCTAGGTCTTACACATCAGTCACCGCTTATGCTGATGCTGATTGGGGTGGTTGTCCTGATACGCGACGCTCTACTACAGGTTTCGCTCTTTTCCTCGGTCCTAATCTCATCTCCTGGCGCGCTAAAAAGCAGCCCACAGTTGCGAAGTCTACCACTGAGTCTGAGTATCGTGCCGTTGCCAAAGTCGTAGCAGAGTGTGACTAGATCCGATACTTGATGCATGACTTGGGTCTGCGGCACACTGGTCCGATTCTTATTACTGTGATAACGTGTCTGCTACTTACCTTGCTGCAAATCCTATCTCTAACGATCGTAGCAAACACGTTGATGTCGATTTTCACTATGTTCATGAAAAGGTTGTTAAGGGTGACATCCAGGTTCGATTTACTCCTACTACCAATATTTTTACAAAAGGGTTGGCTAATGCTTGCTTCCTCTACAATCTGCGCATTAGTCCCCCGAGTACAGATTGAGGGGGCGTATTAGGATAATAGAGTTATTTATATTATTATTAGCCCAAGGGCTTTCTTGTAATTGTACTTTCCTTGGTTTCTCTAGATATATGATACCTCAGTACCCTGTTGGATATGTTACCATAACTCAATTCTCACACAATTGTTAAGCTTTTTACTTAACAAATTCTCACTTTCTAAAACTTCAAAGGCATTCCATATTAAACAGCAGAACTAGCTTTACAACCTGTCAATCTAGATAAAGTCCAAAGACTTTAAGCAACTATTATATATTTGCCAAGAATGAAATACGTCACAAATAGTAAATTCAGGCTAAACTAGCGGGTTTAATGATACTGCTTATCAAAGTACTCATAATTAACACAAGCACACATGTTCCACTAATTGCAACATAAGTCACATAGTTCTTTTAAAGAAATAGAATACCCCCACATTTAGAAGGTCATGTCAAAAAATTCACATGATCATACTTAATTGAAGTAATAGTCATAATATATGTATGCCGCTAACATATCATGTTCATAATATATTATATCTCTTTTTAGATGTATAATGCATAAGCAAATAACACTATAGGATAAAACCATCAACTCATATTTTGAGCAAACCCTTCATAAAGTCTACCATGACTTTTGCATTATATGCAGAAACTTATATGGGGATTAAATTAGCCTTATTATTTGAATAAAAAGGCTTTATAATGTGTCACTACTTTAATATATGTTTCAAAATGTATTTCACTCAAACACTCAAAATATAGATAGTTTATTTGACAAGATACTATTATATATATACACACAAAAGTGTTTTTTATTTTTTTATTTTTTTTTAATTTAAATTTCACCATTATCTACTAAAACATAATTTTAACTCTTTCTACTTTCATCAAAAGGCATCCAATTAGCCATAATATTTGCAAAGCCACTAACAACCTTGACTGTAGAAACTCAAATTTCAATATAATGATTTTTCCCTTTTATTGAGTAAATAATTCTTTAAATCACAACAATGAAAAATAATTTGGCTATATAGTTTTCATTTGCACTCAAAACAAATCAATATATTTTTATTGAGAGTACTCATGTTGTGATTACTTTTACTTTCCTTGTGCTTTCTCTCTTCTCAAGAGACCAAAAGCCACACCTTCTACCATCAATTAGTGTCATGTTGTTATAGTTACACATGTATCTACGAGATGATACAAATACTAAAGTAAGCCCCAAGCCATCAAGCTCCAAAGCCACGAAAAACTCCCGAACTAGCAAAACTCCATAAATTAGTAATTCCCTTTCCATAGTTTTTTTATTTGCATCAAAAATATATTGTTTATAAGGCATATTAAGAGATATGCTAATTTGAATAAAAATTTTAAAAGAATGTTCAATACTCAAGATATACAAGATTTAATAACATAGTTCTTGTTTTTAAACCTTAAGTGATAATCATCCATAATGAATTTATACAAGCAAGTGATAACTAGCAATACCAAAGTATTTTTAATAAATAACTGGGGAATATTATGGTCCAATTGAAAGCAATATAAAACATAAAACAACTTTTTTTTGTTTCCCGCAAAAGAAGATTGCCCCACATTTGGATTACTCAATGCTAAGTTCATATACATGCAAGTATCATATCATACTTAGATGTGATTAATCAAAACACATAAGTGCATTTCATACATTGAGTTGTGGATTCAATCATAAATATTAGTCTTTCTTTCCACACATACATAATTCAATCAAGTTATGGGTTCAGGTAGCTGTAAAACATTGATTCATCTTACAAAAGAGTTTATTTTTTTTATTTTTTTTTAAGATGTAAAATCTCATGTATGAGGCACATGATGTACATACAAATCACTTACGTATAACGAAGTTATTAAAACACTAGTGCTAAGTCATCTAGAGGCTAGCACATACTAGAATACATGATTCTATAAAGAAATATAACAAATGTTATACCCATCAAATAAACTATCAATGTAAATTAGTATTGTGAGATCTGCAATTTAGATGCTTCACTTGATCAAGGTAAGCAGGAATTTCCTTTCTAAGACTGTTGAAAATATTTTATAATATTTATCAAATGATACATTATTAATAAGAAATATATATTAACTTACATCAATCAAGAAATAGTACCCATACATCGATAGTTGTAGAACTAGAAAATACAACATAGCATCATCAAACTAAGATAAGATCATGAATCGACAACTCAATGCAAATAACAATTATATATACGGAAAACGAAGTAAACAAAGAAAGGGTTTAGAAAAAAAATATATCTTTGGGTTGAGGCACATGAGAATGCTCTCCTTAGAAAGGAAACACCCCTTCTGCACGAGTATTGCTATTAAGCTTAAACGCGCTCCTTTCCTAGGATTCAACAACCGATCGGACCTCTATCAGTGCAGCAATGAAAGATCCCTGAACTACAACTACCAAGCTCACTATTTTTTATAAGAATAGAGGGAATTGAAAGAATAAAATATTTCATGTTGTTGTACTTATTATCCTACGATCTCAAGCTTATATATATACTTAAACATATACTTAAATTTACTTTTTTTTTTCATGGAAATCAACCAGTCAAAGTAATTTACCCTGCATGTTAATTTTTGTGAATACCAACGTTAAGAAACGGCTAAATGAAATAAAAGACTTTTCAACAATTTAAATAACAATTAATTTTAGTATTAAATCATTTCATACAAAGTAAATAATATAAAAAATAATAATTTTTAAATCACTAAAATACATAATTTTTCCAACAGAAGTGTTGGGCATAATAGCCGCACTTGCAAAGTTTGATCCAATAATATAAGAGAAGATTCCACTGAAGTTGTCATGTTGGATGATGTTGTGTTGATGGGTGGAGACTTAAAAAAATGATACATCATTTCTAACTGCCTCATGTTCTATAAAAATTTTATTTGCATCTTTTCAAGAAATCATATCTAACTTTAAAATTTAATATTTCTATTTGGTATTTAATATGAATGCTCAAGTATTTTTTTAGGTGGATGTATGATGTGGAAAATTTTATATTCAGTTGAGTGGAGCAATAAGTGGTATCGGACCTGAAACTACACGCGTGCTAGCATTGCGTGGTGTCCATGTCATCATGGGAGTAAGAAACATGTCAGCTGGCAAGGATGTCAAGGAAGCAATTTCAAGAGATTTTGCATCTGCGAAGGTTGAGGTAATGGAGCTTGATCTCAGTTCTATGGCATTTGTGAGGAAATTTGCTTTTGAATTCAGGTCTTTGGGTTTGATCCTTCAGAGCCTCAAGCTCAAAGTCCTTGGCCTTTCGGGGGCGTCTTTTTTAAGTAATTAGGGTGTTCGAGCCAGATTGTGTGTACATTCACTAATACCGGGTTGCATGCATCATTTTTTTATGACGATAAGGGAAGAAATAGGAAAGCCTTGTGCAACGTATCCGAGAGGATCAAAGCACGAAGACCTGCATCAGGTAGGAACACCATATCGCTTTGGAGTGAATCTAATGATAGGATTTAGCTGAACAATTAACAACCATACTTGCTTCCCTATAACAATGCTTGACCAAGGCTGTACTCATAAAACTCTGAATCGCACTAAAATCTTGAACCACTTTATCTATTTGGCAAGGAACCTTGAACCTTCCCTTCAGAGTGTTAAACACCACTTCTTAGAAGTCTCCCTATGTACAATAAGGTAAGTTGGGGCCACTTACAAGTAATTGTTTGTACCAAGTGTTTGGGTTTGAACCCTGGACCAAACGTTTCATGAGGTAAGATATGTAGGACTCAAAGTTTCATGGATTCATGAGTCATTTCGGGTCACTTCGTTGTTAGGATTGAGCTTTTAGAGCCCCTAAAGCTCAATTTCCTTGCCACTTTCTTCAACTCTATTTTGGTAATTGGGGTGTTCAAACCAGGCACTAAGGCACTGGGTTCATTTACCAGGCATTAAGACACTGGATCCCATTAGAACTCCGAAATTAAGCGTGTTTGGGCGAGAGTAGTACTAGGATGGGTGACCTCCTGGAAAGTCCTCGTCTTGCCAACCCTATAAGGTTGGGGGTCCTCGGAAACAGCCTCTCGGTAGGGTTACACCCTAAAGGAGTAAGGCTGCGTACATCCACCCTTTCCAAACCCTGCTTATGCGGAAGCCCTTGAGGCACTGGGTCTATTGTTGTTGTTGTCGTCATAGTCGAGTATTTTCATCATTCGTTCATCATTGTCCTTTTCCTTTCCTATCAGTCCATTTTATTTGTCAATTGGTTATACTTTGTGATGAGATTTAGTATATGAAAGCTAATGTGTTCTATTAATTTGGTTCGTAATTGTGGGGAGAATTATGAGAATTGATGTTTTTTTTTGCTTACGGTGTGGAAAGTTATGAGTCCTTTTTGGAACTTTTTTGTTGTACTGGAATGTAGTTACCTATCAATATTTGAATATTGTTTTTTTTTTTTTGTAGAAGTATATTTTTTTTTTAATTTGCTGGAAAATTAAGTTATTACTCAACAATTTTTGGTATTTTATTTAAATTAAATTCATGGGATGATTTATTTATTAATAAGATGAATAAATTAATCTTGCTAAACATAATGCATAAGATGAATTACTTATTTATAAGATGAACAAATTAATTTTACCGAATTTATGAGATGAATTTTATACATATGGGAATTAAACAAACAAAAAAAAGGAGAATCATTGGCATCCAGGCCTCCATCCGTGCCTTCACAATGCAGCCAATCACCGAGCGACACGTGTCCCTCTGTGACTGGCAATAGCCTAATCCTTTTGCTTCAACCCAGGCGAATTGGGAGTCAAAATGTGGCAAACTTTAACTGGATTTGAACGCGTTTTGAACTCGTTTCTTGCTGGGAGTATTTTGGCTATTTAAACACGCTTATTATCATTTGTTGTTTTTGGTTTTTGTAATTTTCAGGTTTTGGACCTAGTTTTCTCCTGCTACGAAAAACCTATTATTGTTTTAGAGCTTTTGTAAATTAATGCTTAGCATAGGGATACCTATTATAGCTGTGTAGAAGCATTTACGTGTCAGTAGGCTATCTCAGGCTAGTTTGTAGCCACGCAGTGCAGGTGCATGTAGGGCACTTAGGACTCCTAGGATTTACACTTTACCTTATTTCACTTCACTCTCTACGATACTTGCTACACTCTCTCACACACTCTCTCTAATTCTCCCTCTCTCTCTATCTTCTCTCTTTATCTATCTCGCGCTCTCTATATCCCCCTATCTCTCCCTCTTTTCCTCCTATGCCTCGTACCCTGTGTTCACATGCCCATACATACATGCATACATGCTTACTTACTTACCTCCTTACATACATACATACATGCATACATAATTATTTGATTATATGCTTACATGTCCGCCTGCTATTTGTTGTTCTCCCTTTCTCTTTTCTCCTATTCTTCCTCATTGGGTTGAGTGATTGTACACCTGCGGGCATACTACGCACTCACCCAAATTAGGCCAGATTTTCAGGTTGGGGGTCCTCGAAAACAGTCTCCCGTCAGGGTCTCACCCTGATGGGGTAAGACTGCGTACAACTTATCCCTCCCAGACCCTGCGTGAGCGGGAGCCCTTGGGGCACGGGGTATGTTGTTGTTGTTGTTGTTGCTGCTGCTTGCTTCTAGATTTTCCTACAGTTGGTAGTACCTATCTCTATCTGTATTGGTAAATATATATGAAGGTGCCAATTAACTTAATTGGTAATGTGTATCCAAGACTAGAGATCAAATCACACCTTCACCAAGGTGAGGGAATATATGGGGGGCTTCGGTTTGGTTTGGAGAGGAGCTTCCCTTTTGTGCAACCCAAAGAGACTTCTTATTGTTTGTAAAACATTAGTATATAAATGTAACCGTAGTATTAAGAAAAATATCATATTGAAAATGAGGTTGTGGTCAAAAAAAGAAAACAAGGTTAAAAGCAAGGGTTATTTACATTTTAATACCCCGATATTTTCAGAAATAATAAAAAGGACCTTGACCTTTTTGTATTATTAAAAATGCTCCTAATTTTTGTTGTATTAATTAAAAAAAAAAGCCCCTAAGTTTTTGTCGTATTAGTAAAAAGGTCTCTCTCCAACATAATGATGTCATTTTTAGTTGACAGAGTAGACATGACAGCTGCGTTTTTATTAATGCTACAGTAAAATGACAAAAATACCATTTAATAACTATATTTTGAAATAAATTAAGCGAAAATAGATAGCATCTACATAATACAACATCTCAAATTTTGTGCTTATAAAGTAAGAATAAGGATGTTGAAGCGTACTTTAGGTTATTTTATTATAGCATTAATAAAAAATAGTTGTCACGTCAGCTCTATCGATTAAAAATAATGTCATCACACTGGAAAAGGGGCATTTTTAATAATATGATAAAAATTTAGGGGCATTTTTAATAATTTAAAAAAGTCAAATTTTTTTTTTTTATTTAAAAGCTATAAAACAATAATAGACTTTTCGTAGCAGGATAAAACTAGGTCCAAAACCTGAATTTACCGGGAAAAAAAAATGATACAGTCAAATTTGTCTTTTTGAATTTAATTAAAGAGATGAAGGCACGTGGCTAATTTAGTCTTTTAAAGCATAAAGAAGGGAAAAAAATATTAATAGTTTTTTATAATTTAATATATGTGTTTATTACTGGTTAATTATACTATTTAACTTATCCGTTTCATAACCATTCGAAAAATTTGTGAAAATTCAACAACTGCTACCATACGTTCAAATCGGTTAACTGAAATTTCGTTTACTTGTTAGTTTGGTTCAGTCAATCAGTTAACCTCTTTTTGAAAAAGAAATTCAAGCATTTTTAACCAATTTAAACCATAAAAGTTTTTACTTTCATGCGCTCTAAAAATCAAGTAAATAAATAAAATATATAATATTCAACGTACCAAATAGTTATTGGGCTTGGGGATGATAATAGAATCCTCTTATATGAACTTAACAAGAAACAAAATAAATAGGGGATTGTTATAACAAGAAATAAAATGTAATTCCCAGTCTAAGTGAATTAGGCTAGGTATTATAATATAATTAAAACTCACCACTATTCTGATTAGGTTAAATAAATTGATGGATAAATTGTTAAAAAAAGAGGATCCATTAGTAATTTTAGAGTAGTTGGATGTCGTGTGTATATATACATATATATATATATATATTAAAGAAAAATAAATAAAATATACACATATAACCCCCAGCAAACCCTTCTCCCTGCTTTTTATCTCTTTCTCCCTCTCTGCGCCGACTCCCACAACCCCACGTACTGCCTCTCTCGCTCACGTCCCTCTCTCTCTCATTTGTCTCTCTCGTCTCTCTTTCTCTTAACAATCCTCAATTTTGATTCCGTTCTTGATAAGTTTACGAAACTAATTTGTAATAGAAGTTCGAATATCGAATTAGAAAATATTGAGCGTAAATAAACCACTTCCCCTACTTGTTTGGGAAATATGAAAATTGTTTTATATGATTTGATGTATTAGATTTATATTTGAACTATTTATTAGTTTGTTAAAGTAGGTTCGAGCATATGTTTAATTGATTGCATGATTACTACTCTTATGATTTGAACTATATTGATTTATACGTTGATTTGATATTGGAATATGTGAATTTTTAAAGGAAATTGTACTTGTGATAATGTGAAAGAAATTATTGTGAACTTGTTATTTGAATTGAAAGGCTTTCATGGGAAGAGCTCATTCATATCGACGTGGCCCTCAGGGATCTATCGACGATAGAATGTGAAATATGTAACCGATTGATCTGTGAGTTTTACCAAGGAGCTCTTGTGAAATAAATTAAAGAATAAAGTGATGATTTGTATTTCTTGTAACATGAATATTAAAGATAAATTGGTTTTCCTTATTTTCGACGGGTATTTTTCTATTTTAAATAATATGCTAGGTCCAGATAGGGTATGTGGTGTACGTGCTGAGCGTGTTGTTTGCTCACCCTTTTCCTTCACTTTCCAAATCAGTAGCTTGAGGCAATTCGTGAAAGACGAGGAAGGCAGAGTGGCATCCTATTTCGAGAATTAGTTTAGTTTAGTTTAGTTTTTGTAGTTTAAATATTAAATAAATTCGAAAACGGGATGTTATGGACTATTTGATATATTGTAGTTTTGATTTTTGTATTATTAGTTTTAAATAGTTAGTTTGGATGTTTTTGGGGTTCCATCTATTATATATTATGAAAACTTTTATGGAAATTGAGAAATTATGAATCGAAAGTTTTCGGGCTTCGTACTATTACGAGGGAATTCATGATAGTACGGCCGTGTAGTGCCTTTTTGATTTAAACCTATTTGCTATATTATCCGGGAGCATTACATTTAGTGGTATTAGAGCCCTAGGTTATTAATTATTTAGAAATTTGGGTATTAAGACGAGCCTAGGTTATTCATTATTATGAAATTTGGGTGTTAAGAGGAGAGCCCGGGTTATTAATTTATGGTGAAATTTTGGTTTCAAAGAATTTAGTTGACTCATTCTTGTTTTTGCAACATCAACTATAAAGTTTTGAATGTGCCGTTTTTTATGGATCTCGGGGTGGCGAAACGTGGCGCTTAGTGGGTGACTATGTGATCGGGTTGAGGTCACCCATATTGGGGTTGAATTTGCAATCAAAGAGATTGATAAGAAAATTTTGAATGAGAATTTGTTGAAGGAGATTTCTATTTTAAGGAATATTACTCGCTCTAGTATTATTCGGCTATTTGAAGCAATTGAGGTTGGATTATATTTCTATGTTTGGGCCATGTATTAAAATATTTATTGTGGGTCTTTGTTTTATGAAGTGAATAAATGATACCAAGAGGGTTCATTTACCAGGCACTAATGCAACTGGATCCCGTTAGAACTCCGAAGTTAAGTGTGCTTGGGCACCAAGATGGGTGACCTCTTGGGAAGTCCTCGTGCTACCAACCCTATAAGGTTAGGGGTCCTCGGAAACAATCTCTCGGCAGGGTTACACCCTGAAGGGGCAAGGCTGCTTACATCTATCCTTCCCAAACCCCGCTTATGTAGGAGCCCTTGAGGCACTGGGCCTATTGTTGTTGTAATAAATGATACCAAGGGCTTGTTTAGTTAACACAAGAATTGGGTACAAAGTCTTTTGATTGTTAGGATGATAGAAATAGAACTTTCTAAGGATTGGGTAAAAACAAAGAAATTAGTTTTACTTAGGTGGGTTAGGATTAAGTCTCCTTTTTGGGATACGATGTGATTGCTGATCTTGTATGTAAAAATTATATGACTAAAATAGGTGATATGAAGTTAGTAGCAGACTTAGTGCTCCTGCACAAGGAGGATTTTGATGTGATTTCAGGGATTAAATTGGTTGTCTTCTTATCATGTACATTTGGCTTGTTTTGGAAAAAAAGGTAGTGTTTCAGATTTCTAACCACCCAAAATTTGTTTATCATGGAAACGTGTTAGATTCCCCTATGGAGAGTAAAGACTCTAAGACTCCTCTTAGGATTATTTCAGCGTTGAATGCTAGAAGATACTTGAGAAAAGAATGTCGAGGATACTTTGTCATGTATATGATAATAGGAGGGATGATGTGAAGTTAGATAATATTTCCATTGTTAGGGAATTCCCTAATTTCCTTCTAAAGGATTGGCTTGGTTTGCCTCCAAATAGGAAGATTGAGTTTGAAACTGATGTATATACAAAGCTCCTTATAGAATGGCTCCCTCTGAACTACGTGAATTGAAGGTGCAACTCCAAGAATTATTAGATAGAGGCTTCATTCGACCTAGTGTCTCACCATGGGGCGTTCCAGTATGCTTGTGAAGAAGAAGGATGGCAGTATGAGTTTATGCATTGATTACAGAGAACTAAATAAGGTGACTGCTAAGAATAAGTATCCCTTGCCTCGAATTGATGACTTATTTGATCAACTTCAAGGTGCAAAGGTCTTTTCTAAGATTGATGATCCGGTTCTCATCACCTAAAGATCAAGGAGAAGGATGTGGCTAAGGCTGTTTTTCGAACCAAGTATGGCCATTATGGATTCTTAGTTATGCCTCTTAGGCTAACGAATGCACATGTTGCTTTCATGGATTTGGTGAATAGGGTGTTTCGACAATACTTGGATCGATTTGTTGTTGTATTCATATATGACATATTGATCTACTCTAAGAGTAGGGAGGAGCATGAGGAGCATCTGAAGATGGTATTGCAAACCCTACATGAGCACCAATTGTATACCACGTTGAGTAACTGCGAGTTTTGGCTTTACAGAGTGGCATACTTAGGCCATGTGATATCCAAAGATGGGACCTTAGTGGATCCAAGGAAAGTCAAAACGGTATTGGAGTGGAATCCGCCCACAAATGCAACAGAAGTTAGAAGCTCTTGGGACTGCCTGGTTATCATAGATAATTCATTGAGGGATTTTCACAAATTACACTTCCTCTCACTCGTTTGACTCAAAAGGGAGTGATGTTCAAGTGGACAGATGAATGTGACAGGAGCTTTCAAGAGTTAAAGAAGAGGTTAGTATCTGCCCCTTGTACTTGCACTATCTACTGATGAGGGTAACTTTGTCATTTATAGTGATGCTTCAAAGAAAGGGCTAGGTTGTGTGCTAATGCAGAATGGGAAGGTGATAGCCTATATGTCCCAACAATTGAAGCTTCATGAAAAGAATTATCGAACGCATGACTTGGAATTGGCAGCAGTGATATTCGCTTTGCAGATTTGGAGACATTACCTTTACGGTGGACCTTGCCAGATTTATACATACCACAAGAGCCTGAAATGCTTATTTACTCAAAAAGAGTTGAACTTGAGGCAGAGGAGATGGTTGGAGTTGATTAAGGACTATGATGTGACCATTAATTACCATAATGAGAAAGCAAATGTAATTGCAGATGCACTGAGCAGGAAGTCGGCGGGCAACTTGGCTTCCCTGATCACTTTTCAGCCAAAGTTACTTAGAGATTTGAAGGAAATACAGATTGAGGTGTGCATGCATGATGAGAAGTGTGGTGCTTTAGCCAATCTGGCTGCACAACTGCAATTCTTAGAGAAGATAAGGTTGCATAGCAAAGTGACTCCTTTTTTATGAAGATGAAAGGTAAGGTGTCCAATGGAGAATCTTCAGACTTCCTGCTACATGATGATGGAGCATTATATTTTGGAGATAGATTGTACCTGATGATCCAGCAATTAAGAGGGATATCATGGAAGAAGTACACAGTTCTTGCTTTTCGATACATCCTGGAGGCATGAAGATGTATCGAGACCTGAGAAGCTGCTTTTGGTGGAGAGACATGACGCGAGATATTGTTGATTTTGTGGCCAAGTGCTTGATTTGTCAAAAGGTGAAGGCTAAGCACCAAAAGCCTGGTAGATTACTACAGTCATGGAAGTGCCTAAATGAAAATGGGATCGAATTTCCATGTATTTTGTTATTGGCTTACTGAGGACTGTTAGGAAGAATAATACGATTTGGTTCATTGTGGATAGACTTACAAAGAGTGCGTATTTTCTTCCTTTTAGATTTGGTACTCCATTACATAAGTTGGCAGAGTTATACATTAAAATTGTGTTTCGGTTGCTTGGTGTGCCAGTTGAGATTGTTTCTGAGAGAGACTTGAGGTTTGTGTCTAGATTTTGGGAGAGTCTACAAAAAGCTTTCGAAACTAAACTAAGTTTGAGTACCGCTTACCATCCTCAGACAGGTGGGCAGACTGAGAGGACTATTCAAACATTGAAGGACATGCTGCGTGCCAGTGTTATAGACCTTGGGGGTAGCTGGGGTAATTACATGGGTTTGGTAGAGTTTGCCCATAATAACAGTTATCATTCTAGTATTGGGATGGCACCATATGAGGCTTTGTATGGGAAAATATGCAAAACTCCCTTGTTTTGGAATGATGTTGGAGAAAGAAAATTGTTGGGTCATGAGATTGTGCAAGATGCTGAAGAAAAAGTCAAGTTAATCAGAGAGAGATTGAAGAGAAGCCAAGATAGGCAAAAGAGTTGGGTGGACAAGTAGAGAAGACCATTGGAGTTTTCAGTAGGTGAACACATTTATTTAAAGGTATCCTCAACTAAAGGTGTGATGAGATTTGGGAAAAGGGGTAAATTAAGTCCGCGTTTTGTAGGACCGTTTGAGATTTTAGTGAAAATTGGGGACGTAGCTTATAGGGTAGTCTTGCCATCGGAATTGTCTAGAGTACATAATGTATTTCATGTTTTTCAATTGAGGAAGTATATTTCTTATCCTTGTCACTTGATACGGTATGAACCATTGCAAATACGAGGAGATTTGACTTATGTAGAAGATCCAATTTGCATAGTCAACCAGAAGGAACAAAAGTTAAGGCGTAGTGGCGGATCCATGTTAGAAGTACAGGGGCGCATGGACACCGCAGCTTTACTACTCGTTGTTTAAAGTGTATGTAGGTCCTTATAGAAAATGCATATTTGTTATATATTATAATGGATGTGAACCCACAGCATAGCAAATGCTTTGGCCTGGTGGTTTGACGGACCTTCTTCTAGAAGGAGTTGAGGTCGCGGGACTAAATCCGCGTAAGGCATGTTTTAGTGAATTTTATTTTATTTAAATTCATTTTCTTGGCAATTCATCTCTTACTCTCCCGCATTTCTAAGAAAGACTACTTTTTATATGTTCCGTGAATTTTTTGAAATTAATCAAATTATATATTTTAGAGTTACTTATGTCAAGAGCCACTGTACCTACTTTACTGTATCAATATAATTTCATTTTCAATAGTGTCAACTTAACATAATTTACATTATCAAATTAATTTCATTGTGAACATAGAATAAAGTTAAAGATACAATTTTTAACGATGTAATAACGTTAGATTCATGTGATTGAATACAAACCCACCACCCCTTGACACAAGTGTAAAATTTCATTGCTAATTTGTCGGCCACTTTATTCTTTGACTAGATTGACACAAGTAAAATATTAAGGACAAAATTAACACAATTAAAAGTACAATAATTTTATTGAAACAGTAGATTGGGTTTAATGATTCATCACAAAAGATCCTACATTTATTTATTTTTTTATTTTTATTGTAGATATGGACCTCGCATCGTAAAAATCCTGGATCGGCCACTGCGTAGAACGATCTCATATGTCAAGATTCAATGGAGTAATCATACCCCTAGAAAAGTAATATGGGAGACAGAAGAAGAGATGAGAAGCAAACGCCAGAATTTATTCGAAAACGAAGGCAAGGTTCGAGGATGAAACTTTTACTTAAGGGGGTGAGAATGTAATACCCAGTCTAATTGAATTAGGCTAGGTATTTAGAACTCACTACTATTCCAATTGGGTTAAATAAACTAATGGATTAATTGTCAAAGAAAAAGAAGGTCCATTAGCAACAGTAGAGTAAATGGATGGTGTGTATATATATATATATATATATATATATATATATATATATATTAAAGAAAAAGAACAAATAAATAAATAAAAACATATACATATATAATCCCCAACAAACCTTTAATAAATAAAAACATATACATATATAATCCCCAACAAACCTTTCTCCCTGCTTTTATCTCTCTCTCCCTCTCTACGCCGACTCCCACAAACCCCCATACCGCTTCTCTCGCTCACATCCCTCTCTCTCTCGTTTCTCTCTCTCGTCTCTCTTTCTCTCATCAATCCTCAATTCCGATTCCGTTCTTGATAAGTTTTTGAAACTAATTCGTAATAAAAGTTCGGATATCGAATTAGAAGATATTGAATGTAAGTATACCACTTCCCCTACTTGTTTGTGAAATATGAAAATTATTTTATATGATTTGATGTATTAGACTTATATTTGAACGATTTATTAGCATGTTAAAGTAGATTCGAGCATATGTGTTTGATTGATTGTATGATTGCTACTCTTACGATTTGAATTATATTGATTTATACATTGATTTGATGCTGGAATATGTGAATTTTCAAAGGAATTTGTACTTGTGATACTGTGAAAAAATTATTGTGAACTTGTTATTTGAATTGAAAGGCTTTTATGGGAAGAGCTCGCAGGTAACTACGTGACTCCCTGGGGTCTATCGATGATAGAATGCTAAATATGTGAAAGTCGATATGTGACCCTGTCGCGGGGAATAACACCGACACGTAGTCTCCGATTGATTTATGAGTTCTTCTAAACTGACAGATACTACGTTGACCCTGGTGGGTCTATCGACTATAGAATTGATTCAAATGTGAAATATGTGAACGTTGATCTGTGACCCTGTCGCGGAAATAATACTGGCCGTAGTCTCCAATTAATCTGTGAGTTTTACCAAGGAGCTCTTGTGAAATAAATTGAAGTATAAAGTGATGATTTGTGCTTCTTGTAACATGAATATTAAAGATAAATTGGTTTTCCTTATTTTCGTTAGGTATTTTTTCGTTTTAAATAATATGCCTAATCCAAGTAAGATGTGTAGTGTACTTGCTGAGCCTGTTGTTTGCTCAACCTGTTCCTTCACTTTCTAGATTAGTAGCTTATGGCAATTCCTGAAGGACGAAGAAGGCAGAGCGGCAACTTATTTCGAGAATTAGTTTAGTTTTCGTAGTTCAAGTATTAAATAAATTCGTAACAGGATGTTATTGACTATTTGATATTTTGTATTTTGATTTTCGCACTATTAATTTTAATGTTATTGGGGTTCCATCTTTTATATATTATGAGAACTTTTATGAAAATTGAAGAATTATGAATCGGAAGTTTTCGGGCTTCATGTTTAAGAGGGAATTCATGATAGTAAGGCCGTGTAGCGCCTTTCTAATTTAAGCCTATTTGCTATATCATCTGGGGGCATTAGACAAATAAATTGGGGGTTGATATTGTCAGAGAAAAATTGTTATTACCAGAGCAATAATATAAATTACAAACAATGAAAGCAACAAAATTGTTTTAAAAACTACGATCTTGCCTTGGCAACAATCATTTTGCCCTGTCATTAACATTGCCTTATAAATTAAGATTTGGAGTGGGAAAAGAGGAAAGGGAGGTGATTAGATTTAAAATTCAATTAGATTTCCGAGTCTATGTAATTGTTAGGTTAATTTCGATTGACTTAGTCCTCGTTTGGTATGTAGGAAGTAGATGCGGGAAGTGGAACTTCATGGGAAGTACGGGTTTAAGCTGTTGTTTGGTTTGCAGGAAGTAGGCATAATGTAATAAGTGGAAATTTCTAAGCAATTTTTAATTCCTTCAAAAGGTAGGAAGTAACTTACCTAGTCCCCTAGGTAAGTTCTTCATTTTTAACTAGCTTCCTGAAGGAAGCTCTATTTCCTATCTTGACGCCCAAAGATGTTTTACCTACTTCTAGAGAAGTTGACGCAGGAATTGAATTCCCGGAAAATATAACTTCTTGTAGGAGTTCAATTCATATGTCAACCAAACGAGGCTTTAGACTAGGAATGTAGAAATGGAAATTAGATAGAATTGAACTCATGACCTTACAAAACTAAGCATGAATGCTTATCCACTAGGTAATAACTTATAACGCACAACTATAATGCTCCTATAAATATATTAATTGGTTTATTCGGTTAACTGATTCAGTGAAACGCATAAATCGATACCGCCCAAATTAACTAGATTATTTATAGGTTCAGAAATATAACCACTTTTTCCAACTTAATAACCAAGATTTTCGATTTGGTTTTCTCAATTTCGGTTTGATTTTTTCAGTTTTAGGGTTTTGTTAACAACCGTACTTAACTAGGGGTTGTTTGCTTTATTTTGTTGTAATTAAGTGTAATGTGGTCGCCGTAAAAATGAAAATAAAACAAACGTGTAAAAGGGACTCACTGCGACTAGGAAGTGAGCCTAAATTCGAACCGTAGCTTTTTGGCCTCAACCACTCACCATTTTCGGAGAAAAGGTTGTGATATTTGGTGTATTTGACTTCGGCTGAACTCAGGCTTCAATTAATAAGACTTGGTTAAATATTTTTATGGATTTTTGTATATATATTGACAGAAAAATAAATGGATATGGACCTAACTCAAGTGACAGCTATAATGATGGAGTAGGGTCCACATACACCTTTCCTTGTACACGTAAAAGTTAGGAACTAACCCAAGAGCTCAACAGTCCACTTACAAGCCCGAATCAATTAAGTTTTTAAGCCTGGCACCTTTGACTTATAATAACTCAAATGAGTCTTGGTCTGACAAGATTAAAGTGGAGCAAACCGTATTCAGATCACTGGATTAGGAGCAACGCAATCATGGTCAAGCCTTGCCTGTCAAAGCCCTAATCAATGGCACGAATCTAAGTTCACCTGACTTCAAGCAATGACAGTAGTGTTAAGACCAATGCAATCAAGGTCAAGCCTTGACTGTGAAAGCCTTAAACTAAAGCCTAAATTCTTAATTCGTTGAAATTTGGGAACAGATTAAAACAGGAAGTTCATACCCGAAGCTTGGAAGACTATATTACTGAAGAAGCAAGTACAACAAGTTCTATGCCAAGCTAAGCTATATTAAGTTACACTACTCCTAAGAAAAGAGTATAAGTGTATTGTAAAGAAAACTTGAGGAAGTTTCGTATTGAGTGTATCTACTACTTTTGACTGTCACAAAATCTCTCATTTCTAGAAAAACTAACGGTTGCCCCTTAATTTCGTGGCATTTTCTCCCCATATCGGGCCATTAAGCTCTTTCTTGCGCGTGAATGATCAATGAACGTGTCCATAATTTAGTTTTGGTGGGAGTTCCTTGTAGCCCACATCCAAATTTCTAAATGAAAATCCCTTCTAGAAGGCCCACGTTCTCTTGGAAACCTCCTGTCTCGCAGCCTTCTTAATAGTCCCTTGAGCTCGGGTTCCTTTTACCTTGCAACCATCTTGAGCCTCGAGTGGTCAATATCCTTGTTAGTAGAGGTCGCCATGGCGGGTTGGGCCAAGCCCAGGACCCTAGCCCGGCCCGGGCCGAGCCCGGGTTGGCCCAGCGCCCTCTCCTAGTTTTTTTTTTTTTTTTTTTTTTAAATCTTGAAAATTTTACAAAAAAATGAAACTAATGGGATTCGAACCCCACCGTTCTAGCATGCAAAGCACCCTTATTACCGTGTGAGCTAGAATATTTTTGTAATTTTATTGGGTATAAACTTTATAAAAATATGACAAAAATTTGGTACAAAATTGCCACTAGTGGGATTTGAACCCCATACCTCTAACATATAAGGCAATGTGAGCAGCCTCATCAGGAGATACGAGCAGCCTCATCAGGAGATGCGAGCAGCCTCATACTATGCTAGGCAGGAGAGGGAGAGGCAGGCCAAAGAAGAAATGGTTGGAGATGATCAGACAAGACCTCACCCACCTAAACCTTCCAGAGATGGCCTTAGATAGAGCCCAGTGGAGGGCTAGCAGAGGAGTAGCAGAGATAGCAGAGTAGAGTAGCGTAGTTCAACTTTTGTGCTATCTCTAGTGTTCTAGGCCTGTAGGGTTGTCCAGAGCTGGCGCGTTTATGTGCGATCCGAGCTCTTGATTGACTAGTTGTTCATTGGCATATTTGCGATCTGCTATGTCTTTGCCTTTATTTGATTATCTTTGCCCTGCATTATGCTTATATGCTTATTGGCTCTCGTGCTGCCAGGTTGCCAGACTACAATTACTGCGGGTAAGCGGATAAACTTTTCAAGTTGGGGGTCCTTCAAACAGCCTCCCTTCTGGACAACCCCCAGAAGGGGGAAGGCTGTGTACATCTACCCTCCCCAGACCCCGCTTTTGCGGGAGCCCTTGAGGCACTGGGTTGTTGTTGTTGTACCTCTAACATATAAAGTTCACCATTACCACATAAGCTACATTTTTTTTTATGATTTTATTAGGTAAAATTAATATATATATACATATATAATAATAAAAAAAAACTCAAACGGGCCCGGGCTAGGGCCGGGCCGGGTCGGGCCGGGTCGGGCCAGACCCCAAATTTTTTGGGGTTCATGGCCCGCCGACCCAACCCACTACCCACCTCTACTTTGTTAGGGTGATAATCTTCTAAGAACGCTGGACTTGAGACGTCGTTATTTCAGCACCTAAAGGCCTAATTCTCCTCGAGGACCTCACATGTTAAGCAAGAGGCACTTTGCTCAAAACGGCGTTGTCCCAACTCCCTCAAATTTAAGTCGTAAACAGGGATAAAAATATCTTTAAAAAAGGAGAAAATAAAATTGGCAGGATATTAGTAATTTATGTCACGATAATAGCAATCACGATAATAGCAATGGCCAAAGTTAATTATGAAAGATATAATTCTACAAACATTAAATAATAGTAAATTTATCACTTACATATTCTGAAATTTTGAGCGTTAATCACTGAGGTGTCATAAAAATTCAACCTATACAATGAATTGTCTTAATATTCAAAAGTTTTATCACATAGGTACCATTATGCTTCTACCGAAATTCAATATATTTTTATTAAAAATGCTAAAGCGAAAAATGATTTTAACAATATATGATTTTCTTCATTAGAATTTGATAATTTTTTACAAAAAAAAAAAAAAAAAGCTGACATAGACATAATTTCAACAACATGTATATAGTTTACATCGAAATTCGATGAATGTTTTATTATAATTTGTTGAAAACATTGACATGCCTTTATATATTACTGTAATCATGTACTATGTCAATATTTTCTGTATAAAATTAGTCATATTTTACAAAATTTATTAAATTCTGACATATGCTACCTATGTGATTAGAAATTCAAATATAAGAATATCTCATTATATATATATATATATTAAATAAAGCATTAAAATACAGAAATAATTAATACTCAACCCTGAGCATCTTTTAAGTGATAAATTCCCTCATCAATAATTTCAAACTTATTCAAGCATACATCTGAAAGGAAAGGGTAGATTCGTGCCACTTACTGAGAGCGAGTGCTCTGACATCGATACAGGAGCGCGTGAAGTTCGATTCCTTTGCAGCCGTTTAAAAAAAACAGCGGGAGAAAACTCCTTTATAGCCCCCATTCAAAAAATTTTGAAATTTGCAATCTGCAGCGACTCCCCCTCCCCTCCTCAAAGTTTCAAAATCAATCTTCGAATACCCAAAGGGGAATTCGATTCTTTCACTCCACAGATCTTGTTTCAATTGAATCCCATCCCAGTTCTTACACATTCAAACGGAACATTTAATTGTCAGTTGCTTCTGTATGTATTGCAAAGATGGATTTTCATTTGATGAAGCGAAAGGAGTTACAAGCATTATGCAAACACCACAAGATCCCTGCCAACTTGACCAATCTCGAGATGGCGACGCGGTTGACCTCACTTTTCAAGGTGTGGGTCACCTTTATTTCCTCTTCTTTCTAGTGTTCAATGAAGTTGTTTTTGATGAAGTTCATGGGAATTTTTTCTTTTTGGCCCATGTACAAGTTGTTGTTGTTGCATTTTTTTTTTGAATTTCATAAATATTGTTTTTTATTGGGTTTGGGATCTTGAGAAACAACCTCTCTGCATTGTAACACTTGTAGGGATAAGATTGCATACATTTTACCCTCCTCGGACGTTGTCTTGGAGGGAGCATATTTGAAGCACTGAGTTGTTGTTGGGTCGTGTACAAGTTGCTGATTTCTATTTAGAATGAAGGAATAGCAGTAAAGGTGTTCAAACATATGGTGCCCGTCAGTTTATTTATCAATTTTTGGGTCGTTAGGTTTTTGATATGTCCAATTATAATGAAATTTATTGTTCAAGATGAATGAACTTTTAGCGTAATTTGGTAATTTTGTTTAGCATGTGGCTATATAACCAATCTCGGCCTTTACCCATCAACTTAAGCTTGGGGATAGTTGGCTCCTGACAAGGTATCAAAGCTTTGTTGACCAAGAGGTCATGAGTTCGAATCTCAATAGCTCCTACTCTAAATATTAGCGTAATTAAGCACAAGATATGAGATGCACCTGTGTGCATCATCCACATTTTAAGCTCAATGAACATTTGTGTGAAGGGGGTAGGTTCGACTATAAACTCATTTATGGATGTTTACCTATTAGCTTAAGCTTTTGGGAGAGTTGATTCCTTGATACCAAGTCTTTTTTGTCCTTATTTCAATTTGTTATTGGGTTTTAGCATATATGAACTTTGAATTTTCGTTAGGTTGAAGAAAAAGTGGTTCAGCAAGGGCGATCTTGCTTGAAGAATCTGGACGAATTGCTAGGTAATGATGATGAGAAGGGTGTAGTTAGGGAAGCCAAAAAGGTAAGATTTAGTCCCCACAATGAGACCTTTGAATTCGAGGTAACCGACCCTCGGGCTTTGAGATTGGCTGGTAGGAGGAAGAAGTCTGTGTTGATCAACACAAGGAGCAAAAATCGCAGCGCAAAAAGTGGGGATCTTGTGATCTTAGGAGAAGAATTGGTGGAAAAAGGTTCAAAGGAAAATGATAATGTTGAAGTAATGGTTGGTTCTGAAGCTGCCCATGGTCTAAGGCGCTCGACTAGGAAGGCAGGGAATGCAAGGGGTGAAATTGCTTTTAGTAAAGGGATGGAAAGCGACAAGGTGCAAGGAAGGGCTACGCGTTCCCGTGGCAAAGTTGAGGGTGAAGTCAGTACCCAAGTGGAAGTTGAGGTTCAGAGAGTTGAGAACAGCAAGAGATCAAGGCATATAATCAATGATCCAGAGTTGAAAACTGAGGATGTTCCATTAAGGGGCTCTAAACGAAGTAATTCAACAAATAGGCCTTCCCCCACAAGCACCAAGGAAGGTAACACCTTTGAAGCTGTTGAAGGACAGGCGTTAATGGCTTTTGTTGAAGCTCAGAGGAACAAAGGGTTGAATGTAGGCGATAGGCATAGCAGAAGGTTGACTCAGATGGCCACAAAAGGAGTTACGGTGGTCACCACTACAAATGAACAGTTAACCCTTAAGAGAGCTTTGCGTAATAGATCCAAAACTGATAGTACTGCACCTACAACACAAAATAGAAAGGTTGCTAGGCGGAAGAAAACCCAGAATCTGAAGGCTGATAAATCATTAATTGATAACATTTCCTCAAATGATAAAGAAATAACATTAAATGCTGGGTCTACTGAGATCTCACTAGAAATCTCGGAGTGTTATCCTAAGAAGAGAACAAAGCGGTCGTCTTCCTCCAAGAGGCAGCAAAATGTTACTAAGAAGAGGCAGCAAAATGTTACTAAGGTTAGGCCAGAAGTTAAACAACATAGCTTAGAATTCTCTGAAGTTGGTGCTGAGGGTGGACAAGTAGTGGATTCAGTTTGCAACTCTAGGTGTGTGCCGGAGAAGATTACTTCCACGGATGATGATGTGGCTCAATTTCAAAATCAAAGACAGGGTTCTCTTAGCAGTCCAAAGGAGAAGCATGCTAGCGTCGAGATTAAACAACCACCCCTGAAGAGAGCTTTCCGTAACAGATCCATAACTTACACCGTTGCAGCTAGAACACTTACTAATAAGGTTGCTAGGCAGAAGAAAACACAGAATCGTAAGGCAGACGAATCATTAAAAGATAATGTTCCCTTTGATGAACAAGCAACAATGGCAGATGCTGGGTCTGCTGAGATCACACAAGAAGTCTCCAAGCATTCTTCTAAGAAGAGAGCAAATAAGAAGTCTTCCTCCAAGAAGCAGCAGAATGTTGCTAAGGTTAGGCGAGAAGTTAAACAACGTAGCTTAGAATTCACTGAAGTTGGTCTTGAGGGTGAACAAGCAGTTGATTTCGTTGGCGACACTGGGTGGCCGGCGGACAAGACCACTTCCATTGAGAATGATGTGCAGAATCTTCCTGAAAAGCCTGAATTTCAAAATCTAGGACGGGATACTGTTAGCAGCGCAAAGAAGAACGTGATGCAATGCAATCTTAAGACTGAAAGTAAAGCCAGCAAAGACAACTTATCAGTGGTGGTATCTGCAGATGATGGCCCCTCACACTATATGAAGCCTCAGGGTGTTGGTAAGTATGGATTTCTCGATGTACTTCCGATTATCTTGATTGTTTTTGTTAAGGAACCAACTATCCCAAAAGTTTAAGTTGATGGGTGAAGGCCCATAATTAATTTTATGCTCTAACATGCACCCTCACACAAATGTCCGTTTGGGCTTGAAGTGTGAATACTACACAGAGCCACCTCATACTTTGTGCTTAAATTATGTTAATATTAAAGTGGGGGCTATTGGGATTCGAACTCGTGACCTCTTGGTTACAAGGCTCTGATATCAGGACAAGGAACCAACTACTCCAAAAGCTTAAGCTGATGGGTGAAGGCCCAAGATTCATTTTGTACTCAAACAGTTCTCATGAAAATCACTGGAAAATTTTATTGCGACGAAATATAGAGAGCTAAATTAATAGTTCCTTAAGATGAATTAGTCATTTCCAGGAATCCTGTATATAAAATAAATGGTATCTGTTATTACAGCTACAAACAGTAAAATTATTCACTCTTTGATGCCTTTCTTCAGGGTCTCTACAAACAGGTTGGGGGACCTCGGAAACAGTGTCTCTTCAGGGTCTCACCCTGATGGGGTAAGACTGCGTACATCCTTCCCCTCCCAGACCCCGCGTGAGCGGGAGCCCTTCAGGCACCGGGTTTGTTGTTGTTGTTGTTGTTGTTGATGCCTTTCTTCAACAATCTTGACTAATCTTTGGTAGGTAAGCGCGATTGGGTGAGGGGGTATGAACCTAGAATCATTTCCTAACCTTAACCTAGGTAGTTTTTTTCCCATTGGATCAAGATCTCATTTGGTTGATTACTCTTTGATGCCATGGTGAAATATTCAGATTTAGTTCAACAATGTCTCCATAAACTATGGTGCTAAAGCTTTTAAAATATTATCTTCAAAAGCTTAAAGCTTCTAGGATAGGTGGTTTTTTGATATGATATCAAACTCTCGTTGATCTAACAGGTTTTGAGTTTAAATCCCAACATCTTCATTTTTAATAGTAAGCAAAAGGTATAAGATGGGCCCGTGCATTATTAATATTTCAAGCCTAATAGGTATTGATGTAAAGAGACATATTAGAATATAAAATCATTTTCGGGCCTTTTCTCAAAAGCATAAGGCCTTGTTTAGAAAAAAAATAATTTTTTATTTTTCATTTTCAGTTTTCTTTTTCATCTCTCGTTTTTCTTTTCTGTTTTTCATTTGGAAAGCAGGTCTACGAGTGAAAAGGCATGAATACTTTTTCAATAGAGAAAACTAGAAACTGTGCATTTTTCAATTTTCTAAAAAATGAAAGTTACAGGCATAAGTATTACCTGCAAATCTATTACCCAGTAATTCACTCATAACCCAACCCTAACAATTAGGCTAAAATGATCTGCATATCCGATTCATGAAAATCCGGTTATTGGTTCGGGTGCAAATGAGACCGGCTATGTCATATGGTGCGGAGTATTGGCCAATGAAACACACCATATATAGAAGATGAAGGTGCTAGAGATGAGGATGCTGCGATGAATGTATGGACACACGAAGAAGGATAAAATCAGAAACGACATAGGATAAATTGAGGGAGCAAGGTGTGTGATGGTTTAGGCATGTCAGGAGGAGACCGACCACTACCTCTGTTAGGAGATGCGAACAACTGCATACTATGATCAGAAGGAGAGGGAGAGGCAGGCCAAAGAAGAGATGTGTGGGTTTAGTATTAGGGAGCATAGTTTAGATAACACTAGTAACTCCAGATTTATATGTATGCCTGACTGATTGACTTGATAAGGGGGGGAGCTGTTTTAATGCCTCCTAATGCCTCTTGATGCGGCTGTCCCTTGCGTGCTTTGTGCCCTTTTTTTTTGGCTTTCTTGCTTTTCTTTTTTTTTTTTTTTTTTTGTGCTTTCTTGCTTTCGTGCTTGTATGCTCTTAATCTTTGATGCTTGCATGTTTTTATGTTATGCTTCTGAGGTCGGGGGTCCCCGGAAACAGCCTCTCTTGAGGGTAACACTCTAAAGAAAAAAGAGTAATTCATTGCTGTATAGTACAAATATAATCTATACATACAAATGCTAGCTTTTGAATAATGTACTTATTTACCTTATGCCATCTTGTACAACGATGATGTTGTTCTCATTACGGACCATCATACCTTCTCCATTATACAAAGTAAATAATGTACTTTCTTTGTCGTTCATTTACTCACTGTTGGAAATTAACTTTTGTCACCTTATTCGATGGTTCGGTAGCGTTTTAAGAGTCGGGAACCTAAACTTATGTACGTCAAAAACACGCTCTTCCACAAAGATGAGTGTCTTTAAGCAATTCACATGGTCCTCTTGTGCGTTCTCGACCTTGAAGGGTGGGTTGTGGATTAGAGGTTAGAAATGAGTGCAAAGGCGTGAAACACGAGAGAAAGAGAACGAGTAGAGTGAGGAAAAAGAGAGAAGGAAGCTGAGAGTAAGAGAAAACAAGAAGAAACTTGAAGAAAACACAAAGGTGGAAAATTCTTCCAAAATTGTAAGGAAAACTGGCCTTCTAAAATAAGTTTTTTAGTTTTCCAAGAAAATATTTCAAGAAAATCAAAAAATTTTCTGTTTCTAAACAATCCCTAAACTTCTGAGGTAGTTAATCTGTGTCATAATAGAAAGTCTATTTGTGCAAGTAGAATCCAATGAGTGTGAATTGCATCACGTATGTTTCTTAATAAGATGTGTAAGTTTTAGGAGAAACATCTATGCCAAGGAACCAACAACAACAACGGCAGTCCCAATGCCTGAAGGGGTCCCGCATAAGCAGGGTCGGGGGGAGGGGTAGGCTGTACGCAACCTTACCCCTTCAGGTTGCGACCCTAAAGAGAGGCTGTTTCTGAGGACCCCCAACCTGAAAGATACGAAGAGCTTAGAAAGCATAGAGATCATAGAGATAAAAGAGATTATAGAGGTCATGGAGATCATGAGAAGCATGGAGGCATGTAAACATGTAAGTAATTAAGCATGGAAGCATAGCATCAAAAGCGAAAAGCAAAAGCAAACAACATCTAGAGGAGAGATTATACATGCGACATAATGCAATCAAATAGAGAGAATAGAGAGAATATGGCGTATAAAGAGTATAAGGAGATAGATAGAGAGGAAGAAGAGATAGTTAGGGGGAAAGAGGGGGGGGGGGGGGGGGGGGAGTCCGGATGTGTGATTTTATGCTATAACATGTCCCTCAGATGTGTGATTATTAGACTTAAAGCATGGATAGTGTCTAGGTTCACCTTATGCCTTGTGTTAGAATTATATTAAATTAAGACTGGGGCTTGTTGGTATTAGAACTTGCAGCTTCTTGGTTGACAAAATCTGATACCAAGTGAAGGAACCACCTATTTCAAAGCTTAAGCAGGGTCAAGGCTCAGGGATGAATTGATACTACAATAGTTCAAACCCCAATGGAAACTCCACACGACGAAATGTCATTCTTTTAGTGAACTTCTGCAGAAATTTGTTTTTCTTATAAGTAATTTGCCTATTTTGACCTCTCAGTTTTATGATGTTATGCAGAAGTCCCAGCTGGAATGGAGCAATTTGAAGAGCCAAAGAAATGTGAATCAGCACCAGAACATATGTTTGCAGATGTAGAAGGTAAAGCCTTGGCAAAACTTGAACCAGAAGATGACATATCAGGCAGACAATCAATCATTAAGGACCAGAAAGATGAAGTTGGGTGTATAAATGGGTTTGAAACAAATGGACAAGAATCTGTTTGTACAACAGAGGAATTTGATAGAGTTTTGAGCTTCAAGGAAACAAGTGAACAAGTCCGGGAGGGTGGTTCATTTCCTCCTGTGGAAATTCATACATTTCCTGATACAAAATTATGTAATGCTACTGCTAATGAACTAACTGAAGGCAAAGAGATTCAATCTGGCCAGAAGGGTCGGAACACAATTTCTGAGAATGTGTGCATTGAATCTGAAGAAAGTGGGGATGACAAAGGTACCAAAGGGAAGGCTCTTGCAACAAACACATTTCATGATTTGAACAATGGAGAAATGCTTCCATTGCATGTCAGCAGTATCAATAAATTCAAAAATATCGAACGATTTAGCGGCTTGCAGGAAACTCTTGAAGAATCACATGTTGTAGCTGCTGATGACATTGTGGAGAACCCTGCAGCTCTACAATCAGGTATCCTTGGCAATAGAACTTATCTATCAGTGGTATAACAGTTGTAGAAGGCTGTGGATGAGGCTAATGGTTTCTTTCTTGTGCTTGTTGATCAGTGTGATGGTTTGAAGCGTGGCAGATGCTTGTATCATGATTTTATTATTTTTTCTGGATTAATCCTTACAATAAACTAAAGTGTTGAGCTTTGTGATGTGCAGATATGACTCAACCAGTGCATCAAGACAGCAAAAAATCTACCACCCCAAGGAAAAGCAACGTCAACACATGTGGACAAGATGGATCTTCAGATTCCAAGGCAAAATTGGGGGACGATATTGTAGGCTCTGGGAGAACTGCTCAAGAAATATTAATGCCAACGGAAAATGATCTAAAAAATGCGCCTTCTCTTGATATGGTGACACAAAACGAGGACTCAGACATGACTACATTGTTAGACATTACCACCACTGCTTCCAACAAGGGAGATGCTCAATTCGTAGATACAGAGGAAATACAAACGATTGAACTCGTCTCAGTTTTGAGCCGTGGACCAAAAGTCTATGAGCATTCTTGTGAGAAAAGGACGAGTTCTAACCAAAAGTCTTCCAACAAGGAGCCGGGAAATGTTCAAGAGGTTAATGCTGAAGTCGATCAACAGAATACTGAATTCTCTAAGGCCCGTATTGCGCTTGCACGAGTAGATGATTCTGCTGAGACTAATCCGCAGAAGATTCCCCTAGATGACATTGACATTCATGAAGTCAGGGAAAGACAAGAGCCTCCTCTTGAGAATAAGGCTCAGGATTACTGTAGCGACATGATGGAGGAGCCTGATGTCCAAGGGAATGAACCTAGAACTGGGAAACAGTTTCCTTCAGATGACGCATTGAATGGAATTTCTGGTGACTTGCAGCCTGGATGTCAGAGTAAGTATGATTCTGATGTATTCCCCAAGTAACATGCTTGATTTGTAAAGTAAACAAATAAATTGCAGCAAAGAGACGAAAGAAACCAAGAAATTGCCGTAAGAAATGCTAAAGAAGAAGAAGAGCAAATTTTCCATTCATAACTCTCAAGCCATTACAACATCTTTATTTATATACTAGGGCTGGGGAAAAAAAAACATATGAAGCTAATTAGGGCAAACTTGATATAAAATCTGATAAATATCCACTCCTTATAGCATAATTGACAATTGAGCCCCTCCTCCTCTCCTACCAAGCCGAAGCTCGGGCCTAGTGATGTCCCTGGGAGCCAGGACGCTCCAGTGTGATCCAGAGTCATCAACTGAGTCTCGGTAACATCGGCCCGAACGGGGAATGCATCAGATTCTTTGGACATTTTTTACGTGTCTTTCTCTGTTTTTTATAAAGCCATAGAAATTAATACAACTAGAAGATAAATACTAAGGCTATGAGTGAAGTACAAAAATGACTCGCCAAATAAAAATGGCGGAACAACCATTATAATGCAAGGAGGAATTTTTTGGGGGGGGGGGGGGGGGGTTTAAAGTATGTAGCTTTACCCCTTTAGGGTAGTGAGATTGTTTCGAAGGGCCCCCAACACAAAAAGCAAAAACGCAACGATGTTTATAGAGATCAAGTCAAGTCGAAGGCAGAGTCAAGTCAAATAAAACAATACTAAACATGCAAGCGATAATAAAATAACAGCAATAGTGATTATGAAAGCCTAGAGACCCTGTGAACTAGCATCGCAGTGCTACCCTCTCTCCTAACTGCTATGTTAGCCACACTTATTTTGACCCGCCACTTTGCTCTATCTTTGACCATCTTCTACAAAAATTAACTTATCTTAGTTAAGAATGAGATATTCTAGTTGTCTTAGTTAACAATAAAGTATGCAATTATCCACTGCCTTGAACGCTTCCTTTGATTCTATTGACGGAGCTTTGGTTTGATTTTCCTTGTAAAGCAAGGAGTTTTAATGAGGGTTTGATGCAAAGGTGAAAGATCGCATTTCCGTCTAAGCAAGCTATGGTTCTGAGCTTCATCGTCCTCTTGTTCTGCACCTGAGTGCTTATCAAGTTGATTAGTTATTTTAATTGCTAATTCCTATAAGATTACCAATATATCCTCTGGATTATTGTTGTTCATCACATTCTCTGCTTCTTAGTCTGGCTAACTAGTTTAATTTCGTTGGGCTCATATTTCCAACAAGATACATGCCGGATCCCCGTGGACATGGTAGATAATGACAATTTGTTTCTTTAGCACATGCTGAATTTTTGAAGAATCTAATCTCATGATTCTTAAAAGTGATTTCTTCCTGATAATTAATAATTCAGTGGATGTGCCCAATGTAAGTCTCATCTTTGTCATTTGTAGGAAAAGGTTCTGATGGGTTGGAGCAATTAGTAGAACAACAGAACATTGAAGTGGCGGCAGAACAAATGTTTGGAAGCTTGCAATGCGGAACCTTGGAAATAATGACCCTAGAAGGAGGCACATTAGATGAAAAGTTAATTACGATGGACCAAAATGTTGTAAAACTTGTTCAAATCAATGAGTTCGAGCTTGATGCAAAAGAACAGATTAGTACATCTCCTGAAATTACACTTCATGCGTCCGAGTCTGAATTCAGTACATTAGACAGGGTTTTCCACCTAAAGATAGATGAGCAGGCTGTTGAGGAAGGTATGAATGCTGGTCCAATTTCAGCTTTGAATGTTTGAACATCTCCTGTTTCAAAACCCCCCCTTTTTTTTTAATAATTATTTTCTGTTGTAGAACTGCGCATTGAAACTAATAGTGAACTTGTAGCAAAAGGAAATGATGTTCAATCAAGCAACGGGGCCGATGACGCGGAGGAGCCTGCAACAGTTCAGCTTGAAACTGAAGCTAGAGGAGCCAATAGCTTCAAAATGGAAGTTGGATGTAAGTGTTCACATCTGTTTTTTCCCTAGGTATGGTATTGGCAAAATCTATCAACAACAACAATAGTCCCAGTGTCACAGAGGCTCCCGCACGAGCAGGCTTTGGGGGGGTGGATGTACGCAGCCTTTTCCCTTCCGGGTAGAAGAGAGGCTGTTTCCGTGGACCCCCAACCTGAAGATCGAGTCGTCATGCGAACATGGTATTCTACAGATCATAGAAGCCACAAGCATCAGCTTTGGACCCCTCATAAGACTAGTACTATAAATATACCCTACAGGAGACAACTACAGGCACATAATAAAGCCAATAGTACATGGCCAATAAAAGCCGAGTAATCGGAAAACAACTAAACAGCAGATAAGTGCACTACCTGGGGTTATGATTGCCTGGAATTCTTAAACTACCATTCACTCGCCGCACTATTCTACGCCGTCACATCCGCTCTCCTTATGCTAGCCCTCCATCGTGCCCTATCTAAGGCCATCTCCTCTCTTAGGTTTAGGTGGGTTAGGTCGTGTCGGATCGTCTCCAACCAACTCCTCTTTGGCCTGCCCCTCCCTCTTCTGCCTAGCATAGTGTGTAGCTGTTCACACCTCCTGACTAGAGCTGTGGTCGGTCTCCTGCTAACATGTCCAAACCATCTCAGGCGGTGCTCCCTTAATTTATCCTCGATCAAGGCTACACCTAATTTACCTCTTATTACAACGTTCCTGATCCTATCGTTTCTTGTGTGGCCACACATCCAGCGCAGCATCCTCATCTCTGCCACCTTCATCCTCTGTGTTTGATTTTGTTTCATTGGGCGACACTCTGCCCCATATAGCATAGCCGGTTTTACTACCGTCCTATAGTATTTTCCCTTTAGCTTTAGCGGGAACTTTCTATCACAAAGCACCCTGGATGCCATCCTCCACTTCTGCCAGCCTACTTTAATCCTGTTGTTGATATCCTTATCCACCTCACCATTCTGGTGTACCATGGATCCAGGTATCTGAAACTCTCCTTACTCGGTACGGTCTCCGATTCTATCTTGACATCCTCTGTACTAGTTGTGGTGGAATGACCGAATTTGAATTTCAAGTACTCGGTCTTAGATCTGCTAATCCGTAAACCCTTCGATTCTAAAGCACCTCTCCAAAATTCCAACTTCTCATTTATGTCCGCTTGGGAGTCCCCTACCAAAACTGTGTCATCTGCAAAAAGCATACACCAAGGTACCTCTCCTTGGATGTGTCTAGTGTGCTCATCCATCACTAGAATGAACAGAAAGGGACTCAAGGTAGAACCCTGGTGCACCTCAACTGTAATAGGAAAAGTGTCTGTCTCCCCTTCCCCTGTGCGCACATTAGTATGTGCCTCCTCATACATGTCCCTGATGGCCCGGATATAAGGCATTGGGATGCCTCTCCTACCCAACACCCTCCATAGTACCTCTCTTGGCACTCTATCATATGCCTTCTCCAAATCAATGAAGACCATGTGGAGATCCTTTTGTCTCTCCCTATACTGCTCTATCGTCCGCCTTAAAAGGTGGATGGCTTCTATTGTTGATCTCCCAGTTATGAACCCGAACTAGTTTTCGGTCACCTCCGTCTGTTGCCGTAGTCTCCTTTCTATGACTCGCTTCCACAGCTTGAGAGTGCGGCACATTAGTTTGATCCCCCGATAGTTGGAGCAACTTTGGATGTCACCCTTGTTCTTGTAGATTGGGACCAGTGTGCTCTTCCGCTATTCGTCAGGCACGATACGGTAACATGACATGGACATAGCATAGAAATAGCAGGTTCTGGTTAGAGTTCTTGAAGTCAGATTAAGTTGGGTTGAGCTGCTTAACCCGTTAAAGTAATTGGATTGAATTTTGGTTGGGTTGGTTAACCATGTTTAACGCGCATAACCCAGTTATATAGTTATGTTACATATTTAAGTGGTATACTATTATTATTATATATACATACAAACACACACACACACACACACACACACACACACACACACACACACACACACACACACACACACACATATATATATATATATAAGCTACCTTGAATAACATAGTTAATTGTATTTAGTTTTGTTAATTTGATAGTTTATTCAAAAATTATAAATGTCTTTTAGTTATTGCTAATGTCAACTATGGCGTGTACTATTGACTTGTTTGTAAGTTGACAAATTAGTATTTAATAGAAAAAAATTCATTTATATAATTGAACAGGAAACCCACGGACTATCCATTTAATAATTCAGTTGGGTGATGATGAGAATTCCTATCTTTTGATAAATGGGTTGGGTTCAGGTTGGGTCCAATTGTAAGACACCTTGCGAACACGAGTACGAGATGACACCTTCGCAAACTGTCCCTAGCTTTTCCTAGCTTTTAATGAAATTTCTGTTTTCCTTAATGTTATAATAATACAGGGCCATTTGCTAACAATGTGGACCCGAAAGAAAAGCAGGAGAGTGGTGTGCTGAAGTCTATGGGAAAACTTCCGGTGTCCCAAGGTGATGCAATGGCTGATCACCTGGCTGAGTGCAGCAGATCGGCCATTGCCAAGAAGCTGAAACAAGTAACATGTGCACAGCTCAATATATTGTCCCAGAATGAGATGCACCTGTCTGCTTTGGAGGAAAAGCTAATCAGTGGCTCTCAGAAGTGCGAGGAAGTAAAAGACCGCACTGGAAAGGCCACCGAGATTGCAGAAGAAAGTCATTTTCATAATTTGAGCGGAAGTGGAAGGCCTAGTCCTTTTTGCATGAATGGTAATGATAAAGATGATGACCTTAGAGAAATTAGCAACATCAAGGAAACTCTTGCAGAATTGCATGTTGTAGCAACTGATAATGTTGTTCTATCAGGTACGCTTTACCTTGCGTTTGCCATTATAATTTAGCTCATAGTTGCAAGGAACTCCTAAAATGTTGATGTTTCCTACTTAGAAATGCGATTTGACGTTTCAAAGTCAACTTTGCGTTTCCAACACACTGAACTCGACGGCAACACGATTCAAACAAGCATGAAATCATTTTGATAAGATAGATGATTTGTTGTCATGGACATGTTGGAGTCAAATTACTTGATGGTATCTATTTGAGTAGTAAATTTTTTTAGTTATCACTTAATACTAACTTTGTTTAATATTTGTACTTTAACAACTCAATTAATGACATTTCACTAATCTTTCTTTCAATTAACACCCTCACTAGGTTGTGGATTTGGAATGATCCTAATGTTTCCTTTCTCCTATTCCTATTGATTTTATGTGACAATATTAAGAGTATTTGTTGGGTTTTGTCTCAAATTTTTTGGTCTAGTTTTCAAATAGAGGTTTGTGTTGGAGCAGAGGGAATATGCCCTTTGGGCCCAGGATCGTAGCCCAAAACTGACCTCAAAAGTGGGGTGCGGGGGGCTAAACCGCCCGCATACGAACCTTTTATTTTGGGTCGGGTTGTTATACCCAGTTTCTCATTTCTAGGATTTCTCTCTTTTATAATGTACTATTTATACTCTCATCTAAATTTTTCTAGGGTTTGAGTCGTTTTTCAAACACAGAGAGAGAGAGAGAGAGAGAGAGTGAGTGAAGAATTCTCTTGTAATACTTCAATTTCGATCAAATAAAAGTTCTCTTCCTACGCCCGTGGTTTTTTGCCTCTTTGAGGGTTTTGCACATAAATGCCGTTGTCTTTGTCGCTCGTTCTCCTTTACCTTCTTATTTGCTTTTGAGATCATTCAATATCTAAATCGAACCTAGATCTTGGGTATTTTCGCCTTACAGTATTGGATACTTTGACACTTCTATATTCTTTTATCAAATTGCCCTTTTCATGGATCTTTCTCATATTCCTATCCGTGTTTGTAATTAATTTTCTGTTTATGATGTTTAGAAGAAAGATGAGGGGTTGAAGTGATTTTATAATGGGGTGCCCATGGGGAGAGAGAGATTTGTTTGAGTGGTGCTCTTATGAGAGTTTGTAGCTTTCTCTTTCCAAAGTTGCATTGAGGAGGGTTGGTGCCTTACCATGCAATAGCTACAACTTGGATTGAGAGAATGTGAGTTGAGATTTGGGGTTTAATTTAAATATTATAATTCAAAATTTCATAGTGGATGAGACACCTGTTCAGATCCTTTTTTCCTCTAGTTGAGAGATGGTTTCCAAGTAGATCTTTGTGTTGATTATTTTTATAGTTTTCGCTTTTGTTGTGCTTGATTTGTGATTTTTTTCCAACAAATTGGTTCTATGAGCCACCTCTACACTCCTCTCAAAACAAATACCCCTTTGTTATCTTTCTTCATCTAAGAGTAAGTTACTTATTTATATATATACAGGTGAAGCCACAGATTGTACTGTGGAAGCGGAGACTTTGACTCCTAGTAGTGCAACGGTTAAGGAATCAAAATTGCTAGGTATAACTGAGTCTGAGAGTACCACTGGTGGAGTATCTTATGATGCAGTTAGCATTGGAGGATCATTGCAGCAGCATAATATATCACCAGCTGATGGGATTACCAATCAAAATTTGGAGGTGTGCTTCTGTGGTGGTTCTCTGGTTCAGGATGAACCTACCACTAGTGAGAATCGCTGCATTCAAGAACTTGACAAAAGTGACAAATTCAGAAGAAGTTTGAGAAACAAATTGTCAGAATGCCATGGGAAAAGCTGTTTTGCAGCTTATGTTTCTGAAGAAAGTATGCAAACATGGGATGAGGCCGGATTTCAGTCAGACTGCCATACTAATAAGGATAAATTGAGTGAACTTCTTGGAAGTAGCCAACTCTGCGACGAAAGTTGCATCTCTGCTACCATCTATACATTAGAATCCCAAGGTATTTCATTTACTGATTATTTACTTTTAAATCCATGTGTAGCCTGAAATGAGGGTATTTCGAAGTTTCCATCTTGATATTTTCATTGTTGCGGTTGATGGCGTTGATACTGAAGAATTACTTCATTGTGAATGCGTGGATGTTACAGAAGATAGACATGAGCAAGGTTGGTTTTTATCAGATTATATTTGTCGACAAGATTGCTAACTGCTTTTGGCAGTAGCCTACTATCTTTGAACAGTTTCCTCTGCAATTTGGATCTCTAGTGGACCTCTTAGTAGGATTTGAACCCAGATGAAGTTCTGACCATCTGTCAGAGGCGCTCTAAGAGGCTTACTTACTAATAAAAAACATCAAAGATCATCCCCGGATGTATTCCGGATTTGATGTTTGTATGACATTGGAGAGACATTCATAGCTTCTATGTTTTTTTGATATTTGAAACCATTGGCTTGTGATATATTGGTGTGCTTAATATTAAGAGTATAATGCCATTTTAGAGTTTTCACTTAAAACTTACATCTTTTGAGGTAGTTGGTCTTTTTAATATAAAAAAAGGGGCATTTTTTTATTATTTTTTTTTTCCCCTCCATTTGGAGCTCATTATTTCAAATTTTAATAACCTTTACTCTATTAAAATATTTACAAAACCATTTTTGAGGTAGGAATTTGTACATAATATATGCTTCAAAACCCAATGAGTATCATCGTGAGAGGGCATCCTAAAATATAAAACCATTTTGAACCTTTCAACTAAGGTTTCCTTGGGGTAGGTGGCGGAGATGAGAATGTTGAGATGGATGTGTGGACATATAAGGAAGGATAAGATTAGAAATGATGTTGTAAGAAGTAAATTGGGCGTAGCCTCAATCGAGGATAAGCTAAGGGAGTAATGTTTGCGATAGTTTGGGCATGTTAGGAGGAGACCAACCACTTCCCCTGTCAAGAGATGCAAACAACTCTATATTACAAATGGGAAGAGAGGTAGAGGCCGGCCAAAGAAGAGTTGGATGGAGACAATTCCACATGACCTCACCCACTTCAACCTAAATGAAAAGATGGCCGTAGATAGAGTTGAGTGGAGGGTTAGCATAGGTGTAGCCGATATATCGATTTAGGATAGAGGAGCACATCTAAGCTAGTACTAGGGCCCCTAGGTTTATATATATGCCTTTTTGATTACATGCACTTTTGCTGTGTGTTGGCTGCTTATTGTTTTGTCGCTTTATTGCCTATTGTTGCTTTATACTTTCTATATGCTTGCTCTGTGCTGTTGTTTTTATGCTCTTACACTTAGATGTTTTTATGCTTTATGCTTGTATGTTTCTCAAGTTGGGGGTCCTCGGACACAGCCTTCCTTTAGGGTAGCACCCTGAAGGGGTAAGTCTGTGTACATCCCACTCCTCCCGGACCCTGCTTATGCGGGAGCCCTTGAGGCATTGGGTTTGTTATTGTCTAAATGATATGCGTTTCTCTCAAGTTGTATGATGTTTTCTTTTCCCCTTTAATCTGTTTCTTATTCTAATTATGAATGATTTTTTTATCTTTTATTCAATAACCAGATCAAGCCTCGAATATGAGTGTGAAGGAAGAAGAAACTTCCATTTGTGGGACTGGAACGGTTGATGAAACAGAATCACACGGCGTAAGAGATGATGTCATGGCCTATTGTTCGGAAGAGGCTGCAAAAACATCGGAGTCACAGTCAGAGTCCTATAAAACTCATTATGACGAAATTTCCCTTTCAGCTCCTATCCATGCTTTAGAACCTCAAGGTATTATCTGTTAGAGTATAATCATTCATGACCTTCGCCCATTAGCTTAAGCTTTTGGGAGAGTTGATTCCTTGATAATATCTCCTACAAATCATTTAATTTGACACCTTCGCTGTGGCAATACGTCCTCCATATTTTTGGTTTCCTAGAGCGCGCCCCCCCCCCCCCCCCCCCCCCCAACCCCAAAAAAAAAGAAAAAAATTTTTGGGAAGAAGTAAATATGATGTTTAAAAAAAAAAAAATGCTTCTAATACCGACCACCTACCTGCTTCTCATCATGACCGCCATCATCCTCAATGCCCTGGACCACCATCCGCTGCCAAAGCAACCCCTACCATCATGAATTAAAGTATTGGACATCAAACACACATAAGTTGTCTTGTATTGCATTTTCTAGGTTCATATTTGTCTATTTCTTTTATTCATTGAGTAAGTTAATGATTGGAGTATGTAATGTTATTCATGTATGAGTAGGCTAGATATACTTCAGTTATGTGCAAATGAGAATGTGACAAAGATATACCTATTAGGTTTGGAGATCGGTATACCTACTTTAATGGCTGGATTAAATTAAGGGCTACATGATGACTATGACTCTTAGGCTCCTTGGAGGTTATGAGTTTAGAGGCCTACAAATAGAACCTCTTTTGCCATGGTTGACGTAGGGGTTGAAGATGTAGTACAAACAGTGGAAGGTAGAGTGTGAGTGTAAGACTATTATAATACTTCTGTTCCTATAGTGAAATTATGTTGCTTCCCATCCGTGGACATAGGCTTTGGCTGAACCACGAAAATTGCGGTGTCTAAATTATTACCCCAATCCCTTTATTATGTGTGCTATTTTGATTTATGATTTGGTGATTCTTGAGTGGTCCTAATAACTAGTATCCCAGAAGGTATTAATTGTGAAATATCCTAACAATACTGAACGAGGTAGTGTCCTCCTTGTAATAAGTTTTATTCAGGGGAGTTAGTTTATTATCCCTCTCAAAACCCAATTTCATATCTTGTTATTGGGCGCATAGTCTAGTGAATGTAGCTACACCATTGGAGAGTGGCTGAACCAGCAAATTTCTCTTTCTTGTTTTAGTTATGCACTTACCCTGCATTGTCCTAGGTGTAGCTTACATGGATGAACCGGCCAACTGCGAGTACGTAGTAAAAGATGATACTGGGGTGAAGGAGAGTGGATGTGAAGGGGTGTTCAGCAGTAAACTTGTTGTCAATGATCAAGAAATCGATCATGACAGCGTCAAGGGCGACTCTGGTGCAGGGTATACTGGGGGCAATGATAGTGTAAGTATGAATGAGTTTGATTCTATGCAAGAGGGCTTGAAAGAGGTCAATGAAAATGAGATACTGCCCAGAGAAACTTCAAAAGAAGGTAAAAAGATTTCCCTTGTTCTGTTGAAGCAATAAAAATGTTCACTTCATTAAAATTTTCCCTTTATGTTAAATTCTCTGTGGAAACTGCATTTTGGTTGAACGGACTTGTTTTAGTTTAGTTATTGAAGGAAAAGTGGTTTTCTATTCTTCTCCCCCAAAACACATATGTTGGGCCTTCAAAATGTTAAGAGTATAGAATTATTTATGAGTCTTCATCCATTAGCTTGAATATTTGGGATTGTTGGTTTCTTGTATAGTATCAAAGTCTTGTTGTCTAACGGCTTACAAGTTCGAATTTCAATAGTCTTCATTCTCAATATTGATCTAGTTTCAGCTAGAGGTATGTGATGAAGTTGTGTATGATCCACGCATCAAGCTGATAGGCATTTTTGTGAGGGGGTATGGTAGGGTAAAAAACTATTCTTGTGCTTTATCCGTTAGCCTCAGCTTTAGGATAGTTGGTTACTTGACTTTAAGTCAGATGTATTAAGAAATGTCACATGCAACAAAAATAAAATAAAGAGAGAACACTAGAATTTACAATCACTGAAAATTCGTATAGTGTGTGAGTTTGTTATAACCCAATATTGTAATTAGGCCACAACTCTCATCAACTATTTGCAAGGAAGGAGAGAATGAGGGAGAAACAGAGAGAAAGATGGGGGATCAGAAGAGTTGAAGGAGAAGAAAAAGGTAGGTAGAAAGAGAACTAGGGAGAAGTAGAAGTATAAATTGCAAGTAATTCTCATTAATGATCAAAAGGATGGTTTACAAGGAGTTCTGAAGCCTATTTATAAGCTCTTACATTCAATAAACTGAAAAGAAGTAACAAATAACAAAATAACTGAAGAGAATAAGAAAAACTGCAGTTTGGCACCAAAAAACAACCGACGACTACTTTAACTAATTTTTCCTCCAAAACCCTTTCGAAAAGTTAGTTAATTAATTCATGTGGGAAAGCTTAATTTCTTCAAAATCAATATATTTTCACAGGAATTAACCATTTAAGGATAAATTTGATTATTTTTAGTTGAATTCCAGCAAAAAATAGTAATTTGAACTGTGAATCTTAACATTACCATCCCCCAAAGCCAATCCTTGTCTCAAGTATGGAAAGATGGGAATTGACTCTTGAAGAAAGTGTAATCTTCCCATGTTGTATCTTCCTTGTCAAGATTGACCATTGAACAAGCACTTGAGTACGTGGTCTTTAGTTGCGCTTAACTGGCCTTCGATTAAGGATAGCAAGTGGCTCGGCCACCCTCACACCTTCACCAGTCACCATGGGTGGCTTTGCAAAGGGTTGAGTAGCTGGACCAATATGCTTCTTCAATTGAGAGATGTGGAATACGCGATTTATCGTGGAAGATTGTGGGAGTTGCAGCTTGTATGCCATTGAACCACGTCGAGCAAGGACAGGGTGAGGTTCAAAATATCTTGCATAAAGCTTGAGGGAGCTTCTTAATGCTAAAGAAGTTTGCTAGTAAGGCTGCAACTTGTTGTATACCAGATCGCCAACAATAAGCTCTCGATGTGTTCTTCCTTTATTTGCATAGAACTTCATCCTAGCTTGAGTTTCCTCAAGATTTATCTTGATCTTGCGAGTAGCTTTATTCCTTTCCCTAAAGAAAGATTCAACAGCCCATCAGTAGTATCATTTTCATCAATGAAATTAAAAGATGGTGCTTCATAGCCATACAAAACCTTAAAACGGGTGCACTTGAGCAAGGCATGGTATGAAGTATTAATATAATGCCCTTGTTGTTTGATGAGACCCTCCACTTCAATTGGTATTTTTTCATGAAAAGCAAACATGAGATAACAAATCTAGTGCTTTACCAAGATTTTGAAGAGCTGTACCAAATTTCCCCCGCCTTTGTACAATGAGCTGCCCCCACCCTCCACTCAAAACAAATCCCCCTTATGTGCTCTTTGTTCTTCTAATAGTAAATTGTTTATTCTTATCTACCAAGGTGAAGCTGCAGATTTTGTTGAGGAAGTAGAGGCTTTGACTCCTAGTAATGTGACAGTTAAGGAATCAAAATCAAAAGGTATAACTGAGTCTGAGAGTACCGATGGTGGGAGTATTTTGTGATGCTGTTATTATATTGCAGCTACATAATATTCAAGAACTTGAAGAAAGTGACAGATTCGGCAAAATTTTGAGAAACAAATTGTCAAAATGCCATGGGAAAGGCTGCTTTGCAGCCTATTTTTCTGAAGAAAGTATGGAAACTGGGATGAGGTAGGATTTCAGTTAGAATGCCATACTAACGAGGATAAACAGAGTGAGTTTCTTGGAAATGGCCAAATTTGTGATGAAAGCTATATCTCTGCTATCATCTATACATTAGAATCCCAAGGTCTTTCATTTAATGATTATTTACTTTATAAATCCATGTGTGGCCTGAAATGAGGGTATTTTGAAGTTTCTCATCTTGATATTTTCATGGTTGCAGTTCATGGTGTTGATAACGAAGAACTGCTCCATTGTGAATGCAAGGATCCTACAGAAGATCAACATGAGCAAGGTTGGTCTTTATTAGATTATATTTGTCGGCAAGATCACTAACTTGGTTTTAGTAGTATCCTACTATCCTTGAACAAATTACAGATTTGAAAATTCGTAATAATTTTGTCTTCAATGGCGTTAGAGACACATTCATAGCTTCTCTGTCCTTCTAGTATTTGAAAGAATTGGCTTGTGAGATAGTGCTTAATGTTAAAGTATAAAACCATTTTAGAGTTTTTGCCTAAAACTCAGATTTTTTTTGATATAGTTGGTTCTTTGATATCTGAGATAGTGCTTAATGTTAAAGCATAAAACCATTTTAGAGTTTTTTCCTAAAACTCAGATTTCTTTGATATAGTTGGTTCTTTGATATCTCATATAAGGGCCTTTGTTTTCATTTGGATCTCTTTATTTCAAATGTTAACAACCCTTACTCTTTTTATTAATATAATTACAAAACTAGATATGAAGTGGGAATGTGTGCATAGTCCATGCTTTGAAACCAGTTGTTAGAGCATAAAACCACTCTTGGCCCTTCACTCTTTAGTTTAAGCTTTTGGGATAGTTAGTTCCTTGACACTATTGAGTATCCCCGTGAAAGGGCATGCAAAAAGGTAAAACCATATTTGGACTTTTTCTAACAGTTTTCCTTGGGGTAAGTGGTTTTGCACACGCTACATTTTATGCTGGATAGTGTTTCTGTTGAGTTGTATGATGTCTTCTTTTCCCTTTGATATGTTTCTTATTCTAAATGTTAATATGAATGATTTCCTTATCTTTTATACAATATCCAGATCATGCCTTGAATTCGATGGAGAAGGAAGCAGAAACTTCCATTTATGGGACTGGAATGGTTGATGAAACAGAATCACACTGTGTAGGAGATGATGGTATGGCCTGTTGTTCGGAAGAGGGTGCAAGAACATCGGAGTCACAGTCAGAGTCCTATAAAACTCATCATGAAGAAATCTTCCTTTCGGCTTCTATTCATGCTTTAGAACCACCCCAAGGTATATCTGTTGGAATATAGAACCATTTTTGGCTTTCATCTATCTGCTTAAGCTTTTGGGAGAGTTGATTCCTTGACAATATCTCCTAATAATCATTTAATTTGACATCCTCCCTGTGGCAATGCCTCCTAAATATTTCTTGTTTTCAACCCAATAAAGAGCAAAGCAAGACATGTTCGGGAAAACTAATTTATGGTTTCTAATTCTTTGCCGCGGTTCCTCTATTACAAACTCAAAAAGCAAAATTGAGAAAAAGTAAAATATGATATTTTAAAATCAGAAAATGCTTCTATTACCAACTACCTACCTGCTTCTCACCACGACCACCATCATCCTCAATGCCCACCATCCACCGTCAAAGCAACCAACCATCATGAACTATGGTATTGGCCATAAAACACAGTTTGAAATTTAAGCAATATGATGTGTGCTGAAAACTGCAACGCTAACTTAATTAGTGACCAATTAGTATTAGGTTCATTCACTTTTAATTGAACGCATGCTTATGTAAGATTTCAAGTATATATTTTTTAGGCTCGCATTTTTCAATTTACCAGGTTCGTGCCTAGAATAAGTTCATGATTGGAGTATGTAATGTTATTCATGTATGATTAGGCTGTATCCAAATGAGTATGTGGAGATAGGAGTGTGACAAAGATTTACCAAAAGAGGAAGTGTCCTTGTAAAAAGTTGTATTCACTTGAGTTAGTTTATCATCTCTCCAAAATCCAACTTTATTTCTTGTCTTTGGTTACTGATCCCGGGCTTCTAGTTTAGTGAATCTAGCTACATCATTGGAAATGTTTGGCTCTGAACAGTGTTTTTTAAAATTAAGAACTACAAAACAGAATGGTTTTTTATTTTACTTTTTCATAATCAAAAGCTTAGCTACGAACTCAAAGTGATAGATACGAGCCCTTATATTTTTCACGGTTATAGATTGTGGAAATGATATTAAAGAATCACACTCAAGTGAGTTCATGTTCTTCAAGAATGATGGCTGTGAGCAAGGTTGATAGTCTTATACTGCAGATATTATCAACAAAATTGTGTCTTTATGCACTTACCCTGCATTGTCCTTGGTGTAGGTCATATGGATGAACGAGCCAACCGTGAGTACGTATTAAAAGATGATATTGGCATGAAGGAGATTGGATGTGAAGGTGTGATCAGCAGTAAACTCGACATCTATGCTCAAAAAATCAATCATGACAGCATCAAGGGTGACTCTGGTGCAGAGTATACTGGGGGAAATGATAGTATCAGTATAGTTATGAATGAGTTTGATTCTATGCAAGAGGGTTTGAAAGAGGCCAATGAAAAAGAAATACTGCTAAGAGAAGCTTCAAAAGAAGGTAAAAAGAACTTTCCCTTGTTCTTTTGAAACAACAAGGGTGTTCTCTTCATGAAAATCTTCACTTTTATATAGTAAATTCTCCATGGAAATTGCACTTTGGTTCAAAATTATTTGAAACATGGGTTTCTATTCTTTTCCCCCAAAAAACTTGTGTTGGGCCTACCAAGTGTTAAGAGTATAAAATAGCTTATATGAGTCTTTTCCCATTGGCTTAATTTTTTGGAATTGTTGGTTTTTTGATATAGTATCGTAGTTTCAGTATTAATATAATTTCAGCATATGATGTATGAGATGAGCTTGTGTATTATTCACGCTTTGAGCTAATGGACATTAGTGCGATGGGGCATGTTAGATTATAAAGTCAATTATGGGATTTATCCATTAGTTTAAGCTTTAGAATAGATGGTTAATTGACACCAAGTGAGATCTATTCGGAAATGTCAAAATGCCACCGAAATAAAATAATGTGAGAACGTCGGAATTCACTGGAAATTTGTAACGTGTGTGAGTTTGTTGTTCCTTGACACAGATAACGTAGACCTAAAATTGAAAGCTGATCCTAGAGCCTTGGAAGAAGTCATAACAGAAGACAATTTGATACCCTTTGAAATCAATGCTAACAACATAAGAAGTGTTCTAATACACGCAACTCCTCGAAAGCAGCTTCCTAGTCACAACATGAAAGAGAACTCGTCGGCCATGAAAGGGAAGCAAGTTGTGGATGTAACAGCTGCAAGGCCAGTAGCAAAAAGAAGGCCATTGGAGGACCTTCACATGTAGTAGTACTAGTAAGTGCATAGTTGGTTTTCTTTGCTTGCATATCTCATGCATCCTGTGATTATTTATGGATTCATATTCTTGATATAGTGCTGCTTTTGTTGGTGTGTTATTTATGATTGTTTTGAATTTACTGTGTGTGAACTAGTTGAGGTTGACTGATTTGTTGTATTAATAGAATCATGGATACTTTTCTACTTTCTTATTTGTTTGTGTGATTTCGGTTTAAATGAGCCAAGTAGAGCCCAAACTCGCCAAAGTTTTGCTCAATTTGAGTGAATCAATTCGGATGGAGATAATTTTAAGTTAGAGAAAATTCAATTTAGGTACCCATGATTTCGTATTATATTTTGAAGTTATCTTGTGAATTTGAAATATTTTGAAGTATCATGGAATTTGGCAACTCTTATAAGGCACCATTCGTGTAACAATATCAAAGTCCGTTATCTTTTGTTGACGTGACATCGAGGAAAAGAAGAAAAGTGTGCAGAAAATAAGTTTTTGTTGATATGAATGAAAATCTCGGGATTAAGGAGCCTCTAACCCGTTGATCGTACCAAACGATGTTGGATTAAGAGGGATTGGTTTGAACTTGTTGATTTTGCGAATATTTGAGCAATAACCTAAAACAAGAGCTATGTAATTTTTATTGAATTATTTCAAAATAAAAATTACAAAGGTCAACTTAAACAAAATAATTTATAAAATTATTCAATTCATCAAAAGCTTTCAAAAACAATAAGGTAATGACTTATTTATAAACATATAAAATCCTACTTATAATAATACTCATTTAAGAACTAAAACTACTTTAAATCAAATTCTACTACTAATAATAATATAATTCAAAAATCCTAAATTTAATTACATAATTCAATAAAATTAAACACTAATAAATAAAATTCTAATTATACCATAATTAAAAGTCCTTTTATCTTCTTGATTAGGTTATTTCGATCTCTAATTGCATCATTTCTAAAAACCCAAAATATCCTTTTAATCATTTAATTAAATCACAAGAGTATCTTCAGCTTCTTTTTTTTTGATAATTATCGGCATAGCTGTAGTACATAAAGGAAACTCGACAAGGCGAGCCCTTAGCCACCCCATAAACGGTAGTGGGTACAAAAGAGACCAGAACAAACAGGGTAAACAACAGGGACCTAAACAGAACAACAACATTGGGACAAAACAACACAGGAAGAGACCAGACCACGTAGGGCAACGGATGGAGTCGAAGCAGATATACACCTAGAAACACTACACAGGAGACGAAACGATGACCTTGTAGAGGGTGGAGAACAAGAAGGGGAAATCTTCCCCCCTCTCGCAGTGCGAGCAAGGTACCAGGCAGAAGCAGATAGGAGGGGTACAGAGCCCACAGCACGGAAAAAGGGAAAAAGAATCCAGAAATGCGGGGGAGAGATGACGGGTTTCCTGGAAGCCTCTTGAAGAATTACATCGTCTGGAAGCGTCAACTGTTGGTGGGTCAGGTGGTTCACATCAACGAAACAAGATCCGGACCCAGCAAGACCGGACCTGCGGGGAGAGTGGCCACTAACACAGGATAGGTGCTTCAAATGGGTTCATTGTGGATAACCCATGGCTGCAAAAAAATCAAAAAACAAAAAAGAAAATGGAGAAAATGAAAATGGACCCATATTTGGTGGGGTAGGAGACCGGCGTGCCGGTGAGGAGAGACGGCGGCTAGGAGGGCTGGAACAACTCGGCGGCTGGAGAGTATCTTCACCTTCTTTTTCTCTCGTCTACTTGATCTGTCAGTGAACATTGGCAGCACTACCGTCACCGGCCACTAGTATCATCACTAGCAATACTATGGTCTGTACCCTAGATTTTATGTTCTTATAATGATTGTAATTACACGTTTGTATGCACCCCTATGGGAAGATTTAATTATCAAATTAGGAGTTACAGAGGAATTTGTTAGTATTATTGAGATAACTCATGCAATATCTCGAGTAGGGGTGTAAATGAGCCGAGCTGTCTCACTAGCCGGTCATAAAGCTCGTAAGACTCGCTCGATTTGAGCTCGAGAAAAGTCGAGCCAGCTCGTTTAGGTTATCAAGCCGAGCCCAAGCTTAATGAAGCTCGGGCTCGCATGCTTGCGAGCCTAAGTGAACCTTTTAAATGTAATTTATTAGTTTAAATATGTCTAAACGAGCCAAGTTTAAACTTATATGAGCAACGTTTGAGCCTAAATGAGCTAAGATTTTATTTTTGAACATTTAAATGAGCTAAGATTGAGCGTAAATGAGACTAAAAATTGCAAGCTTAGTTCAGAGCTTATTGAGCAGAATTCGAGCTCAAACTAGTCAAGTTGAATTTCAGCCTATGATGAGCCGAGCTAGAGCTTGAAGTTTTTGAGCTTGGCGAGCTTCGAGCAGAGCTAAATATAAACGAGTCGAGCCTCGGGCTTGACGAGCTCGGGCTCGGCTTGACTTGACTCAAATACACCCCTAACCTTGAGTAATCAGATGGGAAATGCCTTTAGATTAATTCATTATCCTATACCCCAATTAAATGTTAATATGAGTTTAGAGCTTGTAGTCTAAATGCATAAGGTCATTGTCGTAATGAGTCATATTACTTGGGTCCACGATTGGCTAACCCGAACCATTACCTAAGCACTTTCATTTATTAATTGTCATCATTCAACTATTTTTTCTAGACAGTTTTAGTTAATTAGTCAACAAAACTAAATGAGAATCTCTCTAAAATAAATTGACATATGGATTCCCGGTGGAGACGTCCCTCGTACACCCACCAGTAGCTGCAACAAACTCGTATGCTTGCGAGTGCACAACTTTTTACATACACAGTAAAACCACATTGTACCCTAATTATGTGTGTCGCCTATGCAAGGCTTTGTATAATCTCAAGTAGGCTTCTTGAGCATGCTTCCAACTCTAGCACTTTTGTGTATAGTCTTGGGTTCATTTGTAATAGGGGCAACCCCTCCTTATTCACACGTTGAACGCATCATGACCTTACCTCCTTATTCACACGTTGAACACATCATGACCTTATCTGCCTTTTACTCTATGTTGATGACATTAACCTAACTAGGATTAACACCTTTAACATTAATAGCTTCATTCGAATCCTTTATTCAATTTGGCATGAAAGACGTTGACCGACTTGACTATTTCCCAAGTATCAAGCCCAAGCATAACCCCTTTAGTCTGTTCCCATCTGAAGAAAAATACATCATTGATTTTCACACTAAATACACTATATATAATGCAGAACCCGTTAGAACACCCCTACCCATCCGTGCCCAACTATCTTTGAGTTGCGCGGAATTACCTGCAAATCCTATTGAATATAGGAGTGTTGTTGGGGCACTTTAGTATTTGATAATGACTCATTCATATATTTTCTATGGTGTTAACCTTGTGTGTTAGTTTTTGTATGCTACTAGCTCTAATCATTGGTAGGTTGTAAAACAGATCCTATGCTACCTTAAAAGCACCCCCTACCATGTTATCTCCATTCTTCACGAGTTCTATACTAGTATTGTGGGTTTTGTTGATGGTCGGGGTGTTTGTCCAGATACATGATGTTTCACCGAAGCTTACGTTCTTTTTATTGGTCCTAATCTCATCTTTTGACATGCTAAGAAGGAAGCTACAATAGAAAAATCCACCACTGAGTTTGAGTATTGTGTTATGCCTCAAGCTGTTGCAGAGAGTGAGTGGGTTCGCTGCTTAAAGAGAGATTTGGGTAATCGCTAGTGGGTCTGATCATGGTATATTGCGATAATGGTTTTTCTTCCTATCTAGTTGCTAATACAATTTCCAATAATCATAGCAAGCATGTGGATGTACATTTTTAATGTTAGGAAAGTATCAAAAGGTGACTTCTAGGTTTATACTCTCACTACCACACTGGTTGTTGGTATCTTCACTCAAAGTCTCTTTATTGATTGGTTTAACTACCCCAAGAGCAATTTATATGTGGGCTCACCCCTTAAGATTGAGGAAGCATATTAGAAGATAACTCACTTATATCCACACTTGCTATATGGGAGGATCATTTCTACTTAGATCTATATCATGTGTACGCTATCTTACTCTTAGATTTACAACCATTTTATCTTATCTCTAGATCTACATATGTTTTATCTAGTTGGAATGTTCTAGTCTTTACAGCCGTTATGTACTCGCTATATATAGGGCAGCTTATAATGTCATTTGTTATTCAATTCAACAAAATTGGGGGGCTTATATATATATATATATATCACCTCCGAAAACATAAAAATCTAACTTAGCAGTCTTGTGATGTTATTTTAAGTTAAGCAAGGTAAAATTGTATACATAGTGGATCAACCCTTGGGTATTGGGACATGTAGCAACCTTGTGGAAACTCGTAGGTAATATATGTTGGAGAATTTTCCAATAAACTGGGAACCAGGTAACCAAACGATTTCAGGTGTCGAGGTCGTGTAATTACTTTCCTTAAGGCTTATTTTGGAGTACGAAATATCCTCGGGGACACAATGACAACCAAAAATGAAGTGAAGATGTGTAAGAGGAGAGACATGGTGAGGTGAATGAGAATGATGTTTTTCAAGACTTTCACAACACTTTCTTATTAATTCATTCAAGTGTTTCTTTCAATTATTTTTATAATCTCATCTCTAAAACATGAGAATGAAGGTGTTATTTATAATTTGCAAGTGTCTCTTCATGAAGGAACAAGTCCCTTCATGAAGTGACACTTCCTTTTTAATATTTCACAATACCTTTAAACAAACACCTTTTATCTGTCTTCTTCAAAAATCAGGGGAAAATATATAAGAAAATAAGGTTTAGAAGACGTCCCAAACTTATCAAATTTTACTGTAATTCTATAAGATCTGTGTGTCCACACACGGGTCCTGTGTGTCGACACACATTTGTATTTTTCCTGTTTTATAGGATTATGTATCAACATACGGGCCCTGTGTGTCAACACACACCCCATACAAGTAGAAAATACTTAAAACCAAGTATGGGACAATCTCTAACACTTTATTTATCACATATATTTTAAAAATACACCAACATTCCCCCACCATTTTCAAAATACCATCATTCTCTAATAACAACATCTCAAATTAAAGGAGGCCTTATTGTACGTCAATGAGGGTATCTCTTGATTGAACCCCCAGCTAGTGAAGAAACCATGCAGTTAATCGGATTGAAAAAGGTAGGCCAAGCTTTGAACCATACAACCCATTTGAATAACCGACTATCTAATCACGCACAAGGCGTATTCCCCGTACACTTCCTATAACTCCCCGATCGACACATTTATGGCCTTGTGTCCTGTACCCTTCATGAGTGTTTTAGGGCCAAACCCTTAGTCAAAAATCACCCCTTTGAAGCAGCCAAACTTCAACACTCACTAAGGTGGACCTCATTGATCATGTCCATGCGACGCGACATTCAATAGGAATTTAAAAATCAGGTCCATTAAGAGCATATCTCATCCTCTTAGTATCTTTGACGCATGTACCAAGCACTACACACACGGGATGGAAAATTCTCATTTAGTGTTTGCAGTCACACGGATGACAAGTCTTTCTCATTGACCGGAGACATAGCGTCACTCTGGGTGTCGAGTTGAAGGCCTATCATGGGCGACTAATAATGACAGGTTTCACACTATCTCTTCATTTATTTATTATAAAGTCTCTAGAAATGTTTTTAAATAAGGGATCCGTTAGATTCTGACTTACATTTTCAAATCTATAGTGATCACTCAATCTTTAATGAATTATTTCACTTAACAATATTTGACACTAATGTATCCGGACTTTCGGCGATACATCTCACTCTTATACATTTGAAAGCATGTCTCACTATCACAATGGATAAAAATAGTCAATATTAGCTTATGCCACAAAGGAATCTTAAACACAAGACCCTCTAATCATTCTGTTTCTTTACAAGCAAAAAGCAGAGCAATAAACTCTTCAGCAACGGTCGAGTTAATAATATGTGTTTGTTTCTTGAAATCCAAGAATAACACTCCCACCACTTTGTAACATTTACTCGCTTTAAAAGTGTAGTCCTCCTTATCGGATATACAACTAGCATCCAAGCATTCTTTTAAATAGAAGAGTATTCATTAAAAATAACGTCATTCCAATGCTATATGCACCACATGCTAGTAAGCTTTACTCACATAGCGAGTTACATATACTTAGCTATCCAACGACAAAGGGTACATCTAACCTTTTCAAATTGCAATTATACTATTGAAGCATTTTCATTTGGTTCAAAATATTCATACCAAATTTCAACATGTAATCTGTTGTATAATTGGTCTCTATATGACTTAACTATGATGTTAATTTAGTCAAGTAGTGTTCAAGTGTTATAGATCAAAGGATGTAATATTGAGTGGCATTTGTTGTAAATATTAATATGTAAAAGGGTAGAATTTAATTAGTTTAAATTAGGTCATAATGATTGGTCATTTGCCTTATTTGCCTGATCGTGCCCCTGCCGTGTCCTTCCCTATGCTGACTGAAGCTTCCTGAGGAAGGTACCCAGATCTGTTAAATGATGGCTGACACGCGTTAGCCATCCGGTGTGCCAGTTTGTGTTTCTTTAGGGCTAGTGTGGACCGTTGATGCGTTGATGTTGGACGGCTGAGATTGGCTAGGAAGCTTTGCCACGGATTATCCTGCCCTGTGCTTATATAAGGGCAACCTTTTAGGGTTCCCGTAAAACATTCTTCATTTTCTCTCTTCTTCAGCCACTGCCTCTTTTCTCCTTCTTCTCAGTGGCGATTTTGAGGCGATTCAGAGGCGATTGAAGGCGATCTTCCTAATCCGTGGGTGTGAAGGCTTCCTAGTCCAAATCTTGGTAGTTTGGAGTGTTGAGAAGCCTTTGTTGGCTTCTTTTGTGAGTATTTCTTCCCTAACGCCTTTGTTTTTTGTTCGGTTAGGGTTTCTACCTTAGAAGCTTGAAAGATCTGTTTGTATTAAGTTGTTTTTCTGAGTTCTTTGGTCTGTAATAACTTGAACTTGACTAATAAGAAGAAACTTCCCTAAAAATAGGGAGCCGTGGATGTAGGTCTTTATTATAAGGCTGAACCACGTAAAATCTTGGTGGTGTTGTTGTGTGTTTGAGCAGATTTTCATTATTTGATATTTTCTATACTGCGGTTATAGGTTCATAGTTAGATTTGAGATTTTATAACATATTGTCGAAGTTTTCTTTAAGATCTAAAAGTTTATAACTAAAACTCAACATAATCAACATATATACATACCACGAATCTTATATCATTGCTAAACTTGTCATACACACTTTTTGGATTCGTTGATTACCTCTTTCAAAAGAAAACATCGCAAGACTTCATAGTCTAGTCACAGGATCACAATCTATGACACAACAATATTGAACTTTAAGATTCATATTATCTCTAGTAATGTACAAGTCCGATCGCTAAGACTTCTCCTTTCATACTCTTTTACTCTTTCAAAGTTCTAGAGTCTTTCTAGAGATATACTCTCAAACATGATTCTCATCATATTATACTTTAATTCACATTATCACAATGCATCATTCAAGATTAATGAAAGACTCAAAGTCACTTTCTATGTACTCATTTACATTTATATCTTAAGATGTTCAATTCACCCATAATTCAGTCATACGAATTTACTTGCCATTTATATGCATCAAAACTTATGGGTAATAAAAGAGTCATTGGAATTCAGTATTTATTTGCTCTTTAAATTTGTCACTTTGATGACTAACATCCTAACATGTGAATATAACATTACACAATAATCTTATTTACCATGCAACAATTGCATATAGCTATCACTCAATTTGAGTATTTTAACATTCATTGTATAAATGTACTTCATTTTAGCCGATGAAAATAATCACGATTCTTACACCAACTAATCATGGATTACTTTTACCGCATTAATTATGATGGGTGATAAAATTTTTATACGCATGCCGGTTCCTATTGAAACATTACATCCAATAACATTGGAAAAACCACCGGAGATATATAGTCTATGAAATTATGAGTCATTGTTTCCAAGTGCTTTTATACAACTTTTTTCATCATCCTTAATCATAAATTTTAATTTGAATTTCTTTATATCAGTCATATTAGGGATCAACATATGTAAAATAATCATATATATTTCATGACCCACTAATTCCATTCAAATTCACATCACTTTTATTTTACCCATCAAACAAAGGCATTCATGTTCATGAATTACATAGCTACAAAATTCATGATCATATTAATATTCATGGACATATTGACCTCATAACCACATCAACATATATGGTTGCACAAAGTATTCTTATGAAGTATCAGCCTCAATTTAATGAAATCATTTGTCCATAATTGTATCAACATGCATATAAGCATTAATTGTACAACCACATTAACACCATGCTTATTCTTTCATATCTATGGATATGCATGTATTAGTTATATTAACTAACATGCATTAACATTATAACTCCATTAACATATATAAATATTTATACTCAAATTCTTTTCATAATCATGATCATATAAACATTGCCTTGCATGATTTTCTAATTCTGCTATTGTTCACTCCATTATGCCATAATATAAATTCCGTCAATGAGTAATACGTTCAAGAGATTGAATCAATTACCTTCAAAACAAGAATGTATCAAAATACCCATATTCATAGCCTATTATTTGATTCAAATACACTTGATCTTAAATCCATGATACAAGCCACAACAAAATGATGCCCATATTGAAAATCATCATGAATTCTTGTTTTAGTTTTGATTTCACATGTATACTCCATTAAATACATATCAATTCACATGAATATCATGATTTCGTGATTTTGTCCCAAGCCAAACATTTAAATTTGACACAACTTCTTGTCTTATGATATCAATCTCAGAATTTCATGATTAGGGAAATTATATCATGAACAACATAAAGCAACCAATCTTAGGCAACTTAAAACTTCACAATTTTCACATGTATTTGATTAAGAAAACATACCTTGATCTTTTGCAATTCATATAAGTGAAAGATCCAAGAAAATGTCCCAATCCTCTAAATTCATCACTTTTTCCAATCTCACATGGTTCTCTATTACATCACGCAAAGTGAAGAAGCTATTTTCAATTGACGAAGATAAGTCTTAATATTGTTGGAGAATTCCCCAATAAACCGGGAACCGGGTAACCAAACTATTTCAGGTGTCGAAGCCGTGTAATCACTTTTCTTAAAGCTTATTTTGGAGTATGAAATATCATCGGGGGTACAACGACAACCAAAAATGAAGTGAAGATGTGTAAGAGGAGAGACATTGTGAGATGAATGAGATTGAAGTTGTTCAAGATTTTCACAACACTTTCTTATGAATCCATTCAAGTGTTTCTTGCAATTATTTTTATAATCTCATCTCTTAAACATGAGAATGAACGGGTTATTTATAGTTTGCAAGTGTCTCTTCAGGAAGAGACATGGCACTTCCTTTTTAATATTTCACAATACCTTCTAGCAAACGCCTTTCATCCGTCTTCTTCAAAAAATTGGGGGAAAATATATAAGAAAATAAGGTTTAGAATACGTCCCAAACTTATCAAAATATTACTGTAATTTTGTAAGATCTGTGTGTCGACACACGAGCCTTGTGTGTCGACACACAGTTGCATTTTTTTCTAGTTTTATAGGATTGTGTATCGATACACGAGCCCTGTGTGTCAACACACCCCATACAAGTAGAAAACACTTTAAACCAAGTATGGGACAATCTCTAACACTTTATTCATCGCATACATTTTGAAAATACACCAACAATATAACAGGTATGAGAATAAATTGTACGTGATGTAGCCCAGGTTTGATACGTGGATTGGGGACGGTTTTGGAGACTTGGCAGCACCAGGCTTGGCACCATGATCTTGGCGGAAGCGGAGGAAGGAGCACGGAGGAGATAGAGTCCGAATTAGGTTACGAATAGTTTAGTTTAAAATTCAGATTTATGTTTTGAATTTATATTTCAAAATTTGATTCCAATTAGGATTCGCATCTCTCTATATATACATAGAGAAATCTAGGGTTTTGGTAGCTTATTTTTCCAGATTTTTACTTCAAGTTTGAGCCTCTTTCTCCAGTTATGTTGTGAGATTAGAGTGTTTGTTTTCCCCCTTTTGTTTTATTAGCAATTAATAAAATTAAGGAAAAGCTGTCGAACCTTCCCGTTTCCCCTAAATTTCTACTTACTCGCTGCATCAGTTGATATCAGAGCTCAGAATGATTTCTAAGATGGTTTGTTGGCGACAAAAAAATGCAGCTGTTGAGGACGTTTACGAGCAAGACTTCCAGGGGCAAACCGTGAGGAAGTTTGAGAAGTTGGAGGAGAAATTCCGGTGAATCGAGTATTGCTTAATTCAATTGGGGGCAAATCCCGATCTTGAACAGAGAACCCAGCCCTACCACCCATTAACACTGGGTGTGGATGAAGACACGGACGAGAGCTTTCAGAATCCGTTCCCGGATGTTGAACTACTGGACCAAAGGCAGAGGAGAGCTCGACCTTTTCCCGGTGACGTTAACGATTGCGAAGATCGGAGGTGGGAATCTGGCCTTTAGATTGAAATTTCGGAGTTTAATGGTGGAGGACGCCCTGAGGAGTTCTTAGATTGGCTTGTAGCCGTTGAGGAAATTATGGAGTTCAGGGAGGTATCGAAGACAAAGTAGGCACCACTAGTTGCTACTCGATTACGGGGTAGAGGCAGCCGCCTAGTGGATACAGATAAAGCAAATTCGGATGAGCCAAGGAAAAGCCAAGATAAAGTCTAGGGAGAAGATGAAGAAGCACATGAGAGGCACCTTCTTGCCTCAAAAGCATGCCAGGATGATGTACCAACGCCTACAAGGGTTGTGACCGGGCTGTAAATCTGTGGAGGATTACACGGCAGAGTTCTATCCGTTGATCGCCATGAATGACTTGGCGGAGAACAGAGAGCAGTTGGCGGATTGGTAGATAAGCGGGTTGAGGGAGTCAATACAAGAGGTATTGAATATGTCTGACATCTTCACCTTTCTGAGGTGCATCAAAGAGCTGTAAATGTGGAACGTCAGCAAAGGCGTCACCAAGTTGGCGGCACCCGGGGAGGGCAGGTCAATGGCAGAGACAACGCAAGGATTCCGCCAACGCAAACCATACAGAGTAGGCCTCCAATCGCCAATGTTGGTAAGCCTAATGCACAAGACTTAGTGGGGACATCGAGGACTCGTTGCTTCAAGTGTGGAGTGGTAGGGCACCGAGCTGCTGAATGCCGAAAGGGTGATAGGTCTGGTAAGAGCCTTTACATTGAGGAACTCCATGACAGAGATGGTAGGATCGTTAAGAATGAAGCCCAAGAAGACTTGGCGAGATAGGAAGAGGATGCCATATCAGGTGATAAGGGGCATCTGTTGGTGATTAGGTGAGCTTGTTTCGAGCCTAGAGAAGAGCACGGGGATGGTTGGTTGAAGAACAACATTTCCAGATCACATGCACCATTGGTAGTAGGGCGTGCCGCATGGTCATCGACTCAGGTAGCTGCAAGAATGTTATATTTGAAGAAGTCGTAGCCAAGCTGGGGTTGAAGATGGAAGCTCATCCTAGCCCCTACAAGTTGTCTTGGCTCAAAAAGGGAAATCAGGTTACCGTTTCCAAATGTTGCTTAGTAAATTCTTCAATTGGGACAAGGTACAAAGACGAGGTGTGGTGTGACGTCGTCACCATGGACGCTTGTCATTTGCTATTGAGGCACCCATGGCAATTTGATAGGAGTGCTTCATGATGGAAGGAAGAAAACTTATGCCTTTAACTTCGAGGGTACCAAGACTGTATTGGTACCCAAGAAGGAGGAGGCGCCACGGGCTGTAGAAGCTCAGCATCTGAACATATAAGGACGAGCCTTGTTCGCCAAGGAGATTAGCGATGCCAAGGTTGTGTTTGTATTGATTGGGAAAGAGTGCAAGCTTAGTCAGGGGGAAGTACAGAGTGAAGTTGCCGCCTTACTGAAAGAATATTTTGACATATTCCCGAAAGAGCTACCGGAGACATTATCGCCATTGGGAGACATCCAACATTGTATCAATCTAATGCCAGGAGCCTCACTATCGAATAGGCATAACTATAGAATGAGTCCTTTAGAGCACGAAGAGCTGAGACACCAGGTAGAGGATCTACTCGCCAAGGGTTTTATCTGGGAGAGTCTAAGTCCCTGTGCCGTGTCTGCTCCGCTAACGCCTAAGAAGGATGGGAGTTGGCGAATGTGAGTTGACAGTTGGGCGATTAACAAGATCACGGTAAGATTCCGATTCCCCATACCGAGATTGGATGACTTACTTAACCAAATTTTGAACTCTTTGGTATTCATGAAGCTGGATCTTAAGAGTGGGTACTGTCAAATTCATATCTCTCCTGGAAATGAGTGGAAGACCACCTTCAAGACAAGAGAAGGGCTTTATGAGTGGTTGGTCATGCCATTCGGATTGTCCAACGTGCCAAGTACATTCATGAGGTTCATGAATCAAGTCCTTCGACCGTTCATTGGGAGGTTTGTCATCGTCTACTTTGATGATATTCTAATCTATAACCGGGATCGAGTTGAACACATAAAGCACCTCAAGAAAGTGCTGAATACCTTGAGGGAACCACATCTATTTGCCGCTTTGAAGAAGTGCGAGTTCGTGAAGGATTAAGTGACATTCCTTGGCTTCATTGTGTCCAAGGACGGAATCTCAGCTGATGAGGGGAAGATAGCAGTTGTCTATGATTGGCCTCAACTGGGGACGATTGGGGAAGTTCCGAGTTTTCATGAGTTGGCGTCTCTCTACAAGAGGTTTGTGCCTCACTTTAGCATGGTGATGGCGCCAATAACAGATTGCATGAAATAGGGTTATTTCACCTGGATGCCAGAGGCTGCTACCGCCTTTGAAGAGATTAAGAGACGGCTTTCTACAGTGCCAGTGTTAGCTTTACCAGACTTCCAAAAGACGTTTGAGCTACACATGGACGCATCCAAGGTGGGGATTGGTACTGTACTTAGCCAAGAAGGGAGACCCATTGCTTACTTCAGTGAGAAGCTTGATGGGAGCAAGCTGAACTATCCACGTATGATGTTGAGTTCTATGCGGTGGTCCAGGTGCTGAGGCATTGGAAGTCTTATCTTGGCAATAGAGAGTTCGTGGTATACGCACAACGTCACATTGAAATACATCAACAGTCAAGAGAAGGTTTCAGACTGGCACGCCAAGTGGGCAGGGTTTATTCAACTCTTCCACTTTGTGATAAAGCACAAGTCAGGCGCCATGAATAAGGTGGCGGATGCATTAAGTAGGCGGAGCCTTATCATGATGGAGAGCAAGTTGGGGGTCATGGGGTTTGAATAGTTGGCGAGTCAATACCATGATGACCCTACGTTTGGCGGGACATGGTAGGAAGCACAGTCAGGGGGTGTTCCTGGATCCTCTATTCATGACGGCTTTCTGTTCAAGGGAAATCGACTTTGCATCCCAAACTCAAGCTGGCGGCTTAAGATCATTGAGGAGAAGCACAATGTGGGGTATGTGGGAAAAGACAAAACGTTGCAGCTTGTTACCGCCAAGTACTTTTGGCCTACCATACGCAAGGAAGTGGAGAGGTATGTTAAATGTTGCCGTGTTTGTTAGGTTTTGAAGGGAGGAATGACCAACGCCGATTTGTACATGCCGTTACCAATTCCAAGTTATCCTTGGACATATGTCAGCATGGATTTTGTTCTGGACTTACCGAGAGCGACTGGCGGCATTGACTCCATCTTTGTTGTGGTGGACCGTTTCTTCAAGATGGTGTACTTCATCAGATGCAAGTGAGTTGCTGACGCCATAAATGTGGCGGGACTCTACTTCCGGGAAGTGTACAAGTTGCATGGTCCGTCTAGCATTGTTTCTGATCGAGACGTCAGGTTCATGAACCACTTCTGGCGGTCATTGTGGAAGATGGCGAATACGTCTCTCGCCTTTATCACAGTTGACCATTCTCAAACGGATGGACAAACTGAGGTCACTGATAGGTCTTTGGGCAACCTTCTCCGGTGTGTTGTTGCTGATAATGCTAGGGGATGGGTGATGAAGTTGCATTAAGCAGAGTTCCCCAATAACAGCTCCGTCAATAGGAGCACAGGGTTTGCGCCATTCACGATAGTTTACTAGAGGCCACTGCCAAGTACAAGATGGCAAGTGACAAGAAGCGCCGAGCCGTTCAGTATTAGGTTAGCTAAAAGGTTTGGCGAATTCTGACAAGGGAACAATTCCCAGCGTGGGAGTATAACAAACTAACGACTCGAAAGGTAGGATCACTAACAGTATTAGAAAAGATCAACGACAACGCCTATCGCTTACAACTTCCACCCAGCATGAGGACTCTGACGTCTTCAATGTCAAGCACATTGTTCCCTACTTTGGCGAGAATGATCGTACAGATCTTTAGGCGAATTCGAGGGTGAATTCTGTCCGACCTGGGGAGGATGATGCAGCTCAGGTCTGATACATGGATTGGGGACGGTTTTGGAGACTTAGCAGCATCAAGCTTGGCGCCATGATCTTGGCGGAAGCGGAGGACGAAGCGTGGAGGAGATAGAGTCCGAATTAGATTAGGATTAGTTTAGTTTAAAATTCATATTTTATTTTTTTATTTATCTTTTAGAATTTGATTCCAATTAGGATTAGTTTCTCTATAGAGAAATCTAGGGTTTTGGTTGCTTATTTTTCCAGAATTTTACTTCAAGTTTGAGCCTCTTTTTCGAGTTGTGAGATTAAAGTGTTTATTTTTCCCTTTTGTTGTATTAGCAATTAATAAAATTAAGGGAAGTCCGTTAAACCTTCCTGTTTCCCCTAAATTTTCACTTACGCACTACATCAGTACGTACATGTGAATACGAGAATCTATACGTCTAATATCCATGATGAGTAATAAGACAGTGACAAGTACAAGAATTATGCAGTTGACACGGTTGCGTCCCATGCATCCCATCCCATCATCCCTTTCATGATTACTAGTTATGAAGTGATCAAGGTGTGTGGTCTGCTTTTGCGAGGAACCGTGGCCTCAAAATATCTAAAATTGTGGCCAATCTTCAGCATTTGATCATTTGACCAAATCATGACAAAAAAAAAAAAACCAAACATCTCCAAGTGGCTTACTTTGACAAAAGCCACGCACAATGAATCCATTTGATGTCACTCGCAATGAAAGCTGTTTGTTAGGTAAGTATGTGACATTTTTTTGTCGTTTGTTTTCAAATAATTAGCGTTTGTTATGAATTTAGAAGGATAAAGTTGTAACCAAAGAGCTTTAACTTAGGATTTCACTCTATATAGTGATATTTTCCCAACTGAAGTGGAGTTGCCATAGCTCTATGGTTTATGGCTTTAATAAATGAGGTTACAAAGCAAGATATTTATAGAGAGTTCAAAGCAATCAGAAAGACAAAAAATATCCTTAATCTAGATACTGTAGATGTAGATCTAAAGATGGGATAATAAAGCAGAGATATAGATCAAAATGGGATGATTACGGTGATAAATATTTGGGAGGAAAATAATAAAAAAAATGTAGATCCACTAGCAACTATCCTTTAGTGCCCTCCTCAATGTAAACGGGTGGAATCACGTTGAGATAGGTCTTATGACAGTAGCCATTGTTAGCGGAAAGTTTTTTTAGTAAAGTTATGAACAACCTTCTTTCCGGTTGGAGTATATTAAGCTTGGAGATCACCTTTTAAGACCTTATCCCTAAGATAATGGAAGTCCTTCATCAGCATTTTTATAGTGATTATTGGAAATAGGGTTAGCAGCTCGATAAGAGGAAAAACTATTGTCCCAACATACTATTACTGGGCCGAAATGGCAAAGGCCTAGATCTCGTGACAAATAGCAAACCCAATCACTTTCAATAATAGCTTGGACCACAAAATAATACTTAGCCTTAATGGTGGATTTCACATATTTGCTTGCTTCTTGGAACATTAAGAGATGGGGTTGCATCTAAGGAAGAGTGCATATGCTATGATGGACCAATGTGTATGGGAAGGATGGAGAGACCATGGCAAGGGTGCTTTTGAGGTAGAGCAGAATACGCTTCAAAACTTGCCAATGACTAGACCTAGGAGCTTGCATAAAGTGAGAAATAAGGTTAACAACATAGCAAATATAGGACAAGTAAATAGTAAGATATTGAAGTACCCCAACCACACTCTTATATTCAGTAACGTTTGCAAGTAGTTCACCATCACATAGTGATAGCTGTGCTTGGGCGAAAAAGGGGTCTTAACTGGTTTCGCATCATGCGCATTGTGTCTAGCGAGGATATCAACAACATTTTTGTGTCGAGACATGAATAATTATGAAGAGTTATGTTTTGCCTCAATGCCATGAAAATAGTAAAGGGGACCAAGGTCCTTCATGACAAATTAAGTATAAAGGGTATTGATAAAACTTTCAATGATGGACATGTTAGTGCAAGTTAGGATGATAACATACACAAAAGAGATATATAAGATCATGCAGAATGCGACTTATGAATAGAGAGGGGACAACCATAGTACAAATGAAATTGAGACTATGAAGAAATGCAGTAAATCGCTGGAAACATGTTCAGGGAGCCTATTTAAGACCATATAAGGCTTTGTACAGGTGATAAACATGATTTAGATGCTTAGGGTGAATAAAGCCTCGCGGTTGACACATATGGACTCTTCCTTTAGAAAACTATGTAGAAAGACATTTTTGACATACAACTGCTTGCTAGGCTAAGCATAGACGATTGCAAGAAATCGCACAACGTGGACGGTGGGGGTTTTTATGAAAGGGCTAAGAGTTTCCTTGTAGTCAATTCCCTCACATTGTAAAGCTCTGAGCTATAAGCCGAGCTTTGAATAACTCAACAGATCCATCCTCTTTATATGGGTCACAAGGGACCAAGTCCAACATATGGTTTTGGACGAGCATATTAAACTCATTCACCATAGCCTCTATCCATGGTTTCTAAATGATAGTGATTGATGATAGTGACATGGGATACTTAGGCTTGCAAATTCCATCTTTAACGTGAGTTTGCATCATTTGAATGTCATCCACTGACCCGACGGAACTCCAGATAGACCTGAGGGTGGCCCAATGGAACTTTAGATAGACTTGAGGGCACATGGAACGGGCGGAAGGAGCTGCAACTACAGTGTCATAGTCAACAATAGTCAAGACACCAAGGGTGCCACAAGGTTTCCAAGGGCTCGACCTTAACTAGAATTTTTTTGTTTCTATTGATAATTTCCTCGGGGAGGGGGGGGGGGGGGGGGGGGGGGGGGGGTTTGGAGGGGGAGAGGGGGGATTCTCCTAAAATTCTCTATAGAGGAGATTCACAACATCCCTAGTTGGGATCGAACTTAGGTGGTATGGTTGGCCCTTATAGGACCATTTCAAAAGTGCCAAAAGGAGACGTTGGCATCCCCTATGAGGAGCCATCGGGTGGTACAGGAAGAGATTGGCCCTCTGTAGGGACAACGTTGGACACTTTGTTCTAATGAATGGGTAGGCACTGTGTTCATTAGTGCTGCATGTGGTCTAGCCAGTACAGTGGTCATTAAGGTTGGTGCAAGGTCAACTGCAGTTTCAATCAAGGTCTAGCCCCAATCATTGCCCAACGATGGTGTTGGAGAACAGTCTGTAGTAGGGGACCGACAAGATCAAAGAGTCAGTTTTAGCTAATTCGAGGTAGGGAAAATGAGACTCATCAAACTGTCATGTGCATGACATTCCCCATTGCCGTGACAGTGCCAAGGTACCAAGAAGAGTGAGTCTAGGCAGCGTCTGTCATAATTCCATGTCACAGTCAGGGATGTGCCTATGACAATGTCTGGGTCACAGGCATCGTGGATCCGAGCAGTGCCTTGCCATTCCTATCAGCGATCCGAGGTCACAGTCAGGTCGCGATAGCGTATCTCCGGGTCAGTTTCGGGTGCCAGGCTATTAGGAGCCTCTAGAAGCTTCCAATTGCATTTCTCAAGATTCCCTAGATATTTTTGATATTTTCATTGTAAGAATTGTTACTTGAATTTGTGAAGTGCAAATAGTGAATTGTAAGAATTTGTGAATTTTATCCAAAAAAAATAATATCAATTTCCCCATTTCCCATCTCTAATTGTCTCTAATTCTCTCTTTTTCATCTTAATTCTCTTCTTCCCAACTAACCTCTACTTTTCTCTTAAGTCACGGACTTGGGTTCATGGCAAAGTAGTATCAGAGCCATCTTCCGATTGAGAAGTTGGCTATTATGAGGAACACCCGATCTGTTGCCAACATGTCTTCTTCCGAAGAAACCTCTGAGTCCTAGGAGCGGATCATAGCCATTGAATATAGGTTGGACCGTTTGGCTCTTGACCACAATATGGTCAGTGAGGGTTGGAAATCTTCCGTTCAGACATTGACCTGTGAGCATCAAGGATTGAAGTCCTCCATAAAATCACTATTTGAATCCATCAACCGGATGCTGTGAAATCAAGAAAAGAGACCCGATGTGATTCTCGAGTTTGTTCCAGAGGTTGCATCCCATGGAGAGGCTGGTGGGTCTGGCAACTACATTCGATTGGGTGGTCAAGGAGTTCTTCCACCACCACAACATGTTCAGGATCAAAGGGGACCCAGGGTCCAATCACGTTCCGTCTAGGAAGGTGAACACAACCAGCACGACGATAGTACATGGTCTTGGTCACATCATCACAACCCGAAGTTGAATTTTCAGAAGTTTGATGGAACGAATCCACTAGCATTGATAAGGAAGTGCCTCAAGTATTTCAGGTGGTATCAGGTTCCCATGGAGGAATGGGTAGATCTATCCTCGGTTTACTTGCATGAATATGGGGATGTGTGGTACGATGCCTTGGAGTTAAGGCACCCATGGATGACTTGGCAATTTTTCATAGATGAATTGTGCAAGAGATATGGTGACTGATCTCTTCAGGACGTAGTGGAAGAATTCAACAAAATATCCCAAACCGGGACAGTGGAGGAGTACGAGATTCGCTTCGACGAACTTAAGAGTTGGATGTTGATTTACCATCCCACATCCAGTGAAGCCTTCTTCGTCTCGAGTTTTATCAGCCGCCTGAGGCTGGCCATACGAGCCTTAGTGAAGGGTAGCCATCCAACAGACTTTAGTTTGGCCCTTGAGCAAACCAAGCTACAAGAGATTGCGATCGCTAAGATTAGAGGCACTACTGGGGCCAAACTGGTTCCCAACAGGCTGAATTTTGGGGCCAAGTCAGGGTCCATGTTCAAATATGGCTCTACCGCATCGTTCCAGAGTGGTGTGCAATCCCAGGCATCTGTGTCCAAGCCTGGGGCACCTAGGAACCGGTCCAATGTGTCCACCGGATCCTTCACACCCAGGCACGAGCCGGGACAGTGCAACAAATGTCATGAACGGTATTTTACCGGTCGTGTTTGCAAGAATAAACAATTGCAATGTATGGAAGGGTAAGAGGAGGTAGAGGAAGAATTGGAAGATATTGAGGAGGAGGTTCCTCAAAGAGGAGGGTGATGGGTTATGGAGATCTCGTTGAATGCGTTGTCTAGATGCTTAACCCACAATACGTTGCGTTTGAAGGGTTCGATTAAGAAAAGGGTTGAGAATATCTTTATTGATAGTGGAAATACAAATAGTTTTTTGGATGCACACTTGGTCCGAGAACTCAAGCTCGAGACTGTTCCAAATGTTGCCATGACAATCACCGTGGCAAATGGTGAAAGTTTGGTGAGTTATCAAAAGTATTTGAAGATGAAATGGAAGGTGCAAGGCACTATTTTGACTGATGATTTTAGAGTATTAGAGCTACGTGGCAACGATATGGTGTTAAGGGTGGACTGGCTGCAGCGTCATGGCCCGGTTACAATCGATTTCTCAAACTTGAAGTTCTCTTGCTTCAAGGAGGGTAAGGCAGTACACCTTCAGGGCATGGCATAACATGCCTCGTTACAATCCATATCGGAGAAAGGGATTAAGATGTTTTTGATGAAGACAGTAGGGTGTGTCATGGGCCACTTGTTCATGGCCAAGGCTGTTGAGGAAACTGAGGTGCATGTTCACCCCAAGATAGTACAGCTTTTGTGCCACTACAAGATGTGTTTGACATCCCAAACGCACTGCCACCAGTGCGTGCACATGATCACAACATTCCTACGCTGTCGGGTGCCAAGCCAGTCAATGTACGTCCTTATTGTTACTCACATGGGAAGAAAAACGAGATTGAGAGGTAGGTTGAGGAAATGTTGGCTGCATCCATCATTCAGCCTAGCAAGAGTCCATCCGCATCTCTTGTTCTGTTGGTTCAAAAAAAGGATGGAACATATAGATTCTGCGTGGACTACCGCCAACTTAATAACATGACTGTGAAGGACAAATTCTAGATTCCAGTGATTGATGATCTTTTGGAAGAGCTGAGAGGAGCTTGTATGCTTTCCAAGATCGATTTAAGGGCGAGTTACCACCAGATCCGGGTCCGGGAAGAGGACCGATTCAAAACAACATTCCGAACTCATCAAAGGCACTATGAGTTTCGTGTCATGCCATTTGGGTTGACAAACGCACCCGCAACTTCCAAGCCTTAATGAATGAGGTATTCGTCCTGTTCCTGTTCATATTTGTTAGTCTTTTTTGACGATATCCTTTTTTACAGTTCCAGTATACATGTGCACCTCGCGCACTTGAGCATAGTTCTTGAGACCCATCGTGCGCATCGTTTGTATGCCAAGCGTAGTAAGTGCGCATTTAGCTAGGACCATGTAGAGTACTTGGGTCACGTGATATCACAAGAGGGTGTAGCTACTGACGCATGAAAAATTGAGGCCATGAGAGATTGGCCCATCCCTAAGAACGTGAAGAGCCTTATGGGGTTCCTCGGACTCACGGGGTACTACCAAAAATTTGTGAGAGGCTTATGGAGCCATAAGTAAGCCCTTGACAAGCCTCCTTAAGAAGGAGGAATTCAATTAAGATGAAGAAACCCAACACGCATTCGAGACGCTAAAGCAAGCAATGATGACAGCCCCAGTGCTGGCCTTGCCAGACTTTAGTAAGCCTTTCGTGCTCGAAGCAGATGCCAGGGGGGTGGGTATCAGTGCGGTGTTGTCCCAAGATGGGAGACCCAAAGCTCTAAGCCGCGCCACTTAGGGCTATCAGTTTATGAAAAAGAACTCATGGCAGTGTTCATGGCTGTGGAAAAGTGGCGGCATTATTTGATGGATAGCCACTTCATCATAAAGATAGATCATGCTAGCCATAGCTACTTGCTAGAGCAGCGTGTTACCACTCAGTTACAACACAAGGGATTGTCTAAGCTTATGGGGTTAAGCTATAGCATTTTGTATTGGAAGGGCGCAGAGAACAATGTAATCAATGCGTTGTCACAGCGCGATGAAGACAGTGTGGGTGCAACGTGTGCGCTGATGTCCGCGGTGGTTCCTCAATGGGTGCGTGAGGTAGCGGAGAGTTATGAGCATGATGCGCTGAGCTTATTGCGCAGTTGGTGATGGACCTAGTGGGAAACAACCCCTATTCATACAAGGATGGGGTGCTGCGCTATAAGGGGCGGATTTATGTGGGAAATGCCACAGAGCTGAGGGGTAGGATTTTACAAGCCTTGCACGACTCTTCTATGGGAGGTCACTGGGGTGTTCATGGCACACTCATGCGTGCCAAGCCGTTGTTCTATTTGCCACAATTGAAGTGCAGCATCATGGAATGGGTTAGCAAGTGTGATACTTGTCAGCGCACCAAGGGGGAAAATGTGGCGTACCTGGGGTTGCTACAACCATTGCCTGTGCCAAACTAAGCATGGGACAGTGTTAGCCTCGATTTCATTGAAGGGTTACTGAAGTCCATGGAGAAGGATACAACCCTGGTGGTCATGGACAGGTTCACGAAGTATGGGCGCTTCATGACATTAGCACACCCTTGCACCGCCGCCAAGGTGGTGCATGTATTTCTTGACAATGTGTACCATTTGCATAGGGTACCGAAGAACATTGTATCAGACAGAGATTGCATGTTTTAGAGTTTGTTTTAGAAAGAGTTGTTGCGTTTGGCAGGGATAGAGCTGAATATGGCAGTGCTTATCACTCGCAGTCTGATGGACAAACCAAACGTGTCAATCAGTGCCTAGAAAACTACCAACGTGCAATGGCGCTGCACAAGCCCAAGTGTGGGGCTTAGTGGCTTCCCTTGGCTGAGTTTTAGTATAGCACGAACTATCATTTGTCACTGAAAACTATCCCCTTCCAAGCGCTCTATGGATATGCACCACATATGCTTGCTCTAGACTAACCCTGTGTCTCTTCCTCTACTGCCACAAAAGACTTCACTAATGAGTGCCAAATCATGGTCAATTTGCTGAAGGATAACCTTAAGGAGGCTCAGCACTGTTATAAACAGCAGGCAGATATGCGTAGGATCGAAAGACATTTTAAGGTGGCTTACAGGCTTGAGCTGCTTGAAGGCTCCAAGGCCTGTTTTCCAAGTCTCACACCTTAAGAAGAAGTTAGGAGAAAATACAGTATACAGTACAGAGCTTCTACATTGTGATCAGGCAGGTCAACTGGAGGTGAGGCCCCAGGCTGTCCTTAAACAGCGCACCGTAGTGCATAAGGGAAAGAAGCTCAAGCAAGTCCTGGTTCAGTGCGTGAACTTGTCCATAGACTCAGCCACGTGGGAGGAGTAGACATTTATCAAGGGACAATTTCCTGATTTCAATCATTGAGGACAAGGGTGGGTTGGTTGGTTGGTTGGTTGGTTGGTTGGTTGGGGGGGGGGGGGGGGGGGGGGGGATGACATGTGCATGATATTCCCTGTAGCTATGACAGTGTCAAGGTACTGAGAAGAGTGAGTCTGGATAGCGTCTGTCATAATTTCGTGTCACAGTCAGGGACGTGCTTGTGACAATGTCTGGGTCACAGGCAGCGCCTTGCCATTCCTGTCAACAATCCGAGGGTCACAGTCAGGTCGCGGCAGCGGATCTCTGGGTCAGTTTCGGGTGCCAGGCTGTTATGAGCCTCTAGAAGCTTCCAGCTGGATTTCTCAAGATTCCCTAGATATTTTTAGATATTTTTTGATATTTTCATTGTAAAAATTGTTACTTGAATTTGTGAAGTATAAATAGTGAATTGTAAGAATTTGTGAATTTTATCCAAAAGAAATAATATCAATTTCCCCCTTTTCCATATCTAATTCTCTCTTTCTCATCTCAATTCTCTTCTTCCCAACTAACCTCTACTTTTCTCTTCAAGTCGCGGACTTGGGTTTGTGGCAGAAACTTAACGTGTAGCATTTGTAATGTGTGACACATCCAAGGAGAACACATGGAATTGACTGTGCAGTCAACTTATGATGGGCATGGGGTGTGAGGTTAGGATAACATATATACCAATTGTAGTTAGGAGACTTTTGAAAAGTTTTTCATAGAGATTGATTTGATAACAGGGGGTTTGAAGCCAATTTATTTTAAAACATACAGTACATACTCCTTCAATCCAAAATAAATAGTCATCTTTCTTTTATTCTATATATTGTTGATCAAATAAGAGCCTAAAACAATATAAATGTTTAAGATAAGTAAAGTAAATAAAACGGTTCATAATATAAACATAAAACTAAATCGGATGAAACCGAATTAGTATGTGTAAGTGTACAAGCAAATCAATACACCATGTCTATCACAATAAACATCACTTGTAAGGATAGCACACTTGCCTCTAGCTAGCTAGACATAATGAATACAAACTAGTAGCAAGCAGGAAGAAGTGAATACGAAAACAAATACACATATATAGACTCATATCATAGGCCAAAGTGCCCTAGAAAGGCATTACGTTAAAAAGAAAGCGCATAATATTTCATAAACTCGTAAATAGATCGTATATTTTTGAAAAGAAATAAAAACGATATTGACATTATGCCCAATTCCTAAAAAGCTAATTAGAATGCCGAAAACCCAATGTAATGCCTATAATTTCACTTCATACTGGAAACATGTTTCTGGCATCTAATCAACTTCATGATGCCCCAGTTATAAAATCAATACCCTTTTTTGTTCTTCGTCAAAAACATATTACATCCTTTACGTGTTTATAAAAATACGATGCCCGTTTGGTTTTGTTTCTTTAAAAATAACACCTTTTAAGGGATTTTGGCCTACATAGACTTACCTAAACAAGCGTAATAGTTTAAAAGAAATGGTGCTTTTTGCCTCCTTCAGCTTCCTCAGCTTCTTCCTTGGCCTCTTTCTTCTCATGGTGCTCATGGAACGCAAAGCCCCCGGATGCCACCGCCCCCACCGCAGCAATCTCCTCTGCAATCCGATGCCTGCCTTCGTGCTCCGGGTCTTTCTTTGCCTGATGCTTCTCATACTACGATTTTGTTTACAAACATAGGGGAATAACAAAATAGGTTGATTGGATTAGCATGAGTACTAGGATAACACCTACGTTATAATATGTACCTAATTTGTCCAAGGAATTTAGTATGTGATAAAGCCATTAACTTTTGGAAAAAAAAAAAAAAAAACTAACTATTTTAAAAGCTTAAGCTGATAGGTGAAGACCCAAGATTAGTATTAAACTCTTACATACCCCCTTATGTGAATGGCCGTTGGGCTCAAAGCGTAGATATTGTACAAGCGCACTTCATAGCTTATACTTAAATTATCTTAATACTGAAAGGGGGTTGTTGGAATTCCAACTCATTACCTCTTAGTCAACAAGACTCATATCATGTCAAAAAACCAAATGTTCCCAACAGCTTAAGTTGATGGTTCAAGGTTTAGAATTTGTTTTATATATATTCTAAGAAAAAGATAACTATACAGTTTTTGTAACTCAATCATGTTTTGTGATATCATTGAATAGACAAATTATGCCTTATTTGGCAACTGGGTAAAGGAGGGGAAGGAGGGAGAGGGTTAGGTAATATCCTATTCTTGTTTGGATATGTCAAATTAAAAGGGGTAAAGATGAAGAGGAGTAAATGAGTTACTCTTGTTTGACAATTGGGTAAAGAGAATTATAATTAAAATAAGAGTAAAATGTCCAAAAATCTTTAAAAATTAACCTTACCCCCTATTATCCCCCCAATTTGAGGGTTAAAGAAATTGGAGGTAAAGAGGGGTAATTGGGGGGGGGGGGGGGGGGGGGGGGGGGGTTAAAGGGGATAAAAAGTTACCATCCATACCCCTTTTACCACTCAAATACATTTGCCAAATAGGGGTAAAATTTACCCTTTTTTCCCCTCTTCATCCGGTTGCCAACCACGAGTTAGGTGCATAAATTGAATATATGAATAACATTTTTCACTCTAATGTTCCGGCCACCAAGTCTACTATATATAGTAAAATTAATGTAACTAGTTTGTATAATATCCAACACAAGACGAAATGTTATTAGTTTATTAAAAATAATTATTTAATATTTTTTTTTATAATCAAATCATATTTTTGCACATTATATGATATACACATTGAATAAATATAGGTATTTATAATAATATAAATACCGTACATACAATAACAAATAATAATTTAACAATTATTCAATTAATATTTTGTAATTCTAATTAAGTTGCGTTATCCGCTAAAAAAAATGAAACTTACTTTTTAGGAAAACATATATATGGTACCACTTAACTCCGTATATACAGGCAAAAATTGTTAGAAATGTTAAGTGCTTTAGGAATTTGGAGTAGATGTAGGCGTTTAGATTGTTGGGGTATTTTGTTGTATTGTGGTTCTCTTTTTCCCCACTTTTGTAGGCTTCCTCGGACACCGCTTTGACGGAGGTGACGGTTATATATATATAGGGCCGCGTTCTTATGAGAGAGTGAGAGGAGTCAATCCTGGCCCTCCATTATAATGGCCGGCCAAGATTTGTTGGATACTAAAAAAAAAAAAAAAATTACGGTCAAGATTTATTGTTGAAAGAAAAAATAATTTTCTTCTCTTATCCCTCCTTTCCTTTTGCCCAATGAAGGGGTATGGGTCGTAAATTATTTTTTTTTTAAATGTCCAACCAATCTTGGCCGTCTATTACAATGAAGGGTTAGGATTGACTCCTTTCACGCTCTCACCCTCTCGTAAGAATGCCACCCTCTCTCTCTCTCTCTCTCTCTCTCTCTCTCTCTCTCTCTCTCTCTCTCTCTCTCTCTCTCTCTCTCTCTATATATATATATATATATATATATATAGATAGATAGAGCTATTATTTGAAAGAAATTATAAAGTGTCTAAATAATATAAACTGATAATTTAAGGTCATGTTGACAAAATTAAGAGTTTGGAGCTCAATTTAAAAAGCCAACATAGTATCTACTATCCACACACAAGCCCAAACACAGAAGAAAGAAAATATTTATATCCATAAATATATATTACTCAGTTATAAGAACTTAGAACTATAATAATTACTTTTCTACTCAAATTATTTTTTTTAATTATATAAATTAAATATTATGTAAATAATACACAAAACAGGAAAAGAGAGTACCAGAGCATAACCACCAGAAGCAACAGCACCGAGCTCACCCAAGCGCTCCTTTTGCTTATGGTGCTTCTCTTCCTTCTCATAATCCTTTTTCTCCTCCTCTCCGTACCCTCCCTCTTCCCCATAGCTCTTCTTCTCACTTACCTGTCCAAATTTCAGACTCTGAAAATATAATAACAAAAGTCTAATTCATCGTGATATGAATTAGAATTAAACTACCTTTTTTGTATTATGTTAGCCCAAATGGACTACCCCTATATTTACTATTATTTTGCAAAAAAAAAAAAAAAATAAACATTTTGAAAAGTTATTATTTTTTATTTAACTATTTTTTGCTTCTTTTAATTTTTTAGGAAAATATTTCTAAAAGTCTTAAAATTTTCAATCGACCACTTTAAATTAATTGTTGGTTACTTCTAGTGGCTTTTATTTAAACATCAAGCATGACTTGAAACACTAAGCTCATAAAATATTTTCCGCTCTCCTCCCACTAAGGTTTGAAAATCGTCACTTCCATACCTCTTCGGGACTAACCTAGGATAAGTAAATGCATTTCTTCCTTAACTAGTTTGAACTCATGCTTCATATGTACTTACAAAAATAAATATAGCAAGCTAAAATCCACTTGATGAATTTTCACAAAATAGTTGTAAAAATTAATCTTTACAATACGTACGTACCTTGCCATACTCATCCCCTTCACCGGTTTTCCGATAACCACCAGTTTCAGTGCCGCCATAGCCGCCACCTTCACCGGAGTAATCAGTCTTCCCATAACCCCCGGTCTCGGTAGATCCACCATAGCCACCTTCACCCGAGTAATCGGTCTTCCCATACCCACCAGTATCGGTGGTGCCATAGCCGCCACCTTCACCGGAGTAATCGGTTTTCCCATACCCACCGGTTTCCGTGCTGCCATAGCCTCCGCCTTCACCGGAGTAGTCAGTTTTGCCACCGTAGCCGCCTTCGGTGGTGCGGTTGGAGTCATCGTCGTCCTTGTGGCGGTGGAAGAGACCGCGGTGACGGTGTTCGTCTGCCATGGTTGTGGTGGTAAGTGAGAACGTAGAGAAGTAAAGGGGGGGTTTAGTGAGATATGGTGAAGTGTAGGAAGGTTGTCTAATTTGATGATCTATGGAAGTCGAGAGTCACTGCTATTTATAATACAAGATATGCGAGCTGTTACCTCAAATAAAATATTTATATATATAAAATTAATATAAAAAAAATCTAAAAATATATTGGTCCAAGTGGTATCCACGTGAAGAAAGCGATTTTTTATTTTATTTTTAATCTAATTTAATAATTTAAAATGTATAAATATTCTGAGGCTTACTTGAGTAAATATGTATTCATATACAAAAAGAAAGGAAACACAATTAAAAAAAAAAAATCTCCTTGACCACCGTGAACAATGTTTCAGTAATATTTTTCTTAGAATGCCAATTTTGAAAAAATTTCAATTTTAGTATTTTTCTTTTTCATTAAACGACTCTTGAATACTGTGGTATATTTAGTTAAAATTTATAGTATTTTGTTTAAATTTATGGCAAAATTCTAAAACTATATTAATTTCACTCTAAACTAAATGTGGTTCAATTAGAAATCTTAGAGACACTTAGAAATGTTATTAGTGTAGTACCATAATCTCATATTGTGTGAAAAATGACGTCCAAATGAAAGAATTCATTTATGTGTAACCTTATGGTACAAATTAGTTGAATGTTGTAGTACATTTAGTTAAAACTTTTGATACAATTCGAAAACAATCGTCGTTTAGCTCCAAACTAAAGTGTGATGGAACATCGTTAGTATACCATAATCCCATAATTTTTTATGAAATGGCGTCCAAATGAAAGATTTCTTTATGTGTAACCTTGTGGTGCAAGTTAGTTGAATGGTGTGGTACATCTAGTTAAACTTAAGTTAGTTGAATGGTGTGGTACATCTAGTTAAACTTAAGGTGCAAATCTAAAACAATATTCATTTAGCTCTAAACTAAAATGAGTTGCAATTAGCACTCTTAGGACACTTTTGAACGTCATTAGTGTACCATAATACCATAATATGTGAAAAAATGGAGTCCAACTGAAATATGTCTTTATGTATAACCTTGTGGCACAAACTAGTTGAACAGTGTGGTACATTTAGTTAAAAATAGTGATACAATTCTAAACAATATGAACTTTGCTCAAAACTAAAATGTGGTGCAAGTAGGAACCTTAGAGAAGCTTAAGGAAGTTATTAGTGTACCATAGTCTCATAGTTTGTGAAAAAATGACATCCAAATAAAAGATTCCTACATTTATAACCTTGATGGTACAAGGTAGTTGAATTTATTCAAAACTTGTGGTACATTTAGTAAAAACTTTTGCTACAATTCCAAAACTATCTCAATTTGGCTTCAAACTAAAGTGTAGTGCAATTAGGACCCATAAAGACACTTAGGAACGCCATTAGTGTACCATAATCTCATAATGTATGAAAAATGGCATCCAAATGAAAGATTTCTGTATGTATAACCTTATGGCACAAGCTAGTTGAATGGTGTGGTATATTTAATTAAAACTTGTAGTACATTTAGTTAAAACTTTGGTATAATTCTAAAATGATCTTCATTTAGCTCCAAACTAAAGTGAGGTGGAATAGGACCTTAGAGACACTTTGGAATGCCATTAGTATACCATAATCCCATAATTTTTGAAGAAATGGCTACCAAAATGAAAAATTCCTTTATGTATAACCTTGTGGCATAAACTAGTTGAATGGTATGGTACATTTAGTTAAAACTTATGGTACATTTAGTTAAAGTTTGTGGTACAATTAAAAACGATTTTGACTTGACTGCAAACTAAAGTGTGGTGCTAGTAGGATCCTTAGAGACGCTTTAAAAAACTATTAGTGTACCATAATCCCATAATGTGTGCAACAATGGCATCAAAATGAAAGATTTCTTCATATATAACTTTTCGGTACAAACTAGTTGAATGGTGTGGCATATTTAGTTAAAACTTGGGATTGTCATTAGTGTACCATAATCCTATAATTTGTGAAAAAATGACGTCCAAATGAAAAATTCCTTTATGTATAACCTCATGGCACAAGCCAGTTGAACGACATGGTAAATTTAGTTAAAACTCGTCGTACAATTTTAAACAATTTTAACATCACTTCAAACTAAATTATGGTGCAATTAGGAACCATAGAGACACCTAAGAAAGGCATTAGTGTACCATAAAATCCCATAATTTGTGTAAAAATGGCATCCAAATGAGATATTCCTTTATATATAACCTTTATGTATAACCTTGTGGTACAAGCTAGTTGAATGGTAAACCTATGGTACAATTCTAAAACTATCTTAACTTAGCTCTAAACTAAACTGTTGTGCAATTAGGACCCTTAGAGACACTTACGAATGCCATTAGTGTAACATAATCCCCATAATATGTGAAATAATGGTGTCGAAATGAAAGAGTCCTTTATGCATAACATTGTTGTACAAGTTATTTGAATGGTGTGGTAATTTAGTTAGAATTAGTGATCCACTTAGTTAAAACTTGTGGTACAATTCGAAAACAATCTTCATTTATTTCCAAAACAAAATGAGGTGTAGTTAGGACCCTTAAAGACATTTACCAACGTCATTAGTATTACCATAATCTCATGATATGTGAAAAAATGACATTCAAATTGAAAGATTGTTTTATGTATAACTTTGTGGTACAAGCTAGTTCAATGGTATTGTACATTTAGTTAAAACTTGCAGCAAAATTAGGTAATACTTGTGGTACAATTCTAAACGATCTTAACTTCGCTCCAAATTAAAGTGTTGTGCAATTAGGACCCTTAAAGACACTTAAGAATGTCAGTAGTGTATCATAATCCCATAATTTGTGGAAAAAAAAATACTGTCCAAATAAAAGATTTGCTTATGTATAATCTTGTGGTACAAGTTAGTTGAATGGTGTATTACATTTAGTTAAAACTTTTGGTACAATTATAAATGATTTTAACATCATTGCAAACTAAAGTATGGTGCAATTAGGATCCTTAGAAATGCTTAGAAAGGCCATTAGTGTATCATAATCCCATAATTTTTGAGAAAAAGGGCATTAAAATGGAAGATTTTTTCAGGTATAACCTTGTGGTACAAACTAGTTGAATAATAGGGCACGTTTAGTTAAAACTTGTGGTACAATTCCAAAACAATTTTAATTTAGCTCCCAACTAAAATGTGGTGCTATTAGGACCCTTAGAGACACTTAAGAATGTCATTAGTGTACCATAATCATATAATTTGTGAAAAATGATGTTTGAACGAAAGATTTCTTTTATGTATAACCTCATGGGACAATTTTAAACGATTTTAACATCACTTCAATCTAAAATGTGGCATAATTAGGAATCCTAAAGACACTTAAGAAAGTCATTGTTGTACCATGATCCCAGTAATTTGCAAAAAATTGGCATCCAAATGAAAGATTCTTTCATGTATAACTTTGTGATACAAGGCAGTTGAATAGTGCGGTATATTTAGCTAAAATTTATGGTATAATTCTAAAACTATATTTATTTTTCTCCAAACTAAAGTGTTGTGCAATTAGGACCTTAAAGACACTTAGGAACGCCATTAGTGTAGTATAATCCTGTAATATGTGAAAAAATAGTGTTGAAATGAAATATTCCTTTATGCATAGCACTATTGCACGAGCCAGTTGAATGATGGGGTACATTTAGTTAGAGTTGAATGTAACTCGCCTATTTCATATGACGGTGAGAAAGCTTGTCCTAAATATTGATGTACTTCAGTGCAATATTATCCGAGTACAAAACATTGACGAGATACAAATTTCAATGCCTCAAAGCTCTCACTACCGCATACAACTCAACATCATAGGTTAAATAGTTCAACTTACTTCCATAAAACTTCTCATTGAAGTAAGCAATAGGACGTCCCTCCTGATTAAGCACTATTCCAATGCCAACCCTTGAAGCATCAGTGTGCAATTTTAACGTCTTCTAGGAATCTATTAGGGCTAACACCGAAGCCGTGGTTAGCCTCTACTTCACTTCTTTGAAGGCATCAGATGCCTCCGGAGTCCAACTGAAGCTACTCCCCTTCATGTAATTTGCGATCGACGCCTTGATAGAAATAAAACCTGGCATAAACCTCCAATAAAAGGAAGCGAAGCCATGGAAGCTACGCGCCTCAGTTATCGATTTCGGTTGTGGTATATTCTGAATTGCCTCTATCTTCCTTAGCCGCAGTCGCATCCTTAGACAAGACAAACCCAAGGAAAGTCACCCAATCCTTCGTGAACTCGCACTTTTTCAAAGCGGTGAACAAGTGCTACTCTCTACGGGTAGTCAACACCTCTCTGAGGTGTTCTAAGTGATCAACTTAGTTTTGGCTATAGATCAAGATATCGTCAAAGCAGATGATAACGAACCTTCCGATAAAGGGCCTTAGCACCTGATTCATGAACCTCATAAATGTACTAGGCGTGTTAGATAACCCAAACAGCATCACAAACCACTCGTATAACCCTTCTCTAGTTTTGAAGGTAGTCTTTCATTGGCGAGATACGAATTTGATAGCACCCGCTCTTTAAGTGCAACTTTCTAAACACCTTCGAGTTCTATAACTGATCAAGTGAGTCATCCAATCTCGGAATAGGAAAAGTAGCTGTTTATACCCTAAATTTGAGGGGGTTAGGACGACACCGTTTTGAATAAAGTGCCTCGTGGTCAACACATGAGGGCCTTCTCGAGGGAAGTCAGGCCTTTAAGTACTAAGATAACGGCTTCTCAAGCCCAACATCCTAGAAAGTAATTATCCTTGACAAGGGTATCAACCACTCGAGGCTTGGGGTGGTTGAAGGGTGAAGTGAGCTCGAGCTCGAGGGGCTATTAGGAAGATTGCAGGACAAGCAGTTCTCAAGCTTGAGCATTAACTTGGAGCGTAATTGCAGTTACTTGGGCATTAAACTTAATCTAAGAGAGTGTGGGACTTCTAGAGGGGACTTTCGCTAAGAAATCGGATGTAGGCACCTAGGATTTCCCTCTAATACTGAATTCACGGCACGTTCATTGAAGGTTTATGCATGCAGAAGAAAGCTTACTTGCCAAATGTGGGTGGAGTTGCCAGGAAAGAAGGAGCAGCCATTATTTCTTGTTTTCTATAAATAAAGGACTCTATTTCAATCCAAAACAGTACACATACACTCATTATAAAACTTCTTCAAGTTTTCTTTTACAGCACACTTGTGCATTTTCTTTAGGAGTAGCATAACTTAACTAGGCGTAGCATGATGTAGATCTCTGCTATACTTACCTTCATAATAATACTGTTCTCGGGCTTTAGGTATGACTTTCCAGTTTTAATTTTTTCCCACAAATCGACAAGTTGAGATTTGAGGCTTTAGTTTATGTCTTTGACGTCCAAGGCTTGTCCTTTGGTTGCGTTTGTCTTAACACTACTGTCACTGCATGATAAGTCAGGTGAGCATAGGTTCACGCCATTGATTAGGGCTTTGACGGCTAAGACTTTTTCCTTGATTGCATTGGTCATAATCCAGTGAATTGAATACAGTTTGCTCCATCTTAATCTTGTAAGACCTAAACTTATTCAAGCTATTATAAGTTAAGGATGCCAGCTCATTAACCTAATGGACTTGGGCTTATAAGTGAACTGCTAAACTCTTAGGTTTATCTCCACCACAGTTTCTAACTTTTAAGTGTATGAGGAAAGGTGTCTGTGGGCCCTGCTCCGTTACTGTAACTACCACTTTTCTTTCATAAAAATATGATAAAAAAAATCCCCAAAAACATTTAACAAAAGTTTTTCTAATTGAAGCGTAAGCGGAACTCACGGTATAATCAAAGTCAGATACACCAACATATCACAACCTTTGCTTCGAAAATGGTTAGTGGTTCAAGTCAAAGACGTGCGATTCGTAATGAGGCTCATTCCCTAGTCGAGGTGAGTCCCTTTTACACGTTTGTTTTGTTTTCACATTTATGGCAACCACACAGAGAAAAACTTGAAACAAAATAGACCAAACACACGTTTTGGAGACCGTAGTGGGAGGCTTGAAATTGGGCTTCATTGTCTTTAGCCCATTATGGATTACCAGAGCATTATTACCGGCTATTCGTTGATGGTCAGGCCTAGGAGGTCTAATGCCCTTGAGCATGAGGAGCCAGAAGGCTTAGCCTTGGTTGGATCCTAGCTAGAGTGTCCTGTAGAGTAAAGCCTCATATCTTGAAGGGATGAACCAACTCACAGCCACGGCAATGAAACCGGTGATGATGATGACATCACAGAAGATGAACGTCTTAGGCTCAATGGCCATTCTCGTGAGAATTTCATGGCTATGCTCAAATTCCGTTTAGACATTGTGAACCAAAGAGTCCAACAAATAATGAGGAAAGCCTTTGATGGACAACGTGCTGAAACAAAGCGTAATCTAGTGGCTCAGGTGAAAACTCTACCACCATGAGAGCCGTAATTAAGGACGTTGGAACCTCTATGAATGAAAGACTTCATAGAGAAACCGATAGAGTCTTAGTAGAAATGAACTCGACCTTGTCCTCTTTTGCTACCCTTATCGCTAAGGACATGGCTAGGTAGACAGTGGTTGAAGTCGAACCTATCTTAGTTAGAAAAGCTAAGACTCATAATGGCTTGGTCCAAGCTGTTAGGAAGGATATCATGCAGCTTATCCCTATATTTATTCCATTGGTACAAGCTTGTTACCCTTGCCAGCCACCCTTGAGTTCGCGGTTGCCAGATGCTCGCGTTGACTACACGGTCCCTAAGAGAATGAAAAATGCAACTGTGGCTAACCCAGGTGTTATGCACCTGAAATTCAACTGTAGAAGTGACAACATTCCCCTTGGGCTACTGGGCCTTAGAATCCGAGTTTCTCTTTGATCACGAGGGACCTCAACGCTAATGCGCCAATGGTCCCTGTCCTCGAGACAGGGGGGCATAACCGTTCTTACCCTCCTCAGGTAGTAGAGGTTACCCTGTGGCCCACTCAAGGCCTTGAAGTAGGAGTGCATGGTTAGGTCCCCAGTTTTGGGAACCAGAATTCTCATCCTAGATCTCTTCATGCTTATAATACTGAGGGAAAAATTATCAAACCACTTCCTCAAGATCATGACTTGGGGGAATCAATTAGGTAAGAGTGAACCAACAGCCTGCTAACATTGGTGTGCTGCCAGGAATGTCATGTAACCTAGGTCTTGCTAGGACATACTTCATGGCCAATCAAGTGCATGGCAAGTATGATCAAGGGTTTTACCCAGGGTTTTGGGGGCAAAAACCATTCTCGTACCCGATTATGACCTGTGCTCAGGGGTATCCTGCAGATCCTCATCCAAGTGGGAGGCAATGGCAGGCGCATAATCACGTGCCTAACCTACCCCTCTAGGACCAATTGGCCTTCCTCATTAAGTAAATGTATGGGCCGGATCTCGCAAGGATCAATAGACCCTTGGATAGTAAACCCTACCGTGTCTACATAAACAAGGATCACTCTTTCTCTTAAGGATACAAGATCTCCAAGTTCACCCTCTTTTCATAGAAAGGGGTTGTTTCTGCAGTCGAGCATTTGGCAAGATTTAATTTCCAATGTCGGAAAACAACATATAACTAATATCTCAAATTAAGGTTGTTCCCGGACTCATTAATTAGGACTACTTTCCAGTGGTCAGCCTACCCCCTAATTCTATCTGCTGTTGGGATGATATGGCCAGACAGTTCTAGGCCCGATTCCTGAGAATGGAATTAGGAACTTCCATGTCAAACTTGTCTCGGATGAGACAAAAGCCATTAGAGTTAGTGGAAGATCATATTAACCGGTTCAAGAGAGGCAGGTTAAAGTGCACCGTCGCCCTTCCCGAGCTTGAGTACACCAAGCTGTCCTTATACCACTTGGATATTGAATTCAGGAATAAATTCATAGGCTCCAAATTTATGACGCTTCTTTAACTAGCATAATGTGCCGCTAGAGGGTGTCTTAAAAGAAGAAAGCCTTAAGAAAAACATGTATGGAACTTACGTACACGACTTAATAGAAGAGCAATTCATACGAGATTGACGTTGTTGTATAAGTCAAAGGGCCTCCTTTGGTTTGTAATCCTTTGACCAAGAAGGATATTAAATCCAGGAAGTCTTATCTGTCCCAAGACGTGAGAAAATACTCATTTGACCTATCTAAAGTCGATGTAATATTCGATTGGCTTAAGGCAAATAGCAAACTAAAGATTAAGGGTAAACACAGAAAACCTCATCCCAACTTTTACAAGGGAAAGGTATGCTATAAGTTGCACAATTCGTTGACCTATTCAACGAGGATTTGCGTGATCTTTAGAAATGTGGTTTGGGAAGCGATTAAAGCACGGGAATTGATCTTCCCGGGAGAAGGAAAAATGCACATGGATAAAAACCCTATCCCTAGTCCTCTTCAAGTCAACATCGTTGAGACCTTTGACAAAGATAAGCCTTGCAGTGTCCAGACTAACCCTTTTTCCTTATACAGAAAGAAAATGGTTTTTATTGACAATCAGAAGGCATGGGTGGCTAACCACCTTTCCGAGCGTTGTTCATCAAAGGAATATTGGAATTCCCAAGACTAGTTCGCACACTTGCTGATGGAATATGCCGTTGGCATATCACTAAACTCCATCCTACCTACATGTGTGCCATTTTTAAAAATTTGCTGATCAAGCTCCTCAATCGCTCCGCATAATCACAAAGTCCAACTAGTTGAGAGAAAATATCTCGCGATCTGGAAAGGATGTCATACATGGCATGTCACTAACGCTCCGGGGAAATACAAGCTACGATGAGGGAACTCAGGTTGCTTCCTCAGTTTATTTGCCCCATTGACCCTTTTATGGAGCTAAAGATGCCATTTGAGAAATCTCGAAGAAGTGATCCTATCAAGGATTCCCCCTTGAAGACCCAGGTCATCTTGAGGAACGGGCTTCCTAAGAGGAATTCAAAGTACATCTTACTGGATGTGGACACCAGTCTGGTACCACGGCAGTCAGGATATTAGCCTTCCGATATTAGGTTCAGCAATCTGTGGAGGAGGAATCTCCTCAATAAAGATGCAGTTAGTCCTTCCAACCTTACCCGAGCCCAGAAATGGTAGCAGCAGCACAAAAAGGCAGCTCATTGGAGGACTTTGCTCACTACTTGCTTGGCCAAGCTTTCTCAAGAAAAGGCTAGGGTCCAAAAGGGCAAGAAAACCAAGCATATGGATCTTGACGATCCAATGGCTGAGTCCAAACTTCTTAATACAGGAAAAGGGCCAGCTTGCAAGAAGCCCAAGAGTTGGGCTAGTTCCTCATCGTCTGAGGGGCGAGAGTCTTGGTGGGACCAACTTGCCAAGGACCCCCTAGTGTTAAAATCTACTGGGGACGTAGAGGAATACTTCCCTCTCAGCAATAACTTAGTGGAGCCTCTGGACCATGTCAACCCACCATGGTCTGAGATTGAGAATGATTTCCACGAAAAGATTTCCCTGAACCTATGGAGGAATCTCAAACCCGAGAGGTTGATCTTAAGGACTAATTGTAAGAACAGGACATGTTAGCCAAGGGCAGTCCTCAACAGTAGAATCAGGATACATTCATAGTTGACAGCCTTGAGAAGGAAGCAAACCACGGGATCTAGATACAATTCGGGATGCTTCTTGAAAAGGTTGACGTTAGATCCGCTTTACTCCTTCTCTTGGAGTTCATGGTAGCTAATGCTCAAGAAGGTCTCGAGGGTGATGTGATAGCATTGAACGAGGAGCCTCAAGTGGAGCTCGTGGCTAAAGCAGTGGCCACTAAAGGTACACCCAACCCTTTGTCTTTTAAGGTTAATGCTATAACATCCGAATTGCCTAATGACACACCTGACATAATTAAAATGATGTTTGATGGGCCTATCACTGCCAATAATCACATCAAGCCCCTATACATCAACCAAATTTGATGGCATTCTGATGAATACAGTCTTGGTGGATAATGGCGCAGGTATCAATGTATTGCCTTCATATATGTTGGGGGTCATTGGTAAGTCTCGAGAAGACTTAATCACTTCAGATGCGGCAATTTTTGGCTTTTCTGGAGCTACTATCAAATCTGAAGGAGTCATCTCGATTGACTTGACTGTTAGCGGCTTAAGTAAGTTGACAGCTTTATTTGTACTGGAAACTACCTCAAGTTTTAATGCTTTACTCAGTAGAGATTGGCTGCGTGCCAATTATTGTATTCCATCTTCACTTCAACACTTTTTAATCTTCTGGAACCATGGTAAGTATGAGGTTGTTATGGCATACAACAGGCCATTCATGGCTTGTAACAAATGCGTTGAGGCAAAATTCTATGAAGATCGCGTTGGACCTCTAGGCATCCAAAGGACCACTCCATGATTCGCCCAAAAGCAAGACATGATAGCCATCCTAGATAGCCCACTGCCTGAAACTGAGGTTTTTCAAGCGGATCTTGAGTCTGAAGACTCTAACTTCTGGGTATATATGAAAGCCCTTCTCGATGAAGGAGACTCCCAGGGTCCTCCGAAATCCCGATATGAAGGCACCAAGTCCTCCCAGTAATGGCCCAAGAGGCCATTTCCTTAGCATTAGCAAGGCTCATGGCCTGGCCCGCTGAGGATCAGCTTTGGACTGAGCAGCCATTCAATGGTTTCTAAGTCCATACAACATAAGAAAAAGAACTAGAGCTCTCCGATTTAAGAGCAGCACCAACCAAAATGGAGGATTTAAGGGCTGAAGTCCAAGATTCCATCCTCGAGTCTAATTTGGGTTCAACAGAAGACCCAAGACTTACCTATTTGAGCACTCTACTTTCTGAGGAGCAGAAAGTATAGTACCTAACTTTACTTCATGAATTCAAGGACTGCTTTACTTGGGACCATCATGAAATGCCTGGCCTAGACAAGAAAAGTGGTTGAGCACAGGCTTCCTATTAAGCCAGGCTCGAGGCCCATCATTCAGGCCTAGAGAATGATGTCCCAATAAGTCATTGATTTGGTTAAGGAAGAGATTGAAAGACTCTTAAAAGCCAAATTCATCAGAACTGCCAGGTATATTGAGTGGTTGGCAAATATTGTTCATGTCACTAACAATAATGAAAAATTAGGGTCTTTATTGATTTCAGAGGTCTGAATGTAGCCACGCCAAAGGACGAATATCTGATGCCTTTTACTGATTTGCTCATTGACTCAGCCTCGAGGCATGGGGTTTTGTCTTTTATGGATGGCTATTGTGGGTAATACCAAGTCATGATCGCTTCGGAGGATACTCACAAAACAGCTTTCAGGTGTCCTGGGTCAATATGGACGTTTGAATGGGTGGCTATGCCCTTTGGTTTAAAGAATGCCTGGGCCACCTACCAGAGAGCCATGAATATGATCTTTCATGACCTCATTGGGAAGACCATAGAAGTCTATATAGATGACATCATGGTCAAATCAAAATCCCAAGTCAAACACTTGGAGGACTTGAGGGGTGCGTTCCTTAGAATGAGGGTTCATAACCTTAAGATGAACCCATTAAAATGTGCTTTTGGTGTGCGAGCAGGAAACTTTCTTATTTTTCTAGTGCGCCACAGGGGCATCAAGGTGAATATTAATAAGACTAAGGCCATCCAATAGGCCAAACCGCCTTCAAACAAAAAGAAGCTTCAATGCTTCCTTGGGCAGGTTAATTTCCTAAGATGTTTTATCTCGAATGTCGCAGGGAAAGTAAAAATATTCTCTCCACTGCTGAGACTCAAGTCTGAAAAGGACTTCAAGTGGGAGGAGCCACAACAAGCAGCATTCGAGGCCATCAAGGAATACTTGATGAGGCCACCAGTACTTGTTCCTCAAAAGCAGGACGAACCTTTAAAGATCTTTGTCTTTACTTCTAAGGAATCCATTGGTTGTTTGCTTGCACAAGACAATGAGCAAGGTTTTGAACAAGCTGTGTTCTACCTTAGTCGTTGCTCAAATAAATGTGAAATAAAGTATTTCCCAATTGAAAATTGTGTCTGTCATTGTTTTATGCATCAAGAAAATTGAGACATTATTTCTTGGTATTTACTATATATGTGTTTGCCAAGACAAATGTCCTCAGGTACATGCTAGATTGCCCATATCTAAGAGGGCAACTGAATAAGTGGAGCATAGCTCTACTTCAGTTTGAGTTGGTTTATGTTTCACAAAAGTTGGTAAATGGGGGCGAGCTTTAGCAGCCTCTTTAGCTGACCACCCAAACAGCCATACTGGCTTAAAAATGAGCCAGAACTGCTTCTAGTGGTAGAATGGGTTCCTTGGAAACTATTCTTTGATGGTTCAAGTACTGGAGTTCGAATAATGATAGAATCCCCTAATAGGATCATTACTAAATTGGCAGTCACCTTGATGGGTAAATGTTCCAACAATATGGCATAGTATGAGGCATTGATAATTGGCCTTCAAACTCTTTTAGAAATGCAAGTCCTCAATGTTATCGCCAAAGGGGATTCGCAGTTGGTAATTTGCCAAGTCAAAGGTGAATTTCAATGTTTAAGTGATACCTCGAATCGATACCCATCAGTAGTACAAAAGCTATTAAGTAAATTCAATGGTGTGCAGTTTGAACATATTCCTAGGGAATGGAATAAGGCAGCCAACGACTTGGCTCAGTTGGCATCTTGGTACAAATTGCCTAGATCTTAGTGTGAAGAAACAGTGCTCATCAAGAATAAGGTTTTGGATCATGATATCGAGTTCACTAAGTCCTCTACCCTCATCATTGGAGTATTATGAAGCTAATCAAAGTTTCCTAAGTCAACAAGAGGATTGGAGGATGTCCTTGGTGGATTACTTCAATAACCCTCAAGGATACATTAAAGACAAAAAGATGAAAATAAGAGCTCATAGATTCTATCTGGATGGAGAGACTGGTGAGTTATATAAAAGGGACGCTCATGAAGTGCTTCTCAATTGCCTTGACTTGGATGAAGCAGTGGTAGTAATGGTAGGAGCCCACGAGGGTATTTGTGGATTCCATTTAGCAGGCAACAAAATACATTTGGCTCATCAGGTGTCATGGCTACTACTGACCATCAATGATGGATGATTGCATAAAGTCTGCTAAGGGATGCAGGGCATGCTAAAGACATGGACATGTGCCAAGAGTCCCTGCTACTAAGATACATGTTATGGTCAAACCATGGCCATTTAGGGGTTGGGCAATGGACATCATAGGGGAAAATTAACCCTCCTTCCAACAAACAACACTTCTATATTCTGGTGGCTACTGACTACTTTACAAAGTAGGTGGAAGGTTAACCATATAGGAATATCAATCAGCAAGATGTGATTGAGTTCATCAAAGAACACATCTTATGCAGGTTTGGCATCCTAGAAACCATCACAGTGGACTAGGTTGGAGTGTTTAACGAGGCTAAGTTTAAGGAGTTTACCAAGAATTTCAACATAGAAATCTTGAACTCAACACCTTATTATGCTCAGACTAATGGCCAAGAAGAGTCACTCAACAAGATTCTGAAGGCCAACTTCAAAACGACGATAGAGGATAATCCTAGGAAGTGGCATGAGTTGCTACTAGATGCCCTTTGGGCTTGCCGAACTTCTAAACGAGATGTAACTGGGACAAGTCCTTTCCATTTGACATATGGCCATGATGTTTTTCTTCCAATGGAATAACAACTCATTCAATTAGACTATCTCCTCAAGGGAAGTGGTTTTACCCATTGGCCAAAAGGATCGAGTCTCTGGGAAACGGTCCCCAAACTGGGAGGGCCAATTCCGGGTTATAGAGGTATTTGGAGGTAATGCTTATTTGCTCCAAAACCTAGATGGAAGGACTCACCTAAGGGCTATCAATGGTAGGTTTTTAAAAGAGTATGTGCCATCAATCTGGGATTTTAACAAAGAAGTCCTTAATTATAAGTCCCTAGAGCTATGGGCTCAATTTCAGTACCAATGTCTTGAGGATCAATCTCATGATCCCTAAAGTAAGACAAAAAAGGGAAAAAAAAAACTACCAATCCGAGAGACATATTGAGCAGAATGCGTATTTCATTAGTTTTGGAATAAGTATATGGCCTACATATAAAAGAAAAATTACAAGTAACTTGTACAACCAAAGTCTCTCTTTACACGGACTAAAATATCAAAAGAGTTGAGTCCTAATTCTCACTAAGGATTCCTCTATTGAAAACAGCTGGTTGGTTTTGTCATTTAGGTCATGATCAAGTAAAAGGGCTTCTTCTTGAAGGGCTTGATTGTTCCTCTGAGCCTCTATGGTGGCCTCTTTGAGTCCTCCAACCACTGAACCTTGAGATGTATGTTGTTGTCTCAATGAGAGCAGCTCTTCTTCAAGGTGGCTTAGCCTCTCGTCTAAATGATGGATCCCATCTTCAAGACTTTTGATCCCTTGAGCTTGATGGTCCTGGATCCTTCTTGCTGCTTGGAGCTCTCCAAATAATAGCTGCAGACCACCTAGGCTAGTTGAACGTCCAGGGTTTCTAATGGCATCTTGGCAATGCCGTTTTCTCTGAAGAAGGATTGGGACATCTTTGTTCACCGTTAGGAATACCTCCCCGAGGTCCTTGTGTTCCTTGGCAATAGAGGGAGCCACTTTTGGATCTCCTTACAGGGACCTCACCAAGGAAATGGCCTCCTAAACATGTGGCCCGCTTAGCCAGGGTTAGAACAGGGAGATGTGTGTGATTTCTCTCAGCTATTGGAGTTTGGGAGATTCTTTGTCCACTTGCTGGAAAGCTAATCTATCACTTGCTCCAAACTTCTTTAAAGAAGAAGACATTACCCCTATCCTTGAGGGAGGAATGGTTCTGGGAGGGGTAACCTGCGAAAGGTTAATAACAAAAGAGTTAGGCAAGATTTTGACTTTGAAAAAAAAGAAAACCAAGGTTAAAAGAAAGGCCCTTACCTGTGTGGCCTCAGTTTGAGGAAAAGAAAGGGTTTCTATTGACATTGCTGCTAGGGGAGCTTCTAATGGTACATCCATCCTTGAAGTTTCAGTAGGCAACTCAACTATGGGAACTGGTGTGGCTCTTCAGCAGCTGATATACCTTCCTCGAGAGAAACTTTTAGAGAATAAGGCTTGCATGTTAGAACCGAGCATGGTTTGAATCATCAAGAATTGGAAAAACCACAGAAGCCTTTACCTTCAGCAATCTCTTCAATAGAGATTAGGCCTCCTAAAAGTAGGAAGGGAGCTTGCACAAGGCCCTAGCTCAAGATATATGGGGAGGAATCATCTTTAGGGAAGTGGCTTGTGATTGGTTCCATAATAGAGATAGCCGTGTCACCTTCTTCTTAAGTACTTGAGCTTAATGATTAAGTGTTCTGATAAGGCTATGGTTCTATCTCTTAAGTGGGAGAATCTGGTATCTCCATGATGTATGAAGCTGGCTCTTCTTGTGGCCGTAAAAGGCCATGTTAGAAGCTGCTTTGACAGAGATAAACATGAACACCGATTGAGGAAGGCCAATGCCTCTGGTACAGGGAGCCAGCCTCTTCTTTTTCTCACAAATTGAGAGGTGGGTATCTCTTCTTCTTCTTCTTTTGCTGTAGCAAGGAGAATTGGAGGAACAACATTCTTCTTCCTCTTTCTTGAGCCACTAACCTCAAAGGCTGGTGAAAAGGTGCCTAGAGGGGACTCCTCTAGCAGCATTTGAGTAAAGCTCCTAGTCCTAACACTCCTAGGGGTTGCCTGGACAATTGCTACAAAAAGAAAGAAACAGAGATCAGTCTTTGTTCAAACAACTAAAAAGACTAAAGTATGCTTCAGAAGTGGTTACTTCCTAGATCGTGCCTTCTGCAGGGTTAGCCTGATGCTGACAAGCTAGCTTCTTTTTGAGCTTGGACCTGCAAGCTCAGACAAGGGCATTAAATATTACTTGGCGCCTTTGGTCTCCAAGGAGGACCAATAGGCTTGGTACCGAGCTAAAAAATGTGGCGTGGCACATGGAATTTGCCTACAAGCCACAGGATATCCATAAAGGGATCTGACTTCTTAGTTTAGAGCACGAAGCTCTAGAAGCTTCGCAGTTTGAAGAGAAGTCCTCTTGGCCCACTAGAGGTTCTTGGTCCTCAGGCTTGGAAAAGGCACATCTTGGATCATACTAAATTACCTGGCAAACAGCCCAGGCCAATATGTCTCTACTCCAGGGTGAGTCTGGTGATAAAAGAACAAATCTTGAGGGCATAAGATTGCTTGCCAGATTTGGGAGCTGATGTCCACTGAAACATCATTGTGAAGGCCTAGTTTCTTAAACCATTCAGGACTAAGATTCCTTGGCTTGAAGGGAGTCCATTGACTCCCTCGCCTCTCTCGAGGGGATATTAATCTCTCTAGGCATTGGTCAAATGACCATCATAAAGATAGTCGGACCTAATAGCGAGCAAACGACTCACTGAGGCAAGAAACTCCCTTACCTGTGGGAGCATAAGGGCCTCTGGGGTACAACTCAGGGAAATAAGCTCGAGCCTAGAGTTGGACCAGCCACAAAGGACCACATATGTGGACATCATAGGTTTTGGCTATGATATCTCTAAGGCAATCATATACTTAGGCCAAAAACAGTGGTCCCACTATGGTCCTAAGAACATAAGGACTGGGTTAGAAGAGTTTGCGAAGAAAAACATGTTTAACCAAAATAAGAAGAAGCACACCTCCTCCTCTTTAGAACCTTGCCCAAAGTCTTGTTCTTCTGTTACAAACATTTTAACAAAAGACACATAACCTCTAGGAAAGTTTGTAATAGAGAAGGAGGAGGCAAAAGATTTGGCTTTCGAAGAAATGAAAGAATAGAGGGATAAATGTTCTCCCCTAGAGAAAAGACCCATTAGGGCTGCTATGTCCTCTAGAGTGATTCTTAAGAAGCCCTAAGAGAGGACAAAAGCATTATAGTAGGTATTATTGCAACAAGTCAGTGCTATTACAATAAGAAAAGCATACCCGAGGGCGATGATAGAAAGCCTAATGGCTTAATAGATGCGAAGTTGCTTCCATTTCTCGCCATAGGTCACCATCAGTCCATTTACCCATTCAGGGTATCGCTTGGTCAGAAATGTCCATCCTTTAAAAGGCGCCTCTTCCTTGCAAATACGCCTTCCTCCCTAAGAATGACCTAAAGAGACTGAATGAAGAGGAGGAGACTCGTTAGTATCTGGAAACAATCCCTCAAGACTGGGAACGTCATGGGATGGGTCAAAGATTGCCCCTAAGGCATATGATGGTAGGTTTGATTCTGGCAGCCAAGAATGTTCCTCCTTGATGACATTATCAAAGGGTCAAATTGGAGAAAGCGTGTCCGTTGCTCAATGAAACTATTTGCCTGAGGAGGGGGAGAAGAAATGGTGAATGAGATTATGCCATTGATTAATTAGAAGGAAATGAAGGAGTTAAGAATTCAGTGATTCAAAAACAAAGGCAAGAATTTACAGAAGCACTTGATGAACAACGAAGAAGAGAGAACAGAGCAAGAAGGTGGGAATTTCAAGCCCTAATTGTCATATTTATAGGCATGCAGGAAGAAAAAGCAAGTGACATACAGTGTTCTCTTGAGCTCCCTATAGCTGTTATGGTAAATCAGGCAAATTTTTTCTCATTGTAAATTTAAATTTACCAACTGCTAAAAGGGAGCATTTGTTTACACCTTAATTTTGAGGGGATTGGGATGATGCTATTTTGAATAAAGTGCCATTTGGTCTGCAAGTGAGGACCTTCTTGAGGGAAGTCAAGCCTTTAAGTACTAACATAATGGCATCTCGAACCCAGCATCATGAGAAAGTAATTACCCTTGATAAGAGTATCAACTACTCGAGGCTCGAGGTGGTTGAGGGGTGAAGTGAGCTTGAGCTCGGGGGGCTAGCAGGAAGGCTGCAAGACAGGTGGTTCTCAGACTCGAGGCAGTTACTTGGAGCGCAATTTTAGTTACTTTGGGATTAAGCTTAATCCAAGAAAATGTGGGGCTTCTAGAGTGGACTTCCTCTATGAATTCGGATGTAGACACCAAGGATTTCCCTCCAATACTGAATTCGGGGTAAGTCCATTGAAGATTTACATGCGCAAAAGAAAGCTTAGTGGCCAGACGTGGGTGGAGTTGCTGGGAAAGAAGGAGCAGCCGTTATTTCTTGTTTTCTATAAATAAAGGACTTTGCGTCAGTCCAAAACAGTACATATACAACTCATTACAAAACTTCTTTAGGTTTTCTTTTACAACACATTTGTACTTTTTCTTTAGGAGTAGCACAACTTAGCTAGGCATAGCATGATGTAGATCTCTGCTATACTTACCTTCATTGTAATATTGTTCTCGAACTTCAGGCATGACTTTCCAGTTTTAATTTTTTCTCACAAATTGACAAGTTGAGATTTGAGGCTTTAGTTTAAGGCTTTGACAGCCAAGGCTTATCCCTTGATTGCGTTGCTCTTAATACTACTGTCACTGCTTGATAAGTCAGGTGAACATAGGTTCACGCCATTAATTAGGGCTGTGATGGCCAAGGCTTGTCCCTTGATTTCATTGGTCCTAATCCAGTGACTTGAATATGGTTTGCTTTATCTTAATCTTGTTAGACCTAAACTCATTCAAGTTATTATAAGTCAAGGCTTAAAAACTAATTGACTCGGGCTTGTAAGTGGACTGCTGAGCTCTTGGGTTTGTCTCCACCCCAGTTCTTGACTTTTAAGTATACTAGGAAAGGTGTTTGTAGGCCCTGCTCCATTACTGTAATTGCCACTTGAATTAGATCCATATCCTTATAATTTTCTATCATAAAAATAATGTAAAAAATCCACATAAATATTTAACAAAAGTTTTCTTAATTGAAGCGTAAGAAGAATTCACTGTATAACCGAAGTCAGATACGCCAATATATTACAAGCTTTTCTTCGAAAATGGTGAATGGTTGAGGTCCAAGACGTGCGGTTCGTAATCAGGCTCACTCCCTAGTCGCGGTGAGTCCCTTTTTTGCGTTTAGTTTGTTTTTACATTTATGGAAACCACACACACAAAAGCTTGAAACAAAATATAGCAAATAGTAACATACCGTGATTTTATTGATAACTATATTGACGATGCACGCCCACTAAGTGCCGTCTTTCTTTGGCGTCAAAAGTGAAAGAATCGTGCATGGAACCAAACTCTTTTGAACAAAGCTCCTGGCGAGTAACTCTTCAACTTGGCGCCTAAGCTCCTCATGCTTTCGCAGGACTCATCTAATAGTGCGGCCTATTCGGTAAAGTAGCTCCTGGCATCATATCAATCCAGTGTTGGATGTCCCTCATTGATAGTAAGATATCCGGTAACCCCTCCAAAAACACATTAGCAAACTCGCTCAACAAATCCTCTACCTCTCTCGGTACCCCTTGTCGTTCCGCCTGACAATCCTTGCTAATCAACACAAATAACACCCTGTTCTCGCCAACCTCCTTGGTGAACATGGGACTGGTTTGGAGATTCGGATTCTCAGCTACTAATGAATGTGGCGCTTCATCTTTCTTTGGAACCAAGACGATCTTAGTTCCCTCAAACACAAAACTATAGGTGTTTCTACTCCCATTATTGATGGCACCTCTATCAAATTGCCACGGGTGTCCAAGTAACAAGTGCCATGCATCCTTGGTAACCACATCATATCATACCCCGTCCCAATATTTCTCTCAATAGAAAAATTAACCAGACAATATTTTGAGATCGTTACCTGGTTTCTCTTCTTGAGCCATGATAACTTGTAAGAGCTCGGATGCTCCTCCATCTTTAACCTAGCTTTCGAACTACTTCCTCAAAGATGACGTCATCACAACTTTCGAAATCAATGACTAGGTGGCATACTTTCTCACCAATCATACATGTCATTTGGAAGATGTTGTTTCAAAGCCAATCATCTCCTTTTGCTTCCTTAGTCGTGAAGTAAACTCGCCTGACCACTAGTAGGTAGCCCTCATATAACCCACAACTTCTTCTTCGCCACTTTGCGTCAACTCATCCCGAGCTTGCTCCTCAACTAGCTCGCCATCCTCATCATGGAGACCCTTAATGTATAACCTCTTGCCAGGTCTATCACCCTTACAAAACTTGGTGACACGGTAGCCCATCTTTCCACACTTGAAACAACAAGTTTTTAATCTACCCGTCAAGTCCGTGTTACTCGACTTACCAGGGTTGGCGAGAAAACTGGTTTACCTTGTATACTCGATTTGGTTGGTAACCGTACCTGATCATGCCCATTGTTCTGGGTGTTCCAACTAACGCCAATCTAACATCGCTTCTATTGCTTCTTTGCGTTCAAATCCCTCTAGATTACGTTCGAGATCGAAAAGAAAAACATATTTAACACCTCCTGAATCGATTCCTTCAATCCGCCAACTTACCTATCCGATTCCGCCAAGCCATTCCTGGCGACTAAGGCATAGAATTCAGCCATGTAATCTTCCACTAACCAAGAACCCTGAAGCAAGTTTTGTAGCATTGATACATCACCCTGGCGTAATTATGCAGAAGGAAGGTGTTTGTATGTGCTTCTTCATCTTTTCCCACATCTCGATCTTTGATTTACCCTACCTAAGCTGGGTATGCTTTAGCTGCTACCACTAGGTGGCAGCTCCACCCTCAACCGAGTAGCCATAATGGCGTGTGCTTGTGCTCCGGATTGAATTTGAGCACTTCCTCTATCACAACCAACCAATCCCAGAACTCCTCAGGTTGTCTTCCGCCGATTAACTCCATAATTTCAATCCAAAACCAAATTCCCACCTCCTATCCTCTGAATCATTAGAGACACAAGAATTTGGTCAATCCCTCCTGTTGTTCCATCCATGGTTGTCAAGCCCTGGAATGGTTGTGGAAACTCTCTTCGGTTTCATCCTCTCCTCCCACCTCCGATGGTTGTTGAAGCTGAGTCATAGTCGTTTGGTTGGGGTTCGCACCCAATTGCACAAAACACAACTCAATTCGTCTGAATCTTTCCTCCATCTCCTCGAATCTCCTATCGGTTCGACGTTGCTGGTCTCGTTTTTAAACGTCTCAAACAGTGGCATACCTCTGTCATCCACGGGCCATCATGGAAAACATTATGAGCTCCGATACTAACTGATGCAGAGCAGAAAGATGAAAAATTTTGGAACGGAAGGATTCAATAGCCTTCCTTTAATTTTTATTGCGAAAACAATGAAGAAACAATGGAAAAAGTTCTATTTTTAATTCTCAGAATCCGAGAATAAGAAAGAAATACATAAAAGAATAAAATCTATGAAAAATTGAATGCCAAAACCCTAATCATCCTTTTTCTTAAATAGAGCAGCTATTTTATCAAAATTAAAAGACTAGAATTAAAGAAATAAATAAAAGATAAACAATAAAATCTACTGATTTACATTAAGCTTTTCTACTTGACATTAAACTTTTTCTTGTTCGGATCAAGCCTAACCCGCGTGTCCCGCATCTCGCCAAGCTTTCAACTCGCCAAGCCCCGTCCCGCCAAGCAACCCATTGTATGTTAAAGGCGTGGCTGCATCATTACCTGACTTACTTATACCCATATCTGATCCAAGTGGGACGGATACCCGCTAGTAATAAGTTTTATCCGTTTTATTGCCATCCTGGTGGTTTCGTGAGCTTCACGCAAGTTTATATGATATTTTGATATGTTCGTCAAAGGTTGGATTTCATATAGACCACCACATTATGCATTGCATTTCTGAAGTCTATTTATTGCGGACAGCTGGCTCGTTAGAATTATTAGAGCCCATATTGCCCAAATTGTCGACAAAATATTTAGTTTTCTTCTAATTATGTTTTAAAAAATAATTATTACTTTTTGCTTATATTTAAATGAAAAGATTAACATTTTATTTCATTTCATAATATTACTTTTAGGTCAAACACTGTAAAATTTACAAAGAAATACTTTTTCATGAAGAAGTGACTTTTTCTTAATAAAAATTTGAACATATAGGCCTGTTATAGGATCAAATAGTAATATTTATATGCCTATACATATTATATTCTAATGTTTTTTATATATTATATAAATATAATTATTTATAAAATAATTATTTGATGAGAGATATTGTGTTTACTTTAAGTATTAGTTGTAAGTAAGAAAGTAAGGGGTTTTTTTTATTTATTTATTGAAAATCATTTATATTTTAAGCACGATTTCAAAAGATTACCTAAATTTTTTAATTCTTTAATGTTGTACCTAAAATTTCCAAAAATTTTTAATATCACACCTTGACTTTGATGCTGTTAACATTCATTATAGTTATTGCTGGTCTGACATTTTTGAAAAATATTTTGTCAACTATATAAATTATTCTTTTAAAATAGTTATAACTTTTTTAATTATTTAAAATTTTAAAAAAAATATTACAAAATTTAAAATTTCTTAAATTATTCTAAATTTAGATTCCAAATTTTAAAAATTATTTTGTCTTTTGATTTTGGAATGCTAAGTTAAAAACTAACGGATGTTCCGTTACATTATGGTGTGATGTTGAAAATTTTAGAAAAAATTAGATGTAACATTAAAAAGATAAGAAAATATATGTAATTTTTTAAACTTATATTTAAAATTTAGGTGACTTTCAATTAAAAAAACTCTAAAATTAAATATCTTAATTTTCAATGCTGCGTGTGGTTAGATGGGGTCATACTACGAGTAATGAAAATAGTGGAAGTAAAGGAAATTGGGGTTGTGTGCAGTTGCAAGGTTAGGACATGAGCTTGGTAGGGTCAATTATAATAAGAATTGTTATTTTAGTACTTCAAACAGGGACAATTGACTCTTATTTCTTGTACTATCTCTATTGTTACATGTAACTATATAATATAATTAAATATATTTTAATATTTTAATGTGGACAATTGTCTACCCTCTCACTCATACATGGCTCCGCCACTAGGCATGTGTGTACCGTGTAGACTGAACAATTGAACATAGTACTGTAGTCGGACGTCTTTACTTAGATATCACTCATGTCGGCATTCTTATAAAGGACCAATAAAACTCATTTTTTATTTTTATCTTATAGTTTTTTATACAACTCAATCACGACCGTGGATTAAAAGAGAGAATACTTTTCGATACCAAAAAAATGAAGAGAAAATATTTTTTAACTTATAGACTGTCAAGAAATCATCTAATCTAAAAGGTTAAGCTGGTAAATGGGGCTTTAAGAATGGTTTTATACTCTACCATGTCTTTTCAGGCAAATGCCTATTGAGTTTGAAGCTCGGATATTTCACATTGTCCACCTCATACCTTGTACTTAAATTATGTTTAATATTGATGGTAGGGGCTGTTAAGATTCGAATTTATAACCTCTTGGTCAATAAAACTTTGATATCATGTCAAAGAACCATCTGCCCCAAGTTTAAGCTGATAGGTGGGGGTCTACGAATGACTTTATATTCTAACAAAGACAATATGATCCTTCAGGAAACTAAGATGAGATTTTTTTTTCTTTTTTTTTTTTTTTTTGTTTTTTTGAAATTTAAGGATTTAAATGTTAGGATCATGGATTATACATATCATTATTGAAAGTTATTGCTGTAGTCAATTGAAGACATTGACGGATAGAGAGCATTGGCAATGCGGACATATGCCCCCAATGAAGTTTGGGAAAATGTGTGTTGCATATTACGTGCAGTCTATTTATTTGTACAAAGAGTTAAACTTCCCCCAATCATTTTTCTGTATATTGTTCTCTGGAGGGACAAGATGAATGCTGCTTTGCTTCAGTAAGGACTTGATACTGCACTTCTTCATCTAGAATGTTAACCTCCTTGCCTTTTAACATGGTAGAAATTGGTACCAGAGCCCGTAGTTATATTATTCTCTGTCTTGATAATTTTGTTTTCGTCTTGTGTTTAGGGAACCCATCGCTGTAAAAATCTGGGCTAAACTAGAGGAGTTTTGTAAGACTTAATTATTTTCAAATCAAATCTTATATTTGGAACATTTTTCTTTTAGTGGTGCTATTAAAGCTCTCAAATCTTGGAATCTTGACTCTAAACATAACGATAAAAATCCTAGGCGCAGCTCCAACTTTGTAGAAGGTCTCCTTGCTAGAGACAGAATAGAGACTAGAAATAATAATGATGATAACACAAAATATTGTAAGTGCAGAAGTTGCTCCTCTATAAGTGGAAAGAAAGACTACAGAAAGATGAAATGTTTTAAATGTAACAAAATAGGTCATATTAGAAGATTATGTCCTAAGAACAAGAATAGGAATGCTCTCTTATTAATACTAGTTGGTCCACTAAAGTTTGCCATTTTGCTAAAGTACTTAGTGTTGCTTCTGATATAACAACGCATGAATGGCTGTTTGATTCTGGGTGTAGTCTTCATATGAATTCTAATCGTCCTCATTTCTTCGATTATAATTAAGACTATGCATGGGGAAAGGTTCTATTGGGTAGCAATTATGGTTTTAAAGTCTCAGTGTGAAGTAAGGTGTCAAATGTGATAATTATACACCAAGGGAGTTAGGCTTGTGCCTTAACTTATGATTAACCTTATTTCACTAGGATAATTAGATCAGAGTGGTTTGACCTTAAAAGCCAATTAGGGTGCTTTAAAAATATGTAATAGGTCCCTAGTAGTTCCTAAAGAAGAGGTCAAGAATAGTATTTGGGTTCTAAAAGGTGAGATAGCTCCTGGAGAGTATTTTATGGTAGAGACCGGTAAGCATGATCCAACCAACCTATCACACAAGAGGCTAGGATATATATTTGAGAAAGGTCTTAAGGGGATGGTGTGTCTTAGCTAGATTTGTATGAATTGTGTATCTTTTGTAAGCATCACATATTGGCATTTAAGATGGGCATGCAAAACACTAAGGACCTATTGATTATGGGGGGACCCTCTCCAGTTCTAACTTTGGGTGGAGCACATTACTTTCTTTCAGTTATTGATGATCATTCTAGAAAAGTTTTGGTTTATATGTTGAAAGACACATATGAAAGTTTTTAAACTTTCCTTAAATGGATTGACTTGATTGAAAATCAAATAGGTCGTAAGATTAAAGAGCTTAGAACTGATAATGGCATTGAATTTGTCAATTATGATAGAACATTTTAGATAAAGTAAGATGCTTGTGGTTTGGTCCTAGTTTGAATAAGCATTTTTGGAGTAAGGTAGTTAAGACTGTCATCTATTGATTAATAGAACTTTGTTAACTAGTATTGACATTAAAATCCCAGAACGAATGAGGATTAGAAAACCATCTGATGACTTTATTCTATGTGTTTTTGGCTGTTATGCGTATGCCTACCTATCTTAGGAAAAAGTGAACCTAGGGCTATCAAGAGTGTCTTCCTTGGCTACCCAAATGGTGTGAAAGGGTGCAGCATAGGTATTAAGGATGGGAATAGAAATGAAGTCATAATAAATATGTAACTTTTAGTAAGTTAAAAAAGCCCTACTTGAACTAAAGTTGGGAAGCTGTTAATCCGACCTCTATCCAAACATTGAAGAGTAGAAAATTTGGCTATGAACTTTATGAGTTTGAAGTTGACCAACCTAAACTTGTATACCTAAGTATCCTGGAAACAAAATTGGTTTTAGATAATTAAAATAGTGCTGAAACGAGCACTGAAAATTAGAATAAAATAATTGAAAAGAACCTAAATGACTATCAACTTGTTAAGGATAGAGAAAAAGGAGACATAAGGGCACCATACGGAATTGGTTTTGCTGATTGAGCCTATGCCTTAAAGCCTTAAAATATGTTGAAATTGAACCTCTCATCTATAGTGAGGCATTGAATAGTAAGCATTCAAAGGACTTGTTAAATGCTATGTCCTCTAAGATGGAATTCTAAAAAAGAACCAGCCATAAACTCTAATTCCTAGGCCTTGGTTGAAATTTGATAGGTTTTAAATGGGTCTTCAAAATTAAAGAACCTAACATACCATTTAGGCAGCCTAGGTTCAAGGCTAGACTTATGACCCAAGGTTTCTCCCAAAAAGAGGGTGTGAATATAATGAAATATTTTTTCTATTGTGAAACATACTGCTATTAGGAGTCTAATGTCCCTGATTGTGAAAGATGATATATTTATTGAGCAAATGGATGTTACAGCTTCTTTCATACATGGTGAACTTGAGGAAGACATCCTCATGGCTCAAATTGAACTGTTTGAGAAACCCAACAGAGAAAACCATGTATTTTTGTTGAAAAAAAAAATCCCTCTGGCCTAAAGCAGTCGCCTAAATGATGGTCTAAGCGATTTGACTAGTTTATGATTGATTAAGGGTATTCTCGATCTCTCCATGACAATTGTTTCTATTTTAAGAATGTTGAGAGTGATATTGTTATTTACTTATTGATATATGTCGATGATATGCTTTTAGCTAGTAATCTTTAACTGAAAACAATAAGTTAAAAGATATTTTGAACAAGAGTTCTGACATGAAAGATTTAGGCTAGGCTAAAAAGATACTTGAAATTGAAATTAGTAGAAACCGTGATTTAGAAACAGTTTACTTATCTCAACAAAAACAATTTGGAAAAGTTTTAAAAAGGTCTTAACATATTTGATTGCAAACCAATCAAGATGCCTATAGCTAGGCATCATAGGTTTTCTACCTCATAATCACCAAAGAATGGCCTAGAAAAAACTAGAAATGGCTAAGGCTCCCTATGAAAATTGCATTGGCTTAATCATGTATGCAATGACTTGCACTATGCCAGACTTAGCCTACACAATGAGCGTTTTATCTAGGTATATGACCAATCTAAGAAAAGAATATTAGAATGAGGTGAAATGGTTACTTAGATAGCTAAGGACACTACCAGTTTAGGACCCACTTTTGAAGAATGGAGTCAGACTTTAAACTTGTAGGTTATATCAACAGTGACTATGGTGGAGACCTTGATAGGAGAAAGTCTACGAGTGTGTACCTCTCCACCTTGAATGGTGGAGCTATAAGTTGGAACTCTCGACTATAGTTAGCAACGACTTTGTCTACTCCTGAAGCTGAATTTCTAGACTCAACCGACACTATTAAGGAGGGCATTTGGCTTAGTAGTCTCCTATTATTAATAAACCTAGAACTAGCGTACCTGTGGTATATACCAGTGGTCAATTTGCTTTAGCTCTAAGTAAGAACCTAGTGTACCACAATCCTACCAAACATCTTGGTGTTAGGAGGAACTTTGTTATAAAACAACTAGATGGCAATACGATTGATCTATAAAAAAAAAAAAAAAAAAAAATCTCAATACATGGCCTAGTGTAACATAAGGTTGTGACTTTGGATAAGTTGATGAAGTGCATCAACTCACTTCAAAGTGAACAAAATCCTAGTTGAACTCATGATTTAATTGCTCCTTATCACTAAAGTATGTCTAATAATTGGCCTATATAGCAGCCAAGGTGGAGAATTATTGTAATTAGTTCCTATATATGCTGACTATGACTAAAACATACTTCGAATTAGATTAGGTAGTAAATGAGTCAAGATCAAAAGCACGTACTATTAGCATTGAAAATTTCCAAAACGTGTTGATTCATGTAGAGATGTTAATTTGAATATAGCAGTGGCAATCTCATAAATATCTAAAAAATGAAGGTCATTTTCGGTTCTAATTTTGGAATTCTGGAACATTTGGTTAATGACCACATCCCTGACCGCTTCGCTTAATTTCCAACCCATGCCACTGCCTACCAGCCCCTGCCACTTCAAAACCCTAAGACGCATCCTTTGAGTGAGACACGTGTCATTCAATTGCTGCACCTCTAAGGGACGTGTGTTTGCTAGTTGATAGCCCATATTGTATTTCTTTAGGCTTATATATCAACCATTAGATGTGACGAAGTGAACAACAGCCATGACACCACGCAGGGTCTCAACATAGAATGAGAACATGATGTATTAGGGCAACGATTAACGTAAGCATTTAATTGTGTCATTTTTACATCGTCTCTCTTCTAGTTTTCTTCTCCCCCGCTTCCTTGACACTCTCCAAAATGACACCCTTCCATCTTCCTTGGTTATGGAGTGAAGATCTTCAACATCTGTTCATCCATTTGCGGATTCTAACTTAAAAGCTTAGGGTCTCGATTGTAATTTCCCCATGCATTGATTTATTGATTTATGACTTGTAATCTAATCATATATAGTGGATGCACTTCTCTAGGAATAGGGAGTCAAAGATTAGAAAGAGTCTAAATCACGTAAAAAAATCTTGTGCCTTGTTTCATTTGTGTTTTTCGCTATATTCTTTCTCTTGCAGTTGTAAGTGTGTTGAACTCGTAATTCTTTGTTCCTAATTTTGTAAAGCCATTATCCTACATGACAAGAATATAGGATCAATCAACGGAAGCCCACTTCACGTATTGATTCTAACATTCTCTCATTTTGGGCAACATTGATTGAACAATGGCTTTTAAAGTTTTATTTTAAAAGTGACTCTCAATTCGGACACACTTAAATGGTCACAAAATATATATGTCCCAGCATAAGATCTAATCCAACAAGCATACTAATGTCCAACCTTGCAATCCCAATGCTTATTTCATGAGAGAAGACCTTCTATGGTCACGAGTGCTTGCATCCTATCAACATGGATTCCTTCGTGTGGTAAAGTGTAATGTGGTTTAGTACATGTGATCCAACTTAACCATGTGATAAACAAGTTAAAACCACATTTAGTCCTTAGTCTTTAAGACCAACAACAACAAATCCAGTGCCTCAAGGGCTCCCACCAAGGCAGGGTCTAGGGCGGGTGAGATGTACGTCACCTTAACCCTATAGGGTGCAACCATGAAAAAAGAGAGATGAAGTGATTTTTGCAGCTAAACCTCATCATCCGGAGCAATCTTTGTTTAATATCAATCATCATCAAAAGTACCTTAAACGAGGAAACAAATAACAAAATTGAGTTTATGACTAGCCCTTAAAGACACAGAATTCAATAAGAAGCAAAACATGCTACTGATCTACCAAGCTACAGCCTGGCGAAAAGCGTCAGTCTTTTCATTTTGATCTTTAAAAGCGTCAGTCAATGAATATTAATTTAGGCGTCAAATTTTGGGTAGCAACAGTAGCAATCTTAGGCTTCGTTTGTTTAGAAGGAAAACCACATTCTAGGAAGTGATTTTTCCTTTGTCCATTGTTTGGCATGCGTTTTGCTTACGGAAAAGTTTTTCAAATTGGAAAAAATGACTTCCCTTTCAAAATAGGGGAAGTTATCATTCTAAATGACTCAATGAAGTTCAAAGGTACAGATCGATCTGAATATAGGTCCAAAAGGAACATGGCGGGATCTTAGATTGTTAGAGGCAATAATTTGGTATAAAAACTGGACAAAGAAAGATCAATCGGCTCCAAATCCTGGAGTGAATTTTGTGATTGCATTTGATTTTCGTTCCTGATTTATATTTTATATTTGAAACATTTTTTTACTAATTCACGCTATAGTGAATATTATAACTAGGAAATAGTAGTACATCAAACTGAACATCAAAAAGTTATTTATATATTATATTCTTTTCTAGAAAATATTTTCATTTGATAGGTATTTTTGAGGGAAATTATTACTTAAATACAATTGATTTGATCATTTATCACCTAGGTTTAACTTTTCATGCATACAATGGGGTACCTTAAAGTTTAAACATTTTATTACTTAGATACCATGAAGTTATAAAATTTTATCAGTTAAGTGCCTCTGTTGAAATTCGATGAATTTTCGATAGCAAATGCTAAAATAGAACATAACTCCGGCAATACATAAGCATTCCCATTAGAATTTAATGGGTTTTTGCTAAAAAATGCTTATTTAGCGTATGATTTCCGGCCATATATAGATAGTCTACATTAACATACGATGAACTATTTATTGTACTTTTGTTAAAAATTGACATGCCATCTAAGTATTATCATAATTATGTATTATATTAGCACTAAAATATTCGAAAAAAATGCTTCCTAGAGTAGGCGCAATAAAACTAATTTAAAATTTTTAATTTTAAATCCAAAACTCTGACATAATTAAAATATGACAAATACTACAAGTCACAAAAAAAATGATACGTGAAACTCCATGAAAGTGGGCAGCGGGCAATGAGCAACCCAAGCAGGGCGGGCAGTTGACCTCTACTCTTGTTTTTTGGTTGAATGAGCTCTCTCTCCTATGCAGCTTTTTTCTCCTTTTTTGGATAATTTTTCTCACTCCCCTCTCTTAGAGGTGGCCAGCGGGCCGGGTCGGCCCGAAAACTGGCTCAGCCCAGCCCGGATGGCACTATAGCGGGCCGGGCCGGGCCGGGCCAACGGCTCTTTTGTTGTACAAAGCCAACGACTCTTCTTTTACACAAAAAAAAAAAAAAAAGTTATATTTTTTTTCTATAAATACTTAACCTCCCCAACTCATTTTCTCACAAAATCTTCAATTCTCTCTTCTCTCTCTATACATTCATCATCTTCCATCTTCTCTAATTTGCTAATTGTAAAATTGTACTTTAAAGTTCGAAGTTCGTAAAATATTTGGCTGAAGTGTGAATTTCATTGTTCTCTCATTTTGGTAATTTTAGTATCGTAATTTTTTTTGATTCTCATTTTAAGTTATTTAATTTGCATTACTACTTGCATTTTATAAATAATAATCATTTATACTAATATGGCACACAACTCTTCATCATCATCTGGATCCGGTCGTGCTAGTTCTAGCTCTTCTCAGCCATCCAGAATCCCTAAAAGGACTAGAATTGTCTTACTTGATACTGAAGAACGAGCTTTTATACAACCAGACCCAACACCCCAATACACTGATGATAGCATAGATTATAACTTTTCACAAACACAAGATTATCATGAGTCAGGTAGTGGTGGGGTTGGAGACTCACAAACTGATGAGGAATCCACCCCCACCACCGAAGCCCAGCCTGAAACTAGTACCTTGACTAGTAGGCGTACAACTAGTGGGGTATGGAAGCACTTTATCCTTAATAAGACAACTAATAAAGCAACCTATAAATTATGTGACCCACCTAAGAATTTTAGCAATCAACCCCGCAGTGGGACGGGCACATTAAATAGACATATACTTAGGTGCCACCCCGAGCAATTCCCGGAAAAGAGCCAACAATGTTTAGTGCAGCAAGTGACCGGTGCACTTGCTAATTTTAGGTTCTCTCAGGGGAGCAACCGTAGGGGGCTAGCTAAATATGTAATTTTGAGTGAAGGCCTTTTTGTACCGGCGAAAATCCACATTTCGTCGACTACCTCCAACAACATGTGAACCTCGCCATTGTGAGGATTCCTCGGAACACCGTAAAGCGGGACGCTTTTACGTTGTACCACAATATTAAAATTGGGATACATACACTTTTTGCGACGAACACGAGCATGTTCTCGTTGACGTCGGACGTATGGACTGCCAAACCCGGCCAACCTTATATGTGCATAACGGCACACTGGACCGATGAATCCTTCATCATCCAGAAGATAATAATTCATTTAGGGCTTTTAGATTGCTCCCATACTGCCGAGGTAATTACGGGTGCGATTATGTCGGCAGTCCGCGATTGGGGCATAGAACAACGTATCTTCAGTATTACGTTTGACAATGCTTCCAATAACACTGCATCCGTAGCATATTTAATTAGGAAAATGAGACCCATGTTAGGTGGGAAGTGTTTTCATATTCGTTGCATCTGTCATATTTTGCATTTAATGGTAATGGATGGTTTAGATCTTATAGACGTATCCCTTGCCACCTTAAGATCTGTAATAATATCAATTAAAGCATCCGTCGCAAGGAAAAAAAGATTTAAAAATGTATGTAGGTTGCATAACATAGAATATAAATAATTGAAATTAGACTCCAAAACTAGGTGGTCGTCTACGGTAGTAATGTTAGAGCGCATTCTACCAGATAAAGACGCTTCGCCTAGGAAAATCGTGTAGAATGATGCGATTACAACCTGGACGGTATACATTGGGAGACAATAGATGAAATTTGTAAATTTTCTAGCATGTTAAAGACGCGACAACATTTTTTTCGGGTTGCTACTATCTGACCATGCCTCAAGTAATATCAACATTACTTGATATTGTAAATTGGATGGTGGGTAATGAATCCAACCCCATTTTGTTCGGATCGATTACGGCAATGAAAGAAAAGTTTGCCAAATATTTTTCTGAACTACCTCTTACTTATTGCTTTCCAACTATTTTAGACCTTCGTTGTAAACGCGGGGGTTTCAACTTGTTTTACCAACATTTTTTTAAATATTTGCATCCTACTCTGAATGTCGACACTTTCTTTGCCGATGTCGATAATGACTTGCATAATTTATTTTCTGAGTATTCTCGTAAATTATCATTTAATAATCCTAGTACTACTGCAGTAGGATCTTCCACATCTAGTGGAAGCAGTTCACGCATATTATATTCGTGGAAGCTGTTGGAGCAATTTACGCCCGCAGTAGCCCCCACGTCATGTGACGAGCTAGATTATTACTTGCGGACACCGTTGGTCCATATTTTCGGGCCGCCGGCCAACCCGCATTTTGACCTTTTACAATGGTGGAACACAAACCAAACCCAATATCCCGTGCTTTCCACCATGGCACGTGATATACTAAGTTGTCCGGTGTCTTCAGTAGCATCGGAGTGTGCTTTTAGTCTTGGTGGCAGGTTGCTTGGAACGAAGAGTGCAAAGCTATCGCCGTCGAGCTTGGAGATGTCCGTGTGCTTGATGGATTGGGTGTTAGCTGAGGCAAGAGATCAACAGAGAATGAAGCTGGATTTATCGAGCGATGAAGAAGACGACCGCACAACTGATACGTCAAATGATGGCGTAGAAACCCCCCGATATGACTGATATCAAGATTCAAGACTTTTGTATGTTAATTATTTACTTTCAAATATTTACGTCAAAAGATGACTGCACACTCCATATGCCAAACTTTATATTTTTTGATAAATAAATTTGTATTTTAAATATTAGGCCCCAACTTTGTATTTGTATTTGATACGTTATTTATTTACTGATATTTTTTTGATAATTACTTAATGTATATTTTATTTTATTTATTACATATATTTAGTATTATTTTTTTTAAACATGTATACTTGGAAAAAAATATATTTGTATCTCATATTATTTATCAATGAATTACAATAATTTTAGTACAAAACGACTATGTATTTTTAAAATTTTTTTTTAATTTAGTTAAAAAGGTCGGGCCGGGCCGGGCCGGGCCGGGCCTGGGCCTGGGCTTGGCAGGCATGGCCACCACTACCCTCTCTCCTGTAAGTCTTCTTCTCTTATTCCATTTTTTTTGTTCACCGATTTCTTTCCTCCCTCTCCTCTTTTATTTTTTTTAGCTTTCTCTCTCCCAATTGCTCTTTGCTCAATCAAATTTTTTATTTTCTTTTTTGAAAAGTATGAAAGTTTGATCTCAATGGTAGTATTCATCATACAAGTTGATATAATCTTCTTCTTTTTTTTTTTTTATCAAAATTAAGTGTTTCAAATGTGCGCATGATATGTTTTGGTTTAAATATGGTATGTGTAGACACATGTTAAGTGTGTGTCAATACACATTTTACAGACACTATTTGTAAGTTGTGTGCCGACACAAAGAGACGGGGTCTGCGTGTCGACACAAGATGACACCATGTGTCGAGACACTAACTTTGTGTGTTGACACATGTGGATGTTATGATTGTTATTTAGTAAAATAAGTCTAAAGAGATTGACCTTATGTTGATTTGTGTGATAAAATATTTTTTCTTGTTCTTATTGTGTCCTTGATCAAATTCAATTTTGCTTTAATGGAAGAACAAATACGGGTTGAGTTCTACACCCTGTGAGAGGCTTTTCGCCGATTCCCAACATTTCCCAAAAAGAAGGGCTGGCATTTTGTTTTTAATTCGCATATAGAGAGCTGTAATTTTTATTTTATGTCAAATATAATTTTTATGTAAAGGTTGAGGCCATTTGTATTTTTTGAATTGTGGCAGTTGGATAGTTGTTGCATTCATTAAATAAGGTATGTTTGTGATCGTCCATTCCCATACAATTGAAGGAGGGTTGTATTTTTTTGTTCATGGTGCAATAAAATTATACTGCCATATGAAATGTGAACAAAGATAACTTATATAGAGTACAACATACCCAGTATCCCAAGGGCTCCCGTCGGCAGATGCATGCAGCCTTCCCCCTTCAGGGTATTACCCCTGAAGAGAGGCTGTTTCCGAGTGTCCCCAACCTGAGGGTGCTGACTTTCTAGAAGGTCACCCATCCTAGTGCTGCTCTCGCCCAAGCACGTTTAACTTCGGTGTTCTAACGGGATCCGGTGATGACGTGTTTGTACCCTCTTTGGTACAACTTATATAGAGTATGGGGAGATTATAAAGATCAAATATCAAATTGAATCTAGAAATCTCAAACATAAGTTCGATATGTCATATGAAAGCATCCAAATATAGTCATCTACATCAAAAGTAATATCTATAATTTAAAAGTCAGATACTAAACAAGTATCTCTGATCACTAGAACTAATCTGATGCAACATCCTATTCCAAGTATGTAGATCTCCATATTGCACATATTGTGTGTTGTTATGCATTGCTTCTTGGTTCATGTCATCACTAAGTTGAGGATGCATTACCTTGACACAATAAATACAACATCATGAAAAATTCAAATAAAATTACAAGAAAATAACAAATAGATAATGCATGTCAAGGGACTCACATTCAATAGCTGAGATGAAAAGGAACCCTAACAACGTCCACCAACATGATAGGCATATATATGGGCTTGTTAGGAAATGTATCATATTCACTCTCAAACACAATTTAAAAGAATCAAATGCCATGGTGGTGCTTCCTTGTGTACTCCCAATGACATTAGCATCATAACTCAGCAAAGCATTATCATTACTTGAGTTTTGAACACCTCTGCTTGTAGATGGACTCTATAGAGAAAATAAACAAACATTGCCAATCAAAATTACAAATGCATACTTAAGACTATAACACGAAATGACTAAGAATGGCTAAAAATGCAATACAGAACTTAAGGATTACTAAGAGCTGAATAAATTTAAAGAACTACATTAGGTCAATTTCATGATAACTAAACCGCAAAAATCAAATTTCACTACTGTTTGCTTCTTTTGAGTAGATTGAGTTCATTTGCCACCAATTCGTTTGCTTGTTCTTGTCTTTTTTCTTCTAATGGCTTGCTCAACTTTGGACTTTTTCCTTAAAACTGCTGGGCGCCCTTTGCTTCGAGTGATCTTATGAGAACGAACAAGTATTGCTTTTTGTCATTGACATAGACCTCATGATCATTGTCAACATTTCGATATGAATGCAACTCTAAACGTAGAATTGTCTTGTGATTGCAAATCATATGTGAAAGCATCAAAACCAAATTAATTGAAAAATTTTAGCAAATAATGTTAACATCCTATAGAAACAAATGGGTAGGGGAAGAACAGTTGGTCCAGATGGGATACCCATTGAGGCATGGAAATGCCTTGGACAAAGGGGTTTCAGCTGGCTAGCAAAACTCTTTAACCAAATCTTGATGGGGAACAAGATGCCGGAAGAATGGCGGAAGAGCACACTGGTCCCAATCTACAAGAACAAGGGTGATATTCAAAGCTGCGCCAATTACCGGGGGATCAAATTGATGAGTCACAACCTCAAGTTGTGGGAGAAAGTCATAGAAAAGAGAATACGACAACAGACAGAAGTGACCGAAAATCAGTTTGGGTTCATACCTGGGAGATCAACAATAGAAGCCATTCATCTCTTACGGCGGACGATAGAGCAATACAGGGAAAGACAAAAGGACCTCCACATGGTCTTCATCGATTTAAAGAAGGCATATGATAGTGTGCCAAGAGAGGTACTGTGGAGAGTGTTGGGAAGGACAGGCATCCCGATGCCTTATATTCGGGTCATTAGGGACATGTATGAAGAGGCACATACTAATGTGCGAACAGGGAAAGGGGAGACAAACACTTTCCCTATTACAGTAGGAGTTCACCAGGGCTCTGCCTTGAGTCCCTTTCTGTTCATTCTAGTGATGGATGAGCTCACTAGACATATCCAAGGGGAGGTACCTTGGTGCATGCTTTTTGCAGACGACATAGTTCTGGTAGTGGAATCCCGTGTGGACATAAACGAGAAGCTGGAGCTATGGAGAGGCGCACTAGAATCGAGGGGTTTAAGGATTAGTAGATCTAAGACCTAGTATGTGGAATTCAAATTTGACCATTCCACCATGACCAGCACCGAGGAGGTTAAGATTGGAGCATAAGCCGTATCAAGTAAGGAGAGCTTCAAATATCTGGGATCCATGATACACCAGAATGGTGAAGTGGATGAGGATGTCAGCAACAGGATTAAAGTAGGCTGCCAGAAGTGGAGGATGGCATCTGGGGTGCTGTGTGATAGAAAGTTCCCGCTAAAGTTAAAGGAAAAATACTATAAGACGGTAGTAAGACCGGCTATGTTATATGGAGTAGAGTGTCGACCAATGAAACAAAATCAAACACAGAGGATGAAGGTGGTAGAGATGAGGATGCTACGATGGATGTGTGGCCACACAAGAAAGGATAGGATTAGGAATGATGTGATACGAGGTAAGCTGCGTGTAGCCTCGATCGAGGATAAATTGAGGGAGCACCGCCTAAGATGGTTTGGACATGTCAGCAGAAGACCGACTTCAGCCCCAGTCAGGAGGTGTGAACAGCTCAACACAGTGATAAGCAGAAGAGGGAGGGGCAGACCAAAGAAGAGTTGGCTGGAGACGATTCGTCAAGACCTAACCCACCTAAACCTAAGAGAGGAGATGGCCTCAGATAGGACACGTTGGAGGGCTAGTATTAGGGTAGCGGAGATGGCAGAATAGAGTAGTACGGGGAGTGGCTAGTAGTCTAAGATCCTTAGGCAAACATAACCTCTAGTGTAGCACTTTTAGGCTAGCTTAGTCCCTGATCATGCCCATTTTCCTTCTTCTTCTTCTTCTTCTTCTCCTTCTCCTTCTTCTCTCCTTCTTCTACTTTTTCCTCTATACGCATGTTATTGATTGGTGGTTTATCTGCAGGCACTCAACTACTTCAGGTTGGGGGTCCCCGGAAACAGTCTCCTTTCCTGCCGGAAGGGGTAAGGCTGCGTACATCCCCCCCCCCTCCCCCCCCCCCCCCCAAGACCCTGCATTCTGCGGGAGCCGCAAGGCACTGGGACTGTTGTTGTATCCTATAGAAACAAATAAATATTAGATAAATAGTTGTACAGAATAGTATATACCGATGCAAGTGTCAATTTCATCCAATTTTGCATCTAAGTCCTCCAAAATCTCAAAAACCAATTTGCACGTGTTTGCTAAATGCTTGGCCTTCAAGGCAAGCTCATAGAACTTATTAACCATTGCGTCAATTCGCTTTGTCTCTATCTTCGAGCAATCATCATCATAACTGATTTTAACTTTTGTGTGTTCTCATTTCACATCCTTCCTCCATTTCTGTAGGATATACTTTGAAGGAACAAAATCAATAGCATTATCGTGGAGAACTACAATAATATGCTTACAGATAATTCTCGAAACTCAAATAGATGGCATATGCATTCAAAAGCAATACTAACAACATTATCTTAGTAGGTTGAAGCTTGTAGCCTAAACCACTACCCTGTGACAATCAATAATCCCAATTTAAGAGTTAACGCAAAAATAATTGGCTAATGATGGATTCAAAACTGTAGGCTCCAGTTTAATACACGTTTCCTATTAGTAGAAGATTACTTTAGTTTAATTGTCGTTTTCTAGATTAATTAACACAAAGATATCACTTTTCCTTAAATCAATTTAGGTCATAAATTATATTCACACACTCTTAGTCCCTGTGGTTTGACTCCATCTCATCCTACACTTCAATTTAGGTGTGTTTAATAGATAGGGTTTTATATTAAATTTTGATAGACGTAGAAAAACACATCAAGATTTTGGCGCCGTTGCCGGGGACTTGGCACCGTTCGTGATTTTATTTTTGTGATTTTCTTTGATTTTTAACTTTCTATTTCTTCTTTAATTTTAAATTATTTTATTTTATTTTTTAACCTAGGATTTGAAATCTCAATTTGATTCTTAATTTAGGATTTCTAATTTTTAATTCTATTTAATTGTTATTGTCTCTTTTCTAAAAAAAAATTTTTTTCTTTTTATTAGCATTATTTTTCTTGTGATTTTCGTGCATAAGTAGATTTTAGAGTATTTTGTTATCTGTCCTTTTTTAGTATTTGTTTCATCTGTTTTATCTGTTTTGCTTGTTTAATTTTTAATTTACTTGCTTTGTGTGGTTAATTGTTCATACACAGTCGTCGCTCTTTGTCTCTAAACCTTACTAGATTCGTCCCTGAAATTGAAAGAACTTTAAGAGACCTTAGAGCCCAATATAGAGCACAAACCGTAATGGCTGATGAACAACAACCACGTACCCTTATGGACTACTTTACTCCCACCACATACGCCTCACCGTCTTGCATTAGATTGCCATTGGTAGCCCTTCACTTTGAGCTTAAGCCACATACTATACAGGTGCTTCCTTCGTTCCATGGCTTAAGCAATGAGAATCCGTACACACACTTGGATAGTTTCATGGAGGTTTGCTCAACCTTTAGGATTCCTAACATTAGTGATGATGCCATCTTGCTTCGCCTCTTTCCTTTCTCTTTAAAGGAAAAAGCTAAGTATTGGTTAGGAACCTTATCTAGTGGGACGATTAGTACTTGGACTCAAATGCAACAAGAATTTCTTAAGAAATTCTATCCCATTAGTAAGACTAACACTGCTAGGAGAGCCATTAACACCTTCGCCCAACTTCCTACTGAAGAGTTTCACGAGAGTTGGGATAGGTTTAAGGAACTCTTACGAGCTTGTACAGATCATGTTATCCCTAAATGACAGCTAGTCCAAAATTTCTATTATGGGTTAAATGAAAAGGGTCAACAAACTGTTGATGCCTCGTGTGGTGGTCAGTTCCTTAGAAAGAATGAGGATGAGGCGTGGGAACTGTTTGAACTTTTGAATGAGAATTCACAATAATCTGCCACACGTGCATGTCTTAATGCTACTAGGTTGAATAGAGAAGTAAATGAGATTGCTCACACCTCCATCTTAGATAAGAAAGAAGACTCTCTTGCCTCTTCCGTAGAGTAGTTAACTTCCCTATTTAAGATGATATTGGCCCCCTCTACTGTACCTAATGTGTCTCATGTTTCAAATGTACATAGTGCTTGCTCTTCATGCTCTAGTGTCTCTCATTCTACACATGACTGTCCCTCTGCTTCACCTTATATGGAATGGTCGGAGGAACAAGTCAATGGAACCTAAGGATTCTTACGAAACGACCCATACTCTAACACGTACAATCCGGGCTGGAGAAACCATCCTAACTTCTCCTGGAGGCAAGGAGGAGAAGGACAGTTTATGCCACAACAACAGAACCCATGACCTCAACAACCTGGTATGCCCCGGCCTGTCGGTTTTCAACCGCAAGGGTACACTTCTAACTACTCCCAACCTCCTAATTTGAGCTCTAATTCAAATTTTGCAGAGAAGGTTTTGAGTGCGCTGAAAGGTTTGGAAGCTAATTTCCAACTCCTCCACTCCCATACACAATCGATTGCAAAGCTAGAAACCCAAATAGGTCAACTAGCTAACGCTTTGAGTAGGGGAGATGAAGGAAGACTCCCTAGCCAGCCTATAGAGAACCCTAGGAACTGTGTAGGGCAAAACAACTATCCTCCCCATCAAGAACAAGCAAAGTCTATTACAGTGTTAAGAAGTGGGACGGAGGTTGACAATAGGATGAGTGTTGAGAGTGAAGTACCCATAAGAGGTGGGGGAGAAGAGAAAAGCAAGGAAAAAGAAAAGGAACCGATGAGGTCACGCACCCTTCTCCCACTCCTAAAGCCTCTGATCTTCCCTCGTTATATGAACCTAGAGTACCCTTCCCCCAAGCTTTAGTAGCACCACAGCTACATGGGAAGGACAAGAAGTGGGAAGACATTTTGGAGACGTTTAGGCAAGTAAAGATAAACATTCCCCTTCTTGATGCGATTAAACAGATCCCGGCCTATACGAAGTTCATTAAGGATCTACTGAACCAAAAGAGACGATCTAGAGCACATCTGCCTAAAAAAGTGTCTTTAGCCGAGCAAGTGAGCTCTATTTTGAAGTGTGACACTCCAGTTAAGTACAAAGACCCTGGTATCCCCACCATCTCTTGTTCACTTAGAGACTACCCGATCGATAAAACCTTATTGGACTTAGGAGGGAGTGTCAACATTATTCCTTACTCGGTTTATAAGAAGTTAGGCCTAAGAGAGTTGCAACCCACCACGGTGACCTTGCAGTTAGCGGATAGATAGACTAGGATCCCCCGTGGTGAGCTGATTAACGTGCTAGTGAGAGTAGACAAAGCCATGTTTCCTGCTGATTTTCTTGTGCTAGATATGGAACCTTCTAGTCATTCGAAAAACAATATCCATGTCATTCTAGGTCGACCTTTCTTTGCGACCGCCAATGCTACCATTAACTGTAGATCCAGGGTAATGGATGTTAGCTTTGCAAACATGACTATCAGGTTAAATATTTTTAAGGCTTCAACGTCACCTGCTAGTGAGGATGAGTCAGAGTGTTTTTGTGTGGATATTGCTAATGATTTGGTGGACCAAACACTCTCCTCTACCCTAGTTAATGACCCTCTTGATGAAAATGCAAAACCTTCTAAAAAGATGCAACGAAGGTTGAACCCGAACATGAAAGAAGTCTTGGGTTGGGAGAAGAATCACGATGTTATGGTTCAGGAGGAAATTGTCCTAGGCCACAGGTTGTCTAAGGAGGGTATTGAGGTTGATAGAGCTACAATAGATTTGAATGTGAGCTCGCCTCCTCCCTAAAATGTGAAACAAGTTAGAGTATTTCTAGATCATGCGAGTTTCTATAAGGGATTCCTTAAGGATCGTGGGAAGTTAGCTAAACCATTGACTAGTGAGCTATCTAAGGACATATCAGTTGAGCTCAATGAGTCTTGGTTAGACGCTTTTCATAAGCTTCGATCTACACTTGTTGTTGTCCCCATTAGGCATCCACCCGACTACTCCCTCCCTCCTAAAATTATGTGTGACACTACTGATTGTGCTGTAGATCTTGTTTTAGGTGAGTTAGTGAAGTTTCTTCTTTGGTTGATGCCATTACTTGTTCTTTGTTGGACCCTTTGTGCCCGGCTGAAGGCATAAAACTTAGCGCTCCTAGGAGGCAGCCTAGGTTTTGTTAATTCTTGTTTTAGTTTAGTTTTTGAACTAATTAGTTGATTTGAAGGCTTGTTTTCTCTCTTTTTAGGTTCTTGTCCCTTGTGAAAGGAGTCATATATACATGTTAGCGCCGTCTCGTCAGGTTGTATCGCTTCATCTCACCTATCTCTTGTGCTTTAATGATTGATGTTGTTGCATTGAGGACAATGCATGATTTAGGTGTGGGGGTGAGGCTCATTTGCATATGCTCATTTTTGGTCAGATTTTTAAAATTTTGAACATCTTTTGTGCATTTTGAGCGTGCATTATAACCGTTTAGCTAAGTTTTCCTTGATCGATGCATATGTTATGATGACAGTGGGATTAGTTGTTTATTTTGTTCTCTTAATTCCATAAAATTAAATGATTCTACTTCATACTTGTTAATGAGTGTTGTTGATTATTGTTGATATTAATGGGTTCTACTCATGCTGCTCACATATTCACTGAGCACAGCATTTTCATGTTGCTGAAAATCTAAAGAATTTGAGTAAACAACCTTATATATCTTGAGTTTCGCAAGCCTGTCCTATTGGCTTATCCTAATCCTTGCCCTTGATGTTATGTAAAGTACTGGTTGGTCAATGTCAATTGTAATGATGAAGTACGTGTATAAAAAAAAAGTCCAAAAATGGACAGAAAAGAAAGAGGAAACAAGAAGAAGAAAAAAAAGAAAAAAAAGAAAAAAAAAAGGGGTTTCCTCCAAAAGAAAAAGGCAAAAGAAAAAAAAAAAGTGAAAACTGATGTACGTTCACGATAAAATTGTTATTCTTTTGTGCTATACTGAGGTCAAAATATTGTAAAGTGGTCACTCATATGCCACTTAAAATTTCTCTATGTATAGGCATGTGTTTAGGTGATTCAATGGTACGGGTGCACAAAACATTTATATATTTGGTTGGAAGCGAGAATTTGAGGAGACTCTGTAGCATGAAATCCTATTCACTTTCACTTGTGCGTTGCTTGAGTAATTCCTATTAGTTGATACAAGGTTAATAAAATTCTATGACGAGTTTTGAAGTTTAATTTTCTAAATTCATGGAATTGGAGAATGCTCTAGATGATTTAATCTTGTCTTGAATTGTAATATCGGTGTTAATCTCGAAAAACTTGGTAAAGGTTGGGATAGTTGGGGTAGTTGGTCACTTCAGTCTATATGTTAAATCATACACTTTGCTCGAGGACTAGCAAAGGTTAGGTGTGGGAGTGTTGATGCGTCTCGTATTTACACATCTTTTAATTGTTAGTTTAATTATTTTACACCTATTTAGTTATAATTCTACACTCATTTTGGCAATTTTTGTGTTTAGCAGGTTCGAAATTAAAGTTCCAGAAATTATCAAATATTGGTGCAAATAAGACATATTCGATGCGTAAACAATTTAATCAAGTCAATCGAGATTCGGGACATGAACGTATAAGCTTGGAACTCGAGCCCGACCCGTATCAGGCCCAGCAGCAGTACAGGCCCAACTTCACCAGCCCACCAACACCATCATCGTCATCATCCCTGTCGTTCACACCTCCAGCTCATCCTTAGCCCAGCCCAAACGCACTGCCCATCATCGTCCACCTCAAGCTCACACCATCACCGACCCAAAGCACTGGCCCAACTCCAGCATATCAACGCCCAGCCCAACTTCACTCAGTCATCTTCATCCCAGCGGCCCAACTCCGGCCCGATCGACCACCATCTCCACCCCGGCCCAAACACAGCCCATCTTCACCGGCCCACCACCAGCATCGACGTTAGGTTTGTCGACATAGCAGGTCGTCACTTTAAAAGGAAGAGAGGCGTTCGTTTTGGGGGGTCGCTCGGTCTCTGTTTTTGGGGTTCTGATTCACGGCCCCTGTTTTCTGAGAGCTCTCTCTCTTCCCCTGTTCTTTCTCTCTCGCTCTCATATTTTATTTTTCTTTTTTCGTTAAATTGGAACGAGAGCGAAATTAGTGTGAAGACCGACATGAGTTCGTTCATTTCCTCCTTCACTGGATCATCCTTGATGGAGAGCTAACTTGCTCTCTGGGGTTAGATGAAATCTTAGCCTTTACTTTTGTTTACTTTAATTCGGATTAATTTGATTGTTTACATGAATTGCTTGGTTGAGATAAATACTTTGAAGTATTAAATTTTTATTGTTTATTCAGTTGATATGATTTTAGAGTTTGTAACCTTTAATTATTGATATTATTATTTACAAATTAATTCTTTGTGCTTGTAGCCTTAGGATTAATTAATCAAGCAATAGTATTAACCAAATTGTTAATTAAAGCCTATCTTCCCTATGCTTTAGTTAGATAGAGTCAATACGTGATAATTAACAATACGTTAGGTAGAGCCTATTTTCCTTATGCTTTAGTTAGATAGGGTCAATACGCAATACTAACAACATTATCTTAGTAGGTTGAAGCTTGTAGCCTAAACCACTACCCGTGTGACAATCAATAATCCCAATTTAAGAGTTAACTCACAAATAATTGGCTAATGATGGATTCGAAGCTCTAGGCTCCAATTTAATACATGTTCCCGATTAGTAGTAGATTACTTTAGTTTAATTGTCATTTTCTAGATTAATTAACACAAAGATATCACTTTTCCTTAAATCAATTTAGGTCATAAATTAAATTCACGCACTCCTAGTCCCTGTGGTTCGACCCCTTCTCGCCCTTCACTTCAATTTAAGTGTGTTTAATAGATAGGGTTTTATGTTAAATTTTGATAGACGTAGAAAAAAAACATCAATGCCCCTTTCGAATTGATATTCCGAATGAACAGTCTTCTAAGACATTAACAAATACATCTACTGCACACCAAAAGCATGGTAGATCGTTGGTTCTAAAGATAAGAATCCAAGAAAGAAAAGAGAGCAACATGAACAAGTTAGCTCCTTTATTAAAACTCCTGAAGAAAAAACCCCTGAAATGGTACAAATGCAAATCCAAGAGAAAGAAATAGAGGGAAAAATGGCTCCTCGAGGATATCGAATACCTAAGAATTGTAAAAGATATGAAAATGTCGAGAATGAAGACATCTCGATAAACTATGCCATTACTGGCATACGGTGGAATCGAAATGAAACGATTCTCGATCAAGTGTTCGCATACAATGTGACCACTAATTTGGCCAAAGAAGGTGAAGATTTTGAACCTAAAACTCTTCAAGAATGTCGAAGAAAAGATGAATGGCCAAAATAGAAAGAAGCAATACAGGCGGAGTTAAACTCACTTGCGAAACGTGCAGTTTTTGGACCTATAGTCCAAACGCCTGAAAGTACGAAACCCGTAGGCTACAAGTGGGTTTTTGTGCAAAAAAGAAATGAAAAGAATGAAGTCGTGAGATATAAAGCCCGACTTGTAGCTCAAGGCTTCTCACAGAGGCCAGGGATTGGCTATGAAGAGACATATTCACCTGTAATGGTTGCAATTACATTCAAATATTTAATAAGCCTGGCAGTCCCTAAAAGACTCCACATGTGTCTTATGGACGTAGTAATGGCTTACCTATATGGGTCACTTGATAATGATATCTATATGAAAGTCCCTGAAGGGCTATAAATGCCAGAAGCATATAGCTCAAAGCCTAAAGACCTATGTTCAATTAAATTACAGAGATCACTGTATGGATTTAAACAATCAAGGCGAATGTGGTACAATTGTCTTAGTACATACCTTCTGGAAGAAGGATATGTGAACAATCCAGTTAGCCCATGTGTTTTTGTTAAGAAATTGAATTGTGGATTTGCTAGAATAGCAGTCTATGTTGATGATTTAAACATCATAGGAACGCCTGAAGTGATTAAGCAAGCTGTTGCATATTTGAATAAAGAATTTGAAATGAAAGATCTCGGAAAGACAAAATATTATCTTAGCCTGCAGATAGAGCACTTATCTAATGGAATTTTAATCCATCAATCTACTTATACCCAAAAAGTGCTTAAACATTTTTATATGGACAAGGCACATCCGTTGAGCACCCCGATGGTCGTCCGATCACTTGATGTGAATAAGGACCTGTTTCGACCTCGAGGAGATAATGACGAAATTCTTGGCCCTGAAGTGCCATAGGTGCACTGATGTATCTTGCTAACTATACGGGACCAGATATAGCCTTTTCGATAAATTTATTAGCAAGGTATAGCTCAACTCTACCTGGAGATATTGGAATGGAATTAAACATATCTTTCGATATCTCCGTGGTACATCTGATATGAGATTATATTATCAGAGACAATCAAGTCTGTGATTGGTTGGATATGCAGATGCAGGATATTTGTCTGATCCACAAAGAGGCCATTCACAGACACGATATTTATTAACCTATGGTGACAATGCTATATCTTGGCGATCTACCAAGCAGACAACAACATCAACTTCTTCAAATCATGCCGAAATACTTGCACTTCATGAAGCAAGTAGAGAATGCTTATGGCTGAGATCAGTTATTCAACACGTTCAAGAAGAATGCAGTCTTCCAACGATCAGGGGGAGTCCAACAATACTATGTGAAGATAATGCTGCATGTATTGCTCAAATCAAAGGTGGATACATTAAAGGCGACAGAACTAAGCATATCTCACCAAAATTCTTCTTTACACACGAGCTTCAAAAGATGGGTGAAATAGATCTTCAACAAGTTCGCTCAAGTGAGAATCTGGCAGATTTGTTCACAAAAGATTTGTCAACATCAACTTTTGAGATATTAGTTAATAAGGTTGGTTTGTGTTGACTTAGAAACGCCTCTCACTAATATGTTCATATGAGGGGAAGTTAAATATGAGCTGTACTCTTTTTCTCTTCGCTACGATTTTTTCCACTGGGTTTTCCTAGCAAGGTTTTTAACGAGGCAGGGGTATTTAGCTTGGACACTATGTCCCGTTATAACGAAAAATATCCAAAGGGGGAGTGTTGTAAATATTAGATATTTTTCAGGTACAATTTTTAGAGTCGAGTTTGAATATTATTAAATATCATAGAAAATTAAAAATTATGTAAAATACCTATTTACGTATATATACATATACATATATATATAAATGGATATTTATATAAAATGTGACATGTGTCACAAATATAAATCATGAGCACTTGACTCATCCCAACCCCCCCACCCCCAAGAAAAGAAAAGAAATTGAATAAAATAATATCGTTCTGATATAAAATACTTATTATTTTTGTTAATTATATTTGGGTTTATTTTTTTTATTACAATCTTATAGAGTATAATATCTCTATAATTTTATAATAGCTAAATATTAATTTAGAAAATTTCTAAAACAATTTTTGAGTTTTCATCGTAAAAGAAAACCAAATTCCAAATTTCATTCACAAATTTTTCACGATAAATATCATATTTATAAGCAAAATAATGCTAGCTGAATCACCCGTATATAACGCGTATGAGAATTTCAGTGGGTGACGTCATCCACCAAAATTTGCCCATATACTTTTCTTTTGCAATTTTTTCTTTTTATTCTATTTAAAGCACTTATTTATTATATTATATATTCATGTCATTAATATTTGTTTACCATAATAATTTATTTATCTCATAGCTAAATAATTCATCTCGTGAATTTATTTTTTAAATATTTTCAAACGTTGCTTAAGTGAGTTTGCGAAGGGACCTTAGGGACAGTCCAAATTGGTCAAATCTTATTATTATCTCATGATGACAATTGATTACTATTTAGTAAACTTAATTCCACTAAATAAGGTTCACTGCGACCTAGAATTAAATATATTTACTTAAGAATTTTTCAAATAACTTTTATTACGACTATCAACTCCTCTATTAGATATCCGTGAGCAAAAATAATTTTAACTACTATCGTTTCTTTTCTCACATCTTTTACCGTAGTTCCCGACTCGCCCTTCTCAAACAATTCAATAATACAGAAACAATTTTCGTATTAATTCCAAATATTAAACATACAAAATACTTTGGCTGAAAATTCTAGAATCTGTTCGTATGCTTGCGAAGGAATAAGGGGACATCTTTATCTCATTAGAGACTATAAATTCCACGTAAAACAATTGTTTCCGCTACACTTCATGCAGTTACTTAATGCACATGAGATTTAAGTCAACGCGATGTGACTATTCCTTTTAGCACATCAAAGCACCGAACAATCTATGCAGAAGTACAAACTATTTCTTGGATTTAGATTTATCATCTTATAGAATTAATCATTTCTGATAGTAGTTAAAGAAACAACTAATTCAGATGCTCCTGTTCAGTGTTCCAATCATATAGACAAAATCAATATATGACTTTTGGATCCCTATCCACATGACCAAGACAAGCCATTTAAAGTATTATATTATAGTTTTATTAGATAAGTTATCCAAACTCATCACCGACTACGAACTTACACTTTGACAACATATCACTAGTTTGATCTAGGTCTATCTGTGGTTCAATCCCATTAACCACTTAAACCAAACTTTACATGTTATATTGGGCTACGCCCATCTCATGAAATGTTTTAGAAAACAATGACACACATGTTTGACTCATAAAACATAATTAGATAAAATAAATAAAATGATTTTATTTATTTTAATATTTAAAACTAACTAACTGAATTTCCTTCGACTCCAAATCCAACATATGTTTAGTTAAATTTTTGCAAAAAATTATCAAATTTTAATATATGGTACCTGAGTGATGAAATATTCAACTTCAGGGAATCTCAATGTATATATTAGAATGTCAGGATAGGTAATACATGCTCAAACCATGGGGTACCTTACTAATAATTTCACAACCATATACAAAGTCTAAATAATTTTAAATATATTGTGTACGTACTTATGTTGTCCTATGACTAAGTATATGAGGATTGGTAGAAGATAATTCCTTTAAAATAAACAAATAACATCACAATGGGACAACATGTGTTCTAGAAGCAAACAATGGAAAAACTCAACATGAATTGCCTTTTCCATAGAAAACCTTTTCTAAAGAAAAATATTTTATGGGGAAAGAGTCCTTCCCTTGAAACAAATGGAGCCCCAGTCCTTATTATCCTTTATATGAAATAATCCCACTTTTTTTTTTCCTGCTTTAGATACTTTAAGGAAGAAGTGGCACTAGGACTATTGTTGTTATTGTTGTTGTTGTAGATACTTTAAGGAAGAAACTTTGCTTCCGAACATAAGCCACCTAATATTCAAGCTACATCAAAACGAGGCATCTCTCCTTCGTCTCGAGACCTTGAATAACATATTTGCATGATCCCAAAAACAAATCATACTAATATACCAAAAACATGTGACCACCTAAATAACACGAATGAAACATTATGACTTTAATGAATATGAAAATAAAAAAAAAATCATGAAGTACATACAGAGTACCAGCTCTCACTAAACGAATACATTAATAGGCTCGACCAAACTCATTTGTTTACAACAACAACAACAATCCCAGTGCCTCGCGGCTCCCGCAAAAGTAGGGAAACTCATTTGTTTACATGCTACCTAAAGTCAATAGGTCCAGCCCCTTTATCATTGGGTCCGCAAGCATCTACGTAGTGGCAATATAATTCAACTTCTTCATTCTTAATTTATTCCCTTAGCTTGTATGTCTCCAAATCAAAAGATTTTGTACCTCGAGGATTCTTGGTGCTCTGACGTAGTTGATTGTCGTTGTATTATTATAATAGATCTTTACAAGCATTGTAATGAAATCTATAATATGCAACTCCATAACGAAGTTGCACAACAGTTTAACAAGAATATGAGCTTTAAAACAGCTAACACTTTTCCATCATATAGCACTACTAGCAAGCATGAAAATGAAGCATACTCCCACCTAGATCAGCAACTGCATATCCTCTCTTTTAAAGATTTTCGACCCTCCTGTAAACAAGCATATGATCTCTAGTAATAGATAGCTCATCACATTTTTTAACAATGACCCGATGATCCTTTCCAAGATTAGACATGTATCTACCCAATTCATTAGCTACAAAAGCAATGTCAGATGTGGTTTAAATTTTAGCATACTTCAAGCAACCAATTGTATTTCTATAATGTATATCTCTCATGGATTCTATTTCAAAGTTGTTTACTAGGACTTTGCTTTTTAGTTTGTATCTCTTATAAATAGGTGCTATGTCATGCCTATGATTCAAGAGAACAAATCTTTCAATGTATAAAGCCCCAACAATTTTCTAGTTCTATCACTTTGTATCTTGATACCAAGAATATAAGATGAGTCTCCAAGGTCAATGTCGCATGTCTTAGATAGCATGCTCTTGACATTGCGAAGCAAATCAAGATCCCTATGAGCGAGTAAAGTATCATCAATATACGTCACCAAGAAAGTAAACTTGCTCCCACTAATCCTGATATACACATACGAGTCTATTTGATTTGTAACAGAACTTGTTTGATAATATTTTCTTGTAAAAATTGAAGTACCATTGGCATAGGCTTGTTTTAGTCCACATTGACTTCTAGAGTTTTTGAATCATATGCTCTTTTTCTACTTCCATGAAGCAATCAAGTTGGAACATATAAACTTCCTGTTTAAGGTCTCCGTTTAGGGAAAAAAACATGCTTTAACTTCCTTTAGATGAAATTTTCAAGTCATAATGTGCCGTAAAATCATAATCATTGAAAAGGAGTCCTTAAAAAAATTGGAGAAAACATTTCATTGAAACCAATGTCTTCCTTTTATGAATATCCTTTGGCAATTAGTCATGCTTTGAACCTGTTCATCTTCTCGTTTGAATCCCTTTTACCTTTTAACATCCATTTGTAACCAAAAGGTTTAAATCCTTTAGGAGTCTCAACCAATTCCCAAACATTATTATGTGTCATAAACTGCATCTTTTCTTCTATTGTCTTCTTCCACTTTCTTGCAAACTAGAAATAGTATGTTCATAAGATAATGGTTCATCTGTCTCATGAAGAACATAATCAATCTTTCCTAAATACACACTATAACCATATAACAAAGCATGTCTCTTTTCTGTCTGAGAACATCTAGTGGGTATATTTTTAGCTCGATTCCCATTCTTGAATAGACTAAATAGTTCCTTTATTTTTTTTGGTTTGGGGGGGGGGGGGGGGGGGGGGGGGGGAGGAATAGTAAGTTATGTGACATTGTCTTCTCTATTTTGACTAGATAGTGAATCTCCCCTTCATGCAAAATAGGCACTACAACATGGCATGTATGAGGGCAAATAATGAATCTTGCAAGTAATCACAACTCCTCACATCCAGGGGCGTAAACAGGCTTTAAGCACTAGGGGCACGTGCCCTTGGTTAATAGAGGGTCCATGTCGGTAATATAGGGTTGCATAATTTACATATATAATAATGCGTGCACATGTAGCAAATTTGGACTAGTTGTTTGGTGGTAAATGTGAAGTTCTTGCAATTTCCTTTCTAATTAGGTCGCAAGTTTGATTCTTGATGTCCCCCTCTTTTATTGATTTTTTTCTGAATTTTTTTCTTTAGTTACCTACTCCCCTTTCTAAAAAGTTTTATTTTAGGCTGGACAGATTGATTAACTTATAAAATACTAATAATTTAATATTTGTTTAAATGGTAGTATCTCTATTTTTTAATTAATATTTAATTATAATTTTATTTTAATAATTATGTATTTAATTTTAGGTAATTATCGTCACTTGAGTTATTTTGTGTAATCAATTAATTTTTAGTTTTCATATTCCTTGATTTTGATTAATTTTATAAATATGTGTAATTATTAACTTATTATGATTTATTTATTATGCTTAGAGAATAATTTATAAATTGTTAGTTGTGCCCTCAGTAATTGAAGTTTCTGGATCTGCTATTTCCCACATCAAACTCAAGAAATTTCGCATTTATGAACTTAACAATCCTTCTACCATTAGAGATACAGTAGAACCTATAAACTTTAGAGGTCTCTAGATATCCAATGAAAAAAGCAAGGGTGGGTTTAAGGTCATGTTTTCTCTCAACGGGTTATGAATTCTTAATTCAGTTGGACAAACCCATGCACCAATATGGTTAAAGCTAGCTATCTCCTAGTTCACAACTCCAAAGGAGTTTTTGGAACAACATTTTTACATAACCTATTCAAGACATACAGAGTTGTTTTTAGTGGTTGACCCCACAAGAATTCAGGCAACTTGATTCTACACATCATACATCTCATGATATCTTTTATAGTGTGATTACCACTCTTAGTTGTTCCATTTTGTTTAGCTTTCCCTATCATTGTGAATTGGGTAATATTAGGCAAAATATCCCAAGATCATGGTTCGATCTAGATACCAAATAAGATTTGAAAAACCAAATGATAAGAGAAATGGCAGAAAGAGAAACAAACACACCTAGAGTTACAAGGAAAACCCACAAATGAGGGAAAAATCATGGGCAAAAGGATGAAAATTTTACTAGATCTGAATTTAGAGGATTATAAGCTCTTCTTTCATTCTTTCTCTTTGTGTTTCTCTCTATAATGGGCAGAAGCCCTACATGAAATATATATAGCAGCCGAGAAAGAAGCCCCAAAAAAACACAGGTATAACAACCTGACCTGAAAAATAATGTCTTGACCTCTACTTGGAATCTATAAAAATTTGAGATATAAAATAACAGGAACTTATTCCAAAACTCTCTGTGTTTGAAGTATTGGAGGATTTATGTATCTAATATGGTCAAGCTTATGATGTAATGGCCATTAGTACTTAAAAAGGTGATTGCACTCCCTCTAAGCCTGTAGTTGGTCATATATTGAAAGTATTGTGTTCCTATCCCTTCCTTGATAACCTTAACCTTAGATTTTGGTCTCCAAAAATGTTCCTTCTTTCTTTACCAAGACCAAAGGGAACAAGGGATGCCAAGTTGCAATTAATTTTATAAATTTTTTATTTAACTTAGAGCCCTAACTTCATGTAAGTTTTCAAGACGATATAGTGATGACTTAATCTTCGTAGTGCTCCACTCAATGTTCCTAAAAGGTTTCTTATTCCAAAGTTTTAAAGCATATTTCAATGATTTGAACTCTTCATGAATAGGCGTATGGCCACCTACCAACTAGGAAATGAGACCATAAAGGATCCAAGAACCCAACCTAATTTTTCCCATCAACTAGTAAGGATATGTGATCATAGAGAGCTTACGGTTAAGTCCAAGAACAAGGGGAAAGGTGATGCACCATTGGCTATCCACTGAAACTTTGTCGCTTTTATAGGAAGTCTAAGGTTTTGCTATTTGCATAACTAGGAGAGGGAAGAAAATTTTTTTTTCCTCCACTAGAATCGGGATATTAATATTCCAAACTAAGATCTTCATGAAAATCTAGCAATTAGGAGAGTAGGGAATTACATACTCTTAAAACATTCAACAGACTTTCACTTCATTCTCTCAATGACCCTAATTGAAGTATTTGTATCCTCATCCACTAATTACTAATCAAGTTTTTGTGCCTGCGGTGGATGGAGGGCTTGAGGGAGATGATTCAAGCGAGGATATCTATATGACCCAAACTCCTTCTACCCTCAGAGCATTCATATTGGGTTGGGTTTTTAAACCCTCCTCTTTCTTTTGCATGGCCTAGGTTTTGAAGGTATATTAATTTGGATTTCCAGGCTTAACCATGTAACTCAATGATAAGGGATTAAGAAAGGAATATGGACAACTAAAAGAGCGTGTGATGCATTAAAAGATACTGGCACTAGGTTTTCTTGTATCTTATTCCCACACTACCCTTATGTTTAACATAATCTCAAGGGCATCTCATGAAATATTATAGCCTCCTTTAGCACATATAAGGCTCTCTTGTACTCACTTTCATCGTCAAGTAATACATTTCATTTATGTTCATATAGTATCATAGACATTGCCGAATTGGGGACGACATGTAAGAGAAGCATGACACTTTTGGAAGCAGATTTGGCATGCTTGAGGATTGGAGCCGAGCACACCAACTTTAAATTGAAAGGAGGGATGCCTACTAGCTTTAGCGAATTAGAAAAGTGGGGAGAATGCACCTCCAAGTTGGTACGAACCCAAGCCCCTGGATGAACGCTGAGACGATCCACGTCCTTGGTCTCAACCACGACCACACCCTTGGCCTTGGCCTTAGCCACCAAGGTCTTGTTGAGGTCTGGGGTTGCCTTGTTCTGGAGCAATCAAATGCATAACTAGGAAAACTAAATAAGTTCATAAACATAGACATCCATGGTTTTACCATCTTTTTGGTGGGTGGTGAGGAGAGATCGAAGCTCAAACTCTTTAGTCATTGAATGATCCGAAAAACGCTTAGTAAGGGCATCCCATAGATTTAAAAGTAAGAAAATGCATGGTTTTAGAAATAATTTTCAAAGGGGAAAACATTTTATAAAACATGGATGAGAGGCGGTTAATAGTAAACATGTGGTACGAAAAGTGTCATCCCAAAATTTGTATGAAAGTCGATATTGAATTATAAGAGTGTTTGGGCCATTTTAAGTAAATGTTGATGCTTACATTCCACCACCCTATACACTTAACCACATCATCCTCATAGGCACAAACCCGTCCCAACTAAATGACCTAGTACACTCACTCTCTCAATAATTTGCCATAAAGGACCTTGGTCCACTCCATCATTTCCTTGGCATAGAAGCCAAGCATGACAAAGCAAGTCTTACACTCACAACACAAATATACAATTGACCTCTTCACAAAACATACCCTTCAAAATGCAAAACTGGTAAAGACACCTCTTCCCGCTTGACCACAACTATCCTTAGTTGAAGAAGAACTATTGGCAGACCCCGCTAAATCTAGAAGTGATGTTGCTGCCCTTCAATACTTATCTATGACCCACCCCGACATATGGTATGCACTTGACCTATTTTCTTAGTTTAAGCATGCTCTTTAGACTAACCACTTGCGGGCTGCTAAGCGTATACTTCGGTATCTCAAAAGCACGCCTAACCATGGTCTTTCCATTACCCTGGGATTCCTTGCTACCACAGTAGCTTATGCTGAATCGAATTGGGGTGGCTGCCCCAAAACTTGAAGATCCACACTGGTTATGCTGTCTTCTTTGGATCCAATCTTATCTCATGGGGAGTAAAGAACAACCCACAGTGTCTCAAGCGGTCACTAAAAGCCACTAGAACAAATACGTAATACGTAGAGGTGTAAACAAGTCGAGTTGAGCTGAGCAACCCAAGCTCTTATCAAGCTTTTACAACCCTTGTTCAAGCTTAGTTCGATAAGATTTTAGTGTATTTCATACTTGGTTTGGATCGTTAGGCTTATCTAGCCGAGCCGAGCCTAGCACTATTTTGAGCCGAGTCGAGCTAATTATCGAGCCCAATGGATCTTAAAATTGAGCTGAGTTTGTTTTCAAGTCAAGCTCGCTATCAAGCCAAGATTTTCAAGTTACTATTGAGCTATTATTGAACTAATTCCGACCAATATCAACTATTAATGAGCTCTTAACGAGCCTTGAATGATCCCTTAACGAGCTCGTATCGAGCTTTTCACAAACGTTAGTAAGCTGAGCACCCCTCATTCAAACTCGGCTCGTTGAACTTCAAGAGCCTGCTTGAACTCGGCCCGATAAGCGATCGAGCCCTCAAAATGAACACAAACAAGCTCTAATCGATTTAAAAAACGAGTAGTTCATTGAACATTTGGTTCGTTTACGCCCCTACTAATGCATGACCTAGGCTTCCATCATCCTGGCCTCAATTTCATCTATTGTGAAAATGTTTCGACCTCATACCTTGCCGCCAACCCGGTTTCAAATGATCAGAGCAAAACTATAGATGTTGACTTCCATACTTTTGAGAAAAGGTGTTGAAAGTTGATTTTCAGGCTCAATACACACCCACCACAAAGCAAGTTGCCGAGATCTTTGCTAAAAGTTTTTTTTGCTGACAAATTTTGCTCCACAAATCCAATCTTCACACGAATCCACCATATTCACCTTTGGGGAGACCATTAGAAGATACTAGTACTAGGGTTTCTGGTATCTTATTCACCTACTGCTCCTAGGTTTAATCTAACTTCAAAGGCATCTCATGTAATATTGTAATCTCCTTTACCCTATATAAAGGCTCTTGTGTACTCAATTTCATCATCAAGTAATACATTTCATTTACATTCACATGATGTGGCAGCTAAGTAATATGAGAGAGCTTTGAGAATGAGCTCTTGGCCAAAGGGAAAAGGATAAGGCTCGGTTTAGATAAATTATAAATCTCAATGAAACTTCAATTGTATCCTATATATATATATATATATATATATATATATATATATATATATATATATATAGGTGGCTAATGCAGATAGTGCTTGCACTTGTGTGTAAACTTGCCACAATATTTGAGCGGACTCATGCATTGAGCATATATTTGTATATGTAAGTGTACTACAATTGTAAAGAAAATGCAAAAGAAAGAAAGGAATTGAGGAAGGGGTAAAACGAGAAAGAAAGAAATTGAGAGAATTGATAGAATTATTTGAATAGAAGAAAAACTTTTCTGGTATTTGAGTTCTAAAATAAAATATTTGCTTTTTTTTTTAAAATATATTGAGTTTGTATTTTTGTTCTCGCCCTTTTGAGTATAATATGTACCTAGTTTATAACATTTTTCTCATTTTTTAGTTCTTAAAAAATCCCATCCACACAAAATAATAAGACAAATCTTGTACAAAAAAAGAAAATAATAAGACAAACAAACTTCTACCCGACACTTTTCGTCCAATAAGTGGAATTTGCTGTTTAAACTTTAGGACCCTAAAATGGCAAGACAGCATGCATCTCACTCTCATAGACTCTAGATTAGCAGGAATCTTTGTAGCACTAAGTTTGTTGTTGTTATTGAAGTGGAATTCGCTATTTAAACTTGAAACACCAATCTCTGCTTGCGTGGAAACACAATGTGTGAGTTTTTCATTGCCGAAGAAAAGAAAATATTATCATCAAAGCAGTGATTTGATTTATTGTGAATGATAATCATAAATTTTTACAAGAATGATCTTGTTAGAGTATAAAATCAATTTTGGGTTTTCACCCATCAACTTAAACTTTCGGGTGAGTTGTTTCTTTGACATGGAACTAAAGCCTTGTTGACCAAGAGATCACGAATACGAATCTTAATAGCTCCCACTTCAATATTAATATAATTTTAGCATAAGGTATGAGGTGGACTGTGCAATATTCACACTTTAAGTCCAATAAACATTTGCGTAAGAGGGCATATTAGAGTATCAAACTAATAGTGGGCCTTCACCCATCAACTTAAACTTTTGGAAGAGTTTTCTTGACAAATCTAGTATTAATAATTTTGCTTCGACGGTAATACTAATCATTTAAAATATGTAATCTTTTATAAAGATAATATAAAGAGTTAGGGGCCTCTTTTTTAGAAAGAAAAAGAAAATAAAAAGGTATTGATCTATATTCAAATAATTTTTTAGTATTTAATTTTTTATTGTTAAAAAAAAGTATAGAATATCCATACAGGAAGTAAATTTGAATTCAACACCCATATATGAAATAATTATGAATTCTACAATTAAAGGGGAATAAATTTAGCATTGCTGATGTAATTTTAAAGTGTGTTTTAAAACCGTTTACTCGCAAGCATATGAGATTGTTGTAGCTTGGTCGGGTATATGGGGTTTCGTATCCACAAGGAATCGGAGTTAATTTGGATTTAGTCATTAATGAGCAGTTGAAATCAAGTTTTTAGTTGGTTTAAAAGATTTGTTAACTAAAATAGTAAATCTATCAGTAATCTAAAGGTGTCAATTCTATTAAGGTTGGTTCAGGGAATGACTTTAGAGTAGCCTTACTCGTATTCTATCATTATATTCTACTATGACAATGATTTAGGAGGCTTAGGCTACAAGCACTAAGGCTTGGTTAATATTTAAACTGAGGTTTAGGGTAATGAACTAGTCTAAGGGCATAACCCATCTTATCTCCCTAGGTGTAGCGTGGATTATCTCAATAGCACTTACAAATTCCTTTATTACTTCTAATTAAGTATTAATTCATATAAAAGATTGTGTTCAAGGTTGGATATAATCTCAACCCTAACCATGCTTGGAAACTAATTATGTTACGGTCTAAGTAACAAGCTCGTAGAGTAATGCTTATAATTTAGAGATCTTAACATAGCTACAAGCACACACAAAGAAAATCAAACAACAATCATAAATTCCCCCACAGAAGTGCATATTTAACATAGTAAAACCATTGTCAAAAGCACAATAGAAATTTGGGATATGAGTGGCTACTTGCCTATCATCCCTAAACTAAAAGTCAACTTTTCCATGAGAGTCTTAAACATCATGAAATCTAAAAGAAAAAGCAATAATGACTAAAATTAAGGACTTGAAGACTCCCTCAATTGATATAGACATTGATCCTTGCTTTGATCATTCTAGCACTCTAACCACCTGTACTTCGGCGTATGAGAACTCCTTGGATCTCACAGCGGCATTGGGAAGGAGAGGAGGAGAGAAGATGTGGCAAAAGATCCCTTAAAAAAATAAGGTTTTCGATATTTAAAGTCGGGCCTCGTGTGAGGCTTCCCCTTGTGTGCGGAACTCCCGTTTTAGGTTGTAAAACCGAATTTTGACCCGATGGGTACTTCTTTATCACATGTGGCCAGGTTTCTTAACATAGTCTCCAAATGTGCCTCGATTACACTTGATTTCTTCACTTTTCAACATCTATTTGCTCCATTGCATTTCAAGCCTAAATGTACCCAAATTACAACAAAACACACATGTAAAAGCCGAATATATCGCAGGAATGAAGAATAAAATATATAAATATAAGGCACATCAACGTCCCCAAACCCACTATTTGCTTGTCCTCAAGCAAGATTCAGCTCAAACTAGCTAATGATGAAAAAATGTAGTCGGGCACGCAATGGCAAGAATAACTTGTGAAAAACATTTTCCGATCATGTTTGAAGGTGTACCTGAGAGTAGAGAATCTTTCTATAATGTTATTATTATACTAGTTCTAACTTAATTTTTCGTGATTCAAGTCTTTTTACTAGCGAGTGAGCTTTGAATTTCTCTCCCCTTTTTCTTATTTCAAACCTTAACAATTCACCGCTAATTAATAGTAAAATCAAAAGGCTTCTCTTTTCTCTCTTGTTCTTCCTTTCTTTTATTTTCCTTTTTGAAGTAACTCATGGTCAGGCATGTCTCTCTCAGACCCATGTAGCAAGTTTTTGGTCCGTGACTCCCGATCCAATTGGCTCAAGGCATCGAGTGAAAAGCACTCCTCAAACCTAATGGCTCGAGTCAAAGGAATTCACAGCCTAAGCCGCTACTAGCACATACCTTAATTCTTTTCTTTTTTTTTTCTTCTTCCTTTTTAAAATTAGGTATTAGTGCCTATTATAGTGACTTAAGATGGTTGATTCTTCTTAAGCTTTCCCTATGGCCCGTGTAACCAGCTTTGGACCGGCAGCTCTCGACCCATTTAGCTCAAGGTACTAGGTGTTAAGATATTCCTACGAGCTCACTTGCTCAAAACACAAGAGTTACAAGAACTAACAAGCCACAGGTACTTACCTTATTCACCAGTATTTGTATCCTTTTTTTGTTTTAGGAATTAATGAAGATAAAGAGATAGAAAATTGATTTCAACATTGTTAGGAGTAAAATGGTGGGTTCAAATTCCTAAAATGATTTCCTAATTACAACTTAAAAATTAGGATATGTCATTAGCTTAAGGATGAAAAGTAGTAATCTCTCTAACTAGTTAAAAGATAAAAATATAGATTCACAAGTCAGATCCAGAAATAATCTCATTTCATAAATATTATAATCGTCATAGTACATCTCAAATTTGAATTTCAATATAAGTCATCATAATTCTATGCTAATCCATACAAAATCTCAGCTAATTTAAGCAAAAAGATGCTAAAAGGACAATAAAAAATTCACACTATACCTGCCATCCCTAAGCCCAAACCTTGCATTGTTTACAATGCAAATCGACGAAAATAAGTACAAGCAAGGAAAGGAAAGAGACGACCTGAGTGCGGCATATTCAGCTATGCGTGGTGAGCAAATCCTAAAAGGGAAGGTTGAAATCAAAAGCTACAATCGAAGACATAGAAGACAGAATACTAAACAAACTTGTTAGTAGTATTAGAGATAAGGATAGTACAAGTGTTTAGTAAAAGAGAAACAAAATTAGCATGGTAGGAATAACAAAAGGATCTGCAATTGAAAGAGAGTTCATTCTTAAAAACAAATTAAAACACATACAAAATTAAAAGTAAGTTAGGTTGCCTCCCAAGAGCGCTAAGTTTGACGTCTTCTGCCGGACCAAGTTTAGAGCAAAGTCAACCAAATCTGAGGCAATGTCTGCCATAGAACCCAAGTTGAGCCAGTAGGGATGATCCCCAAACCCAACAGTGTTTCGTGACCTATAACTATCAAGGAAGAACACACGATTAGCATAAGGGTCTCGAATCTCTATCCTACCATGTATAGAAGATGAAGCAAAGCTATCGACACAGATAGGGACATTATTACAATTAGCACTTTTAGAAGAGTCGGGCTAGTCCGACTCTACCAAAGGGTCAATATTATCAACTCTATAGCATTCTAACTCATCCTCGGTCTCAGGATGCAAAACAAAGTTCAAGACCTTCGATTTTCCTTTAAGGTTTCCAAAAGAAACCTCTAACACTCCTGTCCTATAGTGAATCACAGTGTTGGCTGTTGCTAGGAACAGTCGACCTAGAATGATGGGAGTGTTGTGCTTCTGCCTACGGATAGGGTCTATATCTAACATAATAAAATCGACCGGAAAGACAAACTTGTCAACCTTAACAAGTACATCCTCCACCAACCCCCCGAGGTACACGCTCTGTCCTACCAGCCAACTGAAGTGTGACATTAGTTGGCTTAAGGACTCCTATACCCAAGACTCAAAAAACTGAGTAAGGGATGAGGTTTACACTTGCACCTAGATCTAGCAAGGTTCTGCTATTGTAACGCTCTCTTAAGACACATGGAACTGTAAGAGCCCCAGGGTCTCGAAACTTCGGTTGGGTGCTCGATGCTAAAATGTTGCTCACCTTTTCGATGAGCCGGACCTTCTTCGAGATATGCGCTTGCACGCGCTTTTTTTGGTGCAAAGGTCCTTGAGGAACTTGGCATACATAAGAAAGTGTTTAATGGCTTCAATCAATAGCAAGTTGATCTTCACGTCCTTAAACACATCTATGTGGTCAACCCTCTTTGGGTCGTCCTTTGTCTTCGGTCCTATAAGGGCCAAAGGAAAAGGGACAATAGGTTCAAATGATCTATCTTGTGGGTCCTCCCCATCAGCAGTGGGGGAAGGATTCGGCCTCCAGATCCCCAAGGTTCCCCTCCCTAGACACTGACACAACCTTAACTTGCTCGTGAGGAAGCAATTCAGGGTTAGAACTAGTCGACCTTGTTAGAATTGTGAGAGGTTGGGAGGGCAACCTTCTTTCCTCTCATATATGAAGTGCTTGGGCCAATTGTCCCATCTGGTCCTCTAATTTAGCTATGGACAAAGAATGGGACGGGACTAGTTATGCAGTGTCTTCCATGAATCGGAGCATACGCTCCTCAAACTGTGAAGAATATCGCAAAAATGGGGGAGGAGGCTCAACATGCAAAACATAGTGGGTAGGTTGAGAAATATACCTTTGTACTCCCGAAAAGGTGGGAGGATGTGCGTTACCTACAAAGCCGGGATTCTGTTGTCTCGTGGGTTGATTCTGATTGGCATTCTGCTTCCACGAAAGGTTCGGATGATTGCGCCACCCGGGATTGTAGGTGTTGGAGAGCAGGTCATAATTTCTTGAATATCCTTGAGCTGCATGAACATGTTCCTGAATGCATTCAAAAAATTGTGACGCATATAAACAATTAAGCACAGAATGGTCCTCACCCGAACAAATGCCACACGAAGTAGTACAACCTAATGACTCAACTGCATTGATCAAGTGCACATAAGTAGGATTCACATGGAAGTTCATAATCTGATCCATCTTCCTACTAAGGGCATCCAGTCTAAGGCTGACGTCATTGTTTCGTGCTACTTCGTAGACACCATGTGTGCCCCCTCTAACCACCCTCACAGAAGAGGCTTGGTCGAGAGAGTGTTCGCTGAGGCACTCAAATAGCGTCCACACCACATCCTCATCTTGTTGGTTAAATGCTCCCCTACATGAAGCATTAACCATTTGCTTGTTAGAAGCTGTAAGACCATCATAAAAATGCTGCACAAGAGCTCACTTGGGTGACCCGTGGTGGGGACAACTTCTAAGGAGCTCCTTAAAGCTGCCCCAACTTTCATGAAATTGTTTCTGATCTTTTTGTTCAAAACTATTGATCGCATGCCTAACAACCATCGTTCTGGCTTTAGAATAAAACTTGATCGGGAACTTTTGTTGAAGATCATCCTAGGTGGTGATTTCACCCATCGGAAGAAACTGAAACCACCTTTTAGCTATATCTTTTAACAAAAACGGAAAAAGATATAATCTAACAGCATCGTTCAAGACACGTTGATAGTGGCAAGTTTCACATATTTCAATGAAAGAATAAGGGTGCTCGTATGGGCTCTCAATCGAATTTCCACAGAAGCTGGGAAGCATGTTGACGATCCTCGACTTAATTTCAAAGTTTGCATTACCTACAGCGGGTAATGCAACATACGTTTGAGGGACAAAGTGGTCCCCAATCGTACGAGGTACAAAGTTAGCCATAATGAAAAAAATAATTAAAATAAATAAATAAAGATAAACAAAAAAAGGAAAAAAAATAGAAAAATAAACTAAAGAAAAAAAAAATAGTTTTTTTTTAAAAAACAAAATAAATAAATAAATAAAATTAAGAAAATAGCTCGTTAATTTCTAAATCAACTCAGCCTACCGATTCCCCGTCAAAGGCACCAAAAACTTGATGTGATTTTAAAGTGTGTTTTAAAACTGTGTACTCGCAGGGGTACGAGATCGTCATAGCTTAGTCAGGTCTAGGGGTGTCGTATCCACAGGGAATCGGAGTTGAGTCAAATTTAGTCATTAATTAGCTGTTGAAATCATATTTTTAGTTGGTTTAAAGGATTTGTTGACTAAAATAGTAAATCTATCAATAGCCTAAAGGTGTCAATTCAATTAAGGCCAGTTCAGGAAATAAATTCAGGGTAGCTTTACTCGTACCCTGTAATTATATTCTACAATGACAATGATTTAGATGGCTTAGGCTACAAGCACTAAGTCAGGGTTAATATTTAAACAAGGGCTTAAGATAATGAACTAGTCTACAGGCATAACCTATCATGTCACTCTATGTGTAATATAAGTTCTCTCATTAACATTACTTTATTCCTTTCTTGCTCTTAATTCAATATTAAACCTGAATTAATACTTAAATTAGGGCTTAGGGTAATAAACTAGTCTAAGGGCATAGCCCATCTTATCACCCTAGACGTAGCATGGATTATCTCAATAGCACTAACAAATTCCTTTATCACTCCTAATTAAGTATTAAGTCGTATAAAATATTGTGTTCAGGGTTGGATACAACTTCAACCCTAACCACGCGTGAAAATGAGTTATGTTATGGTCTAGGCTACAAGCTCATAGGCTAACACTAATAATTTGGAGATCTTAACATGGCTACAAGCACACACAAAGAAAACAAAATGATAATCATAAATTCCCCATGGGAGTGCGTATATAACATAACAAAACCATTATCAAAAAGCACAATATAAGTCTGGGATACAGGCGGCTGCCGGCCCTTCATCCCTAAACTAAAAGTCTACTCTTCCATGGAAGTCTTAAACATCATGAAATCTAAAAGAAAAAATAATAATGACTAAAATTAAGGACTTTAAGAGTCCCTCAATTGACATTGACATGATCCTTGCTTTCATCCTTCCAGCACTCCGACCACATGCATTTCAGCGTTTGAGAACTGCTTGGATCACATAGCGGCTTCGTGAAGGAAAGGAGGAAAGAAGACGTGGCAAAAGATCCCTGAAAAAAAAAACAAACAGGTTTTCAAGGCGGCCCCCTGTGTGCAGCACTCCCGTCCACCTGCGATATATGTTCTTTCTCACATGTGGTCGGGTGTCTCAACATAGTCTCCAAATGTGCCTAAATTATGCTCGACTTCGTCATTTTTCAACATTTGTTTGCTCCGTTATACTCCTAGACTAAATGTACCTAGATTACAATAAAACACACATGTAAAAGTCGAATGTAACGTAGGAATGAAGAATAAAGTATGTAAATATAAGGCACGTCAATTGCCAAGTAGAATAATAGTATTATTATTTCTCTAACCTTTTTTGTTTTGTTTTTTTTTAAGTACCTTAGGTTCTGCTCTTATTAATAATTATGATTATCTTGGGCAAAACCCAATATCAGGAACATGAAAAAACAAAATTGCCCATGACAAAACAATGGTATTTTGATGCCTGACACTGAAGTTTGACGCTATGATTATTCTTCTATTCCCTAGGAAAATGCACATTTTGACGCAATTTACACTAAAACGGCAGCATTTTATAGTTCAATTAAAATGCCCCTAAATATAATCAAGGATATTTTCATCAAGATACTATATTGTTTAGTTAAAGTGATTTTTCATGCTTACTTTCACCTGGAGAACGACGTCATCATGCCAGAGAAAATCCTATTTATTAATACGAACAAAGCCTAAGGTACTAAAAAAATAAATCGTAAAGGGCAGGGGCCTTTTTATAGTTACGCAAATGTCATGGCACTAAAAAGTAAATAATGCTACACTTTTGCAGTATTATTTTCCTCGACAATGCTTTTCTTATACTATTGAAAAACTAAATACTAAAGGAAATTTTTGGGATATAGTTGAATACCTGTTTTAGTCTTTAAAAATGAACTACAATATTTTGGAAGGGTAGCCGAAAAATTTACAAGAACCGAGAGATGAGAGACCTAGTTTGATGGGTAAATTTTCAAAATAGCATATTTTGATATTTTTATTCCCAAAATAGCACATAAAAATTCAAAATTATCAAAATATCACGCAAAAGTTGAAAATTACCAAAATGCATGCTACGTGGCAAATTGCCACCTAAGCAAGTGCATCTTGCTCTTTTCATATTTTTCGAAATCAAAAAAAAAAAAGAAAAATTTATTTATTTTTATTTTTTACAGCTGCAATAACCCTTTACCAAAATGTAGAAAGAAAAATTAAGCATTGCCTAAATTTTTTATACTGTGTTACATAAATACTATTATTCAATATGTCAAAATTTATTATAAAAAATTATATTTACTAGTACTATTATTGTTATATATTTAAGGTTATATGTTGCACAAAAACTTTAGACAACACGTAATTTTCTTTTTACATTCTATTGAAATATTGTTGCAGCCAAAAAAAAAATGTTTTCTTTTTTTTATTTCAAAAAATATGAAAAGAACAAAATGCTCTTACTTAAGTGGTAACTTGCCACGTGACATATTGGCTGAGCGTGTTATTTTTGTAATTTTTAATTTTCACATGCCATTTTGAGATTTTTAAATTTTTGCATACTATTTTAAAAATAAAAATGTCAAATGCGTTGTATTGAGAAATCACCCAGTTTGAATATCAAATTTGCTACTCCATTATTTCTTTACAAATAAGATAAATTATAAACCCATAAACCCATCATTTATATACAGAAATCTTCATGCATCACAAATAAAATTGGATACATTTTAAATTTTTTCTTATTTAAAAAAAAAAGACATAACCAAAGAATTTTTGAAGCGGTTGCTTATAGGCTTCCAAAATAATATCAAATAATAAAACTAACACGAGATCTACGATATTAATCCATCCAAAAATGGAGCACATATGATATTGGATACCTTTTAAAAAGAAAAAGAACCAAAATAAATAAGGCTCCATCTGGTTTGTTGTTGAAAAATATTTTTCTAAATATTTTTTTTCTTCATAAAATAATTTATTACCTGATTCAAAAACCAACTCAATTATTAAAAATCGTCCTTTATTGTATTTGAATTTGCACTAGATCAAGAATGTAGAAGTATTGCGGAAAAATTTTTTACACTAAGAAGGAAAGCAGCTTCTCTTTTTCCTTGCAAGAAGATCAATTTCTTTTCTAATGAGGAAACTATTTTCTCCTTAGGTGATTGCTACTTATAACTCATGTAAAAGAACAATAAAAATAAGATTAAAAAAGGATTTCTATCAAATCCATGGGATTTTTTTTTCCTTAGGCAGAGAAGAAAACGTTTTGAGAGTCACACTTAAGAAATGACTCTCGTTAAGCATTTTCCATCCTGATGTAGCCACATCTTAGTAAAAATGGCCAACTAAGCTTGGCGAGTTGGGTGCCTTGGTGGGTCGAAGGCGCGCACAGCTAGGACTTGATCCAAGAAGAACTTAACATCAAATAGGAAGCTTAATATAGATTAGTTAATTTTATTATTTATCTCTTTTAATTTTAGTCTTTTATTTTGGATAAATTAGCTCATCTATTTAAAGAAAAAGAAGACTAGGCTTTATTATTCAATTTGTTTAGATTTTATCTCTTATTTAAGTGTTTCTCTCTATTCTTGAATTCAAAATAAGGCCGTTGAACCTTTCATTCCTAAATTTTCGTATTTTCTTGCTGCATTAGTTGGTATTAGAGTCCAAAATATTTTCAGAGATGGCCCACCGGCGATAGAGGTATGCCTTCATTGGAGAATGAAACCAGCAACTTTCGAACGACAGAAGATTCAAGGAGATAGAAGAGAGATTTTGGTGAATCGAGCTATGTTTGGTGCAATTGGGTGCTAATCCCAACCAAACATCCATGGCTCCATCACAACAACCATTGGAGGTGGGAGGAGAGGAGGAAACAGAGGAGGACCACCTATTAATGGTCATGTGGGTTTGCTTGACACCTGAAGAAGCAAAAGAAGATGATTGGCTTCAAAATAACATCTTCCAGACGACACGTACGATTGGCGGGAGGGTATGTCGCCTAGTCATTGAATTCAGAAGTTGTGAAAACGTCATCTCCGAGGAAGCAGTTGGGAAGCCAGAGTCAAAGAATGGAGGAGCATCCGCTCCCCTTACAAGTTGTCCTGGCTAAAGAAAGAAAACTAGGCAACCGTATCAAAATATTGTTTGGCTAAATTTTCAATTGGAGCAAAATACAGGGGTGGGGTATAGTGTGATGTGGTTACCATGAATGCATGCCAATAGTTTCTTAGACGACCATGGCAATTCGACAAAGGCGCCACCCATAATGGAAGGCGGAATACCTACAGCTCAGGTTTGAACGCACAAGGATAGTCTTGTTGTCCAAGATGGTGAAGCACCACGTTCGGGGATAGCCAACGAATTGGATTTCCAGACCAACGCCATGATTACAGAGTAGAGTCTACAATGATTAACAAAGAGTGCTAGGAGAAACAAGGAAGTGTACCAGAAGAGGTGGAAAATTTGTTAAAGGAAGTTTGCCCATAAGGGTTGCTGAGTTCTCTACTGCCATCAAGAGGTATTCAACACTGGGTTGATCGGATGCCAGGGGTTGTCTTACCGAAAGGCACTATTACCGAGTGAACCTTACAAAGCGTGAAGATCTTAGGCACCAAGTTGGGAAGCTACTCGCTAGGGTTTTTATTCAAGAGAGTCTGAAGAGCGGATCAGCTATCTTGATGCCAACAACGGATGGGACATGGCAGATACGCCTTTATAGTAGGACCATTAGTAAGATCACGGTATGGTATCGATTACCCATTCTGAGATTGGATAACTTTCTATGCCAATTGCAGAATTCAACAGTGTCTAACGAGTTGGGTCTGAAGGACAGATACTACTAGAGCCTCATTTCGCCAAAAGGTGAGTGGAAGGCTGATTTCGGAAGCCGAGAAAAGTTATATGAGGATGGTCAAACGAAAGTAACAAGTAAATTAGTGGGGAACCTTCTCTGATATCTTGTTACTGAGAACGGCAAGGGATGCGACTAGAATTTGTATCAAGCTTCATCTATAATCGCTTAATAAATCGAAACATTGGCGAGAATGATGCAACCAGTGACTTGGCAAATTCAAGGACGAACTCTGTCCAAGCGAGGGAGGATGATGCAGCCCACGTCTGAGCGAGCTTGGCTAGAATGATCTGGGTGAACCGCTGGTGAATTCGAGGATGAGTTCTCCCTAAGGCATGGAGGATATTGCAGCCCACATTTAGGCGAGCTTGGCGAGAATGATCAGGATGAACCGATTGCGAATTTGAGGATAAATTCTCCCCAAGCTGGGGAGGATAATGCAGCCACACCTTAGTACGAATGGCGGGCTAAGCTTGGCGAGTTGAGTGTCTTAGAGGGTTGGAGGCGTGCGCGGCTAGGACTTGATCCGGGAAGAATTTAACATAAAATAGGAGAGCTTAATATAAATTAGTTGATTTTATTATTTATCTCTCTTAATGTTAGTGTTTTATTCTAGGTCCTTTATTTAAGGAAAAGGAAAACTTGGGTTTTATTATTAAATTTGTTTATGTGTTTCTCTCTATTTTCGGATAGTAAAATTAGGGTTAAACTTTTCTTTTTTGTTTTTAATTGTTTTACCAATAAGAATTCAAAGAAAAGCTATTAAACCTTCCAATTTTAACTTTGATTGTTTTTGTGCTGCATTATATCCAAAGGATAGTAAAAATATTCGAAATTAAGTTAAGATTGGGGTTGTCACTAGTAGACCAACCCGTAAAGCATCGTTACGGAGAGAATCGGTAGCCATACAAATAAAAGTAAATAAAAGTGATAGTGCGACCAATTTGTCCTTTCCTTTTTCTTTTTTTTTTTTTTTTTTTTGGTTCAAAGGTCCAAATTGTCCTCCATCTTTAATAAAAGGAGAACTTTTATTGGAGCTATTAATTATGGTCGGTAACAGGGACCCCACTTTTTGAATTAATCTTATCTTTGCATTTAGGGGATGTCCCCACTGTCGGCAACACTAAATTTTTGGTTAATATGCGGATTACATTGTGTTTGGAATACACTCCGCTTGTATTGTATTGAGTTTGAGGCAATAATATATGCAAAGTCATTATTGGTGAATTAACATGTTCATAAACTGATATATGCAGAAAAAACGTCATCTATATAAGTAAACGAATAATTCATAGGATACCTATTTATAATTAGGGTTGTGCTAGGGTTTGAAGATTTCTAACTGTTAGATTACTATAGCCTGATAAATAATGACAAATGATTGATTCTATACTCTAACAAAAGTTAAATTTCAACGGGTCTTTTAGGCCCAAGTCATAAACTTGAAACACATGAGATTCACATATAAACCCAAAGGAGGTTTCATTTTAACACCAATTGATGTTAGGTAAAATAACCAGCTAAGCTTATATAATGATCTATTTTCTAACAATTCCGATGTAAAATTCAACTAGACTCATATATAAAGTCCTGAATATTAACCCTTTTCTTGAAGTAGAGTAAATCAGAAAGGCCCATATGCACCGAGAACAAAGGATAAATACAAAGCAAGAAATCAAAAACATATCCCCATTGTTAAGACCACCTACAATAATGGAACTTCAAATCGAAATGGCAAACACCAATAAATGAATCAAGGAAATATTTGAATATACCGAAATTTACATAGTTTAGTTGAAATCTACGTCCGTGGAAGTGGAGCAATAGAGTTTTACTATATACACACCAGCAAACGTAATGCTTATAATTAGGCCTCTTACAGATATAACCGTTGGAAACTCAATAGTCATCATCAATCACGTTATTATCTCAAATCCTAATAAATTCAGCTGTCGTAATAAGGCTGGTTGCACTCGTGCCTATTTTTGAAGCCCCATTTTTCAAAAATGGGGTTTCATATAAAAATGGGGCTTCTCCTCTCCACTCGTACACTTTTTTTTTTACCATCATCTTTTAAATTTTTTGATTATTTTAATAGTTAATATCGTGTATAATATTTTAATTATTTTAAGATAAAATATAAAAATACACTAAAATAAATATAATATAAAAAATAATTAACTATATTGAAAGAAAAAATTAAAATTACCAAAATTAAGATTTATATTGATAAAAAATAACATAATATGAATAAGTAAATTAAAAAAATACTCAAATTTAATATATGAAAATTTTATTAATAATTAAAATATATATTTAAATAAAATTTAATATATTTTATTAATTAAAAGTAATTTAAAAAATTTAAATTTAATTAAAAATTATAAAAAGTTATAAATGGGGCCCCATTGGAGCCCCACTTTTTGAATTATTTTGGGTGCCCCAAGTTGGGGCACCGTTGTGGATGACCTAAGACAATCGGTCTCTAGTTGTGAAAATTATTTCCAAACATTTTATGATATTTCAAATATGTGTCATTCATTTTAATTAAAAACTCTCCTATAATATGAATATATAAATAAGATACAATAATACTTAACAAGATTATAAATAACACACGTACCCGTCTAAAAATGAGGCGAATATATCCAAGAAAAGTGACAAACTATCCGTTATCAGTTAATGGATTGTGTTGGGTCCCCCTGACCACTACAGTTGCGCCACGTCTGTGTGTGGGGCCCGCAAGATATACATAGGTCCCATCCCTATAACAGCATATACTATCCGCATACGCGGGCACCGTTGGATACCGACAATTTTCAACTGTTCACAAGTTGACGTGTCACTTCACTATTCTGCCTACCAAGGGAGCCTTAGTTATTCGGAAAATACTTCAAAATAATCACGTCTAGTATAAGAGATATCTGTTTTAATTATTGTGAGAAAAATTTGCAACAAATTTAATATATTCTAATACTAATTTATTAGAAAAATTTTAATGCGGAAGTATAAATTCTAATCACTTGATTCGATTTAAATAATATGACTCACACAAACGAAAAGTAAACAAAATAACTAAAAGAAAGAACAAACAAGAAGAACACAATGATTTATGTGAAAACCCTTCTACAATCGAGAGGGGAGAAAACCAAGGGCGGAGATGGAGATTTTTATTGATACTAAACGTAAGAATTACAATCATACTTTCTCTTAACGAGATCTATGGAGAATTATAGATCACTCCCTCTGAACTCTCGTAGCACTCGAATATCTGAATTGGAGGAATTATGAAATCACCTCTATCTCTTAATGACGGCAGCCTCAATCTTAAATTGGATACCTAAACTAAAATCCTAACAAGTCTATTTATAACCCTCGTGGAAAAACGATTGATCGGTGAGTCCCCCGATCGATCGGCCCTCTCTCGGCCAAAATAGGTATTTTTCACTTAGATCACCTGAACGATCAGACATCCCCCGATCGATCGGTGACCCCTCGGCTACCCTTAAGTGCTAAATACATAAATTTGAGGCATAATTCCAACAATTATTATTATACCGAAACTTATATGAGAGGTTGATTGGATAGCAACGGTGGTCTTCAAGTTCAAGGGCAATTCAAGGGTAAAGGCCCGTGAAGCAAGCGGTTTAGGCCCCCAAAATTTTTAGGCTATATAATTTGATATTAACTAGGATTTTGAAGTAAAAACAAATAGCTGATTAGTTCTAATCAGGTAATTCTTTTCCTCCAAAGTAGATTTGAACATTTTAAAATATTTGAAAATATTTTTAGTTTTTTATTTAGCATTTTAAAATTGAAGTCATTAGATAATTAGAGTTTGAAAGAACATTGTCTTAAGGGTTTTTTTTATTGAAAATTACCTAAATTTTAGATGCAATTTTCAATTACCTGCACTTTTTAATTTTTCAAAAAACTACCTAAACTTTCTAAAATTTTTCAACGCTACACCTTAATGTTAATGCCGTTAACATCCATTAGTTTTTGCTAAATGAATTTTGAAGAAAAAGAGAAAATAATATTAAGAAATTTGAATTTATGTTAAAAATAATTTCAAATATTTATAAAAAGTATTTTAAATTTATTAAAATTTTGTATATATTTTTAAAAATATTTTTTATATTAAAAAAATATTTTTTTTAATGTCACGTAAGCAAAAACTAATGAAAGTTAACAGCATTAACATTAAGGTGTGATACTGAAAAATTTTAGAAAGTTTGGTAGTTTTTTAAAAATTGGAAAATGTAGAAAGTTTTTTAAATCACGTCTAATATTTAGATGGTTTTTAGTTAAAAAAAAAAAAAACCATTATTTTAATCTTGAATGTTCCTTAAAGCATGATAATTTGCTTTAGATTTATTTTCAGAACTAAAAGTTACGAAAGAATGTCAATGTGGTGAAAATTTTTTAATTGGCCGAATTGTACTTGTGGTCCTACAGTAAAATGAAAGTTAATGTGATGAAAAAAGTTTTAACTGTCGGGTCACCAGTGAGCTTAGTTAGGCTAAAGGGTACTTTGCATTTGGCCATGCAACTAATGCGATGAAATGATATTTATAAAAAAAAAAAAAGGTTTTTTTAACATGTATGAGGACTAAGATAATAAAATTATAAGCAAAAGGACTAAATTACACATTGGGAACATTACAAGAATATTTTACTTAAATAACTATAATTTAATATACTATATACCATAAAATATACTTAGTTTTGTAAAATAAAATATTGTATATTATTATGTATATATCTAGAATTTTAAATCTATTCCTTCAATTGTATAATTTCAAATCAGTTCTTATATGGGTGTTCAAATCCAATTAATTTACAAATGTGTCTTTAATGTTTTCATTTTATCATTGAAGAGTTAAATACTAAATAAAACTCTTTTTGATATAGTTTAATACCTTTATTTATTTATTTTACCTATTTGGTGCTTAATCCACTCGTTCAAATTCTTATATATGTCATTTCATAATTTTTTTTAAATTAATGAGAACCGTTGTGATTGGTAAACATATGACATAGATTTTGCCTTAGGTTCCTTGCTGAGAATAAGCTATTTGATTTGGCGCCGAGAGGACTGAGCTCAGACACCTTCATCCTGACCTGTGACTCTACCGAAGCTATGGAAGACTATCTCGGGCCACGGATGCATGTGCTCCTTCGCAAATTCAGAAAGGTGAATCGCTACACAGGGCAAATTCTTGGGAACATGAGAAGAAGATTATGGATTGAAATCCATGGTTTGCCATTGCAGTGCTGGTCAAAGGAGTGCTTCATTAGCTTTGCTAAGATATGGGGTGGATTTGTTCGAGTTGACTCTAGAACTTCGGCTATGAGATGCGTGGATGTAGCGAGGGTTCTTATTGATACTTGCTTCCTCTCTATTATTCAGCAGATGATGCAAGTAAATTTCAGAGGGGGTAGCTGAATGGTATTTGTGAAAGAGGGGAACTCTGAGCTAATCACAAACTATTCCACAGAAGTCATAGCCCACGCCGAAACTGCTAGACTAAATAGGGTGCTAGCCCTAACACCCCGTCAAGTCCCTACCGTCAGTGCCAATTTCACCACGGCAACTATTGATCTTGCTATGGATTCACTTCAGGAGATGGTCCCTTTGATACGCCATAGGACTAGAAATATGAATGTGCGCATTGGTAGTTTGGATGTAAGGCAACTGACTCTACATGTCAACCATCAGGCTATTGGTAGATGGCCATGGTTTTTTCACTCCCCATACTCGTTTTTCTATCAGGCCTAGATGCTAGACCGAGACCAGACAACACCAGTACCACGCCAGGAATCCTGACCATGTGTGAGGCCATAGCTCCTTCTGCCTTGGATTGAAGATAGTGGGACCGACTCTTACGGGCTACAAGAGCAGATCCCACCCTATGATATTCAAGCACTTGACATTGGTAGTGACATGGAGTCTGTGTCTTCGAGGCCTGTTTTCCCACTAGGCTTTGAGCCAATGATCGCCTACAGTCAGGATGTGAGTCCAGAACCGTGTATGGATCAGGCACACGATTTTGCAGAAACCTCCAGGGCAGGGGCAAGGAGGAGAAAAGAGAGACCGGGACGTCAGGAACCCTACGAGGATGCTTCTAAAAGGGAACGTAGGACAATCAAACATTGGAGAAAGGAACAAGAGAAACAGAATCTACATGAATTCTTTGCTGATATTTCACCTGCTAGCAATGGGAAGAAGACACCTAAGAAATTGACCAAAGCAAAAGGGAGGAAGAAGAGCCGAAATAAGAACAAGAACAAGAAGAGTTTTACTGATGAGAAACTCCGCAAGGGGAAGAGCACATGGGAGACTGGGAAGAAGCTTGGGCTGGCTTTCCATGGTGATGAATCTATCATGGTTGAGCGGTTCGCAATGATGTACTCGAGTTCTGTTTCCAGTGGTTGGCCCCCTCAGTTGTGGTGCTATTGCTTTGCTCTTTTCTGCTTTCGTCTTCTGGTCTGGCTGCTTCTAAATTATATTTGCATCTTTTTCCCTTTTGTCTTTGTCAGTCTCTCTAGGTTTTTTTTTCCTGTTGCAGCTGTTTGTAGGTGTTGTCAAGTCCGGTCCTGTTGTCTTTCCCCTGTTGTCCCCTGCTGGTTTTTATCTGTGTTTTGTCTTTTTGTCTCGATTTGTCCCTTGTCTTCAGCCTTTACTTGGTGGGTCAGGTTCCTTGTTTGGAATGCCGGTGGATGTTTTGTCGTTTCTCGCCACTTATCAAAAAAAAAAATTTGACATAGATTTTGCCAAATTAAGTTTTGTAAATTAGGCTTAATATTAGACTTAAAATTGAGTTAAAAATAAGCTCGATAATAAATGGGTAAAACGCATCACTTAACATTTGGGATAAAAGTAAAACGTTGTGTTTTACTTATCAGATATTTTGAATTTGGGCATATTGGGGCATTGACCATATTGCCCCTTACTTGTTGTACTAATTGCTTTTAATGCTGTGTACTAGCTTCCCCAGTGCTGTAATATTGCTGCCAGTATCTGTACTACCCACTACCCGCCTTTGTACTGCTGCACGTGAGTTTATAAAGGGTCTGTACAGTTGTATTGCCTTTTCATCCTTATCCCTTTCCTTTCCCCAAGAGACCCGTTGGGGTTTATTCTCTGGAGAGCTTCTTCGAGAAGCTTCTGGCATGCGATCTCAACCGTTCGTTGTCCCGACATGCATCACCAGATCTGTGGCTCTCGTTGTGCTTTCTGAGAGTGAGTTGTGTCCATTAGATTGTCCCTTAATAAACGGCTGTGATGAGGTCTAGGGTTAATTTCCGGATTGTAGCTTGGAGGGCCATAAATGCCGAGATTTAGGGTTGGAGAGGTATGGAACTGATCATCCTCCTTCTCTCCTCTCTCACTTTGGCGATTTGTCCCTCTGAGGCTCTCATAGCAACCCTAACTCTAAATACGAACCTCTGAGCCAAAATAATCGAAGGTTCCAGCCTCGTGAGCCTCAGTTCAAAGTGATTCCGTGGTCATGGTGCTTTGTTCGCGCTGGTGGAGGTCTGTTCGTGGCTGGTGTTACTCAGTTCGTGGTCGGTAGGGTCCTATCGTTGCTGGTGTTGCATATTCCAGTACCTTACTGGATGTTTTGAGTCTCATACTTGCAAATCTTTTTGAGATTTAAGTTCAAAAGAGGAGGTATACATCTAACCTCACTTGTTCGTTTGTTTTTGTGAATCTAGAGTTGTATTCTAGGTTTGTTGAGTGATTTGTGTTGTAATCAGTCTTGGTCTTGTATAAGTTGGTTCTATGGGGGCAAGATCTGAGATCTTGGAGTTATTATCGTTTGTTTACTTAGAGTGACTTGTATAATCGTTTTATCTGAAGTTATTTTCTGAAAGTATTGAATAATAACACCTAACAAGTGGTATCAAAGCCGATTAAACACGATTTTAAAACAAAATGACTTCATTTAAACACGATATAGAGAAATTTACGGGTAGGAACGATTTTGAGTTGAGGCAAGTCAAGGTCCAAGCACTGCTTATGGCCCTTGGCGTAAGTTATGCACTTCTGGAAGATAAAGATCAACCAGAAGGACTCAAACGGTCGGACAAGGCCAACATGGATAAGGTAACTCACGGTAATATCTTACTCTATTTAAGTAACTCAGTTCTAACTAAAGTGTCTGCTGAAAAAAGTGCTCTAGGTGTCTAGAAAAAATTAAAACAACTGTATGCTACGAAATCCCTATCTAACCGAGTACTATACATGGAAAGATTCTACGGCTTTAGAATGGACGAAAACAAAAATATAGAGGATAATTTGGATGAATTTTATAGAGTTTTAGCTGACTTGGACACACTAAAAGTTGAAATAACTGATGAGACTCGGGCTATAATACTTTTAGGATCATTTCTTAAGTACCTAAAATCTCTAAAAGAAACCTTAAGATATGGTAGAAAGACCATATCACTTGCAGAAGTAGAGGATGCCTTAAGATCTAAAGTGGTAGAATTAAAGAAAGAGGGAAAATACTGTACTAGTAACAGTGGCAATCACGGTGAGACCTTAAACGTAAGAGGAAGAACTAAAACAAAAGATCACTATAAAAGGAGAGGTAAGATTCATTCAAGATCCAGGTCCAGAGGTAGAAAAGACCTATCTAATGTTAAATGCTATGAGTGTGGTAAATATGGCCACTATAGAAGCATTTGTCCTGAACAAAATAAGAACCATTCTAGGGCTGATTATACGGCTGAAAATAACAAATATAGAGAAGTACTGTTTGCTTTCACTGACTTTACTTGTCATGAGTGGGTGCTTGATTCTGGCGGTAGCTTTCGCATGCCATCTGATAAATCCTATTTCATTGATTATGTGTCTGTTAATGGAGGAAAGTTTATGCTAGGTAATGACTATGCTTGCAAGGTGGTAGGTGTCGGAACTGTTAGGGTTAGAATGTCAGATGGCACGATCTTTAACCTAGAGGGTGTTAGACATGTACCAGAACTAAAAAGAAACCTTATCTCTTTCGGACAACTTGATCGTAGTAGACTAACCCTAAAAGCGTGTAGGGGAGAGATGAAAGTCCTGTGAGGCGCCCTTGTTGTGATTAAGGGAAAGATCAAGAACGAATTGTATGTCCTTAAGGGAGAGGTAGTTTTTGGGGAGGGAAATGTGTCCAAGATCGACCTTAAAGACACGACCAACCTATGGCATAGGATGTTAGGACACATATCTGAGAGAGGACTTATAGAGCTCTAAAAACAGGGCTGTTTTGGTGCTGATTCTGTGACACAACTTGAATTCTGCAATCATTGCATATATGGTAAGCATCATAGGATTGCATTTAGTGTAGGTTCACATACCACTCATGGTATTGTTGATTATGTTTATATTGACCTGTGGGGACCCTCAAGGGTTCCCACAATGGGTGGAGCTTATTATTTCCTATCTATAGTTGATGATTTCTCAAGAAGAGTATGGGTTTTTCTACTTAAAAACAAAATTGATGCATATGATACTTTTGTTAAGTGGAAAACGTTAACTGAGAGTCAGACAGGAAAGAAAATGAAAGCCTTAAGAACTGACAATGGACTGGAATTTGTGAACTCTGAATTTGACACGCTCTGTGACGTTAATGGTATTAAACTACATAAAACTGTAAGAGGAACCCCCCAACAAAACAGTGCAGCTGAACGTATGAATCGGACCCTTCTAGATAGGGGAAAATGTATGTTGTTTTCAGCCGGATTGTCAAAGCAGTTCTGGGGTGAGGCTATTAATACAGCCGCCTACTTAATTAATAGGTCCCCAAACTCTGCTTTGAAGTTGAAAACTCCCGAGAGTGTCTGGACCGGTAAGACTGTTAGCTATGACAACCTGAAAGTATTTGGGTGTTCAGCCTTTGCACACCAAAAAGAGGGTAAATTGGAGCCTAGGGTAGTTAAAGGCATTTTTCTAGGCTATCCTTCAGGTGTAAAGGGTTTTAGACTAAGGATTAAGGAGGAAAACTGAACTATAACAATAATAAGTAGGGATGTCATCTTCAATGAAGATGAGATGCTCTACATCAAAGAACAATCAAGCAATAGTTCAGCAATTAGGGAATTTGACCTTGACTACAATGAATTTGAAGTTAACCCACCTAGTCCTCTAAACCTAAGAAAAGAACTTGAAGATGACCTAGATAACTCTTAAAATATTGACAGAAATGCTGCTGTAACTATGCCAAACAGATCTGAAATTGAACCTAATAGGCTTGAAAATGATGTTCAGGACTTAGAGACCTACCAATTGGCTAGGGACAGAGTTAGGAGAGAGTCTAGAGCACCTGAAAGATACGGCTATGCTGAGTGTATAGCTTATGCTTTAAATACAGCTTTAGATTATGTAGAGACCGAGCCATTGTCCTACTCTCAAGCTATCAACAACAAGCATTCAGTTGAGTGGCTGAATGCTATGACTGTTGAAATGGAGAGCTTGAGAAAAACGATACTTGGGTCTTGATTCCCAAGCCCAAGGGTAGGAAGGTTATAGGTTCCAAATGGATCTTCAGGGTTAAAGAACCCGATACTCTTGAAGATTTGCCCCGGTTTAAGGCTAGACTAGTTACCAAAGGCTATTCACAGAAAGAGGGGGTAGACTACAATGAAATTTTTAGTCATGTTGTTAAACATACCACTATTCGTGTTATTATGTGCTTAATTGCTTTCTATGACATGTTGCTACATCAAATGGATGCCACCACCGCATTTTTGCAAGGAGAGCTTGAGGAAGAAATCCTTATCTCTCAACCCAAGGGGTTTGTTGAACCCGAGCAGTCTGAGCATGTTTGTTTACTGAAAAAATCACTGTATGGGCTGAAACAGTCACCCAGACAGTGGCATAAGAGGTTTCATGCATTCATGGTTGATAATGGCTTTAGTAGGCTGTTTACGACTCATGCTTGTATTTTAAAGACATTGACTATTCTGACGCTATCTTTCTACTAATATATGTGGATGATATGTTGTTAGCTAGCAGGTCCCAAAAGCATATTTCTAATTTGAAATCTTGGTTAACGGTTCTTTTGATATGAAAGATTTGGGGGAAGCTAAAAGAATATTAGGTATTGATATCATCAGAAACAGGTCTAAAGGAACAATCCATTTAAGTCAAAGTCATTATCTCTACAAGATCTTGAAAAGGTTCAATATGTTTGAATCAAAACCTGTGAAACAACCTTTAGCATCGCAGTACCAATTTTCAGCAAGTTAATATCCTAACACTAAGCTGGAAAAGCTTAAAATGAGCATAATACCGTATGCTAACGCCATAGGGTCATTAATGTACGCAATGACCTGCACTAGGCCAGACTTAGCTTGTCCTATGAGTGTACTGTCATGTTACATGTCGAATCCCGGTAAGGTACATTGGGATGGAGTTGAATGGCTGCTAAGATATGTTAAAGGGTTCATAGATTTGGGCTTAATTTTTGGTAGGGACCAAAATGAACTTAACTTGACTGGTTATGTAGATTCTGATTTTGTTCGTGACCTAGATAGGAGACGATCTACATCAACCTATATCTTCACCTTAACTGGTGGAGCTATTAGTTGGAGTTCAAAATTACAGACTTTAACCTCTTTATCTACTACTGAGTCAGAACTTCTAGCTATATTTGATGCTGTTAAGGAAGCTATATGGCTGAATAACTTGCTAAATAAAATAAAACTCGACCTAGGGTCACCTAAAATCTACTCAGGTAGTCAATCCGCCTTTGCACTATGTAAGAACCTTGTATTTCATGATAGAACGAAACACTTAGCAGTTAGACGGTACTTTATCATGGATAATATAGAAAAAAAATCTAATTGAATTGCTGAAAATTTGTACCAAGGATAATCCCACTGATATGGGCACTAAAAATCTTCCTTTGGAGAAGTTTACACGGTTTGTTAAACTCGTCCAAATGGAATGGAACCCGAGGTGACGATGCGTGTGAATTGTTAGTCATATACTTACCAAGGTGGAGTTTGTTGTGATTGGTAAACATATGACTTAGATTTTGCCAAATTAAGTTTTGTAAATTAGGCTTAATATTAGAGTTGAAACTGAGTTAAAAATAAGCTGGATAATAAATGGGTAAAATGTGTCACTTAACGTTCAGGATAAAAGTAAAACATTGTGTTTTACTTATCAGATATGTTGAATTGGGGTATATTGGGGCATTGACCATATTGCCCCTTACTTGTTGTACTAATTGCTTTTGATGTCGTGTACTAGCTGCCCCAGTGTTGTACTATTGCTACCCGTATGTGTACTATTCCCTGTCCGCCTTTGTACTGCTGCCAGTGAGTTTAAAAAGGGTGTGTACAGTTGTATTGCCTTTTCATCCTTATCCCTTTCCTTTCCCCAAGAGACCCGTTAGGGTTTATGCTCTGGAGAGCTTCTTCGAGAAGCTTCTGGCATGCAATCTCAGTCGTTCGTTGTCCCGACACGCGTCACCAGATCCGTGGCTTTCATTGTGATTTATGAGAGTGAGTTGTATCCATTAGATTGTCCTTTAATAAACGGTTGTGATGAGGTCTAGGGTTAATTTCCGGATTGTAGCTTGGAGGGCTATAAATGCCAAGATTTAGGGTTGGAGAGGTAGAGAACTGATCATCCTCCTCCTATCCCCTCTCTCTCTCTGACGATTTGTCCCTCTGAGGTACTCGTAGCAACCCTAACCCTAAATACGAACCTCTGAGCCAAAATAATCCAAGGTTCCAGCCTCGTGAGCCTAAGTTCGAAGTGATTCCATGGTCGTGGTTCTTCGTTCGCGCTGGTGGAGGTTCGTTCGTACCGGTGTTGCTTGGTTCGTGGTTGGTAGGGTCCGATCGTTGCTGGTGTTGCAGATTCCAGTACCTTATTGGATGTTTTGAGTCTCATACTTGCAAATCTTGGTGAGATTTAAGTTCACAAGAGGAGGTATACTTCTAACCTAACTTGTTCGTTTGTTTTCTTGAATCTAGAGTTGTATTCTAGGTTTGTTGAGTGATTTGTGCTGTAATCAATCCTGGTCTTCTAAAAGTTGGTTCTGTTGGGGCAAGATCTGAGATCTTGGAGTTCTTATCATCTGTTTACTTAGAGTGTTTTGTATAATCGTTTTATCTGAAGTTATTTTATGAAAGTATTGAATAATAGCACCTAACAAGAAAGTTATATACTAAGAATTTTTTGCACATATTTTTTAAGGATAGTCAAAATCCTTACCAATAGCCTTTGGATTAGTAGAATTGCTTACTTTTCAAACATGTGTTGGATTTCTCTTTGAGAGAATTGATGTACGGGTTCATATTTTTTGGAAGTGTTGGAAAATTGTTTATTTTAATGATTTAAAATTATATATTCTTTATATTATTTTATTATGAAAATAAATGGAAAAGAATTTTATTTTTAATTGAGTACTTAATTATTAGAATTTAGGAGAGAGAAATAGAAAAAACGATCTTTAATAACTTGAATTATTTACTTGAATGGTTGAGACGTTTCCTACCTTGAGGAGTCAAGCATTTAACAGGAATTTCATTTTATTGACCAAGCTTATGCATGCTTTATGGAAAAAAACTAAGTATGCATTTTTTGTATATATAAGCATGAATTTGGTTGAAAAAATAAGTATGACATGAAATATTATATTCTTTCAAACTCCGTTTTTCTTTTGGAAAAATAGTGAACTTGGTAATTATAGTTCGGGGACCTTTCATTGCTACACTGACGGAGGTTCGACGGATTGTTGAATCCTGGAAAAGGAGCGCATTTAAGCTTAATGGCAATACTTGTGCAAGAGGGGCGTTTCCTTTCTATAAGGAAAGCGTTCTCACGTGCCTCAATTCAAAAATATGTTTTTCTAAACTCTTTCCGATATAGATAGGGATCGAAATAACATAATCGAGACGACAAAAGGAGTTTAAATTATGGTATAATTAGGATATTATTTATTAGTGTTTAATTTTATTCAATTATGTAATTAGATTTAGGGTTTTAGAGTTAGAATATTATTCAAAGTAGTACAGTTTGATTTAAAGTAGGATTAGTTCTTAGAATTAGATTATTGTTATGAGTAGGGTTTTATATATTTATAAATAGGTCATTAGTTTATAGTTTTTGGGAGCTTTTTGATGAATTGAATAATTTTATGAATTATTTTGTTTGATTTGATCTTTGTAGTTTTTTACTTTGAAATAGTTTAATAAAAATTACATAGCACCTCTTTTAGATTATTACTCTGGTATTCGCAAAATTAATGAGTTTTAGCCAATCCCTCTTAATCTGGCATCGTTTGGTACGATCAATGAGTTAAAGACTCCTTAATCCCAAGATTCCCATTCATGCATTGCATCAGTTGGTATCAGAGCTCATAACAGTTTCTGAGATGACCCGTGGGCGACAAAGGTGCGCCGCCGTTGAAGACGTACACGAGCGTGATTTTCAACGTTAGGTCGAGAGAAGATTCTCGGAGATAGAAGAGAGATTCTAGCGAATGGAGCGTTGCTTGATTCAAGTGGGGCAAATCCCAATCAAACACCGGGAACCCAGCCCCAACAGCCGCCGACAAGGGGTGACGAGGAAGAAAAGGACGATGATCACATTCACGACTTTTCTTCTCCACCAAGATTTGACGAACCCATGTATGATGAGCTCATCTATGATGACGAGATACTTGAGGATATTGAAATCCTATCCCCACCACCACTAATAATCCCACGAACACCAATCTTGCCTATCATCCACACAACAAGAGGAAGTCATGGGTTACTTCTCTCTCCATGCCCAACGGAAACATTACAAACACACACGCCACCTATCACCGGCTCGTGTAGGCGCATGGCCAGCCGTCCAGGGGCCGGAGTCACAGCGTCGGACTCACCCGCATCTAGTCATTCCGGGCGTACGCCTCTCGCCGCCATTCATTAACATTTGGGTGACCCCAACGTCTCCCATCATCTCCCACCCTCCACCCCTTCCAACTGAAACACCTCCACCACCCCCTAAAACGCCATCCACCCCCTCAAAACTCCTCCTCCCACCATCAATTTCTACCATCACCCAACCGGACATCATAAACAACGCCATCCTAGTTAACTCTCTCTCTCTATCGACCCCTAATAGCTACTTCCCCTCCACCTACGCGCCACCTCTTCCGGCGCATGCGGGCGCGTGACCAACCACTAGGGGCCGGAGTTCCGGTACCGGAGTCGACTTAGTGCTGCCATTCAGGTCGTACAACTATTGAGGCTGTTTGCTAACCCCTTGAGGATCCGCCATTTCCAACCCCTTCACCTACCTCCGAAAGCCCCTTCACTGGCCCTCCCTCACCGCCACCGGCCTCCACCAACGCCACACCCATACTCAATCGCCACCAGATTCGGCCTCCCACCACCAGATTCCAACGCTTTCCTCCAGTTTCATCACCTCCCATCATCTTTAATCATCAAACTTCCCCCCGCCACCGACCACCTCAAATTTCAACCACCCATCATCGACTCCATATTTCCTACCATCTCCCACCTCCAATCTCGAACACCATCTCTGGAATTCATAGTCTCCCACCAACATTTTCACATCCTAACCACCAGCCATCATCGAATCCACCACCTTCCACTGCCACCAGCACCTCCTCCTCCCTTCGGCCACCAACCTACCTTCCGTACCCATCAGCACCACTGCTTGAAATGCCGAGTACCAATGCAGGGGTGTCCATCTTCGTTGATGGCCTACCAGAAAAAACGACAAACTCATGGCTTAGAGCTGTTTTTTGTGATTTCAGATCAATCTATGACACCTTTGTTCCAGCGAGGAAAAGGCTGAGATCTAGGTGGTCTTATGGTTTTGTCCAATTTCATGACTCGAATGAAGCTACAAGGGCAGTTACATCCATAAATAGAAGATGGGTGGTGGGTGTAAAGCTTAGAGTGCAATGGGCGAACCCCGACAGAAGAGCAATACCTCCATCCACACGAAGCCAACTGCAGGAAAGGGTTATCCAACAGGCAAGAAACACAAGAGGTACTCAGGAACAGGGGAACACACTACCCAATCGGGGTGGGGAAGATCTCAGCACAACTACTCCGAGGATTGTGGTGTCAAATAGAAACAGGAGCGTCGAAGCATGGCTTGAGCGGTAAATCATTGCCCATTCGTCATATGAGGTCACTCTTGATGATATTCTTACATTTATCATAGAGAATGATCTCTACGGGCTTACTCCTAAAGGCTTAAACAATACTACCTTTATCTTGGTATGTGACTCTGTTGGCACCTTGGAATCCTACCTAGGACCCCATAAGGAGACTCTTCTGCGGAAGTTCAGAGAGGTGTACAAGTACTCTAATGAGATCCTTGGATCCCTTAATAGAAAAGTGTGGCCGGAGATTCATGGTCTGCCTATCGAATGTTGGTCAAATGAATGTTTTGTGGATATCGCCAATGTATGGGGGAAATTTTTAAGGGTGGACTCAAGAACGTCCGCTATGAGATGCGCCGACATTGCCAGGATAATGATTGACACCTGCTACACAACGTACATTCATCAGTTAGTCCAGGTTCAGTTTAATGGGGGATCCCGCTTGGTGCTCGTTAACTAAGGAAGCTCTGTATTGATCCCTGATTACTCTCCTAGAGTTGTTGCCTATGCGACACCAGTCAGATTGGCTAGGGATCCTTTTCGACACAATCCCCTCCAGAAAGTCAGTGCAATGCTGCAACTCGGCATACATCACGGGTTCGACCCTCTTTAGAGCAGATTATGGATTTCTCAAGTGTTTGTGAGGAGCCTAGAACTCCTATCCCATGGCCTGCAAGTGAAGGACTGAGAGTTACTTGGCAGCCGTTAGGTCAGGTTTCCTTCCATCTCAATGGTCAGATCATTGGTAGAGGGGAATTGGAATGCTCTTACCCGTACAACACATTACGGCCCTGCCTTCTTCAGCCTATGGCCCATCCTTCTCGTTTACCTCATTGGGTTGAGGATGAAGTCGGTAGGTGGTCTGTGGAATACAGTCGGCCACATGCTTCTCTTCCCCACCCGTCCCCACAGCGTGGTGATCATATTCCAGTTCAGGAAATGCGTGGAAACAAACATCTGTCTCCTTTGCTCCAGTGGGTGAAAAGTGACATAGCTAGTTCAACTCAGCCTCATGCTCAGTTATTGAATCTTCCGAATGTTACTCAAGGCCCTGCTAGTGAAGATGTTTCTGGGTCTTCAGGGCCTATGTTTCCTCCAGGTTTTGAGCCCTATGCTTTGAGCAGGCTAGAGACATGTATGGAGAGGCCATCTGGAGTGGGGATGAGAAAAGGAAAAGGAGTGATGACAAAAAAGGGAGAGGAAAGCGTTGAAGCACAAGGAAAAACAGAATGAAAAGCGAAAGCTTTAGAAATTTCTGAAAGATAAGTCGCCTAGGAATAGCACGCCGAAAACAACCAAGGCCTCAGGCAAGCGAAAAAAGGGGAATGAGGCGAAATGGGAAAAATCGTCAAAGGCAGCCGGGAAGAAGAAAAAAAGGAATAGGGGGAATCGGTATGATAAGATCTCGGAAACGGAGTATGACGAGATGATCATGAAAGCGAAGCGGGTAATAGAGATAGGGAAAATAGTAGGTTTCAATTTCGATTTTTCTACCCACCTAGGGTGGCAGATTTGCTTGGTAAATGAGGTGGGCGGGCTTGTGGTTGAGGCATCAGTCCTGCTCCTGTTTCCCTTGTTGTTCGTCTGGTTTTTCTTCATGTGGGTTCCATGTCTGAGCTTGTTCCTGCATGTGTTGTCTGGCCTGTGCTTAGTGTCTGTTGTGTTCTGTTTGGGTGTTTTGCTTTTGGTTCCGGTTTGGTCTCTGTTTGTTCTATTCTCTTTTTGTTCCCACTTCCGTTTTATGGGGTGGCTAAGGATTGTCTTTTCAAGTTCCCTGTTTGTCCCTCGGCTATGCCGATATTTATCAAAGAAAAAAAAAAAAAAATCCACATGACACAATTTTCCTAACCAAAATCAACAACATTAGCTCCACCAAAAAAATTATCCACTCAAATCTCATCATGAGTACCAACTAATACAAGCCCACATCGACCAAAATAGATCTCCTAGATTTTCTACGTTGCCATCGCCAACCACCTTCAAGACTAAGCGACCGAATTCGAGGGCGAATTCTTTCTAGGTAGGGGAGAATGACGCAACTCGTATCTTGGCGGATTAGGTTCTTGGCGATATGGGTTACTTGGTGAGTTGATAGGAGACGCGGCTGGATAAAGACTTGAGGAGATTGAAATCTATTAGGTTATTTAGTTATTAGACTATGAGATAATTACTAGTTGTTTTAGATAATTATTAGTTGTTTTAGATAATTAAGAGTTGTCTTTGTATTTATCTTTTAATTTTAAATTTTTAGTTTAGATGAATTAGTTCCTCTATTTAATCAGGAGGAAGACTTAGGATTTTAATTAGTTCAATTGTTTAGAGATTTTTATCATTATTTATTTCTTCTTTCTAGTTTTCGGTGTGAGAATTTAGTTAGACTCTTTCTTCCCCTTTGTTCTTAATTATTTTAGTAATAAGACATTAAAGGAAGGCCGTTGAACTTTCCGTTTCCACAAATTCCACTTTACGCGCTGCATCACTTTCTCTATCTAATATGTTTTCATATATGTATTATTGTTTAACAAAACATAGAGGAATAATACTAGTTTTGATAAATAAGCACGAGGTGGCATATTAAGTAGAAGATCGCATTTTAAGCACGAGGTGGTATTTTTAAGCATGAGGTGGCATTGAATTAGGCAAAGTAGCATGAGGTGGCAGCTAAAGTAGGTAAATCAGCATGAGATTGAATTTTTAAGCACGACGTGGCACCCAAAGCATGAGGTGGAAACACCTAAGTAGGAGGTGTCAGCTGCAAGTAAAAGGTGGCAGCCACCAAGCATGAGGTGACACCCTAATCTTTCTCTTCACCCATCAGATTTACTCTTTAGCTTTGAAGAATCCTCAAGTATAAATAGGACTGCAAGTATAAGTAGTTCAAACCAACTCCAAAAAAAAAAAAAAAAAAATACTAATAAAAAGATAAGAAGAACAAGTTATAAGTATTTGAAGTGTAGAAATATCCCAACAAATAATAATTGCAGCAAGGTAAGTAAATTATCATCAATCTCTTCCAATTAAACTTCGTTTTTGCGTCTAATGTGTTTTATTCATAATTTAGCTTAAGTAGTTAATTTGTGTGATAATATGATTAAATTGTCATTTTTCTTGAAATTTCTTGATGAAGTATGTTTTAAGTACATATATTGATGTGTTTAGAGTGTAAAAATGTTATTTAGCAACTTGCATCAGATTTGAAAATAAAACTTTGCTGGGGCAAGAGATTGAATCAATACTAAATAAAAATAAGTTTTTAAGCTTTATTTAGATAAGATAGGCAAATTATCAATTTGATGTGACCTAACACTAATGTCATGTGATTCTTCATTAAATTTATAAAATAAAATATTTATGTTGAAAGATGCTGGTTTAGCAAAATTGTGTGAGTTTTGAAAGTATGCTACCTAAAATTTGAAACAATGTTGAAAAAACGATGAGCTTTACATCTATTGAGTTGTATACATAAGAAAAATAACCATGGTATGTTAAAAGCTGTTTTGGAATGGTGGACCATTTTGCATACATTAGTCGAGAGGCTGACTATCTCGCTTAACCGTTAGGTGAGGTGTTGCAGTGCATTGTGGCGCTAAATGTTCCGAAACAATAAGCTGGCAATGTATGTAGTGTGAAAGTCAACTGACTCAAAGGAAATGGCTACCCTCCCTCTAAATCGTTTGACTGGGAAATTATCTTGTATAGAAAGATAGAATGAGTTTTTACTTGTAATACCATGGTTAAATTGGTTTGTGGTTGATGATGATTTCCTTATTGAGCTTTTAGCTCATTCGTTTACGTAAAGACAAATTTAGGCATTATACTGAAGGATCCCTTCCTTTTGTTTAAGAACAAATGTAGGTTCTTTTTTTTTTCCAGATTATACTAGTTTAATGAAAGTCATTATATACATAAAATTTATGATAATTCAATTAAGCCTGAATATTTCATTATTTCTGATAAGTTTAAATGCCTTGTAGGTTCTACGCGTGCTTACAGCCCCCGATTTTAGAGGATTTGGGGTGTTACATTTAATGGTATCAAAGCTTTAAGTTATGAATTAAGGACTTAGGATGTGATGAGAGTGCAGGGATTTACTTTTCTTAATAACTATAAAATTATGTTCAACTTGTTCTTATGAAAATTTTGCATATACTCTTAGTCAAATACTTCTATATTCACAAATACAATTGTTTTATGGATGAAACACACTTTAGGGTGAAAGAAATATAAATACCTAGAAATTAGGTAATAAGACATAAAGGAATAATACTAGTTTTGATAAATAAGCACAAGGTGGCACTTTAAGTGTAAGGTGACATTTTAAGCACGAGGTGGCAGCTAAAGTAGGTGAATCAACACGAGGTTGAATTTTTAAGCAAGAGGTGTTGCTGAAGTAGGTGAATCAGCATGAGGTGACTCCGTAGCATGAGGTGGCGTTAGATGCATGTAAATTTAGCATGAGATGGTACCCAAGCATGAGGCGGCAACATCTAAGTAGGAGGTGTCAACCACCAGGAAATGATGGCTGCCACCAAGCATGAGGTGGCACAAAACCCACTAGCCTAAGCTTTCTCCCCTCACATCAGATTTACTCCTTAGCTTTGAAGAAACCTCATATTTAAATAGGAGTGTAAGCATGAGTAGTACAAACCAACTCCACAACAAAATTCATAAAAAGATAAGAAGAACAAGTTATAAGTATTTGGTGTATAAAAATATCTCAACAAAGAATAATAGCAATAAGATAAGTAAATTATTACCAATCTCTTGTAATTAAGCTTTGCCTCCCCCATTGTCTCACCTTCATGATGTCTTCCATGTATTTATGCTATGGAAGTATATTCATGATGCCTCGCACATAATTGAGCAATAGCCCATTACAATAGAGCAAAGATATGACCTATTAAGAGTTTCCTCGAGGAATTTTAGAGACAAAAGACAAAGCCTTGAGAAACAAAAAAATAAGAATGGGAAAAGTTCAATGGCAGCATCATTCGAAACAAGAAGCATTTTGGGAGTGCGAGTAGGACATAATGAAACAGTACTCACACCTCTTTGACTAAGGTAAATATGCGCACTCATAATAGAAATTTTGCATGCATTCATAGCCATTACTTCTATATTCACAAATACACATGTTTCGTGGACAAAACACACTTTAGGGAGAAAGAAATGTAAATACCGAAAAATTAGGTAATAAAACATAAACGAATAATACTAGTCTTCATAATTAGGTAATAAAACATACAGGTAGCATTTTTAAGCACAAGGTGGCACCAAATTAGGTAAAGTAGCACGAGGTGGCATTTTAAACACGAGATGGCGCCAAAGTAGATGAATCAGCACAAGGTGGAGCCCAAAGTAGGGGGATTACAAGCAAAGAGTAATAGCAGCAAGTTAAGTAAATTACCATTAAATAAATGTAATTAGTGTGTAGAAATCCAAACAATGAGTAATAGCAGCAAGTTAAGTAAATTATCATCAATCTCTTGTAATTAAGCTTTATTTTTGCACCTAATGTGTTTTATTCATAATTCTGCTTAAGTAGTTAATTTGTTTGATAATATGATTAAATTGTCATTTTTCTTGAAATTTCTTGATGAACTACATTTTAAATTTATATGTGGATGTGTTTAGAGTGTAAAAATATTATTTTAACAATTGTATCATATTTGAAGTAAAACTTTGTTGGGGCAAGAGATTAAATCAATACTAAATAAAAATGAGTCTTTTAGCTTTGTTTAGATAAGATAGGCAAATTATCTATTTGTTGTAACCTAACACTAATTTTGTGTGATTCTTCATTAAATTTATAAAATTTAAAATATTTTATGTTGAAAAATGCTAGTTTGGCAAATTTGTGTGAGTTTTGAAAGTATGTTATTTGAAGTGTGAAACAATGTTGGAAAAACGATAAGTTTTACATCTGTTGAGTTGTAAACATAAGAAAAATAACCATGGTGTGTTAAAAGTTGTTTTGGGATGGTAATGTTGCATACATTGGTGGAGAGGTTGATTGCCTAACTTAACCGTTGGGTGAGATGTTGTGCACAACATTCCGGAACAATTATTTGACCATGTATGTGGTGTGAAAGTCAACCGACTCAAAGAAAATGGCTGCCCTCCCTCTAAATCGTTTGACTGAGAAATTATTTTTTACAAAAAGATAGAGTGAGTTTTTACTTGTCATACCATTGTTAAATTGGTTTTATGGTTGATGATTTCTTATTGAGCTTTTAGCTTATTCATTTTGTTTGTTTTTTTTAAATGTTCCAGATACTACCTAACGACGTATCATAGGGAGCTAGATAGAATTATACAAATTTAGGCATTTTATACTGAAGAAGACTTAGTTTCCCTTCCTTTGGTATAAGAACATTTTTTTAAGATTGTACTAGTTTATAATAAAAGTCATTATATATATAAAATTTACGATACTTCAATGAAGACTGAACGTTTCATTACTTTTGCTAAGGTTTAAAAGCCTTCCAGGTTCCACGTGTGCCTACAACATATAACTCCCAATTCTATATATATATATATATATATATATATATATATGATGGCATTCTTATGAGAGGGTGAGAGCATAAGAGAGATGAATCATGGCCCTCCATTGTAATGGACGGCCAAGATTTGTCGATATTAAAAAAATAATTTACGGCCAAGATTTATTAAGTATTGAAAAAATAAAACAATTTCCCTCGCTTATCCCTTCTTTCTTTTTGCCCCATATAGGGATATGGACTATAAATTGTTAATTTTTTTTAATATTCAACAATCTTGACCGCCCATTAAAATGGAAGGTTAGGATTCGTCCCTCACGCTCTTTCATCTTACACACACACACACACACACACACACACACACACACACACACACATATATATATATATATAATGCAGCATGTAGATGGAAATTTAGAGAACGGAAAGGTTCAATAGCTTTTCCTTAATTCTTATTATGAAAATAATAAAGAACAAGAAGAATATAGAGTCTATTCTAATTCTCACAACCCGAAAGTAGAAAGAACAAACAAGTTATGAAAATTAATCTAGAAATTGATTCCCCCAAAACCATAGCTAGACCTCTCTTAAAATAAAATAGCTTCCCTAACTAGACTCAAACTCCCAATTTAAGATCAACGGTTGAGATCGCAATCCGTATGCTTTATCTAGCAATCTGAGAGATCCTATTAGAATAAAAGACTAAAATATAAAAGAGATAAATACAAAGATAATTATTAGAAACCTAGTAATCTAAAGTAAGCATCTTAACTGGTATTAAACTCTTCTTGCCCCTTTCATTCAGCTGCGTCTACTACTCGCCTAGCCTAGAGACTCACCAAGTGTCTCCCGCCAAGCTATCTGCCAACTATGAAGGCAGGGCTGCATCATTCTCTTCGGGATGGAGAGAATTCGTCCTCAAATTCGGAAACAAATCATGTAGGTTATTCTCGCCAAGCCATGTTCCCGTGCGCCCGACCCAAATCTCGCCACACTCCAGCTTACCAAGATCAATCAGTTAAGCTTTCCTCTTGGTGGCGCCGTCCCTGCCTGGACCCGTAAGCTGCCATGGCAAATATGCGGCTGCATCATCCTCTTCGGGTTGAAGATAATTCGCCCTCGAATTCGCCAATGATGCAGCCCGATCATTCTTTTCTACAATGCGGATTGCATCTACTTCCCCAGTTTGGAGAAAATTCGCCCTCGAATTAATTCATGCTTCATCCAGACAATTTTCACTATGGTAAAGAGCAAGGTGCTTGATATTGATGACTCTGAAGGCTTCAATCCACTTGGTAGTTGTAGGAGGTAGACTCTTTTGAAGGCTTCAACCTTTTTTTATTTCCAAGTCAAAAGTCATTCTCTTGTCAAGGCTGCCCATGTAGGAAGTACACTCTTTCGAAAGTACTCAATGGACCAACCTTGTTCTATTTACAACCTGGCACTATCCTTTTTGGCATTATAATCAAGCTCGGCTTCAATCAATTTCTGCTTCCACCCCTTGACATTCTCGAAAAAAAAAAATGTCAGCTAAGAACACCCAACATTATCCTTGTCATATCTGCTAGACCATCCGTTAATGGTGCGGAAAGCCCATAATATACAATGACCCAATGGTTTGGTTGCCGTTAACATTCTCTGACCAGGTGTTGTCCCTTTTGGACTCTTCACGCTTTATAATTCTCACTTGATGATGAATCCAATCCGGTAACGCATCTTCTAGCGCTTATTCAACCCTATGTGAGCTGTTTTCTATCAGCAACACGGTACTTGGTACCTTCTCCAATTCTTCTCCCTATTCCATCTTGATGTCCTCTCCCGGTGATACAACTATCTTCTCGTACTCACCAACTTCCTCGATGTTCACCATCTTCCACAGTGGCTTCCAAAGACAGCACACAAAGTTTTCATCCCAATCCGTCAAAATGTTAGCGGCTCAGCCATGCATATACTTCGTGGGTAGCCCTTCTTGGATTTCGAAAATGGTGTTCCACCAATCCCCTGGCAAGGCCCGACTCTGGTGGAATTCGTCATTCAAACACGATTTGCTAAAACCCATCGCCTTTTGCAATTGGCCTAGACAATCATCCAATCTCGGGGCAGGTATTCGACATAGTACCATGAGCTTACTGACGGTCTTACTACCATGGCATGTTTGCCAAGTTCCATCCTTTGTTAGCGTCAAGGCGGATGATCTACCCTTCAGGTCCTCTTTGAGGTATCTCCCAGCGAGCAGCTTTCAAACTTGGCTCCTAATATCCCCATGCTTCGTGAAGCTCACTTGGCAATGAGGCCATCTAGGCAACGCATTGTCTAGAACCCAATCTACCTGATATGGAATCCCCCTTGTTGGCGGAAAGAAATACGGCAACCTTTCTGGACAAACCACCTCTGACAGACTCCCTACCTCATCCGGCACTTCCTTCTCTTCATAGATAGGCTCATCAAAGATGGATGGCGAAGACAAATCAAGATAGGTTGGCTCATCAAAGGTAGTTTCTCTCCTGATGTCACCTATCGATGTAGACACTATCTTGACCTCGCCAACTGAATTGGAAAACACGGCCATATCTTCCGGTTTTGGGTCTTTGATCTTCAAAACACGTGGTGCCTCATCTTTCATGGGCAACAAGATGATCCTTGTTCCCTCAAAGATAAAGTTATAGGTCTTCTTTCTCTTGTCATGTGTAGTACCTCTATCATATTGCCAAGGTCTTCCCAATAGCAAATGACACATTCATGGAAACTACATCACACCATATTGTCTCCCAGTACTTCGCCCCAATCGAGAAACTAGCCAGACAATGTTTAGTTACTGTTACCTGATCTCCCTTCTTGAGCCATAACAATTTGTAAGGATTCAGATGCTCCTCCATCACCAACCCTAGCTTCTAGAAGACTTCCTCAAAGATGGCATTCTCTCAACTCTCGGAGTTGATGACTAGGTGGCATACCTTCTCGCCAATTGTACATGTCATCTGGAAGATGTTGTGTCGAAGCCATTCATCTCCTTCTGCTTCCTTAGGCGTGAAGCCAATTCGGCCGACCAATAACAAGCAACCTTCATCACCCGCTACCTCCTTTTTGTCTGACGACGCTAGCTCGTCCTGAGCCTCTTCCTCCACTATGAAGCCATCACCTTCAGACTTCGGAAATTCTTCCCAAAGCCCGAAATTGCACCCTAAATTGTCTAAATAATCAGAAGCTCCGGCCAAGTCTCTCGCACATTCCGCCCATGGTCTTCAAACTCTGGATAGGGCTCGTGGATATTCTCGTCCGTTTCTTCCTCGCTACCCCTGTCGGCGGGTTTTGAAGTTGAGCTAGAGGTGGCCAACGGCCGGTTCGGCCCTGCCCCCGACCTGGCCCACCCGTGTGGGTTGGGCCTGGGCTTGGTTTGGGCCTGGCCTAGGCCCTCATGGACCTGAGCCTGGGTGCCTATTGGGGGCTTTTTTAGTGCCTTTGGGCATTACATATAATTTTATGGTTTTATTTTGTATTTATATTGTTATAATTATATTTTTTTTAATAAATTATAATACATTTAATTTTATAAGATATTTATAATTTTATAATGTAAAATATTATTATTATAGCTGTATTTTTTAACAAGTTATAAAAAATTTCATTTTATAAAATATATTTGTAATTTTATAAAGCACTATTATGATTGTATATATATATATATGTATGTATGTAACAAAAAAGAAAAGGAGGGCCAAGCTCGCTGGGCCCAGTGGAAACCCAACCCCGGCCCGGACTCGGATCTAAGCTAGGGTAGCAAGCCTGGGCCCGGACCCGGCCCAGCTGGGCCGGTGGCCACCTTAAGGCTAAGCCATCGATGAATGGTTGGGACTCACTCCCAGTTGAACCAAACACAGCTCAATTTGATGGAATCTCTCTCCTTGAATCTCCTCTCGGTCCGCCGTTAAAAGTCACGCTCGTATACGTCTCCGACGGCGGCATATCTCTATCGCCCATGGGCCATCTCAGAAGTCGTTCTGAGCTCCAATACCAACTGATGCAGCGCATAGATGAAAATTTGGGAGATGGGAAGGTTTAATAACCTTTCCTTAATTCTTATTACAAAAATAATAAAGAACAAGAAGAAAATAGAGTTTATTCTAATTCTCACAACTCGAGAATAGAAATAACTAACAAATTATGAAAATTAATCTAGAAATTAAAGGTGGCTAATGGGCCGAGTCGGCCCGGAACCCAACCCGGCCTGACCCGACTCGTTTGGGCCTGGCTCGGCTCTGCCCCCGAGCCACGGGCCCCAAAATATTTGGGGTCTGGCCCGGGCCCATTTTGGTAATTTTTTTTGTTATTATATATGTATATATATTAAGTTTACCTAATAAAATCATAAAAAAAAATTAGCTTATATGGTAATGGTGAACTTTATATGTTAGATGTATGGGGTTCAAATCTCACTGTTGGCAATTTTGTATCAATTTTTTGTCATTTTTTTGTAAAGTATGTTAAATTATTTTTATACCCAATAAAATCACAAAAACACTCTAGCTCACATGGTAATAAGTGTGCTTTGCATGCTAGAGGGAAGGGGTTTGAATCCCATTAGTGTCATTTTTTTGTAAAATTTTCAAGATTAAAAAAAATAGGAGGGGGACTGGGCCAGCCCGGGCCTGATGGGCTAGGGCCAGGGCCGGGCTGAGCTCCCAAGGCCAGGGCCTAGGCCCGGCCCGGTACCCCAACCAGGCCCAGCTCGTCCCAGCCCGTGGTCACCTCTACTAGAAATTGAATCCCCCAAAACCTTAGCTAGCCCTCTCTTTGAATAGAGGAGCTTTCCTAGCTAGACTCAAGCTACTAATTTAAGATCAACGGTTGAAATCACAATCCGTATGCTTCATCTAGCAACCTTGTGATCTTATTAGAATAAAAGACTAAATATAAAAGAGATAAATACAGAGATAATTAATAGGAACCTACTAATATAACCAACTAATATAAACTAAGCATCTTAACCGTTATTAAACTCTTCTAGCCCCTTTCATTCAGCTGCGTCTTCTGCTCACCAAGCCTGGAGATTCACCAAGCTTCTCCTGCCAAGCTATCTGCCAATTATGAAGGCAGGGCTGTATATATATATGTGTATATATATATATATATATATGTATGTATGTATGTATATATATGTATATTATAAATATTTTGGTAAAGCTCAATGTATTAACGCTCGCCTTGCTATAGAAAAGGATGGAAAGAGATTAAGAAAAATTATGATAACCGTTGTTGTAATTGACATTTTGTTTTGATTAAATTATTACCAATTTTAAGAGGAATAGTCACAAATAGAATTCTACTTATTCCGTTAATTTCTTGTTGCATTTTGTCTCTATACGAAAAATTTTGAAGCATATAAATATCTAATGTTGGTTTGCATGAATTAATTCACAAGTGATTTGGGTGATTTTGTGTGCCAATTATTTGAATTTGCTTGTTAACATATGTATTTATAATTAATGAGTTTTCTATATGAAAAGTAAGGGTATGGTTATTATAACTGGTATTCTACATTTTAATATCTAGTATCATAAGAATGTGAATCTCACTAAATGAGTACAAACCTTGTGTAAATTATATTTTGATGAAATATATATGATATTTAGCTAAATACCACATGGGGATTTTGAATGGCTCCTATATTCAAAGAGAAAATTATATTTTGATGAAATATAAATGTGATTATTCTTTAATATGTGCATCAATTAGCCACATTTATTTATGTTTTCCCATGTTTGTCTTAGATTGATATGAATTTGGCTTGAACTAGCAAATTATTAGGATTGTGACTTTTGGTCTATCAAATTGAACAAAATTAGAAAGAAAGTGGAAAAGGCAATCTTCTTAGGTTTATTATTGATACATGAAAAACTATAACCAAGTTGTAGTTTGAAAATTTTTGGAGAAAATTTCTAAAGAATATGATCATTGGTGTACAAGCTATGTTGTTCAACCCTAAAAGTTTATTATTTGAAATTGAGTTCATAAAAAGTTAAATAAACCAAACAAAGCAAAAGGAAAATTTGCTTAAATGATTTTCTAAATTTGCTTGCGGAGGTCAAGTAAAAAAAATGTAGTTTGATTCTCTATAAGAGAATATGTTTAAGTGTTTGTTTATGTATATGAATAGTTGCAATTATAATACAATATACATGTACTTTATTAATGCGGTAAGGTAATGCTAACATTACTTGTCTCTTTGGATCTCCGTGAGCTATCTATAAATTTTGCTGATGTAGTTTATGTTGATGGCTGTGCCTATCCCAGTTCATGTTTGTAAGCGCATAGCTAGGAAGAAGCTGAAGCTTGGCCCCTTTTTATTAGTTGGCAGTTGATGGGATGAAGAATGCATACGTGAATATAGGTTGTTGTACTTTTTATTATTTGAGTCTATTGGCTAAACTAAGTATGCATGCGGAGATTTGGAAACAAAAACAAAAGAAAAAGGAAAACAAGGTGACATTTTCACTTGAAAAAACCGTCACTCACATCACTAACATTGATACAACTATTATGCTTAGAAACATATAACTTACATGGTTTAAGTTGCGGTATAATGAAAATACATTTGGTTCCTGATGAGATACATGTCAATTATTTTAACGGAATAATCTCAGATCGGCTGGTAATGCATAAAAGGAATAACTTGAGTTGACTACTTCATTCTTTTTGAGGAGTTTGTGTAATCCATTATTCCATCAAAATGCATTATCTATTATTTTACTTGAGTTTGCTAATTGCCAAAAGGTTATTAGTTGTACAAATAAAGTAACTCAACTATGGAGATTTGGTTCCCCAAAAAAAAAAAAAAAAAGGTTTTAAGGAGATTGAAAAAAAAAAAGGAAAAAAAAAATACAAGGAGCTAAAATATTATTTTACTACGTGGAATTCTTAGTTAATGAAAATACTTCAAGGCAAATGTGTCAACCTCGTCTTATATTGATGCGAATTGATGTTGATATCACTTGATAGATTAATAACTGATTCTACTTGTGGAATTCTTTTGGGAAATCGTACGGAATAAATCCCCCGGCTCCCCTTAATGTTTTTTCAACCTCATTAACCTTAAATAGACCCTTTTGGACAAAATTGCCCCTCCCACTTCAACCCCCCACCCGTACACTCTCTCTCTCCCCTTCTCTCTCCTCATTTAAAGCAACAGCAGTGATTTTACTTTACCCCCCCACCCGTCCACTCTCTCTCTCCCCTTTTCCCTCCTCATTTAATGCAACAGCAGTAATTTTACTTTACCCCCTCCCCCGTCCATTTTCTCTCTCCTGCAAACTTGTTTGGCAAACCTTTCTCTCTCTCCTCTTTGATCCCGTTCATCCTCTCTCTCCTCTAACTTCATCTGCGAGACTCGTTCACGTCCGTTGTGACCCTCTAGCTGCTCTATATGCTACAAGATGCGTTTGTCCGGCGATTTCGTCTGTTTGCTCACTTCATCGTTGCTCTCTTCGTCGATCTAGGATTTAATCACCATTTCCGAAGGTGAGCACCGATTTTCGAAGTTATTTTGTAGGGAAACGTATATGCGTTTATTTCGTGTGTTGCATTGGCATAGTATTGGTTAGGGTTTTATTTAGAGTTTAGGATTTTGCTGTTAGTGGCTTTGTGAGTAAGGGTTAGTGTATTTTATCCTGGTTTGGTTATTGATTCAGTGGCTGATTCACTTTATTGTTCGTCATTGTACTTGCTTTTTTGTATTTTATGTGTGTGGTGGTTGAATCGGTCTTTATTGATAGTTCTCTATAAGTTGTATGGATTTTGGGGGTGGAAAGTAGATATTGACGGTGAAGTATAAATGGTGGATGATTGATGATACACGGTGTGTGTATTAAATCATTAGTGATATATGATCAATCATACACTGTGTGTGATTGCTTTTGATGGTGTAAAACCAAGTTTTCTAGGTGTGTTTCAAATAAGCAGTGTTGTATAATTAGTCATATACTGTGTATGAAAGGTTGTAATGGTGTAAAATCAACTTGTATAGGTGTGTTGTAAGTTATTAGTGGTGTATGATCAAACATACACAGTGCATGATAGGTTGTAATGGTGTAAAATCAACTTGTATAGGTGGTTTTAAGTCATTAGTGGTGTATGATCAATCGTACACCGTGTATGAATACTTTTGGTGGTGTAAAACCAACTTGTCTAGGTATGTTTCAAGTAAACAATGGTGTATGATTACCTTTAGTGGTGTAAAACCAACTTATCTAGGTGTGTTTCAAGTAAATAGTGGTGTATGATTAGTCATACATCGTGTATGATAGATTTTAATGGTGTAAAACCAACTTGTATAGGTGTGTTTAAGGTGATTAGTAGTGTATGTTTAACCATACACCGTGTATGATTACTTTTAGTGATGTAAAACCAAGTTGTCTAGATGTGTTTCAAGTAAGCAGTGGTGCATAATTAGCCATACACCGTGTATGATCGGTTGTAATAGTGTAAAACCAACTTGTCTAGGTGTGGTTTAATGCATAAGTGGTGCATGATCAATCATACACAGTGTATGATAGGTTATAATGGTGTAAAATCAACTTGTATAGGTGGTTTTAAGTCATTAGTGGTGTATGATCAATCGTACACCGTGTATGATCGGTTGTAATGGTGTAAAACCAACTTATCTAGGTGTGTTTTAATGCATTAATAGTGTAAGATCAATCATACACAGTGTATGATAGTTTGTCATGATGTAAAATCAACTTGTATAGATGGTTTTAAGTCATTAGTGGTGTATCATCAATCGTACACCGTGTACGATCGGTTTTAATGGTGTAAAACCAACTTGTCTAGGTGTGTTTTAATGCATTAGTGGTGTATGATCAATCACACACAGTGTATGATAGGTTGTAATGGTGTAAAATCAACTTGTATAGGTGGTTTTAAGTCATTAGTAGTGTATGATCAATCGTACACCGTGTATGATCGGTTTTAATGGTATAAAACCAACTTGTCTAGGTGTGTTTTAATGCATTAGTGGTGTATGATCAATCATACACAGAGTATGATAGGTTGTAATAGTGTAAAATCAACTTGTCTAGGTGTGTTTCAAGTCATTAGTGGTGTATGATCAATCATACACCGTGTATGATTGCTTTTAATGGTATAAAACCAAATAGTTTATGTGTGTTTCTACTTATTAGTGGCGTATGTTTAACCAAACACCGTGTATGATAGGTTTTAATGGTGTAAAATCAACTTGTGTTAGTGTGTGTTTTGTAAACAGTGGTGTATGATTAATCATACACTGTGTATGATTGGTTTTAATGGTGTAAAATCATTTTATGTTAGTGTGTGTTAAGTAATTAGTGGTGTATGAGTAATCATACACCGTGTATGATTGCTTTTAATAGTGTAAAACCAACTTGTCTAGGTGTGTTTCAAGTAAATAGTAGTGTATGATCAATCATACACCGTATATGATTGCTTCTAATGTTGTAAAACCAACTAGTTTATGTGTGTTTCTACTGATTAGTGGTGTATGTTTAATCATACACCATGTATGATAGGTTTTAAGAATGTAAAATCAACTTGTGTTAGCGTGTGTTAAGTCATTAGTGGTGTATGATTAATCATACACTGTGTATGATAGGTTTTAATGGTGTAAAACCAATTTGTCTAGGTGTGTTTCAAGTAAATAGTGGTGTATGATCAATCATACACCATATATGATTGCTTTTAATGGTGTAAAACCAACTAGTTTATGTGTGTTTCTACTGATTAGTGGCATATGTTTAATCGTACACCGTGTATGATAGGTTTTAATGGTGTAAAATCAACTTGTGTTGGTGTGTGTTAAGTAAACAGTGGTGTATGATTAATCATACACTATGTATGATTGGTTTTAATAGTGTAAAATCATTTTATGCTACTGTGTGTTAAGTAAACATTGGTGTATGATTAATCATACACCGTGTATAATTGCTTTTAAAGGTGTAAAACCAACTAGCTGTTGTGTTTCTACCGATTAGTGGTGTATGTTTAACCATACACCGTGTATGATAGGATTTAACGGTGTAAAATATATTGATGTTAGTGTGTGTTTAAGTAAACAGTGGTGTATGATTAATCATACACTGTATATGATTGGTTTAAATGGTGTAAAATCATTTTATGTGTGTTAAGTAAACAGTGGTGTATGATTAATTATACACCATGTATGATTGGTTTTAATGGTGTAAAACCAACCTGTGTAGATGTTTTTAGAGTAATTAGTGGTGTATGATCAATCATACATGGTGTATGATTGGTTTTAATGGTGTAAAATCAACTTGGGTTTGTGTGTGTTAAGTAATTAGTGGTGTATGATTGTGATAGGTTTTAACGGTATAAAATCAACTTGTTTGTGTGTTTCTAGTGGTTAGTGGTGTATGTTTAACCATACACTGTGTATGATAGGTTTTAACAGAGTAAAATCAACTTATGTTAGTGAGTGTGAAGTAAACAGTGGTGTATGATTAATCATACACCATATATGGCTGGTTTTAATGGTATAAAACCAACTTGTGTAATTTTTTTTTAAGTAATTAGTGGTGTATGATCAATCATACATGGTGTATGATTGGTTTTAATGGTGTAAAATCAACTTGTGTTTGTGTGTGTTAAGTAATTAGTGGTGTATAATTAATCATACACTGTGTATGATAGGTTTTAATGGTATAAAATCAACTTATTTATATGTGTTTCTAGTGATTAGTGGTGTATGTTTAACCATGCACTGTGTATGATAGGTTTTAACTGTGTAAAAGCAACTTATGTTAGTATGTGTTAAGTAAACAGTGGTGTATGATTAATCATACAACGTGTATGATTGGTTTTGAAGGTGTAAAATCATTTTATGTTAGTGTGTGTTAAGTAAACGGTGGTGTATGATTAGTCATACACCATGTATGATTGCTTTTAATGGTGTAAAACCAAATAGTTTATGTGTGTTTCTACTGATTAGTGGTGACAGTGTAAAATCAACCTGTGTTAGTGTGTGTTAAGTAAACAGTGGTGTATGATTAATCAAACACCATGTATGATTGGTTTTAATGGTGTAAAATCATTTTATGTTAGTGTGTGTTAAGTAAACAGTGGTGTATGATTAATCATTGTAATTGTGTAAAACCAACTAGTTTATGTGTGTTTCTACCGATTAGTGGTGTATTTTTAACCATACACCGTGTATGATAGGTTTTAACGGTGTAAAATCAACTAGTTTAAGTAATTAGTGGTGTATGATCAATCATACACCGTATATGATAGGTTTTAATTATGTGAAATCAACTTGTCTAGGTGTGTTTCAAGTCATTAGTGGTGTATGATTAATCATACACCGTGCATGGTTCATTTTAATGGTGTATCATGGGCTTAATCTTGGGTTTTGTGATGTTTTTTCTTTTATTTCATATGGCATTTGAGACACGCAAGAGGAGCCGATCAGAAGTGGAGTTTGGTTACATTTTCCCTAGGAGTTGCTGGAAATTTGTACAGGTTAACCAGATGGAAATATCAACCAAAGCTGTAACAGAGATTATGGAAATCTTGAAGGACGACGAATCCAAGGTTTGACACAGTATCCATATGAATTATGTTGACTTTTTACTATTACATTTATGATCTCTTATAGACTAAAAGTGTTTCAAAATGTCGGGCTTCTGCTTGAGCTGCGTGAGACTAATGTCGGTTTCTGGCATAGTCTGATTCACACTGTCCTTCTCCACCAGGTGGCCAACCCAAATCCCGAGGAGTTATCATTCTTGTTTGGTGCGAAGATAGTACACCTCGGGAGGAGGGAATTTTGTATTATAACCGGCTTGAGATATGCCGGTGTGGAAGATGTACGCGGTGGTTCCAATAGGCTGATTGCCAAGTACGGCATAAGAGGGAGGATGAGTAGGCAGCAGTTGCTTGAAGCATGCAGTACCTGCTCCATTATGGAGGACCAGGTTAAGCTTACTGTTGCCTACTTAGTCGAGGGTCTACTGTTCGCCAAACAAAAGAGAACAGCCATTGACCCGAACATCCTGGCCCTCGTGGACGATGTGGACTCTTTTAACAGTGTTACTTGGGGATCCTTAAGCTAGAAATTCTTGGCGTGGAAACTCAAGGATTTTGTAGCCAAAAAAGCAAGATGGTTTGGAAAAGACCTACTCCGTCCACGGGTTCTACGATGTGGTTTCCGTATTTGCCATGGAAACCATACCAAAACTGACCAAAGTTAGGGTGGTGAGGATTGGCAATCAATCTCTGTGGCGGATCCTTAACTGAAAAATGGGCAAAAAGGGTTCGTACAGCGCTCTACTGTCAACAGTGTTTGATCAGGTAATAATATTATTTTGATACTATTTTACCATTAGTCGTTTGATATCAATTGCATTAGAATTACTATTCGGTATTTTTATTAACGTTCATATGATGTATCTTCCTTTGATCAGCGATTGAATGCCGAACCGATTAGACTGACGAGTGCGGAAGCCAGTCAGCCTAATCTACAAGGCATTCCCATTGCTGAGGATGGCGAAGTGGGAGTTCAAACTCATGATGGGGCAATGCCAGCGGATCCAAACTTTGAGCCAGAACCATTGGCTACTCAACACCCCTTGCCTACATCCCACTATGAACCATCTACTACATCAACAAATTTGGCGTTTCAATCGGTATTCACAATTCATTTTGTGTTTATACAATTGCATTTGTTCTTGTACGTATCATATTAGTTAAATTCAGTTTTATGACGATTTGAAGGACATACTGTAGGTTATTGAGAGACTTGAAGCGATGGAGAAAGAAATAGCATGTGGCAAATAAACCTTCAATTTGAAAGCAGACTTGAAGAACCACAGCGATAGATCCAGTTAAATGAGAGCACTATTCAAGCAAAAAAGGATCTGTTGCAAGCATATGAACAAAGGTTTGAAGCTCATGAGGCTAAGATTCAAGAGCTTCCATACCGATTGCCGCATGTCCCAACTCCTCATCATTCTCCATCACCTTCATCTCCTCCATCCCCTATTGAAACTCCATAACAAGCAATTATTATTTCTCCTCCACATAATGTGTAAGACACTACGGATCTTTATTATTGTCCGAATTCAGTGAGTATGTTTTTATGCATGTTGAAGTTCATTCACTTTGATATTTGTTCTGCCAACCCAGAGATGAGGGAAATGTCTTCAAGCAACCAATGTCAACAAATTTGGATGACAATGCTTGCTTTGTGACAGCGTCCAAGACACTATGGCAATTGGGACACCAGAGGAGGGACCCCAAGCCAAACCCCAAATACAAAGGTGATGAATGGACTGCTAAGAGAAAGAGCAAACGGCTAAGGAGGACGGATTCTCTAACATAACCGGTTCTGCCCTTAGGTCCATTCCAACCGATTAATCACATACCTTTTAAAGCTATCATATACGGTGTATGGTTAAGCATATCCCATTCTATACATGAAAGATACCAAAATAAGTTCATCATACATAGTTAAAAGCTATCATACATGGTGTATGGTTAAACATACCCCATTCTATACTTGAAAGACACCGTCAAAAGCTATCATAAACCGTCAAAAGCTATCATACACAGTGTATGGTTAAACATACCCCATTCTATACTTGAAAGACATCAAAACAAGTTCATCACACACCTTTTAAAGCTATCATACACGGTGTATGGTTAAGCATACCCCATTCTATACATGAAAGACACCAAAACGAGTTCATCATACACCTTTTAAAGCTATCATACACGGTGTATGGTTAAACATACCCCATTCTATACTTAAAAGACACCAAAACAAGTTCATCATACACCGTTAAAAGCTATCATACACAGTGTATGGCTAAGCATACCCCATTCTATACATGAAATACACCAAAACGAGTTCATCATACACCTTTTAAAGCTATCATACACGGTGTATGGTTAAGCATACCCCATTCTACACAAGAAAGACACCAAAACAAGTTCGTCATACACCATTAAAAGCTATCATACATGGTGTATGGTTAAATATACCCCATTCTATACTTGAAAGACACCAAAAGAAGTTCATCATACACCGTTAAAAGCAATCATATACGGTGTATGGTTAAACATACCCCATTCTATACTTGAAAGATACCAAAACAAGTTCATTTTACAACGTTAAAAGCTATCATACGCAGTGTATGGTTAAGCGTACCCCATTCTACACATGAAGGACACCAAAAAAGTTTGTCATACACCGTTTAAAGCTATCATACACGGTGTATGGTTAAACATACCCCATTCTATACTTGAAAGACACCAAAACAAGTTCATCATACACCATTAAAAGCTATCATACACGGTGTATGGTTAAACATACCCCATTCTATACTTGAAAGACACCAAAACAAGTTCATCACACACCTTTTAAAGCTATCATACACGGTGTGTGGTTAAGCATACCCCATTCTATACATGAAAGACACCAAAACGAGTTCATCATACACCTTTTAAAGCTATCATACACGGTATATGGTTAAACATACCCCATTCTATACTTGAAAGACACCAAAACCAGCTCATCACACACCTTTTAAAGCAATCATACACGGTGTATAGTTAAGCATACCCCATTCTATACATGAAAGACACCAAAACGAGTTCATCATACACCTTTTAAAGCTATCATACATGATGTATGGTTAAGCATACCCCATTCTATACATGAAAGACACCAAAACAAGTTCATTTTACAGCGTTAAAAGCTATCATACACGGTGTATGGTTAAGCATACCCCATTCTATACATGACTGACACCAAAATGAGTTCATCATACACCTTTTAAAGCTATCATACATGGTGTATGGTTAAGCATACCCCATTCTATACATGAAAGACACCAAACAAGTTCATCATACACCTTTTAAAGCTATCATACACAGTGTATGGTTAAACATACCCCATTCTATAATTGAAAGACACCAAAACGAGTTCATCATACACAGTTTAAAGCTATCATACATGGTGTATGGTTAAACATACCCCATTCTATACTTGAAAGACACCAAAATAAGTTCATCGTACACCGTTAAAAGCTATCATACATGGTGTATGGTTAAACATACCCCATTCTATACTTGAAAGACACCAAAACAAGTTCATCATACGCCGTTAAAAGCTATCATACACAGTGTATGATTAAGCATACCCCATTCTATACATGAAATACACCAAAACGAGTTCATCATACGCCGTTAAAAGCTATCATACACAGTGTATGGTTAAGCATACCCCATTCTATACATGAAATACACCAAAACGAGTTCATCATACACCTTTTAAAGCTATCATACACGGTGTATGGTTAAGCTTACGCCATTCTACACATGAAAGACACCAAAACAAGTTCGTCATACACCATTAAAAGCTATCATACATGGTGTATGGTTAAACATACCCCATTCTATACTTGAAAGACACCAAAACAAGTTCATCATACACCGTTAAAAGCTATCATATACGGTGTATGGTTAAACATACCCCATTCTATACTTGAAAGATACCAAAACAAGTTCATTTTACAACGTTAAAAGCTATCATACACGGTGTATAGTTAAGCGTACCCCATTCTACACATGAAGGACACCAAAACAAGTTCGTCATACACCGTTAAAAGCTATCATATACGGTGTATGGTTAAACAGACCCCATTCTATACTTGAAAGGCACCAAAACGAGTTCATCATACACCTTTTAAAGCTATCATACACGGTGTATTGTTAAACATACCCCATTCTATACTTGAAAGTCACCAAAACAAGTTCATCTTACACCATTAAAAGCTACCATACACTGTGTATGGTTAAACATACCCCATTCTATACTTGAAAGTTCCCAAAACAAGTTCATTTTACACCATACAACAAGGATCCAATAACGACCATTTCAACAAATGAACATTTTACCTTCAGTGTCTGATTTGACAACCGTAATGTGTGTAACGACTCAACCTTCGAACCACCGCAATGCCACAATGCTTCAAACAGGATCTTACCGGGCCTTCTTCTTCTTCTTCCAAGGGCCCAAAGTAGCAAAACGACGCACGCAGAACCAAAAAAATTGAGCTTGGGGAATTCAGAATGAGAGAAAAAGTACAAAGAAGAGAGAATGAGAGGCAAGCTGAAAAGGCGAGTGAAATGGACCGGAAGTGAGGAGGGAGAGAGAGGATGAGAAGCAAATTACATGACATAAAGTAAAAATATGTCCTTTTGCATTAAATGAGGGGAGAGAGAATGGCTTGCCAAACAAGTTTGTAGGAGAGAGAAAATGTACGGGGGAGGGGGTAAAGTAAAATTACTGTTGTTACATTAAATGAGGAGAGAGAAGGGGAGAGAGACAGTGGATGGGTGGGGGGGTTGAAGTGGGAGGGGCAATTTTGTCCAAAAGGGTCTATTTAAGGTTAATGGGGTTGGAAAAACATTAGGGGGGGGGGGGGGGGGGGGGGGGGGGTTATTCTATACGATTTCCCAATTCTTTACCTAGTATACAAACCATAAATTTATAGTCATATGTTGATATCGCTTGATAGATTGATGACCGATTTAACGTTGTGAACTCAACCTAGTCTTATATTGGTGTGAATTGATGTGGCCAATCCTAAGCATTACTTATTTGATGTCTTTGTGAATTTTGTTTAAAAAATATAGTAACAATGATGCATGGATAGTCTTGAATGATGCATCAAATGGGCAATAATAGAAAGCAATAAGAGGAAGGAAAACACTTCAGATGTTAGTGTTTCGTAGAAATTAAATACTCTATATTACAATAATGAAAATGCCTTTGAGAAATGCAAATTGGTATTTGTTTAAGAGTTCTGCTTAAAGTCATTCTTTACAAGGTTATGTTATATGAATTGCCTTAGATTGTTTAAACATTTGAAAGCGCTATGAATGACTTACACTCGGTGCCTATTATGTTATGAAAAGCGTAGCATTCTAATTAATTTTTGATCGAAATGAATTAAGATGAATTAAGCAGAAGAACAAGCTTGCTCCATAACAAAGTCCAAGTTGACTGAGGTTGAGACATGCTATGTATCTAATCAGAAGAAGGAAGAAATTATGGATTCGCTTACAAAAGGGCAGAGGTGCCTATGAGTTGTTTGTCATCAAAGGGAGTGGGATTGAAGCCTATAGAATTAATGACCGGGCTTGGGTTTCGCACAGGCCCAGTGAGCCCAGCCAAGCACCCCCCCCCCCCCCCCCCCCCCCCCCCCCCCAAAGATATATATAATTAAAGTATTGTAACTTACTAAAAATACAATTATAACAATATAAATACAAAATAAACCATAAAATAAGTTAAAATGTCCAAATAATTCCCCAAATTGCCATAAAATGGGCTGAGAAGCCCCAGGCCTCAAGAGGCCCAAGCCTAGGCCAGACCCGAACAAGTACTAGGCCAGAGCCTCCTCACCCCGGCCCGGTTAGAAACCCGGCTGGGTCGAGTTCCGGGGTGGGCCAGGTCGGCCGGCCCACTGGCCACCTCTACTCAAGGGTATGGCTATCCCAGGAATGAGGTTTGACAAGTAAAAATGAAATTGATGGGTGGTTGAAAGAGCACAAATTATATTACTTATCGCGGGTTATTCCCAGGTCCCATTCCTAAGGTGAGGTGCTCTTTACTGTGATGTTTAAGCAGCATTTTTAAACTCTAAATGAACCTGAAGTCATATTATTAGCATGGTGTTGATCACAAATCACCTCTGGAGAGTTCACCTACTTGAGTGTTGTGGTGGAGTCGCCACTGTGGGAAATGGGCTATTTCCTAATGACACTCATGAGACAAGATTTGTGTGCATGACCATAATGCTCACCACCGATAGAACTTTACAACTACCAGCATTCTCTATGTGTGATAGATCTAGACCTAGCTACAAGGGATCCAGTTCAAAATACTTATGCTACTACGGTTTCTCCATGTTGAAGCTCGTTTGCATTAAGTGTTAATTCAAACCCGAAATGCACCTATTTGTGATGAATTTAGTTAGTGTGCTTATTCATCATTTTGAAGTTTTGTATGAGGTTGGGTTTGTTAAAATGAGCTGAACTCAAGCTCTAACTGCATACCCGACTTGATATTTCCAGCAAAATCAAACGAACGGTTAGAGGGGCCCGCGGAGCAACCCATGGGGGACCCCTCCGACGCTCAAGTCAGTATCAATATTATGAAATAGTAAACAAGGGCAAGAGATAAACAGATAGAATAGATATAAATACTTAGCCTACAAGGAGTAAGGCGTTTGAATGATTATTGCTCCGGAGAGGTGATCGTAGGAGTGGATGATCTTCAAGGAGGCGTGTAGGCCCCCCCTCTCTTTTATGGGGGAAGAATGCTTTTGGATGGGTATTCCCTTTTTGGATAAAGTATTACTTTATCTTCAATTATATCTTTTTGTACTTGTGTATAAGTATGTTTTTCTACTGGGCGAATTGCGTTAATTTTGCCTCTACTGGGCGAATAGTGTTGATTTTGCCTCTACTTGGCGAATAGTGTTGATTTTGCCTCTACTGGGCGAATAGTGTTGATTTTGCCTCTACTGGGCGAATTGTGTTGATTTTGCCTCTACTAGGCGAACAGTGTTGATTTTGGTTTATTTTTTGTCTAAATAATTATCTTTGTAACCCACTTGTCCCTCTACACTAGCAAGCTGCTCAATTATAGTTTACCAACATATTAGTCCCCCTACTTCGTGAGCGAACCCTGGTCATTCCAAGTTTGATCACGAAGTAATAAATCTATCTCGTTCGTAGCTTGCTATTATATATCGTGTTCTTGAGCGATGGCGATATATAGTGTTCTGTTTTGGCCCTTCATAATTTTCGTTGATGTGTATTTTGATTTTTACTCAAAATCAATAGAGCGTACGGTCTAAATAAGATGTGTAATGAGGTATTTGACACTTAATAGGATGTTTAAGCCATCATGACTTGTAATTGGGCGCATGACCCATCATGAACTTTAATAGGGCATTTAGCACAATCGTGGGTATTGGCAAAGCGTTTTATGTCGTAACTCTTATTTGTGTAAGAAAGTTTAGGAGAGTCCGGGCTTCTAAGGCCTTTTTTGAAACTTAGAGTACTCAAGTATTTTGCCCCTTTATATCAGTGAACATTCATCACGATTTAAGCTCTATGTGATAAACATGTAAGGCTATCAATATCATGATTAGTCACTAGATATATTTGTATTTGGTCAGTAATACCCACAAGGCGATGAAAGTGGTGTATCTAGCCGAAGTTACTTTGATAGACAAAAACACCTCCGGCTAGAGCCAGAGGGGGTTGAATTCATGCACCTAGTTGGTGTATCGGTGATCGGTGTAGCCTGCTTAAACGAGATTAAAGTGTCAAATATATTGCGTTGTTTGTTGACTTCCCGAGTAAATAGCATGTAATATATTGTACTGTAGTTAATGTGATGAGTATGTTCTTGAGGGATGTTGCACTCAATTGCGGGTGATTGCGTGAGGGTGGACCATGGTGATGAATGTTGCACCCGTTGCGGGTGATTGTACCAGGACAGACCATGGTGATGAATGTTGCACCCATTGCGGGTGATTGTACCAGGGCGGACCATGGTGATGAATGTTGCACCCGTTGCGGGTGATTACCAGGGCGAACCATGTTGCTAAATATACCCTTGGTGAATGTTGAATGTCACATACAAAATACCTGAATAAGCCAAGGTAGCTGGCATAATCGAGATAGTAAAACCACACAGGGTAGTATTCTTATCTGATGATAAGCATGTTGAAGACATATATCGAAGTCAACACGGGTTATTAAAATTAACACACCTTAACGGATGTTACATGTCAAGCAAGAAGTAAATCAAGCATATGGTATATTATTCCCAAAGAATGTCTTTGATTATCATTGGTTTACCTCTGGTATTCATCTATGAGCTGACGAGCTTGATATGCGTCCTATTTAGTGGTTGTAAATAAACAATCACACTAATAGTAATTAGTAATATTCATATAATGCACTGTATACATGAACATTATACGAAGGATTTGATTCATCATATAGGCTATTGCTCATTTTTTTGAAGCACTTATGTCTAATAAGCGACTTAGTAACGACCAACCCTCAATATCCTCTTATAATGACATTTATTGCTAAACAACACCTACTACTGAATAGGCTACGACAGGAGTTTAAAGTGGACTGTAAGAAAGTCCAAGACCATCTTGAAGCATGTGGGTATTGAACTAGCTCATCTTATCCCTAGCTCTTTGTTCAAGCTACCATATTCTGAAGGGCTTTTTACTATGGAGTTATCATATATGTTCATATGTCACTAGCTTGTGACTCTTCATCTTGATTGAGCGGTTAATAAGTGCCTAGAGTTAGGCAGATAAAAGTGATCTCTTTTTATCATAGGCTACAGCACTAATTTGTGCTAGGCCAACTGCTTATCATAAATACTTCCCATTGCAACTTCTTTCTAGTCAAGAAACAAATATATCCCATCTAATTTTTGGGTTGCACTGTCTATGTTCCAATTGCTTCACCCTAGCGTACAAAGATGGGATCAGAAACGAGACTGAGAATTTATGTTGGGTTTGAATCCTCGTTAAGTACGAAATATCTTGAACCATTGATGGGAGATATTTTTACTGCACGGTTTACATATTGTAAATTTTACGAAACAATGTTCCCAGAATTAGGGGGAGAAGAATTAAAGTCGGAAAAGCGTGAAATTGGTAAAATGATGAAAATGTCAAGAATGGAGAAATCTTGATAAACTATCCTATTACCGTCATACAATGGAATCGAAATAAGACGATTATTGATCAAGCGTTCGCATATTCTGTGGCTACTAATTTGACCACAGAAAGTGAAGATCTTGAACCTAAATCTATTTAAGAATTCCAGAGAAGAAAAGATTCATCAAAATGAAAGCAATTCAAGCAGAATTAAATTTACTTACAAAACCTGTAGGCTATAAGTGGGTATTTGTGTAGAAAGAAGTGAAAAGAATGAAGTGGTTAGATATAAAACACGACATGTAGCTTAAGGTTTCTCACAAAGGCCGGGACATGATTGTGAAGAGACATATTCACTAGTACGCAATTTCATTTAGATTCTTAACAAGTTTGGAAGTCTCTAAAAAACTCTAAATGCTTCTTATGGATATGGTGACGGCTTATTCATATGGATCACTTGATAATAGTGTCTATATAAAAGTCCCTGAAGAAATGCAAATGCCACATATATATAACTTAAAACATCGAGAGCTGTGTTCAATCAAATTATAGAGATCTTTGTATAGGTTAAAACAATCAGGGTGAATGTGGTACAATTGTCTTAGTGTCTATCTTTTGGAGAGGGATATGTTAACAATCCCGTGAGCCCATGTGTTTTTATTAAGAAATAGAATTTTGAATTTGCTATAATCGCAGTCTATGTTGGTGATTTAAACATCATAGGAACTCTTGAAGCAATCAAACAAGCTGTTGCATATCTAAATAAGGAGTTTGAGACGAAAGATCTCAGAAAGACAAAATATTATCATGGCCTGCAAATAGAGCACTTATTTGATAGACTTTTAGTCCATCAATCTACTTATACAAAAAAGTGTTAAAATGTTTTAACATAGATAAGGTACACCTGTTAAGTCCTCAAATGATGGTCCGAGCCCAGATGTAAATAAAGACCCTTTTTGACCTTGAGGGGATAACAGAGAAATTCTTAGTCCTGAACTGTCATATTTAAGTGCAATAGGTGCATTGATGTATCTTGCTAACTAACACAAGGCCAGATATAGCCTTTTTGGTTAACTTATTAGCAAGATATATCTCAACTCCTAACTGGAGACATCAGAATGGGATTAAACATATACCTCGGTATCTCCGTAGTGCATCTGATATGGGATTATTCTATCCGAAAACATATTAGCAAGGAGCGTTCCTGAGTCAACGAATACCAATCTTGTGAACTAATTTCCCAAAAGTTGCTATTGGCAATGCTTTTGTGAACGAATCTGCTAGGTTCTCACTTGAGCGAACTTGATGAACATCTATTTCACTCGTCTTCTGGAGCTCGTGTGTAAAGAAAAACCTTGGTGAGATATGTTTAGTTCTGTCACCTTTTATGTATCCATCTTTGATTTGAGTAATACATGCAATATTATCTTCATACAGTATCATTGGACTCCCCTTGATTACTGAAAGACCATATTCCTCTTGAACATGTTGAATAAGAGATTTCAACCAATAACATTCCATTCTTGTTTCATGAAGTGCAAGTATTTCAGCTTGATTTGAATGGAATGAAGAGTGTGAAAGGAGCTTCCTACAGCTCAAGCAGCATCTAGTTTCTGCTCCTGTCTTAATAATTCAAACTCTCTTGCTCAGCTAAGGATTCGGCCAACCCTAATAGAGCGGATCAAAGACGCCCAAAAGGTTGATGCGTAATTATGTAAAATCCGCAATAATGTGGAAAGTGGTCAAGAAACCCAATTCAGGATTTATGGACACAGTTCCCTAAGATTTGGGGAACGAAGGCTATGTAATTCTAATTATTTTCAGTTGAAGAAGACACCACTAGAAGAGGCTCATAGCTCAAGTTATTCTGCGCCTCCTAGCAAGACCAAAATGTATGGGGACCTTTATGATGGTGGAACAATATGAAGCGGGGCATTGCTCAATTTGTGGCTTCAACCAGCGAGTGAGCTTCAACCATTGCCTATACCGGAATGGACATGGGTAAATATTGCAACGGATTTTGTAATTGGGCTTCTAAGAACAGCAAGGGAAATGCAGTTTGGGTAATTGTAGATTGTTTAACTAAATCAACCCACTTTTTATCCATTAGGATCACCTACAACCCAGGCAGACTTGCCAGGTTATACCTGCATGAGATTGTCCGGTTGCATGGTGTTCCAGTACACTTTTCTTAAGTTATTAGCTAGTAATAGTGTCTAACTAATAGCAAGTTAGTTGAGGTGTGGGTTGCTTAGGTATAATAAGAAACGTGGCTCATTTCAAATTCTCTTATTGGAAATATTTTGTCAAGTTGCAGTAAACAACCAAATTTGACAATTATAATTCGATTTATGTCGAGTATCGAAGTCTTGTGGATATGCCACAATGTTGTATAACGTAGCATGATTGGGGACGAAGTTCATTAGATTTAAAAGGGATTCCCTCTTATGGATGGGCAATTTTTGACTCATAATTGTTTTTACCTGCTCTGTATTGTGCGAAAAGAATGAACTTTCAACCATTGCTAATTATGAAACCTTTTGATTGTGGAGTGGTTTATCTTTTGTGATGGAGGTAATGTCCAGGTTGTGACTTAGGGGTGAATTCCTATAGCCGTGAAAATGACTTGCACCATCAAGGTGAAAAGGCCAAAGTCGTGAATCGAGACGAAGTCCCTTAAAATTATTTGTATCACTTAAGATAAGGAAATGGATGAGTTGAAGTCTCCCATTATGAATGTGATTTGTCCCTAAAATAAGGGAATGATCGAGCCGAAGTCTGCCAGTCTTAAATGATTTGCACCACCGTTGAAATGAAGTTCGGACTACGAACAGGGACGAAGTCCCCCAACCCTAAATTGATTTGCGCCACCGTTGAAATGAAGTTCAGATTGCGAACAGGGATGAAGTCCGCTAGCCCTAAAAGCATTTGTACCACCGTTGAACTGAAGTTCGGACTGTAAGCAAATGGATTTGTACACCACCACAGATAAGGAATCGTGAATGAAGGCAAAACCCTCCAGCTCCCAATACTTATGAAACGATTTCTGACTCGGATACATTTTTGACTTTTGGTTTGACTTGATTTAGCTAGGCTAAAAAGTACGTCCCAAAAGGTACTTAGCATACAGCCATGTCCGATTTTGAGAGAGTGATATCTTGCAACTTATGAAATAAGTCAAATATGATGAGATTTCATCTTTTTGACTAAATAACCCTTGCTAGTGTTTTGTAGGAGAAAAATTGCCACTCTGGCACATGATGAGTAACTTTTGCCATAACAGCACATTGAATTCCCCTTGGACGAATCGTTTGCTTTGGGATTTTCTTCATAGGTGTATAGGATATGCCAATAAGAAGATCATGCAGTAATTGAATTAGTCATGGATGGAGAGAAATAATGGACATGACTTGCAAATTCCAATGGAGTTATGAGATCTCTTATGTGCCTAAACAAGGTTCTTAGAAAGAATCGTATGACCTGGCTATCTTGTTATAAGTATTTTTACTATTCTAGAACTCAGTACTTATGTGTTCTTTGATTTGCACTCTTGTGATAGTGTTGAATAATATACGTTTTATATTTCAAAATCATTAAGGGTAGGGTCAATGACTCTATTTCCGTAATGCCCTTAATTTAGAATTGTTGTGTCTAATTGCTAATTTGACAATTTATGGGTGAGGATCTAGCGAAGTATAACTTAGTTGAACCAGAAGCCATAGCAGGAGTGTGTTGAAGTATAGTTTGTCTAGACTAGAAATCTTAGCAAAGGTTTACTTAGCTTAAAATCCATCAGAGCGGATTTGTGACGAAAACTGATTCCCTCAGATGGTGATTGAACAGAAATTGACATAATCAGGACTTGAGTAGGCTAAAACTCCCGCAAGTAGTGATTCAACCGAGATTGAAATGAACTTATGATGCAACAAGAATTAGTTCAATCAGAATTTTGATCTAATATGAAGGGTGAATTGAACTAAGATTGTCATAAAAAATTGACCTGAATTCGGGTTTGAAGGAGAAAGCAACGGTTTGACCATGGTGGGTGGCGAATGACCAGTGACAATCGGTGTGCCAGTGTCAGCCATTGTGCAATCGAGGGCAGCAGTGGATATGGCTGTTATGTCGGTGCTAAAATATGTTGGGAATATTGATAGTGGTGGTGGAAGACAAAGCTTCACATGCGGTGAACAAAGCATCACGTGGTGGCGACTTTTGAGAGGATGGTGGCTGAAATCCCAAGCATCACGGAAGTGATGGTCATCAGAGAGAACGATGATGGTTGTGGATAACGCTGGGATGTGGAAGTCACTGAGTTGTTGAAAATGCAGGGTAGGAAATTCGTTGGGTAGTGGAATTTTAAATGTCCATAACTTTTCACTCGTGAGGAGTTATGAGTCGAATCACATATCAAAATGAAACTTTTGAAGAGTTCCATATAACTATGATGATCTTCAGAGTTTTTGATCAAAGATAAGATAAAAAAAAAGAGGTAAAAAGTAGGACACAATACTTGACTTGCTCAAACATACCTCTTTGCACGTATTGATATGCTTAAAACTGCTCAAAGGAATAGAGAGCTTTTTTTACTTACTTTGCTTGAATAAGCTCGTTTTTGTTAGAAAAATAGGCTCAACACCAAAAAATGCTAAAAATTGCCTCAAATGATGCAAAAAATGTTTGAATTTCACAAGAACACCAAGCCGGGCGTGCGCTTGTGATCCTTCCCACAGACGGCGCCAATATGTTTGTGATAAATTTGGTCAGTGTGCTTATTAATTATTTTAAAGTTCTATATGAGGTGGGGGTTGTTAGGATGACCTGAACTCAAGCTCCAGCTGCACGCTAGTCTTGATATTCCTTGTAAGATCAAACGAACGTTTAGAGGGGCCCGTGGAGCAACCCACGGGGGACCCTTCCGACGCTCAAGTCAGTATCAATATTATAAAATAGTAAACAGGGGCAAGAGATAAACATACATAATAGATATAAACACTTAGCCTAAAAGGAGTAAGGCATTTGAATGATTATTACCCCTGAAAGGTGATCGTAGGAGTGGATGATCTTCAGAGAGGCATGTAGCCCCCCCCCCCCCCCCCTCTTCGCGCGCGCGCGCGTGTTTATAGGGGAAGAATGCTTTTGGATGAGTATCCCTTTTTTGGATAAGTATCACTTTATCTTTAATTCTATCTTTTTATACTTGTGTCTATGTATGTTTTTCTAGTGGGCGAATTGCATTGATTTTACCTCTACTGGGCCAATAGTGTTGATTTTGCCTCTATTGGGCGAATAGTGTTGATTTTGCTTCTACGGGACGAATAGTGCTGATTTTGTTTCTACTGGGTGAATTGCGCTGATTTTGCCTCTACTGAGCGAATAGTGTTGATTTTGCCTCTACTGGGCGAATTGTGTTGATTTTGCCTCTACTGGACGAGTAGCGTTGATTTTGCCTCTACTAGACGAGTAGTGTTGATTTTACCTCTACTGGGTGAATTGTGTTGATTTGAATTGTGTTAATTTTGCCTCTACTGGGCGAATAGTATTATACTTGCCTCTATTTTTGTCCAAATAATTGTCTGTATAACCTACTTGCCCCTCTACAGTAGCAAGCTGCTCAATTAGAATTTATCAACTATACCTACATGTACCAAAGAAGTACAACGTTCTCAATGTTTTATAATTTTTAAATCCTGTGGGGAATTATTGGAAAAATTGTTTGTGTTAATGATTTAAAATTATTTATTTTTATATTAATTTATTGTGAAAATAATTAGAAATGAATTTTATTTTTTTAATTGAGTACTTAATTCTTAGAATTAAGAGAGATTAAAAGAAAAAAAAAAAAATCTTTGATGACATGAATTATTTACTTGAATGCTTGAGCCGTTTCCCACCGTTGGGAGTCAAGCATTCAACACGAATTTCATTCTTTTTTTTTTTTTTTTTTTTTGACCGAAGGAATTTCATTTTATTGACCAAGCTTACGCATACTTTGTAGAAAAGTTAAGTATACATTTTTTGTACATATAAGCATGAATTTGGTGGGAAAATAAGTATGACATGAAATATTGTATTCTTTCTGGTGCAGTGCATGATAGGGCAATAGGGGTTACGAGAAGGTTCAACGGCCTTCCCTTTGTATTTTATTAAGAACGGTAATAAAATAAACGAAGAGGGTAGAATTTGCTCGCTCACACCTCGATGAGTCAAAATCTCCATGAAAATAATTCATAATGCAAAATTCAAGTCTAACTATAACCTCGAACCGGCTCCCCTGTTTATAGAAGAGGGTTTACAATTTGAAATTCAAATTCAAATCTAATCTAATTAAAGAGATAAATCTGAAAATAAAGGATAAATCAAAAGATAAGGAAAGGGATAAGTATTGGAAACGGCAATCACCAAACCATCCGCAAATCTCGTCCGTGATTCACATGTAGCCCTGCAACCAGTGTCCATCCATGGTGGCGCCAAGTGTTGCTCACGCCAAGGTTTCTCACGCCAACTCTCAGTGGTGCCAAGAATCTCTCTTCTTTTGTTCTCAGTGCTCCTTTCTCTTCCATGCTGACCATGGGTGGCGCCAACTTGCCAAGTGGCCAAGATGATGTTTTCCTCTATTTGGCCGTGCATTTCCCTTCCTTCAGTGGTCTCACCAATGCCAAGCTCTTCCTCTACTCCACACCATAGGACCCGCTAGTCTAGTATAAGTTAGATTACTTCCTTGAAACCTACCCCATCGGGGCCTCTCCCGCAGTGACACCAACCCGGTTATGTTGACCCGCCATTGACAGATTACCCTCTGCATCATTCTCTCTGGCTTGGACTAAATTCGTCCTCGAATTCTGAGCGGTGTTTGCTTGATTAGTCTTGTCAAGTGGTGCTTCTCCATATCATCCGCTTTGCATGATTTCGTCCTCTTTGGCCTGTACCACCTTGGTGTAGACATCATCATTCTCCCCGGATGAGGAAGAACTCATCCTCGAAGTGACAACCCAGCAACTTGAATCATCCTCACCTGAGCGCTTGAGGTCACGAATTTCATGATGTTGGCGCTGCCGTCAACTTGCTCCCCAAACGGCTCACTTCCTTCTTGTGGCGGTACTGTGAACCCATGATATGACCCATGCTCTCCGTGGATTCCCCTCAGAAAGTCTTCACTTGGCTTCAGGCTTTCTCCCTGCGAACACCCACGTATGGCCAATTTAGCCCTCGGTTCCTTGTTACCTTCTTCTCCGTGGTGCTCATCACCCATCGCCAAGGTTATAGCCTTATCTTTGCTAACGCCTTTGGCTGACAATATGGAGGTTGGGGTCTTCATGTTCAAGCCCGTCTCTGGTTGGGACTTCACAGTGGTGGCGCCAACTTGTTCTGACGCCAAGTCAGTTACGTCAACTGTGCATACGGTTGTCTTATCCAGTTGGGGTTTCACAGTGGTGGCACCAGCTTTTGGTCCACCAACTTCATGTCACCAGCTGTGCTTAAGGCTTGCTCTTTTGGCACCGGACTCTCAGTTTTTGTCACACATGACACCCCGACTTTCTTTGGCAATAACCCGATCTTTACTTCCTCATAGACGAAGGTAAATGTGTTCTCCTCTTCATTGTAGATGGCACCTCTATGGTCCATCCATGGCTTTCCCAACAACATGTGGTAAGCGTCCATGGCCACCACATCACATCAAACCGACTCCCGATACTTCTTTCCAGTTGAAAAATTGACCAAACAACATTTTCGTGGGAGTACGAATACCCGGTCACCTTTTCTGGTCTAGTGCAAGGGTTTGGATAATCCACTGTCTTCAACCCTAACTTTTGGACGGCTTCTTCAAAGATGGCGTTGCTACGTCTTTCGGGATCGATGGCTAGGCGTGCAATTCTGTTGCCCATCGTGCACGTCATCTGGAGTGGTAGGTTGCTTCCGCCTTTCTTCTCCGTTCTTTTGGATAGCGCCCAATTTTAAGGGGCGTTGGGGTAGGGATCCCAGTTCAAGATCGGGATTTGCCCCGGGTTGAATCGAGCAACGCTCGATTCGCCGGCATGCCTCTTCCATATCCCCTAACTTCCTCTTGATCTGCGGTTGAGCTCTATGGTCATGAACATCTCTAATGGCGGCGTACTAGGTCGCCCACGGGCCATCTCAGAAAACATTCTGAGCTCTAATACCAACTGATGCAGCACGTGATAGGGCAATAAGGGGTACGAGAAGGTTTAACAATCTTCCCTTTATATTTTATTAAGAACAGTAATAAAGCAAACAAAGAGGGGCAGAATTTGCTCGCTCACACCTCGATGAGTCAAAATCTCCAAAAAAATAATTCATAATTCAAAATTCAAGTCTAACTAAAACCTAGAACTGGCTCCCCTATTTATACAAGAGGGTTTACAATTTGAAATTCAAATTCAAATCTAATCTAATTAAAGAGATAAATTTGAAAATAAAGGATAAATCAAAAGATAAGGAAAGGGATAAGTATTGGAAACGGCAATCACCAAACCGTCCGTGATTCATGCGTAGCCCTTCAACCGGTGTCCATCCATGTTGGCGCCAAGTGCTGCTCACACGAAGATTGCTCATGCCAACTATCGGTGGTGCCATGAATCTCTCTTCTTTGGTTCTCAGCTTTCCTTTCTCTTCCATGCTAACCATGGGTGGCACCAACTAGTGGTGGAGCCAAGTAATGGTGGCGCCAACTTGCCTAGTGGCCAAGATGATGTTTTCCTCTATTTGGCCCTACATTTCCCTTCCTCCAATGGTCCCACCAATGCCAAGCTCTTCCTTTACTCCACACCATATGACCCGCTAGCGTAGTATAAGTTAGATTACTTCCTTTAAGCCTACCCCACCAAGGCCTCTCCCGCAGTGACACCAACCCGATTATGTTGACTCGCCATTGACGGATTACCCTCTGCATCACTTTCAATCTCCCATATTCTTTAGAAAAATAGTGAACTTGGGGGACCTATTATTGCTACAATGATAGAGGTCCAACGGGTTATTAAATCCTGAAAAAGGAACGTGTTTAAGCTAAATAGCAATACTCATGCAAAACGAGCGTTTCTTTTTTAAGGAAACCAGTCTCACGAGCCTCAACAAAAGGATATATTTTTCTAAACTCTTTCTCTATCTGATATGTTTTTCATGTATGTATAGTTTGTATCAGAGTTGTTTGTTCTTGATTTGACAACACCGTATCAATGTTAGATATAGTATTTCCTAGTTCTATGGAAGTTATTCTGCATTTCAGAATGGATCTTTCATATCTCCAACAGTTGAGATCCTAAATTAGTTGTTGACTATATGTAGACATTAAGGTCATATATGGAGTTAATTGAAAAGATATGTATCCAACCATCCTCATTCGGGCTTAAGATTTCTTGGACGTGTAAATACACGCTGATGTGCATAGCATTCTTTGGTACTAAAAGACAATTTGTACCGATCCATTTGGATGTGTAAATTTGTCATCCATTATTTTTCTTCTTCATTAATAAATATTTTTCAAAAGGAAAAATGAGTTAAAGAGGGTATTTGGTGAAATTTCAGCCTAAAAAATCTAATTAGCATAGACACTTTATCACCTATGGTATATTCTTTCCCATTAGTAAGCTACCCGATCCCCCTGCTTTTGCATTAAGCTTTGAATATGGAAGAGAGAGATACAAGTTGGATGTATTTATCTCTGAGAACTAAGTAATTGGACTTGTAATTGAATAACTTTCTTACTAAAGAATTTGCAACTAAGGCCAAAGACAAAGGGAAAAGAAACTACTACAATGTCTTTATTATCGTTGGGTGCATAGATTTTGAGGAACTAGAGAAAACTTGGGAGATCATTTGATCGCCGATAAGTTTCTCCCACATTATGATCATTATTATCACTAGGGAACTGTATCATTAGTATTATAAGAAACAAAAGCCTTACAAAATCATGTCCATCAACCTGCATAAGAATAAATTTTGCGCAAAATATAACCAATAACTGAGCTAATTGGGGGAGCACATCAAGAAACTGAAAAAATGCCTACAATATCATAGAACAAAAATCTAATCGGATCTTCTACACATATTTGATAACAATAAACGAACATATCATGTTTAAGCATATCAGAAAGCAAAACATGCTTAGTATCACACACTATTTTTAAGACACGAAACATAATCACCTGTATTATCCCAACCCAAGTCATCTTCTTCCTTTTCGTCCTCATTTTGCTTATCTTTATATATTAAATTGCCTAAAATATTGTTTGTCATTTTAATGGTCATTTCAAAAACATCATCTCTAACCAAGCTAACATCATATTGACTAAAATGCAAGTCAAAATCATGTACACCTAAATCAGAAAGGTCTTTGACATTTGTCTCAATTTCTACCATAATATTATAGTGCGTTCTTGGAACATACTTCATGATAACATAATTTAAAGATTCGTCAATAGGATCCTACACATAGTATACTTGAATTAAATGAGATGCTAAATTTATGTTTTAGTGTTCAAGAACAAGAATATGAAGGGAAAGAAGCAAACTCTAGGGGAGAACAGATCGAGGGAAGCAGTCGTTTGTACATTAGACTCTATAGGTACTATGTTGAGAAGGAAACAACAACAACAACAAACCCAGTGCCTCCGAGGGCTCCCGCATAAGCAGGGTCGGGGGGGGGGGGGGGGGGGGGGGTTGGGGTTGTACGCAGCCTTCCCCCTTCAAAGGGCTACCCTAAAGAGGTGCTGTTTCCGAGGACCTCCAACCTAAGACGCTGGTCGGCGGCATAGAGCATGTGACCTGGCAGCAGATGAGCAACAAAGCACGAGTAGGGCAAAACATACGACGAGCAAAAACAACACACTCGAAGCAAGCCATATCAAGCAAAAAAGATAAGGTAAACATAAGGGTAGAGATAGGAGCAAGTAGGCAAGTAGAAACTCATGAGATCAAGTACACAACCTACATGCGCCAAGAGGATGCCAAGGCCTAGCACTAGAAAGCTCCACTACCCTACTCCAACTGGAGCATCTATTACCCCGATGCTAACCCTCCATTGGGCCCTATCTAAGGCCATCCCCTCCTGCAGGTTTAGGTGGGTGAGGTCTTGTCGGATCTTCTCCAGCCATCTCTTTTTTGTCCTACCTCTTCCTCTTCTGCCTAGTGTAATAAGGGGATGTTCGCATCTCTTTACTAGAGCGTTGTCCGGTCTCCTTCTAACATGTCCGAACCACCTCAAACGTTGCTCCCTCAATTTATCTTCAATGGAGGCTATGCCCAATTTGCCTCTTATAACGTCGTTTTTGATCCTATCCTTCCTTGTGTGTCCGCACATCCACCTTAGCATTCGCATCTCCGCCACCTTCATCTTCTGTGTGTGCTTTTGAAATTTAAATTGTGAATTCGCTGCTCCTAATATAACTAATTTAGGAAATTTTAGATTTAGAAATTAAATTTCTCGAACAATTGGTATCATAGTCAGTCTCCCATTATTCATGATATGCAAAAGGACAACATTAGGCATAAATGCGAAATTGTAAAAAAAATATGGGTTCTTGATGAGATCATGTTAAAATAAAAATTAAAAAATTGTTGAATGAGTTCATATAATGTTCTTTGTATAAGTAAGGGGTGCAAAAGATATGATCGATTTCGTCCACAATAAAATCAAATATTATGAAAAGCTTATTCCAGACCTTTTTTAAACATCATTACGTGAGCTGCGAGAGCAATCTAAGGGAGTGATCAGTCTTAAGCATATGCCGTGTCACCAGCTATATTACACAAAACTCAGGTACCATACAGACCATGGGTATGTGTCTTAGAGTCAGACTCGACTACTCTCTCAGAACTTCCCATTTTTGTTCTAATCTGAAGTGTCTAAGCAATATTAGTATTCAAGTATCCTTGTCCAATATGGATAACTGACATAGTTATGGTCGAAAGTATAACATTTAAAGGCCATAAAGAAAAACGCTCTCACTAACACTTTCCAGAATAGAACACAGAACAAAGGATAATAAAATGCAAAAATTACCTTTTATGGACCAGATAACAAACAAGAGATGAAAGATAGCCCCTGCAACTCTAACTCAGGATGGAATGGAGGCTCTAAAGCACTGAGCTGTGAGGTGTGGTCTGAGAAAGCATCTTTTGAGCTTCTGCAAAAATATCTGTTCTTTAATCGTATGCCCACATCACTTTTGTCCATCTTCATTTTACCACATCATCCTACCCAAGCTTCAATCGGCATCCATGATAAAGATGATCTAACAGGCCTTCAATTCTTCACATGGTGCTTCTGTGAATCACGAAGCGGTCATGCCAAATTAGCCACAAAGAAAAACAAGGAACCTCAAACTAAAGGGAAAGTGGGTATGGCACGCATACTCATTTTTGAACTATCTTATCATTACATAATTTCAAGGTACACGTAGTATCCACAGGTCAGACTCAGCTAATTTATAAGAGTAACTATGGTTTTGGTATCTCAATTTCATATTACAATATTCTTATCCAACATGCTACTTCAGTGAATAATAACTATGATTTCAGTCATTCCGAACAAAAACCATCGCCAGTGATTCTTTGATCGGATGAAACAATTCTAGATTTAGTGTGCAAATCTATACCCTAGAGAAATACTAGATGATGCTTCCCTCTTTTTCTATCTTTTGGTGGTGATGGTGGGAAAAGGGAGGGTTGGAAGGAGTTTTCTACCTTTTCAGTAAGATATTACTCTTCTTCGGCCCCTTGGATTTGTACTGAGAAACAAAAATAAGAATGCACTCTATTAATTTGTTTTCAAGTTGTTGAAAGTGTTATGGGCATGAAAGTTGGCTCAGACTTTAGATAATCATAATATTATAAGTCTTCAACAATGATGATACACCATATATTCCATAGTAGATTTCAAACAAAACAAGTATGTTTCAGCTATTAGTTTCAATAGCACCAAGTGTCTCAGATACTACGTTTGGTTGTTTCTCCACCGCTAAAATGCAAACTGAAATCCTTAAAAGATCGCAGCAGAAAAATCCAGTGAAATGATGATTGCAACCAAAGAGGCTGTGGATCTCAGTTAAGTACAATGTTTTGAACATGATTGCGACCAAAGAGGTTGTTGAACTCAGTTGAGTACTGGTTTCTTGCCTCTTTCTCAGGAAGTTACACCAGACCCTTAAATTTGAAGCATTATAGGGATCATTACAAAAGTGCCTTTATTTAACAACCATTCAGGTAACGGCAAGCTCAAAATACGTTATGTAACATTATGCTAAAGTAACGGTCTTCTTCTACTACATACTACAAAGTTTGGACCGAATACTTACCAGATTGTTCTTCAAAGTGCAGAAGGAATAGATGGCCTCCCTTATAACAGCTGCTCCACTATACCGAGCAATCATAGAACTGACAAATATCTTCCCTAGGGCTCGTTACAATTATCCATCTAGTGACTCAACAAAGATAGAAGTACCGAAGTCGGGTAAAATATGGAGCCAATTGGCATAAAAAAAAGAAAAAGGAACATACCTAGTGCCTCAAAGGCTTCCGCCTACGCAGGGTCCGCAGGGGGGAGGGGGTGCACGCAACCTTCTCCCTTCAGGGTGTTAACCTGAAGAGAGGTTGTTTCCCAGCGCCCCCAACTTGAGGGTGAGGACTTCCCGGGAGGTCACCCATCCTAGTAGTACTCTCGCCCAAACACGCTTAACTTCGAAGTTCCAATGGGATCCGGTGACGGCGTGTTGGTGCCCTCATTGGTAAATAACATGATTAAATAACAGGAGAGAAACTCTTATCCTGTGGATTAAATAACGGGAGAGAGACTCTTATCCATTAAGCATACTTCGTATGTGATGGGTTGCATAGGAATTATGACCATAGCAAATGACACTTAAATATCCCCCATATGCCAAACAATGAACCCCAAGCTGAAACACATTTGTCCTTTCCTCGCCAACAGATTCGCAATCATCAGCTCTAGCAATATTTTGCTGGACTGCATGACATGGATACAGCTCAGCAGACCTCAGAGCTTCAAGCCAACTGAAATTGACAGGATCTTCGATACTTTCCAAATAACAGCAACCTTGGGCCAAGAACCTCCAAACCTTTGCACTAAGATTTGAGACACAATGGAAAAACTCCCGAGATATGTTGCCAAACATTATGGTATCGATTTGAGTGCACAAAGACTTTGTCTCAAACGTATCCATTAACGAGCAGTTGCGGCATGTACTACTTTTTTGGGATGGGAGTTTTGGCACCAAGCATGTTGCTAACAAATTCCACAATTGACTCCTTGCAAGAAATAGTAATGACTCACCAGCACTTATCCAGAAAGTGGCTGCAGAAACAAGGAGTGATGGTTCAGACATGAACATATGGTGGGTTGCCCCCGCAAGCAGCAAGCAAAATGCTGCGCTGGTTCTACTCATGTTGAAAGCTTCGAACTGCTCACTACCAATAAACTGACTAGCACGGATTTTATATATAGAGTACGATGACATATAGGCATTTAGTGATAGATGGTGCAGCGGAGACAACCTGAAATTCACATGAGGGCTTCTATTGTTTGGTTTGAAATGATCACTGATCAGACCCTTGGTAAGAAGATTCTCGATCTTTTCACAACACATTACAGGGTCACTCCCTGACATATACTCCGCCATTGTACTGTCAAGGAAATCCTTCAACTGTCCAACAGTCTTGTCCCTGTAAAGGTTGTTTATTGCACTCGAGCTTTTCATGTGCAGAGTAGTGTCAAAAGTTTCCTGTAGGTAAGGCAAGTTAATATGATAACAAGAACAACAAACCCAGTGCCACAAGGGCTCCTACATAAGCAGGGTCTGGGAGGGGTGGGATGTATGCAGCCTTACCCCTTCAAGGTGCTACCCTAAACGGAGGCTATGCCCGAGAACCCCACCCTAAGAAGCATAAAAGCAAAAGACATATAAGCATCTAAGTATAGGAGCATGAAAACAACACATATCAAGCATATAGAGAATAAAAGTAGCAAAAGCAGCAAATAGGCAATAACGAATAGACAACAAAAACGACAAAGCGAAACAAAACAATAAGCAGCCAACATATAGCGAAAGTGCGAATAATCAAATAGGCATATATAAAAACCTTGAGGCACTGGTATTAGCTTAGAAGTGCTCCTCGATCCTAAACCGTTAATCGGCTACACCTATGCTAACCCTTCACTTAGCTCTATCTGGGGCCATCTCCTCATTTAGGTTAAGGTAGGTGAGGTCACGTCGAATCGTCTCCATCCAACTCTTCTTTGGCTGGCCTCTCCCCCTATTCCCGTCTGAAATATAGAGTTGTTCGCATCTCCTGACCGTGGCAATGGTCGGTCTCCTCCTAACATGCCCAAACCACCGCAAACATTGCTCCCTCAACTTATCCTAGATTGGGGCCACACCCAATTTACTTCTTATAACTTCATTTCCGATCTTATCCTTCCTTGTGTGTCCATCACATCCATCTCAACATCCTCATCTCCGCCACTTTCAACTTCTGCTTATGATGATGTTTAACTGGCCACCACTCCACCCCATAAGACATGGCCGATATCACTACCGTCTTGTAATATTTTCCCTTTTAACTTTAATGAGAACTTCCTATCACATAGTACCGCTGAAGCCATCCGCCATTTATGCCAACCTACTTTAATCCGATTGTTGACATCTACGTCAACTTCACCGTCTTGTTACACCATAGAACCCAAGTATTTAAAGCATTCTTTCTTCGGCATGCACTCCGATCCAATCTTGACTTCTTCTATGCTTGGCCTGGTAGAGGTACAAAACTTGAGTTCCATATGCTCGATCTTAGATCTACTAAGTCTTACGCCTTTCAATTCCAAGGCCGTTGTCCAAAGTTCTAGCTTGTCATTCACCTCCTCTCTAAACTCCCCCACCAAGACTATATTATCCGCGAAAAGCATGCACCAAGGCACGTCCCCTTGGACGTGCGTAGAGAGCTCGTCCATAACCAGAATGAATAAAAAGGGACTCAAGGCTGATCCTTGGTGTACTCCAACTGTAATGGGGAAAGCTTATGTCTCCCCTTCCGCTATACGCACATTGGTTAGGTATATTGTGTGCAAGATATATTAATGCATGCACCTGAAAATCCCCCCTCCTGCAAATCCCTATACCCAAAAAGTAAGGCCGTTTAACACAAAAACTCTAAAAAACTTCTACCATTGAGATGAAAAGCTATGCCGAATTTTTGATTAATTATAACATGTGTTTTTTAGGTTAACTACAATAAAAACAATAAGCAATTTCTTTGTTCAACTTTGGATTATTTAAACTGTAGATCTCTGTACTTTAATAGTCTCAAGTTAGTATCTATATTTTAAATCATCTCAATTTAATTTATTTACAATTTAAATTGTAGCAATATAATTCTAGTGTCAAATTAAACTCACTTTTTTTTCTTGTTACAACAAGCTAGTCCTCAATTTTTTAACTATGGTTTCTTCCTGGCATTTACTTACACATTCCTAATTTACACAATGTTTCACAAAAAGATTCTATCACCAACTTAACGCCAATTTTACCCTAAGACTACATTGCTACAATTTAAAATATAAAAGTACATGGAATAAATTGACGCAATAAGACCAAGCAAAAAGGACACTAAGCCTTCACGAACAGGGACCTATGGCTTAAATACCCTTCAATTTTTAATTGAAGTACTTAAAAATATTAAAGAATAATTACTTTTATGGCTATTAATTAAAGTATTAACGAATAATTATTTTATAGCTATTATAATGAAAAATTTAGAATAAGCAACGTTGAACATAACACATAAATATATATTATATTATTGCAAAGTATGGAAGGCAGTGAAGCAGCCAATAACGCATAGAGGTTGTCAGTGTAAAAGCACTTCAATGATACACATGGACAGTCATAGGCAGTTGAGATTTATGTGAGAAGTGAAGAACCTTTCTTTCCAGGAGCGAATATGACAGGCATCTTCATTTTTTTCACTTCCCCAAGAGATACCAGCTCCCCGATTTCATTGTCATGATGCACATTTCACATTAAAATCCTAACGTCTAGAATAGGGCCATGCTCATATGCTCTTGACAATGTGGTCATCTCCATTTAAGGTGAGGGGAATCCAGTGGTTCACTTACACAGAACCTGGCCAACTAACTTCTCAAAATCTTTATTTTTAATCCAAAGAGGCTATTATCTGTAATCCTTCCTGTCTATTTCGAGGAGGCGGGTTGGGATAAGAACTTGGAAAAGGGGGGGAAAAAAAAGAGAAAAGAAAAGGTCATCTTCAAATTAATGATGGAAAAGAGAATAGCGAATCCAACTCTAGAATCCGGAATGAGAATGCAGTAGGAGATGAGGCCCGCCCCATCTTAATGCATAATATCAGTTTGCTTTCTTAATGCATAATATCCCAAATTCCCTATTCCTATCATTGCATTGCCCTTTAAGGCATTGAGTCGAATAAGCAAGTCATCTTTTAATAGAGTGATTTCGAACGGTCAAGGGAAATGGGTTGGGCATAGAAGGTTTCTCTATCCAAGGGAGTGAGCCTTATGATCGGAATAGAAGGGTGCAGCGATCAACTAGCCTTGCATGAGGAGTTATATCTATTGAGTAACAGTACTTCTCCAGTATGGTCTAATCCAATCCGCATCAAATGGTTTTGTTATGGGGTTTGTATCTACTCAAGGGCAAGTCTTATCTTCACTTCGCCATATCATGTACTACTATTATTCCCTATTACTATCATCATTATTACCGAATCGGTAAGCATTGCATCTGCTTATCCCAAGTTCCCTATCCATTGGAATGAACGGTAAAGGCATTGAGATAATATTAGGATAATCAAATTCTTTATGGCTAGATTTCATCCTCTAATAGACTACAAGCAAGTACATAGATTATTGATATTATGCATTAAGAAAGTAAACTGATAGTCATGGGACAAGTGTTTACTGAAATTGTAGACAACGTAAATTCACATGTCAACAAGTACCAGATAACACTGGATAAATTCAAACAGTAACATGATTGGTCAGATATAACCAGAAAAAAAATAACATAAGGTAAGCAATTCAAAGAAAAGAAAGCATCAAGGCAGATATATATATATATATATTTATTTTTTTTTTCTTTTGTGTTGTGAGAAAGAGAGGGGGGGGGGGGGGGTGGGTTGTGTGTGTGTTTGGTTGGAGGATTGGGGGGAGATTGTTTATATCGAAATGGTGGAGTTATGTCCAGATCATATTGAAGAAAGTAAATGAAATCAGTATAAGAAAATGCCTACCTGCAAAGTGTGATCCACATAAGTTTGGGGCAAAGCACTGCATCGGTTACAGCTACATAGGAACTGGTACTTCAGCCACATTTCTGACTGCCTAATCGGCTGTGACAAAGAATCCGATTAAAAAAAATTAGTACCATGGAAAAACAAATTAAACTCAAGTTTAACCACAAGACAAACAGTATTACTTCTAAAGCACAGGATAACTACCAAACATGTAATCTCATAATGAAGTTCGTTGATAATGAAAATGGCACCAGAATAAAATGCATAGTCAGAAAATAAGCAAATGCTTTTCATCAGAGAACTTGCCAAGAACAAAAGACATCCCAGGAATAAACCCGATAGAAAAAGACCATCATATATGTTGGGACACAGAACAGCAAAAGGGGCCAGCATTGGAAGCAGTGTCCTTCACAACGAGGTTAGTTTCCTCTTTCATCTACCTTCAAAAGAAAGATTTGCAAGTCGATTCTTGGGGGCCTATTCCTTAAATGAGCTATTCTTAAAATGTTAATGTCCCTACCTCCAGCCCTATCCTAAGGGCTAAACAGAACTTGAAAGTACGTGGTGTCCCAAGCCAGAGCTCAAGAGAAGAAGGCCAACATAACCACCATAATGGGCACATTGAAGCTGAGAAAATGGGCAGGTGAAGGAAACTTCAGAATCCAAGTCCCTGGATGCATTTGGAGTTACATTTAGAGGAACTAAAGGTACCAGAACTAACAGAAATTGATGTTCTTAGATATTGAAAGGAAAAACAATGTGGATACCATGAGCCCTTTCAAATCGGTAAGGAAATCTTGACCATCCCTATCTCTGCAATGGCTTCAAAAGCAGCTTGTATTGCTGATAGGAGCGTCCCTGATCTACTTAGATGTACCCTCAAGCCTTAAAACTCCTGAATCTTTGTTTGTGCAAGAAATTGGATAGTTGGAAAAGAATGCAATGATGTCATTTCTAATTGATAATTTTATCATTCTTTGTTAAGTAAGCTGTCTAACTTTATTAACAATCTGAATACATGTGTGTAGCTGGTTCGGCCATGACAAAAGTTGGATGCATTGTCAGAGGACATCATGATTAAAACATTTTAATGAAAAGAATGCAATGGTTTTTCCTCCACCTAAGAATACTCAATGCTCTTCTTTTGGGGAATCTTTAGCTTTTTGCTGGCTTCAATTGTGTTGCAAAGAATTTTTTTTCCACTGATTTTATTAGTACTTAATTGGTATGAGTTGCTTTTGTTTGTACTTGCTAGAGCCTGGTAACCAGTACTCACTCAAGGAGTACTGTTGGGGCCATGCAAGCTTTTTTCTCAGTCCTTTGGGTTGACTTGGCTCAGTATACAGTGTGCGCTATAATGCTTCCTTCAGCATGATGCTCCCAATTTCTAGGCTCCAATGGCATTGAACTTACAGAAAAAAAAAATTGAAAAATTTTCCAATGGTTTCATTGTTTATATTGATGTTCTATCCAATTTGGCATGAAATGATTTTAGCTATATTTTGTTATTTTCATTTGATGGTTTATTTTGGATAATTATAAACATATTATTCATAAGTGCATATCGTTGGCATGTTCACAGGTCGGTGGGTTGATTGGTAACTCGACATTACCCATTTACTTAAACAGGTAATTCACAATTTACCCATCTATTACAAGTGTCATTTAGGAATTCAATGTCCTCAACCCATTTAGTAAATGACTTTGTCATGTCAGTCATTTTACTGAACCCCAATATGATACAAACAAGAACCCAACATAACACAACACATTTGCCAGCCTCACACTTCATTTACAATGTCTCAACTTGTTCTCCCCAATATCTAATCAGCAGTACTTCTTCATGTAAGAACAGAGAGATTAAATGCACAGTAAGGTACGTCCTTATTGGTGATTTTTTTTTGGCTAATGGCAATTCAAGAGGATTCCAAATAGGTACCATTTTAGGTTACTAAATGCTATATTTGTCCTGTACCTTCCAGTTTCAGGGATTACCATTAGTCATTGTGCAAGCAAATAATGTCAACGAAGCTACCAACACTTGTAGATTTTAACAGGCAGTAGAGAGCGTAGTATCTAGAGTTTTCTAGCCAAATAATAAAAACACATCTGTTTTACAATAGTTGATCCTTTCAACAACACTTGAAATCTCATTGACACCTCTTACCGGTTCCAATCATCTAATTTAAAATCGTTCTCCGTACACATGTAGAGGTGGCCAACGGGCCGAGTCGGCCCGGAACCAAGCCCGGGCCAGGGCCCAACCCATTGGAGGCTTTTGCCCCCAATATTTAGTGCCCGTTTGGACATTATAGCTTATTTTATGGTTGTATTTTGTATTTATATTATTATAATTGTATTTTTTAATAAATTATAATACATTTAATTTTATAAAATATACTTGTAATTTTATAATGTACTATTATATTATTATAGTTGTATTTTTTCAACAAGTTATAATACATTTCATTTTATAAAATATATTTATAATTTAATAAGGTACTATTATAATTATATTGTATGTTATATTAGTTATACATATATAAATTATATATATCTTTAAAAAAAAAAGAAGGCCAAGCTGACCCGGGCCCGCTTGACCGGGGCTGGGCCCGTGGGCTTGGGCCTGGACCCGGCCCCGGCCCCGGCCCGGTCCATGGCCACCTCTATACACATGCCTCCATTACTGCCATTATTGCTAGTTAGTTATCGTCAGAAGCACCATTATGACAAACATTTGCTTATATACACCAAAACAACATAAGAGTAGCAGCGCAGATGGTGATAGATCATTGCTTACTGTGGGCTGCAACAAGTCTGTGTAAGCGACAGAAACCTCCTCACCTCTTGCAACTGCCTTAATGCTTCTCACTATTATTCTCGGCCCATAATTATTGTATCCTAAATACACATAACCAAACCAGGGAAAAAAGTAATAAGCAACGAGAATGTGTCGAATCTCAAGTCAACACAGCACGTGACTGAACCAAAGCATTACCTTTTACGAAATCACAAGTGCTACAAATGTTTTAATATTTACTTGCACCTAACAGCACAACAACAAATGAAATGACCAAAGCTAAACAATTCACAGAATGTCACACTAAACCAAATTAATCTAAGCTTTTCTTCTCTAGGTTGGTCAGCTTCCACTTATGGCTCTAAGGATCCATTTGGTTGAAAGGAAATCCTCTTCCAACTTATTCTTATTGTATGCTGACATGAATTAATAACACAAATGATATATTTTTGGAAAAGAATAAGTTATTTTCCTTCTTACAACTCACCCAACCCACCAAATCTATTCCTATTCCGCTTGAACCTCAAATGTTCCATATTTATCATCTTGCAAAACTATGAAACAAAATTGATTTTTTAACCAAACAAAAGAAAGTTTAAAGAAACAAATTTAGTAAAAAGCATTTTGAGAACAAAATTATTTCCAACAGAAAATCTTCTGCCCACCTACACAAAATTTCAAAAAGTTCATGGCCGATTCAAACCAACCACAATCCTGGTGTTCATATCATCTTGAAATAATGACTTAGATGACTGTTTAACATCGAAGTGAAACAACTAATGACAAATGGATCACTTAAAAGATACATGCATCATACTCAATTGTCAAGGAACTAACTAGCCCAAAAGCATACGCTAATGGTGAAGCTCATGACTATTTTATACTCTAACATACCCCCTCACCGAATGCCTATTGGGCTTGAATCTTGGATAATGCATAGGCCCATCCATACCTTTTGCTTGAAATAGATTAATATTTTCGGGTAAGGGTTGTTGAGATTCAGACTCATAAGACCTCTTGGTCAACAAGGCTCTAACACCATGCTCAGAAACGAACTATACCAAAAGCTTAACCTGATGGGTAAAGGTCCGGGAATCGTTTTATACCCTAACGTCAATAACCCAAAATTAGCAACAATTCTTGTTAATAACACCATGCCTATCGTCTGATCCATGGAGTAGGTAACTATGAGGTCCACGTATAATCCCAAATGAGGTTCCATTCTAAAATAAATTGGCAATAGGTAGAGTAGCTTATGAGGCTTATATGTTGATCTCTTCTTTCTCATCACCACTAAGTGAGATCTGTTACTAACTCACATGTGGAGCCTTATTCTACCTAGGGAAAACCAATTAGCAACAACAATTCATACTTCAAGATCATCACCCTGGCTAGCCACAATCCACATTCTAGAACTCACAGAAGCTTCCGGAACATTGGAGAAGAAAGAGAACCAATAACATGCATTGGGAGAACAACTATGGTTGATCCATGAGAAGCACCAATCGTTCACCGCAATCCCTAGCCGCGCCAATCCATTAATTTGCACCTCAACTCCATTAGTCATCACACAACACAGCGCCGCCTCTTCCAATTCAAAATCTCCAACATCATTCCTACCGTCTCTCATTGCCCTCGCCTTCGCCATAACCGCCGCTCCATCAATGATCGGAATGCGATCATCAGACAACGCTGTCAGAAGTTTGTGGCGGTTTGTGAGTAAGCCAACAAGGCGGTAAGGCGGCTGTTACAGGAGAAAATAAATTAGTCATGTAATACGTAGTATAATGTTGTTGATAGGGCAAAATTGTAATTGTTAAGAGTAATATCGTACTTTTTAAGGTAATTTTATAACTCTCATTGTTTGTAACTTGTATTATTACTTGGACAATCACAATTTTTGTCATGGCAATAACAAATCCCTATTTTAATGGGTAGTGTTATTTTAATTGCATTTCAAATAATTTCTCTTTCTAATAAATAATTAGGATTATATTGATACCCCTCCCCAATATCATTATAAAAGGGGCATAAGGGTTGTATTAGCAATAATACGAAAATGAATGTTGAAATGAAATGTCCCTTTACTCCAACTATTCTCTCAAGTCTACCCTATTTCTCCCTCTTCGTTTGGGAATTGGGTAAAATGGTAAAGAGGGGGACGGGTAAAGAAGCAGTATTAGCGATTAATCTACCCTGTATGAGTTATACTTGTTTGGTGATTGAATAAATAAGTAAGGGTATAGAGAATTATAGTTAAAATAAGCCAAAAATTGTCCAAATTTTCTTAAAACTTTACCCACCCTTCCTTTATCCTTGTTTCGCAATAGGGCAAAGGGTCAAGGGAGTTATACTTAAAATAAGGACAATTTTTTTTTTTTTGAAAACTTCCCCTTTCCTTCTTTACTCTAATTTGAGGTTCAAGTCAATGATTTCTCAGGAGAGGTTCAAAAGGGAATCAAACTCTAAATTTTTAGGCCCAAAAGCCTAAGACAATGCTCTATCCCTACACTTACCTCCTATCAATGAAGCAAGGCTCTAGTGGGTAACTTATCCCCTTTTACCCCACTTTAAAAAGTTGTCAAATGTTCCATTAACCCTTACCCCATTTAACTTATTGCCAAATAAGGGTTAAAGAAAAGACGGGTAATGAGGCCTAATGGCAGTTAAATCTTACCCAATTGCCAAACATGGGTTAATTCCAACTACCAACCTGGATAAGCTTTGAAGAAGTGACAGCAGAGAGGAGGCGGAGGGCGACGCGGAGGTCGGGAGAGGGAAGAGAAGGGTGGAGAAGGAGGAAGAGGTGGTGCTCAGCGGAGGAGAAGTGGAGAGGGAGATCGGAGGAGGAACAGCAAGATGAGCAGTACCGGAGGAAAGGCGTAGTGATGGTGGAAGAAGAGGAGAGAGAAAGGAAGCAAGAGGAGCAGTGGGAGGAGAGAGAGGAGGAGAAGAGAGAGAATGAGAGTGGAGAGAGATTTGGGGTTATCTCTTCCGCCATGGCTATGTCTTCCCTTGCTCTCATCTCCATTTCTATCTCTTCTCTCCCCATTTGAGACTCACATGCCCCTTGCAACTTCATTTACGGACTACAAAGCTGAGCCCACGAGGTAACGGAGAATAATTTTTTACCACTATTTGATAAACTTATTCGACGGATAAAGGGGAGTAATGAGGGGAATTTCTTACCCCCGTTACTCTTCTTTATCTTCAATTTTTTTTAACCTTTAAATTGGGAGGTAAAAGGGGGTAAGGGTGCAACAACAACAACAACAACAACAATCACAGTACATTAAGAGCTCCAGCTTGAGCAGGGTCTGGGGGGTAGGATAAACGCAGCCTTACTCCATCAGGGTGAGACCCTAACGAGAGGCTGTTTCCGAGAACCTCCACCCTGATAGATAAATGATAGTTCTGAAGAGCCTGTAAGGAGAACATGTATAGTATAGATATCATGCTAAGCAAGTATACAAATAAACAAGGAAGTATATAATTATATAATCAAGTAAACATATGAGCATGGGAGCATAGTAACAAGAGCCAAAGGTAAGGGTAGTTTTTTAAAAAATTTAGACACTTTTACCCTTATTTTAACTATAACTCTCTTTATCCTTACCCCTTTATCCAATTGTCAAACAAATGTAACTCATTCACCCCTCTTTACCCTTACCCCTTTTAATTTGATATATCCAAATAAGGGTATGATATTACCTTACCCTCCCCCTCCTTAACCCTCTTTACCCTCCCCTCTTTACCCCTTTTTATCCCCTTGACCCAATTGCCAAACAAAGCATAAGATACAAGCGTTGCCCCAGCGCACGAAAATGCGACAAATAAGACACAATCGCTATTTTATGATATTTTTATGCCTGTTGTAAATATTCAATATTTTTTAGGTGCTATTTTATAGTCAAGTTTGGATATTATTAAATATCATAAAAAATTAAAAATTATGTAAAAGATCTTTGTGTGTATATATATATTCGCGATTAAGAAAATTGTACCGCTTGAAACCTGTATAAATAGGGGCGAGCACAGCGAGACAGAGAAGAGATTTGAGAGTGAATTTAAGGGAATATTATATATAATATAATATTAAGAAAATTATTTATATAGAAGAAAAGCTTCTCTGGTTCTCTAGTTCTTGTACAAAATACTTGTTATTTTTCTTCGAGTATATTTGGATTTGTTTTTTTATTCTCTTTCTATAGAGTATAATATGTTCCTAGTTTTATAACACGTTACCAGCACGAGTCTCTAGCCAGCTGAGGATCGCTATATACTCGAGGTAAGTTTTCATTCTCTAATCTATATGATTTGAATCATATCTAATATTACTGCTCTTGATACATCTCGCAAAAATTATTTGCCTTCGACCCTTGAGGTTGAGATTCAACTTGATGTTATGAATATTGGAGATATAATTAAAAGGGTAAATAATACATCCTAGCAGGATTGCGCTAAAATAATAATATTTCTCATGCATCATATCCCTAAAGGATTAAAAGTTGAGTATGTTACTGTAAAAAGCCCGCATGTCCTTTGGTTGAATTTAAAGATGATGTTTGATCATCAAATGTTTATGATCCTCCCTAAAGCTCGGTATGAATGGATTCACCCGCGGTCGCAGGATTTTAAAACTGCAAGTGAGTATAACTCTGTAGTATTTAGTATTACCTTCCAGTTGAAATTATGTGAAAAATATTACTGGGAAGGATATGTCAGAGAAAACGTTCTCTACTTTTCATGTCTCAAATATGCTCCTGTAGTAGCAATATCGAGAACAAAGATTCAAAAAATACTCAGAGTTGATATCATGTCTCCTCGTTGTTGAACAAAATAATGAATTATTGATGAAAAATCATCAGACACGACCAACTGGATCTGAACAATTCCCTGAAGTGAATGCTTCAACATATGACCATCATGGACATGGTCGAGATCGTAAACATGGTCATAGATGTGGACAGGGCCACAGACGAGGTTATAGTCACGGTCATAATAACTGGCATTATGGTACCTTAAATGGGCCAAAATTTAAGAAGTCCACTAATGACGAGGAGATGACGGAAAGAGAAACTTTAGTTTTTATATTTTCTACTTTGCATATTCATGGCTGGTTAAACCGCCTATTTTTATTACTCGTTCATTCATATGGTCGGCTATGCCACCTACTTATTATTAGTTATTCATATGGACGGCTATACCGCCTACTTATCTTCAGGTATTTATATGCCTATTTTTCATTAATGATCATATGTGTTTTATAGAAACATGGATTTGATCAAAAATGGATATTTATGTCTAGCAGACAGTGTAACAACACACACTATACTCAAAAGCAAAATATATTTTTCTCAACTACGATTAGTTGAAGCTAATGTGAATACAACATTGGGTATTTCAAATTTGGTTAAATGCTCCGGAGATGCACATGCTATGTTCCCTGAAGGGACGAAAGTAAACATAAGCGATGCTCTATTTTCCAGCAGATCACAGAGAAACTTGATCAGTTTTTGAGATATTTGTCACAACGATCATCACATTGTGACAATAAATGAGGGTGATCAAGAATATCTTTATATTACATCGCTTACCTCAAGAAAAAAGAAAATAGTGAAAAAATTGCCAGCACTTTCTTCTGGATTATATTATCCTTATATTAACCTGATTGAATCAAATACAGTGGTTAACTAGAAGTTAAATAATCACAAAACGTTCACCCTGTGGCATGACCGTTTGGGCTATCCAGGTGTAACGATGATGAAAAAAATTATTGAAAGTTCTCATGAGCACTCATTAAAGAACCAGAAGATTCTTTCACCGAATGAGATTTTATGTGCTGCTTGTGCTCAAGGCAAAATGATTATTAGGCCATCCCTAACTAAAATTAGGATTGAGTCTCCTACATTTTTGGAAAGAATACAAGGAAACATATGTGGGCCTGTTGTTCCATCATATGAACCATTTCGATAGTTTATGGTATTGATAGATGCCTCAACACGTTGGTCACATGTTTGCCTATTATCTACTCGCAATGTAGCATTTGCGAGACTCCTTGTACAAATAATCCGATTACGGGCTCAATTTTTGGATTACGCGATCCAAAAGATCCGTTTTGATAATACAAGAAAATTTACGTCCCAAGCTTTTAATGACTATTTTATGTCAATTGGGATTACAGTTGAGCACCTTGTGGCTCACTAGCATATACAAAAAGGTCTTGCAAAATCTCTGATTAAACGCCTGCAGCTAATTGCTAGACTATTGCTCATAAAAACAAAGTTGCCTAGTTCTGTATAGGAAAACGCCATAATGCTTGTTGCATTACTTATTCGTGCTAGGCCAGCTGCTTATCATAAATACACCCCATTGCGACTTATTGTGCGGTGTATATTCCAATTGCTCCACCCCCGCGCACAAAGATGGGTCTACAAAGGAGATTGGGAATTTATGTTGGGTTTGAATCCCCGTCAATTATAAAATATCTTGAACCACTAACTAGAGATATTTTTACTACACGGTTTGGAGATTGTAAATTTGACGAAATAATATTCCCAGAATTAGGGGGAGAAAAATTAAAGCTGGAAAAACGTGAAATTATGTGAAATGCATCATCTATATCACATTTTGATTCACGTACGAATCAATGTAAAATGGAAGTCCAGAAGATTATCCATTTACAAAATATTCCAAATCAATTACTAGATGCATTTGTTGATACGAAAAGAGTGACCAAGTCACATGTCGTAGCTTTTAAATGCTCCTGTTCGAATTGATATTCCGAATGAGAGTCTTCCAAGACATTGGCAAATACGTCTAGTGCACGCCAGAAGCGTGGTAGACCTATTGGTTCTAAAGATCATAATCCAAAAAAGAAAAGAGCACAACATAAACAAGTTGGCTCCTTTGTTAAAACTCCTGAAGAGAAAACTCCTGAAGTGGTACAAATGTAAATCTAAGAAAAATAAATAGAGGGCGAGATGACTCCTCGATGGTATCAAAGAACCGAGAATTGTGAAAATGATGAAAATTTCGAGAATGAAGAAATCTCGATAAACTATGCTATTACTGGCATACGGTGGAATCGAAATGAAACTATTCTCAATCAAGTGTTCGCATACAATGTGGCCGCTAATTTGACCACAGAAGGTGAATATTTTGAGCCTAAATCTCTTCAAGAAGGTTAAAGAAGAAATGATTGGCAAAAAAATGAAAAGAAGCAATACAAGTGGAGTTAAACTCACTTACAAAACGTGCAGTTTTTGGACCTATAGTCCAAACGCCTGAAAATACAAAACCTGTAGGCCACAAGTGGGTTTTTGTGCAAAAAAGAAATGAAAAGATTGAAGTCTTAAGATATAAAGCACGACTTGTAGCTCAAGGCTTCTCACAAAGGCCAGGAATTGACTATGAAGAAACGTATTCACCTGTAATGGACGCAATTACATTTAGATTTTTAATAAGCTTAGCAGTCTTTGAACCACATGCGTCTTATGGACATTGTAACGGCTTATCTGTATGGATCACTTTATAATGATGTCTATATGAAAGTCCCTGAAGGGATGCAAATGCAAGAAGCATATAGGTCAAAACCTTGAGAGCTGTGTTCAATCAAATTACAAAGATCATTGTATGGATTGAAACAGTCAAAGCGAATGTGATACAATCGTCTTAGTACGTACCTTCTGGAAGAAGAATATGTGAACAGTCCCGTTAGCCGATGTGTGTTTATTAAGAAATTAAATTTTGAATTTGCTATCATTGCAGTATATATTGATGATTTAAACATCATAGGAACGCCTGAAGCGATTAAACAAGTTGTTGCATATCTAAATAAGGTGTTTGAAATAAAAGATCTCAGAAAGAAAAAATATTTTCTTGATCTGCAAATAGAGCACTTAACTGATGAAATTTTAGTCCATCAATCTACTTATACAGAAAAGGTGCTTAAACATTTTTACATGGATAAGGCACATCCGTTAAGTAGCCCGATGGTCATCCAATCACTTGATGTGAATAAGGACCCTTTTCAACCTCGAGGGGATGACGAAGAAATTCTTGGCCCTGAAGTGCCATATCTGAGTGCAATAGGTGCACTGATGTATCTTGCTAACTATACAAGGCTAGATATAGCTTTTTGGTTAATTTATTAGCAAGATATAGCTCAACGCCTACCCAAAGACATTGGAATGGAATTAAACATATATTTCGATATCTCCGTGGTACATCTGATATGGGATTATTCTATCAGAGACAATCAAATCCTAGATTAGTTGGATATCCAGATACTGGATATTTGTCTAACCCACATAAAGGTCATTCACAGACGGGATACTTATTTACCTATGGTGACACTGCTATATCTAGGCAATCTACCAAACAAACAACAGCAGCAACTTCTTCAAATCGTGCTGAAATACTTGCACTTCATGAAGCAAGTAGGGAATGTTTATGGTTAAGATCCCTTATTCAACATGTTCAAGAGGAATGCAGTCTTCCAACAAATAAGGGGGAGTTCAACAGTACTGTATGAAGACAATGTTGCATGTATTGCGCAGATCAAAGGTGGATACATTAAAGGCGACAGAACTAAACATATCTTACCAAAGTTCTTCTTTACACACGAGCTTTAGAAGATGAGTGAAATAGATATTCAACAAGTTCCTCAAATGCGAACCGAGCAGATTTGTTCACGAAAGCATTATCAACAACAACATTTGAGAAGATAGTTCACAAGATCGATGTGCGTTGACTTAGGAATGCCCCCTTAGTAATATGTTCACATGAGAGGGAGTTAAATACTAGCTGTACTCTTTTTTTCTTTGCTATGGTTTTTTCCCACTAGGTTTTTCAGGCAAGATTTTTAACGAGGCAGGCGTATTTAGCTTGGACATTATACACTTTAGAAAGTGTTATGTCCGTTATAAAGGAAAATATCCAAAGGGGGAGTGTTGTAAATATTAGATATTTTTTGGGTACAATTTTATAGTCGAATTTGAATATTATTAAATATTATAGAAAACTAGAAATTATGTAAAAGATCTTTGTATACATAGATATATATTCATATAATATATGTATATATATATAGCTTTCTTCGCGATTAAGAAAATCGCACCGCTTGAAACCTGTATAAATAGGGGCTAGCACAGTGAGACAGAGAAGAGAATTGAGTGAGAGATTTGAGAGTGAATTTGAGGGAATATTATATATAATATAATATTGAGAAAATTATTTAAATAGAAGAAAAACTTCTTCGGTTCTTTAGTTCTTATACAAAATACTTGTTATTTTTCTTCGAGTATATTTGGGTTTGTCTTTTTATTATCTTCCTATAGTGTATAATATGTCCCTAGTTTAATAACAATGCCTTATTTTTCTATGACTTATAAGCTTTTGTTAAGATACATACTCTTATTGATTGCTTGGCTTGTTTGGTTATTTATACTAAAGATAATTGTATTTTTAAAATTTTATCAATTTAGTTTCTCTATAATTTATATTACATTAATTGAGTATTTTAGTCAAATTTTAGTTAAATTATTACCATAATTTGAAATAGCACAATCATGATAAATTCAAGTGATCTACTATAAATCACTCATTAACTCAATTTAACCAACCTAATGGTTGAACCATTAAAAATACCAATGACAAGTTAATTTTACTCTACAGACCAAATTGACACAATATAAATTGCAGAGAGACTAAATTGACACATTTAAAAAGATAAGGACCAAATTGACATAATGGACAAAGTACAGAGGCCTTTGGTGAAAATAACCCCCGTTTTTGTTGTTTTAGAGTTATTTATGTTTATTGTGTCAAATGAGCCTTTGTATTTTTAATTATGTTAATTTTGTCTATGTACAATCAAAATTGGTTCAATCAAGTCTAATGTTGAAATAAATCTTAATTTGTGTTATAAATTTTAACATTAATCAACACTTATATATGTTTTCCACATGAAGAGACATTGTTACGATTTCAACAAAAAGTTAAAACTAATTTTTACATTGAATTTGATTGACACAACTTCAATTGTAAGTGGACAAAATCGACACAGGTCAAAATACAATAACTGAGTGCCTCGAAGAGACTCCCGCCAAAGTAGGGTATGGGGAGGTAAAATGTATGTAGGAGGTTTTTTCTGAATAACCCCAGTCCTAAATGACGCAATTAAAAATATAAGAACTAAATTAACAGATAAAAAAAGCATAAGGACTAATGGTGTAACTATGATAAAATCTATAACAAAGCTTCAAAGTTGGATGTCCTAGTGTTCCCCAATTCTAGCTGTGAGTATTAGATTAATGTGGCATACCAAATATGGTTGCCAGACATTGTATATATAGAGAAGAGAATACATAAATAGATAAGTCTAACCCCATCTAGATAAGTATAAATCGGTAAGATACAAGATAGTAGATGTAAGATTATCTCTAACTATAATATATCCTAACACCGCCCCCTCAATCTGAACAGGGCAGACCGACGTGAAGATTGGCCTTGTGAATGCAGAAGCGATCTGTAGAGAGACCCTTGGTGAATATGTCAGTAATTTGTTTAGTTGACGGCGTAAATCGAACCTAGAGATCCCTCTTAAGAACCTTCTCTCGGACGAAGTGATAATCAACGTCCACATGTTTGGTGCGATCATTGGAGATTGGATTAGCTGGAAGATAAGTAGCAGAAACATTATCACAATAAAGGATAATAGGACTTGATAGACAAATGTTAAGATCCTGCATAAAGTCACTCTTAGCAACAGCATTGGCCACAGCTTGATATTCAGACTCAATGGTAGACTTAGTAACTGTAGACTACTTCTTAACACGCCAGGAGATGAGGTTAGGTCCAAGAAAGAGAGCACAACCTGTGGTAGAGCGTCTGGTATCTAGACAACCATCCCAATCAATGCCTACATAGGTTGTAATGGTTGTGCACGAGACTGGGTGTATGGTGAGACCATGATCAACTGTGAGCTTGAGGTACCATAGTATTCGTTTAACCATCTGGCAATGAGAAGACCTGAGAGCATGCACAAACTTGGGAACCCTGGTTAATAGCATAGCAGATATCCAATATAGTCATTGTAAGATACTAGAGAGTCCTTACAACACCACGATATTCAGTAGGGTCAGCAAGTAATTCTCCTTCAGTTTCAGAAAGTTGAGTCCTAGTCGGGATTGGAGTCTGTACAGGCTTGGAGTCCAACATATCATGTTTGAGTAAAAGATCAATTGTGTATTTGTGGTGGGTGAGGAAGAGACCATTGGCACTGCATTTAGCCTTAACACCAAGAAAATAATGTAGAGGACCAAGATCTCTCATGGCAAATTGTTGGGATAGATGGTCAATGAAAGACATGAGTAACCTAGGGTTAGAGCTAGTAAGAATGATATTATCAACCTACAGTGCTTGCTTAAGTCCATATGGAGCCTTACGAAGACGACAGACATGGTTAGGGAACTTGGGATGTATGAAACCCTTGGGGTTGTTTCATGTAGACTTCCTCTATAAGACAACCATGTAAAAAGGAATTTTTGAAGTTGACGAATGGACCATTTGAAAGTGATGGCTAGAGAGAGGATAAACTGAAACGTGGTAGGTTTAACGATAAGACTAAAAGTTTCAAAATAGTCTATGCCTTCATGTTGATGGAAGCCCTGAGCTAAAAGCCTAGCCTTAAACCACTCAACAGAACTATCTACCTTATACTTAACCTTATATTTCCAAGTAATGCCAATTGCAATTTGATTAGATGCAAGAGAATAAGGTCCTACATTTGGTTTTGTAAAAGAGCATTGAACTCCTCACCCATGGCCTCTTGCCACTTAGGGTTCTCAATGGCTTGTGAAAAATACATGGGCTCGTGTACCATAGTGATTGTGGACAAGGACCAAACATGTTTTGATTTTCGAATACCGTCTTTAAGTCGAGTACGCATGGGATGCACATTAGTGAATGACGGTAGAGGTGCGGTGACAGCTAGGTCTAGACCAGTAGTGGCGATAGGTGATACACGACTATTTGATGTGGAGGAAGGTGTTCCTGAGGACACATCTATGGAAATTGTAGGTGTTTGTGTTAGACACGTAGAAGATGACTTGAGCATAGGTTGTGGATTTCGGTGTTAGTGTGCGGTGCTGAGGGAGAAACTGCACCCCCACTTAAGGACGTACTAGTAGGTGGTGTGAGTGTGCGCAAGGCATGAGTGATGGTAATTGGTAGAGACGACGCAGGCAGTGGAGGTGTGTGTAAGGCATGAGCGATGGTAATGGTAATGGGTACCTTATACGTCATGGGTAGCATACTAGTGGAACCTGCAATATTAGACATGATAGATAAGTAGAGAAATAATGTTTCAACAAAGTGAACATTGCGACTGACATGCACATGATTAGTTGTACGATCAAAACAGCGATACTCTTTATATCGTGCAGCATAATCTAAGAAAATGCATGGAATGACTCGAGGAGCAAATTTGTTAGTAGTATGGGTGTGATGTTAGGATAACATGCACATCTAAAGATGTGAAATAATGAGTAATCAGGAACTTTTTGAAATAATTTTTCAAAGGGAGAAACAGGCATTGGTAATCGATTAATGATAAAGCAAGTTGTACAGGCCGCATCAGTCCAAAATTGAGGTGGAAGTTTAGCTTGAAAAAGAAACGTCTATACCATTTCAGTAATATGCCGAATGTTTATGTTCTGCTACCCCATTTTGTTGTGGAGTATCAGGACAAAAAAGATGAAAATGTATACCATGAGAACAGCGAAGGGTGACCATTTTTCTATTGTTAAATCACGACCTCTATCACTTTGAAAGCGCTTACTCTTATAATCATATTGGTTTTCAACAAATGTTTTGAAATCAGAAAATAGATTATAAGCTTTGTCTTTCGGTCTCATCGAGTATAAACATGTAAAACGACAGTAGTCATCGATGAAAACAACATAATAGCTGAATTCATAATTAGAGGAGAGGGGGGCTTGTAAAACATCAGAATGAAGTAACTGTAAAAGGACGAGTAGAGTTATGCACAACAAGATCAAAAGGCAAACGATGTGATTTTCCTAAGCAACAAGGTTCACAATGTCCAACAGAAGATTTATTAAAAGAAACTAAACAACATTTATTTAAAATACTCAAAACTTTATTTCCTAAATGACCTAACCATTTATGCCAAGTATCTGCAGGAACCGTATGTGCAACGAAACCAGTGTGTTGTGGCCAAAAACCATATGGCATTCCATTACTGTGCATCCAAAGTACAGCCATTACCTTGCTCTTCACACAAAAAGAATTAGAGTTAAATTCAAAAATGTAGTTGTTATCACAGCATAATTGCTTAATGGAAAGTAAATTATGAGTGATATTTTGGTACAAGGAAAACATTAGGTAAATATAAAGGACGAGTGTTAGTAGGTATGACTGAAGAACCAACGTGGGTAACTGGTAATAAAGATCCATTACAAACTAATATATGAACTTGTATAGGGATGAGAATTACTTAATATACCTAAGTTTGATAGTATATGATTAGATGCCCTAGTGTCTGGGTACCATGTATAGTCAGGCTCAGTAATAAACATGGCAGAAAGGGAAGAAGTGATGTCAGACTGAGAGTAGCTTTGAGGGCACTGAATGACAATATGACCAAATTGTTGGTAGATCTGACACACTCCTGGGCCCCTTGTACAAGGATACTATCACCAAATTGACGAGAAAAATTACTTGCAGGTCTTACCAAGTGAACATAGTGTGTAAGAGCAAAACCAGTTGATGGGTATCCAGCACCAACCGTTTGTGGAGGAAGACTGAACGCCTACTGCTACGGGTAACCACGTCCACCAGTACCTCAACCACCAGATCCACCTCGGTGGTTGTTGTTACGGTTACCACGGCCACCTTGACCTCGGCCACCACAGCCTCGACAACCACCTAACGCCTCAAGTGCCTAACTGTGAGCAACAAGGGCGTGCGCAGTCTCAGGTTGTTGATAAACAGTGATCCGAACATGAGCAACTTCTTCATTGAGTAGGGATGTCTTCAAGTCTTCAAAGGAAAGGTTGATCAGGTAATTGCGCATTAATGTTCCATAAGCGCTGTATTTAAGGGGAAGCCCAAAGAGGGCATAGTGGAGGAGTTCCTTATTGGAGATAGGGGAATCAATGGCCGCAAGATTATCGGCAATGGATTTGAGTTCAAAGTGATAGGTCTCCATTATTTTGTTGTCTTTGTGAAGGAAGGATAATTGATTACGTAGGTTAAACTCCTTGGCAAGGGAATGACCTCGAAATTGTTTGTTTAGAGCATCCCACATATCTTTGGAGGTAGGATGTCGTATGGCATCATTGAGAACAGGACGAGTGAGCGTAGCAGCGATGCATGAACATATACTTTGATCCATACATGTCTCGGATGTATAATCAGGGTTAGGGACAGAGGACCCTTTAGTATTAATGAGATATGGGGTGGGACAAGGGATAGAATCGTCAACAAATTCTAGGAGTTGATGCACCAAATCATGGAAATTTGTTCATGCCAGGTAGGGTAGTCAATGGGTTACTTTAATTTGATCGTTACGAGATTAGTTGTAGTGGACATGAAGAAATTAGTTGGGGGTTCCACAAACAGGGAGTTTGAAACTGATCCGGCGGAAGGAGGAGGGGGAGGGGAAGCCTCGGTGAGGTTGATAGGGATAGAGGGAGGAGGAATTATACCTAAGGTAGAAAAGGAGGGTAGCTGAGCACTAAGGGCAGCGGTAGGAGATGCAAGGACCGAACTAAAGCTAGAGAGGGGGGAGGACCAGCTTGAGAAGGCCGCCATAGATACGTGGGTAGTGGACTGGCTTGGGTGGGCTGCCATAGGTGTAGCGGAGACAGGGTTTGGCCGAAGAGAGGCGGCCGATGACGGGAGGTGCAGGGAGGAGGCTTCACTTGCTACCACGGAAAAACCCTAATCCAATTGGAGCTGGGGGGTGGGGCGAGGGTGTTGTCGCGTGGGAGAGAGGAGAGGAGGGAGAGAATTAATTTTTAGGGTTTCAAATTCGCTCTAATACCATGTGAATATTAGATTATTGTGGCATATCAAATGTGGTTGCCTGACATTGTATATATATAGAAGGGAATACATAAAGAGACATGTCAAACCCCATCTAGATAAGTATAAATTAGTAAGATATAAGATAGTAGATGCAAGATTACCTCTAACTATAGTATATCTTAATACTAGCATTAGATCGGGGACGACCACCTTGATTACCTCAATTTTGATTAAACTGTTGTCGTGATTGTCCATCAAGGGTGTATTGCACAAGGTTATTAACTGAGACCTAATATCCAACGTGAGAAAGCTTATAGGCTAGGCATTTTATTTTGTTGAGTAATCTTACATAAACGTTCATTGCTTCTTGGTTTACTTGAGGTATCGACAGAGGTACATGATTTTAACTCGATTGTGAGACCGAAAAAGTCTCTCAAGGTTATTCTAGAGACTATCTAAGGTAGTATGACCTACTCCTTTCATAGCCATTTCTTCGGACAAGCACGATAGGAGCCAGATAAGCAGGTAACCGTCTTGTCGCATCCACTAAGGAAGAGCTAGATTCAAATGTTGCATTGGAGTAGATCTTAACCATTAGGCCGAGAGCTTTGGATTAGGGGAAGAACTTTGGTGGCCATGGTTTGGATCCATCAATGTGTCCAATAAGGTTGAGAGCTGCAACATGGGATTTGATTACGGTTTTTCAAATAGAATAATTCTCTCTTTTCAATTTCATGGATAATTGATGTCTTAGATTGAAAATAGCAGCTTAGTTTTACATTGTAATGCAGATATAGTTTGACTAGTTTTTAAAGAGAGTGAATTTGCCATTTGTCATTTGGCTATGATACCATAAAAAATAAATAAGAATTTGTATTCCACACTTTTGAGAGTCGGTTCCCAAAATAATGCTAAAAAATAAAAAAATTAAAAAATAATGCTGAAAAAAAATATTTCCAAATCTACTGTTGAACCGCGTTTACAAAACGCGGCTTTAATAAACCGTGTCCATAAACCGCGTTTAACATTGGTATAAACCGTGTTTTAATAACGCGGCTATATTAATAAAACCGCGTCACGAAAATGAGGTTATATTAATAAAATCGCGTCACGAAGAAGCGGTTTATTAAAGCCAAAACCGCGTTATGAAGAAGCGGTTTATAATTGTTATAACCGCGTCTTTAGGACCCGATTTACTAGGTTTATCTAAAAAACTCCAGCCTATTCATTCACGCGTGCTCTCTCGGCTGCTCTCACCGTCTCTCTGCCTCTTTCTCGTTAACCCAGCACCAGTCACGTCGTTCGCCTCCTCCTTTCTTTTGCTTATACACTAGAGATCTTTCAAGTACTATTATTGGAGTTATTTGACCTCCACTTATGATGTTGGAGCTTACCATTATGGGATCAATATGATAATTATCACAAATTGCGGCATAATGAAAACTATAAGCGAACAAAAAAGTGAAGAATTGCGGCATAATGGTAAGTATAAGTGAAAAAAAAGGGGATTTTGGATTCCTGGCGTTAAACCGGGTTTTATAAATGCGGTTCATGGGTAAACCGCGTTTAATAGACGCGGTTTATGTTGAAGTGAACCGCGTTTAGTAAACGCGGTTTATACTGAAATAAACCGCATTTTTTTGATCCGATTTTATCGAAATTTAAACGCGTTTTGTAAACGCGGTTCAACAGTAGATTTGGAAATTTTTTTTTTCAGCATTATTTTTTTAAATTTTTTATTTTTTAGCATTATTTTGGGAACCGACTTCACTTTTGAGGTATACAATTACAATTATAATCTAAGAGGGTATCAACACACAAGCACCGGATCCCATTAGAATTCCGAAATTAAGCATGCTTGGTGGGACTAGTACCAAGATAGGTGACCTCCTAGGAATTCCTCGTATTGCACCCCTCAGATTGGAGGTTCTCGAAAACAGTGTCCCTTGCTATCCTGAAGGGGGAAGGCTGTGTACATCCACCCTCTCCCCTTCCAGACCCTGCTTAGGCGGGAGCCCTTAAGGCACTGGGAATGTTGCTTTTTATTACAATTACAATACAAAGACTTAAGGGGCTGTTTGGTTAGTAGGAATGAAGAGCTGGAAGTAGGAATTCCATTCTCATTTTTTGGCTGTTTGGAAGGCAAGAGCGAGAATTTGGGGGGGGGGGGGATGGGTAGAAATAAAAATCACTTCTATTCCCACATTTTTCATACCAATGGAGGGTTGGGTTTGGAAATGTGAGAATGAAAATTAAGAAAAAAAAATTTGAGTCCCACTATTAGTTTTTACTATTTAAGTATTAATCTACTTTTTATGTTACGTAATTACCCTCTTTTCTCTCTGCTCTCAATGGCTATCTCTCATTGGCCAGCTCGCTGACAACCGTGGATGCCTACTTGATGGCGACAACCCACCGATGATCAGCGTAGCCTCCCCCTCCTTTCTCCTCCACGTGCCCTCCTCCCTCCACCCTCCACCCTCCACAACCAAGCACCACCGCCATCAACCACCACCGTCACCCACAACTGGTACCCCACCCCACCCTCACACCCACCCACCCCTACGAGCCCAACAAATCCTCCACCTCACCCCACCATCGATACCCACCCACAACACCACCCACCACTGATCCCCCACACCCACCCCACACTCCACCGGTACCCACCACCAACCCACACTCTAGCCCACCTTCAGACCCACACCTCACCCCACCCACCCTCCCACACCAGCCCCTACCCCCCACCGAAATCCCTAACCTAACCCTACCCAACCAATTGCACACACCCCCCCCCCCCCCCCCACCCCCACGCCACAGCCAGCAACCCGAAATCAGCAACCAAGAGCGGGCTCATGTAAGTATTAGCCGGGTTAGATTATCAACTACTCACCAGCCCCAGGTTTGATCTATCCTTTATTACTGCAGGATGGTATTTTTTATTTTTCGACTGTTGGGTTTATTTTGATTTTATTTGACCTGATTTTCCCCTTGCTCCTCTTTTTTACTTTGAACAGTGTGATCTGATTGTGATTGACTGTGGTGGTAATTGCACACGTATGTGTGGTAGTAAGCTTCTGCTCTGTATGCTCACTTACCTGAAAAAGTCATAGCTAGTTGATGAACATTGCTAGTTATGGAACCCAGAGATTGAGGCCATCTTCAAAAGAGTTGGGGAGGGGGAGGGCGAAGCGAAAGGGGCAGGAAAATTTGCGACTTGAGACACTAAATGTCGGGACGCTAACAAAGAAGAGTTTCGAGGTGGCCCAATTGATGATGACGTGAAAGATCAACATCGTTTGTCTGCAAGAGACTAAATGGGTTAGCATGAAAGCCAAGGATGTGTTGGATTACAAGTTGTGGTATGTAGGCAAGGCTAGAGATAGGAATGGAGTTCGCATCCTTGTGGATAGTAGTATCAAGGATAAAGTAGCTGGAGTGTCCAAGATTGGCGATAGGATCAAAAGCATCAAGATGGTACTAAATAGGGAGGTATTGAACGTCATTAGTGCCTATGCACCGTAAACTGGACTAACAGAGCGGGAGAAGGCAACATTCTAGGAGGACTTAGACACAATGATGCAAGGTGTACCCCAAACCGAACAATTGATGATTGGTGGGTGTTTTAATGGGCATGTCGGCACGATTGAGGATGGTTACGCATCATACCATGGAGGATTTGGTTTTGGAACCAAGAATGCAGAAAGAAAAGCCCTCCTAGATTTTGCGATTACTTACAATCTAATGGTTGCCAACACCTTCTTTAGAAAGCAGGATGAACACATCATCACGTATCAAAGTGGTGGGACAAAGACACAGATTGACTACATACTATTAAGGAAAAAGTTACAAAGTGACTGTGGGGATTGTAAGGTTATCCTAGGAGAAGACCTCTCTACACAACATAGGGTGTTGTGGGCTAACATAAAGGCCAAGAAGAGGGCCAAAAGAACTATCAAACCCGTGTAGACACATACTTGCTGAAGGGATTTGAAGGGGGAGAAGTATAAAGTATATAAGGAAAGAGCGGAGTCTGAGCTTGAGTAGGGTTGTGAGGGAGATACAAACCAAATGTGGAACCAACTAGCCCAAAAGATTAAGAGGCTGGCACGGGAAGTTTTGGACGTGTCAAAGAGAGGGGCACCAAGCAACAGAGAGCCCCAGTGGTGGTGCGAGGAGGTCCAATAGAAGATTAAAGCCAAACGGGACTATTTCAAAGAGTGGGATCATAGTGAAGATGAGGACAAGCAAATTCAGTATCAGCAAGCCACGAAAGAAGCAGAGAGAGCAGTTAGAGAAGCACAATCGAGAGTTTATGAGGAGTTCTACAAGAGGCTGGAGACTAAGGAGGGAGCTAGGAATATATATAAAATTGCCAAAGTGAGAGAAATGAAGACAAGGGACTTGGACTAGGTACAATACATAAGAGGGGAAGATGGGCAGGCGCTCGTGGACAGGAGACTAATTAAAGCTAGGTGGAGAGCCTACTTCCACGATCTGTTCAATGAACAGGGGGATACAAAGATATCCCTAGATGATCTTCAAACATCTGAGGAGCTCCAGAACCATTGTTATTGCAGGCAAATTAGCCTCGAGGAAGTCAAGAAAGCCTTGAAATATATGGGAAGGGGTAAATCAGTTGGCCTAGATGACATACCCATAGAGGTATGGAAATGCCTTGGACGGAAGGGCATTAGTTGGTTGACTAAATTATTTTACCAAATCTTCCTGGGGGAGAAGATGCCAGATGAATGGAGGAAGAGCACATTGATCCCAATCTATAAGAACAAAGGCGACATCCAGAGTTGCGCCAAATATCGGGGTATTAAACTAATGTGCCACACTTTGAAGCTATGGAAGTGGGTCATAGAGGTTACGGCAACAGACAGAGGTGTCCGAGAACCAATTCAGATTTATGCCCGGAAGATCAACAATAGAAGCCACCCACATCCTAAAGAGGACGATAGAGCACTACAGGGAGAGATAAAATGACCTACACATGGTTTTCATTTATTTGGAGAAGGCATACGATAAAGTGCCAAGGGAGATTCTATGGCGGGTTTTGGATAGGAAAGGCATCCTCATGCCATATATCCGAGCTATTAAAGATATGTATGAGGATCCATACACTAGGGTGAGCACAATGGAAGAAGAGACAGATGCTTTCCCTATAACAGTCGGGGTACACAAAGGATCTGCCTTGAGCCCCTATTTCTTCATTTTGGTAATGGATGAGCTTACTAGGAATATCCAAGGAGGTGTACCTTGGTGCATACTGTTCGCAAATGACATAATGCTAGTGGGGGAATTGCGGGAAGGGGTTAATGAGAAGCTAGAACTGTGGAGAAGGGCACTGGAATCGAAGGGCTTACGAATTTGTAGATCCAAGGCCGAGTACATGGAGCTTAAGTTCGATCCCCCCACCATGTCTAGCAGAGAAGATGTCAAGATTGGTTCTGAGCCTATACTGAGAAAGGAGACTTTCAGATACCTGGGCTCCGTAATACAACCCAACGACGAAGTTGACGAGGATGTCAACAACCAAATTAGAGTAGGGTGGCATAATTGGAGGATGAACTCCACAGTACTTTACGATAGAAAGTTTCCCTTAAAGCTAGAAGGAAGATACAATAAGACAGTAGTGAGGTCGGCCATGTGTAGGGCGATGAAACAATAGCATACACAGAAGGTGAAGGTAGCGGAGATGAGGATGCTGCGGTGGATGTGTAGACATACAAGGAAGGATAAGATCAGGAATGACGTCTTAAGAGGCAAATTGGGCGTGGCATCCACTGAGGATAAATCGAGGGAGCAACATTTGAGGTGGTTTGGACATGTTAGGAGGAGACCGAGCACCGCTCCAGTCAGGAGATGCGAACAATTCCATACTACGCTAGGTCGGAGAGGGAGAGGCAGGCCAAAGAATAGATGGCTAGAGACGATCAGACAAGACCTCACCCATCTAAACTTTCGGGAGGAGCTGGCCTTAGATAGAGCCCAATGGAGGGCTAGCATAGGGATAGCAAATGTAACGGCATAGAGTAAGGGAGTCTAGTTTATTAGTGGTATCACCAATGTTTCTAGGCCTTTCACTTCCTCTTTGGCGCACTTATGTGCATATTTGATCTCCTAATTTACTCTTTACTATCTATTCACTATCTGCTTATCGGCTTATTTACAAACTGCAACTGCAAACTGCTATTTCTCTGCTTATTATTTGCCTAGCTTGCTTGCATTGAGTTTGCTCGTAATGCCGGCCTCTTGCTTTGCCCGACTCATATGCTTACCACTCTCTTGATGCCAGACTGCCATGTGTCGATGCTATGGACTAGCGTTTCAGGTCGGGGGTTCTCGAAAACAAACTCCCTTTAGGGTAGCTCTCGGAAGGGGGAAGGCTGCGTACATCTATCCCCCCAAACCTTGCTTATGCGGGAGCCCTTCGTGGCACTGGGTTTGTTATTGTGTAGTTGTACCCTCATATAATAAATTTGAACAAGTTTTTAAGCATTATTATTATTAATAATATTATAAAAAATAATATTAATATTTCTTACAATATTAATATAACAATACTAATAAAATTATTAATAATATTAATAATAATGATATTATTATTATTATAATTATTATTATTGTTATTATTATTTTATATAATATTAATATAATAGTACTATTAATATTATTATCACAATAATACTAATAATAATATTATTATTATTATTATAATTATTATTATCAATACAATGATATGAAAAATAATAATAATAATAATATTTTTATTATTATTATTATTATTATTATTATTGTAATATAAACATCGTTGTTAAAATCGCGATTCAGATCGTAGAATCGTACGATTCTACGATTCTACATTAACTGATCGATTTAAATCACTTAAAAAATCGCACTCAAGTAGAATCGGGTCAGAATCGGATCAAAATCGCAAAAATCGCGATTTTACACGATTTTACCGATTCAACTTATATCCTAGTTTTGACTTAAAATAAATTTTATATAAAAAAGAAGAATATTGTTGTAAAACCTATGGCCAAGTGGTTCCATTATATTGTTGTAATTTGCACGTGCATGGGTTCGATTCCCACTTAAAGCAACTTTTTTTTTGTTTTATTTTATTTATTTATTTCTTTTTTATCAAAGCTTGAAGCAACTTTGATTTGGGGACATTTGTCTCACTATTTTTTGTATATATAATAAAAATATTACATATTTTAGGTGAAAATTAAAAATAAATAATTTATTATATGTCGATGGTTTTACTAATTTTTGTTTAGGTATACTTATACATATAATTTTTATTTATTTATTTCTTTTTTTATCAAAGCTTAAAGTGACTTCGATTTAGGGACGTTTGTCTCACTATTTTTTGTATATATAATATAATTATAACATATTTTAGGTGAAAATTAAAAATAAATAATTTGTTATATGTTGATGGTCTTACTAATTTTTGTTTAGATATACTTATACATATAATTTACCCCTATACACTGTAAAAATTTTTGTTTGTATGCAAATTACTCCAAATTCTTTTTAACCTTTTTCAACTCTATACTTAGATTATATAAGTTATATATTTATACTTCTATATTTATATATTGATTTTGTTCAAGTTTATTTGTAATATTTTACTTGTAGGAAAAATGTGTAATATCTGACACGTAATAGTTAAAATTTCTTAAATAATTCTAAAATTTTTTATTGAACTCTCATGAGTCACAAATTTAAAATTTTCATTTCAAATTATCTTTCTATGGCGTTCAATGCAACTTCTCGACCTTCTGCGAGTGGAATCGTTGTCTCAAATGATGTGGAAGGTTTGGTTGAAGATGATGTTATAATTGAGGGCGATTCTCTTAATGATGGTAGAAATATGAACACTAGTACTGTAAATAATATTGACGACAGTAACTTCGATTTCGGATATGACCATTGATAATGCTATGTGTTGAGACTTTGAGTGTATATTTTATGTTAGAATAATGTTATATTTTTTTCTTATCTTTGGGTTTTCAATGTATTGTAAAACTAATGTGTTTTAGACTTTTTATGTTCTTTATCATATATTTGAGAATTGTTATATGCTAATTTTGTCATAATAAATAATTTATGTACACATAAAGTAGAATCTTACGATTCTCGATTCGATTCTACGATTCCGATTCTGATGACCCCTCGTCGATTCTACGTAGAATCCCGATTTTGACAACCTTTAATATAAATACTATTATTGTTGCTGTTGTTATTATTATTATTATTGCTACTACTACTATTACTATTATAATATTATCATTACCATTAGGATAATGTTCAAGAAGATCCCCAAATTATTGGTTAAAATTAAAGTGACCCCCTTGACTTTCAATTTCATCAAAAGATACCCCGAATTATTGGTCAAAATTAATGTGATCGTCGCAGCTTCTAATTTTATCAAAGACACCCACTGAACTTTTATCTAAAATCAATTTGACCCCCAACTTTAAAAATTATATCAAATATATTCAAAAAATTTTAAAAATAAATTTAAAATTTGGTTCATATATCCTTAGATATAATAATATATTTTTCGGGCTTCTTATGGTTTCAAAGTATTTTCACAATAACCTGAATTTTGGTAACTTTTTATTCCATATACTCTTCACACGTTGATAAAAAAATACTATTCACACAACTTTTTAAGGATTTCGTTAAATTAAACTTAATTAACACTTGGAAAATAAAATAAATATGGGTAAACATTTCAATAATATTTAAAACAATTTTACATTCCAAAAAGATAAATATGTAAAATAATTTTAAAAATAAAAATATGATTTATTTTTTTATTTTCAGAATTACTTATTCGTAATTTTATGGAGTTTTATTTTTTTTAAATTTAGGAATTATTTTAAGTATTTTTTTTAATTATTTTAAATATCAAAAATATTTAAATTATGTTTGATATATTTTCTTTTTGTTTCACTTGCCCCATCAACTTTTAACGAAATTCTAATGGAGTTATGTGGAAAATATTTAAAAAAAGTTACAAAAGATTAAAGTACCTAAACAATATTTAAAAATATTAGTGCTTTATATAATATATTATCAAATGTTAAAGTACCTGAACTAATTTTTTATAATTTTTTAATAGTTTAGATGTCTTTGCCGGAATTTGAAGCTAGGGGATTAAATTCATCTTATTTAATAGTTCAGAGGCGCACTTGATATAATTTAAAAGTTGAAGGGGTTGTATTGATTTTAACTAATAGTTTAAGGGCTGTGTTTGATAAAATTAGAAGTTGGGGGCAAGAGGTTGGATCACATTAATTTTAACTAATAGTTTAGGAGATATCTTTGATGAAATTAAATATTTGGAAGGTCACTTTTATTTTGATTAATAGTTCAAGGAGTCTCCTTGAATATTATCCTTATTATTATTATTATTATTGCTATAAGAAATTCTATTAGAGGATATTTTGGTAAAGTATTTTGTTTATATCCACTTTTACCTATGCATACCAAACATGAGAATGATTATTTCAACCTAATTCCCGTCTCTATTGCACCATATACCAAACGAAGGAGTGGGAATGATTGGTCCATTTCTACTCCCAAAAATCATTCCCACTCCCAGAAATTTATACCCACATACCGAACAACCCCCAAATACTAGACAAAAATATTAGGGAGATTAACAATATCAATCAAAATATAAACAATATCAATCGAGATAATTGAAAGATTGCAGAGTAGCAATTAAAGGAATATATATATATATACACACACATATGTATATACGTATATATACATATACATGTATATATAGGGTGAATATCAAATGAGAGCATTGGACTATGGTGAAATATGAGAGTTTAAATCTACAACAACAACAAACCCAGTGCCTCCAAGGGCTCCCGCATAAGCAGGGTCCCGAGGGGGGGGGGGGGGGGTAGATGTACGCAGCCTTCCCCCTTCAGGGGGCTACCCTGAAGAGAGGCTGTTTCCGAGGACTCACAACCTGAGAAATTGGTCCGCAGCAAATGGCATGTAACCTGCCAGCAGAAGAGCATCACATCATGAGTAGTTCAAAACACATGGCGACCAAAACAATAAACTACCACAAACAACAACAACAACAAATACAAAGCAAGCCACATCAAACAGAAACAGAGGATAGGTAGAAATCAAATCAAATGATAGGTAGGCAGGTAGGCAAGCAAGTAGTAGTTCATGAGAGTAAGTACACAACCTAAGTGCGCTAGGAGGATGTCACGGCCTAGCACCAGTGAGCTAGACTGCCCCTACTCCAACTTGATCATCTATAACGCCTATACTAGCCCTCCATTGGGCCCTATCTAAGGCCATCTCCTCCCGTAGGTTTAGGTGAGTGAAGTCTTGTCGGATCGTCTCCATCCATCTCTTCTTTGGCCTGCCTCTTCCTCTCCTGCCTAGTGTAGTAAGGGGCTATTCGCACCTTCTTACTGGAACGTTCTCCGGTCTCCTTCTAACATGTCCGAACCACCTCAAACGTTGCTCTCTCAGTTTATCTTCAATGGGAGCTACGCCCAATTTGCCTCTTATGACGTCGTTCCTGATCCTATCCTTCCTTGTGTGTCCGCACATCCACCTCAGCATCCGCATCTCCGCCACCATCATCTTCTGTGTATGCTGTTGTTTCATCGCCCTGCACTCCGCCCCATATGTCATGGCTGGCCTCACAACCGCCTTATAGTATCTACCCTTTAGCTTCAAGAGGAACTTTCTATCATAAAGTACCGCGGAGGCCATCCTCTACTTGTGCCATCCCGCTTTAATCCGGTTGTTGACATTCTCGTCAACTTCACCGTCGTGCTATATTATGGACCCCAAGTACCTGAAGCTCTCTTTCTTCGCTATGGCCTCAGATCCAATCTTGACGTCTTCCCGGCTGGGCATGGTGGGGGGATCGAACTTGAGTTCCATGTACTCGGTCTTGGCTCTGCTTAGTCGTAAACCTTTCGATTCTAGTGCCCTTTTCCACCATTCTAGCTTCACATTTACCTCTTCTGGCGACTCCCCTACCAGCACTATGTCATCTGCAAAAAGCATGCACCAAGGTACACGTCCCTAGATGTGCCTAGTGAGCTCGTCCATAACCAGAAATGAGAGCTTAAATCTCAGCCATTAAATTCAAAATAAAAGGCTAAAATTGTATATATAAAAATGCCCTAAAAAACTCTCTCTCTCTCCTCCTCTTTATATATGCAATCTTAGCCCAAAGCTCACACTTAAATGTCTGGTTAAACTTTTCTGAGCCTAAGCAAGACATTAGCCCAAAGCTCACCTAACTGGGTTCAATCTCAACCAAATTGAACCAAGTCCAAGCCCATAATGAGTTAAGTTCAAGCTTGAAATCTTTATAAGGTTACGCTTCGAGTCTAGCATGAATCGCGCTAAATATTGACAACCCCAGCGTCAAGCCAGATGAGCTCAAGATTAACTGTGGCCCATCCGGATGCCTTTCTTAAAGGCACTCTCGTACATCTCTATCACTACAATCCATTTTTTATCTTTTCAGGAAAAGGATCAACCAATTTAAGCCCAACTATTTCTCCACTTAAAAAGCCTAATTTGCTTTCCATAGAGGGCTACTTTCAGAGTAAGCCGAGTGTTGTATTTCTCTACCTTAATAGAGGTTCGCGCAACATGAACACCAGGATTGTCGCTACTGCTGAGAAAATAAGACGACAATAGCAGTGTCGCTCATTGTTTCCTCCATTACTGATCAAAGCAACCTGACTCGAAAAACAAAGTAGACGACTTTGACGCTGACATATTTGAATAATATCCACAACAATACAATCTCAGTCACAAAAGCTCCTTCAAGGAACAACCATCATTGACCTTTCCATACACTAGAACATCTTGCATAGTCACCTTTGACAAGGTAAACCCCCCGGGAAAAAGAACATTAAAAAAGGTAAATTACACATTAGTACCCTAAAATTTGGTCGATTAATTTGTTTTTCCACAAACATTGTAAAATAATATTTTAATCCAAAAGTTACATGTACTTTAATAAAATACTCCAAATGACTGTGTAAGTGTGTAAAATAGACCTTTTCACCAAACTCTTCTTCATTAGCAATGCCACAACGTTGCGCTTCGTGTGTAGGATAAGGAGAAAAGTGAGGAGATAGTTGGTTTACCAACAAACAACAAGTTTTACACCATTTCACACCGTTATTTGGATCATTCATAGACCTTTTGGACTTACAAGTTTTACACCAAACTTTGAAGGCTAAAAAATCAATAAATCAAAATCTCATAGTACTAATATGTAATTTACCCCATTAGAAAAGAACTTACAAGCTACGTGTTACAACAACAAAGACTACAGATACGTGGAAGAGAAAGAAGGCCGAAAAATCACCCATCACTCGTCAAGATGAATGCGAGAAGAACGATCATAAGCGTGGACAAGATCGTAAAACATGGGAACAACCACATGAACTTGCTTCTTTTGGCTTCGGATCTCTCTTCACTTCCCAGCTCAACCTCCTTTAGAAGTTCTCTTACCCCTTCCATGTCTGAATCTTTTGCAGCTTGGATTAGACGACTATGAATCTTTTCAAGCTTTGTTAGCGGTCTGCGTTTAACTGACCAGATAAACCCAGTCATTTTCCAGAGGAGGATGCCTACATAGATGGCCACGATGCAGTCTACGCTGTAATGGTGGCGCTCCCTGATTTCTCTCTGAGCGCTATGCATTACGAGCAGCCATATGAGCACTGAGCTAAGGCCTCCATAAGCTTCCTGCAGCAGTTACCGATCACAGATAGACTAAGGGCTTATTTGGCCAAAAACTTATTGTCTGACCAAAAAAAAAAATCCCTTACTTTTTCCTTGAAAAAGCAAATTTTATAAGTGCTTCAAAGATTTTCATGTCAATTAGGTTAAGCAAATAAGCATCGATCAATGGTCAAGTGATGTATTGAACAACCATACATCCTGGGTTGACAATGCCATGGAAATAAGGTTTTGAGGACATTATGTAACGAGACATAACAATCACACAGGGTCTTTTTTAGGGAGCTTAAGTTGCTTTTGAGTCTTGTATGGCTAGAAATTTAAATGGAAGGCTATACCATCATAAATTTGAATGGCCCACCACGAGGGTGTCTCCTACCCATGCGGTCATAGCCCAGGGGTCTGAAGTTCGATTCTCGCTGAGGATATACTCATGACTTAACCTGCTCATGGGGGCTTGTGGGCTGTTCTCATGGGCCGGGATTAGTTGGGACAACCCAATCCCTCGTTATCAAAAAAATCATCAATTTGAATGGTCTTTTCATTGTTTTCAACATATGAACACATTCATATTTTTTATACGGACAAGTACAATACATATTTATTCTGAATGTTATTACACAAATACCACCATGCAACTCCAATTGCATAGTGACTAAATATTAATGACCGATGATTGGAACAACCTAGGTCTCTTTTGTGAGGTATAGGACATTCAACCCAGGTCAATAATTGACCATTCTCCGACCCTTTAAAGACGGGCTCAGAGCATCTTCAAGAAGAATTCGTATCTTGATGATGTAAAATTGTTTTCCAAGACTTGAATAATAGTTGTGGAGACTCAACTCCTCATGTCATGTATACTCCAATAATGGTAAGTATCCATGGATATTTTATGGATAAAAGGATAACGAGTGTGGTTTGAAATTATAACCTTCATTTTTAGTTAGTTGGTAAACAGTCGTTGGATGACTTCCCTGCATTTTCAAAGACTTGATTTTCCTCTCTCTAGAGTCTCTACATTTATATACGCCAGTCTTTATTTCATTGACTTAAATAGAGAATTTTATTGACGCAGAAAACAAAGAGCATAAGTTGCATACTTAGAGTGAAAAGCATGCCAATTCATGCCCACAGAGTACCAGAAAAGCTAGGAGTTAACTTTCCGTTTGATGGCAAAATCGTGAATGAAAAGGTGTGACGACTAATGCTCTCATGAGACAAACACCAGAATCTTAATATGAACCTGTCATATCAGCATCATAAGAAACCAAGGCCCCGTTTAGAAACATAAAATTGTTTTTCATTTTTCATTTCTAGATTTACTTCTCGTCTTCACTTTTCCTTTTCCCTTTTCCATTTGGAAACCATGTTTAGGAGTAGAAATCCGTTAATAGTTTTCCATATAGAAAAACTGGAGAATGCAATCAAGTGACATCCATTTCATATCAGTATCACAAAAAACCAAGCGTTCATTTTCTCTCCTTCCTACCACCCCTTTTACCCCATTTCTTTTTTCCTAATCCGTTAAGTAATAGAGCAACACAGTAAAGGGGGGGCAGTAAAGGTAGGAGGGGTCAACTGCCCATACCGTCCAAGCCATGGCTGTGAGCACAGCAACAAGCATATGACCACTGTAAAGGAGGTCATTGCAGCCACCTCCAGCTTTCTTCAACAGATGATACCACGTTGATCCTTCTGGCTCAGCTGCAGTAGGTCTCAAGAAATCTATCAAGAAGCTCATTGCACCCCAATCAGGCCGGTACTCACCAAGTAATTTCCCAGTATCAGCTGCAAGAGATCGAATGTCAACACTGATATCATCCTGTAAAGAAGAAACGAATTGGAAAAAGGATCCAAGAAGATGCTTTGAAGTCAAACTGGATTATAGAACACTCCAGAAGAATACAATACAGTAAACAGACAACTAGTAAATGCAACAATAATTTGACCTCTCTATACATAATACTTATACAACAATCCTAAGTCTTTTTCTCACTAGGTGGGCTTGGCTATATGGATCAGAATAATGATCTATCATGAGTCATACATTCATTGAGCTCTACTGAAACGAAAGATCCTTCCTTATGCTACCTACTGATGTAGTACAAGGATAACGTACAATATGGAATCCATGGGGATATTTGGACAAGGAATTTAAATACATTGGTAACTTTTAAATTCTCTAGATATTATTTTATCTTTTAGAATTTATTATATTTAGGAAGTTTCCATATTTTGAGATTTTGAATATTTTACCAATTTTCCATATTCTAGGTTATCACACCCTCCCTCCCCCCTCCCTCTCTCTCTCTCTCTCTCTCTCTCTCTCCCCTTGTCCTACATCATTTTCCTTTCCCTTGTCCTACATCACCTACCCTGGTCTTCTTCTCTCCCTCCTGACAAGGCTACAGGATCCAACAAAGTTTTACACCAACTTAGCAACCCTCCTTTTATCCACACTAGGACTGAATATACTGAACAGATCCCCACTAAAGGCAGAGTTTCCGTATATCATACTCATGGTAGGATATGTATTAACAAGCCAAAATGCATTTACCTCTTAAATTAGATTACAACCATGGGTGTTGATATTTCTCACTTTCTTACACCTTTTACCCTCACTCATAATGTTATTTTCAGCAAATACATACACATCCATGTGAATTTTGTGTTAACATGCGAAGAACCTATTGGGATGAAGCATACTCGAAAAGAATTGAAGAACTTAGAAAACAAACATTTTTGAAGATGTCGAAAAGAAAACCTAACAACGTGCGCGAAAAGGATCAACCAGGTCAAGATTTGGCCAAGAAAAGTCTCCTATCGATGAACCCATTGATCGGTCCCACCAAAGAAATCCTAATCATCAATTCCAAAGCATAGTAGCACACATTGGCATAAAATTCTATGAGATATTTGCCTATATCTCATCTTTAACCTCATAAGCTCAACTCATTCTCAAACCTAATCCTTGGATCATCCATCAAGCCAAATTAGTCACAGAGAAAGAATGATTTTTATGATTTCTGATGTAGAATTTACCATAAGCGGTGTCCAGCTGTATTAACTTGCGAATAGCAGCAGCATCTGACGCGTAAGGAACATAATATTTCTGGGCCCATCTATGAGGATAAGAAGGAACCTGAAAACGAGCTGATGCACACCAAGGCCGAGCCGATGGGAGAATTGTTGATGCAAAGGTTATGGCACGCAGAAGCCGCCCTATTGCCATAGTGAACAGGTACCTTGCACCTAGCCCAAGTCCAGGGGCTTTAACAGAGTTGAATAGTACAGAGAAACCTAGCATGATGAACAACATTAAGAAATGATGCAACCCAACGATGTGCGCTCTCAATAGATCAACTACTGTTTGAGGGAGCTTCTCGTTCAAAGCCAAAAGCACCCACTGACCAGTGTCAGGAAGCGGAGCTGTATTTCTGACATTAAAATTGAAAAAGAAAACAGATTAGTCATTTGCTAGAATTTATGCAACCTATCACGGCTCAAATAGTCAGAGAATACAGTTATATAGCAACTGCATAACAAGCAAAGGGTCCAAGCGCCATTAAATCGCAGCTTCTTGAAGGCAAAATCATTTAGCATAGCATACTTCCTTCATAATTTAGGAAAGGGCAATGCTTCATGACCCAATTTAAGTTCCATTTTAGTACCCAAATTACATAAGGTGAAAAATCAAAAGACAAAATAAAGTGCAGGTATCCCTCACATTGCTCTTTTAGAACATTCAGTGGGATGTAGGAACTAGGCGTTCGGGCCTAGGCCTATGGTGTTTGGGCTCTAGTCAATAAAAATTATGTGGGACATAAGACTAGGCATTTGGGAGATGGTCCTCTAATAATTAAGCTCGTTTAGGCTTACCAACCCACGAGCTCATTGTCACATTCCTAAGATCGTGACCTTAATTTCAATGATCAAGGAAGATCAAAGAATTAGAGGTTAAAAGAACTTGAAGAATTTAAGATGAGAGATAGAAGAAATTAGATGAGAAAATAGAGAAAGAGTTGAGACGGGTTAAAGAGATTTCGTTGGTATTTAATTGGATGATCCATTACAAGTATAAGCTCTCCTATTTATAACTACTTACAACAATTCAAAATAAAAGGCGGGAAATAACCGTCACAAAGAAAAGGCGGGAAGGGGGAGAAGCATGTTAGTTATAAGCTATTCTAAAGAGTTCTAGATTATTCTATTACAATCTCTAATTCCTCACGTGGCCTTATTATTTGAATTAATACCCAATTTATCTTTATTATTATCGGGTGTTAATACAAATAAGTATGGGCCAATACATGTGTGCTAATGGGCCGTGACAATGTTTTGACATGGGCTGGCGCGTACTCGGACTGAGCCCAGGCAGTGTCATGACAAGCTACTGGCAGCGAACTAGACCGGACCTTAACAAACCTCTGGCGCGAACTAGTGCGGACCCGTGACATGAGCTGGTGCGGACCCGTGATAGTGCCGCCCCCATAAAACGATCCTTGTCCTCAAGGATTGAATTGAGGGAACTGCTTGCGTATAAAGGCCCAATCTTCCCAAGTTTCCTCTGCCAAGTTCTTCCACTTGATCAGCACTTGTGCAACCTTCTTCTTGTCTCTTGTCACGGTACGGTGCTGGAGCACTTCTTGAGGCATAACTTCAGGGTCTCCTTCTGGGTCACAATGTGGGAGCTCGTTACTGATCTGTGCCCGTTGCCCAATCTTCTTTTTGAGCTTGGATCCATGAAAGACCGGGTGAATCAGGGCCCCTTCTGGTAGGCCCAACTTATAAGCAACCGTTCCAATCTTGGCTAAGACTGGATATGGACCGTAGTAGCAAGCTGCCAGCTTTAAATTTTTCCTTAGAGCTAAGGAAGTCTGACGGTAGGGCTGAAGCTCGAGGTACTTCAAAGGAGTGTTCAGTCCTCTTCAAATCTGCCATTTGCTTATAACGGTGCTGTGCTGCCTTCAAATTTTCCTTGAGAATATTGATCATGTTGCCCCGTTCTGTGACAAAGTCCTCTACATCAGGGGAGGCGGAGTGGCAAGGTATGTCCCAAGCCAGGAGGCGTGGCTCATGCCCATACAAGGCCTTGAACGGTGAAGTCTTCAATGAGGAGTGATAATTGGTATTGTACCAAAACTCCGCTAAAGGCATCCATTGGGCCCATAGCTTGGGCTTGAGAAGGGCCATGGCACGGAGGTAGTTCTCAAGGCATTGATTAACTCTCTCCGTTTACCCATTTGATTGTGGGTGATAAAGAGCTGCTCATGTGTAGATCTACTCCAGCAAGGCGCATAAGTTCTTTCCAGAACAAGCTCAAGAATGAGGAGTCCCTATCTGAGACTATGTCCTTTGGCAACCCATGTAAGTGGTAGATGTGGTCCAAGAAGAGCTGGGCCACTCTTGCCGCTGTATAGGGATGGGCCAGGGTTAGGAAATGGGCATACTTGGTGAATTGGTCTACCACAACAAGAATCACGTCCTTCCCTTGAGACCTAGGGAGGCCTTCAATGAAATCTAGGCTGATACTAGGCTGATACTAGCCCAGGCTTGGTCTGGCACAGGCAGAGGCTACAGCAGGCCGGGGTAGGCCACATGTTCTCCCTTGGTACGCTGACACACATCACAACTGCGCACCCACTCTTGAACACTGTTTTTGAGCTTGAGCCAGTAGAACATACTCTTGATTCTCATCAACATGCCTGTCACCCCTGAATGTCCTCCCACTGGAGAATCATGGAGGGAGTGCAAGACTTTGTCTCTCACGGCTGCGCCTTCGCCCACATAGATGCGCCCCTTATAACGGATGATTCCTTGCTCTAAAGAAAAGGGAGGTTGCCCCTTGGGATCAAGGACTAGTTGTGCAAGGAGTTGGAAGGCCTGGACATCCCCTTCATAGCTGTCGCTAACCTCTCGCACCCAAAGTGGGGTGACAATGGTTAGCTGAGCCAACGTTCCCTCGTCCGGGCCTTCACTAGGCCTTGACAAGGCATCTGCGGCATGGTTCTCGGCACCCTTGCGGTACTGAATGCCATAGCTGAGGCCCATGAGCTTGGAGACCCCTTTTTGCTGAAGCCTGGTGCTGATGCGCTGGTCCAGGAGGTGGCGCAGGCTGGAATGATCCGTCTTGATGATGAAATGGTTGTTTAGGAGGTAATGCCTCCATTTTTGGACGGCCATGATCACGGCCATGAGCTCCTTCTCGTACACGGACAGGCCCAAGTGGCGTGGGCTGAGGGCCTGGCTGAGATAAGCTAAGGGCCTACCCTTTTGAGTCAAGACGGCTCCAATTCCCACATCACAAGCGTCCGTCTCCAAGACAAACGGTTCGCTGAAGTCAGGCAGGGCTAGCACGGGTGCTGTCATCATGGCGGACTTCAAGGACTCAAAGGCATTTTGGGCGGCATTGCTCCATAGGAAGGCGCCCTTCTTGAGGAGGCTTGTTAGGGGCTTGCTCAACGTTCCATATCCCCTGATGAACTTACGGTAATATCCAGTGAGACCAAGGAACCCAGGAGGCTTTTAACACTGGTTGGCACGGGCCAATCTCTCATGGCCTCTATCTTGGCTGCATCAGTGGCCACTCCTTCTTGTGAGATGATATGCCCCAAGTACTCAACATGGTCCTGCCCGAACATGCATTTGCTGCGTTTGGCGTACAGCTTATGGGCACGGAGTGTGTCCAGGACCAATGCCAAGTGTTGCAAGTGTGCGCCCATCCCAGGGCTGTATATTAAGATGTCATCAAAGAACACCAAAACGAACTTCCTTAAGAATGGGGCAAAGACCTCATTCATTAAGGCTTGGAACGTGGCTAGGGCGTTGGTGAGTCCAAAGGGCATGACACGGAACTCATAATGCCCTTGGTGCGTGCGGAAGGCTGTCTTGTGACGGTCCTTATCTCTGACACGAATCTGATGATATCCAGCCCGGAGGCCTATTTTTGAGAAAACCGCTACGCCTTGGAGCTCATCCAAGAGGCCATCAATGACCGGAATGGGAAACTTGTCCTTGACAGTGATCTGGTTGAGCTGACGATAATCAACACAAAAGTGGTAGGTGCCGTCCTTCTTTTTGACTAAGAGGACTGGTGAAGCAAACAAGCTTCTGTTGGGCTGAATGATAGAGGTCGTGAGCATCTCCTTCACCTGCTTCTCTATCTCGTCTTTTTGATTGTGAGGATACCGGTAAGGCCTGATGTTAACCGGTTTGGCCCCTGGCAGTGTAGGAATGCCATGATTGTGAGTACGAGGCGGAGGCAGCCCCTTTGGAATGTCAAACACATCCTCATACTGGCGCAACAGGTGCGCTAAGTCTGGATGCAACTCAGCTTCAATTATTTCCACTCCTGTGGCCATAAAGAGATGGCCTAGAACACAGCTGGCCTGTTTCTTCAAGAACCGGGTGATGCCACGCTCGGATATGGAGTGTAGAGTTGCTTGCTCAGCCATGCCTTGCAACTAGATCGCCTTTCCCTCCTTGAAGCAAGAGAAGTGAAGGTTTGTGAAGTCAATGGTTACCGAGCCATAACGTTGTAACCAATCAACCCCCAAAACCATGTCGCTACCACGTAGCTCAAGCACACGTAGGTCATCAGTGAAAGTGGTGCCTTGGACCTTCCACTTGACACCCGTACACTTTGGCAGCTCATGAGACTCTCTCCGTTAGCTACGGTGACTGTCATGACAAGCGTTAGCACTGTCTCCAGCTTAAGTTCATGGACCACGGCTGCATCAAGGAAGCTGTTAGTACTTCCACTGTCAATAAAGACGGTAACGGCTTGTTTCTTGATAGATCCTCTTAGGCGCATTGTATTATGAGTAATGCGTCCTGAGAGAGCGTTGAGGGAGATCTCCATCACCCCCGTTTCTTCCTCTTGAGCCTCTTCTTCCTCCTGCACCTCCTCTTCTCGCTCTTCTTCCACCTCTTCTTGCCCTTCCATACTTTGGAGCTGCTTGGGCTTACAAACGTGCCCAGGGAAATAACGCTCCCTGCATTTGTAACATTGTCCGGGCTCGCGCCTTGGGGCGTTGGAGCCAGAGGAAGCTGCTAGGCCAGATCGTGCCCCACTGGGCCTTGACACGGACCCGTATGAGGACGCTAGGCCCTGAAAGGACACAGACGGTCCCGTGCGTGCACTGGACACTGTCTTGACGCTGGAACCAAGTCCAGCGACACCTGATCCAGTCCCTCTAGTGCCACGGATCTCAGCGATAGCTATGTCTTGAAGCTTGGCTTGCTCAAACGCCAGACTTAAGTCATTTGGCAGTGCTGCTTTGACTGAGGCTCTAAGTACGGGATTGAGGCCACTGATAAAACTGGAGATGAAGTAATCTTCTGTTAAGGCTGGATGATAAATCAACATCCAACTCTTAAGCTCTTCAAAGCGTATAATATAGTCCTCCACGATGCCGTTTTGGACAATCTTGCTGAATTTTTCCACAATGTCATGAAGAGATCGATCGCCAAACCTCTTGCAAAGCTCATCAATGAAGAATTGCCAAGTGATCACTAGATTTTTAAGCTCTAAGGCTTGATACCAAGCCTCCCCGTGCTCCAGCAGGTGATTAGATGCAAACTCCACCCACTCCTCCGTTGGCACTTGATACCAACGAAAGTATTTAAGTAATCTCCTGATCCAACCCCTAGGATTAGATCCGTCAAAACGTGGAGGATCAAGTTTGGCTGTATGATGAGAACTCCAAGTGCAGTTGCTACCATTGAACCCACTGTTTTCACCTTCTTCACCCATCCGTGAAGGAGCACGCTCATTCCTGAGCTCCGGTTGAGGTGGAGGTGGAGGAATTAAGCCATTTCCTCCTAAATGAACGTAGTTTCCAGATCCTCCAGCAGTAGTGTGGACAGTGGCGGCCGGTATTGCTACCTCCGGTCGTTTTTCTTGGCTGATTGTGAATTTCTTCATAGTGGTGTTCAATGTCTCCATTGTGACTCTTAGATTCTCGGTAATTTGAGCTTGAGAATCTATGGATGTTTTGAGCTCGTTCCTAATTCGAACTTGATTTTCAGAGATCCTCTCCAATCTCTCCAAACGTTTCTCCACCGACTCAAATCTTTGTTGAACTTGTGAATCAACCGTTTCCTCTGATGAAGACATTGTTGCAGCGGATCGAGTGCTTCTAGTAATGGCCAGTTTGATGATCGGAAGATGGCTCTAATACCACCTTGTCACGTTCCTAAGATCGTGACCTTAATTTCAATGATCAAGGGAGATCAAAGAATTAGAGGTTAAAAGAACTTGAAGAATTTAAGATGAGAGATGGAAGAAATTAGATGAGAAAATAGAGAAAGAGTTGAGACGGGTTAAAGAGATTTCATTGGTATTTAATTGGATGATCCATTACAAGTATAAGCTCTCCTATTTATAACTACTTACAACAATTCAAAATAAAAGGCGGGAAATAACCATCACAAAGAAAAGGCGGGAAGGGGGAGGAGCGTGTTAGTTATAAGCTATTCTAGAGAGTTCTAGATTATTCTATTACAATCTCTATTTCCTCAAGTGGCCTTATTATTTGAATTAATACCCAATTTATCTTTATTATTATCGGGTGTTAATACAAATAAGTATGGGCCAATACATGTGTGCTAATGGGCCGTGACAATGTCTTGACATGGGCTGGCGCGTACTCGGACTGAGCCCAGGCAGTGTCATGACAAGCTACTGGCAGCGAACTGGACCGGACCTTGACAAACCTCTGGCGCGAACTAGTGCGGACCCGTGACACTCATGCACCCAAGTTTTGTTAGGCCCGGGCTTAGCTTGTTTAGCTAAACTAGCTGCCCTCGTGACAAATTGAACTACACAAACTCTATTCCAAGCCAGCTTGAGGGAGCTCATGAGTAAGCTCAGCTTATTACACGCCTTTGGTGTGGGGCCTAAAAAAGTCCTAAGAGAAAATTCTTAAACCTTCCAAAAGTGAGTCTACATGATAACACAACGTTATGTAGCTACTTCACTTTGTTGTTAAGAAACACAGCAGAAAACAACAGTATAAACCAGCACATATTGCTTGCAAAAGGGGAGTTTAAAAACTATTTAACAGGTAAATCTCACCAAGCCAGCAAAAACACAGTGATGGCTAAAATAAATTCCCTCTTCCAAGAAACAGAACACCTAGCTGACTCTCTTTGATGCTGCGTGGCAGCTCCCAAGTCCTAACCCTAAGCAGAAGCATTTCGAACATAAAAGCAGAACCTAGATTTAGATCTCTAGACAATAAAGAACGTGAAACTGACATGTTACTTACACTCATTAGTTTCTATCATGGAATCAAATTAAGGTTGTTACATAATGTAAGGGCCATTATGTACCGATTTTAAGCAAGCTATTACACAATTAGCTATTATGTAACAATACTTTTAACAAACTTCACAAAATTTATATATCTTATTTTATTTCATTTGCTAAAACGTATTTATAACCTATCAAAGGATCATAAAACCGTGAGTCGCTTCATCTAGAAGAAGTTTAAGTCTCTGTAATTGGTTGGGTTTTGCAACTTTCATTAGATTGCGAGGATACCAAGAGCCTTGACTCTATATCTCTTTACATTAATAAAGATAAAGCAACCCTTATATCACTCATGCTCTACCTCAAACATCCACTTCCCCAGAACCCAACCAATTGTAGAGACTTCCACTTCTTCTAGATGAGCACAAACACACTTTTAAGCATAAGATATTTTTCTCTCCCTTCATATCAAGCTATCTTTGTTATCGGGTATCTGTTAACTCCCCAAATTATCATCAACATTCACAGAATCTATATGTAGACCCAATATGTATCTCACAACTTAATGTTACACGAGCATGTTAGTATCTGCAGCCAGTACACCAAGTGAGTCCACTCCTGGTTAGCATGGAAATGAGAACACATTAAAGTATGATAAATTTAGCAGTTACCAGTTACTGAGAAAATAGATGTAGCGTCCATTTAATAACAACATAACACATCTAACACATAAACAAAGTATTACACAATTCGCTCAATCCACCATAGCATGTAAAAAAAGGCTCTCGAACAGCTATTTGTTCTTGTTTAAGCACTTCTAGAACTCTCAAAGCACATATTGGATTTTTTAGTTCACTGTCACTGGACAAATGTCAACCAAAAGTACTTGTGCCAAAACAACATTATTCATCAACTAGAGGTAGTCCTCTGATGGATAAGTGTTGAGGCTTTTGCATGTGAGTATAAAAAAATATTAACATATAAACCTAGTGAGCTAATCTACCCAATACGAATTGGTGTTGGGATAAAATCTTACTTAGACCCATATGTGGATTTCACATGCCAACTCTCTAGTAAAAGCCCAAGGCTTGGTGAAATTTAACAATATGCAGAAGCTTGCAATTTCAAGATGATCATGTTAACATATAAACCTAGTAAGCTAATCTACCTAATGTGAATTGGAGTTGGGATAAAATCTTACTTAGACTCATATGTGGATTTCACATGCCAACTCTATAGGAAAAGCCCAAGGCTTGGTGAAATTTAACAATATGTTTCTACTGAAAGGGTGAGATTTACGCAGCCTTACCCCTATAGGGTACCCAAAAGGAAGGTTGTTTCTACTGAAAGAGGAAACCTTAGAACAAAATTCAACTGGAATAATTACAAAAAGTTAAATCCCAAAGAGTGCAATTGCCATTCCAGAACTTCATATCTCTAAAAGAGAGCCCTAAATATCTTACATTTGTTATCCTATCTGACTTTCCAAAATAATAACCATATTCTAAAAAAAGTAACCACGTTCTTTTCGTAAAAACAAACAAAAATAAGAGTAAATTGAAATAGTAAGCAAACAAAAAAAACTGAATGTTCATGAAAATATCAAAATCTAAGGCACCCTGGGGAGAGAATATTTTCCTTCCAAACGATATTTCACCATAAAGAAGTCTTAACTACAAATGTTTTATCTTCAAAATTTTCTTTTGTCCAATATATAAAATCAAATTCATTATACAAATTGTATAAGATTCATGTTTGGTCCATTTGAAGTCGATGTGAGGCTAACAAAGTACAATTAGAATGGAAAAATTTTCACTCTGTGAAGAAAACCCTCATCCATTATGATTAAAGGATTTCATTTTCTCATATGCAAGAGAACATTTTCTCATTGGGCTACTCTGAGTTATTTACTCTGCTACTCCCTAATTCTAATAAATTTTCAAACCAATCTCTCATTTTTTTCATTTGTTTAGAATAATTCATAATTTTGGTTAATTTGTTCAAATCAACTAATCATCTCTCTCTTTTATTAAATAGTCCACAATGTTTTATTTTACAATAAAATTAATCACCTATTTGGTAAATAGCAGTAGGTAAAAAGCAAAAGATGATAGACTAATTTTGTCACAATCAGGCATTGGGTTTGTTGTATTTGTTGTAGTCTAATTTTTTTTAAAAATAAAGATAAAGGACTATTTTGAAAACCAAAAAAAAGGTGAAGGACCAACTTGACCCACTTCCAAACATCAGGATAACGTCAGACATAAAAAAGACGAGGGACCCAATTTGAATAGCTGACAAACGTCAGGGACCAAAGGGTAATAAATCGCCTATTGTTGCCATTGAGTAAGTTAAAAAGAACATAAAATTGGGAAGGAAGAGTACTCCAATTAGGAGCCAAAGTAAACTCTAATCAACTGAATTTCCTGATATGACCATTTGTTTCCACAACAACAAACCATAAATCAAAAGAAAATTAATAAGGCTCAAGCCAACTCATTGAACTCCAAATAGGAAAATAATCCAGCTGAAAAAACAAAGACATCCAAATCACACAATCAACTTTCACAATCAGCTTAAACATCAGATCTTGATAAAATTATCTTCTTAATCTGATTTTTCTCCCATCTTAATAAAAGAAAGGGTTTTTTACAAAAAAAACAAAAAAAATAGAGAGAAAACCCACAAAAAGTCATTGTTCTTATTTAACCAACTTTCTTAATTTTTCATAAAAACCACATAAAAAAAGTCCAAAAATTTTCAATTATCCACCTTAAATCACACTGTTGATTGTTCATTTTCTACTAATGACTTTATATAGATTTTAGAGTGTCCATTAAGCATGATTTAGAGAACCTAAGTTCACAAAGCATTTTCCAAACCTCTCCCCCACCAAGGTTTGAATCTTGCCTCTTCCAAACCCCCTTGGGCTCAAACCTAGGTGAAATAGGTGAATGCATTACAAGCTTGACTAGTTTCAATTCATGGTTCATCTTCACTCAAAAATTAAAAAAGGTAAGCTAAAATCCATGTGAAATTCACATACTATTTGACTGACAGTGTTGAAATATTTTAAAATTTTCTTTTTCCAATTATTAAAATTAAAAGTCACTTAATTCCATTTAATGTATTCAATGGCAATTCATTTGCATGCATGAATTGCTCTTGAAACGGCTAGAAACATTACTCATCATATTCAATGTGTCTTCAGTTTTGATGGTTGCAATCTTCTATTTATTATTGTCAAGGACCCCCACTCCCAAAAGCCTATAAACCCCAATCCAAGCAGTTCTAAGGGATGTCACTAAAAGCTTCCAAGCTCCAATATAAGCAATTCTAAGGGATGTCACTAAAAGCTTCTAAGCTCCAATATAAGCAATTCTAAGGGATGTCACTAAAAGCTTCTAAGCTCCAATATAAGCAATTCTAAGAGAATGTCATTTAACATTCGAAGTTGTATGGAAGAAAATTCAATATCTTTACTACGTAATTTTGCAACGTATATAACATTATATATTTTATAAAATTCAATAAAATTATAATGTGATTATAAATAAATTATATTTAAAAATACAAATATCCTCTGTGCATCGCGTGGGATAACATTAGTTTCTATGTAATGGACGAGTTATGTTGGGAGTTTTGGTATGGAAAATTTTGTTTTTTTCTGTGTTCAAGCTTTATATTTTGTTGATTTTCATAATGCTACCCCACTGTATTGAATTTGGTCTACAGGTGCAGGAAAGACTCTTGGCCTCTTGAACTGGTGCAGGATTTAAGAGTAATAGCATAGGCTGAGCATTGTATTATAGAGACGGCGCAATATATACCTACTCATCAGATTTACTTCATCTATACTTAATTGTTTCTACACATTTCAAGTAATATCTCTAATTTGTTCTATGTTTCCTATAATAACAACGTGATTTAAAATCGTTTGATTAAAAAATTTTACACTTTTCGGATGGTTTCTGAAAAATTAAAAAAATCAAAAATAAAAACTTTTCAAGGTGGTTTCCTATCAAAAAAAGAAAACCCTAAAGAAATGTGGTAATAGCGCTGATAGAGAAAGTGACTTCGACTCACCGGTGCCAATCGAGGCCAAGGACGGCGGTGACAGAACGCACAGAGAGAGCTTCAAAAAGAAGAGCCCCCAAGAGAAAAACCACAGCGCCGACGAAAGCAAGAGCAGCGCGGAACTCAGCAGGCCAGTGCTTGTAAGAGACCACACGGGAGACTGCAAGGAGAGAGAGAAAGGACCAGAGGATTGGCTGCAAACGAGAGTGCCATGCGGGGGAGATCTCCCGGAGATAGTCTATGGCTATGTATGCAATTGCAGCTGCGCCTAGTCCACCGCCGCGCCTTATTGGCGGCGACCACCTCATTGCTACGGCGGCGGCGGCGGCGGCGGCAGTGGCAGCGGAGGAGGAGGAGGGATCTGAGAGAGTGCGGGGATTGGTGGTGTGTGTTAGAACAATGGGAGGGTTTTGGGGTTTGCGCATCTAGTTTTGTTTTGTGAGGGCGACATGGGTTGGTTTTATCTCGAGGTCAAAAAAATGGTAGATCTATCCAATTTGAAAATTGATTTAACTTAGGGCATATTTAGTTTAGGGTTAAAAAAATAATAGTTTTTAATGATATAATTATTAATAGGATAAATATTATTTATGAAAAAAAATTTCTTTCATCTTGTTTAGTTGTGCATTTTTAAAGGAGTAAATATTAACTTATGAATCTTTCAATACGTACAGTTTTAGTGTTACACCTTTTTTTATCTTTTATGTGCTAATTTATTTCTTATATTATTTTTAAAATTTTTTCAAATTTAATTATAATAAAATATGACTATTTATTAAAACACTGGACAAAAATCACCCTTATATAATTAACGATGCTTTAAATATCTAAAAAAATAATTTCAAATTAAAAAAGTTAAATAATCCCTATTACAACGCCAACGACCAATCCCCACAAATATCGCTATTATTACCGACCTCTGTTCACCACCAACACCACTATAGTAGATCTCTCCTACTTTCTCTTTATTTTTTTTATACTTAATGTATTTTTTAAATCTTTAAAATATTTTTATAATATTTTAATATTTTAAAGTATTTTTAATATTTAAATATTATTATGTATTCTTAACTATTGTATTTTTGTAAATATTTTTAATATTTTATATTTAAAATAATTATTTAACATATAAATATTATAATAATATTTAAAATATTTTTTATATATTTCAAAATTTTCTAAATTTTTATAATATTTTATAATATTAAATATTTTTAAAATATTTATAATATTTGTTGGGTACATTTGTTGAATGGGTTATCTATTGGGTTCGTTGGGATTACAGTTCAGTCCCCGGATTTAGGGGTGGTATTAGTTTTGGGGACATAGAAAGTGTCAATGTTACGTTGCTCTCTAAGCAAGCCTCATGTCTTCTTTGATAACCCGCATTGTTTCGGGGTAAAAATCTTAGAAGGAATTTACTTTATACATTAATCTTTCCATAAAGCTACGACGAGAAGCTGACCTTTATAGATTCTGCAAATTCTTTTGGTGGGTCAAGATTTTATTTGTCAAGAATCTAGGTGGAATTTGTGTAATGGAAAAGGCATTGACGTTACTGGATTCCTCTTGATGGATCCTTTAAGGTGAGGTTGGCCAAGCCCCATGGTATTTGTGTCAAGTTTGTTTCTGATTTAATTAAATCGCACAATAGAAGTGTTAGAAAAACAAGAGCATAAGTAATTAGAACTTATTTGAAAAGACGAATATTGTTATCATGCCTTGAAGTTCATCATTACCCTAAAGTTATTTATGCCCCATATACTAGTACGATAGGACCAAATGGCACTCCGACTCCCAGGGTTAACACAAAGCCCAGTAATGTAGTGTACTTTAGAGTAGTGGACTACAACATGCCCAATGTCCCAGAAACGAGCCTTTATATAGGCTTCAAGACACCTTTATATTCAACAATAGGCAAAAAAAAGGAGGTACAAGATTTGACGGGGAGAATTGGATAAAGGTCCGTTTAATATTTACAATAGTAAAAAAAAAGGTAACAAACGGTTATATGAAAAATAATATCAGCTCACCCAAGTGAAAGTGCCACCATCAAATATTTTTATGTAGGACAAGTTTCCTACGCTAAAATTGAAGCAATCCAATAAGAAGATGGAAGGAAGACCTTCTCGTTTGTTTGTTCTTAATTGAGGAGTCTGGCATTATTCGTAGCATTCCATTAGATTCTAACTCTTCTTATCATTTGATGCGGCATTCCCATTAACATGGTTGAGTTAGGACATTATATGGGGCATGGCTAGAGAAAGGACTACTAGTTCAAGGGGCTCCTCGTCTTCTGATTATGCCAATTTTTCGAGCATTAACAAGGTGTGGAAGCTCCATGCTCCCCCTCATGGTAAGTTCATTTATATAGTATATTTTAATTTTATTTCAAGGTATGAAAACCTAAATAAGATGAAAATTGTCCCTTCGAGCCTTTGCTTTCGTTGACCATCTCAACTCCGAGTTGATAAAGCATACGTTGTTCTCCCAAGGCTAGAGGTTATGGTTTGCATTTGATTAGGGAATTATGATTTCTAGAGAGGGACTTAGGGGTTTCAAGTGGTGGTAGATTTTATTTGTCATAACTTCTCATCATTCTCTTCTATTCATAACAGGATTCTGTGGAAGGCTAGAACTTAGTAGTTCTTCAAAAAAAAAAAAAAAAAATCTACATCCTCTGCAAGTGGTTTTGCAAGCATACAAGTAGATCAGGGAGTTGACAGATCTTGTTCCAAGGTCTAAAGACTAAATCTCAGTCAGGTCTTTGAGTTTCAACTGGTTGCAACATATCGGTGTGGGTGTGCTCATGATTTTTGTTGATGCTTCACTGGATTCTTCCTCCTATAAGGCAACATTGTCTGTGGTGATTTTCTTTGAAATGGATCATTTGTAGCATTCCTCTGGTGGTTTCCTTCATTAGGAAAGATATGAAACAAGTTGTAAAATCCCATGAGATTAATTGAAATGTCTTAGAATTGTCTCCCATGAGCCCCAAATTGGCCGATGCAGACTTGAAGTTTAAAGAACGATTCATTTGCAGAGTATTGCAAATTAGTTGCTTTAGGTTTTCGCCAATACTTAAAAAATAGTAAAATCTTATAGACTAGCTGCAAACACATCATCTTGATTAAAAGTCCCTGCAAGACAATGCCCCTCAGTAGGGCGTCCTGTTTCCAGGCTTGCCCCTAAGGGGCGCTTGAGCATTTTTCTCTGGTCCGGATAAGCCGCCATCTCCCACAAGCCGAAAAGGGATAGCAATGGCTGTCTCGGATCCATTTTAGGGTGCGGAAGGTTTTGGGCCTTATGTTTCGGATTTTGGGAGACCTGGCACTTCTACAACTCCGTGTGGTTCCGCTTTTTCGGACGACGTAGAGGCTTGCTAGGGGATGTGCACGCGCCACCTTTTACCAGAGGACACAGCTCGTTTGACCGAGATGTCCCCCGTGAATGTGCCTATCTTCCTGTCTCAAGTTGCTCGTCCTGTCTTTGATATTTTTTGTATCACTTTTGATTGTTTCTATTGCTTTTTCCTATCTCCCAACCTTCTTATTTATTTTTTTTTTAACAGTTCTTTGCGCGGTCGGCTTTTGCTGTGTCTAGCTGGAGGCAGAGCGTACAGGAGGTGAGGGAGCTTCGCTTTGTTATTTCGGCACTGCATACTCGGGTTGCGGAGTAGGCTGTTCGGCTTCGTGAGCAGGGGCTGCGCATATCAGAGCAAGAAGTCGTAATTTCTAGAGTCCCGGACCAAGTTGCTCGTGCGATTTCCGATTGCAAGAGGGACCCTGAGTTTCGGGATTACGGAGCTGATCAATATTGGAAGGGTTTTGACACAGGGGTTAGCCTCACAGTGAAGAAGGCGAAGCTTCTGGAGCTGGGTCTGGAGATCCCCTTTCTTTAAGAGGTCCGCCGCTCCATTTTTGAGGACATGAAGGGGGGAGGTTCGGCGCAGCCTCTTCATCGAAAACTTCAAAGGTCACTCCCCCGGCCCTCCTCAATAAGGCTTTGTTCTGCTTTTTGTCCCTCCCTTTTGTCTTGTTGGAGGTGAAGAATAGGTTCTGCTAGGACTTTGGTGGTAACTTTTTGATGTTAGTTTTTGGGATGTTCTGTCCTTGTTTTCGATGTGTTTTGTGTATGATGGGAATGGTTTAAATGGGATTTATTGTGTAATTTTTTGTTATAATGCCTATTCATCCTTTTCCTTTCTTCGTTTTTTCTACTTTGTTTTGATTAAGTATGAGCATTTCTCCTGCCTCGAAGAGGCTTACTGCTTCATGCATCAGCGTTGGCCCGTGAAGCACAACCCCTCTAATGTGAAGAATTGGAAGAATAAGTCTGTTTGGATAAAACCTACTTCTGCCCCACCGTTTTTTACCACATGGGGTACACTATAAAGTCCGCGTCCAGCAAAAAGGGGCCTCCTGACTTCCCATGAAAAATAAATCGTCTGCTATCTTGACAAAAACTCCGTGGGCGAAAGGTTCGTAGCTTCCAAAGAGCTACTTGAGCAAAAAATAGTGCGCACTAAGGCCGGGCTTTCCCAAAAGCCTTTTTCAGGTTATTGGTTGCTTGTTTTTGCATCCCTTTTTTCTTGGTCGTTGTATGTGTGCTATGCTTATTTTGTTTTCTAGTCTATTATATGATATTGACCTTTCCTTCTTCTTTTTTGAGTGTTCTTTTCAGTGGACGAGCTAGCAGGCGTTGATGTTGCTAGTATGTTTCCTTCGCTGGAGTCTTCTGAAGAGCGAGGGCCTCATCCAGCTTCGATCGTAGTTGCTTCTCCAGACATAGCACAAAGGAACCCTCCTCGAGGACCAGGGGTTTCAGTGGAAGTACCAGTACCGGATCCCTCAACTGAATCTTCCACCGAGGGCCGCAAAACGGCCACACATTTGTCACGGGGAGGCTTCCTCGGACTCAACCGGCGTCCACGCATCTCACCCCGAGATGTCAGCCAGTGATGAGGTGGTCTCGGAGTTTGCCATTGTGATGGGCATCCCGACCGCCACGGTGGGATTCCCCGACCAAGGGGCAGTAGGGATGGCTCCTATTGTTCCCGAAGCTTTGGGATCTTTTGGCTCGAACGCGATGGAGCCTATCTCTTCTTTTTTTGATGGTATTCCTTTGCATTTTCCTGTCGTAGGGCGTCCTGCTTCTAGGCCGGCCCCCGAGGGGGGCTTGAGCATTTTCTCTTATCCGGATAAGCCACCATCTCCCACAAGCCAGAAAGGGAAAGTGGTGGCTATCTCGGATCCATTTTGGGGAGCAGAAGGTTTTGGGCCTTATCTTTCAGATTTTGGAAGAGCTGGCACTTCTACTATTTCATGTGGTTTCGCTTTTTCAGATGACGTAGAGGCTTGCTGGGGGATGTGCGCGCGCCACCTTTGACCAGAGGACACAGCTCGTTTGACCGAGATGTCCCCCAAAAATGCGCCTATCTTCCTGTCTTTGATGTTTTTTGTGTCACTTTTGATTGTTTCCGTCTTTTTCCTAAATCCCCACCTTCTTGTTTTGTGCTGTTTCTTTCTTTTTTTTTTTTTTTTATAGTTCTTTGCACGGTTGGCTTTTGCTGTGTCTAGCTGGAGGCAAAGCGTATAGAAGGTGAGGGAGCTTCGCACTGTTATTTCGGTGCTGCATACCTAGGTTGTGGAGCAGGCTGTTCGGCTTCGGGAGCAGGGGCTGCCCATATCAGAGCAGGAAGCCGTCATTTCTCGAGTCCCGGAGCAAGTTGCTCGTGCAGTTGCCGATCGCAAGAGGGGCCCTGAGTTTCGGGATTATAGAGCTGATCAGTATTGGAATGGTTTTGACACAGGATTTAGCCTTGCAATGAAGAAGGCGAAGCTTCTGGAGACGGGTATGGAGATCCCTTTTCTTTAAGAGGTCTGTCGCTCCGTTTTTGAGGACATCTTCAAGAGGTCTGCCACTTCGTTTTTGTGGATATGAAAGGGGGGAGGTTCAACACGGCCTCTTCAACGAACACTTTGAAGGTCACTCCCCTCGCCCCTCCTCAATATGGCTTTGTTCTGCTTTTTTGTCCCTCCCTTTTGTCTTGTTGGAGGTGAAGAATAGGTTCTACTAGGACTTTGGTGGTAACTTTTTGGTGTTAGTTTTTTGGATGTTCCGTCCTCATTTTCGATTTGTTTTGTGTATGATGGGAATGGTTCAAATGGGATGTATTGTGTAACTTTTTGTTATGATACCTATCCGTCCTTTTCCTTTCTTCGTTCTTCTCCTTTGTTTTGATTAAATATGGGTGTTTCTCCTGCCTCGAAGAGGCTTACTGCTTCATGCATCAGCATTTCGCCTGCTTCGCGACCATGCGGGCTTCTGGCTCTAGTTGGCTCGTGAGGGCCTACATCTTGTGTTGACGTTTCTCTTGGCCCGAAGGGACGTGCGGCTTCATGTGTTGGCTTCTTGTCCGCATTGTGCGTGCTTACGTCTCGTCTTGCCTTATGCGAGGGGGGGGGGGGGGCTTATTCGTTGTACCTCGGAAGGACTTATCACTTACGCATTTCTCCTGCCACTAACGGGCTCATGGTCTTGAGTGTTGGCATGTTGCTTGCCATTGACGGACTTACGGCTTACGCATTTTGCCTGCCACGGACCTACGGGCTTGTGTATTGGTGTGTCACCTGCCTCTGACGGACTTACAACTTATGCATTTTGCCTGCCGCAGATGGACCTACGGGCTTTGATTGCAGCGGACGGACCTACGGGCTTGGCGTGTCACCTGCCTCGGAAGGACTTAGGGCTTACGCATTTCGCCTGCCGCGGATGGACCTAGAGGCTTACAGGCTTTGTTTGCCGCGGACAAACCTATGGGCTTATGTATTGACCTACGGGCTTGGCGTGTCACCTGCCTCTGATGGACTAACCGCTTACGCATTTTGCCTGCCAGGGATGGACCTACGGGCTTACGGGCTTTGTTTGCCGCGAACGGACCAACGGGCTTGGCGTGTCACCTACCTTGAAAGGACTTAGGCCTTATGCATTTTGCCTGCCATGGATGTATGGTGTTACGGGCTTTGTTTGCCGTGGACGAACCTACGGGCTTATGTATTGGCGTGTCACCTACCTTTGATGGACTTATGGCTTATGCATTTCACCTACCGCGGACTGACTCACTGGCTTACGTGCTTTGTTTGCCGCGGACGGACCTACGGGCTTATGTATTAGCGTGTCACCTGCCTCTGACGGACTTACTGCTTACGCATTTTGCTTGCTGTGGACGGATCTGCGGGCTTATGTGTTGGCGTGTCACCTGCCTTTGACAGACTTACAGCTTACGCATTTTGCCTGCTGCAGACAGACCTACGGGCCTACGGGTTTTGTTTGCCGTGAACGGACCTACGGGCTTATATATTGGTGTGTCACCTGCCTTCAACGGACTTACGGCTTATGCATTTTACTACCACGGACAGACCTATGGGCTTACGGGCTTTGTTTGACGCGGACGGGCCTATGGGCTTATGTATTGGCATGTCAATTGCCTCATACGGACTTACAGTTTATGCATTTTTCCTGCCGTGGACGGACCTACGGGCTTACGGGCTTTGTTTGGCGCGGACGGACCCATGGGCTTATGTATTGGCGTGTACTTGCCTTTGAAGGACTTACAGCTTACGTATTTTGCCTACCGAGAACGAACCTACGGGCTTACAGGCTTTGTTTGATGTGCACGGACCTGCGGGCTTGGCATGTCGACTACCTTGGAAGGACTTAGGGCTTACGCATTTTTCCTGTCACGGACGGACCTACGAGCTTACGGGCTTTGTTTGCCGCAGATGGACCTACGAGCTTTTGTATTGGAGTGCCATCGGCCTCCGATGGACTTACGGCATATGCATTTTGCTTGTCGCGGACGGATCTTCGGGCATACAGAGCGTTGTTTGTCGTGGACAGACCTACGACCTTGGCGAGTCACCTACCTCAGAAGGACTTAAGGCTTATGCATTTTACCTGCCGTGCACGCACCTACATGCTTACGGGCTTTGTTTGCCGCAGACGGACCTACGGGCTTGGCGTATCACCTGCCTCGGAAGGACATAAGGCTTACGTATTTTGCCTGCCGCGGATGGACCTATGGGCTTACGAGCTTTGTTTGCCGCAGACGGACCTACGGGCTTATGTATTGGTATGTCACCTTCCTCTAACGGACTTACGACATACGCATTTTTCCTGCTGCAAACGAACCTACGGACTTTCAGGCTTTGATTGCCGCGGACGGACCTACGGGCTTAGCGTGTCACCTGCCTCAGAAGGACTTAGGGCTTACGCATTTTGTCTGCCACGGACGGACCTACGGGCTTATGTATTGGCATGTCACCTGCCCCTTATGGGGCTCACCCTGATGGGGTAAGACTGCGTACATCCTTCCCCTCCAAGACCCCGCGCGAGCGGGAGCCTTCCAAGCATTGAGTTTGTTGTTGTTTGTTTGTTTACCTGCCCTTTATGGACTTAGGTCTTACGCATTTTTCCTGCAGCGGACGGACCTCCGGGTGTACGGCCTTGAGTATTTTATCCGCGTCGGAGGGGCTTACAATTTAAATACTCGTCCCTTCATCGGCCTCGGAGGGGCTTATGGCTTAACGTATTGCACCTGCCTCGGAGGGGCTTACAGTTTAAATGCTTTTATCTATTCGTTTTTCATTATCACTATATACATTATTAGTTATTATTATATCATTATTATTATTATTATTATTATTTATGTATGTACTTGCATATGTATTATTCGTTTTCGATATGTTTTGGTACAGGTTCTTTTAATGGATCAGCCCTCAGATTTTATTAATTTTATTAATTTGATTACAAGGGTGTTTGATTGGGTACAAGGGTAATGAAAGAAAACTAAAGGAGTAAATGATGCCTCTACTCTCGGGGTTCTCCAATTATTTTTGGAGATGGAGTAGTGATCTGCCTTTCTCTAGGGCCCTGGGCCCTATTTATAGATGAAGGTCCAAATAGCAATCAAGGAGGGGGGTGAATTAGGTTCTTTAGTGATAAATAAAAATTTAAATTTATAAACCAAAAATTTAATTAAAATCTAAATAATAAATGTCAAATAAAAAAATAAAGACAAAAATAAAAGGGATGCACAAAGATTTTTATAGTGGTTCACTTCCAAACCGGAAGCTAGTCCACTTCTCAAGTGACTACTCTTAGTCACTTGAGCCTTTAACTATGCTTGATGATCCTTTTTAAAAAAGGCTTAGGATCCAACCTTTACAACCAATCTTTTTGTGCGTAGGCTCAAGACCAACCATTTACAAACGATTCTTTTGTAACTGTAAGCTCAGGATTAAACCTTTACAATGCAACAAATTAAAATAAAGCAATGAAATAATTAAAGCACTCAAATTCTTCACTCTTTCAAGAGTGAATTGACACTTGATCAAGCTTAGCCAAAGCTAAGGATATGGCAATAAAGCTCAAAGATTAACAATAAGAGAACAAGTGATGCTCTAATAAAGGTTTTAAACAAAACTTAAAAACAAACATTTAAAGCCCAAGTATGTAAGAGAACTTTTTATCAAAGAATTCTTAGAGAGTACTGGATGATTTCAACCAAAGCATTCAAGCCCTATTTATAGGCAAATGAGGGCCAATAAGACGTTCAAAAAATTGGGAAAAGGTTTTAGAAAGAAATCAAGTCAAAAGTAGCCGTTTTGAGCTTTTTTCAGTCTCTGTGTCGACACACAACAGCTCTTGGTGGCTACTGTAAGCTTGTGTGTCGACACATACCATCTGTGTGTCGACACTCAGCCTACCCGGGTGCATTTATATGTTTTGATTAATTTGTTGATTGGTGGGATACTTTTATCACATTCCCTAAGTTAAAAAATTGATTGATTGATTGCTATATTTGTTCAATTTTTTTGAATTTATTTCCCTCTTAACTTTAATCATAAAAATGATTGGTTCCATAAATCAAGCTAAATCATCACCCATTAAAATTTTATCTTTATTTGATTTGATCATACTTTTCAAAGTACCAATCTTAAAAAATATTTTAATTGATAAGCTAGATTGGTTTAATTTTGACTTGAATATTTTTCAAATAAAATTTGATAAATCAACTTTCTAAAATATTTTTCAAAAACATTTTTGTAAGAGCATCACATATCAATATTGAGACTTGGACTCAATTGATATATCCCGATCCTATGTCCTAGACAATAAAAATAAATAACTTTATGATGCTCGGACTCGGATCACGTTCTCCTCAATTTGGATCAATCTTCTCATCAGCTTTTATCTCTTTTCCTTTTGATTTATCATCTTTTGGAAAGCTTCGTATCCATTATTAATCTTGATGTTCCTAGCTTTCTTATAAGTGATTTAAAAACAAGATTAGAACAATTTAAATCCCATGACTCACTAAATGGTTGTTATCATCAAAATTATAATAATATTGGCTTTAGGGCCAACAATAGATTTTTCCTCAGGAAATAGCTGGAGTATTGTGCTTCAAGTGGGGTGTATTTCGCCTAGTATTGGATGGAGGGAGAGATACCCCTTGTCTTTGAACCCATGGCTTCGGGCTGTCGCCTATTTACATCAAGGTAGAGGGTAGTCGTAGGTGACTGATCCTCGGGGGAGCCGGGATCTCGGGGGGGTGACGAGTCCCCAGTTCTGAGAGGCTCATTGCATTGAGGTGTCAATGCGAGACTAGCTGTGGGCCGGAATGTTCCTGCTACCAAGATGCGTTCCCTTCTTCTCAGTCGAAGTTAGAGTTTCGAAGTCACCCCTCGTGGGTGCATCTCGATCCGAGATGCAGTTCAGTCCCTGTGGCCATGTGTTCTTTGTTCGGGTACTGTTTTGTCAATAGTTATTAGTTAGTTCCCCGCTGCTTCGCAAATGATCCTTGTTTGCGACTCAGTTTTCTGTTGTTTCGCTTTATAAATATGAGAGTTATGGGGTCACTTGATTTCCAAGCCTTCCCTCTCCCTTTTTTAGAATTTCAAACTATATCGCCCTTCTTTCGTCGTGTTTGGTCTAGCGATGGTTCATTCAAAGGATGTGATTTTCGAGATTTTTACCTATCTCCTAGTGAAGTCTCTCTTACGATTTTGAACCTTGTCCCGCTCCCATTCTCGCCTCATTAGCATGCGGTGCTTTATAAATGCCCAAGCTTCTCGTTCTTTGAACTGTTTTATCGATGGCGTGCTTGTCCAGTCCCCTTGTTACATAGACCCGGACGACATTTCCGTCTTCCCTGGTACACCTACCACGGGGAGGGTCATCCCTCAGTCCTCAGTCCTCAGTAGAGTTTCTCTCTGGTCACCAAAGGATTTTGGGGTGTCATGGGGGGGTTAGTCCTGTGTAGGGCGTCCAACCCGGTTGGCCTGTCTCGTCTTTCTATTTTTGACCCCGCTACTCACTTTTACCTTCCCTTGGGTTCCTTGACTTGGAGGTCCTGGCTCCTTTCGTTCAATGCCCTATGACGGCAATCCTTGGATGTCGGGGTCCTGCCAAGTCATTCGACTTCCTCGTCCATTTGTTGGTCTACGAACACACCTCGGAACTTGACGGAGGAGAATGGACAAACAACCATAAGGTGTTTTTCCTGGGAGGATGAATGGGTTTATAAGGGCGAGCTTTGTGCCATGGGGCGGAATTTGTTGTTCCAAGTTCCCGCTTGTGTCGACGATGTGATCTTCCTGATGTCGGACTGGGGCCCTTACATTTCGTACCATTCTCCCTACTATAGCACTTATGCCGTTCGTTGGAGCACGGTTTTGAATACGACGAAGTTCTTATTTTTCCCATCACAGGTTCACTGGTTTATTGCACAGAGTGATGATGCGGGCATATTTTGTTGGGACGTCCCTTTGTCTTTTGGCACCTCGCTGTGCCTGGTCTTGCTTCATGGTACCCTCTTCAGAGCGTGGTTGTTACATGATCGTGTTGATTTCTCCTCCTAGTTATTCTATAAGAGCGTCGAGTATTGGTTCCGGATTCCCTGGGCGTTTGGCAGCTTTCATGTTGCCGACTTCTCTGTCTCGGGCCAATATCTGATCATGGCTTGTGTAGGAAGGATATACCGATATAGCTTGGATGGGCCTGAGCATGGGCTTCTGGAGCGTCTAGGACAATATCCGTATCAGGGTTCACTTTCTCTGTTCCCGTATGTGGGGACCCTTGACCCCAAGTTGCCGGGTCCCGCCTTGCCGTTTTAGGACTTGATGTCGGTCTTTTGTATTTTACTTTTTCGTAGTTTTCTTTTTTGTATCTTTAGAGCTTGTAACCTACCATTTTCCGTTGCCCCCGGTGCGGGGAAGTGTACGCCAGTTCAGGGTGCGTCGATGTAGTGGTAACAATGCTTCCGTTTTAATGAATGTGACGCCCCTTTTTGTACTTCTATTTGTCGTTCTTGATACTTCCAGTTGTCTTAGCCGGTCGCTTGTTTTGTATTTGTCATGAAGGAGTTTGGTTGTTTTAGAATTTGTTCGATGATGATTTTGATTTGATTCGATCAATTTTTTTTGCGCATCTCGAGCTAAGATGCATGTCGGTCTGACTTGCTTTGACTTGTGTTATTTTTACACTGTTTCATTTTTCTTTGCCATATTTTGGCTTTTTTATTGCATTTATGTGTGTCGGAGATTTTTCAAAGAAAAAGGTGTTCAGTCTTTATTTCTTTTTAATAGTAAATTAGTTCTCCTTTAATTTTACATTTTAAAGTTTCAAAGTTTCTCTCTCTCTCTCTCTCACCCAGTGGCTCCCCCCTCTCCCCCTACTTGCGTATCTCGGTCTGTTGGGCCCTTTTTTGGAATCTTCAAGCTTTGGTTTTGAAAGGACTCAGCACACAGGTACATTTTCTTTTGTTTTAGAGTTTTTAGGGGCGAGATTGTGGCAGATTTGAGCTAGATTGCTCCTTACCCCAAGTGTTTTTTTGAGGGAGGTTTGCTTCTTGAGCGTGCATGCTCTCACCCCCTTAGATTCTCCTCCTTCCGTGATGAGGTTCGAAGGTATTTTTTGCGGGTTTATAATTCTCTTGGTCGTGAGTGTTTAACTTATGTGTATAGTGGTATTTTTTGGCCTTCCGTAGGCGAGCCTTCGGGTCTTCGTTATTTTGTCTTTGTTTGATTTTTGCTTTATTTTTCATTTATTTATGTACATAGGCATTTTACTTAAAAAATGAGATTTTTTTTTGGAATTCTGGGTGAGTATGCCGATGTTACTCGCCCCTTTGTTATATTTGTTTTCGTTGTTGTTGTTGTTCATTGAGTACTTGATAAGTGTATGTGTTTTGTGTTAGGTTGTCTTGGTGTGGTTTCTTCTTCTTCGGGCAGACCCCAGGTGAGTTTTTGGTTTCCGTTTTTGCTCGTTCCGTGCAGGTGGGTTTCTGGCGGAGAGTGATTTTTCTTGTTATCCTTGGGCTTTGCGTTCGTTGGGTTGTTTATTATGCTGCCCCAGTTCTCTTTCCTCTTAGATTTTTGAGGTAAGAGAGCTGAACGAGGAGATGTCAGACATAGTCCTCTTCTGGTCGAGGATATTGCAATGACCAAAGGGGACGAGGGGATCTCGGAAGTTGGGCCTCTTCGACCGCCGCATCTATCCTTACTACTGCATACGATGGCGTTCTGTATTCAAGTAAGGTTTTTTTTATATTTATCATACGTGTATTTCTTTTACAGTTTTCTTCCTTCCTACACGATGGTGCATAAGCGGAGGTTTATAGAGGCTTCTCCTTCTGAGGTTCGGAGCAAGGATAGCCTGTCTCTCGAGGCTGAGGGCATTGCCTCGGAACCCCGGATGAGAGCTCGTCCTTGCAATTTAGGTTTCCCAAGATTTTTCGTATTCGTTTGTTAGGGACTTTTGTGTCGAGTACTTTAGGCAAGGGTGGTGTTTCTGTGGTTCGCTCTAAGTAACATTTTCCGGAGGATTATAAAGTGTGGGGACCTCGGGATGATTGTCCTTTGTTTCCTATAACAGAGGACAGTTTTTGTATTCCTATAGATTCTTTAGAAGTGGGTGTCCGTTTCCCTCTACCTCCTTTAGTGGAGCAATTGCTCCAATGTTGTAACGTGTGCTTGGGGCAAGTCACCCCTAACGGGTTTAGAAACGTCTATGGTTTTTTGCTTGCGTGTCATGTAAATAGTTTTACCCCCTCATCCCGTGTTTTTGATATTCTGTTTAAGATTAGATGTTTTATGCATATGGCTGCTTTGAGAGTTGGGGAGGCTTTGCTTTTGTGAAGCACAACCCCTCTAATGTGAAGACTTGGGAGAATAATTTTTCTGGATAAAACCTCCTTCTGCCCAACTGTTTTTGACGACATGGGGTATGCTGTTACGTCTGCGTCTAGCGAAAAAGGGCTTCCTGACTTCCCATGAAAAACGGATGGTCTGCTATTTTGACAAAAACTCCGCGGGTGAGAGGTTCTTAGCTTCCAAAGAGCTACTTGAGCAAAAAATAGTGCTCGCTAAGGTCGGGCTTTCCCAAAAGCCTTTTTAGGGTTGTTGGTTGCCCCTTTTTGAGTCCCTTTTTTCTTGGTCGTTGTATGTGTGCTATGCGTATTTTGTGATGGAGCCTATCTCTTCTTTATTCGACAGTCTTCCCGTGTATTTTCCTATCGTAGGGCATCTTGCTTCCAGGCTAGCCCTAGAGGGGGTCTTAAGCATTTTCTCTGATCCGGATAAGCCGCCATCTCCCACAGGCTAAAACAGGAAAGCGGTGGCTGTCTCGGATCCATTTTGGGGTGCGGAAAGTTTTGGGCCTCATGTTTTGGATTTTGGGAGAGCTGGAACTTCTAAGACTCCATGTGGTTTCGCTTTTTCGGACAACGTAGAGGCTTGTTGGGAGCTATGCATGCGCCACCTTTTCCAAGAGGACACAGCTTGTTTGAACGAGATGTCCCCTGAGAATGCGCCTATCTTCCTGTCTCAAGTTACTTGTCCTGTCTTTGATGTTTGTTGTGTCACTTTTGATTGTTTCTATCGCTTTTTCTTCACTCCCAACCTTTTTGTGATGTGCTGGTTTTATTTTATTTTATTTTATTTATTTTAAATTTCTTTGCATGGTTGGCTTTTGCTGTGTCTAGTTGGAGGCAGAGCGTACAAGAGGTGAGGGAGCTTCGCTTTGTTATTTCTGAGTTGCATACCTAGGTTGCCGAGCAGACTGTTCGGCTTCGGGAGCAAGGGCTGCGCATATCAGAGCAGGAAGCCATAATTTCTTGAGTCCCGGAGCAAGTTGCTCGTTCGGTTGCCAATTGCAAGAGGGGCCCTGAGTTTTTCAAGATTATGGAGCTGTTCAATATTGGAAGGGTTTTTACACTGGGGTTAGCCTCGCAGTGAAGAAGACGAAGCTTCTGGAGCTAGGTCTAGAGACCCTCTTTCTTCAAGAGGTGCTCCTCTCCTTTTTTAAGGACAAGAAATGGGGAGGTTCGGTGCGGTCTTTTCATCGGACACTTTGAAGGTCACTCCCCTCGCCCCTCCTCAATTGGGCTTTGTTTTGCTTTTTTGCCCCTCCCTTTTGTCGTGTTGGAGGTGAAGAATAGGTTCCGCTAGGACTTTGGTGGTAACTTTTTGGTGTTAGTTTTTTTGATGTTTCGTCCATGTTTTCGATGTGTTTTGTGTAAGATGGGAATGGTTCAAATGGGATGTATTGTGTAACTTTTTGTTATAATGCGTATCCGTCCTTTGCCTTTCTTCGTTTTTTTGCTTTGTTTTGATTACGTATGGGTGTTTCTCCTGCCTTGAAGAGGCTTACTGCTTCATGCATCGGTGTTTCGCCTACCTCGAGTGGGCCAACGGCTCTTGTTGCACCGTGCGGGCTTACATCTTGTGTTGACGTTTCTCTTGTTTTGAAGGGGTGTGTGCCTTCATGCGTTGGCTTCCTGTCCATGTTGTGCATGCATACGGCTCGTCTTCCCTCATTGGTTTGGGGGGGGGGGGGGGGGGGGGGGGGGGGGGGGGGGGGGGGGGGGGGCTACGACTCGTCTTGCCTTGAAAGGATTTATGGGTTACTCATCAGTCCTTCCACTAACAGGCTCGTGGTCTTGAGTGTTGGCTTGTCACCTGCCACTAACGGACTTACGGCTTACAGATTTTGATTGCCGCAGACAGACCTACAGGTTTATGTATTGGCGTGTCACCTACCTCTAAAGGACTTACGGCTTACGCATTTTGCCTGCCGCGGACGGACCTATGGGCTTGCGGGCTTTGTTTGCTACGGACTGACCTACGGGCTTAGCGTGTCACTTGCCTCAGAAGGACATAGGGCTTACGCATTCTGCCTGCCGCGGATGGACCTATGGGCTTATGGGCTTTGTTTGCCACGGAAGGACCTATGGGCTTATGTATTGGCGTGTCACCTACCTTTGACGGACTGACGACTTACGCATTTCGCTTATTGCGGACGGACCCACGAGCTTACGGGATTTTTTTCCGCAGATGGACCTAAAGGTTTATGAATTTTCGTGTCACCTTCCTCTAATGGACTTACGGCTTATGCATTTTGCCAGCTGCAAACAGGCCAATGGGCTTACGTGCTTTGTTTGCCGCGGACAGACCCATGGGCTTATGCATTTGCGTGTCACCTGCCTCTGACAGACTTAAGGCTTATGCATTTCGCCTGCCGCTAATGAACCTACAGGCTTATCAGCTTTGTTTTCCGCGGACGGACCTATGGGCTTGGCATGTCACTTGCATCGGAAGGACTTAGGGCTTACGCATTTTGCCTGCTGCGGACGGACCTACGGGCTTACGGGCTTTGTTTTCTGCGGACGGACCTATGGGCTTATGTATTGGCATGTCACTTGCGTCTGACGGGCTTACAGCTTATCCATTTTGCTTGCCGCGGACGGACCTACGGGCTTATGGGCTTTGTTTGTGGCAGAGGGACCTACGGGCTTGGCGTGTCACTTGCCTCAGAAGGACTTAGGGCATACGCATTTTGCCTGCCACGAACGGGCCTATACAAAAAACTTTCTCAAATTTTGAATATTCCACGTTCTTGGGAGCGGGATCCTATCTAGTTGTTGCAGACAATACACCCCTTCTCCGGTCGTCCTAGCGACTCGATAAGGTCCTTCCTAGCTGGCAGACAGTGTTTCGTGGCGATGTCCTGCAGACTCCGTTCGTCCTAGTACTAACTCTCTTTCTTTGAAGGTTCTTCTTTTGGTCTTGAAGTTAAAGTACTTCGCCGTTTTTTGTTTTTGAGTGATCATCCTGATTAGCACATTTTTGCACGTTTCCTCCACCTTGTCCAGTGACTGTCTCAGTGTTCTTCATTGCGCTCCCTGCCGTAGTCTTGAATCTGGAGACTGGGCCCCCCTATTTCCACTGGCAGCGCTGCCTCTGTGCCGTTTACCAAGTTGTACAGGGTCTCCCCTGTTGCTTTCCGCATCGTTGTCCTGTATGCCCATAACACGCTGTGTAAATCCTCTGCCCAGTTTCCCATTGCCTGATCCAAACACTGCTTTAGACTTGAGAGTATGTGTTTGTTTGCGGATTGCACTTGACCGTTGCTTTGGGGTTGTGCCAGAAAGGCATAGTTTATCTTGATCCGCAAGCTCTCACAGTAGTCTTGAAATCTCTGCAAACTGAATTGAGCGCCATTATCTGGGACTAGGACCCGAGGGATCCCATACCAAGTGATGATTCCTTTCTTGAGGAAGCGCTGGATGGTGTGGTCGGTGATTTGGTCTACGGGCTCAGCCTCTACCCACTTGCTGAAATAATCTATGGCCACAATGATGTACCTCCTTCTTTTGGTTGCCTTGGGGTACGGTCCCGAGATATCCACCCCCCATTGAGCGAAGGGAATGGGATTAAGCATGGGCTGGAGTAAAGATGCGGGCACGTTGATTATCGGAGCATGCTTCTGGAATTTCTCGCACTTCTAGACGAGATCTAGCATGTCTTTTTTCATGGTGGGCCAATAATAGCCCGATCGTAGAGCCTTGTTGGTCAAAGCCCGATGGCCAAGGTGTTACCCACAATGCTTTCATGGGTTTTGCGCAGGACGTACTTCCCTTCTTCTTCTCCGACACACTTCAGCAGGAGATGCACGAAGGATCTCTTGTATAAGTGCCCCTCAATCAGCACGAACCACGGCGCTCGTTTTCGGATTCGCTTCGCCAATAGCTGGTTGTTGGGCCGAGTCCCGTCCCTTATGAACTCAATTTGGGGGGGGGGGGGGGGGGTGTCGCCAGTAATTTAGGAACTGAATTTGAGCGACTCCCTTATGCTGAGGTAAACTTCGGCTTGGCGTCTGGATCTCTTTTATCCGAATGGCGGGATTTAGACCTTTTCCTTCTATCTCTGAGCTAATGATTAACTCGTCTGCTTTGACATTCTCGGTTCATGGTATGAGGTGAATTTTGAGGAAGGAGAATGTTTTCGCTTCCTCGTTCACCTTTTCCAAAAGCTCTTTCATGGCGGTGCTTTTCGCTCTGTAATCCCCTAGACCTATTTGATGACCAGCTAAGAGTTACTGAATACCTCTACCTGGCATGCCCCTGCCTTTCGGGCCATCCTCAGTCCGTGGAAGAGTGCTTCATACTCGGCTTCGTTGTTACTTGTCCTAAACTTGAACCGCAGCGCTTAAGGGAAATGCTGCTTTTCGGGCAAGATAAGTAGGATGCCTGCCCTGCTTCCCTGGTTGTTGGAAGATCTAACCACGTACAACTTCCCTGATCCTTCTAGGGTGTCCATCAGTCCAGGGCTTGGTGATGCTAGGATGGTGAACGTGCACTTTGCCAAGAGTCAGCTAGAGCCTGTGCTTTGATCACGGTCCGTGACTCGAGCAAGATGTCATATTCGGAGAGTTTGGTCGCCCATGACAACATTCTTCCTGAGCATTCTAGTCATTGGAGTGATCTGTAAAGGCTGGTTGGTCCGTATCTGGATACGATGTGCCTGAAAATAACGCCGGAGTTTCGTTGCAGCTATGACGACAGCATAGTCAAGCTTCTCGACGTGAGGCTTTCTCTTGCATAAATTAGTACCGTGCTTATCGTGTCATCTGATGCAGAAACATAGAGGATCAAATCTTCTTCCGATATAGGTTTTGACATGACAGGGAGCTTTGCCAAGTGTTCCTTGAGTTCTCGGAGGGCTTGTTTGCAAGTTTCATCCAAATCGAAAACCTCTCTTCTTCGTGGTACCCTAAATAAGGGGATGGATTGATCCGCTAACCGGCTGATGAATCTGTTTAGAGAGGCCAGGAAGCCGTTTAGTTTTTGGATGTCCCTCTGTGTTTGTGAGGTTTCCATTCTCAGTATGGCGTCTATCTTGATGGGGTTGGCCTTTATCCCTCTAGTGCTTACGATATAGCCAACAAATTTTCCTTTTGGAACAGCGACTGTGCATTTGTTCGGGTTTAGGTGCATTTCGTGAGCTTCTAGCATCTCCAAAGTTCCGTTTAATTCGGCCACGTGATTGAAGGCCTCCTTGCTTTTTTGATCATATCGTCAACGTATATCTCCAAGTTTTTCCTTATTTGTTGCTGGAAGACATGGTTCGCTAGGCATTGATATATGGCTCCGATGTTTTTCAATCCAAAGGGCATGACTCGGAAGCAGTATGTGCCCTCGTAAGTGATGAAATACGTTTTTCCTCGTCTTTCGGGTATATCGTGATTTGGTGGTATCCAGAGAAGGCGTACAAGAAGCTGAATAGCGCGTTTCCTGCCGTAGAGTTGACCAGTTGGTCTATCTTGGGTAAGTGGAATGAGTCTTTTGGGCAAGCTTTATTTTGGTCAGTAAAATCTACACACATCTGCCAACTTCTGTTCAGCTTCTTCACCAGGACTATATTTGCTAGCCAATATGGGTAAAATACTTCTCGTATGAAATTAGCCTTTAGGAGTTTTCGCACTTCTTTGCTTATAGCCTTAATCCATTCAGCGGATTACCCTTTTTCTGTTTCATCGATTTTTTCTCGGTTGAGGCATTCAGGCAATGACTGATGATCCGACTATCTATTCCTGGCATCTCATTTGCTGAATACGTGAAAATCTCCTGGTGTTTTCGGAGCACTTGCTGGATCTGGTCTCGTACGTCCGTGCCTAGTTGCATCCCAATTTGGACTGACTTTCTAGGCCTAGTTCGATTTTAATGTTGTCCTCCAGGCCTTGGCCCTCCTTCGTTCCATTTTTCATCTCTCCTACTTCGGGTGTATCCTAGGTGCAGCAACACCTACTAGCTGTTTGCTGACAACCTCTTACCATTATGATGCTTCCTGTATCGGTTTCAGATTTCATGACGAGGAGGTAAGTTGACACCACAGTGCCTAACGAATTTGGCACTGGGCATCTTAAGATGGTGTTGAATGCCGAGTCATCTGCTACAACGTAAAATTCAGCGTTAAGTGTATGTCCCTTTTCCCCATCTTTTAGGAGGATATCGAGGTTCAAGGTGCCTAGTGGATCAACCACTTTACCGGAGAATCCTGTGAGGGTCCCGGTCGTAGGGAGCAACTTTTCGAGTGGAATTTCTGGTTGTTTGAAGCAATGGAGAAAAAAGTTGTTGACCGAACTTCCTTGATCCACCAGAACCCTTCAAACGGACGTGGTAATGACCATGGGATCCCCGTCTAGACTTTTAATGTTCTTAAGGTCGTCTTGTGTAAAGGTCAAGGGCCGACATTGTTTGGCTTCACCTCTCCCTAGAGTATCGAAGCTTACACCATCCTGTTTTTGCTTTACGGCCGTAATCACATGCTTCGAAGCGTTTGTTGCGAGGTTTTGTCCTGCACAGGAGGGTCTGAAGGTTCTGATTTTAAGTTTCTTTATTTCCATGAATTTTTTGAGATCGCCTCTCTTCTCCAACTCGTCCATCTGGTATTTGAGTGCTGGGCAGTCTTTGGTGTCATGTCCCGACGCCTCGTGGTATTCGCACCATGCATCTGGGTCAATCCCTGCTCTAGGGTACGCAGGAGCCTGGTCCCTTCCTACCTCTAGTTTCTTAACCTCCAAGAGTAGCCTAGGGGGCTTCTTGGGGCCAGGATTGTGAACTTCCCTCATGTCCCTCATCGTTCTTTCGGCCTTCAAACCGGGGCCAGGAGCATGCATCTCATACTTCTGGTACTAGCGCCTAGGTGGCTCTGTTTTGGACATCACGTCTTCCGTGATGGTGTATTTATCGGCTTTGGTCCAGAGCACGTCTACAATTGTGGGGAGGGCCTTGGCAAGGGAGAATTTTAGAGTCCATTGATGAAGGCGGTGATGGCTGTCTCATCTGCTCGGTTTGGGATGCTGATCATTGCTTTGGAGAATCTTCGAACAAACGCTCTCAAGGATTCATTATCAGTCTATTTGAGCAGGATCAGTTGGGCAGCGGTCTTCTTCCTTCTTTTGTTGCTAAGGAAGTGGAGGGTAAATTTCTCGGACAGCTCCTTGAAGATTTGTATGGACCCGTTGGGGAGAAAGGCGAAGGCGAACCAGGTTTGAGCCATGCCTTTAAGGGTGGCCGGGAAACATTTGCACCACACACCGTCAAATGCGTCTTGTATGTACGTTCGTGCCGCAAATCCCGAGATGTGGTCATCTGGGTCTTGTGTCCTGTCAAATAACTTCAGGTTTGGCATTTTTACTTTACCCATGGGGCTGGTGAGTATTCAAGGCGTGAAGGGTGAGTGGGTGATGGGAATCCTTCCTAAGACCTTGCATGTCGCTCCTTCGGAATCAATGTCAGCGTCTGCCTCGAGCGAGGGAAGGATTCTTGCTGGCAAGTTCCCAGACTTGTAGGGGTGGCGGTGTGTCTTGTTTCCCTCCATCTCTCGTTGGCTTCGCTTGCTTCCATGCTCCGTGGAAGCAAAGGACTGGATGACCATGTCCGGGTTCGGCTTCATGGGTTGCGGAGGGGTCTTGCTAGAGTGGTAATGATCAACGAGTTGCATTGTTAGTGTGCGAAGCTCGTGGAGCTGACTTTGAGTGACATATTGATCTCTCGATTTCCTCGGGGAGGAGGGAGGTCCCACGGATTTGTTATGGGAAAAATTTTCCATTTTCCATAGACGACGCCAACTGTTTTGGTACAGGTTCTTTTAATGGAAGGTCAAACTCAGACCTCAGATTTTATTAATTTTATGAATTTGATTACAAGGGTGTTTGATTGGGTACAAGTGTAATGAAAGAAACCAAAAGGAGTACATGATGCCTCTGTTTTCGGGGTTCTCCAATTGCTTTTGGAGATGAAGCAGTGATCTGCCTTTCTCTACGGCCCTGGGCCCTATTTATAGATTTTTTCCTCAGGAAGTAGCTGGAGTACTATGCTTTAGTGGGGGGGTGTATTTCGCCTGGTATTGGACGGAGGGCGAGATACCCCTGGTCTTTGAACCCATGGCTTCGAGCTATTGCTTGTCCGCATCAAGGTAGTGGGTAGCCATCGCTGACTGATCCTCGGGGGAGCCGCGATCTCAGGGTGTGATGCCTCCCTGGACTCGAGAGGTGCGTTGCGTCACAGTGTCAACACGAGACTATCGGTGGGCCGGACTGTATCCCGCTAGCAAGATACGTTCATTTCTTCTCGGTCTAAGTTAGAGTTTCGAAGTCACCCCTTGTGAGTGCATCTTGGTCGGAGATGCACTTCGGTCTCGGTGGCGAAGTGTTCTTAGTTCGGGGTACTGTTTTGTTGATAGTTATCAGTGAATACTTAAAAAGCAGTAAAATCTTATAGACTAGCTGCAAACATATCATCTTGATTAGAAATCCCTGCAAGACAATTAATAGATATGTCATCAAGTGAATCTAAACCATGTTAAAAGCAAGATAGCCATGTCAGTGAAACAAAAATAGTCTTGTGAAGAGAAGAGGAAGAGAAAAGGATGATAAAATATGGTCTAATGAACATTAGTACTCTAGAAAGGACTATTAATCAACAATCAACCCTAAAGTGGTTCTACGACTGAAAAATTATAAAATATCTCCAATATTTAGTGAAAGGTAGGATAAAATTATTAACACAATCTTTGTGTACATATACCAATTACAAATATATGAAGACTTCTAATTCGATCTCCACGGGATGTGATAAGTCCTTTATTGAAAACTTGGATCTAGAAACTTGAAAGAATCCATGAGGTTTTGATTTCAATCAAGTAATTCTCTGTTAAATAGTTTATGTATTTTAGTTATTTGTTTTTATGATGTAATTAAGAAGGAAGATATTTTTCTTAATTGTGGTTAGAGGTCGTAATTAGTTTAGGTTTTGTTTTTGTCTTTTTCTGTTTTGTATATTTTATAAAGTTATCCAGCTATATTTCACTATCGCTCATTATTCAATTGTAGAACTCTCTAGAACTCTTCTTCCTTTCATGGTTCCCTTTGAAACTCATCATAGGCAATTACCTTCCTCGGTTTCTCTATCTAACATGGTATCAGAAAAGATCTTTTACTGTATATACAAATTCTCTTGATATTCTTCATATTCCTGAACACAAACATTGATTTTCTTTCCCTAAACCCTAGTTCTTTGATTTCTTGAAGAGTGAACTCTAATTTCATTCGCCTGGGGCATTGTTATTCAGAAATTGCATCATTCTTCATTGATTATCATGCTCTGCTACTACTTTTTGACTCAAATGGCTCCATCGAGGGATTCGAGTGCGAAGATGGTGGTAGCAACAATTTCAACAGGCACTAGAGTGAATTAGATGCAATTGATGGGTTCCAATATGGTTTCTGCTACTATTCTAGCTTTATTACCTGTTGATGTTTTTAAGACACCGTATTTCGTGGGTCCGAATAATAGTATTGGAGTAATGCATGTGTCTCAAGCGTCACTAGGCATGAAAAACTGTTATACCTAGTGATAACACTCAAAACATCATCCAAATAAGCGACATGTGACCATCAGGACGAGGCTGCATCTCGGGCCAAGATACCCCCCCGGAGGACGACTTCGGAACTCTAACTTTGACCAAGAACAAGGGAGCATATCTTCCGACAGGACACCTCCCAGAACCCGGGCAGAAGAAGGTCCCCAAGTAGAGAAAACGCATTCACCCGGACGCCAGTGCATCTCGGACAGGGATGCACTCCCGGAGGATGCTTTCGGAACTCTTGCTGCACCCATGAAGATATAGACGCATCAGGCCAACAAGAAGCATTTTGGTCCTCAGAGGGTCTCGCGACAACACCTCGACAAAGCATGCGCCCCGGCTCGGAGGGGGCATCTCGGTCCGAGAAGCCCTCTCCCCCGAGTGTTTGCCAAGCAACAACAACTACCCGGCACCATGACTCAGACAGACGACAACCTAAAGCCATGGGCCCAACGGCCGTGGGTATCTCGCCCCCGGTTCCATACCGGGTGAGATACACCCCCTATGAAGCACAGCTGTTCAAGGAGAAAACACTATAAATAGGGCTCAGAACCCTCAAGAAAGGAACAAGCTCATTGCTCTCCCTTCATAATCCTCTAAAGGACCCCCAGAGCAGGCCCCCCCCCCCCCCCCCCCCCCCCCCTTTCATTTCTCTCACTTGTAATCCCATAGAAAATCCTTGTCATAAAATCGTTAATTAATAGAAATTTAATAAAAGACAAAGGGTCTGAGTTTGGCCCTCCATTAAAAAAACGTGTACCAAAACAGTTGGCACCGTTTATGGGAAATGGAAAATTTTTCATAAAATAACTCTGCAGGATCTCCCCCCTCCCCGAGGTGGTCAGGAGATCAGCACATCACTCACAGCCAGCTCCACGAACTCCACATGCTAATCATGTAACTCGCCGTTCGTGACAACTCCAGTAAGACCTTGCCGCATCCTGCACCACCGAACCCAGACGTGGTCATCGAATCCCTTGCCTCCACTGAGCGCAAAAGCAACTGGAACCAGTAAGAAAGAGAGAGGGAAAAGATGCCTTGCTGCCCCAACAAGCCCGGGAACACCTCGGCATGGGCCCCTCCCTCGCTAGAAGCGGGCTCTGACACCGACTCAGAAGAAGCAATGCTCGGGGTTATGGTGAGAATTCCTGTCACCCATTCGTCCTTCACCCCTCGCATACTCGCTGCCCCCATGGGAAAAGTGAAGATGCAAAATTTGGAGCTGTTCGTCGGGACACAAGACCCGGAGGACCACATCTCGGGATTTGTGGCACTGATGTGCTTACAAGACGCCTCTGAGGACGTGTGGTGCAAATGTTTCCCGGCCACCCTCAAAAGGCATGGCTTAGGCTTGGTTTTGCCTCTCTCCCTAACGGGTCCATACGAAGCTTTAAGGAGCTGTGTAAGAAATTCACCCGCCACTTCCTTAGCAACAAAAGGAAAAAGAAGATCGCTGCCCAGTTGATCCAGCTACAACAAGCCCTTGAGGGCGTTTGTGCGACGGTATTCGAAAGTAATGACCAGCTTCCCAAACTTAGCTAATCAAACTGCAATTACCTCCTTCATCTACGGATTTCGAAACAGCGACTTCAAGTTCTCTCTCACCAAGGCTCTCCCCACAACTAGGGACATGCTCTGGGCCAAGGCTGATAAGTACATCATCACCGAAGATGTGATGGACAAAAACAAGTCTCCTAGGCGCGAGTACCAAAAACTTGAGACGCGTGGCCCGAGCTTTAACCTAAAGAATGAAAGAGCAACGAGGAACGTAAGGGGGGTCCGCAATGCAGGCCCTAGGAGACCCCCCCGGCTTCTCTTGGAGGTTAAGAAACCGAAAACAGGAAGGGACAGGCTCCTGCAAGCCTGGTAGCCCGGCGTGGCCCGAACATGTGATGCAAAATTTCGGGGGCATGATACTAAAGACTGTTGAGTACTTCGATACTGGATGGATGAATTGGAGAAAAAAAAGGCGACCTTAGAAAATTTGTGGACGTGAAAAAACTCAAGCCCCAAACTTCTGGACCTGCCTGTGAGGAGCTGGACAATGCGCCTCACGTGGTAAGGCATGTGATTGTAGCCATAAAACAAAAACGAGAGGACACGAGTCTTCGTACTACGGTAGAGAGGAGGAGGCAAAGTCAAAAAATGTCGACTCTTGACTTTCTCGCAAGAAGATCTTGAGAACATCGAAACTTTGCATGAAGATCCCATGGTCATCACCATGGACGTCCGTGACTACCTTCAAAGGTTCTTGATGGATCAAGGAAGCTCGGTCAACATACTTTTCCTTCATTGCCTTGAATAAATGGGAATACCACTCAAGAAGTTTCCCCCCATAGCAAGGACCCTCGTGGGATTCTCCGGCGAAGTGGCTGTTTCACTAGGCACCATAACGCTCGAAATCCTCCTGAGAGATGGAGAACAGGGACATATACTTAAGGCTGAATTTTATGTCGTGGCGGCCCACTCGGCGTTTAACACCATCTTAGGATGTTTGGTGCTAAATTCATTAGGCACCTTGGTGTCAACTTACCACCTCGCCATGAAATTTTAAACGAAAAAGGGGGCATCATGATCGTGAGAGGTTGTCAGCAAACAGCTTCCAGATGCTGCGATGCCCAAGATGTACTCGAGATAAGGGAGACGGAAAGCAGAGAGAAAATGGGCCAAGAACCGGAGGAAACTGTCAAAGTCGAGATAAGACCGGGGAAATCGGTCTAGGTTGGGATGCAGTCAGGCGCAGACGCAAGGGACCAGATCTAGCAGGTGCTCTGACAGTACTAGGAAGTCATTGCATATTCCGTGGACGAAATGCCGGGGATAACCATCACCTAAACCCTTCGCCCAAAAAAAAGCTGGTGAAATAGAAGAAGCGCAACTTTTGTGCCTAACGATACAAGGTTATAAGCGGAGAAGTAAAGAAACTCCTAAAAGTCGGCTTCATACGAGAAGTGTTGTACCCAGATTGGTTAGCAAACGTGGTCCTAGTGAAGAAGCCGAACGAAAGCTAGTGAATGTGCGTGGACTTCACTTACCTGAATAAAGCTTGCCTGAAGAACTTGTTCCCCCTTCCTAAGATAGACCAGCTGGTTGACTCTACGGCGGGGAATGCGTTGTTCGGTTTCCTAGATGCCTTCTCCAGATATCACCGGATCACGATGGACTCGGAGGATGAGGAGAAGATGTCTTTCATCACCCATGAGGGCACATGCTGCTTTAGAGTCATGTCGTTCAAGTTGAAAAATGCCAGAGCCACATACCAACGCCTGGTGAACCACGTCTTTCGGCAACAGATAGCAAAGAAGCTGGAGGTATACATCGACGATATGATCATAAAAAGCAAGGAGGCCTCCGATCATGTAGATGATTTGAAAGAGACTCTGGAAACACTTAAGGCACACGGGATGCGTCTGAATCCAAACAAATGCACCTTCGCGGCCCGGGAAGGAAGGTTCGTGGGCTTCATCGTGAGCGCAAGAGAGATAAAGGCTAACTCCTCCAAGATAGACGCCATACTTAGGATGGAAACCCTGACAACCCCGAGGGATATGCGAAAGCTAACTGGTTGTCTCGCCGCACTCAATAGGTTCATCAGCTGGTTAGCGGATCGATCGTTCCGCTTCTTTAAAGTATTACGAAGTAGAGAAGCCTTCAATTGGGAGGAAACTTGTGAACAAGCCCTCCGTGAACTCAAGGAACACTTGGCTAAGCTTTCGATCATGTCCAAACCCATCCCGGGAGAGGACTTATTCCTCTACGTCTCGACATCAGATGACACAGTAAGCGCCATGTTAATATCCGAAAGGGAATGCCCCCAGTTGTCGATCTACTTCGTGATCTAGATATTGAGGGACGTCGAAACACGGTACCCCCAGATCAAGAAACTCTCCTACATAGTCGTCATAGCTACACGGAAGCTCCGACCCTACTTTTAGGCACACTGTATCAGGATACGAACCAACCAGCCCTTGCAGAAATCACTCTAATGATTAGAGTGCTCAGGAAGAATGGTGTCCTGGGCGGTCGAACTCTCCAAGTATGAAATCCTGTTCGAGTCACGAACCGCGATCAAGGCATAGGCCCTAGCCGACTTCTTAGCAGAATGCTGGTTCATCGATATGGCGTCACCAAGCTCTGAACCGCAAGATACCCCGAAAGGATCATGGAATCTTTATGTAGATGGATCTTCCAACAACCAAGGGAGCGAAGCAGGCATTCTACTCATCTCGCCCGAAAGGCAACACTTCCCTTACGCCTTGAGGCTCAAGTTCAGAACTATAACAACATGGGCAAGTACGAAGCACTCTTCCACGGACTGAGAATGGCCCGAAAGCTAGGGCACTCTAGGTGGAGGTATTTAGCAACTCTCAGCTCATCGTCAAGCAGGTCCAAGGGATTTACGGAGCAAGAAGCATCACCGTAAAGAGTATTTTGAAGTGGTGAACAAAGAAGCGGAAACTTTCTCTTTCTTCCGAATCCACCTCATCTTGAGAACCGAGAACGTCAAAGCAGACGAGCTCAGCTGGATCGTCAACTTAGAGATAAAGGAGAAAGGACTAGAACCCGCCATTTGGATAAAAGAGTTCCGAACATAGTGCCAAAGTATACCTCAGCTCGTCGGAGTTGCTCAAATTCAATCCCTGAACGACTGGCAGCATCCCCTCATCTAATTCATAAAAAGCAGAACTCTGCCCGAAGACTAGCTAGAGGCGAACCACATCCAAGGGCGTGCACCATGGTTCGTGATAATCGGCGAGGACCTCTACAAGAGATCATTCGTGCATCCCCTATTGAAGTGCGTCGGAGAATAGGAAGAGAAGTACATCTTGCGGGAAATCCACGAAGGTGCTTGAGGACAACACCTTGGCCACCGAGCTTTGACTGACAAAGCTCCACGATTAGGATACTATCGGCTCACCATGAAGAAAGACGCGCTGGATCTCGTCTAAAAGTGTGAGAAATGCCAGAAGCATGCTCCGATAATTCATGTACCTGCGTCTTTACTATAGGCCATACTTAACCCCATCCCTTTCGCTCAATGGGGGATGGACATCTCAGGATCGTACCCCAAAGCGATCGGATAATGAAAGTACATCATCGTGGCCGTCGATTATTTCAGTAAATGGATAGAAGCAGTGCCTGTCGCAAGAATAACAGACCAAGCAGTCCAGCCCTTTAGAAAGGGATCATCACTCGGTACTGGATCTCGTAAGTCCTAGCCATAGATAACGTCACCCAATTCAGCTCACAGAGATTCTGCGACCATTGCTAGAGTATGGGGGTTAAGGTACACTATGCCTCTGTAGTGCACCCCGAAAGCAATGGACAGGCGGAATCCACAAACAAGCACATATTGACAGCTCTAAAGTGGTTCTTGTACGAAGAAAAAGGAAACTAGGCAGAGGAGTTACCTACTGTGTTATGAGCCTACCAGGTGACGACAAGGAATGCCACAGGGCAAACCCCGTACAACTTGGTATATGGCACAGAGGCAGTACTACCGGTAGAAATAGGAGAACCCAGTCTCCGAATTTGAGGCTACAACCAGGAGTGCAACGAAGAAGCACAAGACAATCGTTGGACGAGGTGGAGGAAACCTGCGAAAGCGCGCTGGTCAAGATGATCACACAAAAGCAGAAAATGGCGAAGTACTTCAACTCCCAATCCAAAAGAAGAGCCTTTCGAGACGGAGAGTTGGTACTAAGATGAACAGAGTCGGCTGGACATGACCACGGAAAGCTATCTGCTAACTGGGAAAGGCCTTACCAAGTCCCTCAGACAACAAGGGAAGGAGCATATCACCTGCGACAACTAGACGGGACCCTGCTCCCACGAACATGGAATATTTTGAACTTGAAAAAATATTTTGTGTAAAAAACCGACCTAGGTGAAAGAAAAAAATGCTTCGTCTTTTGTAAGAACTTTTTTTCCCAAAAAAATATAAAAATATGCATAAAAAGACAGACCAAAAAATGAAACCCCAAAAAATCGGATAAAACAAAACAATATATATATACAAAAAAAGAAAAAAAAAGATAAGTAATCGAAGTAACAATCATAGTTAATAAATATATCAAAAACGATAAACAAAGAATGTAAAAGTTTGTGCATGAGACCTTGCAAAATAGTTGGAATGAATGCTTAAGCGGTGAGGGCCGGCTGCAGCGAGCATACCTCTTCGGTCTCACACACAGCCCACTGTGTCCGTAAGCGTTTAAACCGTAAGCCCTTCCAAGGAAGGGGGGGTTTTATACCCTTAAGCCGTGAAGGCAGTCTGCATTGGGCAATCAAACCCACCGGTCTCGCCGACGGCTCCTTCAAGCCCGTGGCTACGTCTGCGGCAAACTAAGCCCGTTGGTCAGTCCGCGGCAAACTATGCCCATAAGCCCGAATGGCTTTGTACATCGGTTGGATGAAAACCCCATTGGTCCATCCGCAGCAAACTATACCCATTAGCCCGAATGGCTCTATACATTGGCTAGATGAAAAGCCCGTCGGTCCATCTAAGGCAAACTATACCTGTATGCTCGAATGGCTCTGTACATCAGCTGGATGAAAAGCCTGTTCGTTCGTCTGTGGTAAATTAAGCCATGAGGGTAGTCCGTAACGAGCGTGCGCACTTCGTCAATCTTGTCCATGGCCCCTTAAAGCCAGCGGATCCGTCCGGCAAACATAGACCGTAAGCTCGTAGGTCCGTCCGCGGCAAGCTAAAGCCCGTGGATCCGTTCGCGGCAAACAAAGATCGTAAGCTCGTAGGTCCGTCCGAGGTAGGCTAAAGCCCATGGATCCGTCCACGACAAACACAGATCGTAGGTCCATCCACGGCGAACACATACCATAAGTCCGTAAGTCCGGCAAACACAGACGTAAGCCCGTAGGTCTGTCTGCGGCAGGCTAAAGCCCGTGGATCCGTCTCTGGAGAACAAAAACCGTAAGTCCGTGGCACCGCTTACGGCAAGATATAAGTCCGTAGATCAATTTACAGTAGGCATAAAACCCACGGGCTCGCCCACAACAAGCTAACCCATTTTTGACAGGTAACACACCAAGACTCGCAAACAAAAGCCTGCTCGAAGGGGAGAAGACATGCAAGCCGTAAGCCCACTCAAGGCAAGCAAGAGGCCGACGTGCCCCTTGGGACAAGAAAAATATTAACAAAAGGCTTAGGTCTGTGCAAGCACACGCAAGCCGAGAGACCTCACGGAGCTACGCAAGCCGAGGGCCCACATGTAACAATGAAGCCAAGAGCCCGCAAAGGGCAACACAAGTTGCAAGTTCGCAAAGGACGAGGCAAGATGCTGATTCGCGAGGCAATGAGCCTCCTCAAAGCATGACTAGTACCCATACTTAGTCAAAAAACAAGCAAGATACAAGAGAAGAGCAAAAGAGCAGATAGGCATTACATTGACAAATGACGAAGTACATTCCAGGTACAACCATTCCTTCCACATGCGAAATACATTTGAAAACAAGGACGGAACTATCAAAAACTAGTACAAAAAGAGACTATCATTGGAAGCTCTAAAGACTCTTCACCTCCGACAAAACAAAAGGGAGGGACAAAAAAAGAAAGAGCGGAACAAAGCCCTACTGAGGAGGGGCAGGGGGAGTGGCATTCGAGGTGTCTGACGATTGGCCGCGCCAAGCCTCCCTCCTTTCGCATTCTTAACAACAGAGTGGCAAACTTCCTCGAGGAAGGGGATCCCAAGACTTGGCTACAATAGCTTCGCCTTCCTTACCGCAAGGCGGACTCCCATGTCAAAACCCTTCCAATACTGATCAACACAGTGGCCTCGAAACTCGAGGCCTTTCTTGTATTCAGCAACGACATGAGCAACTTGCTTCGGGAATCAGGAGATGATCGGACACACGAAGCTTTAACTCTCAGAACTGAGCATCTTGTCCTGCGATACGAGCCTACAGCTATGAGTTAGCCAAACAAAGCTCCCTAGCCTCTTGTTTGCTCCGTCTTCAACTTGAAATGGCAAATGCCGACCCCGCGAAAAGCTGTCAAAAACAAAACACACAGAAAGTAGGAGTTAGGAAAAGACAAGAAAAACAATAAGATATAACACAAAAGATGACAAAAGTACTATAAGCTACCCGGGAAAGAAAGATTGGTGTATTCTCAGAAGATATCTTGGACAAGCACGCCTTGTCCGCGAGCAAGAGGTACCTTGTGCACATTCCCCAACAAGCCTCTACATCACTAGAGAAGGTAGAGCCGCATGGAACCGTAGAAGAAGCGGCTCCCCCAAAGTCCGGAGCATATGATCCAAAGCCTCCCACACCCCAAGACGGGTCCAAGATCATCGCTGCCGCTTTCCCCCTCGGAACGAAAGAAGAAGACGACCTTCTCAGGTCATGAAAGACGCCAAGAAACCCTTCAAGGCCCAGCCTGGAAGTGGGGCGCTTGGACTCGAGGAAATGCGCACCAAGGCCCCTAAAAAGAGAAGGCATGGGTTACATCACATTCGACCCAAAAGATCCCATAACCTTCGAGATAACCGAATCCCCCTCAACTCCTTTGGGTTCAGGGAGTCCCACCATAACTGCCGGAATCCCCATCGGGATGGCAGACTCCGGCATCGCCACACCACTAGCCGAATCTGGGACCACCTTCCCTTAACAATTGCGTGGACGTTTGGCGGCCTGCGAAGTGTAAGAATCAGCTGAAGGGTCCAGAGCAAGAACGGCCACCGGCACCTCAAGCTCTCGAGAAAGGTTCCTTCGCCCAACAGCTAGCGAAGCAATCACAAGCGGAACGAAGTAGAACCCCGTTCCTCGGATGGATCCGACAGAGGGAACATGCCGGCAACATCAACGCTTGCTAACTCGTCCACTGGAAAAGACACGAGAAAAAAGAGGAGAAAAGGTCAGTGTAATATAACAAACTAAAAACAACAAAAGCGCATATAACACGTGCACAAAAAAAAAAAAATAACAACAACGACAAGCAAACAAACAAACCAAGTGTGCGTAAGAGCGGGCAACCAATTACCTGAAAAAGGCTTTTGGGAAAGCCCGCCTTAACAAGCACTATTTCCTACTCAAGTAGCTCTTCAGAAGCTACAAATCTCTTGCCTGCAGAGTTCTTGTCAAAACAACGAACAATCCGATTTGCATGGGAAGTTAGGAGTTTCCCTTTCACTGGACGCAGGCGTTGCAACGTACCCCACGTCATTAAAAACGACGGGGCGAGGGAGGTTTGATTGAAACAAACTTGTTCTCCCAATTCTTCATATTGGTAGGGTTGTACTATACAAAGGAAAACCCCCGACTCTCAAAGGCAACCATATGCCTAAAATATCTAATTTTAAAAAGAATATAAAAAATCTGCAAAGAAGGGGTGAAACCATTTACATAACACGCGAGTAAAAAACCGTACACATTCCTAAACCCGTTAGGGGTGACTTGCACCGGGCACACATTATAACAAAGGAGCAGTTCCTCCACTAAGGGTGGCAGGGGAAAATGAACGCTTGCCTCTAATGAATCTATATGAAGACAAAAACTACCCTCTTTTGGAGGGAACAACGGACAATCGTTCGGTCGAGGACCCCGCACCTCGTAATCCTCTTGAAAATACCACTTAGAGCGAATTATAGAGACACCGCCCTCACCTAAAGTACTCGACACAAAAGTCCCTAACGGACGAATTTCTGGAAATCTCTGGAAACCTAAACTGTAAGGGTGAACTTTCATCTGGGGAATGCCGACTTAACGGCTCCACAGCTATACCCTCAATCTTGGGAGACGAGCTGCCCTCGCTTCGAACCTCCGAAGGAGAAGCCTCCACAAAACTCTGCTTGTATTCCATCAAGAGAGAAGAAAACTGTAAAAGACTCATGAAAATGAAATGCATGTAAAAAAATTAAAAAACTTACTAGCATACAGAAAATCGGGACAGGTGGACGTAAGGGTAGATATGGCTGCTGAGGAGGAATACCCAGTCTTCGAGGGCCCCTCATTTCCTCCAGTGACCGCGATATCCTCGACCCAAAAGAGGACTTTGTCCGGCAATTCCTCTCTCGGCCCTCTTACCACAAACGATCAAGAGAAAGGAAAACGGGGCGGCGTGTCCACCGCGGTCCAACCAACCCGTGTTTCGGACGAACAAGATAAAATAAACTTTGCCCTAAGCCCACCTCCATGAAACAAGTAAAAATGGGAACCCCAAATTGTAACGCCCCCAAACGTTATACCGAATAGGCTTAAGTTAAAAAGGGCGCCACACGGCCGTACTATGATGTAGTCCCACACCATGGTACGAAGCCCAAAACTTACAAACTAAAACATTCTCAAAAATTCAAAATAAATAGCAGTCTCGTCTGCAATACATCAAAACTAATCAAATATAGAAGAGTCCAATAGCGCGGAAGCTCAAATTACAATGTCTCATATATTCTATAGTATTCTACTACAAATTTCATTTACTACTTAAACTACGCAAGATAACTAATTCTCAAGGTTGGGAGGTGCTCCGTCTTTTCTTCTTTCAGGAATGTGCCATGAATTACTAATCTGGAAAATAAATTAATTGGGGTGAGCAAATAATGAGCTCAGCAAGTATACCGTATACCCTACCCGGATCAGGCATATTATTTTAAACAAATAGAATTCCAATTGAAGCCAGTTAAAATCATTTTATCAGAAAAGTTCACATTTTGGTAGCACATATCTCTTGTTTACAAGAGCTCTTTTGATAAAACTTACAGATGAAACGAAAACTACGGCCGGTATTATTCCCGCGACAGGGACGAAATCGACGTTCACATTTCACATATTCGAACCGGTTCTAAGTCGACAGATCCGCTAGGATCGAACATAGATCTATGTGCCGGTATTATTCCCGTGACAGGGTCACAGATCGACTTTCACATTTCACATTTCGCATTTTATCGTCGATAGACCCCGGAGGGTCAACGTAGTTATCTGTAAGCTCTTCCCATAAAATATTTTAATTCAAATAGCAAGTTCACAATGGTTCCTTTCGCATACTCACAAGTACAATTTCTTTCAAGATTCACATGTTTAAACTTCAATTCAATGTATAAATCAGTACAATTTAAATCGCATATTAACACATCAAACAATAGTAGAAATCACATATTTAAACGACAAATCAACGTATAAATCAGTATATATTAAATCAAAAGAGTATAAATCACACAATTAGCTAAATATATATGCCTGAACCTATTTTAACAAAATAATAAACTATTTAATATAAATCTAACATATAAACCCTTAAAAATAAGATTTTTCGTATATAAACAAGTAGGGGGAGTGGTATACTTACCTTTACTAACGTTTAATCCAAAAGTTGAGCTCCTATTACGGGTTAGCCTCGGATCCTATCAAGCGAGAATCAAAATTTAGGGTTTGATAAAAAAAAATGAAAGAGAGAGAACGAGAGAGAGAAAGACGAAAGCGAGAGGGAGAGAGAGAGTGTGAGGGTTAGGGGTTTTCTGAGAGTTATTTCCCCTTTTTCCTTTTTTTTCTATTATATATATATATATATAATTATTTTAGTATTATCAATGGATCCTTTTTGATAATTAATTCATTAATAATCCAATCGAAATAATAACGAATTTTAATCGTATTATAATACCTAGCGTAATTTAATTAGACTGGGTATTACATCCTCACCCCCTTAAACAAAAGTTTCGTCCTCGAAACTCACCTTCGTTTTCGAATAATTTTGGGTATTTGCTTCTCATCTCCCACGTTGCTTCTCTAGGAGTATGATTACTCCATTGGATTTTGACATATGGGATCACTCTATGCCTCAACCTTTGTTCTTTTCGGTTGACTATGCGAACTGGATGCTCTACATAAGTCAAATCTTCTCGCACTTGCAACGGTTCATGTCGTATCACATGACAAGGATCTGAGATATACTTCCTCAATAGAGAAACATGAAATACATTATGTATTTTAGACAGTTCCGGTGGTAAGGCTACTCTGTAAGCCACGTCTCCAACTTTCGCCAAAATTTCAAATGGTCCTACAAATCGAGGGCTTAATTTACCCCTTTTTCCAAATCTCATCACACCTCTGGTTGGGATACCTTTAGGTAGACATGTTCACCTACTGAAAACTCCAACGGTCTTCTTCGTTTGTCTGCCCAACTCTTTTTCCTATCTTGGCTTATCTTCATTCTATCTCTGATTAGCTTGACCTTCTCTTCAGCATCCTGTACAATCTCAGGACCTAACAGTTTTCTTTCTCCAACGTCGTTCCAAAACAAAGGAGTTCTGCATCTCCGCCCATACAAAGCTTCATATGGTGCCATCCCAATACTAGAATGGTAACTGTTGTTATAGGCAAATTCTACCAAACTCATGTAGCTATCCCAACTACCTCCCAAATCTATAACACAAGCACGCAGCATGTCCTCTAATGTCTGAATAGTCCTCTCAGTCTGCCCATCTATCTGAGGATGATAAGCAGTACTCAAACTCAGTTGAGTTCCCAAAGCTTTCTGCAGACTCTCCCAAAATCTAGACACAAACCTTGGGTCTCTGTCAGAAACAATTTCACTTGGCACACCATGCAGCCGCAACACAACATCAATGTACAATTCTGCCAATTTATCTAATGGAGCACCAAACCTAATAGGAAGAAAATGTGCACTCTTCGTAAGTCTATCCACAATGACCCAAATCGCATCATTCTTCCTAACTGTCCTCGGTAGGCTAACAACAAAGTCCATGGAAATTCGATCCCACTTCCACTCAGGCACTTCTAATGACTGTAGCAATCCACCAGGCTTTTGGTGCTCGGCCTTTACTTGTTGACAGATCAAGCACCTAGCCACAAACTCAGCAATATCTCGCTTCATGTCTCTCCACCAGAAGCAGCTTTTCATGTCTCAATACATCTTCATGCCTCCAGGATGTACCAAAAAGCGGGAATTGTGTGCTTCTTCCATAATATCCCTCTTAATTATTGGATCATCAGGTACACATAACCTACCTCCAAAGTACAATGCTCCGTCACCACGCAGCATGAAATCTGAAGATTCTCCATTGATCACCTTACTTTTCATCTTCATAAAAAACGGGTCATGTTGCTGCGCAGCCTTGATCTTTTCTAGCAATGGCGGTTGTGCAACCAGATTGGCTAAAACACCGCCCTTTTTATCATGAATGCACACTTCAATTTGCATTTCCTCCAAGTCTCTAAGTAGCTTAGGCTGGGAAGTGATCAAGGCAGCTAAATTGCCCACTAATTTCCTGCTCAGTGCATCTGCAACTACATTTGCTTTTCCAGGATGGTAATTAATGGTCACATCATAGTCTTTAATCAATTTCAACCATCTCCTCTGCCTCAAGTTCAAATCTTTCTAAGTAAACAAGTATTTCAAGCTTTTGTGGTCTGTATAAATCTGGCAGGTCCTCCATAAAGGTAATGTCTCCAAATCTTCAAAGCAAATATCACTGCTGCCAACTCCAGGTCGTGCGTTGGATAATTCTTTTCATGCGGCTTTAATTGTCGGGACACATAGGCTATCACTTTCTCATTCTACATTAGCACACAACCTAGCCCTTTCTTTGAAGCGTCACTGTAAATGACAAAGTTACCCTCATCAGTAGGTAATGCAAGTATAGGGGCAGACACTAACCTCTTTTTCATCTCCTGAAAGCTTCTTTCACACTCATCTGTCCACACGAACTTCACTTCTTTTTGAGTCAATCGGGTGAGAGGAAGTGCAACTTGCGAAAATCCCTCAATGAATCTTTTATAGTAACCAGCCAGTCCCAAGAAGCTTCTAATCTCTGTTGCAGTTGTGGGGGGATTCCACTCCAATACCGCTTCAACCTTTCTCGGGTCCACTAAGATGCCATCTTTGGATATTACATGGCCTAAGAATGCCACTCTATCAAGCCAAAACTCACACTTACTCAACTTGGCATACAACCGGTGCTCATGCAGGGTTTGCAATACTATCCTCAGATGTTCCTCGTGCTCTTCCCTACTCTTAGAGTAGATCAGTATGTCATCGATGAATACAACTACAAATCGATCCAGGTACTGTCGAAACACCATGTTCATCAAATCCATGAAAGCAGCAGGTGCATTCGTTAGCCCAAACGGCATAACTAAGAATTCAGAATGGCCATACCTGGTTCGAAAAGCAGTCTTAGCCACATCCTTCTCTTTGATCTTTAGCTGATGATAACCAGATCGTAGGTCAATCTTAGAAAAGACCTTTGCACCTTGAAGTTGATCAAGCAAGTCATCAATTCGGGGCAAGGGATACTTATTCTTAACTGTCACCTTTTTCAGTTCTCTGTAGTCAATGCATAACCTTATACTGCCATCCTTCTTCTTCACAAACAATACTGGAGCGCCCCAAGGTGAGACACTAGCTCGGATGAAGCCTTTATCTAACAATTCCTGGAGTTGAACCTTCAGTTCTCGTAGTTCAGAAGGCGCCATTCTATAAGGGGCTTTGGATATGGGTCCACTGCTAGGTACTAGATCAATTTCAAACTCGATTTCCCTCCTTGGAACTTGCCATCTGATAACCTTTTCTTAGCAGCATGCTGTTGTTCTTCCAACTTTAGATCCGCCTCCACCTTCAATGCACGTTCAAGGACCTCCCTGTATTCCTTGAAAATGACACTTGAAAGACGCCTTCTAATGCGAGGAAGCAGTCCCCTTTCAAATCTGTTTGCTTTACTAGTCTCAGACGCCATGATGCTTGGGCTGAAATGTCCCAATTCATGAAATTTATTGGCATACTGCAATACTGTCATCTGTTCTCCCTGTCTTAGCTCGTAGAATTCATTTTCTTTCGTCATTCTGAGCGCTTCAGAAAAGAACTGGTTGTAGAAGACCTCCTTAAACTCTACCCAATCCAACGGCCCAGTGGCATTCTGGTATGCTAGCTTGATTGTAGCCCACAAGAACTCCGCATTTCCCTTAAGAAAAGGAGTGGCGCTGCTCGAACCTTATCATCATCAGCAATTGACATTGCTCCGAACAAGGTCTCCATCTCCCGTATCCATTTCTCGGCTTCTAGAGGGTCATCTGCTCCTTCAAAACTTGGGGCCCTCATCTTTAACAACCTTTCGAACGGTGTCTCTTCACCACGTTGAGTAATAAGAGGCACAGCTTGGACTTGTTGTTGATGTTTCAAGAGGTTAACCATGAGCTGATGCATTGTTGCAACATCGAACTGATTAGAGGAGCTGCCTGAATTCTGGGCATTTTGACCAGGGGGTCCATTTAGCAGTTGAGCACGTTCCTCTTCAGCGTGCCCCTCGGTTGGGGTGCAGCCCTGCCCTTTCCCTTCAGGGTTCTCTTTCTCTTTAAGGATGATGATGCTTTATTCTTATCACCCATCTGCTCCTGAGCCCAGATCACACAAGAACAAGTTATTTTATTTTAATAATTATTATTATTTTCTTTTTTTTTTCAAGGATTTATAACCTAGGCTTTGATACCACTTTATGTAATGCCCCCAAATGTTATAACGAATAGGCTTAAGTTAAAAGGGCGCTACACGGCAGTACTATGATGTAGTCCCACACCATTGTACGAAGCCCAAAACTTACAAACTAAAACATTCTCAAAAATTCATAATAAATAGCAGCTTGTCTACAATACATCAAAACTAATCAAATATAGAAGAGTCCAATAGCGCGGAAGCTCAAATTACAATGTCTCATATATTCTATAGTATTCTACTACAAATTTCATTTACTACTTAAACTACGCAAGATAACTAATTCTCGAGGTTGGGAGCTGCTCCGTCTTTTCTTCCTTCAGGAATGTGCCATGAATTACTAATCTGGAAAATAAATTAATTGGGGCGAGCAAACAACGAGCTCAGCAAGTATACCGTACACCCTACCCGGATCAGGCATATTATTTAAAACAAATAGAATTCCAATCGAAGCCAGTTAAAGTCATTTTATCAGAAAAGTTCACATTTTGGTAGCACATATCTCTTGTTTACAAGAGCTCTTTTGATAAAACTTATAGATGAAACGAAAACTACGGCCGGTATTATTCCCGCCACAGGGTCGAAATCGACGTTCACATTTCACATATTTGAACCGGTTCTAAGTCGACAGATCCGCTAGGATCGAACATAGATCTATTTGTCGATATTATTCCCGCGACAGGGTCACAGATCGACTTTTACATTTCACATTTCGCATTTTATCGTCGATAGACGCCGGAGGGTCAACGTAGTTATCTGTAAGCTCTTCCCATAAAATCTTTTAATTCAAATAGCAAGTTCACAATAGTTCCTTTCGCATACTCACAAGTACAATTTCTTTCAAGATTCACATGTTTAAACATCAATTCAATGTATAAATCAGTACAATTTAAATCGCATATTAACACATCAAACAATAGTAGAAATCACATATTTAAACGACAAATCAATGTATAAATCAGTATATATTAAATCAAAAAAGTATAAATCACACAATTAGCCAAATATATATGCCTGAACCTATTTTAACAAAATAATAAACTATTCAAATATAAGTCTCACATATAAACCCTTAAAAATCAGATTTTTCGTATATAAACAAGTAGGGGGAGTGGTATACTTACCTTTACTAACGTTTAATCCAAAAGTTGAACTCCTATTACGGGTTAGCTTCGGATCCTATCAAGTGAGAATCAAAATTTAGGGTTTGATAAAAAAAAAATGAAAGAGAGAGAACGAGAGAGAGAAAGACGAAAGCGAGAAGGAGGGAGGCGTAGGGAGAGAGGGAGAGAGAGAGTGTGAGGGTTAGGGGTTTTCTGAGAGTTATTTCCCCTTTTTTCTTTTTTTTTTAATTTTATATATATATATATATATATATATATATATTTAATTATTTTAATATTACCAATGGACCCTTTTTGATAATTAATTCATTAATTCATTAATAATCCAATTGAAATAATAACGAATTTTAATCGTATTATAATACCTAGCGTAATTTAATTAGACTGGGTATTACACAAATAACTCACCTCGAATGTGCTCAAAGGAAAAGAAAACTGTGCCAAAAATCACCTAACATAAAAAACACACATTCATCAAGTGCTCAATCCAACAACAACTCCGAAATAAGCGGAAATCACGGAGGGGCGAGCTAGCCTCCTAGCTCTTCCCTGATTCCGGTAAAAAAAAATAAAAAATAAATACATTTTCTTAACAGCAGACTTAAGTTAAAGTAAAACAAAAATCGAACAAAGCCCAAACACGGGGCTCCATCTCGCCCCCAATTCCGTCAAAAAAATACAAATAAAATAAATACATTTTCTTAACAAAAGACTTAAATTAAAGTAAAACAAAAATCGGATAAAGCTCAAAAAGGGGCCCTAACTCACCCCTAATTCAAAAAAAAAAAAAAAATTAACAAAAGACCAAGGTTAAAGTAAAACAAAAATTGAACAAAGCCCAAAAATGAGGCTCCATCTAGCCCCCGATTTCATTAAAAAAAAGTACAAAGCCCATGCATGTCCCAAAAATCGAGCCCCCTCTCGAAAAAACCTCGAAAAATGACCCAATTTAGGTCAAAAATTTGAGAATCCTTACCCTAAGAAGAGACCCTGGGGCAAGAAGCAATCTTACCCAAAAAACGCACTCATCTCGCCTCTAAAAGCTCTAAAATAAGGAAAAATGTACCTTTGCAGCTGAGCTCACCCGAAACTCGAGATTGAGAACGTCAAAAACGAACCAAAACAGGGGAAAAAATATGAAGTAAAGAAGGAAAGGGGGAGGGGGATGATGAGGAGAGACAAGGGAAGAAGAGAAAAAAGAAAATGAATTAACAAACTTTAATACTTGAAAAAGTAAAAGAAAAAGTTTTATATTAAAAAGAAACAAGGGCCGAACATCTTTCTCGAAAAACTAACACCCATATACATAATAAACAAAAACCAAATAGAGCAAAGAAAAGCGAAACAGAATAAAAATGAAATGCAAACCGAACAAGTCGGCCCGAGGACCATCGCGGACTGAACGACCCAAAAAGAAATCATCAAAAGAACAGTGAAGATGGAAAAACACCCAAAGAATAGGATTCATTAGAAGCCGTGTCATCACTTACATCAATTGGCACACACCTCCTGACCGAAAATGACAAAAAAAGACAAGTTACAAAACCCAAAGATACCCCAAGAAGACGACTACGAAAAAGAGAGAAAAGAAGAAACAAAATACAACAGGTTAACACCACGTCCTAAAATGGCAAAGCCGCACCCAGCAACTCGGGCTAGAGAGTCCTCACATACAAAAATAGAGAAAGCAAGCCCCGATATGGATACTGTCCCATACGCTCCAACATCCCGTGCCCTGGCCCGTCCAAACGACAATGATATAATCCCCCCCCCCCCCCCCAACAGGCCATGACAAAATATTAGCTCGAGACGCAGAACCTGACGATGTGAAAGCCACCGAACGCGTTAGGAATCGAGAACCAGTACTCGATGCTCCGATAGGGAAACCAAGAGGAGAAGTCGCTAAAGTCACGAAGCAACCATACTCCAAAAAGGGAGTCGCTGAGCAAGACCAGACACAGCGACACGCCAAAAGTCAAAGGGCCAATCCAGCAAAATAGGCCCGCATCATCACTCTTGGTGATGCTCCGATGAACCTGTGATGGAAAAAATAAGAACTCTGTCGTGCTCGTGACAGTGTTCCAGCAAACCACATAAATGCGATAAAAAGGAGAGCGGTCCGAAAGATAGGAACCCCAGTCCAACATCAAAAAGATGAACCAATTCAAGTGCTGGAAAATTCACCTTGGAGTTTAATTTCATCTTGGGAGAATCTGGTTTGGTGGAGCAAGGTTCACAGCCTGAATAGGATAGACTTTGTAAGAATTCTGAAAGGAAAGGCTATGAAATACATGTCATACTTGATTGAACTTGACAAACGCCTAATAGAATTCAAAGAAGTTGTAATTGGTTCATGGAATTGCTCTTTGCCCTCAACTGCAGCAGCGTTACAGGAGGATAAGTGGAAGGTATTAGGTGCAAGTTGGGCCTTGGACAGCTTTAGAAACTGGAGCATAATTGAAAAATTCATTCTGAGCAACAACAATACTTGGTCCAGTTTGCCCAACTTGCACCTAATACCTTCCACTTATCCTCCTGTAACGCTGCTGCCGTTGAGGGCAAAGAGCAATTCCATGAACCAATTACAACTTCATTGAATTCCATTAGGTGTTTGTCAAGTTTAATCAAGTATGACATGTATTTCACAGCCCTTCCTTTCAGAATTCTTACAAAGTTTATCCTAAGTAGGGACATGAAATAACAGGTTCTGCCCTCCGGTTTAAAGCTCGCCTTGTAAACCAATTCATCTTCCCCGGCGAACATCTTGTGAGAGTTAGACCACTCCCCTCTGTCAGTCTCCAAGGTGGAATCATAGACCAACAGATGAACCAAGAAGCCAAACGACTTGGCTGAACCCCGACATCCGAGAATGGCTGTCATAGAGCATCGAACCAGTGGGCTAGGACCCCCTTAGTCAGGGAACCCAGCGGAAGATAGAAGTGAGTAACGAGATTTAAGATAGAGAGACGTGAGAGACTAGTGGGGTTGAACTCCCGACACAGGACCAACCCCCGATAACATCTAAGGATTCTCCGATAGCCAGAGAGAAACTCCACCAAAGACTGAGGAATAACCCTCCCTGTTGTAGGCGTATCGAAGAATACAAAAATATCGTCCAGATCCACATAGCACCGAGACTGGACCAGAACGCCGTCAACATACCGAGATAAGGAATGAGATGCCTAGGCATTGATGAAGCAACGTGTACTAAGGGGCGGAAATTGAAATGAGATAGGGTTTGAAGCCGCAGGAGTGACTTTGCTGGAAGATGTGAAAAATCTCAAAGGTGACATTTTTCGAGTCAGCCTTCGATTGATCAAAAAATAAAGGTAAGAGGGGAAGTATCGTGTGAGATTCAAAGGGGGGGAGAGGATGACTTGGTGAAATTGAATGGATTTTGACCCCCATATTTAAAAAGAGAAATCTCCGCAAACCAAGTTGCAAATGAGAATCATTTGCGAACCGGCGGGAAACTAATTGATAACACTCAAAATAGCATCCGAACAAGTGACACGTAACCATCGGGATGAGACCACACCTCATGCCGAGATACCCCCTCGGAGGACGACTTCGGAACTCTAATTTCGACCAAGAAGGGAGCAACTCGCCGACAGGACACCTCCCTGAACCCGAGCAGAAGAAGGGCCCCCAAGTAGAGGAAACGCGGCCTCCCGGATGCTAGTGTATCTCGGACCGAGATGCACTCCCGGAAGGCGCTTTTGGAACTTTGGCTACACCCGTGAAGATATATATATATCAGGCCAACAAGGAGCATTCCGGCCCTCGGACAGTCTTGCAACAACAGCTCGACGAAGCACGCGTCCTGGCTCCGAGGGGGGCATCTCGGTCTGAGATGCCCTCTCCCCCAAGAGTCAGCCAAGCAACAACAACTACCCGAAACTATGACTTAGATAGATGAAAACCCGAAGCCATGGGCCCAACGGCCAAGGGTATCTCACCCCCGGTTCCATACCGGGCCAGATACACCCCCCTACAAAGCACAGCTCTTCAGGTAGAAAACACTATAAATAGGGCTCAGTACCCTAAAAAAAGGAACAAGCTCACTGCTCTCCCTTCTTAATCCTCCGAAGGACCCCCAGAGCAAGAACCACCCCCCGTTTTTTTCTTTTCTTTGTAGTCCCATAAAAAATCCTTATAATAAAATCGTTAATTAATAAAAATTTAATAAAAGATAAAGCGTCTGAGTTTGGCCCTTCATTAAAAGAACATGTACCAAAACACCTAGTACTAATCTATATCAACGGTCTTGAAGGCGAAAAACAAGCTTGGTTTTGTCACTAGATCTTTGGTTCAGCCTTCAATTCATGATCCAAATTATGAAAAATGGCAGCAGTGTGACAACATGTTAATGACATGGCTAGTTAACTCTATCTCTTAAAAGATTGCATCTATAGTTAAATCTCGATAAAATTAATAATCTTGGGGCCATGAAAATTTATTAATTAATCAAGATATAATTTAATTGAGATATTATTTACTACATTGGTCCCAAGTCGGGACAGACCAAAAATATTATTTAATCAATGTTATTAATTTATCGAGTATTATTTCATCGAGGTTACAGTATTATTTTTGTGCTAAGACATACTTCAGAGGAAGTTCTAGCAGCATGCCACGAGGCAAGTGAGCCAGCTCGTACTGCCTTGACATCGCACTTGAGGAAACGAGTCTTAGATGACCTTATTGGTTTGATATATCTGATGAGCTACCCGTAAAATACTCGCTAAAAGAATGAATCAAGCTGGCCAAGGAAGTACAAGCTACAGTCTTTATTGCAGGTTCCATTCTCCAACCATTTGCTTGCTCATAGCTACCTTTTCACTGTTCATACTGAATAAGAGTGTTATATAGCATCATCAACCACTTACTTATCTTGCCTAACACTTGCACATATCGGCAACTGCAAATCTACCTAAAAAAGGAATCGTATTGAATCTTCTTGTTTGATATCTCATCTCTCTTCGCCTTTCTATATCATAGATTATTTATTTTATGGTAAAATATGCACCAAGTGTCGGGCCTTTAAACATTGATTTTGTAGAAAATAATTAATTATATTTTTGTATTTATTGTATTTGTGTAATTTTTCCTACATTTATTAGGAAATTAGGGTTAGCATATTTTTCTCCTTTCTTCCCACCTTGGCCGCTGCTACTATTGATTGGAAAGGGAGAGATCTTACACTTAATTTTGGATTTGTATTGATTGCTTGTATTTACTAGCCTAGGATTCTTTCTTTTCTTGCCAGATTAGTTTCACCTTTTTATTTGTACATAAGTTGAGGAGAAATATCAATGAGAGATCATCCAAATTCTCATCCAAATTTGAGTGTCTTTCATTTTATATCCTGTTTTCAATTTCCACAAGGTATCAGAGCGGGATTGATTTGGGATTTTAAACCTCGCATATTTCCTCTTCACGCCACAAGTAAAGCCGCGAGTCCCTTTCATTTTTCTTGATTTGTTTGTGTTTTATTTCGTGTTTAATTCAATATGACGGAAGAAAATACTAACCAAATCGTTGCACCGAGTGTCGTGTCAAGAGGGGTTTCCAACGTCAATTCACCCTATTATTTGCACCCCTCGGACCATCCGGGTCTTGTTTTTGTACAAGACATTTTAACGGGACCCAATTTTCTGGCATGGAGACGTACTATTTTCAAAGTCTTTAAGGCTAAAAGAAAACTTGGTTTTTTAGATGGAACAATTGTCAAACCGGATGAGTCTTCACCGGATTTTGAAAATTGGAGCGCTTGTGAATCCTTGGTTTCTTCATGGTTAACTAATTTTGTGTCCAAAGAAATCAACGCTAGTATAGCATATTTTGAAACCTCACGCGACATTTGGGTAGATTTAAATGAGCGTTTCTCTCAAGAAAATACTCCTCGCATCTATGAAATCAAACGCGAAATTTCACATTTAAAGTAAGAAAACATGACGATTTTTTATTTTTCACAAAATTGAGAGCTTTATGGGATGAGCTTTATACGTTAGTGGCCATACCTCCTTGTACTTGTGGATCGGGTCAGGCTTTTGCTGCCATACGGGATATGGAGAGGCTACTTGATTTTTTAATGGGCTTAGATCCGTCTTTTTCCACAGTTCGATCCCAATTAATGAACTCCAAACCCTTGCCTTCAGTAGCCAGCGCCTATTCAACACTTTGTCAGGAGGAATAACAACAAAGTGTTGCATCAGGTAGTATAGTCATACCAGTGGCCTCTGCTCTTGTTGCTAAAGGGAGCAATGTGAATTTTGGGAGTGGTTCATCATTTGTGACTGAACCACCACCCAAGCACAATAATTGTCCAGTTTGTTCATACTGTAAGAAACAGGGACATACAAAAGAATGATGTTTTGAGCTCATTGGATATCCACCCGGATGGAAGCAACCACGAGGCAGCAACACCGGGAAGCCTGTTACCACTGCTATGCCGCAGGCACAAGAAGCCCACGGCAGGCAGCAGCTACTGCTGCTAGAGCCCGAGGCACACCAGGCGGCTGTTCAAGATAGCAGCCCGATCATGGGTCTCTCGGCATCACAATATCAATAGTTGTTGAGTCTTCTGAGTCCAAGAAATAATGCTCCATGCGTAAACTTGACAGGTCAGGGTTCGCTTGATAATAATTGTTGGATTATTGATACGGGTGCAACAGATCACATGGTGTCATCCGATTTTGTTTTAGTTGATAGAGAAGTTAACACCAAAATTCGTCCCGTTACGCTACCTAATGGGACTTACTTGCCTTAGACATGTCAAGGTCACCGACGAAATTATACTTGAGAATGTGTTACAAATTCTGGGTTTTCATTGCAATTTGTTATCAGCAAGCAAACTAAGTAGAGATAGAAATTGTGCATTAACATTTTTCCCAAAATTCTGTTTTATACAGGACCTGCCATCGAGGAGGCTAATTGGAGCGGGTAAAGAACAAGATGGGCTATACATTTTGGAGAGCGGTCACTCCAAAGTCTGCTCAAGTTGTTGGCACTACAAGTAGAGGAGTTTTATGACATCGTCATTTGGGCCATGTGCCGTTTAATAAGTTGATTAGTTTTTCCGGTTTGGATATTGGTACAGTTTTAAAAGATGTTTGTGACTCGTGTCATCGAGCTAAACAAACTTGATTGTCTTTTCCTGTTTCCGTTAGTAAATCTATTACTTGTTTTGATGTACTTCATGTCGATATTTGGGGTCCATACCGTACACTATCTATGACAGGAGCTCGTTTCTTTCTTACAATCATGGATGATTTTAGTAGATGTATGTGGGTTTATTTAATGCGTGACAAATATCAGTCACACAAAATTCTTATGGATTTTGTCCAATGGTACAAACTCAGTACAATTTACGAGTCAAACAAGTTCGTAGTGATAATGGTGAGGAATTTCTTTTTGGGCCGTTACTTAACTTTTACGCAGGAAGAGGCATACAAATACAGAATTCATGTAATGACACACCTCAACAAAATGGGGTGGTGGAAAGGAAGCATCATCATCTCCTTGAAGTAGCTCGAGCACTTAGATTTGAGGAAGGACTTCTGATTCAATTTTGGGGTGAATGTGTGTTGACGGCAGCTTATCTTATCAATCTTACGCCAACCCCTCGTTTACAAAACAGGAGTCCTCATGAGGTCCTACTCGGTAAAATTCCTTCATTTAAACATTTGCGTGTCTTTGGATCATTGTGCTATGTTCATAATAAGGATTGCAGTAAATATAAATTTGCAAGCCGAGTTATTCATGGTATTTTTGTTGGTTATCCTCACGGTAAAAAGGGGTATAAGGTGTATGATTTAGACAATAAAAGAATTGGGGTATCACGGGATGTAATCTTTCATGAGAATGTATTTCCATACTTTGAGAAGCAAGAGGAGTCTAACCCACAAAATGATCAGGATTTTGATTTGATATGATATGTTGATGACGGGAATTTGATACAAACACAAAATTCAGAACTTTCACAAAATGATACAGCACTGTCACGTGACGGTGCTGCTGAAACTGACCAAACACTGTTTGGTCAAACAGGAGACCGAACAGTGTCCGGTCCAGATGGAGAGGGGGAGCAAGGTACGGGAATGACGGGAAGACCGAGTCGTGTTTGTGCTATGCCGACCAAGTATAGAGATTATGTGGTTGATGCTCCTTCTTCTATAGCCCATGCTTGTGATACCCCTTCATCAGCTAACTCAAGTATGGTCTACCCGTTATCAAATTATGTTTCTAATGCACAATTTACTAATTCTCATGCTAATTTGGTTCAAGCCATCACTTCTAGTGATGAGCCAAGGAACTTTGCACAGGCAGTTGAGTCACCGTATTGGAGAGAGGCAATGGAAAAGGAAATTGCGGCATTAGAACAAAACAAGATTTGGACACTAGAAGAGCTACCCCCGGGAAAGCGAGCAATAGACTCTAAATGGGTCTATAAAATCAAGTACAAGTCAGATGGGAGCATTGAGAGGTATAAAGCGAGATTGGTTGCCAAAGTTTATACCCAGGTAGAAGGCATTGATTATCATGATACTTTTGCTCCAGTTGCTAAATTGGTTACTGTTCGTTGTGTCCTTACAGTTGCGGCAGCTCGAAATTGGGTAATACATCAACTGGATGTAAATAATGCTTTCCTTCATGGTGACCTTAATGAGGAGGCCTACATGAAATTGCCTCAAGGTTTTGAAAGGTAGCATGCCGGTAAAGTTTGTCGTTTACGGAAATCTCTTTATGGTTTAGAACAGGCTTGACGGAATTGGAATCAGAAATTCACTAATTCGCTCGTTGAAATGGGTTTTGTTCAGTCCAAGTTTGATTATTCACTTTTTACTCATAACAAGGGAGCCGTGTTCACTGCTATTTTAGTATATGTTGACGATGTTGTCATTACCAGGAATAATTTAAATCACATTAAAGAAATAAAGTCAAAACTTAATGGTAAGTTTGGCATTAAGAATTTAGGACCGATCAAGTTTTTTCTTGGGATAGAGGTTGCTCGTTCTCAAGATGGATTGGTTTTAAGTCAACAAAAATATGCTCTTGACGTTTTGAGTGAAACAGGACTTTTAGGTGCAAAACTGGTTTCCACACCCATGATACAAAATCACCATTTAAATGATGAAGAAGGTGAGTTAGTTGAAGACTCGGGTCAATATAGAACACTTGTCGGCAGACTACTTTATCTCACTATTACTCGTCCCGATATTTGCTATGCGGTTGGCATACTTAGTCAGTTTATGCATAACCCTCGAGTCCCTAATCTCGAAGCCTCTTACCGAGTACTTCGATTTATAAAAGGAACACCTAGTTAAGGAATATTTCTTCCCCATAATTCCGATTTTAATATCTGTGTATACTGTGATGCTAATTGGGCAGGTTGTTCTATTACCAGACGGTCCACTACAGGATTTGTAATATTTTGAGAGGAGCTCCTATTTTATGGCGCTCTAAGAAATGGTCAGTTGTTTCACATTCTTCAGCCGAAGCAGAGTAACGTGCAATGGCCACCGTTACAAGCGAGCTAGTTTGGTTAAGGCGATTACTAGTTGATCTTACTGTTGATGTTCGAGAGCCTGTTATCTTGTTTTGTGATAATCAAGCGGCACTCCACATAGCGTCTAATCCGGTTTTTCATGAGAGAACCAAGGATATAGAGATCGACTGTCATTTCATATGAGAAAAATTGCTTGCCAAAGAAATCTCGACTTCATTCGATGCGTTCATCAGGACAAGTGGCCGACATTTTTACCAAAGCACTCTCTTCACCATCTTTTTCTTCTCTCCTTTTCAAGTTGGGCATTGTAAATTTACATGCTCCAACTTGAGGAGGAATGTAGAAAATAATTAATTATATTTTTGTATTTATTGTATTTGTGTAATTTTTCCTACATTTATTAGGAAATTATGGTTAGCATATTTTTCTCCTTTCTTCCCTCCTTGGCCACTGCTACTATTGATTGGAAAGGGGGAGCCTTGATTCTTACACTTAATTTTGGATTTGTATTAATTGTTTGTATTTACTAGCCTAGGATTCTTTCTTTCCTTGCCAGATTAGTTCCACCTTTTTATTTGTATATAAGTTAAGGAGAAATATTAATGAGAGATCATCCAAATTCTCATCCAAATTTGAGTGTCTTTCATTTTACATCCTGTTTTCAATTTCCACAGATTTAATCATAAGATAAATTGTGATTGGCTAGTAAACTCAAGAATTTCCAAATCTACATTAAGAACCATTTTTTATCGTTAACACTAAGAGCCTATTATGTCTAGAAGTATCAATCTTCTCTTGGTAAATGACTTGTGTTATGGGTTCACTGCGTGAGAGTAGCCATTTATTTGACGAGGAAGAGTTGAATTGGACGTTTCTTTTCTGATGTTGGTTGATTAGATCTATTAGGCTTGTGAAATATAGGGTTTATTTACCAAGCATTAAGGCATCAGATTCCATTTGAACTCCGAAGTTAAGCTTGCATGGGCGAGAAAGTACCAAAATGGGTGACCTCCTAGGAAGTCCTCGTGTTGCCAATCTTATAACGTTGGGGGTCCACGAAAACAGCCTCTCAGCAGGGTTACAACCTGAAGGGGTAAGGCTGCGTACATCCACCCCTCCCGGACTCCGCTTATGCGGGAGCCCTAGAGGCAGTGGGTTTATTGCTGTTGTTGTATAGTATCATTTTTGTCTCTACATCTCATGAAATATGGATGGAACCAAGGCATTGTTATATGCTCATAAGGGCCGCGCATCTTTCATCTTAAGAAGAAGACTGGCAATCTGAAACAAGGAAATATGACAGTCACTGAGTATTATATTCTAGACTCAAAGTGCTATGAGATGGACTCAAGGCTGATGAAGAAATACCGAGCTGTGATTGTGGAGCTGTGAAAGCTAGCAAATGTGGTGTTTTGAAGGCCATAGCTGAGCGGGATAGCAAATATAATGTAATGGCTCTTTTGATGGGATTGAATGAGTGTTATGATGATGATGTGTTTTTCTACGTCGTAATATAAAATCCTATGTACTAAACACACCTTAATTGATGTATAAGGTGAGAGGATGTTGAACCACAAGAACTAAGAGTACGTAAATCTATTCTATGATCTAAATTCATTTGAGAAAAATTAAAGGATTTTGTGTTAATTAACCAAAAAAACCTATAACTATCTAAGGAATTTGACTACTAAAAGTGAAAAGGTTAGGGAATTGGAACCTAGGGCTTTGAATCCATCATTAGCAAATTATTCGTGCGTTAACTCTTAAATAGGGATTATTGATTGTCACGCGGGTAGAGGTTTAGGCTACAAGCTTCAACCTACTAAAGTGATGTTGTTAATATCGCATATTCAACCTATCTAACTAAAGTATAAGAAAAATGAGCTCTACCTAACGTATTATTAATTATCACGTATTGACCTTATCTAACTAAAGTATAGGGAAGATAGGCTATAATTAACAATTCGGTGAAAACTATTGCTTGATTAATTAATCCTAAGACTAAAAGCATTAAAATTAATTTATAAATGTCAACATCAATTATCAAAAGTTACAAACTCAATCATTATCTCAATTTAATAATTGAGTAATACTTCAAAGTATTTCTCACAACCAAGCAATTCATGTAAACAATCAAATTATCCTAAAACTAAAAGTAGTACAAGAATAAAAAGACTAAGACTTCATCTGACCATACAGAGCAAGTTAGGTCTCCATTAAGGATGAACCAGTGAAGGAGAAGATGAACGGGCCCATTTTGATCCCGCGCTTAATTTACTCACGTCCCAATTAATTGAGAAAAGAACAAGCAAAAACAAATTGAGAGAGAGAGAATTCAAGAAGTTCAAGCAGTGGAGTCGACTTTTTTAGCAAAATGGCACAAAAGCCAAAAAAAAAAAAAAAAATAGCAAATTAGCATAGTTGGAAAAATATTTAGCAAAATGGCACACTTTACTGTTCACAACCCATTGTACACTATTTGGAAGAAGTTGTTGTATGTTGCACAACGTTCGAGTCGTTGTGCAATAGGGGTGCACGACATTTGAGATGTCGTGCACCCATGTGCATTATTGCACAACAATTCTCAAGTCGTGCAACAATGCACAATTATATTTTTTTTTTATTTTTTTAAGTATTATATTGTTAAAATTAAAAGAAATTTATTAAAATAACTTTTTAATTTAAAATAATTTTTAATTTTATAATTTAAATTATTAAATACATATACTTTTTTAATTAAAAAGTATATACATATTATTATTTGAACTATTAATAAGAAAGATATAAATGAGGGACGCGTTTAAATGAGGAGATGGTGATATGTATATTATTAAATGAGGGATGCATTCAGGATAGCACCTTAAAGGGAAAAGGCTGCGTACATCCATCCCCTCAGACCCTGCTTATGCGGGAGCCCTTGTGGCACTGTGATTGTTATTGTTGTTATTGTCATACAGTAACTATGATATCACAAGGAAGATATAAATGAGGAGATTGTGATGTTTTCAACAAAAAATCACGAATATATATATTTGTATTTATTATTTGAGCTATTTTATTAGATACATGTAGCTCAAAAACTGCTCCTTGCTACTTGCCTCTCATGAGCTGTGTACTGGCTCTCATGAGCTATTCCTTGCTACTTGCTACTTGCCTACTTATCTTTATCTCTATCCCTATCCTTATCTTTATCTTATCTCTTGATTTCTGTCTGATGTGGCTAGCTTTGAGTTTGGTGTTTTGCTCGCCGTGTGTTTTGCCCTACTTATGCTTTGATGCTCTCCTACTGCCAGGTCTTATGCTCCACGCTGCGGACCAGCTTCTCAGGTTGGGGGTCCTTGGAAGCAGCCTCTCCTCAGGGTAGCCCCCTGAAAGGGGAAGACTGCATACATCTATCCCCCCCCCCCTCCCCAGACCCTGCTTATGCGGGAGCCCTTGGAGGCATTGGGTTTGTTGTTGTTGTTGTTGTAGCTCAAAAACTAAAAAAATCATTTCATATAGTTTATAAACTAATATATAATTTTAAAAAAATATAAAAAAAATCCAAGTAATATAATTATTTTTTACTTATAAACTATGTATCTAATAAAATAGCTCAAATAACAATATAGTACTTAAAAAATAAAAAAAATATATAATTGTGCATTGTTGCACAACTTGAGAATTGTCATGCAACAATGCACATGGGTGCACGACATCTCAAATGTCGTGCATCCCGGTTGCGCAACGACTCGAATGTCGTGCAACATACAGCAACTTCTTGTAATCTATCCGATATGGCGTGCAACGGGTTGTGAAGAGTAAAGTGTGCCATTTTGTTAAATATTTTTCCATCTATGCCAATTTGCTAAATTTTTTTTTTTTGCTTTTGTGCCATTTTGCTAAAAAAGTCGGTGGAGTCCTCCCAAAATCTTAACAAAAACTAAGAGTCCCTGCTACTGTCCTCCTTTCTACTTTAAATCGATCCCCTGCTGCAGAAACCATAAGGGTGCTAGGCTGAACGGGCTTGTGGGAGCTGGACATGGGTGTTGGTGGTGAGGACGCAAGGACGAAGTTGGGCTCAAGGTGCAGCAGCGGGTATGGGCCTGCGCTGATTCTGGCTGGACGTGGGACGCAGGTGGGTGTATTGGGCTGGGCTGAGATGTCTGGGGTTGCTGGTGGGCTACAGGAGTGATGGACTGAGCATGTGGTCTGGGTTGAGTGATGTTGGGCTTGCGTGAGCTGGCGTTAGATTGGAGGTGACGGACCAGGCGTGACATGCCGCAACTTCGCTTCTGAGCTCAAACGTTCTTGTCTCAAATCTCAATTGACTTGATTTAAGTCCCACGTATTGAATTCCGTCTCGTTTGCACCAAAATTTGGTCATTAAGAAACTTTAACCTTTGAACCTATAACATAAAAATGGCCAAAGTGAGGATATAACGATGATTGAACGTATGCAAAGAACAAAACTATCAATGAAAAATGCGTAAATAAGAGACGTATTAACAGCCCCACACCTAATCTTTACTAGTCCTCGAGCAAAGCATATGATAGACACAAAGACTAAAGCGACCAACTACCCCGACTCTCCAAGTCTTCCAAGATTAACACATACATTACAATTTTAAACGAGATTCAATCATCTAGAGCATTCTCCAATTCTATGAAATCAAATGATTCAACTTCAAAACTCATCATGGGATTTCATTAACCATGCGTCAACTATTGAACACTACTCAGGCATTTTAAGCACACAAGTGGAAGTGAATGAAATCTCATGCCATGGAATTGCCTCAAATTCTTGCATCCAACTAAATATACCAAGATTTTACTCACCCACACCATTGAATTACCCAAACACTTGCTCATATATAGAGAATTCTAAGTGACATATGAGTGACCACTTTACAACATTTTGACCTCAATGTAGCACAAAAGAAGAACAACTTAATCATGAATCCACATCAATTTTCACTTTCTTCTTTTTCTTTTGCCTGTTCTTCTTTTCGTTTTTTTCAAGAGGAACTTTTTTTTTATTTTGGTGTTCTTTTTTTTCTTTTTCTTTTGTTTCTTCTTTTTTTTTTTTTTTTAATCCAATTTTTGAACTATCGCATAACAAGTGCCTCAGCATTATAATCGGCATTGATCAACAAGCACTTTCCATAGCACATGGGGCAAGGATTAGGATAAGCCAAAAGGTCAAGCAAACAAAACTTAAGACATATAGGATTGTTTACTCAAAATTTTCTGATTTTACACAACAAGAAAGTCCAGTGCATAGTGAATATGTGTGCGGCATGAGTAGAAATCATTAATATCAAAAATGATCAACAATAATCAGTAACAAGTATGGAGAAGAATCATTTAATTTCATGGAATAGAGAGAAAGAAATGGACAATTAATCCTACTATCATCCTAACATACTTGTCGATCAAGGAAAAACTTGGCTAAAAGGTTACAATGCATGCTCAAAATGCACAAAAATGTTAAAATTTGACCAAAATGAATACATGCAAATGAGTCTCACCCCCACAACTAAATGATGCATTGTCCTCAATGGGACATTATAAAGTATTAAAGCACAAGAAAGAGATGAGATGGAGTGATACAACTTGAAAAGGCAATGATCATGAAATAGCGTAAACAAGTATGTATGACTCCTCCAATGCAGAACATGAACCTGAAAAAGAGAGAAACAAGCCTCCAAGCAACTAATTAGCTCAAAAACGAAACTAAAACCAAGAAATAACAAACTTAGGCTGCCTTCTAGTAGCGCTAAGTTTTACGCCTTTAGCCAGGCGCAATGGGTCTAACAAACATCCGGTAATGACGTCAACAAAATAAATCACTTCAATGAGCTCACTTAAGACAAAACCTAAAAGAAAATCTGAAGCATTGCACGTGATTTCAAGAGGGGGCGAGGAGTCCACTAGCTTTATAATGGCAGCGTCAACAAGCATGGAGTGAAAATTTTGAAAAACTTTTAAGCAGGACTCATCAAACTCAATTGATATGTCTTTGGCTAAAAAACTAGTCAATAGTCTAGCTAACTTCCCACAGTCCTTAATGAATCTTCTATAGAAACTCACATGACCTAGGAAGGCTCTAACTTGCTTCACATTTGAAGGAGGGGGTCAGTTAGCAATCAAATTTACCTTAGCCTTATTAACTTCAATACCCTTCTTAGACATCCTAGGACCTAATACAATTCTCTCTTGAACCATAAAGTGACTTTTCGCCCAACCCAAAACTTTTTTCATGTCATGGTTCAACCTTCGTTGCATCTCTCTAGAAGGTTTAGCAGTCGCATCAAGAAAGCTCATATGCATACAAACGGAAGGGTCTACACCCTTCAAATTGAGCACATACCACCCAACGGCACTCCTAGGAAAACATACTTCAAAGTAGATGGCAAGAGCTCAAGTTCAAGTTTGGGAGGGTGCGACTATGGAGGGTAAAGATAGAGAATAGGGAAGCATAAGTACGGGTTCCACTTTTGACCACCAATGGCAAGTCTCTAAGTGACTGTCATCCTCAAAATCATCAATACAGTCATCTATTAGCGCTCTCTCACTAATTAGGATAAAGGGGAGTGTTTGGTCAACATCATCATCAATAATATCCACACAAAAACACTCTGACTCATCCTTACTAGTGGGTGACAAAGAAGCCTAAAACATATTCGACCTAATATTCATGTTTGTAAAACTAACATCCATTACCCTGGATCTACAATTGATGGTAGCATTGGCTGTTGTTAAGAAAGGATGTCCTAGAATGATAGGGACATGGTTCTTCAAATGACTAGAAGGTTCCATATCAAGCATAAGAAAATCAGTAGGAAACAAGGCTTTACCTACCTTCACTAGCACGTTAGTAAGCTCACCATGGGGAACTCTAATAGATCTATCTGCTAATTGCAAGGTCACCATGGTAGGTTACAACTCTCCCCGGCCTCATAAACCGAGTAAGGAATAATGTTAACACTCCCTCCTAAGTCCAATAACGCCTTATCAACGGGGTAGTATCCGAGTGAACAAGAGATGGTGGGGCACCGGAGTCTTTGTACCTAATTGGAGTGTCACACTTCAAAATGGAACTCACTTGCTCGGCTAAAAATACTTTCTTAGGCAGATGTGGTTTAGATCTCCTCTTTTGATTTAGCCGGTCCTTAATGAACTTCGCATAGGCCGGGATTTGTTTGATCGCATCAAGAAAGAGAATGTTAATCTTTACTTGGCTAAAAATCTCCAAAATATCTTTTCACTTCTTGTCCTTCCCATGTGGATATGGTGCAACTAAAGCTTAGGAGAAGGACACTCTAAGTTCATAAGAGGAAGGAAGATCATAGGCTTTAGGAATGGACGACGGGTGCATGACTTTATCAGTTTCCTTCTCTCTTTCCTTGCTCTTCTCTTCTCCCTCACCACTCATGGGTACTTCACTCTCAACACTCACCCCGTTATCAACTTCCTTCTTGCTTCTCAACACTACAATTGACCTTGCTTGCTCCTTGGTGGGGAGGATAGTTATCTTGCCTCAAATGGTTCACAGGGTTTTCTACAGCTTGGCTAGGGAGTCTTCCCTCATCTCTCATACTCAAAGCATTAGTTAGTTAACCTATTTGGGTTTCTAGCTTAGAGATCGATTGGGTATAGGAGTGGAGGAGTTGAGAATTAGCTTCTAAACCCTTAAGTGCACTCAAAACCTTCTCTTCAAAATTCGAATTACAACTCAAATTAGAAGGCTGAGAATGGTTAGAAACACACCCTTGCAGCTGAAAACTGAGAGGTCCTGACATACTAGATTGGTGAGGTCATGGATTCAGTTGTTGATGATGGCCGTACTACCCTTGTGATTGTTGTGGCACAAATTGCCCTTCACTTCCTTGCCTCTAGGAGAAATTCGGATGGTTTCTCCAGCCTCGAGTGTATGTATTCGAGTATAGATCGTCCTTTGAAAATCCTTGGATTGCATTAACCTGTTCCTGTGAACACTTTGTAAGGAACATTATCCTGAAAATCCAAATTTATCATATAATTATTACTTTATTATAAAATAAAATTTGAGTTCCAGTCGTTTCCTCGTTGAATTTGTGTAAGAGAGTGTATGTGCATATATATATGTATATATATTGCAAGTAATTTTCTTTTAAGTAATATCCATGAGATGGTTGTAGTCCTCAAACTACATTTACATATTTGTTCTAAGTGGATAATGAGATTAAGCAACAAATAGACTTGGAATAAATGGAATGAAAATGATATTTGAAAAACTCGTAGCTAGTGACAAGTTTGGCCTACTTGTATGCAAAGGCTATAACGTGACACTTTAGATGACCAGTCATGGTCATGTGGATAGTGATCCAAAAGTGTTATGTTGGTGTGTACAATAAGAATAATACACTGACTTCGACAATGTGAGTTACTTGTTTCTAGGCTACTATTGGAAATGAGTGCTTCATGATATACTACTTGAACGAATACTCTAAATCCTGAGAGTATTCTAGATCTATGCATGGAATATTAGTTATCTTGGTGCACTTTAAGTAAGGTCTTGATAAACGGCTAAAGTGCCACGTGCACTGGGTAACGGCATGAAGTGTGATAGGGATCAGGTATTAAATATAGAATCTATAATCTCTTACGAGATACAGAAGTCCCCTTAGTTGATTCGCAAGTGTTTGAATTAATTTGGAAACTTAGGCCAAAGTGCTTTAAGTGTTTGACTTTTGAAATTTATACTGTGAATTTGTTCAAGTATAAATGAATTATTCGAAAAAAGGCGAGTCAGGAATTAATGGAAAAGTTGTGAGAAAAATAATGGTAATAGTAATAGTTAGTCTTCCTCATGGATATCTAATAGAGGAGTTGTTGTTGTCAATATAGTCTATTTGGGAATTATCGAATATATAGTTTAACTCTAGAGTGCAATGGGATTTATTTAGTGGAATTAAATTCAATTAAATGGTAATTAAATTTTATCATAAGATAGTAAGTAATTTAACTTATTTGGAGCTAAAACTAAATTGCCTCTGAGGTCCCTGTGCAAGCCTCTGTTTTAAATGCTATCAGAAAAATATTAAAGAATTCATGAGATGAATAAATTAAAATTTGCTAAGCATTATTCATTATATGAACAAAAGCTAAAATTATAAAATAAAATAATTCCTAAAATTAAAAATTTATAAGATGAATTTTTACATGTGGGAAATAAAACAAAAAAAGGGAATTAGGTCACGATCCACGTCGCGCGGAACTGACCAACTAGCGTACGATAACACTGGGGCGATCGGCACCTTTGGGTGCGGACGAATAGGAGCGTGCCATGGCAACCCCAACGAGTCGATCCATGCCAACACGTGCAGACCAATCCTGAGCTACCACGTGGCAGCTCTGACACGTCAAAGGACGCGGGTCCCCCCTCTCTTGCTCTAAACGACGTCATTTGGGTTATTCTAAACGTATCCCACATCAAATTTTTCGTAATTTTTCGCTCCAGTAGCCTACTATAAATAGAGGTCCTAGAATTAAGGTTTGGCATCCAATTAAAAGAAATTTAAAACGTGTCTTGAAAGTATTGACTTTCGAAGATCTAAAAGAGAGAAAATTTTGTTGAAATTTTTTCTCTTAGTTTCATTTTTTTTGAAGCCCACACACACTCTGGATTTTTTAGGTGATTGCATAGAAGGTCTTCGGGTGTCGGTTTTCTTTATTTGGAGCAATTTTCAGGTATTTTTCTTTCATTTTTCTATTAGTTTTTCGCTTCTTCATTTATTTACAGTGTTTTATTATGCTTGTTAATATTCATGTTATTATTATAAATATTTTTAGAGTAGACGCCTGTAGATTTAAAATTAGGAATTCTAAATCACCTGTAAGTTTAAAATTAGAAATTTTAAACCGTTCTGCTGTGTTAATCTAATTAACTAGGGAAAATTTTAGACATCCATCCCAATATTTGGTATCAAAGCCAGCCTCTAATTACATTCATAATATATATGATAGGCATAGTAAGATCGAAATAAATAGACTTATGATTGAATAAAGTAGAGATTTATTAAATGATAGAGGAAAGATGATTGAGTTATTTGTAAGGATCATAATAGTAGATTCGGTTTTAAATTGTTTGAAATATCGAGTGAATTAATAGTTAATTTAGATTCGTATATTTAGATTTTTCAAATTACATTTAGTTTACGTATGATGAGATTGTGCATATATGGTTAAGATTTATGAAATCGAGAATATTTGATCTAATGAGATTAGCATCAAAATTAAAATTTTAAATTATTCAAAAAAAAAAATTTTTAATTGTTTACGGACACAGACGTCTGCACTCTTGCTAACGTCAGTAAGATGCTAACATGGAAATTAGAAATTTTTTTATAAGATTTGGAGACGTCATTGCTGAATTAATTAATAAAAAATAATAAACTAATTTTATTTATTAATTAATTAAGGAATGAGATTCTATCATTGATTATGAGAAAATCTAGCTGTAAATGCAATTGAATTAAAACCATTAGTTTATAAAATTCAAGCTGAGAGCAAGGATTCAATAGTTGAAACCTCATGGCCTCCATTACCGTTCTAGCAGTATAGTAAATTGACATCACTCCAGTGGGAGCAAGCAGACAAGGCGATCGATTGGAAAGAAGGGGAAACGCAGGGTTGCTAGTGTAGCAACTGAGCCAAATAAGAAGCCGGCAAAGGGAAAGTGTTTCTTTTGCAAAAAAATGGGTCACTGGAAGAGGAACTGCAACAAATACTTAGCTTTCGTTCCTACAAAGACTGTCAAACCATCCGGTGAAAATATGTTGATATCTCACTTACTTGAGTCATGCGTAGCTGAGAGTCCACTAGGTTCTCGGTGTGTTGACTCAAGTTCAACTGATCATGTTTTCAATATGTTATGAGGGCTCAAGCTAACGAGGAGGCTACATGATGTAGAGGTGTACCCGAATGTTGGAGACGGTACAAGAGTTGCGGACTTAGGAGTAAGAGATATTAGCTTAGTCTTTAGGGGTAGGGTTTTGATTTTGAAGGATTGTTTATTTGCACTTGCATTGCGCAAGAATTTGATTTCTGTGTCTCGATTAGTGAATAATGGTTATTCAATAAATTTTGGTTCTAAACTTGTTATTACAAGATATAAATTTTTTATTTACAAAGGTACATGTGTGGATGGTTTATTCATGTCATTTCCTAATCAAAACTTTGATAATTATTTGAATGAATCTAACACAAGCTCACTTGTTCAATCTCTTGAAAGAGATAATGCCTTCACATATCACCAACATTTAGGTCACATTAATTCGAACAGGATTCAAAGATTGGTAAAAGATGAACTGATAGAACCTTTCGATTTGAAGGCTTTGTCAGTTTACAAATCCTGCATAGAAGGTGAAATGACCAAGTTTGTCTTTAAGAATAAGTGCACCAGGTTTGGTGACTTGCTTGAGCTAGTTCACATAGATGTACGTGGATCAATAAATATTCAAGCAAAAGGTGGGTATGAGTACTTCATCACATTCACAGATGATTACTCTAGGTATGGATATATTTACCTAATGAGACATAAGTCGGACTCTTTTGAAAAGTTCAAAGAGTATAAAGTTGAAATAGAGAAGCAATTAGGTAAATAAATACCTTTCATGAGAGTTTTTAGATTTTCTAGCTGCAAGTGAGATAAGATCTCAGCTTTCTGCTCCAAGTACACCACGGCAGAATGGTGTTGCTGAAAGAAGGAATAGGACATTGTTGGAGATGGTAAGGTCCATGATAAGTGATGATACTTTACCAATCTCCTTTTGGTGTTAAAGGCTTGGAACCTACATCATATCTACTTAGCTTAGTTCCATCTAAGCCAGTTCTTAAAACACATGTGGAGTTGTGGACTAGGCGAAAGCCTAGTTTAGAGTACTTTCACATTTGGGGGTGCCCAACATATATATTGAAAAAGAACCCGAACCAGTTGGAATCAAGAACGGAGGTGTGTATGTTTGTTGGTTATCCCAAAGGAACAAGAGGTGGTCTGCTCTACAGTCCTTTTGAACAAAAGGTGTTTGTAAGTATGAATGCCATATATTTTGGAGGAGGATTTTGTAGTAGACTACAAAAGCAAAAGCAAAGTAGTGTTGGAGGAATTGAGAGATAATAACACCATTTCTAAATAGCTAGAGACATCTCAGGACACAGTAGATGTATTAGATACACCTGCAGATAGGGCCGAGGATGTCCCAAGTACACGAAAGCCTGGGCGTAGTGGGAGGATCGTTAGGGCGCCTGAAAAATTCATGCCGGGAACCTTAATGATTGAGCGTGATATTGAGTCTGATCCTCTTAGCTATAATAAGGTAATTAAAGACAAGGATGTTGACCAGCGGGTCTTGGCAAAGAAGTATGAGACAGAATCTATGTATTCTAATTAGGTTTAGGAACTTGTAGAGGCGCCAGAGGGCATTAAACCCATTGGATGTAAATGGGACTCCAAGAGAAAAAGAGGAGTGGACGGGAAGGTAGAGATCGTCAAGGCAATACTGGTTGTTAAGGGTCTTATCCAAAAGGAAGGAATCGATTATGATGAGACCTTCTCACCATTAGCCATATTAAAGTCAATAAGGATGCTCCTACCTATTGCAGCTCATTATGATTATAAGATTTAGCAAATGGATGTCAAAACGGCCTTTTTGAATGGTTATCTTGAAGAAGACATTTATATGGTGCAACCAGACGGTTTTATAGGAAAAAATAGGAGCATATGGTTTGCAAACAGAAAAAGTCCATATATAGGCTGAAGCAAGCATCACACTCATGGAATGTTAGATTCAATGAAGCGATTAAGTCATATGGGTGTAAGCAATTAGTTGATGAACCATGCGTGTACATACGACATCATCAGAAAGTAATGGCTTTCTTAGTCTTGTATGTGGACGACATACTACTCATTAGGAATGATGTATGTGTCTTATCAACTGTAAAGATTAGGTTGTTAAGTCAGTTCGATATGAAGGACCTTGGAGAAGCCAGCTACATTCTTAGGATCAAGCTTTTGCGAGATCATAAGGGTAGGATGTTGGGTCTTTTTCAAATCACTTATATTAGCAATAGGTTGTCAAAGTATCACATGCAGGACTCTAGGAAAGAACTTTTTTAACTTTCAAGTATGGAGTCCCTCTTTCTTTAAACCAGTGCCCTATATCTTGACCATTGGAGGTGGAGCCATCAATTAGAGGAGTGTCAAACAGTCTTGCATTGCTGACTCAACCATGGAAGCCAAATATGTTGTAGCTTCAAAAGCTGTAAAGGAGGCACATTGGCTCAAGAAGTTCCTGAAAGATCTTGAGCTAGTTAGAGATAGTCTAACATCAGTTACAATCTTTTGTGACAATTCGGGTGCGGTGGCTAATTCTAAAGAACCTAAAAGACACAAGACGTACAAACACATTGAAAGTAAACACCACTTCATTAGAGACTACGTGGAGAACTGTGAGATAGCAATCTTGAAGATAGATACAAGCAATAACCTTGCAGATCCTTTTACAAAGAATTTGGCTCAGAAGACCTTTGAATGACATTTAGAAGGGATGGGAATAAAGTGTATAGTAAATTGAATTTAGGACAAGTGGGAGATTGTTAGGAACAATGTCCTAAAAATCAAAATTTATCATGTAATTATTACTTTATTATAAAATGAAATTTGAGTTCTAGTTGTTCCCTCGTTAAATCTGTATAAGTGAGTATATATGTATTGCATGTGATTTTCTTTTAAGTAACATCCATGAGATGGATGTAGTCCTCAAATTACATTTACATATTTATTCCAAGTGGATAATGAGATTAAGCCATAGATAGACTTGAAACAAATGGAAAGAAATGTTATTTGAAAAACTCATAGTTAGTGACAAGATTGGACAACTTGTCTGCTAAGGCAATAACGTGACACTGTAGATGACTTGTCTTTGTCAAGTGGATGGTGATCCAAAATTGTTATGTTGGTGTGTGCTATAAGGTTAATACACTTAGTTGGACCATGTGAGTTACTTGTTTCTATACTACTATCAGAAATGAGTTATTCATGATGTACTGTTTGAACAACGACTCTAAATCCTGAGAGTATTATGGACATGTACATAGAATGTTAGTTATGTAGGTGCACTATAAGTAAGGTCTCAGTAAATGGTCGAAGTCCCATGCGCACTGGGTAATGACATGAAGTGTGACAGATATCAAGTATTCAATATGGAATTTATAGTCTCTTATGAGATACAGATGTTCCCTTAGTTGATTCGGAAGTGTTTGAATTAATTCAGAAACTTTGGCTAAAGTGTTCCAAGTGTTTAACATTTGGAATTTATACTATGAATTTATTCAAGTATAAATGAATTATTTGGAAAACGGTGAGTTGGGAACTAATGGAAAAGCTTTGAGAAAAATAGTGGCAGCAGTAATAGTTATTTTTCCTCATAAATATCTAGTAAAGAGGTTGTTATTATCAATATAGTCTATTTGGAATTAAAGAATAAATTATTTAACTCTAGAGTGCAGTGGGATTTATTTAGTGGAATTAAGTCTCAATAAATGGTAATTAAATTTTATCATAACATGGTAATTAATTTAACCTATTTGGAGATAAATTTAAATTGCCCCTGAGATCTCTGTGTAAACCTCAATTTTAAATGCCATACAAAAATATTAAAGAATTCATGAGATGAATTATATGTTCATGAAATGAATAAATTGAAATTTGCTAAACATTATTCACTAGATAATAAAAGTTAAAATTATAAAATAAAATAATTTTTAAAACAAAAGAATTAGGTCACGATAAGCGTCGCACGAAACTAACCAGCGCGCGACACATATCGCACACTAGGCGTAACACTGGGGCGATCTGCACCTTCGGGGGCGGACCAATAGGAGCGTGCATGTGGTACACTCCAGGGCAGCCCCAACGGGGTGATCCGTGCCAACAAACGCGGAACGATCTCAAGCTACCACGTGGCAACTCTAAAGCGTCAAAAGACGCTGGTCCCGCATTACTCTAAAAGACGTTGTTTTGGTTATTTTTAATGCATCCCACACCGAATTTTTCATAATTTTTCGCTCTATTAGCCTACTATAAATAGGGGTCCTGAAATTATGGTTTAGCATCCAATTAAAAAAAATTTAAAGGTTTCCTGAAAGTTTTCACTTTTGGAGATCTTAAAGAGAGAAAATTTCCGTTGAAATTTTTTCTTTTAGTTTAATATATTTCGGAGCCCACACTCTGGGTTTTTGAGGTGATTGCGTAGAAGGTCTTTGGGTCTCGATTTTCTTCAGTTTTCTTTACTTGGAGCAATTTCTATGTATTCTTCTTTTCCTTTTCTTTTTGTTTTTTGCCTTTCTATTTATTCACAGTATTTTATTATGCTAGTTAATATTCATGTTATTATTATTAATGTTTTTAGAGTAGAAGCTTGTAGATTTAAAATTAGAAATTTTAAATCGTTGCGCTGCGTTAATCTAATTAATTAGGAAAAATTTTATAAATCTGTACGAACACACTCAACAAAGGGTGAAGTAGAGGGGCAATCAAATATGGAATGAAAAGTAATAGAACATGTAGAACAAACATTATGCATATTTGGTACATGAGACACATTAGGCAAAGTAGAGGGAGTCAATGTCATCTTAAATGAAGAAGTAAGATGCTCCATAGAAGGTGCAAAAGAATATCTAAGATGGAAGTATGTGCAATTTCATGTACTCCTCTATTTAGCCTAGCAGCATTCAAACGTGCATGTACGACATTCTAATGTGAATTCTCATTCAATTGCTCGAAAAATTCCCACGTCTCATCCTCAGTTTTCTTAAGAAATTGACCACCGCATGAAGCATCGATAGTTTGTTGTCCTTTCTCATTCAACCCATAGTAAAAATTTTGCAGAAGTTGACATTTAGGGATAGCATGATATGGATAAGCTCGAAAAGTTCCTAAACCTATCCCAACTTTCTCATTCACTAGAAACTCTTCACATGGTCTAAGAGTACGTGAATATATTCTATGACCTAAATTGATTCAAGAAAATTAAAGGATTTTGTGTTAATTAATCAAATGAAACTACTACTATCTAAGGAATTTGACTACTAAAGGCGAAAAGGGTAGGGAATTGGAACTTAGGACTTTGAATCCATCATTAGCAACTTATTCTTACATTAATTCTTAAATTGGAATTATTGATTGTCACACAGGTAGATGTTTAGGTTACAAGTTTCAAGCTATTAAGGTAATGTTGTTAGTATCGTGTATTGGCCGTATTTAACTAAAGCATAAGAAAAATAGGCTCTACCTAACATATTATTAATTATTACGTATTGACCCTATTTAATTAGTATATAGGAAAGATAGGCTCTAATTAATAATTCAGTGAAAATTATTGCTTGATAAATTAATTCTAAGGCTACTGATAAATTAATTCTAAGGCTACAAGCACTAAGAATTAATTTATGAATAACAACATAGGTGATAAACTCATTCATTATCTCAATTGAATAAGCATTTAAACGTAATACTTCAAAGTGTTTCTCACAATCAAGCAATTCTTGTAAACAATCAAATTATCCCATAATTAAAAGTAATACAAGAATAAAAAGGTTAAGACTTTATCTAACCCTAGAGAGCAAGTTAGCTTTCCATCAAAGATAAACCGGTGAAGGAGGAGATAAATGAGCCCATATTGATACTGCGCTTAAATTACTCACGTCCCAAATAACTGAAAAAAGAAAAAGCAAAAACAAATTGAGAGAGACAGAATCGAAGAAGTTCAAGCGGTGAAGTCCCCCCAAAATGGGAACAAAAACTGAGTCCCTACTGCCATCCTCTTCTCTGCGTTAAATGGATCCCCTGCTGTAGAAACCCCACAGGTGCTGCGTTGAACAGGCCTGTGGGCCGAAGGTGAAGGAGCTGGGCGGGGGTATTGGTGGGTGTTAGGCCTGGTGGTGAGGACACAAGGACCAGGCTAGGCTGGAGGTGCAGCCATCGGAATGGGCCTGTGCTGATTCTGGGTTGGACACGAGACGCGGGTGGGTGTATTGGGCACATGTAGGTGGTCATATCTAGCGGCAATGAATAAAATATGAGATTTAGACTATTATTTGCAAATTAGGACAAAATTGAGGGGAATTTGAAAAAAATCCAAAAATACAAGAAGAATCATATAATATATCAACACAAAAGTATTGTGCATATGTATGTATGTAGGTATGTAAGTATGTAGTACTCAATTTAAAAACAATTACATTTTTGGACAAATCCGCTAATGTCCGCAAAGAAATGTTTAATTTTGTTTGATATATGCTCACTTACCAGATAACATTTAATAGGTTTATTATTAGTTTTCTCTCAATTAATTAAGTAGGACGAAGATAGGACAAGGAAACGGCATTAATTGGAGCAGTATCATGTTACATCATAAATATATTAGTTATCATATAATAGTTATTGATTACTATTACATAGTTAATTAACTAAAATTAAATAATATAATTATTGAAATACAATTATAGTAAGATATGAATTAAAAATTAGAGATATTAACATATAAAAATAATATTAAATAATTATAATTTATAAGTTAATAAATTTATTCAAAGTAAAATAAAATATCCTATAAAAAAGAAATAGAGAATCAAGATAAAAGTTAAAAAAACAATGAAAAAGATACTGCGCAGTGAATCGAACCCGCGTGCTCTAACGTGAGAGAAGTATAACTCTACCACTTACACTGGGGGTACACACACGCTTCCTGAGCATACAAAACTAAAATATATTAAAAAAAATATAGGATTGACTAGGGGCACGTGCCCCTAGTGCCACAATGCTGCGTCCGCCCCTGATTGGGCTGCGCTGAGGTGTCTGGCGTTGCTGGTGGACTGCAGGTGTGATGGGCTGAGCGTTTGGTGGTCTGGGTTGAGTGATTTTGGGCTTGTGTGAGCTGGCGTTGGATGGGAGGTGACGGACTAGGCCTGACGTGGCACAACTTCGCTTCTTGGCACAAACGTTCTTGTCTCGAATCCCATTTGACTTGATTTAAGTGCCCACGTATTAAATTATGTCTCATTTGTACCAAAATTTTGTCATTTAAGAAACCTTAATCTTTGAATCTATAAAACATAAAAAATGGCCAAAGTGAGAATATAACGATAACTGAACATGTGCAAAGAGCTAAAATATCCATGAAAAATTGCATAGATATGAGACACATCAAACACCGTATATGATCAGATCTTACTCTTAAATCCTTTGCCTTCATTACATAATGTCTTCTTGAAAATGACTCAAAAGGAAAGCAAACGAGAGGTGTCTGGAGGGGTGTTTGATGCTGGTCAATATGATGTCCTAGCAATCGAACCATCTAGTAGATGGTTCCCTCTGAAGTTTCCCTAAGGATAGCTAGAGCTCATATGCTAGTTCTATCGAGTAAAGCCAATGATTACAGGCATTGGGGGCGCAATGCCCTCGACTTATTCTCAAGCTTTAAATAGGTAGGACGGCCCGGCTGCTTTGTTGAGCCGTGCCACGGAATGGAGAGCTCCAAGTGGGCCATTTTTAGTAAGCAGAACTGGCGATGCGGGATGAACCAGAAGCCAGGTTGCGGCGCCCAACTACACGCTAACCTAGATCCCACAAAGGTTGTTGGCCGATCAAGACAGTAGGACGATGTTCATGGAAGTCAAAATCCAATAAGGAGTGTGTAACAATTCACCTACTGAATCAACTAGTCCCGAAAATGGATGGTGCTGAAGCGCGCGACCCTACACCCGGCCGTCAAGGAAGTGCCATGACCTGATGAGCAAGACAGTGTGGCGATCACTAGAAAACCTGTGGCGCGAGCCAAGGCAGAGTGGTTGTTGATATGGGTGTTCATGGTTCGGTTCACTGTACAGAAAAGTATTTCGTTTCGGTTAACCGTAACCAAAATAATCAAATGTTTCTAATCGTTACTGTAACCGAAAAGATCAGTTAACTGACTTTCACTAATTCGGTGTGGTTATGTTGGTTAACCGATAACCGAAAAAATAATACAACTCTTTCACGTTATATGATTTATCTCCTTAATAGTTTGTAAATGTCCAAAAAATGCATTAAATGTGAAAATATTCAATAAATTACGAGTTTATAATCAAATTCTAAATACTTAAACGTACAATATCTCATTTTAACCAACATGCGGGTCAATGAGTAGCACCAGATTATAGCAAAGTAATGCTTAGTTAGTATTGGAGGTATAATATTAAGGCATGATTACTCTATGATAGAAAATGAATTAAGGGAAAAAGATAACATTAATCAAGCATTATTAAATAGTCACTTATATACTAGAAAAGCATATTTTAATAAACAATGTAATATTATGAAGATGTAAAAATATATACATGATATGTATTATCTCAGTAAATCAGTTAACCAAGCTGGGCAAAATCACTAGCTGTTACCATCCCGAAATACCTCAAATTTATTCAGTTTGGTTAACTAAACCAGATATTCGATACGGTTAACCCATTTTCGGGTTGCTGTTTTCAAAGTTCGGTTCGGTATTTTGGTTACGAATTTTTTTAACACCCCTAGCCGTCAGTGCAGGTCTTGGTGGTAGTAGAAAATATTCAAATGAGAACTTTGTGGGTCGAAGAGGGGAAAGGTTCTATGTGAACGGCACTTACACATGGGTTAGTCGATCCCAAAGAACGGGGGAAGCCTGCCTGACAGCACGTTCCACGCGAGCTTTGAAAGGTTCTATGTGAACGGCAACGTTAGGAAGTCCAGAGACGTCGGCGAGGGCCTCGAGAAGAGTTATCTCTTCTGTTTAACAGCCTGCCCACCCTAGAAATGGCTCAGCCGGAGGTAGGGTCTAGCGGCTAGAAGAGCACTGCACGTCACGTGGTGTCCTTTTCGCCCCTAGCCCCTTGAAAATTTAGAGGACCGAGTGCCAACAGGCAAGGGAAGTCAGCAAAATGGATCCGTAACTTTAGGGAAAGGATTGGCTTTGAGGGTTGGACACAGGGGTCCTGGTCTCGAACCCTTCGGCTGTTAGTGGATTGCACGAGCTGCTCCTGCTGCGTGAACGGGTTGTTGCGCATCGGTTGGGGGACAAAGCGGGAACGGCTTCCTTTGGGGCCTTCCCCGGGCATCGAATAGTCGACTCAGAACTAGTACGGACAAGGGGAGTCTGACTGTTTAATAAAAACAAAGCATTGCGATGGTCCCTGCAGATGTTCACGTAATGTGATTTATGCCCAGTGCTCTGAATATCAAAGTGAAGAAATTCAACCAAGAGTGGTTAAATGGAAGGAGTAACTATGACTCTCTTAAGGTAGCCAAATGCCTCGTCATCTAATTAATGGCGTGCAAGAATGGATTAACGAGATTCCCACTATCCTTGTCTACTATCCAGCAAAACCACAGCCAAGGGAACGGGCTTGGAGGATTAAGCGAGGAAAGAAGACCTTGTTGAGCTTGACTCTAGTCCTACTTTGTGAAATGACATGAGAGTTGTAGTATGAATGGGAGCCCTTGAGGATGGTGAAATACCATTACTTTTAACATCATTTTGCTTACTCCGTGAGTCAAAGATAAGGTGTCGCCCCTCTTTTTAGACCTAAGGTTGGCCCTACGGGCTGATCCGGGCGGAGGAAATTGTTAGGTGGAGAATTTGGCTGAGGCGGCACATCAGTTAAAAGATAAAGCAGGTGTCCTAAGATGAGGTCAACTAGAACAGAAATGTCGTGTGAAACAGAAGGGTTAAAACTCATTTGGTTTTGATTTTCAATACGAATACAAATCATGAATGCATGGCCTAACGATCCTTTAGACCTTTGGGATTTGAAGCTTGAGGTGTCAGGAAAGTTAGCATAGGGATAACTGGCTTGTGGCAGCCAAGTGTTTATAGCGACATTGCTTTTTGATCTTTTGATGTCGGCTCTTCCTATCATTGTGAAGCAGAATTCACCGAGTATTGGATTGTTCACCCACTAATAGAGAACGTGTGCTGGATTTAGACCATCGTGAGACATGTTAATTTTATCGTACTGATGATAGTGTCGCGATGGTAATTCAACCTAGTATGAGAGGAACCGTTGATTAGCATAATTGGTCATCACGCTAGGTTGAAAACCCAGTGGCGCGAAGCTACCGTGCGCTGAATTATGACTGAAAGCCTCTAAGTCAGAATCCATGCCAGAAGTGACGCATGCATCCACCGCCCTATTGCCGACTTGCAGTAAGGGCCTCGGCCCCCAAGGGCACGTGCCATAGTAGACTTCCTACCAAGCGGCAGGTTAAATCCTTTGTAGGCAACTTAAATACGTAACGGAGTATTGTAAGTGGCAAAGTGGCCTTCCTGCCACGATCCATTGAGATTCATCTCTATGTCGCTTTGATTTGTCCCTCCCCACTTCGTAGCCCTCGTCTTTCCAAAAAGAGAGAAAATCATGGAGGGTTGAGTAGAAGTGGGCCCACCTTCCGCTCTCCCTGGCCTCCCACTAAGTATTTTTTCAATAATTACTAATTTTCAGCTCTTTTAAGGATTTTCTTGTCATTTAAATCAAGAAAAAGTCCTAAAAAATTGCTTGGGGCCCTAGAAAAATACCAAAAAATTCCTTAGTGTGGATTGTATTTTTCTCTTTGAGATGGCAGCAAGGAATCCTCATAAAATTGGTGAAATTTAAAAAAATCTCTATATGATTGTACGAGCACGTTGCATGTTTCCTCCTGCCAATCCTATGGATGCCAGTTTAGCATATGTAGGGGGCTGCTGCTCCCCAAGACCCTAGACAGCACCGTGTGCTTGATGCCCTCAGCTGCCATGACCCGTTGTCCTGGCACTTGAGACCCTTGTGTTGGGAACTGATTTCAAAATTTTTTCCCGAATTAACTAGAGTGGGCGCAGTGAAAACGAATTTAAAATTCTTAATTTAAAATCTAAAACTCTGACCTAATTAAATTAATTAGATCTAGATCTTACTCTAATAGGTTTATAATCTGACAAATAAAAGTATCGAATAAAACAAATATAAATATAGTATGTAGAACAAACGAAATAAAGAAAAAACAAATAAAATATCAAATACTTTATTTACACTTACTTGAAGTGCGAATCTCATCTCTGATTTGAAGATATGAAATTAGAAGAAGAATTCTCGACACTGCAAAATCTTCTTTGCAATGACCTCTTCTAGCACCTTCAATCTTTCTGAAAAATGTTTTTCAAAAAAATTATACTTAACAATAATTTAGAAAATTTTAAAAACAATTTTAGGATTTTTGTTGTTGGAGAAGACTAGGTTCCAAAAGCTACAAATGTTTCTCACGATAAATATGATGTCTCCAAAAAAAAAAAAAAAAAAAAAGGAATTAGCCGCTTTCTTTTGTGTGTGTGTGTGTGTATTTGTGTACATATATAGGCATTTTCTAACCTGTGCCTAATTAATGCTTAATCTTTATTTAATGCTTTTTCTCACGTGTCTTCTATACTGCAGTGATTGACAACCCGTAGAAGATGAATGGCTTAAAATTTTGCTATTTAGAGAAAGGACTTAAGCATTATTGTATAAACATCAAATTATTATACAAAATATTATATATTTTCTAGTAACTTATAGAAGTGTTGGTATCAAGTCAACATTATACTTAATTAGCAAAATTTTAGGTATGTATACATAATTATGTTATTTTATTATGCCTTATTTTATGATATGTGAGATATATTCTGATTTACTAAATAGCTATTTTTTAATTTATTATGACGTGGCTTTTATATGCTTAATCGTAAATAGATTGACTTCACCTATTTTTGATTTGAACGAGCCAGCTGAAGATATAAACATCAATGATTCGACAAAGGAAATAATGGACTTGACATAAGCTCAATATATAGATTTAAGTGGAAAGAAGATAGCTGGTTCTGGTGAGCATAATGATGAAAGTGTAATTAAAAATATTTTTGAATCTTTCGTTGGACAATGCCTTCTCAGTGAAGAAGAAGCTCTTAGCTTTTATGAAAATATGCTAGATTGAGTGGATTTTTAGTTTGGAAAGGCCGATTTACAACTAGAGATGGAAAAATGAATAGAAGAGATTTCTTTTGCCATCATGAAGGAAAGCTTGACTTGAAAATGGTGGACCTATCTAAGGAGCAGAGAAATAGGGCATCATCTAGATGTGGATGTAAAGTACGTATGCGAATTACAGTGAGAAAAGTTTTTGACATTTTTCGTGAGGAATATCACGTTACAAAGTTCATAGCCGATCACAATCATGATTTGTTGCCACCAGAACAAGTGTGTTTTCTTCCATGCTATTGCACTATTTCTACTGAAGATGAACAACGCATCCTTTTATGTAAAGAAGCTGGGCTTTCGGTTAGATCGATAGTACAAATCATGGAGCTTGAGAAAAATGTGAAGCATGGGGATCTTCCATATTTACAAAAGGACATCCATAATTTTTCAACAAGACTCGTAAAATTTTCATGAAGAATGATGTAATGGATTTGTTTGAACATTGTAAGCATGCCAAATATAAGGACCCTAGGTTTCAATATCCTTTCACAATAGATGATCAAGAAAGGTTGGGGCATATTTTTTGGTCATTAGTTCATTGTTTTGATTGGTACCAAAAGTTTGGAGACACTATTATATTTGACACAACATATAAGATAAATTCTTATGACATGCCTTGTGGTATTTTTGTTGGTGTTGATAATAATGGAAGAACAATACTTTTTGGATGTTCTCTTCTACGCAATGAAACAGTGAAAGCATTTAGATGGCTAATGAAGGTAAATAGTAAAATATATATAATTCTAATTTTTTTAACTATATAGCATAGATTTATGATATTGTTGTTCTAATATATATGTTATTCCAATGCCAGACCTTTGTTACATTGATGAAAAAGCTACTCAACACTATTCTCACTAATCAAGACCCATGGATGATAGAAGCCATAGCAAGTGAAATGCCTTCAACAAAGCATGCTTTTCGTATATGGCACATAACTTCAAAATTTAGCAGTTGGTTCACTTCAACTATATGAAATTAATATTCAAGTTGGTGCAATGACTTTTATAAGTTATATGGGCTTGACAATGTTAAAGAGTTTGAATCTCAGTGGCCTTTGGTAGTTATGAGATATAATGTACATGCCAATAAACATGTAAATTGTTTGTACCAGATTAAGAATTTTTTGGGTCCCAGCTTATCTTCGCTAACACTTCTTTGGTGGTATGACAACTACTAGACGATCAGAGAGTATAAATGCATTTATCAAGCATTTTACCTCTTCTCATTCATGCTTAAGCCGGTTGATTAGACAAGTAAGTGTTCTTTAATATAATATATGAAAATATCTCTAACTCTTACCATTGAAATTATGTTAATGATTTTATCATGATGTCAATTTCTAATTTATATTAACTTTTTGGTTGATCTAGCTATTGAAGACATTAAGCAAACATAATTAAAAGATACTATGTTGGATACATATAGAGGGTCCTCTTTAAGAACTTTGTCACCTTTGGGGAAGGAAGCTCAAAGTGTCTTCACAAAATTTGCTTTTAAGAAGTTTTTTGAACAATTTGGAATGGCAACCCAATACAAGATTGCACAAGAAAATGGCATGATGCTTACAGTGCAACACTACAAGGAGTGTAGATGTCAAATGCATGAAGTCTTTTGGGATGGCAATATGGCAACTTGTAGCTGTAAACACTTTGAATTTATGGAATACTTTGTCGTCATATATTAATGGTGTTTCTTCACTAAGATTGTTCATCAAGATACTTGCCGCTTCTTTGGTGCTGAGATGAATTGTAGAGACTGGAAGCTATCATCTTTTCCCGTGAAATTGAAATGTTCAGTGTTGATAGGTCTTCTGATGTGAATTGTGTATCAGCTATGCGTGACATTATTCTTTGTCCACCAACTTAACCTACAAAGGGTCGACTTAGGAAAGCGGGTGAAGATTTGTGGCTACTGTACGCGAATTGGCCACACAATTACGGAGTGTCCCGAGAAGGAGAATGCCGAGGTTGCATCAAATGTCACAAATAAGAGAAAGAAGGTTGCGGATCATGAAGACTTGAATCCCGTGTTTTCTTTAAAATTTTAGACTTTATGTTATCATTTGAAATTGTTTATTTTTATCGTTTAATGAATCTAATTAATTACCTTATATTAAGAGTTCACTTGAAAAATATTTGAACAACATTTTAATTGTTGCAACGTAATTCAATAGAGTATAGATCTATTACAACAACAACAACAACAACAACAACAAACACAACAGACCAAGTGCCTCAAGGAAGAGTATAGATCTATTATTATTCGGGAAAAAGAAAAAAAAAGTTGGCATGTTCATATAATTAAATTTCGAGACCTACACCGCAAGTAGTTATTTTAGCTATGTAAAATAAGACAAACCAGCATGCTTGTAGTTATTATACAAATATATAATATTTTTCATTTAATATATTTCTACTTAAACTTGCATATTAAAAATCAATATTCATGTACAGATTAAAAACAATAAATTTAGTTATTGCTTCTTTTTTTTTGTTTTAAAGTAATAAATGCTATTAACGCATTTACAATTCACTATTAATTAATGCTTAATATTCATGTACAAAAAAAGAAAAAGCAACATACATACCCAATACCTTAAGGGCTCTCGCCTAAGCAGGGTTTGGGGGAGGGGGGCGGATGTACGCAGCCTTCCCTAAAGAGGCTGTTTCCAAGTGCTCCCAACCTAAGAGTGAGAACTTCCCAAGAGATCACTCATCTTAGTACTGCTTCCACCCAAGCACGCTTAACTTCGGAGTTCTAATGGGATCTAGTGACAGCGTGTTGGTACCCTCTTTGGTACAAAACAAGACATGCTTCTAAATCATTTAATGCATTTACTTAGAATATATATATATATATATATATAAGAATTGGAATGCAGGTGATGTCATTTTCTATGGTACAGAAAAAAAAAAATTTCTGCATTTTAGAGAGGAAGGGCTACCTACTCAGCAGGTAAATATTGCCTGTGTGTGTTGACACACATGATCTGTGTGTCGACACACACGTGAACCGATGAATACTCTATGTGTCGACACACAGCTTGTATACATTGTTGGTAATTTTGAGCACCTTCTTGGTGATTTTAAGTAAGCGACTGTGTGTCGACACAGAGTATGTGAGTCGACACACAATATCACCACAAATGTATCCAACTTCACATGTACACAAGACAAAGTGCATATGTGTCGACACATAAAATTTGTGTGTCGACACACTTGCATATTCAATAACACCAATATTGCTTATATTGACTACTAATGTACTCATCACCATCTACGTACTAAAAATCACCATATACGTACTCAAAATCACCAACCATGGACTCAAAGGCAAAGTAATCCGTGTGTCGACATACGAAATACAAATAAAGCCCAATAAATTTGCCTTATTAGTCATGTTCTTTCTCCTCTCTCTCTCTCTCTCCCCCCTCTTGCTCAAACCCTAAATTCTACTTCAACACAAAATCTTACAAAGTCATCAATTTCTCACAAATCTTGTTCAAATTTTTATTTCAAATCAAGTTTTTATCTATAATTTAACATCAAAATCTTTGATTTTCATTAGAAATTCATCTTTTTCAGAAACCCTAACTCAAAATCGAATCACCCAAATGTTTACTTAAGTTTGCTTACTTTACTTTACTTTTCTTGCTACTCTAAGTAAAAAACGATCTACCTGTCTGAAAATTTTATTATCCCTAACAGTTATTGGACAAATCTCAAAACCTTACTACACCAAACTCTAACCACAACCTCGAAATTTCAATGAACTTTTTTTTTTTTTTTTGGTAACCAAAGTCATGAATCGCACAAAGAGGGCAAAAACTACTTCAAAGATGAATATGTTACGTCCTCTACTTCATCACTCTCCTCCGTCGACCCTTTCCTTATCATCCTCCTTATGCATGAGTTGGGTCTTACAGCAAATGACATTTTACCCATTATGATATATGAACAAGAGAAACTAACATACATGGTTCAGCGCTCATGACCGTCCTTGAAGAGGTGTGAAAGGCAAAGTCCAATGTTATTCCATTGAAGAGAAATGAAATCCTCTTCTAGAATATTCCTTCTTCCATTGGAGTTCCCAAATTGTTTAATGAAGGAGGTGGCATGCCACCATTCGAGTTCCTTTCTTAAATAATTTGGGAACTCCAATGAAAGAAGGAATATTCCGGAAGAGGATTGTGTTTCTCTTCAATGGAATAACATTGGACTTTGTGTTCGTACATCTTGAAGGACGGTCATGGGTGCTGAACCATGTATGTTATTTTCTCTTGTTCATATATCATAATGCGTAAAATGTCATTTGCTGTAAGGCCCGACTCATGTAGTTGTTTTAGGAGGATGAGAAGGAACAGGTTGATGGAGGGAGAGTGATGAAGCAGAGGAGGTAAGTGATTCAAGAATATAGTAGAGAGAAGTAAAGAGTGGGTTCACAGGATGAGGATGAAGAATAGAAGGAATAGGTTTCAGGGAATCTTGTAATTGTAATGGCATGCAAGTTGGATTTTGTTGTACATAATTTAATTTGAATGAAATTCTACCCATTTGACAATGTTTGAGTGGTTTTTTTAATTTATGCTCTTATTCAATGCTAAGCAAATGTTGAACATGATGATGATGTTAACATATTGAACATATTATTCCACAATGCTTCAATATAGGGTGATGTTGTACATTCGAAATCAATAAGTACGTCAATACCTGTTATTTCCTGGTTGTTTCTACCAAAATATTTACGGGACCAAGCAAAATTATTTGTGTCGTGTATGTTGTTGGATGAACTGTATTGTGGGCCCTACATTTGGTTAAATATACAACATTATATTGTTTGTAATTGTTAGAAAACAGAATATGTAATTGCTGATATGATTTGAAACATACCATATTGTACTGGGCTGGAGGGTGTTGCATCTTAAAGTGCGGTAGGGATTGTTAAACAGTTGTACTATGGTAACCACCACTACCTAATGTGAAATAACTAGCATTGATCGAGGATGATTGGTTGTGGTCGTATGTGCTAGAGCTTCCACCTACATATGTGGCCCGTTCAAATGGTGCGGCATGGTGTTTGCCTTGCATAAAATTGCTCTTCAAATGGCCTTCTTCTCCACATTGCTTGTAGACCTTTGTCTTGGTCAGTCTTTTTTTACCTCTTGATTTAGTGACTAGAGGGTCAATTATTACGTAGGTCAACACTCTTTGTCATCTTCGCACTCAATTGATCTATACATTGTATTGTTTCTTTGAATGCATCATCGGTCTGCAATGTAGGGAAACATAGTTGGTTCAAACGAGTGTTTAATGCACTATATCTCATCATACGCTTCATTTCAGTGGGCACAGATACTCCAGAGCTGCTACAATAGGAATGTTTTGCATGTATTGCCCATCATTGTGCAATACAACCGAGAGGGAAGGAGTCCATGTCCAGATATTTCATCACAGCAATCATGTGTCGACATGGGAAACTAACTGACTCTAGCTTCTTGCAACCACATTTCATTATATGTGTGGATGGACAGTATAGAACGGTCCACCTAGAATCGCTATTTGAATATTGATGTAAAGTGTGTGCCATGTATTCCCAAACTTGTGTGGCATCTTTGAACATAAAAAGTGACTCGTACGACAACTCGTCTTGAAATATCTTGAAGGCAGCTCGTGTGTACAGTTAACTGGCATGAGTTTCGATATTGATCAAGGGACCTCTGATAACTGGCTTGGAGTGTAGTATCGAAGTTGGCCTTGGCCTCTTTTTCCCTATTCTCTAGAAGCCAATGATCAAAATACTGAAAAACTCAAATAACTTCAACCTGCATTGCATGTACTATTTCAAAGTTGAGTTTGTACTTTCACATCATTGTGTGCTTCTCATGCTAGCAAAGAAGTCACCCTCTAGATATGCGTCTGCCTAATGAAATATTTTTTCAAACAGTGATTGAACCCATTCCTTTCCGGTTAGCTCCAATTGCTCGACTAATATTTTCCATGCATGCACAAACTGTTCAGGTGTATGACGTACAATTGAGCAGTGTACGAATTCCTTCGAAAAAAGTTGACCTACATGAGCTTGCGCATTTCTTTTCAGGCCCCACAAACACAATCGATGCACGGTTGTAGAGAGGACTAGCGATATGGCATTTGCCATGCTCTTGTTCCCGTCCGTGATGACAGCCAATGATTTTTTTTTCCATTCATTGCCTCTAGTAAAGTTTCCAGAACCCAGACGTATGTCTTTGTGGTTTCATCACGAAGCAATGCACATCCGAACACAACCGTTTGTTGATGGTTGTTCACCCCAACTATAATCATGAACGGCATCCCATAAGTGTTGACCTTGTACGTCGTGTCTAAGGCCATAGTGCGGGCGAAGTGATGGTAGTCTATCCGCGACTTTGAATCCACCTAGAATATGTTTCGTAGATGATTTTCCTTATCAACATCGCACTTTAAGAACATTAATGGATCCGTTGTTCTCTTTCCGAATAGATAATCCAGTACACCTTCCGCGTCACCCCCTTCTGTTGCATCCCTACACTCCTTAGCGATGAAATTATACATGTCCTTCTTAGTATGTCCAACGTTTTCAGTCCCCCTCTAATTGTTGCGCCATTATGCAATGAATTTGCAATTGTTGTACGCCTAATTTGTACATTGACATTATTTGGGCCTTATCTCCTTCGTTTAAGCCTCTATGTGATCGTAAGTACGACATGTGTGACAGCAACAAGTGGATGGTTGTGGTTCGATATGAACTCTTTCACACGCCATACGCTCCTCTGCTTATCATACTTGAACTTTATTTTGGCTTGGCAAGAACACCTTGTGAGTGGCTTCTCTTGCCTCATTTGTTCTAGTTGAAGTATGTGCGGATTTGACCTCTCTTCTTCTCTAGAACACAATAATGCCCTATATTTGGAAGGTCAGTCTTTCTATCCTTTTTCATGTCACCTCTATGCATACTAAACCCTAATACTTTAGCATAGTTGTCGTAAAATCGCTCTGCTTCTTCTGGCGATGAAAATACTAGTGACATAACATCATTATCTTCTAATTCATTTAAGGATTTCCCCGCATAAGACAACTGACTTTGCTCAAAAGAAGTCTCTATAATCTGTAATCATAATAATAAAATAAGAAATTAGTTTCTTGAATGACATTTGACAACTCACGTACTCAAAATCAAGGAATGTACTCAGAATCAACATGACTCAAGATAAACTGCGTGCCAACACATAGATTACGTGTGTCGAGACACATACTCAAAAAAAAACTAACAACGTCCAATGTGTACACAAAATCACCACACATGTACTCAATGACACTACTAAAGTATTCAAAATCACCACAGGTATTCAAAAACATCAAGAACATACTCAAAATCACAACTGACTAAACATCAACATGAATGTACTCAATATCTAACTATATGCGTGAAATCACAACACTTGTACTCAAAAAAAATTGCAATATGAAATTAAATGTCCAATGAACATAAATAAAGTTATTTATTCAGGAAAATATATAATATAATTAGAAAATGGAGCACAATTGACTTAGCGACTAATATTTTTTCTTCAATATATTCGAAATCACCAAATAACCACTTGTATTGTGTGAAAAAACAAGAAGATAGGGAGATTTGCATTTACACCATCCACAAAGTTGAAGTTAAATGTTAGGCGGATGAATTTAATGCATAATCCTTAAATTTTCAACAACTGTTATGTGTGTCGACACACATGCCTTATGTACTTAATATCACCACCCATGTACACAATAATACAAAAAAGTACCTAATGTCAACAAGGTGTGTGTCGACACATAATATATGCGTGTCAACACACATTTTCTTTTTTCCTTTAAAACCTGCTTTGTGTAAGGTGTGTGTGTCGACACATAAACTACGTGTGTTAACACACAAATATGTACTCAATATCACAACAACTTTACTCAGGATCATCACCTATGTACTCAAAATCACAACCCATGTACATAGCATTATTACTAATGCACCTAACTTGATCGTTCGGAGTACCTTCGGTGTGTGTTGGCATATAAAGTACATGTGTCTACACACAATCACTCTTATATTTAATCCAAGTATGTGATATATGTGTTGACACACATAATTTGGGTGTCGACACATTTGTCTCGCTGTAATATGTGTGTTGACGGGTAAAAATAGTGTGTCGACATATACGTTATGTTGGTGATGTTGAGTACATTTTTGGACACTTTGGGTACTTTGGTTGTGAATCTGAGTACGAGACATGTGTGTCGACACATATAGTGAGTGTGTCGACACACATTCCTCATTGTAATATGTGTTTCGACACCCAAACTTCGTGTGTCGACACACATCTCTAAACCTTGTTTTATATCTGAGTACGTGATACCGAATACCTGTGAGTACATTACTCGTTATGTACATATGCGTGATTTTGAGTATATTTCCCTTGATTTTGAGGATAGGAATTCTGATTTCGAGTACATAAATTGTGTGTTCGACACTCAATATCAAAATGTACTCAACATTAGCACATAAGTATTCAACAACACGATCCATCTCTATAAATTCAAATTCAAATTCAAATTTCCTTCCTTTACTTTCCTTACTATCTCTATAAATAGACTAGCTTTGTATTGATCCATCTGTTATTTTAAATTTGCTTGCTGCTTGTAATTTGTTTAGGGTGTTCTATGTAAAATCCATCTATTTGTGCTAATTTCACAGGTTTTTGGAGAAATCTCAAATTTTCACTATATAAATTTAAAAAAATATAATCATTTTGACCAAACAATAATTATAATTTGTTCACGAATAATATAATATACAAAATATAATACAACACTATAACAAGCAAAAATATATTTCATAAAATAAAATATCATAAATTGTTAAAAATACAATTGCACCGATATGGTACCACTCTTTCAAAATTGTCAAATATATATACTGGTGCTACGGTCATTTCCTCCCCCCCCCCCCCCCCCCCCTCCCCCCCAAATTCTTGTTTCTTTACAAATGTTTCCTCCCCGATCACCTCCTTCGTTTTTTTTTTTTTTTTTTCAGCGGGTTAGCCACATTGACCACTCGTGGCACCTTGCCGGTCGAGGTCAAGGTTGCAGTTCGCCTCGCAATCTTCAATGAGTTTCAAAATTTCAGCTATGTCTTTCTTTCCCCTCTTGTGAGTATTCAACACTTTCATGGAATTCGCACCAATATTACACATTTTACACTAGAACTTCAACTTTATGTAATGTTGAAGATAATTTGGGTATACATCTTACACAAAGTTGAAGTTCTGGTATAAAATGTGTAATGTTGGTGCGCATTCTATGAAAGTGTTGAATGCTCACAAGAGGAGAAAGAAAGACATGGCTAAACTTCTAAAACTCATCGAAGATCATGAGGCAAATCACAACCTTGGCCTCGATTGATAAGGCACCTCGAGTGGTCAATGAGGCTAACTCGCCGAAGAAACAGAGGAGGTGATCGAGGAGAAGACGTTCGTAAAGAAACACGAAATGGGGGCCGAGGTTTTGTTGTGCAATAAAAAAAAAAAGGGAGGCGAGAAAATGACTGTAGCACTAGCACAGAAATTTGAACTTCTACAAATACAAAAAACAAAGCAAAATAAATGCGTTGCTATAAATACAAAAAAGAAAACAAAGTCTAGGGTGTCGGAGGCCTTTGTCTACAAGAGAGGAAGTCCAAGGTCTTCTAAAGTGTGAAGTGTGTTTTAGCGCGAAACTCTTCAAAATCTAACCCATGTGAAGTCATTTGGTCTTCCAAACTCTGAAGTCGTTTGCTGATGCTCCTTCTCTTCCGGCATCCTTGTTCTTCTTCTTCTTCATTAATCCCATCCCCATCAAAATTTTCTTCATTATTTCTATTGTTCTCCTACCTCGTTTTTGTTTCTTACCCCATACACTATCTCTTAGTTGAGATTGAGAGATTGGAGTGTAATGTTAGGGTTTTAGCGGATAGAGAGATGAGGGCGAATATGACATATGGGAAAATTGATGGTGGAAATTGAAGGGATTGTGAGAGAGAAAGTTCAGATTGAGATGCAAAAGGCGACTAGGATCAAGGAGAATTGGGGAATCAAAGCGGAGAAGAAGGTTGAGGACATGGCGGAGGAGTATTTGGAGGAAGTTAAGAAGATAGAGAGAGAAAAGAATGAGAAGATTGATGAGGATGATTGTCCAGAAATTTCAAGGTTGAAATAAAATTCGCGTACCAGATCCGGGAATACCGGTTCCGTTGCACTACAAATTTGAAGCCAACCTACACTTTCGAACAAAGTAAATAATTGCCCCAAGTTGTTCATCCTAACCCAATCCCAATCTATGAACCTACCAAATAACACTTCCCTCGTGAGGAAAGGGTTAGGGGAATTTACTAAAGTATGACCCCGGGAAGTAGACTCACATTCTTTGTCTCCATATTTCTTCTTGGATGCAATTTCATACCTCTTCGTGCGACCCATGACGTTTGCTTCCAAAAAAAAAATTAGCAAAATTTGAGAGAAATTCCGTGGTGGGGTTAGGGTTTGGTGGTGTAAGGTGAAACTTTAAGATTTGTAAAAAAACCCGTTAGGGATAATGAAAGCTTATAACAAATAGATGACTTTTTACTTAGACTAGCAAGAAAATTTAAAAGTACATAAATGTGGGTTTGTTTCTCATTTAGGGTTTGGAAAAAAAATAAAATCTGACCAAAGATCTAAAGATTTTGATGTCAAAATTTGCATATAAGCCTAGTTTTTAATAAAAAGTTAGCTTAAATACCCGAGAGAAGTGAGGACTTTGCTAAGATCTTGGGTGGTGGATGCAGCTAGGGTTCGAGAGTGAGAGAGAGGAGCAAACGAAGTGAGGAAGAGGGATTAGAGTTTTGATTTTTATAGAGGACACGTATGTCAACACACGAATTATGTGTGTCGTCACACAATAACCTCTTTTCGGTGATATTGAGTACATGGATACTTTATTGGTGAATTTGAGTACACAACCTGAGTGTCGACACATGAAATATGTATGTCAACATACAAAAACTTTTTGTAGTCACTGTATTTTGTGTGTCGACATGTCGTCTATGTGTGTCGACATGCAGAATGTTATAGTTTTGTTGTGTACGTAGCTGATGCTTTTGGGTACTTTTATTGTGATTCTGAGTACGGAAAATGTGTGTTGACACATAAGTACTCAAACTATAATATGTGTGCCGAAACTCGGACTTTGTGTGTCGACACACGTATTCGTACTCAATACCACAACCACACAGAAAATCAATTTTCTTTTAATGTTTTGATATGTTTCTAGTTTAAATTTGATTTTTCTGCCAAAAAATCAAATCTTATGTTTGTTATTCACATTCAATTTTCTTTTCCCTTATTCAAATTCAAATTTGCCTTCTTTACTTTCCCTATTATCTCTATAAATAGAATAGCTTTGTATTCATTCATTTTAAAATTTCATCTTACTCCACCCAAATCCTAACCACAAACACGAATTTAACTCATAATTTTTTTTTGTGTACTAATTAATTACAACAAAGATGTCGGGTGGGGTTAACGAGGATGAATTTGGACAGGGGCCCCCGAATAGAAGAAGTGTGAGCGATCAACTAACTTGTATAGAAGAGCAATTGTCTTCTATTGAAGAACAACTGTCTTTCTTAAGCTCAAGTTTTGAAGAGTCCTGCATTAAAACATGCTTCACACTTTAAAAGATTTTGGACTTCCTCTACTGCGAGTAAAGGCCTCCGACACCTTAGTTTTCAAATCTTTTCAGTACTTGTAGCAACATTTTTTGATTTGTTGTTGACAATTTCATTTCAATGGAATGATACTCAAAATTCAAAATGTGTATTATCTTTTAAGCATTTGTGTACATTATTGTGATGTTAAGCGCTTGAGTTATGATTTCGAGTACATTTAAGTGATGTTGGATACATGTGTTGCGCTTTTAAGTACATTAATGGTTATTCTGAGTATATGAGAAGTGATTTAAGAGAAGTGAATTGGTGTACATTGTTGGTGATTTTAAGAGTACATTAGTGATTTTCATGTCCTTTATTGGTCAACCTGAGTACTTTAGTGGTCGCTCTGAACATGTTCAATTTAAAGTCCAGTGAAATTATAATAGTGCGTTATTCAATTATAGAAATGCGTAATCTTTTTGACAACACAATCATAAGCACAAATATATTTGACATACATAAAATTTATCGTAAAGTGTTAAAAAATACAACTATATCAACAAAAAGAACAAGAACGAATCACATAATTTCATTTAAAAAAATTATTTACAACAAAATAAATAAAGAATATACAAATACAAAAATATAAAAAAAGACTATGGTGTCGGAGGTTTCAGTCTACAAATGAGGAAGTCCATCATCTTTTGCAGGGTGGTGCGTGTTTCAGTGCGGAACTCTTGAAGATCGAAGTGTATTTTAGTACTGAATGCTTCAAAATTTGAGATATGTGAATTCATTTGTTCTTCTAAACCCCGAAGATGTTCGTTAACGCTCCTTTTCTTTGTGGGCCCTTGTTCCGCTTCAACCTAATTAACCCCATCGCCTGCAGAATTTCCCTCTTCCTCATCTCTATCCTCATCTATTTCTATTGGTCTCCTACCTCCTCTTTGTTTCTTTACCCATACACCGTCTCTAAGTTGCAAACCACATCTTTTTTTAAAGATGTCTCAGTTGAGTCATCTTAGTACGGAATAAGGTTGGTCAAAGATGATGTATTTAACATGAATTGGAACACACAAGTAAGAAGCATGCCATAAGCGGGATTAGTCTTCTCGTATGGATATGAAACATGATTTTTACGACTAAATCCCCAAGGTTAACCTTTTGGCCATTAAGGAGGTGAGACAAAAGGAATAAATGCAAGTGAGAGACTGAGTTGAACCTACCCGATCTTGGAGTGATGTTCATACAAATCAATTTATGAGCAAATCTGAGAACTACTCCTTGATCATTTGAGTTTGGCTTCTTCGGGTTAGGAATTGGTAATCCACCCCAGGCTTGTTGAGTCATGGAGTGGCGCTCTTGTTCTAAGATTGGGAATTGGTTGAGTTCTGGGAAAAATTTGAAATCATCCCCTTCATCGCAGTGAAAACCAAGCAATTCATTGTTAAACGCTGCATTAATTTTGATTGCTTATCCTACCACTTTTGAGGATAATTGAAGAGGATCATTTCCAGAAATTTTTATGTTGGAATAAAATTCGTGTACCAATACTAGGCATACCAGTTCCTTTATACTGCAAATTTCAACCCAACCTAATCCTTGGAACAAAGTATATAATTGCTCCAAGTTGTTGAGCTTAACCCATTCCCAATCCACAAACCTACCAAATAACACTTCTTTCGTGAAGAAGGGGTTAGAGGAATCTATTGAAGCACGACGCTGGGAAGTTTCAACTTCCTTTGCTCCATACCTCTTCTTTGATGTAGTTTCAGACCTCTTTGTGCGACCCATGACTTTTGCCTACAAAAAAATTAACAAAATTTGAGAGAAATTTTGTGGTAGGGTTAGGGTTTGGTGGGGTAAAGTGAAACTTTGAGATTTTTCAAAAAACTGTTAGGGATAAAGAAATTTTGTAATAACTGGATGGTTTTTTACATAGACTAGCAAGGAAATTAAAGAAAAGCAAGCAAATTTAAGAATAGAAAATCGTGTGTTCCGTTCTCAGTTAGGGTTTAGGAAAGATATGAGAATCTGACCAAAAATCTTAAGATTTTGATGGTCAAAGTTATAGAAACCCGCTTTCTAATAAAAATTAGCTTACGTACCTAAGAGAAGTGATGACTTCGCTAAGATCTTGAGTAGTGGACGCAACTAGGGTTCGAGAGAGAGAGAGAGGAGAAAATGAAGTGAGGAAAAGGGATTAGGGTTTCGATTTTTATACAGGACAACACATGAATTATGTGTGTCGACACACAATGCTCACTATAATATGTGTGTCGACACGCAAAAAACGTGTGTTGACACATATGACATTGTGGTGTTGAGTATATTGGTGGATAATTTAGGTACTTTGGTTTTGAATCTGAGTGACTTGTGTGTTGACACAAATAGTAAGCATGTCAACACACAATTCTCACTATAATATGTGTGTCGACACCCAAATATATAATATGTGTGTCGACACCCAAATATCGCATGTCGACACACATCTCTAAACCTTGTTTTGTATCTGAGTACGTGATATGTGCGTCGACACACACATAATTAGTGTGTTGACACGTTTATCTCACTTTAATAAGTGTGTTGACACGTAAAAATAGTCTGTCAACACATATGATATGGTGGTGATGTTGAGTATATTGATGGATAACTTGGGTACATTGGTGGTGAATCTGAGTAAGTGACATGTGTGTCGAAACACGAACATTGTGTGTCGACACACAATAACCTCTTTTTGCACTCAATGTATATTGTGTGCCGACACATAAACTATGTGTGCAGACACACAAAATGTTATAGTGATGTTGAGTACTTTGCTGATGCTTTTGGGTACTTTTATTGTGATTTTGAGTACAACATGTCGACACACGGAGTACGTGTGTCAACACATAGGTACCTTTTGTGCTCACTGTAATATGTGTGTCGACACACGAACTTTGTGTGTCGACACACTATATGTTGTAGTGACATTGAGTACTTGGCTGATGCTTCTAGGTACTTTTGTTGTCATTCTGAGTACCTCATATGTGTGTCAACACACATGCACACTTTGTGCTTACTGTAATATGTGTCAACACCCTAGTTTTGTGTGTTGACTCATAAGTTATTTTCATGAATTGCTAAATTTGTGCCCAAGAAAGGTCATTTTGAGTACATTAGTGGGTACTTGGATGGTAATTTTGAGTATATTAGTGGGTAATTGGGTGGTAATTTTGAGTACATAGTGTACATTAATGGTAATTTTAAGTACATTAGTGGTAATTTTGGGAACAATGTTGAACACATAGTGATTTTGAGTACATTATTGAGTACTTGGGTTCTTCTCGACAACAGAGTTCCTTAATGCATTTATTTGACATACATAATTTTGAATGGTTCCCTTCAAAAAATTAACTAATACGATTTGGAAATAAACAATGCATCAATACTTATTGGTTTCAACTGTACAACGTCCATATTATAGTTTATTACACTTATGTTTTGATCAATACAGTAAGGGATCGTTGAGTATAAGAAGTCGGCAAAGAAAAGAGTACAACACTAATGTGTGTTAATACTAGTAGCCCGCACAACAATAATGTTTGTTAATACTAGTAGCCCGCTTTGTCTTTAACTTCTAGTAATACGCAGTTTAATGGATTGGTCACTAATTCTATCACCAGCTTTAATCTCTCGTAATCCCATTCCTACAACCAACAAACAAAAAAAGAGTACATGATTTAATTTCAAGTGCAAATATACAAGGAACACCTTGAACAGGGAACACGAATCATGACATTGAACAGTGACAATAAACCCGTACCTGAACTGACATCTAATCAAATGGCTCGATTTGGTCCCATTTAACCGCTTGCACTCCCTTTATTACAAAAAAACTGCAGTCGTAGTTGCGTAATACGATCATAACATGCAAATTACGAAAAACATTCAACAGAAAAGATTTAAACAATTCAAGAATAAGTGTTATACCCGTTTCTTTGGTTAGGGACCGCCAAAACTTGGATTGGAAAAGAGTCCAGTTCAGAACACATTTTCATTCCTTGGGTTTTTTGGAACCATTATGCACAACGTTGCAACTGCAATGAAAAGGATAGTCTCATTAAATGTGGTGTAATGATACTTCCATGATGTTTGTATGAAACATGTGCTGAAGCCAATGATACTTACAGTTCTCTTAACCACATCTATCCGTTGCTAATTTCCTCTGATAATTGGAAGGTAATCCAATAAATAGGATACCTCCATACGTAAGTCTATAGGAACCAATGTGTGTTACCCTTGTTTATGGGGATATATAGCTGCAGTTCAACATAAGTCCTTAGAATGTACATCAATGAACATTTTATCCAAACGAGATCATCGTAAATGTTACTACAAATTACCTTTTGCGTATTAAACATATTCGATGGTAAATATAACCCGGTGTAGCTGGAACAAAACGTCATCATGTCCTTCATAGTGTATCCAGAGAGAGCACATGACTATAGAAAGGTACATGTACAAAGTTGTAAGCACAAATAATTTAAGTATTTCCTATACTTATAATGAATGGTGGCATACCGAAAAGAAGGTAGGCAAGAAGACTCGATCCCAGCCTTTCTTTCTAGAAGAGGTGGTCATGTATGAAACAGCTAAGTTGATGACTTGTGACAATGTAGGCAATTAGTTCATTCAACATAAGATGATGAATAAAAAAATGTGCGCAATGTTCACTTATAGAGTCGATAAGCCACTCGCGCAGGTACAAAGTTTTGAAGTCCGCTCGACTATAACAGCCATGCTCTGTCTCCACCAATATCTCACTACAAAATAATATTAAACATTAAAAAAACTATTTGGATATAAAGTTGAATAGACAACGTCGAACATATATCTACTTACGAAGCCGCCAACTTGCCGTCAAATATGTATTGGCATAAGAGCCATTTGGAGTGACTGAGTCTCTTCATTACGGCATATATTGGTGCTAAGGAGACATGGTTGCTCTCTTGACACGTACCCTTGGGCGGTGGGATTGTATCGGTGCTCTTGCTTCCCACTTCAACTATGTTCGGTTGTTGTACCCCCTTTTTATTTTTCCCAGTGTTCTTTCTCTGCCTCTTCCCCTCCATTGTCTAAGGAGTAGGTATCAATCGCCCCCTTCTCCTTTTAGATGCCGCCCTCAATGACATATCGTGTGATTTACTCACATGATGTGGTTGGATAGGTTCATCATTCAAACACCACAAAGGAAGTGACGAGATCAATTGCAATGGCTCTGGGTTCAATTCCTTCTAACAAAATGGTTTCAATACCTCATTTTTATCGGTTGCTTTATTTGTTTTCAACTCATTTATTATTTTAAAAAGTTGTTTGATTTGCACATCCCTTGCATTCATCTGCGCGGCCATTGCATTCATTTGCATGGCCATTGCATCAATGTGCTCCTTACAGCACGTGCAAGATTTATTAGAGCCGTCCTCATCGATGGAAGAGCGATGCTCTACCATAATCTTGTCACAACCATCAGCATCGAACGGAGCAGATGATTCGACTACCAATGAGGGGCTTAGTATTCCCTTTTTTGGGTCCTTCGAGAACTGTGTGACACCAAGCACTCAAAGTTAAAACCCATCGTATATGTCACAAGCTATTACAAAGCTGATCACATCCAAAATTTATCATTTATTACCTTAACATCACTGAAAGATTTATATTCTCGAATAAGGTACCCTCTCTTGGCCTTCACTTTTGCATCCGTACAAAATTGGCAATGAGGATTCATCTGAATTGATGGGGGCATCGAAACATGTCCATCAATTGAGTACTCGCAAAAGAAAATCTGGTGCATTTCACAAAGTAAGAAAATTAGATCACACTTTATGTAGAAGTACAATAACAATTAAGCAAGAACTGTGCTTACCGTGAATTAAAAAATGCATCCGTTTAGTCTTCCCTTGTTCCTTTTGTACTCTATAACTCCCTCTACAACTCCTTTATATATAATTTTTGCCCAATTTATTTGTGATGTCTTATTTGTGGCAATTACAAGTTTGAACCACAACTTCTTTGGGTTGAGTCTCGCGGTTGGACACATAAATGCAGTCAATGCATAAAGTACCACCAACATTTTGAATCGGTCATCAACATTACCATGTGAGACTAGTGCTTCATCCATTTGACTGCATGTCCATCCGCCAAACTCTTTGTACAAGCTACTCAGCCTTGGTTCATCTCCACAATCGTCAAACTCAATACCTTGGTTTTTAAATCCCAATAGTACCTCGACATCTAATTCGGTCAAAAAAAATTTCTTATTTCAAATGGTTAAAATTTGCGACATCGGATCAAAATTGTCACCTACACTTAAACACATATCCATATTTAATTTTATACACTTTATGTGCATCAAAGCGCCCAAACCCAAAGCTTTGATGGCAGTCCTCTTGTCTTCGGACAATCGGTTCATCAATTCAGTACACGTTGCAGTACGCAGCGTGTATATTCTTGTAATTAGTTTCAAATGTATAATACAAGAACTAGTACAATTTTTCAATGTGTGTTACCCAGGGCTTGGACAAGTCTTCAATTTTCAGACTTCTATACAAACTTGAGTCATTCTTTGACTCAAGAATGTATGGTTCTTTCTCCTCGTTCGACAAAGACTTCCATAAGTTGCTCATCCTTCTTACCCATTGCAATAGTAAACATAATCAATCAATTAACTATGACAGAAATCACATTATTTGGAGCTATACTAAATAGCCTTCGTTTTATGCTTTTGTTGTTCGTCGCCCCCGTTTGATTGTTATCCATCTTCTTCTTTTTTCACTACAATATACAATATGAACCATAAGTTTCATCTTATAGGTGTAATCCATGACACAAGACAAACTAATCCTCACCAAAATATAACAAATGCATTTCTTGGCCTTTTATTGCCCATTTTATGTTCTGAGTTCTTTATCTCTAAAACATTAGTCACCAATAAACAATATTTTCATTAATAAATAGGTTTATCAAAAAATAACCACAAATGAAGCCAAAATACAAGCCAAACAAGCAAAACTCAATATAACCCACTACAACACCAACAAGAAACCTATTACTTACAAAAATATTGGTTAGAGAAAAGAAATGACTAACTTATACCACACAAAAATGTGATCGGCATGCATTTTGTTGTATTAGAAGCCATATAACCACAAATGAAGCCAAATACGAGCCAAACGAGCAAATCTCAACAAAACCCACTACACCACCAACCAGAAACCTATTACTTACAAAAATATTCATTAGAGGAAAGAAATGATTAGCTTATAACGCACAAAAAGGTGATCAACATGCATTTTTTTGTATTAGAAGCCCTATGACCACAAATGAAGCCAAATACAAGCCAAACAAGCAAAACTCAACAAAACCCACTACAACACCAACAAGAAACCTATTACTTACAAAAATATTCATTAGAGAAAAAAAATGACTAACTTATAACACACAAAAGGGTGATCGGCATATAAGCACAAATGAAGCCAAATACAAGCCAAACAACTCAACAAAACCCACTACAACACCAACAAGAAACCTATTGCATACAAAAATATTCGTTATAGAAAAGATTGACTAACTTATAACACACAAAAGGGTGATCAACATGTATTTTGTTATATTAGAAGCCATATGACCACAAATGACGCCAAATACCAGCCAAACAAGCAAAACTCAACAAAACCCACTACAACACCAGCAAGAAACCTATTACTACAAAAATGTAGCTTAAAGAAAAGAAATGACTAACTCTAGCAAACAAACCCTAACTCTAGCAAAAACATCTAAATCAAGTAAAAAATACGAAAAACTTAAGCTACATTCTTGGTTATAAAATGTAAAAGAGAGTGTTAAATGAGGATATAATGAGCCAACCCTAACAATGGAGTTGAAGTTAGATAAAAGTGGGTCTGACACTAATAAGGTTCACCCGGGGTGGCTATGTGGTGGAGGGACGGCTGCCATTCGCCGGATTTGAGTGAATATATTTAATTTTAGAGTGCAGTAAAATTTATTTAGTGAAATTAAGTTTTACTAAATGGCAATTAATTGTTATCATGACATGATAATCAGATTTGACCTATTTGAAGCTAGAGTTAAATTATCCCTGACATCCCTTCATAAGCCTCAACTTAAGTACTGTATGAAAATATCTACAAAAATAAATTCATGAAATGAATTATTTATTTATGAGATAAATAAATTTTTATGCTAAATAAATATTAATGAGATAAATATATAATATGATAAATTATGTCGTGTTTAAAAAAAAAAAAAAGAAAAGAAAGGAAACGTGTGCAGGTAGAACTTCTATGATGCAGAAAAGCACTTTTCTGCACCTACGAAAAAGTGCTTCACAGGGAACCGGTATTTACCGGCTCCCTTTTGTGTCGACACACAGGCCATATTTAATAATAACTCCATGTATTATTTAATTAATAACTTCATATATTAATTAATTAGGATAATTATATATTTCAGGCCATATTACAATAATGACATAATAAATTAAAAATTTATTGATTCGAAAAAAAATTTAGTGGTTAAAACTAAAAAAACATTAATTTATTTTATATACCTTATACTATATATAACTAATATCATTTATGAAAACAAACATAATTATATGAAATTTTTGTGTACAAAGGTGGTGATTTTTGAGTACATGAGTAGAAACGTCGAATGAACGATGAATTTGAGTAAAAGAGTGAGTACATGAGTAGTGATGTGTAGCAACGGCAAAATTGAGTACATGGGCGGTGATTTTAGATACATTATTAACATAATGTACAAGTGTATAAATATATTAGATGCATTAGAAACTAAAAATGATGTTACGAATAACGCTGGATGATGATTTCTAATAATTAATTATTTTAGAGTAAAAACCCCGATTCGAAGCTTAAAATCATACCATCATACGATTACAAAACTATTGACTGATAATATCCTGCGTAGAATGTTAATTTTGTAGAATCATACGATTCATTAATAATTCACGAAGTTAACGGATAATATCATAATACAATTTTAAATGTCATGGATGATGAAATTGAGCACATGGGTGGTGATTTTGAGTGCCCATACCACATGTGATTTTGTGTACATGTACCCCATTTTATGGACTATATGTGTCGACACACGTAGTATGTGTGTCGACACATACTTGATTTTGAGTCATAGTGAGTTTGAGTACGTGGGTGAGTTTGAGCACATAAATGGTGAATTCCAGTACATATTGTGTGTCGACACACACTTGATTTCGAGTCATAATGAAGCACTTTTGTATAGCTTTTTATAGTGCAATAGTGTAGGATATTTTTTTGTATACATCTTCCATGTTAATGATATAAATAAATTTTGAGGAACAAATAAATTTTCAAATTTAAATATATCAAATAATTGAAATATATTGCCCCAAAATATTCTAAAATTAAACTTCTAATTCATAGTACTATATGGCCTTTTCATTATTGGAGTCAGGGCTTTTTCATATTTATTTTATTGCAGTATAGCCTTTTGATTGAAATGTAGCCTTTGAATTTGTAATGATTTGTAATTACAAAAGCATGGCCTATCAAATAATTCAAATATATTGGCCAAAAATATTCTAAAGTTAAATTTTTTAAATTTATGTATTTTATAATAATGACATATAAAAATTGACAACTATAAAATACAGTACAAAGCAAATACTACCCTGCATTGCACTGTGATGGAACTTCCAATTCATAGTACTATATGGCCGTTTCATTTGTAATAATTGGAGTATAGGCTTTTTCATGTTGATTTCATTGTAGTACGGCCATTTGATTAAAGTATAGCCTTTAGATTTGTAATGATTTATAATGACAAAAGTATGGTCTTTTGATTGTAGCATGGCTTCTAAAAATTAAACTCCCATGATTTATATAATTTACTAGTTATGATATATTATGTAGTTTATATGTACTTCTTTTCGTCCATATTAAGTGAAAAGTCGTCTTTTAATTGTACTTAAATATTGTTCTTTTCATAATTTACTAAGTGCGAATCACTATACATTGAGCATCATTTGTGGAACTTACCAATAACTTAGTTCAGTTAACACAGAATTCACCTTCTATATAATGAATTAGTTTGGTATAGATCTTTATAGTGTAATATTGTAAGATAATTTTTTGTATAGATCTTAGAGTGTCATATATAAAATTAAACTTTCATAATTTATGAACCATCCTAATTGGCAGAATATTTTACAAATATGTTGTTATTTCAAATTTTGGACACCATTTTGATTTTGTTTTTTTGGGGGGTTTTCTAAAATGTTTGTCTTGAGCCCCGAAATTGTAAACACCTCCGTAATTAGAAAAATATTGCTCCAAAATATTCTAAAATTAAACTTTCAATTCATAGTAGTATGGCCTTTAGATTTGTCATGATTGGAGTATAGGCGTTGTCACGTCAATTTCATTGCAGTGATTGTTTAAACTTCAATTATTAATAATGTCGGAAGTTTTATGACTAAAGTTCTAATAATACGGTATATTACTATTTATGTTGTTTAAAAAAATGTAATTATATATGTAATGTCCTATTTAAAATGTTTGTCATTAGCCCCAAAAAAGTCAAGACCACCCTAATTGGTAGGTTTTTTTTTTTTCCCCTAACCATTTCGATTAGATTTTGACATATTCGTAAAGTAT